>CM040120.1:113596679-115030616 GCA_022559845.1 Amorphophallus konjac
ACGACCTGCACTAGGTCGTCAATTTCAGATTTGACGCCCTGCCATGTAGGCGTTAATCTCATGAAAATCACATGTAATTAATAATTGATCCACGTTTAAAAATTCAATAGATATGAAATATCCAATCTAATATATATTGCATGACTCGACCTGTGAATCCCTGCTAAATTTTTGTCATGATCATATCTCTTGTCTCTTGGAATTTTATTCCTGAAATATTGTAAATTCTTGAATTCACGACCCTGTATAGGTTGTCTCTCACTTGACCCACGCCCCTGTTCAGGACGTGAATTGAAAAGTAACGCCCCTGTCCAGGGCGTGTTTTTGATAAATTACTGAAAATATATATTCTGCAAAAATAGAAGTAAAGAATGAACGACCACTGTATACGTCGTCAAATTGCAAATAAACGCCCCTTACCAGGGCGCGTTTTTGGTAAAATACTGAAATATTGAAATCTTGCAAAAATGTAAAATAGATAAACGCCCTTACTGAAGGCGTTAATTACTTGAGTAGTGACTTTACTTAAGTCATTATTTTCCTGTAAAAATGTTTTTACCTGTTTCTGACAACCGATGGTTTCAGTATATCTATATATATATATATATATATATATATATATGTATATCGGCACTATATCTCCACTCCGTGAGTATAGTCCCACGTTTCATGATATTTTATCGATCACCCTCAACTCTCATTGACATATAAGCTCTCCATTGGATATTCCGTTCCTTTGGACTAGCGAGTTAGTCATAGAGACCTCCGTAAGACTCCTCGTACCTTGGATTCCCTCAAGGTCGACTGAGCTGGTTGTACCCTAAAAACCCATTACACTATTGAATGCCATGTCACTTTAAAGAAACATGGTATACCGGCCCTTATGATATGCAAAGAGTATATCATGAGAATTCTTAATGGAGTGATGATATCATGCCATTTGTTGATGTTCTTGTGGACCTCAATTCTATAATAAGAATGAGGATATCTTACCTTTGATATACTGTTCCTGTGGACCTCAATTCTATATAAAGAATGTCCATACTTGTCATGGTACCCGAGTTAAGGGAACCTAATTCCACCTAGTTTCATCGTTCATCGTGATTGTACCGTTGTTATCGCCTATCTATGTCTAATGTCGTATTTTTGGACTCCATTTTATCAAAGTTATCCTACGTGTCTACAAGCTTAATTTATTGAAATTCCATATTGGCTATAAATATATACAAGAGTGGATGTCAAATATACATGATAAATACCTGCGCATATAGGGCCCGATCTGGTCCTGGGAGGAGCACCCGAAAGTACTTGTGCCCATGGGAGTTGAATGATAAGGTATCTGCCATTATACCGAGTGCATGACTAGCTTGATTGGACATTCCACACAAATCTTGTACTTGACTCGTACTTGACATGACATGAATTGCGTGACCCGAGAAAAGGGTAATTACTTGCTTGCTTGATACATGATAGCTAAAGTTCTTGACATGACTTGCTAAAAAGTACTTACTTGAATATCATGTTATCTTTTCTTGAAAGCTCATGACTAGTTCATCTTGCTGTCTTATTGATAAATTCTCTTTCTACCTTGTCGTTTATACGAGCATGCATAGCTACAGTACATACATGAAAGATGTAATTATTTAAACCCCTTGCTAGGGCTTGAGATATAATTTTCTACTGAGCGTTCGCTCACTCCGTGTTTGTCCCTTACTTTTCAGGTATTTCCACGACGAGGGAAGTCAATCGGATGGGAATAGTCAAGAGTGAAAGAGCTAGAGCTTTTCCAAGTGTCATCTAGTCTTTTTCCTATTTTCTTGAGTCAACTATGTACTTTTCCTTTTTAATTGAATAGAGTATTGGATTTGTAATAGTCTATCCATTATGAAATAAAGGATTGGGTTATCTTTACTTTTGCGCATCTCTGTTTTGGTGTCGAATACACTACTACTCTGATTGACATGATTGATATAAACTCGTCGTGCACCTCCGGGTATCTTCCGCGCTCGGGGCGTGACAGTTTTTGTGGTATCAGAGCCTAGGATATTCAATTCCTAGGAAAACCCAAGTCCAAGGATAAGTTGTAACCTTCAACCAGTGAGATTGGGTAGAACCAAGGGTTAAAGTTAACATAGTATATGAGTCTTTAAATACAAACACATATTAATCTAGTTATTGTAATTGTAGGATAATGGCTGCCGAACGTGCTCAATGGCGCAACATGCAGCGTACCCTTCAAGGCATGACTCAAGTGCTGCAACAAGTAGCACAAGGAGGTGGACAACGAGCAGGAAGTCTCCACCAGACTTTCAAGAACATGAACCCACCCAAGTTCACGGGTTCTACTGATCCAGATGATGCTGAACACTGGATTAGGGAGATAGAATGAATATTTCGTGTTATGCAATGCACAGATCAAGATAAGGTCTTATTAGCTACTTTTCAGTTAGAAAGGGATGCTAGATGCTGGTGGGAATCAATAGAGGCTACTATAAATCAAGATCAGGTTTCGTGGGAAGAATTCGTTGAACACTTCAACGTAAAATATTTCTCGGACCGAGTTCAGGAAAAGAAGGCTGCAGAATTTGCTGAATTAAAGCAACGATCTTTGTCAGTGGCCGAGTATGAGGCCCAATTCTCTAGATTATCTCGGTATGCTAAGCATCTAGTTAGCACCGAGAAAATGCAAGCTATGAGGTTTCTTAATGGGCTCAGGCCCCAAGCTATTACTCAACTGGCGCCGATGGACATTCAAGTCTACTCGGAGATAGTACGCCGAGCTCAACTATTAGAAGATGTCACGGAACTGTCTGATAGGATTCGTGGTAAGGATAAGAAGGAACAAGTTACAGGTTCGGGTTCCTTTAAACCCAACTTCAAGAAAAGGCCTAGCAATGGAGGTACGTCCTCACAAGATCAGAAGTCTAAGAAGACCAAGCCCTTCTCTATCACCACTACCCCTTCAAATACAGTGTGCAAGCATTGTGATAAGGCGGGTCATAGAGCAGAAGAATGCTGGAGGAAACTAGGAGCATGTCTCCGTTGTGGGAGTCGTGAGCATCGGATTCCCGATTGCCCATTACTTAACGACCGAGCCGTTGACGGAAAGCGCCCAGTAACCAAGAATGCTCGTCTTCATGCAATCAAGGAGACCGAGCAAGTAGAAGGAGGTGGCTTAGTGGAAGGTACATTGAAAGTTTATTCCAGGAATACATATGTCTTAATTGATACTGGTGCATCGCATTCTATTGTTTCTAAGAAGTTTGCTGACCCATTACCCCTAGAACCGGAATGGATAAAGTTAGTTTTGTCTACTCCTCTGGATGATGAGACTGATATTACACATCATTACCAAAACTGCGAAGTATTGGTTCAGGGTAGAAATCTCCCTATTGATCTCATATGTTTAGATCTGAAAGAGTATGATGTTATACTAGGGGCAGATTGGTTATCCAAGTATCAGGCAACGGTTGATTGCCGCAATAGTAAGGTTACATTCAAGGAATTTCCAGAACTAATATTTACTAGTCCCAAGAGTCGGAGTAAATCCCCTATTATTTCAGCTCTCCGAGCTAGCAAGCTCATCAGGAAAGGATGTGCATCTTTCCTCGCATTTGTCACAGTTAAAGAAGCTAAGGAGATTAAGCTAGAAGACATTCCAGTAGTACAAGAATTTCCGGACGTGTTTCCGGAAGATTTGCCGGGATTACCCCCGCAAAGAGAAGTGGCCTTCACCATTGACTTAGTCCCTGGTGCTGGTCCAAGTTCAAAGACACCTTATAGGATGTCACCTGCTGAACTCAAGGAATTAAAGGAGCAATTGATGGAACTCATTAAGAAAGGATTCATTAGACCAAGTACTTCCCCGTGGGGAGCGCCTTTACTATTTGTAAAGAAGAAAGATGGATCCATGAGATTATGCATCGACTATCGACAGTTGAATCATCTCACTATCAAGAACAAGTATCCACTGCCGAGAATCGATGAATTATTTGATCAAATTTCAGGATCCATGTACTTTTCCAAAATTGATCTTAGGTCCGGATATCACCAACTAAGAATCAAGGACGAGGATATTCATAAAACCGCATTCAGAAGCAGGTATGGCCATTATGAATTTGTTGTTATGCCTTTCGGACTAACAAATGCCCCTGCTGCCTTTATGCAGTTAATGAATAGTATATTCAGGCCTTATTTGGATCAATTCGTGGTGGTCTTTATTGATGATATATTGATTTATTCTAAGACCAAGGAAGAGCATGAGGAACATTTGAGGATTGCATTACAAATATTGAGGACAAACCAATTATATGCAAAACTTAGCAAGTGTGAATTCTGGCTTGAAGAAGTGACTTTTCTCGGACATGTTATATCAAAGGATGGCTTGTCCGTAGACCCATCAAAGGTTGAAGCTGTAAGGAACTGGGAAAGACCGACCAATGTTAGCGAGATCCGAAGTTTCTTAGGTCTTGCCGGCTATTACAGGCGATTCATCAAGGATTTCTCTAAAATCGCCGTGCCACTTACGAGGTTAACTCGCAAGGAGATCCGTTATGAATGGGATGAGGAATGTGAGAGAAGCTTCCAAACTCTCAAGGATCATCTTACTACAGCTCCTATCTTAGCATTATCAATTGAAGGAGAAAAGTTCGAGGTATACACTGATGCTTCTGGCATTGGCCTCGGGTGTGTTCTAATGCAACAAGGGAAGGTTATAGCCTACTCTTCTCGTCAATTAAAGAAGCATGAAGAGAACTACCCCGTCCATGACTTAGAATTGGCCGCGGTAGTATTTGCACTCAAAATATGGAGACATTATCTTTATGGAGTACAGTTTACTGTATACTCCAATCACAAGAGTCTCAAATATCTTTTCTCACAGAAGGAACTAAATATGAGGCAAAGACGATGGCTGGAATATCTCAAGGACTTCGACTTCAATATACAATATCATCCCGGAAAGGGTAATTATGTTGCTGATGCCCTTAGTCGAAAGCCGAGAGCACTGTTAGCCAATTGTCTGATTCAAGAATGGAAATTGCTAGAACAATTCTCTGAACTCAATATAAGCATGGACACGGACCCTAGATGTGTCACATTATCTCAAGTAAGCATACAGTCAGATTTATTATCTGAGATACAAGCACTTCAGGACGATGATCCTACATTAGTAGAAATCAAGGGCAGATTAGAAGGACAATCGAATTTCCAATTAGCTTCTGATGGAAGATTAATGTTCAAGAATAGAACTTGTATACCGGACTGCCCAGAATTGAAGAAGAAGGTCTTAGATGAAGCTCATAGGTCAAGGTATACGATTCATCCTGGATCTACCAAGATGTACCAAGATGTGAAAAGAAATTTTTGGTGGCCCAACATGAAAAGGGAAATAGCAGACTATCTATCACGTTGTCTCACATGCCAACAGGTCAAGGCAGAACACCAAAAGCCTGCTGGAAAATTACATCCTCTGGATATTCCCAAATGGAAGTGGGAGGATATTGGTATGGATTTCATCATGGGTTTATCTAAATCAAAAAGAGGACATGATGGAATATGGGTTATCATTGACCGATTGACTAAATCAGCGCATTTCTTGCCAATCAAGAGTCGATGGTCAGTTGATGTCTTAGCTGCACTATACATCAAGGAAATAGTCAGATTACATGGTATTCCTATTTCAATCGTGTCTGACAGAGATCCCCGTTTTACTTCTCATTTTTGGAAAGGACTACAACATTCGTTAGGAACGAGACTTAACTTTAGCACAGCCTTTCATCCTCAAACGGATGGTCAGACCGAGAGAACCAATCAAGTAGTCGAAGATATGCTAAGAGCATGCATTATTGATTTTGGTGGAAACTGGCATGATCACTTGCCTCTGGTCGAATTTGCATACAATAATAGCTACCAGGCAAGTATACAACTGGCACCTTTTGAAGCCTTATACGGAAGGAGTTGTCGATCACCCTTATGCTGGGACGAAGTTGGAGAGAAACAACTGTTAGGTCCAGACATGGTAAGGGACACTACCGAGAAGATACAATTGATCAAAGAAAGACTGCAAATTGCTCAGTCTAGACAAAAGGCTTATGCTGACACAAGAAGAAGAGATCTTGAATTCCAACTCGGAGATCATGTATTTCTCAAGATATCACCTAGACGTGGAATACGAAGATTTGGTGTTAAGGGCAAGCTTACACCAAGATTTATCGGACCTTTTGAGATACTAGAAAGAGTTGGCGAGGTTGCTTATCGCATCGCATTGCCACCTCAACTGTCCGAAGTACATGATGTGTTCCACATATCTATGTTGAAGAAGTATGTACATGACCCATCACATATTATTGAGTATGGAGACCTAGCGATCCAGAAAGATTTCACATATGAGCAGAAGCCCATACGAATACTAGATCGAGAAGTACGAACCCTAAGAAATAAGGTTATTCCCATGCTAAAAGTACAATGGAATAAGAATTCAGAACATGAAGCTACATGGGAGACCGAGGAATCTATGAGGAAACAATTTCCAGAGTTATTTTAGAAGGTATATACTCTACGCTCTCCACTATTCTATATATACTATGGAATTTGGGGACCAAATTCTTTTTAAGTGGGGGAGGGTGTAGCAACCCTGATAAAATAAAAAGGAATAAGTAAATCAAAATAGATTAAAAGATCTTGGAATAAAAAGAATTAAACACTGATGAAAATAACGCCTCACATAAAGGCGCTACTTTACAAGAAAACGCCCTTACATAAGGCGTGTTTTGAAGAAGGACGCCCACACTTGAAGGCGTCAAATTTCAAACGACCAAAATAAATAAAAAGGGCAGGTTTGCATAACGTCCTTTGCGTGGACGCGTTTCAACAAGAAACGACGCTTGACAAGGCGTCAATTTAAATTCGACGCCCTGACCTAGGTCGATAATTCAGTTTGAGTTTCGTTCGACCCAGGAGTCTATCCAGGGTAAGTTGATAACTATGAGAAAGAGTTCGAATGTAGTAATAACTCTATATGGAAGTGTTACTTCCAATCGAACACTAACTCTATTAGGTTCACCTAAATCCTATAAATAACCTACTGCTTGAACCGAGAACGCTATTTGGCGTTCGGACTATTCTACGGTATGTGAAGAACCAAGGTTCTTTCTTCTTCTTTTCTGTTTACGATGGTATGAAGAACATAAACAGGTTCTTCGTCTTCTTCTCTTCTTACAGGTTAAGAAGATTCACGTTGTAAAGAACAAAAGGATAAGTTCTTCTTTCCTCTACCTTCAGTAAGTATTATGAAGAAAAACTAATGTTTCTTCATCTTATTTCTCTGTAGGGAAGTCATCATAACCTACTGAAGAATTGAGGGTTCTTCATCTACATCCTCTTAATTACCCTTGCTGCTGCTATTAGGATCGAAAGCTTCAAAAAGACTCTGTTTGTAAAACAGAGTATCGTTCAGAACCTACATCTGTTCATCCGTCAGTTTATCATCATCAAGGTAGGTTTTCTCAAGCAACGTAGCCCAAACAAGTTAAAATCATAGTAACACATCATGCATGTCATGTATATAAGTTTCCTGATGGTTTCTACACGTTTCTGTAATATCTTTGCAAGAGACTGTGGAACGCACTAGGTTTTGTGTGTGAAAGTATCGGGATATCGGTGGTCTTTTTATCGGTTTATCTAGTGCGAGGGCGTGCCAGTCACCTAGGTGACAATGTGTTCGGGCTTCAAGACTGGAGTGGTCCGAAGCCCGGGGTGCGCTCCATCTGACTGATCAGATGATTGTGGATATCGGGTCGGGACTGGAGACCCGCCGCGCCATAAAGGGCGCGACGTTAATTACATCCCCTCAGAGAGGGGAAGACCTCTGATTAATCGCCAAGAAAAGGGGTCAAATGACCTAAAGATCATTTTTCATTAAAGCATGCGAGTTGGGTTGACATGATTTAAACCCTCCGCGTCGGTATGTAAAACGGTGTTCAAAAACCGTACAAATACTTGCTGCGAGTGCGGCGAATTTAATGAAAGTGCGGGATTAGATCCCGGTATATATATATATATATATATATATCAGTCACTAAGGACCATCCAGTATTCGGTCGAGAGTTCATATTCGAAGCATCGAAGGTAACAACAAAGACATTCGGATATCTACCGTAGGTACGGCACGTTTCATGTGGGTGCGGGATCGGATCCCGGAAGAAGTGGGTCAATTTGATGAACTATCGGCCCAAGAGGTGCACGGATCATGACCATGTCGGGGATCCCGAGGTCCATGTCCGATACCACGGGGCATCATCACACAGTCCGGGGGAGCGGGTCGTTAAGTGTAAGGCCAAAACTCGACAATGTGCGCCCTCGCACGCGGATCGACCTGCGCGGTCAGGTCGTGGGGGTCAAGGGGGCAACGCCCCTTGCGGGGGTTTTCGGGGGCAGCGCCCCCGGAACAAAATTTGGTTAAGGCGCGGGTATGCTATTGTCATTGTTCCGATCATTGAGTTAAGTGTTTTATTCCCATTCCATTCTTTCCATTTTGTTCATTGATTTAATCCTTATCCTCTGGTTTATTCTTTAGTTTCAATAGTTCTCTTTCTTCCTTCCATTCTTTTAGTTTTCTTTTAGCACGCCGTGTCGGCAGGTTGCAAGAAGATGGGCGCGCCGGATAAGGGGCGCCGGGTCAAGATATGAAGGGGGGGCGCGCCGGGTAGAGGCATCCATGGGCGCGCCGGTTTAAGGGAGTTCAAGGGGGGGGGCGCCGGTTAAGGGGCGCCGTTTTAGAGATACTACAAGGGGCTGAAGGGCGCGCCGGTTTAAGGGAGGCCAAGGGGCGCCGTTTTAATGGTTAAGCAAGGCAGTAGGGCGCGCCGGATAGAGAGGCTCCCACGGGGGCGCGCCGTTTTAGCATTCAAGGGAGATGGGAGGTTACGAGGGTGGTGTTAAATCGGCGCGGTGAGGGGTGACCGCGCCGGGTTAGGCCACGCCGGGACATCGTCTCTTGAGTTTTCTTATTCGTTCTGTGGACTTGTTTTGCTTTCTGTTCTTGATTCTATGGCCTACAGAAGGATCGATAGTTAGATTAATTGTTCAATTGACACCCTAGATCAATAGGATGAAGGTTTAAGCATCGTTGATGGTTTGTTAAGGTGAGTGAGCAGGAGGTTTAAGTGTTTTATTCGGGGGGGTTTGATTCACAGAACTTACTGTGTATTGGATTAAAAGTCAGTTCGTTCTTGAGTGTTCTATTTGTTCACTTGTTCTTGGCCCTGGCGAGAATCGGACAGCACCTCCCCTAGATCGGAAGGGTCCGAGGAAAAAAAATGGGGCGCGCCATGCGGAGAGAACTCCGACGGCCCCGAAACATCCCGGTGTGTGCATAAGCAACGACACCAGTAAAATTACCCCATTTGGGGCCGGAGATCCCGAGGGCTAGCCTACAAGGGAAACCGGTGACCCATGGGTTGTTGCGATCGTATCGACTCCCCCCGTTCGGGGCCGGAGGTCCTGAGGGCCAGCCTACAAAGGAACTCCGACGACCCGAGGGTTGCCGTGATCGCGTGGCTGAAGACCACGTGAGAGCCGAAGTCGACACAAGAACACGGCGGTAAAAAAAAAAAAATAGAGCCACTATGGGATGAGTATTGAGGGGGATTGAGGCATCAAGATCTCCCAAAGGGGAGTTTTCCTTTCATTTCACAACAGACCGAACTCCGATTACATTGAAAGGGAATAGGAAGACAAAGGTCTACATGTGCAGATCACCAAAAGGAAATCAAAGGGGCAGAAGGAAATGCAAAGACAAAGGGGGGAACCGAGCTCTCTTCCCCTCACCTCTCCTTCTTTCTTTCACCCTCTTATCTCTCTTCACACTTTGGAGCAGGGCTTCACCGCCAGTAGAGCGTCCCTCCTCTTTTTTTGTTGCTTCTTGCCTGGGGCTTGTATTTATATGGAGAGCAGGGGAGCAAGCTTCCCATTTCTATGGCTTTTGTTCTGTCCGCAGTTGCCGTTGCTAACGTTGTCGGGGTCACCGTGTCGAATGCCGCTGTCGTGGACGTCACCTCCGCCACAGCTACAGTGTGACCGGGAGAGGGGCAGAGGCATGGCCTCCTCCTTCGCTGGCATGTACACCGCTAGCCACGTTTGCTTTCATCATTGGCAGGGGAATGGGCGGCCGGCTGACGGAGCAAGCGTTCGACAGTGCAGGGCTCGAGGGTTTCCATTTGAAGAACATGCTTGGATGCCCAACGGGTCGAAGCAGACGTTTTAGCCATTTCAGGCTTGTTCGTCGTCGTGCAGTTCCCAGGAAACAGGGGACCGTAATGCCGATGGGATGGGTCGGTTGCTCGCCAGGAAGCGCTTCAGAGAAAGGGGTTAAAAGGTTAAAACGGCGCCATATTCAAAGGGGCGCCGTTTTAAGCATCAAGGGGGGCTTCGGGGCGGGCCGTGTAGCCAATGAAAACAAAAGGAGTTAAAACGGCGCCACATCCCAAAGGGGGGCGCGCCGTTTTAAAGGGGGGGGCACACCGGATAAGGGGCGCCGTTTTAAGACCCCCTCGCGCCGTTTTAAGCACTAAACGGATTCTTCTCGAAGTCGCGGCCATTTTACGTGAATGTCGACATTCCCGGAAGGTTCCGGTTGCTATGTATGACCTCTACAATGTTCCATTCACAGCCTTTGGGGCCCGGTCCCAGACTCTGCGTGACTTTCGGTGCACGTCGGGCTGTGTCGGAGTCCCCGACTCTTCTTTGATTCAGCTCTCGGCACGGCCGACTGTAGAGTTGTGGCCATATCTTCCGCCCCGGGGGGGGGCTCCCTCATCGGCTAGCGGACCACCAAGCGAGTCCTCATCCTGATCGGGCGAGGCATGAGGTTTATTTGGCATTTTCATCTTCGGCTTGCTCTCGAGTGTCGAGACGTGCATGCCGTATGATCATCATCGACATTTTTTCGACGTCCACAGAGACGCCCGTGTCCAGGGTGCTACTTTAAAGAAACGACCTGCACTAGGTCGTCAATTTCAGATTTGACGCCCTGCCATGTAGGCGTTAATCTCATGAAAATCACATGTAATTAATAATTGATCCACGTTTAAAAATTCAATAGATATGAAATATCCAATCTAATATATATTGCATGACTCGACCTGTGAATCCCTGCTAAATTTTTGTCATGATCATGTCTCTTGTCTCTTGGAATTTTATTCCTGAAATATAGTAAATTCTTGAATTCACGACCCTGTATAGGTCGTCTCTCACTTGACCCACGCCCCTGTTCAGGACGTGAATTGAAAAGTAACGCCCCTGTCCAGGGCGTGTTTTTGATAAATTACTGAAAATATATATTCTGTAAAAATAGAAGTAAAGAATGAACGACCACTGTATACGTCGTCAAATTGCAAATAAACGCCCCTTACCAAGGTGCGTTTTTGGTAAAATATTAAAATCTTGCAAAAATGTAAAATAGATAAACGCCCTTACTGAAGGTGTTAATTACTTGAGTAGTGACTTTACTTAAGTCGTTATTTTCCTGTAAAAATGTTTTTACCTGTTTCTGACAACCGATGGTTTCAGTATATCTATATATATATATATATGTATATCGGCACTATATCTCCACTCCGTGAGTATAGTCCCACGTTTCATGATGTTTTATCGATCACCCTCAACTCTCATTGACATACAAGCTCTCCATTGGACATTCCGTTCCTTTGGACTAGCGAGTTAGTCATAGAGACCTCCGTAAGACTCCTCGTACCTTGGATTCCCTCAAGGTCGACTGAGCTGGTTGTACCCTAAAAACCCATTACACTATTGAATGCCATGTCACTTTAAAGAAACATGGTATACCGGCCCTTATGATATGCAAAGAGTATATCATGAGAATTCTTAATGGAGTGATGATATCATGCCATTTGTTGATGTTCTTGTGGACCTCAATTCTATAATAAGAATGAGGGTATCCTACCTTTGATATACTATTCATGTGGACCTCAATTCTATATAAAGAATGTCCATACTTGTCATGGTACCCGAGTTAAGGGAACCTAATTCCACCTAGTTTCATCGTTCATCGTGATTGTACCGTTGTTATCGCCTATCTATGTCCAATGTCGTATTTTTGGACTCCATTTTATCAAAGTTATCCTACGTGTCTACAAGCTTAATTTATTGAAATTCCATATTGGCTATAAATATATACAAGAGTGGATGTCAAATATACATGATAAATGCCTGCGCATATAGGGCCCGATCTGGTCCTGGGAGGAGCACCCGAAAGTACTTGTGCCCATGGGAGTTGAATGATAAGGTATCTAGCATTATACCGAGTGCATGACTAGCTTGATTGGATATTCCACATAAATCTTGTACTTGACTCGTACTTGACATGACATGAATTGCGTGACCCGAGAAAAGGGTAATTACTTGCTTGCTTGATACATGATAGCCAAAGTTCTTGACATGACTTGCTAAAAAGTACTTGCTTGAATATCCTGTTATCTTTTCTTGAAAGCTCATGACTAGTTCATCTTGCTGTCTTATTGATAAATTCTCTTTCTACCTTGTCGTTTATACGAGCATGCATAGCTACAGTACATACATGAAAGATGTAATTATTTAAACCCCTTGCTAGCGCTTGAGATATAATTTCCTACTGAGCGTTCGCTCACTCCGTGTTTGTCCCTTACTTTTCAGGTATTTCCGACGACGAGGGAAGTCAATCGGATGGGAATAGTCAAGAGTGAAAGAGTTAGAGCTTTTCCAAGTGTCATCTAGTCTTTTTCCTATTTTCTTGAGTCAACTATGTACTTTTCCTTTTTAATTGAATAGAGTATTGGATTTGTAATAGTCTATCCATTATGAAATAAAGGATTGGGTTATCTTTACTTTTGCGCATCTCTGTTTTGGTGTCGAATACACTACTACTCTGATTGACATGATTGATATAAACTCGTCGCGCACCTCCGGGTATCTTCCGCGCTCGGGGCGTGACACCCAAGAACCCAGTTCCATCATTTTGATAAGGAGTCTTCTGAACCATTTTCTGTCCCTGCTTGTGGTTATCCTTTGTCTAGTTCATGTTCATTGAGCTTGCTTGTATATCTGTGATCACTTCTTAAACTGAAGAAAACTATGTGTGTGTTCGGAGCGGTGTCTCCGAGTGTGGATTGACTGTTGGGGTGTGTTCCCCATCTTGGTGTGTGTGCGCGGTGCTGAGCACCGTGTTGAGGGTTTGCCCTCGTGTGTGTGTGGTTTGCTATCGTCGAGTAGCGTGAAGTGTATTGGGGTTCGTCCCCGTGTGCTACCTCGTGTAGCATTTTAGTGAAGCCTCACCGAGGTGGTGAGGGGTGGACGTAGGGTACCCGTCGTGGTCCCGAACCATCTAAAAATCTTTGTGCTTGTGTCATTGGTTGTGTGTTTGTTCCTTATCCTCTAGCACCATTCACAGGATGGATTATGAACTGCATTGCACATCGATGCTAAATTTGTCAATGTATACGGCTAGTTCAAATTGCTAAATCTCCGTGTGTGATCTTGTCACCTGCACGTTTGGTGAGGTTTGATTGAGAAGCCTTTCAAATTATTTTAATTGGTCTTAATTTTTAAAAGAGGGATCTATTCACCCCCCTCTAGATCCGTGGCACTACACTGTGGGACCCAACAATTGGTATTAGAGCCCGGCTTTGTTATATTAGATCAAACGATCTTCAGAGGGATCATAGTGTAGTTTTGAATGATGAATGCTTCTTCAGATATGGCTTCCTTGACTTCTTTACCTGTTTATAATGGTGAAGACTTTAACTCATGGCTGGGAAGAATGTGTAGGACCATAAACTCAATTGATCCAAACTTGTGGAAATTAGTTAATCATGGTCCTCATAAGTTGCCTCGGGATGAGACCAAGTGGTCCAACCAAGATAGACTAATAAGTTATGAAAATGCTACAATTTTGAGATTGCTAAAAAATTCTGTCAATACTAACAGGTTTACGTTTGTCACCTCTTGCAGAACCGCAAAAGAAATTATGGACAAATTGATGCTAGCTCAAGAGAAGCAAGGACTAAAGGGATTAATGGCTGATGATATCTATCAAACCTGTGATGAAAGTGCTGAGGAGATAAGCTCTAAATCAGATGAAGATGAATTATCTTTCGAAGATTTAGTAGATGCCTATGATGAACTGTCAGAAAAATATCAAAAGATGAAACATGAAAACAAAGCACTGAAGAAAAGGTCTAATGAAAATATCCATGATAATTTTTCTTGTGTGAAATGCATTGATCGAATTTCAAAAATTGAAGAACTGGAAAATGAAAATGAATTTCTGACATGCCAAGTTTCATTGCTTAAGGAAACTGAAGAGAGTCTAAAAAGTAAGTTAGATTCTTTATCAGATGATGATAAACTCTTTGATAAACTTCTTGATTCTGAGATAGATGCCAAGTCCCTTCTTGATAAAAATGAAAAACTAAAAGGGGACGATGATGTTTTTCTCATTCAAATCTCCTTGCTAGAGGGAAAATTGAAGTACCTCGAGAAATCTGAAAAAGAAAATGATCTGTTGAAATCTGAACTTGAAAATATGAAACAATTAAATTCGACCATGTGTGAAAGACTTTTGACATTTGAAAAAGGCAAGTCCATGGTCGCTCAAGAAAGTGAGAATGTAAGTATTCTAGAACAGGAAATAGAATCTTACAAGACGATAAATGCCACTCTAAATGAAAAGGTCACTTCTTGTGAAAATGAAATTCTGTCTTGTGAACTAGTAATTGCTTCACTTCAAAGTGAAATCATTGACCTGAACAAATCATTGGGCAAGTTTGTGAGTGGTGAAGAGAATCTAAACAAACTCTTGGGAACTAAGGTGAACTTCCAACGGGAAGGTCTAGGATGTATCCTAGTAAAAAGGAAGCATTTAATCTGAAAACAAGAACTTCATTTGTGCATGCTTCTAGTTCCTCAAGTACATCAAATACCTCTTCATCTGTCAAACAAAAGCCCATTATGCATGCAAAGAAATTTGATGTGAAATCCAAAGCTCCAAAACACAACAATACTTCATGTCACTATTGTGGTGAGCCTGGACATTTAATGCATGATTGTAGCTTAATGAAAGAAGATGACTTGAATGCTTATAAGATGCATAACAGTAAATCTCAAGTTCATTAGAAAAATAAGGTTGAGAATTTTATTATGGGAAAATGGGTCATACTATGAAATTCTGTTGGTTGTTAAATGTCGAACCTAAATTGCACACTCAAAATTATAGACCCCACAGACATGCTCAAAAGCCCAATGCTTATGTTCAACCAAAGAAATTGAAACCACGTGTGTATTGTCATTACTGTGGTTATATGGGACATGCCATGAATGATTGCTCGTTATCGCACCTTGATGATATAAATGCAAGGAAATTGTGGAGAACCACAAATCGTGGTGCACCTAACCCCCAGGGACCCAAGATGGATTGGGTTCCCAAAACATCAAAGTGAAGATTTTGTCTTGCAGGAATGCCTTGTGATGGAAGAAGCTGTCAATAGAATAAAATTCCTCCAAGGCAAGAAATTTGATGAGCTATTGTGGTAATACATTCCACTTTTACTTTCACGTTTGAATAACAATCTTTTGCAATTGTTCAAAGAGTTTATTAGCTTCCACTCATGTTTTCTTGTGTGAATAACTATAACTCTGCAGTTGTTCACAAAGTCTTTACAAGCTACACTCGTCTCTTTTTGTAAATAAAAGTTGAATTTTACACACAGAGCACACACATCTTACATCCATACAAATCACATCTTTTTGCATACTTGTGAATACAAATAACAATGTTAATCATCTGTCATCTTGCTACACTGACTCACATACATTTCATATTCGTGTGCATGAATGCTATGATTAACCGGTATATAAAATGGTGTTAGTGGAAAGGTAGATTAAGTCCACCTGGAAGCTTTCATCATGCGTGAGTGTGGTCTTCGGACCTACGTACTCCGTCACGTACCGGCAATCAAATTGCTTGAATACATCATTTAGACATGCTTGAATGTATATAATTTACATCTGTTTCTTCTTGAACTCTTCTACGACCAAACAACCCTTGTTAAATAAACTTGCATTGATTCAGGCATGAATGCCTCATGACACATGTTAACAAGGTCATTTTGGTTTTTCAACCGTGCATACACTTAGGGGGAGACAAAACCTTGAAAAGGCTAATTCATGTTCTACTATCTGTTCAATCACTCACTTCATATGGAACCTTGATACAACTGACTTCATTCAATAAGGATCTCTGTTATTTCACTAAACACTTTTAAGGATTCTTAAGCCCCTACATTAAAGTCAAGTGACTCGTGAGGAAAAAGCTGTCAGTCCCTCAAAAAATTGAATAAGTGTGATTTGACATCAAGTACATCGGGAATCCCCCCTGAAATAAAGGAGAAAACTCGCATCGGAAAGTGTCTTATCCACATTATCATAAATGACGATACCGAGTAACCGGGAATTGCCCCTGAAACAAAGGGCATGTCTCGTGTCAAAAGGCTAGTCATATTGCTATTTAAAATAAATACAAAACTGTAAGGGACTGTGCGAAGCTACCAAAAGCCGAGCATTTTGCATTGAAATGTAGGAAGGAGAGATTCATGTTAGTGTTACTTAGAACATATGATCATCCATATTGCTTTGAAAGTCATTATTCATTATTCTCATGTTGAATCTGAGCTTGATTGTTTGAATGTATTTCCTGAATTAGTTGATCATCAATGGTTGAGCAGTACGTCTACTTGTAAGCACAACCATGTTAATATGGTTCATGGACATAATTACTTAAATCTATTGCATTCTTCTCATACCCGTCCTTAAGGGACCTTCATGCTTGATCTTATACCTAAATATGCTTGCTTGTCTGCCTGCTTGCTTAGAATGCACAATGAGAACTTGATTGTTGAACCCCCATAATTGAAGCATGCAACTCACTTTGAACAAATTCAAAAATGATTTTTTATAAGAATACAGCCATGACTGGTTGATTGTGGAACTGAGCTGGTAAGAAGTACTCTCATGTGTCAAGCTAAAAATTATGATGACTGAAAGGAATACAAATACTGATTGAATTATTTTGTGCGTTGAGTTACTACTCTGACATTGTGTCCATTCCTCAGATTTTGTCTCATAATTCATTGACCACGAGTTCTGATGCATAGGGTTATTAGATTACATTTGGTGGCCCTAACATGTTTTAATCTTTAGTTCAGTGAAGTGCTCAGAAGAAAGGAGATAAGGTAAGCAATCCTGGCTTTACTGCTATTCATGAGGATGAAGTGTGCTCAATTGAAATTTGGTCTATTCTGTGCAACAATTCAGTTTCAATGATTTGTGTTGGTTATTAGAAATGAAAGCTTGCATGTTTAATTGAATTGATCATCCAAGTGTGGGTATTTGATTTCCCTTGTCCAAAATCAACTTCTCTCAGCTGAGCAACCCACATATTCCCCATTTTGTGTTTATCATTTCGTGGATATCAAGTTGGGTTCATTTGGCCTTCAATTCACTCCATTTCACTTGATTTTTCAAAGTGCAGAAGAAGTGTCAACCCCTAAGGTCAACACTCTTATCGTGGTTCCCTCTGTTTCTCGCCAGATAGAATCGTCTCCAAAATGTGTCGACCCACAAGGTCGACACTTTTGTCATGGAACCCGGCTTGTGAACCGGACCGTAGGGCTGACTTCTCACGCCCCTACTCTTTTGGTTCGAATCTATTTTGGCCTGGCTCTCTTTTGGTCGAACCCCATCGAACCCAAAACCCTTCTCTACTCCTTTAAACCCATTCATCACCCCATCTTCTTCTGGCCTATTGTTCCATCCGCAACACCCCACGGACGATCCTCCACTTCCCAAGCCTCCGCGGCTCCTCCTCTCCATTCCTCCTCCAGCCCTCGTTTCTCTCCGTCCACCCCATCTCTTCTAAAAGCATCCTCCGGCGGGCGGCGGCGTTGGCTCTTCGTCCTCCTCTGGAAGCAGTCACGGCGCCCTCCTTCGAAGTACATCCGATTGGAGAAGGTGCTGCTTGTGGTGTGAACTCAAGCCAGTCAGAGGAAGCCCTTCATCTGCTCGAGGGTATTACTACCGGTCTCCTTCCACTTGCTCAAGAGTTCATCCACCTGATTCAGTGAAGACCGGACAGTGTCAGCATCCTTTTGAAGCTATACGAACTACATCCATGGCACCCAAGAAGAGATCGGTGTTAGAAAGGGAGGAAGCCCGCATCCTAAAAGAGGTACGGCGCAAGGACAAGGAAGCCCAGGTTGAAAGAAGGATAAGAGCCTCTGAGATAAAAATGCTAGCTGAAAGGAAAGTATTGCGCCCTCGTGCGGTTGATTTCAGGAGCATGCATAGAAAAGAATCTGTCAAGGTTAGTCAAACTCTTAAGGAAGCAGCCAAATTTAATTTCTTTCATGTCAGATCACCGGAGAGTTTATCATTCCCTAGTTCATCAACTCTATGCAAATATGGTTGTCAAAAATGATGAACTGTACACTGACGTCAATGGGCATTCTGTTCCTTTAACTCCTCAGTTGGTAGGAAAAGCTCTGAATTTGCCTTGGGATAGTGGGCTGATTTATGAAGAAGCCATTTATTCTGAAGAACTTGCATATGAATTAATGATGGATAAGGTAGCAACACCAGGGTGTGTACCGAAGCTCAATGCAAATGAATTCCCATCCCTTCAGAGAATTTTGCATCACATGATGACCACTATTCTATTGCCAAGATCAGGGTCTAGGGAACAAGTAACTGACATGCACAAATTCTTATTTGTTCAAATCATGAGTGGAGAACCGGTCAACTTCCCAATGGTGATGATGGAGTACATAACCAGCTGCAGGAAGTCCAAGAACCGAAATTTACCTTATGGAGCTGCTTTAACACCAATTTTTCAGTCCTTGCATATTGACTTGAGTCAGCAGGCCAGTCATCCAATTAAGGATGCCGACATCTATACTATCCCATCCATCTGCACCAACATGGGATATGAATTGATAAATGTTGTTCTTGTTCGCACACTTCCGTCAAAGAAAGGTAAAGCCCCGGAAGCAGGGTCTGGGCAGAATGAAGGTGAAGATGATGTACAACCCATCAGCAGAACTGCCAGAACAAGAGGATCGTAGGCCACATCTTCAACAGCTCCATCAATGAGCACCAAATTCGATGAACTAGCTGATGAAGTGTGCAATGTTAAAGAATCTGTGGATGCCCTCACACGGGAAGTCAAGGAACTGAAGCTTCATCATGATACTTATCTTCAGAAGTTCGCTGCCATGGCCAATTCCATTGACTCACTCCATTCTGCCATTGGCATTCAAAACTCCAAGTTTGACGATCTCTCTGATTTTCTAAGGCGTGCACGCACACCTCCTGCCTCTCCTTGAGGCTTTGATCTCTAGCACCCTAGTTCTTGTGACCAAGCTAATTAACTTTCCCCCCCCTTACCACTCCTTTTTGTTGATGACAAAGGGGGAGATGAAGTGTGGATGTTACCATGTGTGGATGTTATGGTTGTGTCTTGTTATGCGGACATTTTGTGGTTTATGTTTATGTTTTGGTTCTGTTTATGTGTCTTGTGACAATTGGTTTCTTATTGTTAATGTTTATTTTGTGGACATGGTTGTCCAGATATAGACATTAGTTGTGGTTGTCTTATGAACAATGCTGAAGTTAATCAGTTATTTTGAGGTTGTGAATGACAAATTCTGTGGACTTGTGTTTATTATGTGGAATGATCACCAATGCTTCTATTCTGATACTGTCTCCACTTATGATTGGAAATACACTTTTGGATGTTTGATGGATAATTCATCATTGATGCGGAATGGTATCTTAATTCATGGTTAGAATGCATTATATTCTTGATTGTGTTATCAAATGGTTTACAGGATGCCTAGTGTGTTCAAACAGGGTGAACTATACTTTGACTGCTTTTTGAGAATGAGTGTGACTGGATTGATAAGCATGGTTTCATCTCTAGAAAGCTAGATGTGCATTGAATTTCCTTGAAACACTTTTTATCCGTCAACTCTATTTTTTCAAATTGCACATAGTATTTGTCATCATCAAAAAGGGGGACATTGTTGAACCCCGTGCACAACCGTGTTTTACGGAATTTTGATGATGAACTAAATACCATGTGACTGGCCTCCATGTAAACAATTTGCATATGTTGTTGTGGATTTGAAATGAACTAAGCAAACTCCATTTTGTATGAACGGGCTAGTATATGTCATGACGAACTGATTTGATGAAGTTAACTGACATGTGCTTTGATATGCTTACAGGAGCTAGTGAGAAAAAATAGTCTCCGACTGAACTGGGTGAAACTCTTCTAACTCTTCCCTATTTGATTCACTTAACGGTTGTGATGCAGGATCTTAAGTGTGAAATTAAGTGAATAATGAGAGATAGATTTCAATTCTTAGAAATTGAGTATTATAGAAGACTAACTTCCAGTATGCAATGTGACAGATGTATCGAACAACATTGAATATAAAGACCACATTGGATATCTTCCAATTGGATCTTCACATCCTTGTGGACCAACAAAATGGTAAGTTGCTTTGGTTGAATGGTAGAAGGAGGTTAATTATGAAAAAGGGATGGACATCTCTCAAGGTGATTCCCTAACAATCTCTAATTGGTATGTCCTTGATTTGGGGTTCTTAATACTCATTTCTCTCTTACATTTATTCATCTTTAATGTATCATCCTTTTTGGATTACCCCGGTGCCTGTTTTATTTAGTTTGCATTATGTCAGGAAAAGTGTCGACCCCATGGGTCGACACTTTGTCCAAGGGTCTGGTGTTCTATGCCGGCCCTCTTATGTCTTCGAACTTGGGGATAAAAAGTCGACCCACGGGGTCGACCTTTTATCACTAGGTTCTGTCTGGGATCATTTTTCAGAACCATAGACATAAGTGTCGACCCACAAGGTCGACACTTATTCCGGGACTTTCTGCCGTGGCTTGTTTCCATGCCACATGTAGAAAGTGTCAACCCCATGGGTCGACACTTTCTACGCTGGGTTATGTTCGAGCCCTTGTTCTGTCTTGCCCGAACGCGAGTGTCGACCCAAGGGATCGACACTTTCCGGCGACCGGAAAAATCGCCGGTTCGCGCTGCGGCGGGTGCCCTAGCTCGATCTATTCTTTTAGTGCCTGATTATGATTGGTCCTTGGGGGATCATATCCTCTACGTGGCCCTTCATTCCCTTGTGGTATAAATTGGAAGAGATAGGGTTTATTGAAAGGTGAGGGGAAAGCATCTAATGATATACACATTTTTGGGTTTTGCAGGGGGAAAGCAAGTATAGGACGAAGCTTCATCTCCTTCATCTCGAGGGTGAGCTGGGTGCGATTCAAGGCTGAAGATGATGAAATCCCACCTAGTTGAAGGTGTCTTGCTGAAGCTCCACAGCTATATCTCCTCTAAACGATCAATGAGTTGAAGCCGGATTGAATAGAAGAAGAACCTCGATCGCTGATCTTTCAAGCTGCAACAACAACGAACCTGTTGATGATTCTACTGCGTGCTTCAACCAACGTCTGACTGAAGAGAAGAAGAAACCCAGTTGCCCAAGAACCCAGTTCCATCATTTTGATAAGGAGTCTTCTGAACCATTTTCTATCCCTGCTTGTGGTTATCCTTTGTCTAGTTCATGTTCATTGAGCTTGCTTGTATATCTATGATCACTTCTTAAATTGAAGAAAACTATGTGTGTGTTTGGAGCGGTGTCTCCAAGTGTGGATTGTCTATTGGGGTGCGTTCCCCATCTTGGTGTGTGTGCGTGGTGCTGAGCACCGTGTTGAGGGTTCGCCCTCGTGTGTGTGTGGTTTGCTGCCATCGAGCAGCGTGAAGTGTATTGGGGTTCGTCCCCGTGTGCTACCTTGTGTAGCGTTTTAGTGAAGCCTCACCGAGGTGGTGAGGGGTGGATGTAGGGTACCCGTCGTGGTCCCGAACCACCTAAAAATCTTTGTGCTTGTGTGATTGGTTGTGTGTTTTTTCATTATCCTCTACCACCATTCACAGGATGGATTATGAATTGCATTACACATCGATGCTAAATTTGTCAATGTATACGGCTAGTTCAAATTGCTAAATCTCCGTGTGTGATCTTGTCACCTGCACGTTTGGTGAGGTTTGATTGAGAAGCCTTTCAAATTATTTTAATTGGTCTTAATTTTTAAGAGAGGGATCTATTCACCCCCTCTATATCCGTGCCACTACACTGTGGGACCCAACACTTTGCATTTATTTTGATGATTTCTTTTATTTTAGCCCAGCATGCATCATACGCATCTTTGAGTATTCATGTGCCCTTATCTGTCCGAGTGTCACAGTAATGGTGGATAACTATGTATCCATGGTTTTGAGTAAGGAGAATCATTCCACTCTGAGTTGTATGGTTTCCTTCGGTCTATTTACTCGGTTTGGTTAGCTGAGGATTCCTATCTGGAGTTTTAGTTGCTCGTCTCTTTACTTTTCCGTTTGCTCTGACCGCCTATCAGCTGTGCGTTCCAGTGAGGAGGTTGGTCGTGTTTTTATTTCCTTTAGTTGTTAGTTCCTCCAGGCAGGCGTCATTCGGTTTGGTCGTTCCTTGTGATTGGTTCAAAGTTTTTCAAAAGATTCCTATTGCTCGTTGGTTGAGGACGGGTGTTGGTTTACCTTAATGCTCGCTTTTCAGTCCACTCCGCTACATTTTCGCTTCGTCTTCATGTTCCATTTCACTTTCGCTTCACCAGCACTCGCTCCCCTGCAAAGAGGACGTTAAGGAGGGGCATCTGTTGACACCCGTTTTATGACCAGTGAGTTGGGTCATCTCCTTATCTATATTTTATGATTTCCCAAGTTATTCACCGATTATTGGGCCATTGTTGGTCAGTTTTGGGCTTATTTTATGGGTTGTTCTCCCTGGTTGGGCCTAGCTCCATTGATTTCTCGTCATTTTCAGCTTATTGGGCCTAGATAAGGGCTAATAAGGATTTTTATTGTGGATTAACTTGGAGATTTATTGGCCTTTATCTCCTTTGCCACGTCTACTAGCCTTGCGGTCTGTCGCATGACCATTTGGTGAGCATTGGCAGTCCTTTGCTAGACTGTTAGGCAACAGAGAGTCCTGTTGGGTTTCTTCAGTCTTATCTCTTTCTAGACGATTCAGCCATGCAGTCTATCGGATCACCGTTTGTAGATCCTTGCGCTCTATCACAAGACCGTTTGGGGAGACAGAGTCCTGCTCTGTCTGTTCTTTCTCTCTTCGGCCGTGGTCGAACTAGAGTCCATGATTTGTTGTTTTCTCTCTACATAGAGGCTCTCAGAACCTTCTGTTTGTTTATATGGACTCTTGGGAGTATTATCTTCGAGGTTTATCTAGATTCAGGCCTATTTTCGTGTCATTATCTCTCCAACTCAAACCTAGGGTTTGAGGGTCTATAAATAGAGCCCTTGACTTCATGGCTTGAGGAGAAGATGTTTTGGAGTCTGCCACGAAGTGCTGCTGCATTCTGGAGCGAGTACCAATTAGGGAGAAGTCTTTTCTACGTCCTTAAGGCTTCTGGTCGAGGGAGTATTAAGTTCCATTGGTTTAGTTTGAGTCTTTCCTCTTGGTTTTTCCACTTTCCCCTTTGCATCATCATAGCATATTCCCTCTTACTCTTCCATGTTCTCTGCACTCAAATCACGTTTTTAAACATCCTCCAACTCTTTTTCACGCCCCATAGGGGTTCAAAAACCACCAACTCCCAGGTATTCACCCTTCCTTTTATGCACTTTTGTTTAATTGCATTATAGATACTACACTAGTCCAAGGGTTTATTGGGTTGTTTTTCTTTGTGTCTACATTCTTCTGAAGGTTTACAGGGTTCATTGCACGAGGCCCAGCTCTTCTGGCCGGCTAGGAGGGGTGGAGATTCAAAGTTCCACGTTGCTGTTTTGGGTGCCCTTGCGGTCGTTTGGAAGACCATTTGCAGATCTCAGGAGGTCTATCGCAGGACCGTTTGCTCTCTATTTACGGTCATCTGGAAGACTATTTTCTTTCCTCAGCGCCTTAGTTTCTCTCTCCCGTGGGCGGGTGACTTCACTCGGCTCTTTCCAAGGTACATAGTGTAGTCTTACTGCGTTATTTACCTTGGTGGCGATCACACCTTCCTTTGTTTGAGTATTAGTCATCTCATTCATCAACTTGCTTGTCTCCTCTTTACTCTTAGTTGCTCCACACCTACGGTGTGTGTTTTCTTTGTTCCTTTGCTCCACGCCCATCGCGTGTATTTTTATTTCTCTTCTTTATTTCTACAGTATTGAGATGACATGCTCACCAATTTCATGTTGATTGCATGAGTTAGTGCACCACTTGCTCACACGTATTTCACATTTTTCATATTTCATCCACACACATCACCAACACACAAACACACAGTAATAATCAACACAAAAACATCAACAGCTGCTGCCTTCCTTGTTTTCACCAGATTGTCAACCTTGGCTGCAGGAAGATATTCTCTGCATCTTCTCTTCTACTTTCCACAGACGTTGAAATTCCAGCTACCTCTAGTGTCTCAAGGCAATAACTAGGTGCATCCACCTTTCAGACCATGCAACCAAGCCATCTGCTTCGATCAGTTCTTTGAGTGCTTAGACCTTCACATTTCTTCTGCTTTGACCTGACTCTCTCAATTGCACCGACCTTACTTGTCACAAGCTAACTGACTATAGAACAGTAGCATCGACCTTATGATCATGAATTTGTTCAGCTGCACTGACCTTATAAGCAAGGATATATGCATGTGCACTGACCTTGATATGTAAAATATATGCATGTGCACCGACCTTAATATGCAAAGTATGTGCATAGACTCTACACGTGCACAGACCATGAATTCAGCATGTGCACAGACCTTACTATGCATGTGGACAGACTTTAGACTTCAGACCATACATGTGCACAGACCTATGCTATGCATGTGCACAGACCTTAGACCTCAGACTATATATGTGCACAAACCTTAGGGTATGCATGTGCACAAACTTTAGACAGCATGTGCACAGACCTCAGGGTATGCATGTGCATAGACTTCAGATAGCATGTGCACAGACTTTATACCTCAGACTATACATGTACATAGACCTATGCTATGCATGTGCACAGACCTTAGACCGCATGTGCACAGACTTTATGCTTCACTCTCAGGCAACTAACATCGACCTTACTATGCATGTGTTCTACATTAGCATCGACCTTAGTGTGATGTGCACAGACTTTATGCTTCACGCTCAGGCAATAAACATCGACCTTACTATGCATGCGTTCTACATTAGCATCGACCTTAGTGTGATGTGCAAAGACTTTATGCGATATGCATCGACCTTATATAGCAGAATGTATCACAGCTAAATGCGCTAAATGCACCGACCTGCACCGACCTTAATGCAACAATGCTAAGCACCATCAAACCATAATGGAACAATGCAACTTGAACACATATGACATCATCAAAAACAGACATCATCATCATGAACACAAGATGAGTCATAGTGTTTGACATCATGACATCATCAAAACCACAGAGGTACAACAGAGAGAGATAGAGAGAGAATAAGAGATATATTAAAAAATTAAAATAATATATAAATATAATATTTTAATTATAATCATTATCTAATTAACCTACTACTTATCAAATCATACTGGATTAAAAATAGGTTAACCCGCCTCCATACTCTCGGATTAACTCTCCTCCTATCAAATTAAAAATAGGTTAACTCCGGACTACTTAAGTCGGGTTTAATTAGTCCATCTTTCACCTAAATTCATACCATAGTCAACCTATGAGTGGGTTACGGGGACTTAAAAAAGTGTGATGTATTTATAGGGGTTGAATCCTAATTAGACTCCTATTTAAACTAAAACTACGTACCCATCCATGGCCTTACCAAAAATCGGCGATCAACCTCATCTTATTCTATTTGATTTAGGCTTTATACTAACCAAGCCCATTAATTCTAATATTTATCTCTTAATAAATTAAATAAAGAACTAGATTTAATCGCTTAACATTAATTTATCTCTCTTACTCTATTTTTAGAATAGGACATCTAAAATTATAGTTATTTAATTACATAATTATCTAATTAGATCTCCAAACAATTCTAATTAGCATTCACTTCTTTTAGAGTATTATTTGAACAAGGGTTAATTTAATTTGATAATTACTTAATTTAATCTCCCTCCTAGTCTTACTCAGACTCTAACCAACTCAAGTGGACTCTTCTAGAAGTTAGGGTCCTAATGAATCTAATTTAATTAGCCCAAAACCTAATATTCTAATGGCACATTACAGTAAGAGATTGAAATGAATTAAAACTCCATTCTAATTTATCTTATTAATATTATTATGAGCATACTTAAATGCATTGTTTATTACTATTATTTTTTAAATATATGTTAGTTATATTTTCTTACTGTAGCAGGTAGCCTCTCTGTCGTAGTGGCAGGTCTGATTGTTGTATTCTCAGTAGGAAGCTCTTATGGCAGAAGTATCCATCGTCTCTCTTCTCTTGCGTAGTAGTATGGGGTTTAGTAGAAGAATCTACCGTGTCTCTTCTCTTCTGTCGATGTCTCTTTTATATGGGTTATCCTAGAGCGAGAGACCTCATCCCTTGAGATCGAGGGAAGGGTCCGCTTAGTAGAGTAACGTTCTCCCGCTATATTCGTGGGAGTTTCCCATTGGGGGGCGATAGCCTCGGCGTCGGCCGATCCTTAGGCGAGTCTTACGGCGCTCATGGGACGTGCTCGCCCATTACGGGGTCAAGGCCGACGTCGTGGAGGCAACGGTCGATCGTCGGAGTGTTCTCCGGCGAGGACCGTGCTTGGGCCATAACCCTTATGTTTTGCAGAATCCGATGTCGAGTCGGTTTGGGTCGTGCCTTGGTAGGACGCATATGTCGGTGGCGCGCTCATCGAGAGCTCTTTTGGGCATGGGCCGGTCGTTATTGGGCCGAATGCGGGCCAAACTGGATTTACCCTCCTCACTTTGCCCCCTACTCTCAGTCACCGAGCACCCTGCAGGGGGCTGAGAGTAGTCCAAGAGAGGGTTCTTCTAGAGTGAAAGATCTGAAGCCGATTTCCTTATACAACGGGAGTTTAGTGGCTTCGAGAACGTGCTTGACGCGCAAGGTGCCTCTGGCGGTGGCAGAAGCCACGCTGGAAATGATGACTCCGAGTCTTGTCTCCTTCTGGGGGCGTGGGCTCAGAACGGTCATCTGGCATCGGTAGCCATACCGTCGTAGTGGCCGACATCCTTTCACCTGCCCTTCAGGGGATAACATCGATCCATAGTGGGCGGTTATAAGAACTATTGCGAAGTCTCTCGCAAACTGTACCCACGTCTTTCCAGTTGTCGCGCTTCGTTATAGGCGTCTTCCTCCCTTCGCCTAGTGAGGATCCTTCTTTCCCTATATTTTTCACCTTCTGTAGCGATGCCTACACGTAGGAGAGCCCTCAGCGTCGACTCTTCCTCTTCAGAGGAGGCGGCTCCTGGCCGCGGTGGTGCGTCGAGCACTTCAGGTGCGGGCGTTGGTCGATCCAGTTCTCCACCGTTAGTGGCCTATAGGGTGATCCATAGGTTGCGGGAAGCCTTCCAAATTCCTCCTGAGTACGACATCATCTTTCCCTCCGTGGGAGATGACATAATGAGTCACCCTTTTGGCGGGATCATGGTCCCGGTGGCCTCCTTTCAGGCGGGCTTCCGTGTTCCAGTCCATCCCTTCATCACATCTATCCTCCATCACTATGGGCGGAATCCTGGGGAAATAACTCTCAATTCTTACAGCATCCTCTGTGGGTTTGTATACGCGTGCCATAGAGCGTCGGTAGAGCCAAGTGTCGATCTATTTCGGCACTTCTTCCTCCTCCAGAGTTACTCATCTGATACCTATTTCACCTATTTCAAGGCTCGCACCCACTAGCATTTCATCACAGTTTCTCGTACCGCGTCCAACCGTAAAGGCTAGGCGGAGCGGTATGTATATCTTGTCAAATCGAAAGACTAGGCAGAGGCCTCTGATAGTTGGATGCACAGTGGCTTTCGCCGCACTTGGCGTGATTCGAAGCCCTCTCTCAGGGCCGAGGACCGCCAGATGCTGAAGGCTGTTTCCCGGTGAAGTCCCGCGATCAATGACACCCAAGAGGGGGGTGAATTGGGTGATTACAGATTTTAAGAAATTATACCCGATTTACAAACAAGTATTAAGAGCAAGCAACAAACAGAAATAGATCAGATGGATAACGAAACGAATCTAGCTAAAACAACCCTTACAGTAGTTCTTTGGTACTAGGCGGAGTTCGGGAATCCGAAGATTCTTTCACACAAGGTATTTTCCTCCCGACAGGATTGATCGTGTCGATCAGAAGCTACCTTTTGATATACCAAAGATCTCCTGTGAGGAGCATAAAAAGGCTAGATCTAAACAAAGGAACTATGATAACGCAGTATGCAAACAAGCTAGAACAGAATAGGAGGTAGGAGATAAGGAGCAAACCACACAGAACACCATGATTTTTAGGTGGTTCGGATGCAACAACTGTAACCTACGTCCACCCCTCACTGGCTATGAGGATTCACACACTATCTTGTACAAGGTTACAAGATCAAGGCACACACACACACACTCGTGTGAATTCAGGATTCCCACGAAGGTGCAAAAGCACCAAAACACAAAGAAGAGTAAAGGATAAGGAGATCACTCACACACACACACACACGGATCTGCGTAGATCCACACACACACAGATGTTTGAATATTACAAGAACACAAAATTAAAACCCAGCAAGATTGGAATGAGAAAAAAGAAAATGAAGACACAAATTCAAGCTCCCCCTTAGTGGATGAAGATGGTATTTGATGAAGCTACACTTCAATGGCCTTCAAATCAACTTGAGAAGCTTGCTCTTGGATGAAGAACTTCTTGCTCGAAGCACTGTTCACAGAGCTACAGTGCAGCTCTTGAATCTCCCCTTGAAAGCCTCCCTTTGTCCCGTCCCGAACCGATAGCAGCGGAACGTGTCGTTTGCTCGGAACGTGACAGTTAAACAGTCATGTCAATCAAAGCATAGTCATTTCCACAAAACCCAATTTGGACAAATGACAAATTTCATTTCAAATATAAGTTCTTTACATATTCGGGCCCATAATAAACGAAAAGACTCAATAAAGAAAAACTATAATGAGACATAAGACGCAAGATAACCAGACTAGACGGTTCATCTAGATGTCAGAGTTCACTTTACTCTTGCCCTTGCCCATCATGTTCGGTCTCGTCGTCACTAAGGTCATTACCTGAAAAATATTAGAAAACACAGGGTGAGCAAACGCTCAGTAGGACTTAATATCTCATGCTCCAAGCTAGCTTTAAGTCAATTACAGTTTAACATGCTTATGCAGGTCATGCGAGATATAGAAATTGAGAACTATAATGATACGAGATAAATTCAAGAACTAGAAAAAAACGAGTAAGCAAGATGCTAGATAAACTCATGAAGAATAAGGACAAGGATAATCAAGAGAGTATAGCAAGATCTTAACAAGTACTTTCTCAAGCTAGGTCAAGAGCATTCATGAAGAAATATAACATTCATCTCTCTATGACGAACACTATCACGGGAGCTTCAGGGTATCCAGTATGATGAAGGATCTTCATGACAAGATAGCGAGTACTATCAATGGGATCATTCAAGAACATTTATGATGATAGATATAGAAGTAGAACAATTACTTATACAAGCACTATATAGCATTTATCAAGACACAAAGGGAATATCACGACGATATGATAACCCCTCCAATAAGGCAATTCAAGATCTTTTCATGACGAACAATTAGTTGTAGAAAGGTGTACTATGATGGCAATTACTCCCTATCATCACTATCACGAGAGCGTTTGCACACCTAGCACTATATAGGATTGTGTACTAAGATGGCAATTACTCCCGATCATCACTATCACGAGAGCGTTTGCACATCTAGCACTATATAGGATTGACCAATGCACTAAGGGGAAAATCACGACGAAATGACCACCCCTCATGGAAATAAGTTATAGACGACTATAGGTGGTGAATGCCAGCACCCGATCATCGTATACCGGTAACGTTTGGACTTTGCCTCACCCAATAGGGTCAGATCAAGACCCGTAGCATTTAAAATGTCATTTTAGTGGGACCCATAGCCCCTGACATTTAGTCTAGACTAATTCCATATTAATGGCCAAGAATTTCAAGAATCAAGCATGTAAAAATATTAAGATAGATTTCATGGAACATAGAGTTCAAGGATAGAACTTGTAATAAGGATGATATATCAATAAACCATATGAAAACCATGACATTCTGGAAATCTGGGTGATTAGGTACAACCAGCTCAGTCGGCCTTGAGGGAATCCAATGCTGCGAGGAGACTTACGGAGGTCCCAATGACTAACTTGCCAGTCCGAAGGAACGGAATGTCCAACGAAGGGCTCGTATGTCACCGAGAGTTGAGGTATATAACGTGGACCAATCATGAAACAAGGACTCCATCTACGGACGTGAGATGAGAGTGCCAAAAGACCCAAGGTATGGGTCATAACCGGAAGAAAACGGTGAGAACATGAATGCGTTAATTATAGAATTTATGTCCATCCAATTCTATAATTAACTATAATTAAATAAATTTATATTAATTGACGTCTGTGAGTAGTGTCATTTATTAATTAGCATCCACCTGGAGGGACGTTAATTCTATGATTTTTAACTTAATTTATTTAACAAGAATTCACGTCAATATCTATTTAATTGAATAATTTTAAAACATACATTCAAAGACACATTTATTTATATAAAATAATTTAGAAAAATAGAATATATGATAATTAGGAGAAAAATTCAAGGATTCCAAATATATAATTTTTATAATTTTCTGTTACATATCTTAATAGATATGAATTTTCAAAGATATAGTTGCAAATATATACATATATTTTTATATATATATATATTAAAGATATGACGACATTGTAAAATGTCGTCAAAATGAATCCACGACATTCTCAATGTCATCATTTCAAAAATTTAAATTCTAACTTCTTCAAACCTCGGGTTCTCGACATACACACGTCGGAATCACGCGTTCTATATATCGAAATGACGGGCTCGGAAAACTCTACCTAACCAGGTGTTCAAAACAATTTTTCGTTGAGAGATGGGGGATCTTGAGATAGGAGGCACGAAAAATGGTGCAACCACTCTCACTACCTCGGTCACCTCCCCAATAACACACCCATAAAATTTCATGGCCAAAGGACACTATGGCGCCCCCAAACAGGCCATCAACATAAAAATATATAACTATGGTACTACAGTAACCATTGCAATTCGCCGTGTAACTATTAGGAATTCATATATTTAATAAAGTTAATCATTAACAGGTTAACACACCATATAATCACATTAAAATTTACAGTAAATTTTGGGGATTTCAAAGATATCTTTTTCTAGAATTTTAATTATATGATTACATGATTATAAAATATTTAATCATGATTTACTTCTATTCACTTAATGATTTTCTACTTAGAGCATGCAGGAAGTCATGGCATCAAACGTATAAAAACATGCAGGATGATTAATCGGATTTGACTTGGGAGATTGCCTACCTTTTTGACACTTTATCAGGAGAGAAGGAGAACGGGAAGAAGAAGGAGATGATAGCCCACGCGGTGACTGCAGCAACAAAGAAGATGAAGAAGACTTGCCTCTTCACTTCGATAATAACAGCAATAGCAGTCGCTCAACCACCGGAGGAAGAAAGAAGACGACGCTGGACAACAACAGCCATAGTAGTAAGACCGGCAACTGATGTCAGAAAGGAGAAGAGGAGGTCCTCTCCTACGTACCACAATGGCGGCCACACGCTCTAGGGGAAGAAGACGATGACAATGAGGGCTCACGAACAACAGCGGCAGTAGGATGCTTCTGCTATTGTGAGGATATTTATAGAGAGGGAACCCTACTTCGACGGTAGAAATCAAGCTTCTCGTGCATCAATCCTATTGGGTCTCATATTTCTATGTTAACCTTATTTCCAAAACTTTAGCCCCTTCCGTATCTTATTCAAACCTCGAACTCTTTCCATATAGAGCTCGATCGTGAAAGCTTTTATGTGCATAACTCCAAGACCCTACTACATATAGTATTTATATTTATACCCTAAAATCTCATATACTAAAGCCCACTTATGTTCTAAACGTAGTCCTCTGAAGCTCTTTATCATGTGGGTAAGAGGCTCCTAGGTTCACGTGATCCTTTTGAAAACGGCCCATTCTCTTCGGGTCTTAGAATTGGAGGTTACTTTACATATAAAATAGTGAAAGCCCAATTAACTGTATGGGTTTTGTCTTGAGTGGGCTAAAGCTAACGTAAAGCCCATATAGGTTAAGACCTTGTATATTTAGTCAAGGGGAAATTTTGTTAGTGGGTTTCTTCATAGATATGGGTTAAAGCCCATATATAAAAATACCTATATCTATTTGTCCTCAGCATATTAGTGGTAAGGCTTCCTACGTTCAAAAGCCCATGAAGCCCTATATATATATATGTGTGTGTGTGTGCGTGTGTGTGTGTGTGTGTGTGTGTGTGTGTGTGTGTGTGTGTGTGTGTGTGTGTGTAGCCCATTAGTATATATATAAGTTTCCCAAAAAGCCCACTAGTAACATAAAGGCTCTTAAGGCCCATTAATTAATTAGAATTATAAACTAACCGTAGAACTATATATACATATAGGTATGTGGGTGTGTGTCTTTTTTTTTTTAATTAAGTCCATTAGCTTAGGCCCACTATCTATTTGTGTTAGAGTTAAATGGGTTTACTATCTAACCCTTAATAAAGTACATTAGTATCACTTGGGGTTATGTTTTTTTATCTTTCAATTATACATGATTTAAGCCTTAATCTGTTATTAAGGCCCATTTATTCAGCCCACGTATTGATTTGCAGGCACTTCTATATACCTAGCCCATTTAGTTTGGGATTATATATTCATTTTCTTTTATTTTGAGCCATAAATAGATAAAAGGATATATTAAATTTTTAATTCTCAACTATTTATTTTAGCTATACTTATCAAAACAAATTTATTAACTACCATTATTCCATGACTAATATTTATAGTTTTTTTTATTTCCTATTTAAATTTTCGGGGTGCTACACCCTTGGCCTCCTTTGATTGATTAGGGTTACAAGCCTCAAAGAGATGTTTTTATAACTCTTGAATGGTCAAGAGACAAGCCAGGAACCAGATCCACAAATCATGGGAAGATTGGTGGCTTTGGGGTTAAACAAATTCTTGAAGAGAGACTTCCTACGTTGAGAATAAAAAGTCAACAATAGGGGCTTTTCAAAGCTGGCGGTCGACCTGTGCATAGGGGCGGTTGACTGGAATTTTACAGGGAATTGCCTATTCGTTGCTGGGAAAACAGGTCAACAACTAGAACTGGCGGTCGACCGCTGGCTTGATTTCCTGCAAAAAATAAAAGGTTAGCCAATGCAATATAATACATGAACGAATCAGGTTATGGCTACCTTGTTCCAATTGAGGTGAGTGGGCTTAAGCTTAGCCTGGGTGGTTTAGAAACCAAAACACAGATTTATGCATTTGGAAGGGTTTAATCAATTAAGCATAATACATGATGAAGTAGGCTTCGAATGCATGTTAAATTTGAACTTGATTATTGAAACATAGCACGTGAGAAAACATATAACCTGGGTTTTGTTATCATCAAAATCACTTAGATAACTCAACAATCTCCCCCTTTTTGATGATGACAAAACTGAAGAGGTTTTGAAATACATGAATGTGCCTTTGAGCAATGTTTGAAAGTTGAGGTCTAGGTTCGAAAACAAAACATTTCACTTACATCCCGTTACGCCAGCGGACACAAACCATTCAACATGTTATTTGCCAATTAGAAAGGAAATGAGATATAGGGGCCAACCATTTGAGATCAAACACCAGTTGCATTCAATTCATCATTTCATTATAAGGTACATTAGTGCAAGAGTGAATGCACGACTCTAGACTCAAGAGAGTAAACAAATGCATAAACAGACTCATGATCCTCACATGATCAAACATGCAAACATACAACCACACACGGACATACATATAAATATATAAAGCCTTACACTATTACTTCTCCCCCTTTGGCATCATCAAAAGGGGATAGGATAGACGAAGGGGGACCCAAGTTACACAAGACCAAAGGACAGCAAGCTAGAGGTAGAAGAAAGGAAAAATCCTTATGGTGCATCTGTAGGTGGCTGATCCTCTGGAGGAGGGGGCTGGTGACCAAGGAGACGGCTGATGTCTTCAAGAGCATGAGCTTGAGTGTGAAGAGTATCCTGAATACGGCCAATGGCGAGGTCACGAGCCGCATCACGATGAGCCATGCTAAGAAGTGTATTGTTCATGATATGGAAGGACTGGCTAGAATCAGCAACACTGTTGGTGAGGCTAGTCATATGAGTGGTTAGGGTGGCCATATGAGTGGATAGAGTATCCAGAGCAGTGGAGAAGGAATCCATGCGACCTGACATGGTGTCAATCACATGGTCCATGGTGTCAACGCGATCCCCGAGGGCAGAAAGTCCCCCCCTAAAAGTATCCACCCGAGTCTCTAGCCCAGAGAACCGCCTGTCAAAAACCTCGAAGTCTACCCAAGAAGGCTATGTGGCTCCCTGAGTGGAGGACTCTCCATGATGAAACTGAGGTGGAGGAGGCATCTCCGGATCCATATGCTGCGGTGATGGTGGAGGAGGCAGCTCCTCGGCCTGAACTGGAGGGGGAACATCCCTTGATCCTGCTGCTGTTCTTGTTCCTGCTCGTCCTCACTATCAAAGTCGTCCCCATAAGTAGGCACATCCCGACGTAGCTCACCATCGGGACCATTGTAATATCCCATATCTATGCAGATCTTATGCTTATTGTAGATATCATTCTGGCGAACATAGATAAAATGTTCTTCTGCTAAATTAATCCCAGCATCAACCTTAAGAAGAAAAAGTGAACGTTCTCTCTCTAGTTTTTAGAGTGAGAAGCTTTGGTTCGAACTTCTCTCGCCATTGTTCCCTAATCCTCTTCGGCGTGTCCCCCTCCCTGCCGGCCATGGCTGGCACGGCAGGGGGTTCCCCCGGCACCGGCGGGGGTCCCTCTGATGCCATTGGAGGCTGCCTCTTCGTCCTTCCAAGCAGCTCCCCGACGGTCTTTTGCACAGGCCCTCATGGAGTCTAAGCAAAGGCCGAGTACTACTTTTCCAATAAATGATCTTGCATTCACAGATCGGGGTGAGCCAGCGGTTTTCTTCTCCAAGACCGATCTCCAGGCGTCTCTGTAATTTTTGTCTTTCGTAATTATGGCCAAGTGTTCATATGGTAGGCCAGCGTTCCCAGAGATCAAGAGCTGTCTGGTGCAGCGGCTGGCGATTTCTTCTAGTTTCATCATCAGTAAATTGAACCCGCGACATCTCCTTATTCGTTTTGATAGTGAGGCGGATTTTATGAAGCTTCTCATACAGAAAAACTTGTACATAAAAGGTTTTTTGTTTCATTTCTTCCGTTGGACCTCAGATTTCAACTTTGATGCTGATCCGCCGATGGTGCCGGTTTGGATCGGCTTCTCTGGTTTGCCGGCAAACCTGTACCATGAAGATTGTCTGAGATCAATCGCTGGCAATTTTGGGACTGTGTATCCATGAGAGAACCTTAGCATTGTCTGATACACCAGAAGCCCTGGTATGTATCGAGATGGATCTGTCAACTCCCCGCAGGGAGCGTATATGGATTGACCTGGATGGTGCGGGATACTGGCAGTCGGTCAACTATCATCGAGTTCCTGCCCTTTGCTCCTATTACCATAAGCTTGGTCAATCTGGAGATGATTGCAAGAAAAAGATGAGAAGGACTGGCCGCTCTCATGTAGTTCAAGTTCTTGAACCAAAGAATCCCCGGCCGGTTTTTAGGCCCCGGCATGTAGGCCCACCGGCTGCTCGACCAAATGTGGCTTTAGAAAATAAGTTCGAGGTTTTGTTACAGGCAGTGGATATGCAGGAGTTGAAAAATGTCAATACTGAAGTTCATCAGCAAGTAGAGCCTATTCTAGGTCTAATGCCTCTAGAGGGGGATAATTGTGCCACTAAACTACAGCATGCGGCGATAATGGAGCTCTCTCCTTCCTGTCAAGTTGTCACTGGAAATACCAATGAATGCCAAAGTAATGATAAGCAGGTAGCTGAAATTTGTCATCAGCTAGTAGGAGAGGGAATTGCCTGGACTTCCAGTTCTGAAGGTCCAATAGACAGTCTGGGAATAGATAATGGTCAGTTGGATGAAGCCAGGATAAGTGCTGAGGCCCTATCTGGTTCTGAGGCTCCTTCTAATGCAGAAACCTCTGGTAACTTACAAATCCAGGAGTTGCTGAAGACCAGCAAATAGATAGCAGAAAGAGCTTATGCTGACAATTTGCTAATGCAGATTACTATGTCGGATAGGGGTGGAGGAAAGGTGCAAAGGTATCATGAGGGAGGGATGATAACAAGATCTAGAGCTAGATCGCTGGAAGATATCAAAGGGAATTTTCAATGATTCAACCTACTCTTATATGGAATATTCGTGGGGTTGGGAACTCTGGTTCCCGTAGAAGTCTAAAACATATTGTACAGCTTCATAAAGTTAACTTGGTGGCTATCAGTGAACCAATGCTAAACTTCAATAAAGCTCCCTTACTTGGTAGATATCTCAAGCTTGGGAAGCATGTAGGCAACAATTCAGCTGACTCTAAGATTTGGGTTTTTTGGCATGACAGCTACAATTTGGAGGTAATTGCCTCCTCTACTCAACATATTACTTTAGGTTTGAAGGTGGATAATTCTTTCTGTACATACTTTTCTTTCGTTTATGCTTCCTGTGACCATCACCTCAGACAGTCTCTATTCAATGATCTCCTCCTCTTTACTGCCTCTGTTAATATTCCCTGGTTTGTGGGGGGTGATTTTAATTGTGTTCTTCGGCCCTCGGAGAAAGCTGGTGGTGTTCTCCCTGCTCTTGCTTCTACATCTGCTTTTAATGCCTTTATTTGTGTTGCTGGTCTTTTTGATGCTGGCTTCCTTGGGCCAGCAATGACTTGGACTAATAATAGAGCGGGATCTGCAAATATCAGGGCAAGGCTTGACCGAGTCCTCCTTAACAGTCTTGGCCTTTCTATAGCATCTAATATGGTGGTGAAGCATCTTCTCAGGGGTCCCTCGGACCATGCCCCTTTGTTGCTTTTTTTGGATAACATGCCACCTAGCCATGGTCGTTTCATTTACCAAAAGATGTGGAGCACTCATAGTTCCTTCAAGCAACTAGTCACTGATGTGTGGCAGCAGGCTCAGGTCAGTCATCCAAATGCTCTAGTTAGACTGTTTGTCAAGCTGAAGACCATCAAAGCTTCTCTTAGTAAATGGAACAAGGAAGTTTTTGGGGATGTCTTTATGAATATAAAAATGGCTGAAGCTGAGGTAGAACATAAGCAAAATGCCTTTGATTCTTACCCCTCTTCAGCCAACAGAGAAAGTCTTAATGAAGCTAATGCTAGTCTCCGTCTAGCTTTACTTAGAGAAGAAATATTCTGGAATCAGAAATCACGGGCAGACTGGATTGAAAGTTGTGATAGAAACACCTCTTTCTACCATGCAATAACTCGGTGCAACAGGAGGAGGAACTTTATTAGAAGGCTAAAAGTTGGTGATCCTGAAGAATGGTGTTCCAACCAAGATGACCTACGATTACATGTTGAAAGCTATTACATAAAATTGTTTTCTTCTGAGGAACACCAAATGGATTCCTCTATTTTAGAAAGTATCCCCCAAGTTATAACAGAGAGCTAGAATGATGCACTTTGTGCTATCCCGGATGGGTTGGAGGTCCGTAATGCTGTTTGGTCTCTAAAGGGCTCCAGCTCCCCTGGTCCAGATGGTTTCTCAGGAGATTTCTTCACAATTGTCTGGGACATCATTGGGCAGGATGTTATTGATGATGTCCGTGCATTTTTTGAGGGCTTCCCCCTCCCAAGAGGAATTTCTTCCTCTCTTATCACTCTTGTGCCTAAGGTGCAAGACCCCCGTTCTTTTAATGAGTTCAGACCAATCAGTCTCTGCAACTTCTCATATAAAATCATTTCCCGGATCATATTTGAATGGCTGGCCCCTCTCCTACCTAATATTATTTCAGAGGAGCAGGGGGCTTTTGTAAAAGGGAGATTCATCCTAGATAATGTGGCCCTTGCCCGGCAACATATGATGGACATTAGCAGGAAAGTTAGAGGATATAATGCTATACTTAAACTAGATATGGCCAAAGCCTACGACAGGATGGAGTGGGACTTTATCATTGCTGTTATGAGGAAATTCGGCTTTAGCACTTGATTCACCTCCTATATTGGTATGCTTCAGTCTAACTGTTGGTTTTCCATAAACTTTAATGGTGTTGTGTCTGGTTTCTTCAAGTCAAGTAGAGGTGTAGCAACCCTGATAAATGAATATTTGAAATGAATTAAAATATATATTACAGAAGTAATACAGATAATAAGAAGAGGGTTAAATGGAGGAATAAAACCCAAGATGCAAATAACGCCTCTCATTAAGGCGTTAATTTAATAATAAACGCCTCTATCAAAGGCGTTATTCAAGAAGTGATGCCCTCACTACACGGCATCAAATTCCAACGTCAAAAAAGGGTAAGGCCAAGAAACGCCCCAATCTTGGGCGTGTTTTAAAGAAAAGAACGCCCTTACATAAGGCGCTTATTAAGAAACGACCTGAAGCAGGTCGTCAATTCAAGAATCGACGACCTGACCAAAGTCGTTAATTCCATTCGTGAACCGTTCGACCCAGGAGCTTATCCAGGGAAGGATTATGTTAATCTAGTAAGTATTTACTAGGGCAAGGACTCTAATAGGGATATATTACCCTCAATCAAACACTACTTTTGTTAGGACTCCAAATCCTATATATAGATATCCTCCTAATGCGCTCAGAGCTTTACTTTGGCCGAATTCATCATCTGTTACTCTCGACCGTGAAGAACAGTAGGTTCTTCTTCCTCTTCTTATTCTTCTGTCTTCAATAGTGTATGACTGTTGATCTCCTTTTTCTTCATCTTTTCTACAGGTTGCTGCCGAAGAACATAGCGGGTTCTTCATCATCATCATCTCCATCGTCTGCAACTTCTCCTTCATCTTCTTCCTCCAGTGATCACTCTGTTACATACAGAGTATCGTTCTCTTCACCAATCATTCTCGTTTCATCAAAAGGTAGGTTTTCTCAAGTTATGGTAGCCCAAACAAAATTAATGCAAGATATACATATATATAAGCATGACATGCATATGGTTTATTATAGTTTTAATACGTTTCTGTAATATTTTGAAAGAGACGCCCCTGTCAAGGGCGCTAATTCACATGAAACGACCCTTCCCAGGTCGTCAATTTAATATTTGACGCCCTGTACCCAGGCGTTAATTTCAGTTAATCATTAATTAACCATGTTAAGAACTGATTCTATATGAAATCATGATTTACATTAATGCATGATCCCATATCTCCCAATCCATTGATTTTACTGTCATGACTGTTCGTTCATGGTATATTCTCCCCCATGAAATTCCTGCATGATGAAATTATTACTGCCCTTAAAATTTCCTGCAGAAACTTTAAGTAACGACCTGGACCAAGTCGTTTTTCACATGTTAACGCCCCACCATAGGGCGTAAATTAAAAAGAAACGCCCCTTCCTAGGGCGCGTATATGTTAAAAATTCTGAAAATATATATTCTGTAAAAATTGAATTAATGAGTAACGCCCCTGCCCAGGGCGTGTTTTGGATAAATCCTGAAAATTATTTATATTCTGTCAAATATGTAAATAATAAGACGCCTACTTCTGCAGTCGTCAAATCTTGAACAAACGACCCTGACCAGGGCGCGTTTTAGATAAATTAATAAAATATTGAAATTCTGCAAAATGGAAACATGTGTAAACGCCCTTCTGTTAGGCATTAATTACTTGATAAACGACTCTGATTAAGTCGTTATTTTACTGTAAAACTGATTTTCCACTGTTTCTGTTAACCGATGGTTTCATATGTTATATAATATATATATCGGCACTATTCTCCACTCCGTGAGTATAGTCCCATGTTTCATATTATTTTATCGATCACACTTAATTCTCATTGACATACAAGCTCTCCATTGGACATTCCGTTCCTTTGGACTAGCGAGTTAGTCATAGAGACCCCGTAAGACTCCTCGTACCTTGGATTCCCTCAAGGTCGACTGAGCTGGTTGTACCCTAAAAACCCATTACACAATCTTTACCATGTCACTCTAATGAAACATGGTATACCGGCCCTCATGTTATACTACATGTATGATATGAGAACTATCTTAAGGAATGGGGGAAAACATACCATCAATGAGATGTTATTGTAGACCCCAATTCTATATCAATTTTGTTATGATGATTCTTGTAGACCTCATGTTATTAACATGCTGTTCTTGTAGATCACAATTCTATATAAAGGAGTGACCATCTACATATGGGCACTTATTTGTCATGGTACCCGGTTAGGGAACCAATTCCACCCAGTTTATCGACATGTCATGATTTATATGCTTTGCGTGGATTTTATCGCCAGTATGTCCTTACTCAAGGGTCTTGCCCTTGAATTCCATGAAAATCTTATCTTATCATTCTAATTAAAGCTTGTTCTTGGAACTCCTTATTGGCTATAAACTATCGTGGATGTCTAGATCTATCGTGAATGCTATGCATATAGGGCCCGATCTGGTCCTGGGAGGAGCACCCGAAAGTACTAGTGCCCATGGGAGTTTTAATGATAACGGTGTCTAGCATTGCACCAGAGTACTCTTTATCTTGATCTTTGGCATTCCACGATCTCTCTTTTCTTGCGTGCGTGACTCGACTTGTGTGACTTGACTTGCGTGGCCCGACTCGGGCAATGTACTTGCATGAAATAGCCAATAATCTATAAAGTCTCTCATGAAAGTTTCTTGAATGTTTTGCACGGTGTGTTATTCTCTTGATTAGTTACTTGTTCAGTTATTTATACATGCATAGCCCTATTGCATAAACATGTGAAAACTTGTAATTACTTAAACCCATTGCTAGTTCTTGAGATATAATTTCCTACTGAGCGTTCGCTCACTCCGTTTTATTCCAACATTTTCAGGTAATCAGGTGGCTAGCAAGACCGAGACTCACACGGGCGGGACAAGTGTGCAAGCGAGCTTCGGAAACTAGTGAACCCGAGTCTTTTATCTTTCTTGAGTCTAGATAGTATTGTCTAGCTAAGTCAGCTTGGCGTCTCTTATTCAGTCATCTTGTCTAACGTCTGTTAGTATGTCGTTATCTTCCTTTCCATTGTGTTGAAGTCTCCAAGTTGAAAAACAAGTTCTTGTAAGAGATTCATATTAGAAATAAAATTTCTATTGTTGTTCAAAATTACCTTGGTCTTATGCGATTGCTCTTGATCATTCACGACTGTTTAACTGCCACGTTCCGAGCAAACGACATGTTCCGCTGCTATCGGCCCGGGGCGTGACAGAGGTGGTATCAGAGCCAGGTTTTCATATCCTCCAGTTCTTAGGTTGTTTATGGATCCTATCAGAGCTTCGACTTTCATATCCTCCAGTTCTTAGGTTGTTTATGGATCCTATCAGAGCTTCGGCTTTCATATCCTCCAGGTTAAGTATCCTTGTCTGTCATATCAGAGCTTCGGCTATCTTATCCTCCAGTTATTAGGTTCTAATGACAGGTTAATTAAGCATCCTTGTCTGTCATATCAGAGCTTCGGCTTTCATATCCTCCAGGTTAAGTATCCTTGTCGGTCATATCAGAGCTTCGGCTTTCATATCCTCCAGGGTAAGTATCCTTGTCGGTCATATCAGAGCTTCGGCTTTCATATCCTCCAGGTTAAGTATCCTTGTCTGTCATATCAGAGCTTCAGCTTTCATATCCTCCAGGTTAAGTATCCTTGTCTGTCATATCAGAGCTTCAGCTTTCATATCCTCCAGTAATTTGGTCCTAAGGATAGGTTATCCTTGTGGGTCATATCATAGCTTCAACTTTCACAATCATTAAAGTTTCAATGATAGGTCAAGTATCCTTGTCAGTTATATTAGAGTTTCCGCTTTCAAAATCCTTAGATTGTTAAATCCAGGTTATAGGTCGAGTATCCTTGTCAGTCATCCTATAGGAATTCCGTGAGAGATGGGTAGAACTTGGGGTTAAAGTTATAAAAGAAAGATAGAGTATTTACATTTCATTAACATTAAATCTTGAGTCAATAAATTATCCCTCCACTCATCCTTGCAGGAACCTAGATAAAATGGAAGCCTCTAAGCCGAGCCTTGTTCATGAAATGATCTTGGTGGATGTCCAAGTTTACGCGAGCCTTGTCAGGAGAGTTCAAGAACTAGAGAAAGTGGTGGAAGAAAAAGAAAGAGTTGAAGGGAAAGATCAAACAAATAACTCCGAAAGTTTCGCCGTTACCAAGAAAAGAATAAATGAGGAAGATATTTCACAAAGGTGTAAGAAATGCCAGAAATGTAAGAAGTGTAATAAGTGTAATAAGAGGGAAACTTCGGCGGATCGCCCGTAAGATAAGTGTAAATCTTGTGGAAGATATGGTCACAAATCGAAGGAGTGTTGGTGGAGTTCGGGAGCATGTCTGCGTTGCGGAAACTTAGATCATAAGATAGCAGAATGTCCCAAGAAGCCTCCAAGAGGAGTTCAAAATTTTACCAAACTTGCCAAAGGGAAAGATGCGGAAGGTACCCCTCACCTTAAGCCTTAATTAATTCTGTACCACTCAATATATCTAGATTCTGTTGCATTTTATAGTAGTCCCTCATTGTAAGGACAATGTGAATTTGGGGACCAAATTCTTTTAAGTGGGGGAGGGTGTAGCAACCCTGATAAATGAATATTTGAAATGAATTAAAATATATATATTACAGAAGTAATACAGATAATAAGAAGAGGGTTAAATGGAGGAATAAAACCCAAGATGCAAATAACGCCTCTCATTAAGGCGTTAATTTAATAATAAACGCCTCTATCAAAGGCGTTATTCAAGAAGTGACGCCCTCACTACACGGCGTTAAATTCCAACGTCAAAAAAGGGTAAGGCCAAGAAACGCCCCAATCTTGGGCGTGTTTTAAGGAAAAGAACGCCCTTACACAAGGCGCTTATTAAGAAACGACCTGAAGCAGGTCGTCAATTCAAGAATCGACGACCTGACCAAAGTCGTTAATTCCATTCGTGAACCGTTCGACCCAGGAGCTTATCTAGGGAAGGATTATGTTAATCTAGTAAGTGTTTACTAGGGCAAGGACTCTAATAGGGATATATTACCCTCAATCAAACACTACTTTTGTTAGGACTCCAAATCCTATATATAGATATCCTCCTAATGCGCTCAGAGCTTTACTTTGGCCGAATTCATCATCTGTTACTCTCGACCGTGAAGAACAGTAGGTTCTTCTTCCTCTTCTTATTCTTCTGTCTTCAACAGTGTATGACTGTTGATCTCCTTTTTCTTCATCTTTTCTACAGGTTGCTGCCGAAGAACATAGCGGGTTCTTCATCATCATCGTCTCCATCGTCTGCAACTTCTCCTTCATCTTCTTCCTCCGGTGATCACTCTGTTACATACAGAGTATCGTTCTCTTCACCAATCATTCTCGTTTCATCAAAAGGTAGGTTTTCTCAAGTTATGGTAGCCCAAACAAAATTAATGCAAGATATACATATATATAAGCATGACATGCATATGGTTTATTATAGTTTTAATACGTTTCTGCAATATTTTGAAAGAGACGCCCCTGTCAAGGGCGCTAATTCACATGAAACGACCCTTCCCAGGTCGTCAATTTAATATTTGACGCCCTGTACCCAGGCGTTAATTTTAGTTAATCATTAATTAACCATGTTAAGAACTGATTCTATATGAAATCATGATTTACATTAATGCATGATCCCATATCTCCCAATCCATTGATTTTACTGTCATGACTGTTCGTTCATGGTATATTCTCCCCCATGAAATTCCTGCATGATGAAATTATTACTGCCCTTAAAATTTCCTGCAGAAACTTTAAGTAACGACCTGGACCAAGTCGTTTTTCACATGTTAACGCCCCACCATAGGGCGTAAATTAAAAAGAAACGCCCCTTCCTAGGGCGCGTATATGTTAAAAATTCTGAAAATATATAATCTGTAAAAATTGAATTAATGAGTAACGCCCCTGCCCAGGGCGTGTTTTGGATAAATCCTGAAAATTATTTATATTCTGTCAAATATGTAAATAATAAGACGCCTGCATCTGCAGTCGTCAAATCTTGAACAAACGACCCTGACCAGGGCGCGTTTTAGATAAATTAATGAAATATTAAAATTCTGCAAAATGGAAACATGTGTAAACGCCCTTCTGTTAGGCGTTAATTACTTGATAAACGACTCTGATTAAGTCATTATTTTACTGTAAAACTGATTTTCCACTGTTTCTGTTAACCGATGGTTTCATATGTTATATAATATATATATCGGCACTATTCTCCACTCCGTGAGTATAGTCCCATGTTTCATGTTATTTTATCGATCACACTCAATTCTCATTGACATACAAGCTCTCCATTGGACATTCCGTTCCTTTGGACTAGCGAGTTAGTCATAAAGACCTTCGTAAGACTCCTCGTACCTTGGATTCCCTCAAGGTCGACTGAGCTGGTTGTACCCTAAAAATCTATTACACAGTCTTTACCATGTCACTCTAATGAAACATGGTATACCGGCCCTCATGTTATACTACATGTATGATATGAGAACTATCTTAAGGAATGGGGGAAAACATGCCATCAATGAGATGTTATTGTAGACCCCAATTCTATATCAATTTTGTTATGATGATTCTTGTGGACCTCATGTTATTAACATGCTGTTCTTGTAGATCACAATTCTATATAAAGGAGTGACCATCTACATATGGGCACTTATTTGTCATGGTACCCGGTTAGGGAACCAATTCCACCCAGTTTATCGACATGTCATGATTTATATGCTTTGCGTGGATTTTATCGCCAGTATGTCCTTACTCAAGGGTCATGCCCTTGAATTCCATGAAAATCTTATCTTATCATCCTAATTAAAGCTTGTTCTTGGAACTCCTTATTGGCTATAAACTATCGTGGATGTCTAGATCTATCGTGAATGCTGTGCATATAGGGCCCGATCTGGTCCTGGGAGGAGCACCCGAAAGTACTAGTGCCCATGGGAGTTTTAATGATAACGGTGTCTAGCATTGCACCGGAGTACTCTTTATCTTGATCTTTGGCATTCCACGATCTCTCTTTTCTTGCGTGCGTGACTCGACTTGCGTGACTTGACTTGCGTGACTTGACTTGCGTGGCCCGACTCGGGCAATGTACTTGCGTGAAATAGCCAATAATCTATAAAGTCTCTCATGAAAGTTTCTTGAATGTTTTGCACGATGTGTTATTCTCTTGATTAGTTACTTGTTCAGTTATTTATACATGCATAGCCCTATTGCATAAACATGTGAAAACTTGTAATTACTTAAACCCATTGCTAGTTCTTGAGATATAATTTCCTATTGAGCGTTCGCTCACTCCGTTTTATTCCAACATTTTCAGGTAATCAGGTGGCTAGCAAGACCGAGACTCACACGGGCGGGACAAGTGTGCAAGCGAGCTTCGAAAACTAGTGAACCCGAGTCTTTTATCTTTCTTGAGTCTAGATAGTATTGTCTAGCTAAGTCAGCTTGGCGTCTCTTATTCAGTCATCTTGTCTAACATCTGTTAGTATGTCGTTATCTTCCTTTCCATTGTGTTGAAGTCTCCAAGTTGGAAAACAAGTTCTTGTAAGAGATTCATATTAGAAATAAAATTTCTATTGTTGTTCAAAATTATCTTGGTCTTATGCGATTGCTCTTGATCATTCACGACTGTTTAACTGCCACGTTCCGAGCAAACGACATGTTCCGCTGCTATCGGCCCGGGGCGTGACAGAGGTGGTATCAGAGCCAGGTTTTCATATCCTCCAGTTCTTAGGTTGTTTATGGATCCTATCAGAGCTTCGACTTTCATATCCTCCAGTTCTTAGGTTGTTTATGCATCCTATCAGAGCTTCGCCTTTCATATCCTCCAGGTTAAGTATCCTTGTCTGTCATATCAGAGCTTCGACTTTCTTATCCTCCAGTTATTAGGTTCTAATGACAGGTTAATTAAGCATCCTTGTCTGTCATATCAGAGCTTCGGCTTTCATATCCTCCAGGTTAAGTATCCTTGTCGGTCATATCAGAGCTTCGGCTTTCATATCCTCCAGGGTAAGTATCCTTGTCGGTCATATCAGAGCTTCGGCTTTCATATCCTCCAGGTTAAGTATCCTTGTCTGTCATATCAGAGCTTCAGCTTTCATATCCTCCAGGTTAAGTATCCTTGTCTGTCATATCAGAGCTTCAGCTTTCATATCCTCCAGTAATTTGGTCCTAAGGATAGGTTATCCTTGTGGGTCATATCATAGCTTCAACTTTCACAATCATTAAAGTTTCAATGATAGGTCAAGTATCCTTGTCAGTTATATTAGAGTTTCCGCTTTCAAAATCCTTAGATTGTTAAATCCAGGTTATAGGTCGAGTATCCTTGTCAGTCATCCTATAGGAATTCCGTGAGAGATGGGTAGAACTTGGGGTTAAAGTTATAAAAGAAAGATAGAGTATTTACATTTCATTAACATTAAATCTTGAGTCAATAAATTATCCCTCCACTCATCCTTGCAGGAACCTAGATAAAATGGAAGCCTCTAAGCCGAGCCTTGTTCATGAAATGATCTTGGTGGATGTCCAAGTTTACGCGAGCCTTGTCAGGAGAGTTCAAGAACTAGAGAAAGTGGTGGAAGAAAAAGAAAGAGTTGAAGGGAAAGATCAAACAAATAACTCCGAAAGTTTCGCCGTTACCAAGAAAAGAATAAATGAGGAAGATATTTCACAAAGGTGTAAGAAATGCCAGAAATGTAAGAAGTGTAATAAGTGTAATAAGAGGGAAACTTCGGCGGATCGCCCGCAAGATAAGTGTAAATCTTGTGGAAGATATGGTCACAAATCGAAGGAGTGTTGGTGGAGTTCGGGAGCATGTCTGCGTTGCGGAAACTTAGATCATAAGATAGCAGAATGTCCCAAGAAGCCTCCAAGAGGAGTTCAAAATTTTACCAAACTTGCCAAAGGGAAAGATGCGGAAGGTACCCCTCACCTTAAGCCTTAATTAATTCTGTACCACTCAATATATCTAGATTCTGTTGCATTTTATAGTAGTCCCTCATTGTAAGGATAATGTGAATTTGGGGACCAAATTCTTTTAAGTGGGGGAGGGTGTAGCAACCCTGATAAATGAATATTTGAAATGAATTAAAATATATATATTACAGAAGTAATACAGATAATAAGAAGAGGGTTAAATGGAGGAATAAAACCCAAGATGCAAATAACGCCTCTCGTTAAGGCGTTAATTTAATAATAAACGCCTCTATCAAAGGCGTTATTCAAGAAGTGATGCCCTCACTACACGGCGTTAAATTCCAACGTCAAAAAAGGGTAAGGCCAAGAAACGCCCCAATCTTGGGCGTGTTTTAAAGAAAAGAACGCCCTTACACAAGGCGCTTATTACGAAACGACCTGAAGCAGGTCGTCAATTCAAGAATCGACGACCTGACCAAAGTCGTTAATTCCATTCGTGAACCGTTCGACCCAGGAGCTTATCCAGGGAAGGATTATGTTAATCTAGTAAGTGTTTACTAGGGCAAGGACTCTAATAGGGATATATTACACTCAATCAAACACTACTTTTGTTAGGACTCCAAATCCTATATATAGATATCCTCCTAATGCGCTCAGAGCTTTACTTTGGCCGAATTCATCATCTGTTACTCTCGACCGTGAAGAACAGTAGGTTCTTCTTCCTCTTCTTATTCTTCTGTCTTCAACAGTGTATGACTGTTGATCTCCTTTTTCTTCATCTTTTCTACAGGTTGCTGCCGAAGAACATAGCGGGTTCTTCATCATCATCGTCTCCATCGTCTGCAACTTCTCCTTCATCTTCTTCCTCCGGTGATCACCCTGTTACATACAGAGTATCGTTCTCTTCACCAATCATTCTCGTTTCATCAAAAGGTAGGTTTTCTCAAGTTATGGTAGCCCAAACAAAATTAATGCAAGATATACATATATATAAGCATGACATGCATATGGTTTATTATAGTTTTAATACGTTTCTGTAATATTTTGAAAGAGACGCCCCTGTCAAGGGCGCTAATTCACATGAAACGACCCTTCCCAGGTCGTCAATTTAATATTTGACGCCCTGTACCCAGGCGTTAATTTTAGTTAATCATTAATTAACCATGTTAAGAACTGATTCTATATGAAATCATGATTTACATTAATGCATGATCCCATATCTCCCAATCCATTGATTTTACTGTCATGACTGTTCGTTCTTGGTATATTCTCCCCCATGAAATTCCTGCATGATGAAATTATTACTGCCCTTAAAATTTCCTGCAGAAACTTTAAGTAACGACCTGGACCAAGTCGTTTTTCACATGTTAACGCCCCACCATAGGGCGTAAATTAAAAAGAAACGCCCCTTCCTAGGGCGCGTATATGTTAAAAATTCTGAAAATATATATTCTGTAAAAATTGAATTAATGAGTAACGCCCTTGCCCAGGGCGTGTTTTGGATAAATCCTGAAAATTATTTATATTCTGTCAAATATGTAAATAATAAGACGCCTGCTTCTGCAGTCGTCAAATCTTGAACAAACGACCCTGACCAGGGCGCGTTTTAGATAAATTAATGAAATATTGAAATTCTGCAAAATGGAAACATGTGTAAACGCCCTTCTGTTAGGCGTTAATTACTTGATAAACGACTCTGATTAAGTCGTTATTTTACTGTAAAACTGATTTTCCACTGTTTCTGTTAACCGATGGTTTCATATGTTATATAATATATATATCGGCACTATTCTCCACTCTGTGAGTATAGTCCCATGTTTCATGTTGTTTTATCGATCACACTCAATTCTCATTGACATACAAGCTCTCCATTGGACATTCCGTTCCTTTGGACTAGCGAGTTAGTCATAAAGACCTCCGTAAGACTTCTCGTACCTTGGATTCCCTCATGGTCGACTGAGCTGGTTGTACCCTAAAAACCCATTACACAATCTTTACCATGTCACTCTAATGAAACATGGTATACCGGCCCTCATGTTATACTACATGTATGATATGAGAACTATCTTAAGGAATGGGGGAAAACATGCCATCAATCAGATGTTATTGTAGACCCCAATTCTATATCAATTTTGTTATGATGATTCTTGTGGACCTCATGTTATTAACATGCTGTTCTTGTATATCACAATTCTATATAAAGGAGTGACCATCTACATATGGGCACTTATTTGTCATGGTACCCGGTTAGGGAACCAATTCCACCCAGTTTATCGACATGTCATGATTTATATGCTTTGCGTGGATTTTATCGCCAGTATGTCCTTACTCAAGGGTCTTGCCCTTGAATTCCATGAAAATCTTATCTTATCATCCTAATTAAAGCTTGTTCTTGGAACTCCTTATTGGCTATAAACTATCGTGGATGTCTAGATCTATTGTGAATGCTGTGCATATAGGGCCCGATCTGGTCCTGGGAGGAGCGCCCGAAAGTACTAGTGCCCATAGGAGTTTTAATGATAACGGTGTCTAGCATTGCACCGGAGTACTCTTTATCTTGATCTTTGGCATTCCACGATCTCTCTTTTCTTGCGTGCGTGACTCGACTTGCGTGACTTGACTTGCGTGGCCCGACTCGGGCAATGTACTTGCGTGAAATAGCCAATAATCTATAAAGTCTCTCATGAAAGTTTCTTGAATGTTTTGCACGATGTGTTATTCTCTTGATTAGTTACTTGTTCAGTTATTTATACATGCATAGCCCTATTGCATAAACATGTGAAAACTTGTAATTACTTAAACCCATTACTAGTTCTTGAGATATAATTTCCTACTGAGCGTTCGCTCACTCCGTTTTATTCCAACATTTTCAGGTAATCAGGTGGCTAGCAAGACCGAGACTCACACGGGCGGGACAAGTGTGCAAGCGAGCTTCGGAAACTAGTGAACCCGAGTCTTTTATCTTTCTTGAGTCTAGATAGTATTGTCTAGCTAAGTCAGCTTGGCGTCTCTTATTCAGTCATCTTGTCTAACGTCTGTTAGTATATCGTTATCTTCCTTTCCATTGTGTTGAAGTCTCCAAGTTGGAAAACAAGTTCTTGTAAGAGATTCATATTAGAAATAAAATTTCTATTGTTGTTCAAAATTATCTTGGTCTTATGCGATTGCTCTTGATCATTCACGACTGTTTAACTGCCACGTTCCGAGTAAACGACACGTTCCGCTGCTATCGGCCCGGGGCGTGACAAGAGGCATCAGACAAGGGGACCCCATTGCTCCTTATCTCTTCATCATTGCTTCTGAGGTTCTCAGCAGGGGTCTTTCTGTCCTATTTCAATCTGGGGCCATCAAAGGCTACAAAGGGCCCCGGCAGTCTTTGCAAGTTTCCCACTTATTATATGCAGATGACACCCTGGTCTTTCTGAATGCTAGCAGATAGAATATTCTGGTGTTCCAGCAGTTTCTAACCAGGTATGAGTCATGCTCGGGGCAGAAGGTAAATGCCAATAAAAGTAGCTTTATCATCTCTACTAAAAGCCCTCCGACTCTTAGACAATCTATTCATCAGATTACTGGCTACAAGTATCAGGCTGCTGGCTTTTTTTACCTTGGAATCCCGATTAAGAAAGGAAGATATATTAGTTCAGATTTCAAATTTATAATTGACAAGGTGCAATCCAAGTTAGAAGGCCGGCAGTCTAAGATTCTCTCTCAGGCTGGTAGAGCTATCCTAATAGACTCTGTTCTTTGCAATTTGCCTATCTACCTTGCGTCGGCCTGCTATATCCCTAAGAAGGTGGTGAATATAATAGACCGACTGTGTGCCAATTTCTTCTGGCAAGGAAATGAAGAATCCAACCGCAGACATTGGGTTTCCTGGTCGGATATCTAGAGGGCCCGACTTGAGGGAGGCCTGGGTATTAGAAATCTTCAGTGGGTGCATGTTTCATTGGCTATTAAAATGCTATGGAATGTGATGCATGGGTCTTCACTTTGGTCCAGATATGCTCGGCAACATTTTATTAAATCCCACTTTGCTGACTGTATCCAGCCTTTCCCAACAGGTATGCCTATAGCAATATTCAGGCAGGCTAAGGAACTGTTAACATCAAGTAGTAGGTGGTTTGTTGGAAATGGGGTAGGCATTGATTTCTTAAGGGATAACTGGATAGGGTATGGAAGTGCTATAAGTACTATCTCTCCCAGTAGTACTGGGGTAAATGAATTTCCAGTGGCTTCGGTAAGAGAAGTTCTTTATAATCCTCAGCATGCAGCTTGGAGTTTCCTTGGCAATGATTTTTGCATCCCCAGCCTTCAATTAAGTTGTGAGGAGGATGTCTGTGTGTGGACTAAAACTTTGAAAGGTACTTTCTCAGTCAAGTCAGCTTGCAATATGCTTCGACTGAGAGGCATCAAGAGGCCTTCCTGGGCTAAGCTATGGCACCCCGCCATAGCTCCCAAGGCCGCCCTCTTTGTTTGGAAGATTATTCATCGTGTTGTGCCTGTTGATAGTATGGTGGTTGACTGTGGGATCCAAGTGGTGTCTAAATGCAGTTGTTGTTCCTCTCCGAGCCAAGAAGATCTCAACCATCTTTTTATTACAGGTGAGTTGGCCTCCATGCTGTGGGGATGGGTGCACCCTCTAATTAGCAATAAGGCTTTCCTAAGCAATCAGATTACTACCCGTTGCTGGAATATCCTGACTGCATCCAATGTGCAATCCGCTTTTAGTTTTATTGGGATGTATGCTTTTGTTCTAATGATGTGGGAGATTTGGAAACTAAGATGTGCAGTCAGATTTGAAGGCGAGCCTTTAAGCATTGGTACTATAAAGAGGAGGATCATCTTTCATATAGCAAAGGCTTTAGACAAGCTTAGATTCCACAAACCACTATCTTCAGCTCAACTTAGCTGCCTAGCCTCATTCCAGTTGTTTCCTCGGATGCATATCAAGCAACCATTTCTGGTAGCTTGCAATCTAGCCCCCCATAAATTTACCTTACATGTAGATAGGGCCTCCAAGGGCAATCCCAGTAGAAGTGGAGGAGGATGATGTGTCCGAGACCACCAAGGCAGGCTGATTGTAGGATTTGCATTCCATTATGGGTGTGGGAACAGCTTATTGGCGGAGGCTCGAGCACTGCATGATGGTTTGTTGATTACGAAGCATGGAGACATAAGCCTAGCAGCTATCTATTCAAATAGTGTCATCCTTGTTGAGGCAGTCCGGAATGGGGTGGTTCCCAGTTGGATGATAATACCTTGGTGGAGGAAGATTATGGATCTCTATAGTGACTGTGGCTGCTCAATCCAGCATACTTATAGAGAGGGCAATCGGGTAGCGGATTCCTTGGCCTCTTATGCTTGTAATGACTCTGGCAACTCAATATTCAATCTAGAAGGAGATCTGCCCCGGCTGGCCAAGGGCGCCCTCCGTATGGATAAGGCTGGTTTTCCTGCCTTTTGTACCACCTAGTATCCCTGGTGTTACTCCTTCCATCTTTGTGTATCTTTCTTCCTTTTTGTTCTCAACAGGGGTTTACCTCTTGTGGATCCGGGCTGTTTCTTTGTAAGTCAGGGGTATGCCCCGAAGATTTGTACTCTTTGCTTAATTTTAATAAAATACCAGGCCTTAGTTGTAGCTTGGGGGAGTGAGAACATTCTCCCTCTTTGAGGGAGGGTGCACTCGACCAATTGCTATACTGTTGGCCTTTGTTTTTGCTCAAAAAAAAATCCCAGCATGAATGAACACCACGATCAACTGTGAAGCATACGGCAAAGATCGCTGCAGATTTGTTCGGCAAGCTCCAATGAGGGTCGTCATGAGGCGACCCATGTTGATTTGTATACCATTCATCATATTGTAGAACAGAAAATTATGAACTTCTGTAACTTCATTTCTGCTGCCACTCTTGGGATAAATAAGAGAGGTAAACATATGGTGCAAGACTCGCTGTAGTGGTGGAAAATGATTTACATTCAGCTCAATTAAGTTGCTGACACCACGGACGTATTCACAGCTAGTCATAGCAAGAAAAGTGTCTTCAACCTCCCCATGACCAAATACCAAGTCGGCTGCTCTAGCCGCAACTCCTAAACTTCTCTCAAAAAGATCAGGGGTAATGTGAATCTCGACCCCTTGAACAACAGTAAACAATTGCTCATTTCTTGCAACCAAGTTCTCATAGAACTGCTGTACTAGATTGGGGTAGTGACGGTTATATCTAGAGACAAAATCAGTCCAACCCGACTGAATTTCAAAGATTGCATAAATATCGGGCAAGAGCTCATTCACCTCGTGGAAATCGACCAGTCGAGGGTCGATGATGGGACGAATAAGTATCCTATGACCTCGACGCGGTGCAGGCGCCCGCTGTGGTGGAGGGGCTGGTGCCTCGCGTCTCTGGCCACTCCCTTCCCCTTGGGCTAAATGCCGAGAGCTTCATTTAGGCAGCATCCCGAACTAGAAAACCCGATGGAAAACCCATGAAGAGAGGACCCTCATCCCGGGGAATGAAGATAGACTTCGAACACTCTAGGGGCTTGCAAAAGACCTTCTCCACAAATTGGAACCAAGGTGGGAACACCACGAATGCACGAACGGCTGAATGAAGTTCCTCCCGAAAACGTGATGAACACGCTGGATCTTGTGCGGATGAAGGAACGATGGGTTTTAGAGGCTTGGGAGGTGGTGAAAAGGAGTTCTAGGGTTAGGAAATGAGGCATGAGGATTAATGGGGGCGATAGAATGAGTGAATGGGGTGTTGGACCCCCTTATAAGTTGGCTCGGATGGGACCCCGGTGGGGCCGGTTCCCCGCCACCGGTCGACCGGTGCGGGGCTAGCGGTAGACCGCTAGCCCAAAAACCCCAAATTTGTAAATTTTTTATTTCTTTTTCTTTTCTTTTCTATTTTTTTTGATAATTTTTTTTTGAAAAGGGGGACTAACATCCGACCTGCTGATGTGAGCCAACATCAGAAGTGGGGGGAAGACAAAAAGATGTAGGTTTAAGGAAAGTTTCTAACTCCCCCTCAGAAGTTGCCTTAGGTCCGACATCACTTAGTCCACAATTATTTATCCAAGAAATATCTGGCCTTAGAAAAATTTTTCAAGGAGGGCTATACATATAATTACATTCAAGCATGCAGGAATGTATGTGAACACACAAGGTATAAGAAGTAAAGACAAAATGCATGTTTTCCTACCCTTGATGCATATGAGTTTCTACAAATGTAGAACTTAACCTAAGTTCAAACCTATGCATGAATGCTCTCACCCTTGCACATCCCAAGTTCTCTTCTTATCTTGTTAAATTGATCCTGGTTGAGGGGTTTGGTGAAAATGTCAGCTAGTTGATTGTGTGTGTCAATGAAGTTCAATTCAAAGACCCCCTTTCCTACATGATCTCTCAGAAAATGATGACGAATATCAATATGTTTGGTTCTAGAATGTTGAATAGGGTTTTTAGACAAACTAATTGCACTGGTATTATCACACAATATTGGCACACATTTCATCTCAATATCTAAATCAAGCAATTGATTTTTGATCCAAAGTACTTGGGCTCCACAACTTCCGGCGGCTACATATTTAGCCTCGGCCGTTGAGAGAGATACTGAATATTGTTTCTTGGAGGCCCATGAGACTAGGCACCCACCAAGAAACTGACAGTACCCACTAGTGCTTTTATGATCTACAATGCATCCGACATAATCCGCATCGGTGTATGCAATCAAATCAAAAGAACTACCGATGGGAAACCACAAGCCAAAATATATTGTGCCAAGTAAATATCTAAAAATGTGTTTAACAGTCGATAAGTGAGATTCTTTAGGGCATGACTGAAAATGGGCACAAAGACATACACTGAATTGAATGTCAGGGCGGCATGCTGTAAGATACATTAGTGATCCGATCATACCTCGAAACAGTGTAGGATCTACTATTTTACCACTTTCATCTTTGTCTAACTTCGAAGTTGTGGCCATTGGAGTTGACAAAGGTTTTGCTTCAGCCATCCCATATTTCTTCAAAAGCTCCATTGTGTACTTGGCTTGGCTTATGAAAATGCCCTCAGGTGTTTGCTTCACCTACAGTCCAAGAAAGAATGTTAGTTCACCCATTAGGCTCATCTCAAATTCACCTTGCATGATTTCTGCAAATTCATCACATAGCACATTATTAGTAGCTCCAAAAGTTATGTCATTCACTTACACTTGAACTACTAATATATCTTTACCTGATTTCTTTGTGAAAAGTGTTTGATCAACCTTACCTCTCTTGAAATCATTTTCAATCAGAAATGACGTGAGCCATTCATACCATGCCCTTGGTGCTTGCTTCAGTCCGTACAAGGCCTTCTGGAGCTTGTACACAAGTTGTGGATGTTTGGGGTCTTCAAAACCTGGAGGTTGTTCTACAAAAATATCCTCTTTGATATACCCATTTAGAAACGCAGATTTAACATCTATTTGAATCAATTTAAAATTAGATGAGCAAGCATAAGACAATAAGATCCGGACTGCTTCTAGACGAGCAACCAGTGCAAATGACTCATCAAAATCAATACCCATCCCCTGGCTATACCCTTTGGCCACAAGCTGAGCCTTGTTCCTAACGACCAATCCCGTATCATGTAACTTATTTCTGAAAACCCATCGGGCTCCGATAATGGATTGATTCTTAGGTCGTGGCACTAGAGTCCACACCTGGTTTCTTTTGAACTGGTGCAACTCTTCATGCATAGCCTAGATCCAGGATTCATTTTGAAGAGCTTCATGGATGTCCTTAGGCTCTTCCTATGAGATTAAGGCTATCAATTCTTCTTCTTCTACTTGCCTTAGAGAAGCTCTTGCTCTTACCCCATCTTGAGGATTACCGATTATATTTTTAGCTGGATGATCCTTTAAGAATGTGAAGGTGCTTGGCAAGTCGGGATACTGCACTTGCTGTTCTTGTAGTGTCTCAATTGAAGGATCTTCATCTTCTTCACTCTTGCTAGGTATTCCTCCCTTCGGTTCATCCTTGACTTTAGATGTTCCAGCATTAGTTGCATCTTTGGGGGCTTCTCCTACATCCACAATTTGAGTAGTTAGTTTTGCTTCAGATTCATCAAAAATTATATGAGGACTTTCTTCAACAACCAAAGTCCGTTTATTGAACACTCGATAAGCTCTAGAATTAAGTGCATAGCCTAGGAAAGTTCCCTTGTCACTTTTCTCATCAAACTTTTCTAGGTTGGACTTATCATTGTTCAAGATGAAACATGAGCATCCAAAAGGTTTAAGGTGAGAAATATTCGATTTCTTACCCTTGTAGAGCTCATATGGAGTCTTCTTCAAAATGGGTCTCACCATTGCCCTATTGATGATGTAACATGCTGTACTTACCGCCTCAGCCCAAAAATATTTTAGTAAAGAGTTTTCACTTAACATGGTTCGTGCCATATCTATCAATGTTCTATTTTTTCTCTCCACCACTCCATTTTGTTGGGCCGTCCTTGGTGATGAGAAGTTATGTGTGTACCCGAGCTCTTCACAGAAATTGCTGAACTCATGATTTTCAAATTCGCCACCATGATCACTTTGTATAGTAGTGATAAGGTAGCCTTTATCATTTTGGATCTTCCTGTGAAACACGTGAAATTCTATCAATGCATCATTTTTATTTGATAGAAATAGCACCCAAGTGAATCTGGAATAATCATCAACAATCACAAAACCATAGGATTTCTCTCCTAGGTTGGATGTCCTAGTTGGGCCAAACAAATCAAGATGTAGTAATTCCAAAGGCCAGGAGATAGAAACAATATTTTTATTTTTGAAGGATATGTGTGTTTGCTTGCCTTTTGTGCACGCCTCACAAATTTTATCACTTTCAAACTTTAATTTTGGCAAACCATTCACCAAGTCATGTTTATACAATTTAGAGATTATTCCAAAACTAGCATGACCTAGTCTTCGGTACCATAGCAATACATTATCATGATTGTTCGCTACCAAACACATATCATCACAAGAAACATCATCAAGATCAATAGTGTAGACATTGTTGCTTCTCTTGCCGATGAATCAGATTTCATTGGAAGTTTTATTTATGACAAGGTAATGGGTTTCATCAAAAATAATCTTAAAGCCTTTGTCACACAGTTGGCTTATGCTCAGCAAGTTATGATTCAAAACTTTCACCAACAGAACATTTTCAATCAAGGTTTTAGAATTCTTACCTATGTTGCCAATTCCAATTATTTTACCTTTATCTTTTCCACCAAAAGTAACTGAGCCACCATCCTTATCTTGCAACATAGAGAACGCCTTCCTGTCCCCTGTCATATGCCTTGAGCAACCGCTGTCCAAGTACCACTTGCTCCCCCTAACTTCAAGACATATCTACAAGAAACAACATTCTCATGCAAATGATTTTGGTACCCAAGCTAGTTTGGGTCCGTAGGAGTTAGTCCAGTTCTATGCATATCTTTTCTTGGTCCAAAAAGCATGATTTCTTGGTGAGTTTTGTTTGAACCATCAATTTGCAATAACATGACCAAATCTACCACAATGATAGCAATTAACAGGTGCAAATTTTCTTTGAAATTGTCGTGGTTTGGGTTGGACATGCTTTGGCTTAGAGTTGGAACATGAGGCATGGTTGTTTTCCTTTTCATGGACAAAGGATGTAGTGATCTTATGCTCAAAGGATTTTTTATTTTGGAGAATGTATCCCAATCCTTCTTTTTGAAAATTGATTTTAACTCCCAACGGGTTATCTAGGTTTTATTTGCCCTTAACAAACCTTGACAAGGTGAACTAAAGTTCAGCCACTTCTTTATCCAAACTCACAGTTTTCTTTTCAAGTTCTGAATTTGTGAATTTCAGATTTTTTTCTTCAGTTTTCATTTTTTTCACACACTTTTTCCATTTCGGATATTTTGCAAGATAACTCTTCTTTGACTTTTTCACAATCTGAAACTTTTTACAACAGACTTTCTTTTTCTTCTGTTAGTTCGAACCATTCTTATTCCAGTTTCTCAAATTTAACAAAGATATCTTCATGTGACAAGTCATCAATTTTCTTTTTGAGAGTTTTGTTTTCAAATCTAATTTTCTTGTATTTAGTATACATTTTTTCATATTTCGACTCCCATTGTTCATTAGAAATAAAATCAGGGTCAGAATTTACCTCCGGAGACTCATCTTCATGTGCCATGAGACACAAGCTCTCCACCAGCTCTTGAATCTCCTTGTCAGACGGTTCGTCCTCTTCGTCGCTCCATGTGGCAACCATGGCTTTGGGCTTCTTATCCTTCTTGAATTTTCTCTTCAGATCTGGGCACTCCCCTCTCATGTGCCCGGGCTTCTTGCATTCGTAGAATATGATGCTGCTTGGCTTGCTCGACTCCCCCTTGGTTTGAGTGGGCTTCCTTTGCCCCTTTATGAAGTTGCCTTGGAAGTTTCTCTTCTTCTTCAAGAATCTTTTCACTTGACGAGTTATCATGGCCAATTCTTCTTCTTCGTTGCTCCCATCACTGGATTCGTCTTCTTGAGAGTCGTCATCAGATTGATGGGCTCTCAATCCGATCACCTTCTTCTTCTTGATATCTTCCTCGGCTGTCCTCTTCATATTTATCTCATAGGTCATGAGTGACCCTATGAGCTCATCGAGAGTGAGTGTGGATAGATTCTTAGAATCTTCAATGACTGTGGCCTTGGTGTGCCACGCAGGAGGGAGGGATCTCAGCACTTTTCTTACGAGCTCAGAATTAGTGTAATCTTTTCCAAGGCTTTTGAGACCATTCGTGATCTCGGTTAGCCTTGCGAACATCTCTGAAATTATCTCTTCAGGCTTCATCTTGAAGAGCTCATAATCTCAGACCAGAAGGTTGGCCTTGGTCTCCTTGACCTCCGAGGTTCCTTCATAGATGAGCCGCAACTTGTCCCACATCTCCTTTGCTGAACTGCACATGGATACACGAGAAAACTCATTAGGATGTATAGCACATTGCATAATGTTCATAGCATTAAAATTTACAGTGCATTTCTTAATTTTCTCAGGTGTCCATTTTTCTTCATCCTCCTCGAGTTTGTAAGGGCCCTTGTCCACAACTTGCCAGATCTCATACTCCTGGGCTCTTAGAAAGACATGCATCCTATTTTTCCAATAGGAATAGTTCGAGCCATCGAAGTAAGGAGGACGGTGAATGGAATGACTCTCAGGCATCATGCCCTTATTTTCCATTGATCTGGATCTTACTCTAGATCGTTAGATCTGAAGGAAATAGAGCCTTTGCTCTGATACCAATTGAAGTCCCGCGATCAATGACACCCAAGAGGGGGGGTGAATTGGGTGATTACAGATTTTAAGAAATTATACCCGATTTAAAAACAAGTATTAAGAGCAAGCAACAAATAAGAATAGATCAGATGGATAACGAAACGAATCTGGCTAAAACAACCCTTACAGCAGTTCTTTGGTACTAGGCGGAGTTCAGGGATCCGAAGATTCTCTCACACAAGGTATTTTCCTCCCGATTGGATTGACCGTGTTGATCAGAAGCTACCTTTTGATATACCAAAGATCTCTTGTGAGGAGGATAAATACCTATGATAACGCAGTATGCAAACAAGCTAGAACAAAATAGGAGGTAGGAGATAAGGAGTAAACCACACAGAACACCACGATTTTTAAGTGGTTCGGATGCAACAACTGCAACCTATGTCCACCCCTCACCGGCTGTGAGGATTCACACACTATCTTGTAGAAGGTTACAAGATCAAGGCACACACACATACACACTCGTGTGAATTCAAGATTCCCACGAAGGTGCACAAGCACCAAAACACAAAGAAGAGTAAAGGATAAGGAGATCACACACACACGGATCTGCGTAGATCCACACACACACACACACACGGATCTGCATGTCTGGAGAAGAGCCCGCCATGGCTGGCGGTAGTCGAATTCCTCTGACTGATGACGAGCTGACAGAGATGGATAGTCACCGCCGGCCGAGGAAGATAGTGAGAGATTCAACCCCGGCCAAGAGTCGTCCCCCACCTTCTTCTGGGGTGCCTCCCCCCAGTGCTCCTCCACAGTCGTCATCTGTAGTGCCGGCAGCCGCGGCTCTGGCACCTGTCTCAGGAGGGCGGGGGCGTGAAAGGGGCAAAGCTCATGCTGCTGCCGAAGTCAGTGTTCTCCCCCCACCGGGGGTCCTGGAGAGGGGGATTTCTGTAGCCCACCCAAAGAGAAGCCCAACAAGACCCAACAGGGTGCAACGAGGCAAGCCAACCTGAGTGACAGCCCACGGGGCCCACTCAGGAAAGAAAAGTCCAATAAACAAACACTCGAGGAACCAACTCTCCCCGGCGGCCTCTAGGCTCGGAGGGCCCGAGTGATGGTCAGGTCATAAGGAACGTCCGGCCCAAGCCGTTTCCCCGCCCGGGAGAGACAGGCATTAGCCGACCTATCCGACCCCTCTTTCACTGAGCTATGCTCATCGCCCGGATAGGGCTGGCGTTTCAGGAGCTCGGCCAGACCAAATATCATCCATTCAAGAGTCCCCAACGGATAGGGGAGTCAAGAAACCGCCGGACTTCAAGGCGATAACGTTCCCACGATAAGGCCATGAAAGCCCACGTTGAGGACGTAACTCCCGCCGGAGACCCCTCAGCTTGCAGGACTCCTGAAGGTGGCACACTATTTAAACCAGGGCTACCCTCCGACAGAAGAAGAGAGCCACCTAGGTACTCATAGACCCAAACTCCTGAGCAATCCGCTTCACCCTCTGGTGGAGAGGAATCTTGCGCGCTAGCTTTTCTCCTCCCCATTATTGCTTCCACCACAGCTCTACTGACTTAGCCATCGGAGGATTTTACCACAGGGAAGCCCCCTGGGCCCTCTGATACGTTTCCCTGTCTTACAGTTCATCTTCAGATGATCCACAGCCCGCTCAGGATACAAGCGCGAGATTTCGCCTCTTCATCTGGCGCCGTCTGTGGGAAACGCACGAAGAGCCGAGATGGTGAGAAGAAGCTCAGGGAGGAGATCCGCCGTCGAGAAGGGCAAGGCCGTGGTGGCGGCAGGAGATGGCCCCTATAGGGCCTCACAGAACCCTCCCTCCAACGCCAGCGTCCCCACCAACGGACCGCCGCCCCCTCCGACGGCGACGGGGGTACCCCCCAACAGTGACGACGAGGTCTTCCAGGCCCTCAATAAGAAGCTTGACGTCCTCGTCGAGCTCATGAGGGCCCAGGCGGCAAGGGATGCCAGGTCCCGTGCCCCATCCGGGAGCCCCCCCCGAAGTGCGTCCCAGCATACCGCTGGGGGCCGCTTCACCCTCCGCGGTCAGCAGCTCATCCGCAACAACGTGGGAGGACCCTCGCAAGCTCCGCCCCCGGAGCAAGAGGTTTCCTCCACGCCCAGAAAAGGGAAACAGGGGGCGAGGCCTCCACGCCCGAGCGCCGGCGGTCCTGAGGATCGCCACGACGCTCCCCCCAGTCCCACGGCACGACCGCAGCCAGAACTATCCCTCCGGCTGAGGGATTTCGAAAGACGTTTTGCAGAGCAAGAGCGCGCCCTCCGCGCCCTGCAGAAAACCTCTTTCCCGGAGGATGAGGAGAAATCCCCTTTCTCCGAATACATCTTGAAGGCAGAGGTGTCTCCCAGAACCTCCATTCCGACCTTCAAGCTCTATGATGGCCAGGGCGACCCAGCCGACCACTACGACAGCTTCGACACCCTGGTGACTCTGCATGGAACACCGGATCCTATTAAATGCCGAGCCTTTGCGGCCACCCTGGTCCAAGGCGCTCAGGCATGGTTTCGGGCCCTCGCCCCTGGGTCCATCCTGGACTTCAGGCAATTCGGGCGAGTCTTCAAGGAGAGCTTCCCCGGAAGCGCCCCCCCAAGGTCAGTAGCGGGGCTCCTGGCCCTCAAACAGGCGCAAGGGGAAAGGCTCCGGGCTTATGTCCACCAATTTAAATCGGAAGCCCTCAGAATTCCCCGCCTGGATGTGGCCTCGGCCACGACCGCTCTGACGGGGGCACCCGGGACGAGAACCTCCACCGCGAACTTGTCCTCCACCCTCCCTCGACCCTTGCCGAGCTAGTGACTCTGGCACTGCGCCACGCCGAGTGCGAAGAAGTACTCAGCGCCTGCCGAGACACAACCGGCTCGGGTCGGGAGGGGGACAAGAAGCGAGCCTCCGAGCCAAACCCTGGCTCGGGCAAAAAGTGCGATCGGGAAGGAGAGCGCAAGAGGAAGTATGAGCGGTACACCCCGCTGACCGCGCCAGTCTACGAGATCTATGAAGACATCAAAGACTCGGGACTCCTCCGCCGACCCGAACCGATGAGATCGAAGAACTGCAAGCGCGACAGGCATTGCCTATTCCACGGCGACCACGGGCACCACACCGGCGACTGCCACTAGCTCCAGGACGAGATCGAACGTCTCATCCGTCAGGGGCACCTGGCCCGGTTTGCAGCCGGGCGTAAAGAAGACCGGGATGCCGCCGAGGAGATCGACAACGCCCCCCGAGGGGTCCACATCAACGTCATCTCCGGAGGAACGGCATCGGACGGAGACACCAGCCGAGAAAGGAAGCGTCATGCCGAGCGTGCCAGCCAGGTCTTAGAACCCTCCAGCGGCCCGCCGAGGGAGCCCCAGGTCATAGTCTTCTCCGACCAAGACCTGGAAGGGCTGAAGACCCCGCATGATGATGCCCTCGTTATCTCGGCCACAATAAACCATTGTAACGTAGATAGAATTCTGGTTGACAATGGGAGCGCCCCCGATGTATTATCTTACGACTGTTTCCTTAAGATGGGGGAAGACCCATCCAAGCTCCGCCCGATCCGAACACCCCTTTGCGGGTTTAACGGCCTAGCCACCTACCCCGAGGGAGCCCTAAGCCTACCGGTCACCATCGGCACCCCACCCAAAACCGTTACGGTCATGGTGGACTTCATAGTGATTAAGGGTATGATAGCGTACAACGCCATTTTCGGCCGGAAAATCCTCAGCCGGATAAAGGCCGTACCATCTACCTATCACCAGAAAATGAAGTTTCCCACCAAAAACGGGTTGGGGAAAGTCCGAGGTAACCAGGCTACGGCTAGAAGGTGCTACAACATCTCGGTGGAAGCCTCAAGGCCGGACGGGGGAGATAAGTGCCCCAAGGGAATCGAAGGGAAGACCGTAACCGCCGAGCCCGGTGGCGAATTGCTAACGGTATTCCTAAACGATGACCCGGCCCTCGGAGTAAGGATCGGAGCCGACCTACCACCCATGGAACAGCAGCAATACAAAAAATTCCTTTCTAAGTATGTTCAGGTCTTTGCTTGGTCCGATGATCAACTCCTTGGCATACCAGAGAAGACCGTGATGCACAAGCTCAGCCTCGACCCCACCATGAGGCCCGTATAGCAACGGAGAAGGAAGCATGCGCCTGAGAAATAGGCGATCATCAAGGCGCAGGTCACCAAGGGACAAGAGACATGCCTCTTCAGACCAGTCCTGTACCCTACGTGGCTAGCCAATGTCATCCTGGTGCCAAAAACTACAGGCAAATGGTAAATGTGTGTGGACTTCACCGATCTGAATAAGGCTACCCCCAAGGACTGCTATCCGCTACCGAGCATCGACCAATTGGTTGATTCAACCTCGGGCAATGAGATACTCAGTTTCCTGGATGCCTATTCAGGTTATCACCAGATCAGAATGAACCCAGAAGATGTCGAGAAGACGCCTTCATCACTGACTGCGGCGTGTACTGCTACACCCGGATGCCTTTCAGGTTGAAGAACGCCGGAGCCACATATCAGCGACTGGTAAATCACATGTTCGAGGGACAGTTGGGTCGGAACGTCGAGGCTTACATTGACGACATGCTCGTCAAGACCCCCAAGGCCCAAGACCAATTCACCGACCTTGTCGAAACCTTCGGCACCCTCCTGAAGTACAACATGAAGCTCAACCCCGCCAAGTGCGCCATTGGAGTAAAATCCGGGAAGTTCCTGGGTTTACTGGTCACTCAGCGCGGGATCGAAGCCAACCCCGACAAAGTCCAGGCCATCCTGGACATGCGCCCGCCCACATGCATTAAAGACGTTCAGCGTCTGGCAGGGCGTGTCGCCGCTCTCAGCCGTTTCCTGTCCCGTGCGGCCGAACGATGCTTGCCCTTCTTCAAACTGATGAGGGGACCCAAGCTAGCGTCTGCTACGTTCGCATGGGATGAGGAGTGCCAGACAGCGTTCGCCGAGCTTAAAAAGTTCCTGGCTTCGCCACCGGTGCTCTCCAAGCCCGCCCCAGGCGAAGTCTTGCTGCTCTATCTCTCGGCGACGCCATCCACGGTCAGCTCGGTCCTAGTCAGAAATGACTCGGGAATCGAAAGACCAGTCTACTACACCAGCAAGGTGCTCAATGAGGCCGAACGGAGGTACCCCGTAATCAAGAAACTCATGCTAGCGTTGGTTACCTCCGCAAGGTGCCTCCGCCCCTACTTCCAGGGGCACCCCATCACCGTGCTAACCGGCGAGCCGTTGAAGAAGATTCTGGCCCACCCCGAGGCCTCAGGGCGACTCGTCAAATGGGCCATTATGCTCGGGGCCTACGACATCTCGTACCGGCCGCGATCAGCAATCAAAGGTCAAGCGCTCGCCGACTTCATTGCCGAAAGCACCATCCCCGCCGAGGACAGGCCTCCGACCACGACCGGGCCAACCTGGGAACTGTTCGTCGATGGATCGTCCAATTCGGCAGGCAGCGGTGCGGGGATACTCCTGAGGTCCCCCGAAGGGATAGAGCTACAGTACACCTTGAAATTCAACTTTCAGGCATCCAACAACGCTTCTGAGTACGAGGCCCTTATCTCGGGAGCGCGCATGGCCCGACGACTGGGGGTCGAGCGAGTCAGGATCCACACCGACTCTCAACTAGTCACAGGTCAGGTCAACGGCGAGTATGAAGCTCGGGAGGCACCCATGATCAAATACCTTCAGTTGGTCCGGAGCCTGGCCCAACAGTTCGAGGAATTTGGGGTAGTCCGGATAGCTCGGGAGCAAAACTCTCGGGCGGACGCCCTCTCTCGATTAGCCTCCTCCCTAGACCCGGAAGGTACACGATCGGTCCTCCTAGAAGAGCTAGAGCGCCCGAGCATTGACACGGAGCTCCTCGCTGTTGACTCGGTCACTCCAAGTGACTGGCGCTCCCCCTAACTGTCTTGGCTACAAGACTCCCAAGAGCCCTCCGACCCTCAAGAAGCCCGCCGAATGAAGTATCAAGCTCGGCGCTTCGTCGTCTTCGACAACACTCTCTACCGAAGATCGTTCTCTGGTCCCCTCCTGAAGTGCCTCGGTCCCGACGAGGCAAGCCGAGCCATCCAAGAGATTCATGAAGGCCTGTGCGGAGCGCACTCAGGGGCAAGGTCGCTGGCCAGAATCCTGTTACGACAGGGGTACTGGTGGCCCACCCTGCAGCGCGACTGCTTGGCCTATGTTCAACAGTGCGACCGATGCCAGCGGTTCGACCAGTTGGTCCATCAGCCGGCTACGGAACTTGTCACCCTAGCCGAGCCTTACCCTTTCGCTCGGTGGGGAATCGATATCCTTGGGCCATTCCCAACGGCCCAGTCCCAGAAGAAGTTCATCATCGTCGCCATCGACTACTTCACCAAGTGGATCGAGGTCGAGGCTATGGCGAGGATCACCGAGACAGTCGTTTGGGGCTTTGTTTGGAAATCGATCATTTGTCGCTTTGGCATCCCCCGAGTGATAGTAAGTGATAACGGTCGGCAATTCGACTCTCGGTACTTCCGAGATAGATGCGCCGACCTAAATATCCGCAACCACTTCACTTCGGTCGCCCACCCTCAGGCCAACGGGCTGGCTGAAAATGCCAACAAGACTATCTTGAAAGGCATAAAAACCAGACTCGGCAAGGCTAAGGGTAGCTGGCTCGAGGAATTGCCTAGCGTATTATGGTCGCACCGAACAACCCCCAGGACGGCAACCGGTGAAAGCCCTTTTCAGTTGGTATATGGCACCGAAGCCATCGTTCCATTGGAGATCGCCAATCCGTCTCTCCGAGTGATCAGCTTCTCACTCGAGGCAAACGGGCAAAAATTGCTCGAGAACCTCGACCTAGCAGACGAACTCCGAGAGATCGCGAACGTCCGGGCAATGGAGTACCAGCGTCGCCTCACTCGATACTACAATGCCAAGGTCCGAGATAGACGTTTCCAACCGGGGGACTTCATCCTCAGGAAGGCCGAAGCCTCTCGACCACTAGAGGCGGCGGGCAAGCTATCCCCCAACTGGGAAGGCCCCTACCGAGTGGTCGAGACGCTCGGAAAAGGTGCGTACAGGTTAGCGACAATGGAAGGGGAACCTATTCCTCGGACATGGAATGCAGCCGCACTACGCAAATTCTATTTTTGAAATTGTACAGCAAGATGGACGGAATAAATCCCTTTTCTTTTCATTCCAAACCATTGGTACATCAGATAGGCAAATGCCAGTACATCACATAGCAAAAAGCAAAAATCCGTCTAACACCCCCTCAAGGGGTCATCGCTCGGCTGACTCGGTCTTGATTTCCTCGCGTCCAGCCACTGACTCTGCCTCGTGCGGAAACTGGCTCGGATAAGAGGTGGTCAAGCCAGTTGCCTCGGGTGGCCCGTGACAAAGTTGACAGAGGGATTGCAGGAGGGAGGCCACCTTTAAACGTTGAGGAAGGCTACCTCCCAAGTTGGCAACAACCAGGAAAAAGGAGCGTCGTGAAGGCCTCCCCTCTTCCAATCTGCCAACTCCTTGGAAGGAAGGAGAGAGCAAGTAGCCCCCGAAGAGTGAAAGAAATGAAGAGCAGAAGAGGGAGAAAGAGGCTGCAGACGGAGGAAGGCTTCGGTGAGGAGGGAGCTTGATACGCCTCCTCCCCTCACACGGAGGGAAGTAACGGTGGGCCCCCCTGATGCCCCCATCCGTCCTCCGCCTCGGCGTCTACCCGGAAGCCACGCTGGAACTGAGAAAGGGCAAGAACCATGCCTTCACACGTCGAAGCCCTCTCCAGATCTGCGCGGCGACCGTCGGACCCGTCTCGTGCACGCGCGGCGACCGTGGGATCCGTTCAACATTACAGGGCAACGGGAGCCCGCCGCTCCCCGTCGTCGGCGGCGTCACCCTCCGAAGGATCCTCCATGCTCCGAATATAAGGGCACAACGCACAGTGAAGAGGAAGGAGCGAGGAAAGACTGTTAGAGAAAATCCCAAGCAGTGAAGAGGAAAGGGCGCCTTTCGATCCTTCTTATAGGCCAAAGGAGGCTACACGCCTTAAATGACCCCCCCCCCCTCCTCGGAAACACGCCAAAGGATTTCTCCCCTGAACAGTCACCTCCAACTCCTCGTCCCCTGCCCTAGCGGGATTCACGAAGCGGCCTGACATTCAAAGCATGAGGGAACGGAAAGACGCCCCGTCAGAAGCCTACCAAAACTGCATGCGAAAACCACGCAGGACATATCGGCACCTCCCAACCACTCAAGATCCGCCAACCAAATCACGGCAAGGATGGTACTCAAACAGAGCAAGTCATTTATTATCACACCAAAAGGAAACCCTCTAAAAAGAGGGAAGAGAGATAAAAAGGGAAGGAGGCAAAGTACATCAGGCCTCGGGCCCACTTTGACATTCGGGAACGGCGGAAGGAGACGCGTCACCCCCGGCGCCTTCGGTGACGGCCGGCTCGGACACTGACCTCGCCTGTGCGAGAACTGTCTCGGTCGTGAGCCCTCCCGAAACGCCCGGAGCCAGTGACCCCGATGGAGGCGACCCCTCTGAATCTCCCCCGACCGACGAGGAAGAGCTGGAAATCGACTCATCCGAGTCATAACACTGGCCGAAGGGGAACTCGATCACGGAGTTTTGCTCATCGGCGTAGTCCACCGCCCGGCGATAGCCTTGCTTGAACCCCTTTCGAGCACCCCAGCGTAGTGCTACCTCGTAATAGGGTAGGGCGGCTTCCACCAGATCGGCCGAGTAAGCATTGCTCCTGTAACGCTCGATTGCCTCTGCCTCGAGCTGCCCCGCCCTTCCGACGAGCTCGACCAGAGCCGGCTCCGCCTCGGCCGCGCGCTCCTCTGCCCGGGCCCGATCCGCCTCAGCCTCAGCTCGGAGACGCTCCGCCACCTCCGCCCGATCTAGCATCTCGGCGCGTTCGAGCTCCCAGCGATTGTCTAGCTCGAGGCGACGCAGACGCTCCTCCTCAAGGAATCGGTTTGTCCTCTCGAGAGACTCTCGGGTCTTGGCGAGCTATTCGGCCAGCACCCCGGCTTCCAGTCGGCTCGCCCGCGCCACCTCCCGGAACGCGGAGAACTCCTGCCGGAGCCCCTCATGCTCCCCCTTGAGTCGGGCCAGTTTCCTCTCGCAGCCCCCAAGGGTCCAGGCAAGGTTCGACCGCTCCGCCTCCGTCCGGGCGTGCGCCTCCGCCATCAAAGCCGCCCACCGAGCTATGACCAGGCCGCCCTCCATCAAGACATCAAGGATCCCGGGGGGGGTATTGCGCCTTTCTCCCCCCTTCGTCCTTGCGGCAATCGACCGACAGACTCGATACAGGTCGCCCGTAATGCCGAGCCTTTCAAGGGCTCCGACAGAGGGGACCGCTCCGCCCGGGGCACCCCGCCAGAAGACTCCGCTAGAGTGACGGAACCAACCACCTCGCGCGCCACGGTCGGTTGGGGTTGCGACGCCTCCCCGGGTGAACCCCCAACCTCGACCGGCGCCGCGGGACCGACCGCACCGGGAGCTCCAAGCACCTGGGGCTGCAACGCCCTAGCGGGCGAACCCCCAGCCCTGCCTGTCTCGGCCCGCACCTCACCGACCGAGACATCCCCGCCTTCGGCCAATCCCCCGGCCTCGGCGCCAGCTACTTCGACATCGGCCCCTCTGCCTCCGTGGGGGGGAGAGCCGACCCATCGCCGCCCTCTGATGGGCCCCCGGTCTCCTCGGCCCCCTCTCGCCTGGCAGGTGGGGGAGCTGGCCCCGAGGGGTCGGCCCCATCTTGCCCCCGAGAGGGGAGCGCCGTCGAGCCAGAGTCGCCCCGGCGGTAGGAGGAAGACCGGCCTTCTTGGCCCGTTTCTTAGCCTTCACGGCCTCCCGCAACTTTCCCGCCATGGGATCCTTGTGCTTTGTACCAGTTGGCCGTGGAGACCCCACGGGAGCCACCCCCTTGCCCTTATCTCAGGCTTGGGCGCGACTCGCAGAAGCATCTGGTTCATCGGCCGCCGAGTCATCTCCCAGATCAATGACCTCAGCAACTTCCTCCAGAGGTTCCCGCCTAACGTCTGCCACAAAGGGAGAAGACCCGGTCAGGAGAAAGAAAGTAATTACCATCCCAGAAGAAGAGCCTCGAGAGCGGTACCTGTCGACGTCAACCGCGTAAGCAAGCACCGTTCGATGTTCTCCGGCGTCACCAGCTCCTCGGTCGACTGGCGATTACCCAGCAGACGAGCGGCCTACCGCTCCACGTGGGAAGGGAACTCCTCCGGGCGAGGGGGAAGATTCGGATGAAAATTGGGCGAGATCGGACATCTCCAAAACTCGTCCGTCGCCTCCGCCTTCACCCAGAAGAATTGGGTCTTCCACCCCTTGTGCGAGGAGTCCTTCGCAGCGAGGGAGATGCAACTCCTGTTCCTCCTCGCCTGGATGAAGTAAAAGCCTTTCCCCGCCGATGGGTGCGCTTTCAGCTCGAAAAAATAATGAAAGAGGTCCAAGGAAGGAAAAATGTCGTGCTGACGACAGAGAATCCGAAAGGCGGAAAGAAGGAGATATGAGTTGGCCACCAACTGAATAGGCGCCAACCGGAAAAACTCGAGAAGCTGGAGTACAAGATGCTCGAAGGGAAGGCGGAACCCACTCTTCCAAGCTAGAAGGAAAGTGCAAATGTGCCCCGTACGGCTGTCCAGACTCGTCTCATACGGGGCGGCAGCAGCAAAGCTGTACCTGAGAGGCAAGCGAAAGTGATGCTCCAGCTTCCTCACCTCGGCCTCCCCCAACTCACTACAGTTGGAGACGGGCTCCCGCCTCACCTGCCCGATTTCCAGAGGCAGACCAGCCATCGAGCCGGAAGATGATCCCTCGCGCGAACTCGAAGACTCCGGAGGGGAAGGAAGTTGCCGGACCGCCTCTGCGGTTATCCTCGCCAACTCCTCAAATGCCACCGCAAGACTCTGCGCCTCCACTGTGCCCTCACGGTGCATCAAGGAGCCCCAGAAGTAAAGAAACTAAGGAAAGCCCAAAACCCTGAGAAGCCTAGAACGACGAACAACGCCCAATGCCTATAAAACCCTGGAGGAAGGCGGCGCGTCGTTCCGTGCTCCGAGAAAAGGGGGGCCCCTTCAGTTCAAATCCGTCAGGATCATCATTACAGGCCCAGGCGACCACTATACGTGGCTCCATCACGCCAACAGAATTCCACCCACCTGAGCCACGCCGGTCCAAAGCCTCAAAAACTACTCGACCGAGCCTCCATGGCTCGGGAGTAGGAGGGGGACAAGTGGAGAGGGGGATTTCTGTATCCCACCCAAAGAGCAGCCCAACAAGACCCAACAGGGTCCAACGAGGCAAGCCAACCTGAGTGACAGCCCACGGGGCCCACTCAGGAAAGAAAAGCCCAATAAATAAACACTCGAGGAACCAACTCTCCCCGATGGCCTCTAGGCTCGGAGGGCCCGAGTGATGGTCAGGTCATAAGGAAGGTCCGGCCCAAGCCGTTTCCCCACCCGGGAGAGACAGGCATTAACCGACCTATCCGACCCCTCTTTCACTGAGCTATGCTCATCGCCCGGACAGGGCTGGCGTTTCAGGAGCTCGGCCAGACCAAATATCATCCGTTCAAGAGTCCCCAACGGATAGGGGAGTCAAGAAACCGCCGGACTTCAAGGTGATAACGTTCCCACGATAAGGCCATGAAAGCCCACGTTGAGGACGTAACTCCCGCCGGAGACCCCTCAGCTTGCAGGACTCCTGAAGGCGGCACACTATTTAAACCAGGGCTACCCTCCGACGGAAGAAGAGAGCCATCCAGGTACTCATAGACCCAAACTCCTGAGCAATCCACTTCACCCTCTGGTGGAGAGGAATCACGCGCGCTAGCTTTTCTCCTCCCCATTATTGCTTCCACCACAGCTCTACTGACTTAGCCATCGGAGGGTTTTACCCCAGGGAAGCCCCCTGGGCCCTCTGATACGTTTCCCTGTCTTGTAGTTCATCTTCAGGTGATCCACAGCCCGCTCAGGATACAAGCGCGAGATTTTGCCTCTTCAGGTCCCTTAGCGTGGTCAGTCCTCGCAGCCCGAGGACTTGACTGCAGGGCTGCCCGAGGTCACGACTGTCATCGACCTTATGGTGCATAGTGCTCGTTGGCACGAGCACGTTGGGGAGCTCGGTCCCGAGACCGCAAACGAGTTGACGGCCGTCGCTGCGGGGAGAGCGTGCCTGGTCATCAGTGCCCTTGGGTTCGGGAGGCATCGTTTCCTTGATGTCGTCCGCGAGCTGGAGGCTGGCCGGGCCCTTCAGTCGGAAGCTGAAGGGCGTTTGAAGGAGTCTGAAGCTGCCAACGTCGGACTCCAAGAACAGTTGGCCCAACTAGGGTTGGCCCTCACCGGCATGGAGCACGATCGGGACCTTTTTCGGGCACGGGATGATGCGACCAGGGAGCGAGTAGCCAAGTTGGAGGCGGCGGTCCTAGCCATGGAGGCCCATGCCCAGGAGGTCGAGGCAGAGCTCGCCAGGCTGCGTATGTCCCTTTCCTCGGCTGGCGAGGAAGCTGTGGAGAACTTCCACTCCTCCTCGGCTTACCGGGACGAGCTGACGGAGGCGACCTTGGAGTTCTACGGGCCAGCCCGTGACCGTGGCTTTCGGGAGGGCTGGCGTGCTGCAGTGAAGGCCACCGCAGAGAATCTTGGCCTTGCGGCCCCGGACATCCCCCCTCCTTCAACTCCTTACTGCTCAGATGTCGAGGATGGAGAGGGGGAACCCGACTTCATAGAGGCGGGCGCTGGGAGGTCGACGTCGAATGCGGGTGAGCGAGCACCTGCCGATGTCTCGGTGGCCAGGGACCAAGTGGTGGACTTGGACGAGCAGTCGCCTCCTGCTGGAGTTGTAAACGCACGTGAGCCCGTTGAGATTGGGGCACGTGACGATGTATCCAGGGTGCACCCTTAGAAGGGTGCCCCTACTTATTTATTTCCCGCTTTCCTCTGTTTCTGCGTAGGTGGCAGTCTTCTTTTTGTAAACCTTACATTTTGGAATGGAAAAAGCTTCCTTTATTTCGCAAGTCTCGATGTTTCGCCCGTGTACTTACTTTCTTCTAGGCGGTTATGAGATCTTCTGGGGATACGAAGCGGCGTCCTCGAGGTAACCGCGATGGGACGCGACTTTCGGGATCTGTCGCTTCGGTTTCCATGGATTTGATTGAGGCGGTAGGAGTCCTCATACCTCCAGGGACTTTGCTCCCCTATAAATGGTGGCCTTCTTGGTGTTCGGCGATCAGCCTTGCACTAGCGAATCCCTTGGGAGTAGTCTTCTTAGGTGATGTCATCGGGAGAGTCCGGTACCTCGTCGGATGACGAATTTTTGTAGGCTCGTCGTCAACCCTTGGTCCTCTGGAGAAACCCAGCGCTGGTACCATGGCGACCATGGCCTGCGCCTGGAGAGGGTGGCTCGGTCTCTGAGCAGTACAGGCTCGGGTACCTGGACGGCTGGCAGGAGGCCTTGGAGGAGGTTAACCGCTTATACGCCGGTAGGGGGGTCCTACTTCTTGAGCCGGATAAGTTCCGTTCCTAAAGGGACGGGAAGTCTCTGGGTATTGCGGTCTTCCGTCTCTCCGCGAGTTCCTATTGCTTGCCTCTGTAGTACGTAACCATTGTTTGCCTTTTACAGGTGCTTGGTGAGATGCTCCCCATTGCTGGAACATCTTCCTATCTTCCGGTGGCAAGGAGCGTGAGGAAGGGTAGGGAACTGTTTTCCCTTCTTCCACTCGGCAAGCTTGGATCGACGCATTTTCTAAGCCGAGGGGAGGACTCCTCCACTTTGCAGACAAGGCCATGCGGCTGGACGACGGCAGTGGACTCGTCGAGCATTGGCCGTGGCGGGTCAACCTCTCCATTCAAGGTGGATGCCGGTGGCGGCCGGGGCAGCGGGGTCTTGCTTGTTTGAAGGCATGGCCAGTACGCTGGAGTGGCCTTCATAATGTGTTGGCCTCATAGTACCGCTGCCCCCCGCTGGCTTGTGTAGGCCGGCTGGTTACCTGTGATGGGCGGCCTAGTTTTCCTGGTGCAGGTCTTCTACCAGTGAAGCCCTTTGCTTGTCTAGGGGCTTTGTCCCTCTTCTCTGGCATAGGAGGCTTCTCCGTCGGCACCCTTCCACAGAACAAAAATGGGTGCCGGGTGTCTGCTTGGAGACTCAGCACGATCGTTGGTAGAGGATGGTGCCCGGGAAGTGAGCCGTTGAAGTCGTATATCCCCATGGTCGAGCACGTTCTATCTCTCCACATACTTGTATTTGGCCCACATGAGGGTATTTTGCCGATTTCTGGCAGCTTGTATTTTGACTAAAGAACTATAAACTCTTTATTTTTGAGCCAATACTGTTGTGTACCTTTTACTGGAGTTCTTCTGCGTGCTTTCTGGGTGGCTCCTCGTGCTCGCGTTCCACAGTGTTCATGTCCTCCATGGAAACCCTTAGGTTATCTCTTCATTTTCAAGGGGAAGCGATGCTTGCCTCTAAGAAACCCTTAGGTTACCTCTTCATTTTCAAGGGGAGCAGTGCTCACCTTTTGGAAGCCCTTAAGCCACCTTCGTTTTCAAGGGGAGCGGTGCTCGCCTCTAGGAAAACCCTTAGGTTACCTCTTTATTTTCAAGGGGAGCAGTGGTCGCCTTTAGGAAGCCCTTAAGCCACCTTCTCGTTTTCAAGGGAAGTGGTGATCGGCTTTAGGAAGCCCTTACGCCACCTCTTCATTTTCAAGGGGAGCAGTGCTCGCCTTTAGGGAGCCCTTAAGCTACCTCTTCATTTTCAAGGGGAGCAGTGCTCGCCTCTAGGGAGCCCTTAAGCTACCTCTTGATTTTCAAGGGGAGCAGTGCTCGCCTCTAGGGAGCCTTTAAGCTACCTCTTCGTTTTCAAGGAGAGCAGTGCTCGCCTCTAGGAAACCCTTAGGTTACCTCTTTGCTATTCGTAGGTAACTTATCTTGGTGGAGTACAGCTGGTGACGATTTACTGGAAGTAATTTCTGAGGTTGACGGAGTTCCACGTCCTAGGTACCTCTCTCCCCCCCAGTGTCACTAGCATGTACGCTCCTTTGCCGAGTGTCTTCGCTACCATATACGGGCCTTCCCAGTTTGGTACGAGCTTTCCTGCAGCTTCCCGTGGGTCGGCCATGCTTGCTCGCCGTAGAACTAGGTCCCCGGGGAAGAAGTGTCGCTCCTTAACCCGGGCATTGTAGTATTGAGCCAGTTTCTGCTGGTATGCCACGAGTTTTACCTGGGCATTGGCTCTTCCTTCATCGACCAGGTCCAAGTTTTCTCGCATTGCTTGGTTGTTCCTGACTTCATCAAAGTGTCCCACTCGTAGCGAGGGGTTGGATATCTCCACCGGAACTACTGCCTCAGCTCCGTAGGCGAGATGAAAAGGCGTCTCTCCGGTGGCAGCTCTATCGGTGGTCCGGTGGGCCCATAGAATGTGTGGGATCGAATCAATCCACGAGTCACCCGCTTGGTCCAGGCGGGCCTTGATGCCGTGGAGGAGAGTTCGGTTGGCATTTTTCACCAATCCGTTGGCTTGGGGGTTCCCTACCGAGGTGTAGTGGTTCCATATCCCCAACTTCGAGCACTTTTCCTGAAAGGCAGTGCTCGCGAACTGTCTACTGTTGTCGGTTGTGAGAACCCTTGGGATCCCAAATTGACAAATGATGCTTCGCAGCACGAACTTCCAAGCTACTTTGCTTGTTATCTTCCCCAATGGTTCGGCCTCGACCTACTTGGTGAAGTAGTCGATGACGACTATGAGGAACTTCTTCCTTCCTTGTGCTTCAGGGAAGGGTCCCGGTATATCAATTCCCTACCAAGCGAATGGGCGAGGCTCCATCAAGGCGTGGAGCTGCGTAGCTGGCTGGTGGTGCAGGTGGCAATATTTCTGACATTGGGGACACCTCCGAACATAGTCGAGACAGTCTTACTGCAAGGTGGGTCACCAATATCCTTGTCGGATCAGCGTCTGTGCGAGTGCTCGCCCTCCCACATGGCTTCCGCAAAGTCCTTCATGGACTTCTTGGATGGCCTGGTTGGCCTCCGTGGGGAAGAGACACTTGAGTAGAGGGGCTGAGAGGGACCGGTGATACAGCCAGCCGTCCACGATAGTGAAGCGGGCCGCTCTTACGAGCGTGCGTCGCGCCTCGGCATGGTCACTAAGGGGAGTTGTTGCCGAAGGAGGAAATCGAGGAGAGGATCCATCCAAGAGGGTTCGTAGTCGATGGTGTTTACCTAGAGCGTCGGGTCATCTATGCTCGGTGCTGATAATTCCTCTATCAGGACCGACCTCGAGCTGGAGACTGCGGTGGCTGACGCTAGGCGGGAGAGAGCATCTACTCAGACGTTCTCTTCGCGTGGGATGTGGACCATCTCAAAGTGGGCGAACTCGCTCACCGCCGCCTTGGCCTTCTATAAGTACTTCATCATGGAGGGGTCGCGGGCCTCGAACTCCCCCCCTGACCTGGTTGGCGATGAGCATGGAGTCGCTGTATGCTCGCATACTTGACACCCCCAGGTGCTTTGCCATACGTAGCCCAGAGAGGAGCGCCTCATACTCGGCATCATTGTTCGTGGTCGGGAAGTTGAAATACAGGGCATACTGTATCTCCACCCCTTCTGGTGAGAGTAAAACCAACCCTGCGCCGCTGCCCACGGCGCAGGAAGATCCGTCGACATATAGCTCCCAGGTGGGCCCCGAGGACTGCTCGGGTGAGTCGGTCGGAACTTAATGTCGAATTCCCCTAACTCGATAGCCTACTTGACCAGCCCTCCGGAAGCATCAGGGTTCTTAAGGATTTGCCGGAGGGGCTAATCGGTGAGGACGACGATCGGGTGGGCCAGGAAGTATGGTCGAAGCTTGAGAGCAGCCGTAATCAGCACGAGGGTGAACTTTTCAGTCTGTGAATACTGGAACTCTGGTCTTTGTAGTGCTCGGCTAACATAGTAGACGAGCTTCATGACTCCTGCTTCTTCCCATGCGAGAATAGCGCTCATAGTGCTGGATGTCACAGACATGTATAGGAGTAGCTGCTCTCCCCTTTGGGGTTTGGCGAGGACCGGAGGTGTCGTCAGGTAGCGTTTCAACTCTTTGAACGCCTGCTCGCACTCCTGGTCCCAGTCGATCCATCCCTTCTTTTATGGTGCTAGGTTGGCCTGTTTGATCAGTCGGAAGAAAGGAAGGCACCGTTCGGCGGCTCGGGATAGGAAACGAGCCAGGGCGGCGACGCGCCCGGTGAGGCACTATACGTCCCTCACCTATTTCGGTCGTTCCATCTCTAACACTACTCTGATCTGGTTGGGGTTGGCGTCGATTCCTCGGTGGGTGACGAGGAAACCTAGGAACTTTTCTGACTATACCCCGAACGCACATTTAGCAGGGTTGAGTTTCATGTTGTACCTTATGAGTGTGGCGAAGGTCTCCGCCAGATCGCGCAAGTGTTCGGCGGCTCAAAGGCTCTCCACGAGCATGTCGTCGATGTAGACCTCCATGTTGCGGCCAATCTGTGAGTCAAACATATGGTTGACTATGCGTTGATATGTAGCTCCAGCGTTCTTCAGTCTAAACGGCATGCGAGTGTAGCAGTATAGGCCGTGGTCGGTGACGAACACAGTCTTGTCTTGGTCGGGCTTGTGCAAGCTGATCTGATGGTACCCAGAATAGGCATCGAGGAAGCTCAGCATCTCATGCCCGGCCGTAGCATCGACCAGCTGGTCGATCAATGGCATTGGGAAGCTATCTTTGGGCGTGGCCTTGTTGAGGTCGGTGTAGTCCATGCATATCCACCACTTCTTGTTGCTTTTAGGCACTAGGACCACGTTGGCCACCCAGTCTGGATACTGGGTAGGCCGGAGTATCTCCGATCGTAGCTTTTCTCCTACTTGCTCCCTGATGATGGCCTATCGCTTGGGGTTGCAACACCTTCGGCATTGTTGTACCGGGCAGCAGGTGGGGTCCAACCTTAGTTGGTGCGTGATAACTTCCAGAGGAATCCCGAGGAGTTCGTCCTCGGACCAAGCGAACACATCTTGATTGGCCGTGAGGAAGCTTACGTATTCCCTCTTGTCGTGCTCGGTCAGGGTAGCGCCGATCTTCAGTGTTCTGCTTGGGTCATCTCCAATTTGGATGAGGTATAAGTCCTCGGTCGGTGCGCTCGTGTTCAGACCTGAGTCTTCGGTCCTCGCCTTCTTCTCCAGTGGCACCTCTTCGGGACGTCGATCACGGGTGGAGATAAGGTAGCACCTTCTGGATTCCCGCTGATCACCCCGGACTTCCCCTACCCCACGGGGGGTGGGGAACTTAAGCTTCTGGTGGTAGGAAGAAGGGACACCTCGAAGCGTGCTGAGGATCCCTCGGCCAATAATGGCGTTGTACCCTGTCATTGCACGAACTACGGTAAAGTCGGCAAGGGAGGTTACCTCTTTTGGTGCTGTCCCGAACGTGATCGGGAGCGAGATACGCCCTTCCGGGCAGATAGTTGTGTCGGAGAATCCGTACAATGGCGTGTGCAATGACACGAGTCGTGACACATCCACACCCATCAATATAAGACAGTCGTACACAATACCGTCGGGTCCGCTTCCATTATCTACCAAAATGCGACGTATAGTACATTAGTTGATGGTGGCAGAAACCACCAGAGCATCAGAATGGGGCGTCGTGACGCCTTCCAGGTCATCCTCAGAGAAAATTATGGGGTCCCCTAGATGACCCGAGGGGAGGCTCCCATGGGGTGCCATCGCCATGGTTAGTCGTGTTGATGGCCGTCGCGTACTGTCGCCTTCTGCTCGCGCTATCTCCTCCCGCAGCGGGCCCTCCAGAGATCATCATGATCTCCTTTCTGTTGGGCCGGTTGTCGATCGGAGGAGGTGTCTTCTGTTGTCTTTCGGTGGCTTTGGCGAGGAACTTTTCGAGGAGCCATCTGCGGATGAGGTCCTCGATAGCATCCTTCAGGTTGATACAGTCGGCCTTGTCGTGACCATGATCTCGATGGAAGTGGCAGTACTTCTTCTTATTCCTTGAATTTGGATCCAACTTCATCCGCAGGGGCCACTTGAGGAATGGCTCCTCGCTGATTTCCATCAAGATCTGGTCGAGTGGGGCCGTTAGGGGTGTATAGTGGCGGTAGCCACCCCTTTCCTTCTCAGAGCGGTCGCGGTGGTCCCCGTCTCGTCGCTCCCGTTTACTCTGGCCCTCTCGTGGTGGGTCGACAGCTCTCTTCCGATCGGGCTGGTGGGCTAGCTCGAGGAGGTCAGGAAGGGTCATCCGGGCTTCGACTCCGAGTGCACGCCGGAGGATGTGGTCCCGCGTCCCCTGGGTGAGTGCCGTGGTGGAGATGCCGACGTCGAGGAGTTCCTCCACGCGGAAGCGGGAGATGAAATCCCACAACGTTTCTTCCTTTCCCTGCCTGAGAGCGAGTAAGGTTACAGCGGATCTGGCAACCTTTCGGTAGCCCACAAGCTCTCCTTGAACAGCTTTTTGAGCTATTGGAAGGAGGAGATCGTCCCGGCCGGCAGGGACTCGAACCATGCTCGCGCGTTCTCCCGGAGAGTTGTGACGAACGCCAAGCATTTCACGGTATCCGAGGCCTGGTGAAACACCAAGTGGGACTCGAAGCCGTGCAAGTGGTTGCCCGGGTCGGTGCTACCGTCATAGGAGGTAAATGACGGCAGCTGGAGCTTTGGCAGGATAGGGGCTTCCATGATTTCCCTCGAGAAGGGAGCATGGAAGTTCAGGTCGTCGTCGATGACGCCGCGATTCTTGGCGGCCAGGAGGACGTCGTCCAGGTACTGAACTTTGTCCTCTATCTCGTCGAACCGTTGGAGCCGACGGTCTATGTCTGGGTTGGAATGAAGTGGGCTACGTACCTTGGGCGCAGGTACGCTGCGTGACCGTCGGGTCCTTGTGATGGAGGCATAGGATGCCTCCCGTACTTGCCGGAGGTTTTCTCCGGTCTGGTCCCTTTCGCCCTCCCGTCGTCTGGGTGGGGCACACTGGGGCCTCATCCTCTAGTCCCGAAGCTCTCGCCAGAACTCTACCAGGGCCCGGACCTCTTGGCGAAGCTCATCTAGGTCACCTGGGGTGACCTCTTGTCGAGTGTGAGCGGAGGAAGCCTCCTGTGATCCCCGGCGGGAGTTGGGCCCCTGGTGGGAGCCCCGCCCCCGGTTGCTGGCTTTGCGAAGGCTTCCACGGGGCGCCATAGCTTTTCGCTTGGATTCCCACAGACGGTGCCAAGAAGTGTAGCGGATAGCCTCTCTGTCGTAGTGGCAGGTCTAATTGCTCTATTCTCAGTAGGAAGCTCTTATGGCAGAAGTATCCACCGTCTCTCTCTCTTACATAGTAGTATGGGGTTTAGTAGAATAATCTACCGTGTCTCTTCTCTTCTGCCGATATCCCTTTTATATGGGTTGTCCTGGAGCTAGGGACCTCATCCCTTGAGAGGGAAGGGTCCGCTTAGTAGAGTAACGTTCTCCAGCTATATTGGCGGTGTTGAGTTATGATTTTGATGATTGTTGTGTTTGTTAAGTTATGGTTTTGATGATAACTAAACTTAATGTGTACTTTAATGATGTTAACTATACCTGTGGTTGATTACACATGCTCTTGATGATTGTGTTCATTCATCTTGTTGTTTATGTTGGGTTTGTAAGAGGCAAGAGGTTTCATAACCTCTTTAATATGAACAAGCATGGTATTAACCTTGACTATGTTGCTTGCAGGATCAAACTCATGGTATCTACCGGGTAAACCAAACACATGGATAAGCACCCTACTCCTATGCAATTCAAAACAGGTGATATATGTCATTTACTGTCAAGAGACTTTGGTTTGAAGATTGGCGGTCGACCTGTGGACCCTTGGCGGTCGACCTAAAATAACAGATCTGAAATTTGGCAACATGTGACCCTGGCGGTTGACCGCCAGGCCCCAGTGGTCGACCGCTTTTCCCAGCAGCCACACAGCTATAGGATGGCCCCTGGCTGTCGACCGCTGGCCTCTGTAGGTCGACCGCCAGCCCCGAGCTGCCAACAATTGTTGACTTTTTTCCACTTCGAGAAGAGCCTTTCTCCTTGTAATTCTTTAATCCTAATGACACCAAATCACCCACAAAATGTTGATCAGGTCTGGGGGATGTCCATGGACCATTCAAGGGCTATAAAACATCTCATTTGGAGCCATAACCCTAACCATCCAAGAGATCCCAAGGGGAGGCTGTCCAAGGAGGAAGAAGAGGTACTGTAGCTCCGTGAACAGTACCTCGTGCAGCAAGCTCTTCATCTATCTCCAACCCATTCAAGGTATTTCTGAAGCCATCTACCTCCAAGAAGGTGTAGAAGCAATCAAGGTTCAAAGCTACATCCATACACCTCTTCATCAACTCAAGGTGATCCAAGGGAAGAAGAAGAAGGATGCTACAAGGAGGAAGGAGCCATTCAAACTTCACATGAAGGTACTCTAGCTCCGATTTAAGTCAGCAATCTCAAAGGAAGAGAACCACCTCATAAACATCAAGGAGATACAAGGATTATCTAAGTGAAGAAGAAGGGTACTGTAGCCGTGAATAGTACTCTGTGCAGCAAGTGTTCTTCATCCATTCTTAACCCCGCAGCATGCATTCAAGGGAATCCAAATCAGGAGTTTTCTAAACTAAGCCTCATCGTCGTTATGCTTTGGATGTTAAAGTTGTGTTTATCATAAACTGCAAGAAACCGTGTGTGTGTGGATCATTGTTGGATCCGTGGTCGTGTGTGGGTGTGTTGTATTTGATTTCTATGTTCGTAGGTGTTCTTAGATCTGCGTGTGTGTGCGGTTTTATCAGGTTCTAGTGTTTGTGTGTGGAGAGAGCTGCATCTGTCGCAGCAAGTGTGTGTGTGTTGTGATCCGGTTGTCGGATCGTGTTGGAGACATCGTCTCTGTGTGTGTGTGTCTGTTGGGGCACGTCCCCGTGTGTGTGGGCAAGCGTCGTTCTGCGTGTGTGTTTAGAGAGTTGTCTCCGTTTAGGGATTTATCCCCGAGTGAAGCCTCACCGGGTTTGGTGAGGGGTGGACGTAGGATTACCGTCGTTGCATCTGAACCACCTTAAAAATCGCTGTGCATTATGGTTTGTATTGTGTGGTTTGGTCCATTTCTCCTACCTCCATTCTCCGTGAGTTTTAGTGTAAACTGTTTGTTTGGATTTATCCTCTTGTATGTTGCATATTCTATATCTTTATCTTACATAGTTTGATAAATCCAAATTGTGTACAAACAGTTTTGAATCTCTAAACTAGCATTGTATCACATATTTTGTAAAAAGCAAAAAGTTTTCTTAAAATTGTAAAACACCCAATTCACCCCCCACTTGGGTGTCATTGATCGCGGGACTTCAATTGGTATCAGAGCCAAGGCTCTAATTTCATAGATCTAACGATCTAGAGTGATCCAGATCAATGACTACCATTATGTACATTTTGAATTCTCCACCGGTGTTTGATGGTTGTAATTTCGATTTGTGGTTAGGTAAAATGTGTAGTCTTGTCAACTCATATGACTCAAAGCTATGGAAGCTTATCTCACATGGTCCTTATGAATTGCCTAAAGACAAAAATGTCTGGACTGCAAATCAAGAGTTTAAACATGATCAAAATTGTTTAGTCTTGAAGTTTTTTACGGCTGCAGTCAATTCTAATAATTTCCCATTTGTCTCCCATTACAGATCCGTGAAGGATATCTTGGATGGCCTAACCAAAATTCGAGAAGAGGATGGAGATCAATGTCTTGTGTTAGGCACGAGTGAACAAAGGAGTGATCAACCAAGTGAATCAAGCTCACCAAGTGGATCATCCTCGAAGGTAAATTTTGAATCTGATAATGAAGATGATTTCACTTATGAAGAGATGATGAATGCTTATGAAGAGTTGCTTGATAAGTATAAGAAAGTTAAATCAGAAAATAGAAAATTGAAAAACAAGTCTGAAAATATCACCATTGAGAATGCTCCCTGTGATAAGTGTTTTGAATTAGAAGAAGTTAAAAAGGAAAACAGTTCTGTACTGATTCAAAATTCCTTACTTGAAAGTAGTTTAAAACATCTTGAAAAATCCATTCATGAAACTTCTTCATGTGATAAATGCCTTCAACTCAAATCTGAAAATGAATTCTTCTTGATTGATATTCAAAGATATGAAGAAACAATTGCATCTATGAAAGAAGAAAATGAGAAGCTGAAGGAGTTGAACAATGTCATTTCTAAAAGATTGCTCATTCTTGAAAAAGGAAAAGGGCTGCTTGTTGATGAATGTGAACAAATGCATGTGTTGAAACAAGAAATGAAAACCTACAAAACCATCAACACCCAATTACATGAACAAGTCAAGTCTTGTGAAAATGAGATGGCTTCCTATGAATTGCATATTTCATCTCTTGAAAAAGAAATTTCTGACTTGAATGCTTCACTGTCTAAATTTGTGAATGGTCAAGAAAACTTGGATAAATTGCTAGGCATGAAAGTGAACTTCCAAAGAGAGGGGCTGGGGTTTAATCCTGTGAACAAAAAGAAATTTGAAAGTAAAACATATACTTCATTTGTTCATGACAATTGTGCACCCAACACCTCCACATCTCACTCCCAGCAACCCACTGTATCAAGAACCCAATCAAATCAGAAAAACAGTGTGAATATCAAAAGGATTCAAAAAGAAAATAAAAATCAGAAAATTAACATACATCAAAAATCCAAAAATGTTGCTAACACACCCATGCATGTTAATCATACTTCTGCCATACACACACAACCACCTAGAAAGAAACTCATATTTTTACTGTGGTAAAACTGGACATGCCATGCATGACTGTTTCATTATGAAGAATGATGATTTGAGAGCATGCAAGAAAGTGAATGATTTCAAAAATGCAAAAAAGGTTACATCTGGGAGAATTGAATTTGAGAAATCTTATGTTCATGCAAAGAGGCCACATGGGAAAATGTCTTCTGTGTGTTGTCTCCATTGTGGTGAATCTGGGCATACTAAACATGATTGTAAGTCAATGCATGGTTATCCCTTGATAAAAAATGATAATTTGAATACTGTCAAAAAGTGGAAACCATGTGCAAATGATGCTACTAACCCACAAGGACCCAAAAGAATTTGGGTACCTAAGAATGGCAAATGAGAAATCTGTTTTGCAGGTGTGCCTTGGGAATATAAGGCATGAAATCTATCTTCGTCAAGAAGGTAAGGCACTCGGGCCAAGTGGCATAAGTTAGGTTGGAAGAAAAATCAAAAACTAAAAGTTGGAAGCTCAGGTGATATCTCTCCTACTCTCACCAGTGACTGTATAAGGCTTTGATTCATTTTGAGTCTTTTAGTCATATAGTCTTGCATATGTCCGTACATGCATTCCATTCATAGTTGTTTGCATATGTGTGCATATATCACTTGTCATATATCATTTTTTTGTAGGAGAGCTTGAAGATTCTCATGACCATGATTTCACTACACATATTGAGTTTGCATACACTTTCATACTCTGTCATGCATAAGTTAAACATTGTGAATTCATGTCATAATGCATAGCAGTCCTCCTACCTTCACCACCCTTTACTATATAGTATATCAAATGGTGACATGTGGAAGGACATGTTTCGCCTATCTGAAAGCTATCACTACGCGTGAGGTGATCTTCGGATCTAAGTTCTCCGCCCGATACTATGAGTCAATTAGTTACAGGCTGCATATGGTATTGGATGATAACTGAACATCTTGCATTTATGCACACACTAAGGGGGAGCAACCACATTCATTTTATGGGCTTAATGTTTAGGTTCATGCATGAGTCATGCATTGCATCTAGAGCTGTCTAGGGGATGTTGGTTGTTAAAATAATTTGTCATGCCATTGTCAATAAATTTGAATCGAAATTGACAACTTAAATCTTTCTGTCTTTGGATACAGATTACACACACAAAATTCAAATGATGATGGGATAGTCATGACCGAGCTTAAATCAACTGGAAGAACACCTTGCAAGGATGAAAATGATAAAAATTTCCTCAATCCGCCACCAGGTGAAAAAGTTGGAAGATGATGGATGCTCAAGGCATAACTGTGGAATGCACTTCTCAAAGTGCTGCTAAACTCCAAGGATCCAAGGAAGCTTGGATACCCAAATTTGTAAGATGAAAATCTTGATTATACGAGTGACTTGAAAGTCATGAAGCATGTGACAAAATAATGGATTCTCAAGGCCAAGGTAATGAAATATAAATCTGAAATACTAACCTTCGTGAGGTTGGTGATTTTGGTGCTTCAAGGCCTACGGTATTATCTTCTGAATTAAGGTAATTCACCCTCTTGCTATGAAAATAGAAATTCATTCATTAGCCTATGGGACTTTGTGATGTTATTCTGATGACAGGTATTATTCCTACATACCTGAAATGATTGCTCCTCCATTCTGCTGTGATAACTTGCTTATTGGTTGATTGAAACTAAAATCGTGAACTTTATGTTGACCTTTGAACATCCTTCAATCTGATTGCTTGAGCACATTTAAGCTTAATTGTGTATCTGGTATATCTAATACTGAGTAGTAAAAAGGTGGATTATCTTCACCTGGAAACTCTCACTATGCGTGAGTTGGTCTTTGGACCAAAGTTCTTCGCCCTATACCAGAACTGGAAGAAATTGATTGTTTGGCCTTGATAGAATTTTTCTGATGCTATTATTTTGCTCCTTGTTTGCTAGCCCCATGTCATAAAGAGGAACATTGCACCTTCACTGAATCTTTCTAAGACTCATATTTTTTGTCAAAGGTGGTCTTGCTAGCTAAACAAGTTGAAATGAATGCTATTCCCTATTGAATGAGTGATCTCTAATTGAAACATGCAACATGCATCACAATTCAATAAATAAGGTGTTTTTAGATCATGCACATGAATATCGTAGTCTGAATCACTTTGCCCATGCATCGCATCCTTATATGCTTATACATTGTATTGCGTTGGAACTCATGCATCAGTCGCACTTAACTCATTCAGTTGGCAGCCATTCAATTGGTATCAAATTGACATCACATTGCTCGCATGCATGTCATAGTGCATTTGCATAAACTCCCACTGCGTGCTTGTGTGATATTATATGCTATTCACCCCCATCCGTTGGCATTTCTATGGCCTCATGTCTTCTTGATAAATAGTGTTACATTTGAGTCATTATTAGAGTGTTTCATGTTGTACACTCTGGGGGAATTCATATCTCATAAGTGCATCTATTTAGGGGAGTTGCACTGTTATATATTCATGATATTTTCGGTATACATGCTGAATCAAATTCGCACACTTCATGCACAAAATGTGAAAATAAGTGTTAAAGATAAGGCTATATGAATTTCTTTTCAACACTCTCGAGATGTTAAACTTGCTGCATGTATGTTGAAGAGACGGTTGAGGAAAAAGCTGCCTACCTATCCTTGTTGAAAAATCTGAAATGAAAATGAAAGATAGAGCAATGCTCGGTCTCACTGAGTAAACTGGGCACATGTCACTTGAGACGTGATGTGGTTCATATATGAAAAGCGTTGACTAGTATCTCTGTTCAAAATGAGGTGAAATAGTTCAGTATTCTGAGTAACCGGGGATTCTGACATGAGCTCCATGCGTCTACTCGCGTAAAAAGGGATTATTTGAACCTGATCACTCTTAAAAAATTCTATCTATCTTGAGTTAATAAATATTACAGAAAATTCATTATGGTAGAGCGTAGACTCCAATACGATGTTCTCAAAATTGAAGTGCAGTTTATAAAATATCTCCTTGTGTTAATCTGAAAATCTGAATATCCATATTGCAACTATCAGTTTTCATGTTACTCACTTTACACATCTGGATATTTGATCTAATATGTATTCAGAAAGTTGATTGACTGCATTAGCAATTGCATGATTCTCCTATATGATTGCACAACCTTCCATGTGCTACACATGTGCATTTTGATTGTCATGACTCTCTTGCATCCTTCTTATACCCATTCCCTTCTTCAATTAGCAAGGGGGAGATATGCTTTCATGTCTATATATATGTATCTGAATGGTTGCATTGTGTGCTCATCATGTGTCATCAGTTGTATGTATATTGCCTCATGCATTTCATAAGAAAGTTAAAAACTTGAAAACTACTAAAAATCTCACAAAAAATTGGACTTCAATTTGTTTAAACTTGCCATATGGGGGGGTTGTTGCTTTCCATTGGTATCATGCTTGCATTCATAGCGTCATCACATGCTTGCATTGAGTTGTTATGCATTTTTAGAAACTATAAAAATTAAAAGTTTGAAAATCAAAGAAAATCCTTTTGATATGCCCTCCCGCTCTTGCTTGTTGTGAAAATATGACATGGGATCTAGATTTTGAATGCTACCCTGCTGAACACCTCATCTTGTGAACATCTCCACTGTCTCCCATCCTTGAGGCCAATCATTCCAATCAATACATGCTTGATTGAATTTATGTTGGATGGTATCATATTGACTTGTGAGACTAATCACCAATTGATCTCATCTGATTGGAATCATGTGTTTTGTTCGTCCATGATTTGCCCTTGCTTCTTCTGATTTGATAAGATGGGCTTTTTGATTATGTCAAAGGGGGAGAGAAATTGATGATTGCGTGTGACAGGGGGAGAAGAACATCGTTTGTGTGTGACAAGGGGAGAAGAACATATGTGCCATTCCACTGTATATCATCATTTAGTTTGTCATCATCAATAAATTTGTCATCATCAAAAAGGGGGAGATTGTTGAGTTATGGTTTTGATGATTGTTGTGTTTGTTAAGTTATGATTTTGATGATAACTAAACTTAATGTGTGCTTTAATGATGTTAACTAAGCCTGTGGTTGATTACACATGCTCTTGATGATTGTGTTCATTCATCTTGTTGTTTATGTTGGGTTTGCAAGAGGTAAGAGGTTTCATAACCTCTTTAATATGAACAGGCATGGTATTAACCTTGACTATGTTGCTTGCAGGATCAAACTCATGGTATCCACCTGGTAAACCAAACACATGGATAAGCACCCTGCTCCTATGCAATTCAAAACAGGTGATATATGTCATTTACTGTTAAGAGACTTTGGTTTGAAGATTGGCGGTCGACCTGTGGACCCTTGGCGGTCGACCTAAAATAACAGATCTGAAATTTGGCAACATGTGACCTTGGCGGTCGACCGCCAGGACCCAACTGTCGACCGCTTTTCCCAGCAGCCACACAGCTACAGGATGGCCCCTGGCGGTCGACCGCTGGCCTCTGTAGGTCGACCGCCAGCCCCGAGCTGCCAACAATTGTTGACTTTTTTCCACTTCGAGAAGAGCCTTTCTCCTTGTAATTCTTTAATCCTAATGACACCAAATCACCCACAAAATGTGGATCTGGTCTGGGGGATGTCCATGGACCATTCAAGGGCTATAAAACATCTCATTTGGAGCCATAGCCCTAACCATCCAAGAGATCCCAAGGGGAGGCTGTTCAAGGAGGAAGAAGAGGTACTGTAGCTCCGTGAACAGTACCTCGTGCAGCAAGCTCTTCATCTATCTCCAACCCATTCAAGGTATTTCTGAAGCCATCTACCTCCAAGAAGGTGTAGAAGCAATCAAGGTGCAAAGCTACATCCATACACCTCTTCATCAACTCAAGGTGATCCAAGGGAAGAAGAAGAAGGATGCTACAAGGAGGAAGGAGCCATTCAAACTTCACATGAAGGTACTCTAGCTCCGATTTAAGTCAGCAATCTCAAAGGAAGAGAACCACCTCATAAACATCAAGGAGATACAAGGATTATCCAAGTGAAGAAGAAGGGTACTGTAGCCGTGAATAGTACTCCGTGCAGCAAGTGTTCTTCATCCATTCTCAACCCCGCAGCATGCATTCAAGGGAATCCAAATCAGGAGTTTTCTAAACTAAGCCTCGTCGTCGTTATGCTTTGGATGTTAAAGTTGTGTTTATCATAAACTGCAAGAAATCGTGTGTGTGTGGATCATTGTTGGATCCGTGGTCGTGTGTGGGTGTGTTGTATTTGATTTCTATGTTCGTAGGTGTTCTTAGATCTGCGTGTGTGTGCGGTTTTATCAGGTTCTAGTGTTTGTGTGTGGAGAGAGCTGCATCTGTCGCAGCAAGTGTGTGTGTGTTGTGATCCGGTTGTCGGATCGTGTTGGAGACATCGTCTCTGTATGTGTGTGTCTGTTGGGGCGCATCCCCGTGTGTGTGGGCAGGCGTCGTTCTGCGTGTGTGTTTGGAGAGTTGTCTCCGTTTGAGGATTTATCTCCGAGTGAAGCCTCACTCGGGTTTGGTGAGGGGTGGACGTAGGATTGCCGTCGTTGCATCCGAACCACCTTAAAAATCGCTGTGTATTGTGGTTTGTATTGTATGGTTTGGTCCATTTCTCCTACCTCCATTCTCCGTGAGTTTTAGTGTAAACTGTTTGTTTGGATTTATCCTCTTGTATGTTGCATATTCTATATCTTTATCTTACATAGTTTGATAAATCCAAATTGTGTACAAACAGTTTTGAATCTCTAAACTAGCATTGTATCACATATTTTGTAAAAAGTAAAAAGTTTTCTTAAAATTGTAAAACACCCAATTCACCCCCCTCTTGGGTGTCATTGATCGCGGGACTTCAGGCAGGAGTTTCCCGTTGGGAGGCGATAGCCTCGGCGTCGGCCGGTCCTTAGGCGAGTCTTACGGCGCTCATGGGTCGTGCTCGCTCGTTACGGGGTCAAGGCCGACGTCGTGGGGGCAACAGTCGATCGTCGGAGTGTTCTCTGACAAGGATCGTGCTTGGGCCGTAACCCTTATGTTTTGTAGAATCCGATGTCGAGTCGGTTTGGGCCGTGCCTTGGCAGGCCGCATATGTCGGTGACACGCTCATCGAGAGCTCTTTTGGGCATGGGCCGATCGTTACTGGACCGAATGCGGGCCAAACTGGATTTACCCTCCTCACTTACCATTTTGACTATTGCAATTAGTAATTAAATAAAATATATTTAAGCTCTTATGTTTATTTATTTATAATATTGATAAATTAACTAGAGTTCATTTAAAGTCTTACTATTTTATATTTATGAGAGTCAAGTCTTATAATGGAATCAATTAATTACTAACAAACACATAACCCGTTACTATTAATTTGTAAGTTCTTATTTGTTTCTTTCCCTAAATATCTTAAGAAATATTATTAATTAAATGATAACTCTTCTTTTCTCACTTTACATGTTTTACCTTTATTTATCTCCTTAAATATATTCTTAAGATATTACACTTTAAAGAATAACATGATTAATTAACTAATTAAAATGTGATAATTCATATTCAATAATAGTCTTCATTTCATTTGTCTGTTTTGTTATAGAATATTTTAAAGGAAGAAGGTAGTATTAAAATAATAACATTTTAAAGAAGTAATATTAAAATATGTTAAATGTCAAATTGAGTTTACATTAATAATGTGAATGTTATAAAGAAATAAATAGATAATTTCATAATTAGATAGGTTTCTTTTTTATCTATTGATTCTTAATTCAATAGAGCCTTTAATTGATTATTTATTTACTATATTTTAACTGTTCATTTAATTCTTCTTCTGTCTCTCTCTTTTATTTATTTACATAACGAATTGTTTAAATTCTTAATTACTTATTCTAAGATACTAAACTTAATTTACAACAATAATTCATACGTATTTTTCTTATTTTTATTACATATATGTTTATTTCTAATTTAGCTTTATAATTAGTTGAGGTCCTACACGGGTCATTTCCCCCTCCCCTCGATCCCCCTCCTGCGAGAGGATAGTTTGTACACCCATCCCCTAGTTCCCCCTCCATGTGTGGAGGTTTACCAATGGTTGTACGAATAGGTCTACCCGGAAGCGACATTGGCATGGCATGCCACGCCAGTCGACTGAGCACGCTCCCCGACTCACCCTCATCTCCGACCAACACCGATGTTTCAGACTCGGCTAGGTATGTGGTTTGACCTCACTCCCCTCTTGTAATTTGCTCAACCCGTGTCCAATCTAGTCTCGCATTGGTGGTGAGAGAGAGCTCGTCCCCACTTCCTGCTCTACGAGTGTTATTGATGTCGAGTGAGCGAGCGGAATCGAACCGAATCCTAAGACTCGAGATCTGCCCGACTAAGCTCGGATGCCCTGCCCCACCCTCTAGACAACTGTCCACGACCTCCCTACGTGCTCCGACTGTGTCGAGCTGTGCACAGGCCTAACCGTGCTCCTCCATCACTAGATCACACTCCAAATCCGTGTGAACATACGTGCCTGTCCGCCTGTGCCAAGGTCTGATTGCTCAATCGTGCTTACAGTGCCCTAGGTCCCAAGTCGACCTGGGTTTTGTCCAACGTCAAGATGGTTATCCTCTAATATCACTCCTCGGGCTCTTTCTGATAATTTATGTAGTACTTGCAGATTTTCTCAAGATAATTGACATAGGGGATATTTTTTAACCTATACAGAAACTATCCGAAAAGTCAAGAATAAAATAGGAGAAATTGATAGGACTTGTGTGGTTAATGATATCTTGCATTGGACTCGATTATTTAAGCGCTGGCTGTGAGGGTGGTATCATGAAGGTAATGCAGTCCAGCCTATACTTGACTGGAACCAACATAAGTACGTGTCCTACTACAGTGACCATGGGGAGGACTCGTACACAAAACCTTTGTGAGCTCTTTCTGATAATCCAACTACGGAATCGCCAACTTGGAGATGTTACCAGGCCCATACACAAAACCTCTGTGGGTTTGTTTTGCTCCGAAAACAAAAACCAGAGGGTTGAGCTTTTGACAGAAGCTGGGGTTGTACACTGATGAAGAAACTAGGAAGAAAAGGAGCTCTGTCTGCGTTGGATGTCGGGGGGAAAGGCTTAAAACTGCCACACGAAAAAAAAAAGACAAAAAACAATAGAAAGAAACCAAAAACCTGCACGTTGTTCCTTTACGAGGATCTCTCAGTGTATCCCAATAGCATGGATTCTCCTAACCAGAGACAGAGAAGCAGCATTCCGCCCCTGCCACTCCTCCGTCGCTTCCTTCTTCCACCCCAAAGACTTGCCCATCTCGTCATTTCCATCCAAAATGCTGACGATCTGCCTCATGCTCGGCCTCGACTCCGGGTTCGAGTGCGTACACAGGAAGCCCAGCTGGACCAGCCTCGCCAGCTCCCGGCTGTCGTACTCGTCCGCAATCCTCCAGTCCGCGAACTCTCCCAATGGCTTCTTTCTCGCCACGAACCTACGCACCTTGCTCACCAGAAGCGCTTCCGGCTGCCGGAAATCCACCGCCCGCTGCCCGCTCACCACCTCCAGGACCACCACCCCGAAGCTATAGACGTCCGCCATGGTGGTGGCGTCGCCGGACTGGACGTATTCGGGGGCCATGTAGCCGAAGATGCCGCGGACCGACGGAGTGACGGCCACATGGTGGTGCCCGCCGTGGTTGTTCCTGGTGAGGAATTCCGCCAGGGCGAAGCAACCGAGCCGGGGATTCATGTCGGGGTCCAGAAAGACCGCGGAGGAGGTTACGCTCCGGTGGATGACCTGCTCGTCCCATTCCTCGTGGAGGTAGAGTACGGCGGAGGCGAGCGCCTTGACGATGGAATACCGATGGCGCCAGGGCAGAACAGGGCCGCTGTGATGGAAGAGGTGGTGGCTGAGCAGGCCCCTCGACGAGTAGTCGTACACCACCAGCATCTCCCCCTGCTCCGTGCACCACCCCCGGAGCTGAACCAGGTGCCGGTGACGGAGCCGCCCCAGGTTCCTCAGCTCGTCGGCGAAGCGCAGACGCAGGGCGGGGCATGTCTTCATCCCAAGCCGCTTCACCAGCACATGCAAGCGGTTCTCGAGGTAGCCCTGATAGGCGGTGCCGAAGTCCATCTCCGCCACAATCTGCGCCTCCGAGAAGTCGTTCGTGATGGCGACGATCTCCTTGAAGGGGATCTCCCTCGGCGTATCCACCAGGGGGAAGGCGGATAGCAGAAGCAGGTCTTGGCGGCGGCTGGCGTTAATGTTCTCATTAACAGCAGAGCTGCCGCTCATATCGTCGTCACCTCCAGCTGTAAGGAAGACGGTGGAGTTGGAGGCGGTGACGTAGTGGGAGAATGTACTGGCCGAGGAGGTCCCACCTGAGGAAGCAGAGGTGGCTGCGGAGGAAGAGGAAAAGGATATGTATTGTGGGTGGGACTGAAAGGAAGGAAGGGCGGGGAGTTGTCCCCCGGAGCCGGAGGAGGAGAGAGCCACCTGGACCCATTTCATGGTCGGCCGGGAATTCGGATCGTGCAGCGTGCAGAGGAGTGCCAGGTGGACGAGCCACCTCATCTCCGACAGCGAGTACGAACCGTCCGGCAACCTGCTGTCCCCGGCGTGGAGGCACCTCCCATCGTCGGACAGCCGGCGGACCCAGTCGAGCAGGATGATCTTGTCGTCCGGGTACGACAGGTCGACGGCTCGGCGTCCGCTAACGACCTCCAGCACGACGATCCCGAAGCTGAAGACGTCGGATTTGGCGGTCACGGCCAAGCGCTGCCTCTGGAAGCTCTCCGGCGGCAGGTACCCGATGGTGCCGCCGATCTTGCTGGTGTCTGTGAGCCGGAACTGGCCGTAGTTGGCGCTGGCGGAGGAGGTGGAGCGCATGGAAGCCGCCCCCAGCTTGTCGCCGTCGTGCTCGAGCCACCGGGCGAGGCCGAAGTCACCCAGCCGGGCGTCGTAGCCGGAGTCGAGCATGACGTTGCTGGACTTCACGTCCCGGTGGATGATCTGCGTGTCCAGCTGCTCGTGCAGGTAGAAGAGCGCGGCCGCGAGCCCCGCCACGATGCGCCTGCGCCGCTCCCACCCAAGCGTCGGCGCCGCCTCCTGCCCGGCGGCGGGGGCGGCGGCGAAGAGGAGGCGGTCGAGGCTGCCGTTGGGCATGTAGTCATAGACGAGGAGGAGCTGGTGCTCGTGGACGCACCAGCCACGGAGGCGGACGAGGTTGCGGTGGCGAAGCTGGGCCACGGCGACGAGCTCGGCCGCGAAGGTCTTCTCGAACCGGTCGCCCCGATCGGCGGCCACGCACTTGACGGCGACAACGGTGGCGTCGCTAGGGAGCACGGCGCGGTACACGCGGCCATACCCGCCGCTGCCCAGCAGCTCCTCCTCGCTGAACCCGCTGGTGCCGATGTAGAGCTCGGCGTAGCTGAAGATCCTGGGGTTGGCGTGGGCCGCCGCCCCGTCGGGACGGCCCGCGGCGTCGTATAGGCCAGAGATATCATGGAACTCCATACCCGAGGGGTCTCCCCGGCGGCGGTCGGGCCAGCCATGGCGGGGCAGGCAGCAGCCGAACCCGAAACATCTGACTCGCCGACAGAAGAGGTGGAGGGACCGGCGGAGGAAGGCGGAGGGGCGGGAGGAAAGGTAGCGGTGAACGTCTACCTTGGCACCTTCCTGAGTCGGTGGCGACCACACATGGTCCGGCGCCGGCCTGTGGTCGTGGAGTTGGTGACGATCAGAAGGCGGCGGCGGCGGCGGAGAGGGTGGGTCGGCCTCGTCAGCTTCGGGGGGGAGGACGAGGCAGAGGCCACGGAGCTGCATGATGATGATGATGATGATGCCAAGGAGCACTCGTGAACCAACGAGTCAGGAGGGTCTGAGGGGCTTTAAGATGCAGAGAGGGGAGAAAAGGGTAGACTCCCTAACCCCTCACCCTCGCCCTCCCTGTCTTCGTTTAGGTTGGAGTTGACGTAATAATGCATATAATAAGGGACGTAATGTCTGAGGCAATGGGAAGGGGCACCGGAGCGGTGGCCGTCCGATATATATAGTTCAAACGGACGCCACCTTCTGAAAATGTCAAGGACGGGGAAAAGGTGTTAAAAGATTATTGTATTTTTTTGGTCCTTTTGTCGTTTTTGTGTTAAAGTATGCGAAGAAATTATATATATATATTTATTTATTTATATTTACAGACAGACCGAATAGACATAAATAGAGAGAACGAGACAAAAACTTATCAACAAACACTCCGATGTGGTGGGGTCCGGGCTTGACCTGCGGACTTTCGGGACGGTAGAGTAGATACAGATGGGGAAACGCGAAGGCTGGTGGCGTCCAACCTGAACCCAACCAAAAAAGTGGCGGTGGTGGTGGTGGTCCCGATTAACGACGTCCCCCCCTCCGCCTTATAAACTTCTCCCTGTCATAACTTCTTAACCTCTTCCGGTCGTCGATTGACCGTCCACCTTCTCCCCTCGGCACGCGGGGAGTTGCAACTCTTATCGGCATTATTAATAATTTGTGTATGACCCCGTCCCACCCCATCCCATGCCCGTCTATAATTCTGCGGTGGGGTGTTCGTACATAAACTTCTCCTCCGCCGGCACAAGAAATCTAATCTGCGAAAAGGCCCAAGCGTTTTTCTAGAAGAACAACACTTCGATGTCCAAGTTGGAGATAAACGTGCTTAAAGATGTGAGTTCGAGAAGAATCAGAGTTCTTTATTAGAGCCCGGAGCACAGATCGTCTGCCTTTTTGCTTTCACCCGTGTTTCCTTCATCTGTACATATTATATAACTGGGTTTTTTAATTTTTAACTCCAAAAACTTTGATATTAGGAGAATATCCCTCCTAATCCACCTATTTAACTAAAAACTCCCAAAATTTCAAACTCTTTGATAAAAAAAATCTCTCAGGTTACCGACTATCTAAAAAATGGAATATATCATTCTATTTATGAGAATATTCTATCCCCCACGCCCCACCCCTCCTATTAACCCTTTATTTCTCGTTTTACTCTTTCTCTTTCTCTCTCTTGTCGGCGGCTACAGAACTTGAGGCGGCCATGGCCATGAAGGAGGGAGACACTAGACATTCCTCTCTCTCTCTCTCTCTCTATATCGGCACCCCACCTCACTGGGTGGGTGGGGGTGCCGACGCGGGAGGGGAAGATCCCTCCGGCATTGTAATATCTTAGATTTTAGGAGATTTAAAATATTTTAAAATTTTACTAATAATAACCCAGGTATATATGAATATATGTGTTTATGTATCAGATTTTCTTTGGTGAACCTATTAGTTGAGCCCACTTAACTGAAATAAACTAGTTAGATGATGTTCAGAAGTGTTGGTCGATGAAAAGTAGATGATAGCAGTAACAGATCTCCTCCAATGCCTAAGAAGATAGTAGCTCGATCGTCTAGACCGATGCTTAATAAATATTGCTTGGTGTGATTTTATTTCCAGAGCGTTTCACTGAACATGGAAATGAGCTATTCCCTGATCATAGAATGCTTATTGATTGTTCTCGCTGAGAAGACAATTTAGAAGGGAAAGAGACCGCTTGAAATTTTCAGTATGTGGATTAAGCATCGACATTTTGTGAATGTGGTGCAGGATTCATGGCATATGCGGGTGAGAGGCGATCCCCGATACATCCTCTGGGTGAAATTAAGAGCAGTTAAAGAGGCGCCGAGGAAATGGAATTCATGCATCATTGGCAATGTGCAAGATAATGTAACTCAGGCCAGGAGATTAATTAATTCTTAATCAAAACCAGGTGCTAGCTTCTGAATGTTGATCCTGTGATGTTTGGTTGTCAGAAATGGCTATATATAATGATGCCATGCAGGTGGAAGAATCTTTTGCTCGGCAGAAATCTTGGCATGTTTGGTTGTCTCTGGGAGATGCTAACACGAATTTCTTCTATGCTTCAATAAAAGCAAGGAATTCCGGGAAGACTACCTGTAAAATGCAGACTGCCGGATGGGACCTACACGGATCACGTGGATATTGTCAAACATCACTCGGTGCAGTTCTTTAATAATCGGTTAAGTCAAGGTCACGAAGAAGCCGCTTTTAATGTTGCTCCAAAACATGTCTTATCTCAGGAGGGTAAACTTCTGTTATCCTCTCGAATCTCGGATGATGAAATCAAAACATGCAGTGTTTTAATAGCCAAAAATAAAAGTTTCGATCGGTCCGGATGGTTTCTCATCAGAATTTTATGAAGCAACCAAGCTGATTATTGGAGAAGAGGCCTATCTCCTTATGTAATTATTACATCTGTCAAGTTGTTTACAAAGTCTTGGCTAATAAAATGCAGAAGATTCTTCCTAAGTTGATCAGTTACAATCAAGCTGCATTTATTAAAGGTCGATCGTATCGTAGCATTCAAAATTGTAGAGACTGAAAAATAGTTCATATACCACGTATCACCTTCTCTATTTATTTGTTGGGGAAGTCGTCTCGCGTCCGTGGAAGTCTACAAACGCCAGAAGCTAGAATGGTGTCAGAAGGAGTCCCGGGTGTTACCCCATGGGACAACCCTCCGATGCTTAAGTCAGCGACGGTTTAATGGAGAATAGAGAAGAGCGAGTTTGAGAGAGAGAGGGAAATCGTAGATGAGGGCTGAAGGGTCGTGTAGATCCTCAGAGCGAGTGCTCGCCGCTCTCAGTGCTCACTCGGAGAGTGCTCGCTGGGTGGTAAGGTCGCCGGAGGAGAGTTTCCCTTTCAACGTTGGTCGTGGCTGCTTCCTTCTCGTTGTCCCGTAGGATCAGTAGCTCTATTCTCTTGCGTAGCAGTGTAGGGGTTTAGTAGAAGAATCTACCGTCTCTTCCTTATCTGTCGTTCTTCCTTTTATAGGGGTTATCCTGGAGCGAGGGGCCTCATCCCTCGATGGGGAAGGGCGTTCGTAGTAGAGTAACCTTCTCCGCTATAGCGGCAGAAGTTTCCCGTTAGAGGGCGATTACCTCGGCGTTGGCTGGTCCCGGGGCGAGTCTTATGGCGCTCGTGAGACATGCTCGCCCGTTATGGGGTCAAGGCCGACGTCATGGGGGCAATGGTCGGTCGCCGGAGAGTCCTCTAACGATAACTGCGCTTGGGCCGTAACCCTTACGTCTTGTGGAATCCAATGCTCTTTTGGGCTGGGCCTCCCCTTGGTGGGCCTCATCCGCATGCCTGTCGCTTGGGCGCGCTCCCTTGAGAGCTATCTGTCGTGGGCCCGTCATTACTGGGCCTTTGGGCCAAACCGGATTTACCCTCCTCACTTCCCCCCTACTCTCAGTCGCTGAGCACTATGCAGGGGGCTGAGATTCGGCCTTGAGAGGGTCTTCAGGAGTGTGAGATCTGGAGTCAATTTCCTCGTACTATGGGCATGCTTGGCGCGCAAGGCGCCCCTGACGGTGGCAGAGGCCACGCTGGTAATCATGATTCACGTCTTGTCCTGTTCTGGGAGCGTGGGCTCTTGAACGGTCATCTAACATCGGTAGCCGTACCGCCGTAGCGGCCGGCATCCTTTCACCTGCCCCTTAGGGGGATAGTGTCGATCTATCGTGGGTGGTTATAAGAACCGCTGCGAGATCTCCCGCAAACGACACCCACGTCCTGCTGGTTGTCGCACTTCATTGTAGGTGTCTTCCTCCCTTTGCCCGGTGAGGATCCTTCTTCCTTTGCATCTTTCCTCTTCCGTAAGTATGCCTCCCCGTAGGAGGATCCCTCGAGTCAGCTCTTCCTCTTTGGAAGAGGCGGCTCCTGGCCGCGGTGGTGCGCCGAGCACTTCAGGTGCGAGCGCTAGTCGACCCAATTCCCCGCCATTAGTGGCTTATAGGGTGATTCGTGGATTGTAGGAAGCCTTCTAGATTCCCCCCGAGTACGACATCGTCTTCCCAAATGATGATACGTTGAGCCTTCCTCCGGGGGGATTTTTGGTCCCAGTAGCGTCCTTCTAGGCGGGCTTCCGTGTTCCCGCACACCCTTTTATTGCATCCGTCCTTCATTATTATGGATGGTGCCCTAGAGAGTTGTCCCCCAATTCTTTCTACATCCTCAATGGGTTTCTCTATGCGTGCCGGAGAGCGTCGGTGGAGCCTAGCCTCCATCTTTTTTAGCAGTTGTACTACATCCAGCGCTGCCCGGTTGATACGGCCATTGCCTATTTCAAGGCCCGGACTGGCCGAAAGCTCATCCAAGTGTCCTCCACTGCTTTCAACCTCAATGGATGGTCGCAGCGGTATCTGTACATTGTCGAGTCGAGTGGTTACGACCATTCCGACAGTTGGAGGTTTAGGGGTACCCCCCCTATCTGGGCTGATAGGAAGCCCCCACTCAGGGCCGAGGACCAGAGGAAGGTAGACGCCATCCTCCGGTACCCTCTTGTTGACGCGGACTTTGTGCTTACCCCGGTGCTGCTTCGAGAGTTGGGGTTGAGTCCCCCATTGCCGCAGGGTACTGGTCTCGACCTCTCGTCGAGTTGTACTGGCGGCCAACTGGAATAAACTGATCTTGTTCTGGTTTAAGGGGAGCCTGAGGTTCCGGCGTGGAGCTACGAGGTCGTTAGGTTGCCGCGGTTTGCTCCCCACCTTGTGGACCACGTCGCTCCGGGGACCGGTCAGGTGTCGATTGTCACCCCCCAGGCCGAGGTTGCGTTCATCCCGGGGAAATTGCAGTACCCGGTCCCAGCAAGGCTCCCAAGAAGGAACTACTAGCGTTGTGGGTGAAGAGTACGCCATGGCCGGTGGCAGTCGTGCCTCCCTGACTGAGGAGGCTCTGGCGGCGCTGGATAACCAGCGTCGGGCGAGGAAGAGGGGGGGGTCTCTTCTCCTGCTCGGAGTCGTGCTCCGCTTCCTGCGCGGTCCGAGCTGCCCCCTTCTGGGGTTCTGCCATCGTCGGTTGAAGGGTCTGCGTCAGCTCCCACAGCTCGGGGGCATGATAAGGGCAAAGCTCCTGCTGCTGACAACGCCGACATCTCTCCTCCGATGGAATCTCCTTAGCACGGTCAGTCCTTGCCACCCGAGGACTTGACGTCTGCGTTGGCTGGGATCGCTACGATTGTCGATCTCATGGGGAAGAGTGTGCGATGGTACGAGCATACCAGCGAGTTCAGCCCGGGGGCCGAGAAGGAGCTAACGGCGGTGGCAGCGAGGAGCGCGTGTCTGGTTGTTAGCGCTTTTGGCTTGTGGAGGCATCACCTCCAAGGCCTTGCTCAGATGCTGGAGGCAGGCCAGGCTTGCCAAGCGGGGCTTGAGGAGTGCCTGAAGGGGTCAGAGGCCACCAATTCTGGGCTTCATGAACAGCTGGTCCAGCATGGGCTGGTCCTTACTTGGATGGAGCGCGATCGGGACTCCTTTAGGGAGCGGGCTGATATGGCCGAGGAGCAGGTGGCCAAGCTGAGGGCAGAGGTCCAAGCCATGAAGACCCGTGCCCAAGAGACCGAGGTGGAGCTCACCGGGTTGCGTTCGTCGATAATGACCATCGGCGAGGAGGCAGTAGAGCTCTTCCGCTCCTCTTCGGATTATCAGGATGAGCTGACCACGGTGGCCCTGGAATTCTATAGGCCGGCACGTGATCGCCGCTTCCGTGAAGGTTGGAGCGCCGCTGTCAAAGCTACGGCAGAGAGTCTCGGTGCCACAGCCCCACCTCTGCTCCCTCCTTCGACACCCTTTGGCCCGAAGGCGGATGGAGGTGAAGGGGAGCTTGGTGGTGAGGAAGCTGGTGCTGATGAGTTGGTGCTGAGGCCGGGTGCAGATGGGCGAGCACCTACTGGTACCTCGGTGGCGGGGGACCCGGCGGTCGAGTTTGATGAAGACTCGTCTCCCTCCGAAGCCGCTGCCACACGTGGGGCACGTGATGATGTGATCGGGGCAAATCCTTGAGAGGATGCCCTTTGCTATTTTTCTTTCATTGCTTTTCCATCTGTACTAAGGCGGTAGCCTTCTTTTGTAATTTCCTCATTTTGAAATGGAAACCTTCCCTTTGTTTGCAAATCTCGAGATCTCTTCCGTGTACTTCCCTCTTTCCAAACTGCCGCGAGATCCTCTAGGGATACGAAGCGGTGTTCTTGATGGGGACTCTGAAAGGGCGCGAATTTTGAGATCCGTCGCTTCAGTTTCCGTGGATTTGCTTGAGGCGAAGGGGGTGCCTCATTCCTGTGGGAACTTCGCTTCCTCTTATAAATAGTGACCCCCCTAGTGTTCCATCTCGCGCTAGATGAGTTGTGAGGAGAGAGTCCTTCCGCGGGATGTCATCTTGGGAGTCTGGCACTTCGTCGGATGATGAACTTTTGCAGGCTCATCGCGAATCTCTGGTCCTCCGGAGGGACCCTACACCGGTGCCGTGGCGGCCGTGGCCTGCGCCTGGAGAGGGTGGCCCTGCCCCAGAGCAGTACAAGCTTGGGTACCTGGATGGTTGGCACGATGCCTTGGCTGCGGTCAATCGCTTGTATGTCGGCAGAGGGGTCTTGCTCCTTGAACCGGCTAGGTTTCGTCCCTAGAGGGACGAAGGATCTCCCTGTACTTGCCTTTTCTGTTCACTTGCCTTGACTCCTTTGTTGTTCATCTTGCTTTCATGGTACATAACTACTCCTCCTTTGCTCTTTGGCCCGTAAGTGCGTGATGAGATGTTGTTGTGCCCCTGCGGTTATGATGTTGGTTTTGAGTTGATGATGGTTTTGATGTTAGCAACACTATAAGTCATACTGAGTGTGATACACTGAATTTGATGATGGCTTTTATGTTTGCATGTGGCATCCTGATGATGTTAATGTCTTTGCACACATGCATTGCTTAATTCAGTGCAGGGTTGATTGTCTAAGGCTAAGGTTCGTGCATACCTCAGTTAGGCTACACAACAAAGTCAGTGCATGTCACTGTTCATGTGCATTTAGGTCTGTTCATTCAAGTCCGTGCACATTGCCTTGGCAAATTAAAGTCGGTGCAAGCCTACCTTGCGCTAACCAACTCGGTGCAACTCTTGCTACTGCAAGCACACAGGTCTGTGCATTGCTTCATGTCGTTTGGGAACTAGTCGGTGCAACCTTAGTTGATGCACGGGACTAAGTCTGTGCATGCTGTGTTCTAGGCGCAGCAAGTCGGTGCAATCTTCATTGTTGGACACGACTAAGTCTGTGCAAGTCCTGTTGTTGCACGCGACTAAGTCTGTGCATGCTTATGTCTAGGGACACGAAGTCGGTGCATCAGTTTATCCCGGACGCATTTGAGTCGGTGCAACTTTTGAACCGTGCACATAAAGTCTGTGCACATCTCTCAGGCAAGTCTCGAATGTGCATAATGGAGTCTATGCAACCTTTTTCTCTCGCACGAACAAATTCTGTGCTAGATAGGACTTGGCATTTTACGTCAGTACAGTGTGTGTATTTTGCACACACCAAGTTGGTGTATTCAGTGCTTTTACACACACGTAGTCTGTGCATCTCTTGACTCTTGCATCGAGGACATAAAGTGCGTGCATATTTCTTTGGGTTGTTTATGTTTATCTCGCATACTGCATAGCAATGTCTGTGAAACTTTTGATTCGTGCACGCACAAAGTCTATGCAAGACTGCTCTCGGCATTCGTAGCCTGTGCATCTTTTAGCACTGCACTTGAAACAAGTCTGAGCACTTGTCCCCTGTGTGAACACTGAGTCCGTGCATATGCGCATTTTGACATATTAAGTCTATGCATGGTTGCCTTAATGTCTCAGCAAGTCTATACAATCTCCACACTTATCTGACGTTTATATGTCTTGACACACTGACAGGTCAACTGCTCGTGACTATTAAGAAGGGCACGTGATCCAAGGTGGATTGTCCCTAACAGATGACTGCCATGTGGAAGCTATAGTACCCAGATTTGTGACACGTGGCCAAGACATTCCTGAAGCTTCCTGGCGGGAGTGTTCTCTCCACACTCCTAGGGCGAGAGCTCGTGAGTCTTAGACTAAAGGAGTATATAAGATCATTTCCTGCCATTAATACAAATATTCCTGAAGAATTCCTGGAGAACGAGAGAAAGAATAGAAGAACATGAATCGTCTGAGAGCAGTAGCAGACTAGAGTAGAAGTGAAAGAGAGATAGCACGTGAGATCGAGAGAAGAAGAGAAAGAAAGATAGAGAGAGAGAAAAGAGATCGAGAGAAGAAGAGAAAGAAAGATAAAGAAAGGAAGAGAAGGTTCGAGGAGAAGAAGAGAAGCTTCATTAGAAGATCTGTCCCTACTGGAATCTGGCTCGAATCCAATCCAGTCAGCTCCATGGGAGCCACATCTGTGTTGCTATCGTTTACAACTTTCAGTTGATGTGTCTTCTTGTCTTTTGTTTTCTTTTGAACCTTATTTCAAGCTGTTAGTCAGCGAAGCAAGTTGTGTTGCTCAGCGGTTGCAGAGGAGGATTCCTCTGGTCAGCTAAGCTGTATTACCCAGCGGGTCAAGTTGTGAGGCAGTGGATGGCTAAGCTGTATTGCCCAGCGGAAGTAAGCTGTGATGCTCAGCGGTTGTAGGCAAGCTGTGAGGCCCAGCAGTTAAGCTGTGTATCAGCGGAAGCCACACTTTAGTTTATGTGTGGGGTGGATGTAGGTCTGCGGACCGAACCACCTAAAAATTCCCTTGTCTACTGTGGGTTGATTGCCTTATTAGATTCGTTAGATGTATGCATAGGCCGATTTGAATCTTCTGTTTAGCACGAGTTTTGGGTTGCATACTCTCCACTTGATTTTGGTTCCGAAAGATCCCATGTGTTTAGGTGTTGTCACTCCATGTGTTTGGGTTGCATCTTCTAAGCTTGATCGAGCTCATCTCTGTCCTTCTGACTCATCAGATCCTAGTTTAATTTCATTCCGCATATCTGATTGTTATAGGTTTTAATTGCGTCTTTAGAGTCAGATTGCAACAAATGCTCCTTTCTAAAAGAACGCAATGAAGAACTCTACAGTGAAAATGAATGGCTAATGAAGCTGATTGCCTCTCTTAAAGAAGAAAACAAAGACTTATTGAATGAGAAAATTAAAGTCGAACTAAGAGAGGAGGAACTAAGTGAAAGACTAGATTCTGTATCCAGCAGTGAAAAATGTGATGAAAAAAATGAGAAATTGATAAAAGAAAATGAAAAACTGAAATAATTGAATAATGCTATATCTGAAAGGCTTCTTGCATTAGAAAAGGGAAAAGCTGTTGGTATAGAAGAAACTGAAAGACTGTGCAATCTAGAACAAGAAGTTGAGAAACATAAAATTGCAAATAAGGTGCTAAGTGAGTGTCTTAATTGTAGTGAACATGAGATTGCCAATTATGAATTACACATTACTTCCCTAGAAAATAAAATTCATGATCTGGAAAACTCACCATCCAAGTCTGCTGAAAATAAAGGAAAAATGATGGTTGTCATGGAAGGTGAGGATGATGATTCAAGAAAGGGGATTAGTTGTAATTCTGGTGTTAAGGAAATTTTTAGAAACTAGCTATACACCACTTTTGTGCAAAGCTATGATGTAGCTGGTATCTCAAGTCAATCTCCAAAACAAAATAAAAATCTGAAAACACCTTCATCATCTGTCTTTCAATTTAAGGCTCAGAAAAATGAAAAACAAACAAAAGTTGTAAACAAGGGTAAAAAATTGAACAAAAATGACCAAAAAAATAAAGTCAAAAATGCTCCTGCATGTACTGCCAAATCTGCTAGTTCTGAGAAATCTGACAGCACTAGGCATACTGCTCACAGATCCTTCACTAATTTGTACGCACATGAAGAGAATATTTCATGCCATTACTGTGGGAAGCTAGGCCATGTAATAGATGTTTGCAACTTGATGGCTGAGGATGAGCACCTCTGTGAAACAATGCATTCTAAGAATTCATTTGTTAGAAACCATGCTACTAGGAAATCTGATGCTTCATGCTATCACTGTGGTAGGCGTGGTCATTTAATGAATGAGTGCTTTGTCATGAAATTTGATGATAGGATGCATGCTAAATCCTCTGCAAATTATCATGGCTCTTATAAAAACAAACATGCCTCAAACCAGCACATCACATGCTTTAACTGTAACAAGCCTGGTCACAAGGCTATTGAATGCTGGTCAGGGTCTCATTGGGGTAAAGTTGGCTCCAGTAGTAAGCATATTAGGTGCTTTGAGTGTGGGAAGCATGGCCATACAGTCAAGGACTGTTGGCATGCTCAGGGAAATTCAATAAAATCCAAATCCGCTAAATTTCCTATAAAAAGACATGAGTCTGATAGGAACCTTAAAGGAATGAGCTTTTCATGTTTCAATTATGGAAAGCCAGGCCATAAATCTACAAATTGCTAGCTAAATAAAAATAAGAGACAAAATGTTCATGTAAGCAACAGAAATTTTCATGCTCATGCACATAGAGTTCATTCTTATGTTGATGTGCATAATAAGGTCAAAAACTCTGTTGGTACATGTAGATACTGTGGAAAACTTGGATATTCAATGGATGACTGTTCTCTGATGAAAATTGATGATCATATAGCTAAGAAACTATTTAGAACACCTGCTGGGAGTAGTACAGGACCCAAGGTTGCTTGGGTTCCTGTTGGATCAAAATAATTCAGTTTTTGCAAGTGTGCCTTGGAAGCTGATGAATAAAGGGGTTAATAATCCAAGGCACTCAAGAATGAAACCCCCAGGATTTCACTACTCAGGTCAGTTCTGAAAATTCATTTTAAATTCTGTTATCTGAAATTGTTTGATTTAGATGTCTGCATATCATATTAATCTATCTGCGCTTAATTGAAATCCTTTGAAAATTTGATTGCTCTCGCATGATGTTCATGTTGCTCATGACCAGTTTCGTTGTATAGTGCATATATATATATACAGTGTGATGCATTGCATATAATCTAAATTGAAAAATCCAAAAAGAAATAACTCAGTGCATCTAGACAGGGGGAGTATTTTAGACTCACTAGTCGTTTACCTCTTGAACCCTTCATGTCTATCCTTTCGGCTCACTTTCCTATTCATGTGTGTTTATTTCATTCTGATTTGAGAGTTGAATTGTTTGAAAAATTATCCTGTGTCAGCCTGTCATTGATTTCTGAATAACAAATGTTCTGATGTATGTACTGCACCGAGTTTAAATCAATGCATTTTCTGCACGAAGTCAATGCAGTGTGTAAGCACATGCAGTCGATGCATGTATTGCACCGAGTATAGGTAGTTGCATGTCTTGCATATAGTCAGTGCATCTACTGTCCATGTTGCATGCAGGTCCGTGCACTTCGTGTCTTTCACATGTCAAGGTCGATGCATTGTATGCTTCATGCATGATTCAAGTCGGTGCATCATGATGTCAGGGAAAGGGTAGTAATGTCTGAACCTGATGTATCAAGTAGTCTCCCTCTCTCTGATTGCATTGCATGTCTGATCCATAAGCACGAATCATAAAAACATGTGTTAGGTTTGTTGGGCATATGTGTAATATGCATAATTATACTGTTTTGATGATGTCACATCATGAGTAATTAGTCAATTGGCTCAGAAACTCATGACATCCTTTTGATGTGTCCAGGTAAAAAGACTTTCTGCCAATCAGCTCATATGCATCTCCCTTCGTGCAAGAGTATGCACCGACCTTGTTCCAATGTGCACGGACCTCAGAGAGCGGGAAAATGTGCACAGACCTACATACGCTTGCAACAGCTGCGAGCGGGGAGAATGTGCACCGACCTCAGCTGGGAGCGGGCAGGATGTGCACCGACCCTAGCTGCGAGTCGGGAAGATGTGCACCGACCCTAGCTGCGAGTCGGGAAGACGTGCACCGACCTTGACTGGGCGGCAATAGTAATGTGCACATACTTTGGTGTGCTAAGCTCTAAACATGCACCGACCATGAAGTGTGCTTGGAACAGTGATTTGCACCGACCTTCTTGCTGAAGTTCAAAGTGTGCACGGACCTTGCTCAGGAAGTGCACCGACTTCTATGCTGCACAGACCTGGTTCATCAGGCTACAACGACGTTACTTAAGAACTGCACCGACCTTGGACAAGGCCAAGCATCCAAATGTGCACCGACCTCTGCATGCCTCATCACAGTTGCTCCAAGGGATGTCAAGCCCATGTGCAATGACCTGAGTGCTCGTAGCCTGGATGTGCACCGAGTTTGTTCTACTGTGCACGGACCCTGCTCCTCAATATGCATAGACCTTGCTGAGGAAGTTCAAGATGTGCACTGACATGCATGCAAGGAACCTTGAAGCATGCACTGACCCTGAAGCTTGCACCGACTTCATCTGAAGGACCGACCTCTACTGAAGAGGCTCTTAATATGCACTGACCCTGCCTAGGCCAAGCTTCTGATGTGGACCGACCCTGCTGAGGACCAAGCTTCGTATGTGCATTTACCAATGCCTGGTAGAACAGTAACCTGCACCGACCTCCAATGAAGAAATCCAAAGCTGCACTAACCTTGCCAAAGGGCAAGGATCTTATATGCTCCGACCTCACTGTTCAAGTCTAGAAGCTACACAGACCATATTGAATCAACAAGAGGTGTTTGATGAAATGTCTCAGTGAGCCAAACTACCTCCGTTTTAAGCAGCCTTCTGTCATTTCGACTGGGTGATCCAGAGAGTAAAAATAGGAACTGGAAGTGTCCAAAAGCACATCTTTTGTGGTCTGAAAAGGTCTCCTTGGTCAGTCAACCATTTTGGTAATCATGGGTTGCTATATCAGTCCTTTTGGTCAATGGAAAAGCAAGCTACCTTTTATGGGAAAAGTCACCTTTCCTGGTACGTAACTTTTTACTTCCACCCAATCAGAGGGTCTGTCTGTAAGATCCCTTAGGACAAAAGGACATCCTAACTATCCTACCAGTCGGACAGCAAAGATCCTACAGCTCCTTCTTAAGAGGCTCCTCTCACGACCTCTCAGGTCAACCAAAAGCAACAAAATGAGAGGAAATTGTCTGATACCTCCGTGGCCAACCAACAGTTGCCAAGACAAAAGGTCCCTGAAGACAAATGGTTATTTATGAAGGGCCAATCACGCTCAGCCTGGAACCTCTTTTGAAAGGGGTGATTGCACCTATAAATAGAAGGACTCCTTGAAGGAAGATGTTGCTGCTGTCGCTGCTGCAATGGTTATGGGGTGAACCTTTCTAAGTGCAAAAGATAGAGAGTGAAAAAGAAGAGAAAAGGGAGAAGAGTGCCTGCTAAGCCCAGATGGAAGAATAAGAGGAAGTTAAGAAAGAAGATCAGCAGCCGTGAAGCCAGCCCTGCCTTTCCTTCCACTATCAATCTTTGTTCTTGTTGTTTTTGCCTTCTTGTTTTCCTTTTCATGTTTAGCTTATTCTGTGTGGGGGACCCGTCCCCATGTGTAGTGAGGACATCGTCCTCGTGAGGAGCCTGCTCCTCGTGTGTGTGTGTGTGTGTGTGTGTGTGTGTGTGTGTGTGTGTGTGTGTGTGTGTGTGTGTGTGTGTGTGTGTGTGTGTGTGTGTGTGGTAACACTTCTTTTGGCCAAAGAGTGGATGCCTCTCCTAGTTGGGAGAGGGGTGGACGTAGGTTTGTCTTGGGACAACTGAACCACCTTAAAATCCCTGTGTTATGGTGTGATGTTTTCCTTCCATCTCTCCTATCTCCATTCACAACGTTACCAAGATCTTCCTTCCGCTGCATAGCTCACGGGTTTACTGTTCAGATCTGAGGCTTGTTTTGTTCCATCGTTTAAAACGTTTTAAATTGCTCATTGTGTTTAACCAGATCTATTCACCCCCCTCTAGATCCTCTCTTAACCATCCAACAATTGGTATCAGAACAGGTTCCTAGAGATGTGGTCCAACGACCCAGGGAGATCCGATGGGTGTGTCCCTCGCAGCTATGTAGCTGAGGGCCAGGCCATCAACAAACCACCGTTTTTCGATGGTACTAATTATCTATATTGGAAGAACCGAATGGAAGTTTTCCTACGTGTCCAGAATCACTAGATTTGGCGTGTGGTTAGTAAGGGTCCGTTTGTCATACCTGATATAGACGATACCTAGACCTCAGAGCAGATCAAAAAATTCACCACTAATTGGAGCGCCATGAACATCATGCAATACGCTATCCACCCCACAGAATATTCAAGAGTCTCCACTTGCAAATCAGCAAAAGAAATGTTGGATAGACTCCTGTTAATCTATGAGGGGACAACTGAAGTAAGGGCCACCAAGGCCAATCTGCTAACCTCTGAATATGAAATGTTCAGAATGAAGCCAGAGGAATCTATCTTTGAAATGTATGCGAGATTCGCTCAGTTGACAAACAATATGAAACTTCTAGGCAAAAGAATACAGTCAACTGAACTTGTTAAAAAGATCCTCAGATCTCTCACCCCAGCATGGCACACCAAGGCCACTGTCATTGAGGATTCAAAGGACCTGTCTACATTGACCATTGACGGATTGGCTCACTCATGACGTATGAGCTTAACTTCAAGCGAAGTGAGGAAGATTTTAAACCCAAGAAGATTGTTGGGCTCAAGGTATCTGAGACCACAGAAGATTCAGATGAAGAGGATGAAGATGACATCGCAGAGACATCTCTGGCCGACCATGCTATGCTCACCATACAGTTCAAGAATTTCCTAAGAAGAAGAGGTAAATTCCAGAAGAAGAAGAAGAACCCTCAGGTAAGTAAAAATCCTTTCTTCAAATCTACCCACCTCAAGAAGTCTGATCCTTTGATTTGCTACTAGTGCAAGAAACCAGGTCACATGCGAGGAGAGTGTCCTAAGTTGATGAAGCAATTGACCAAGGCCAAGGAAAAGAAGCCCAAGGTCATGGTGTCCACTTGGAGCGATGAAGAAGAGGAGGATGAAACCCTCTCTTCGAATGAAGATGAAGACGATTACTGCCTCATGGCTGATGAGAGTGAGGATTAGGTAAGGAATCCCTTCAAGACCTTTTCTATAGAAGATTGGGAAGATGCCTATGCAGAACTTCTTGAGAAATTTGAAATATATAGAAAGGAGAACAGATAGTTGAAAAAGAAACTAAACTCTCTTGCTCAAAATGGTCCTGTTAACGAGGAGCTAGAAACTATAAGAGCTGAGAATGAAGAACTAAAAAAACAAGCTGAAATCACCTGCTCAGATATGTTAGTTTTAAAAAAGGAGAGTGATGTTCTTAAAAAACAATTGAGCCAGACTAAACAAAAATGTGAAGAGTGGGAAAACGAGAGTAGGCTTAATCTTGAAAAATATGAAGCTGTTAACACTGTTAATCTTGTGATGCAAAAGAACCTTGAAAAAATTGAAGAAGAGTTGAAGGGCAAACAATCTACCCTTGAAAAAATGACGCTGGGAAAATCTAATCTAGATGCTATCTTAGGTACCCGGGTCAACTTTAGAAAAGAAGGGCTTGGTTTCAATCCTACCAATAAGAGGCCTTTCGAGTTCAAAACTATTTCATTTTGTCCTGAAAAAGGGAAGGGAAAATTGATTATTGATGAACCCGTGAAAGAGACTTCCACCCATCATGCTACTGAATCAGATCATGGCCACAATCATCAGACCAAATCCAACCATTCTAAGCCCCAGACTCAGCACAAGGATGCCAAGAGGCGAGGTCAATGGTCTGGACAACCAGGCTATGGTTTCAATACCCCCCAGCGCCTTTCAGGTCAAAGCACCTGGGATATGCCTAGACGCAGGACAACCTACCATTATGACAAGGAAAATCACCGCAGTAAAGGAAGAAGGTTCAATGGTAAGTCCAGCATGAGTGTCTACCAAAAGAAACATGGCCGCTTTGAAAAAACTCAAAACCAACCTCAGTTTTACTTACACCCCATGAACTTCATGAGATATCCCTGTCATGCCTGCAACCAACCAAGTAACATTTATAACCCGTACTAGTTCGGTCATAGAACAAAAGGGTTTAGACAAGTTTGGGTTCCAAAGATTTTATTGCACACTTTCAGCTCTGACTATGAACCCAGATGTGCCTGGGTTTTAAAGACCTCTGCCTAACATTTTGTATGCAGGATTGCCTAGCAGCCCATCACAACTGCTGGTACTTGGACAGTGGCTGCTCATGGCATATGACGGGAGACAGGAACAAGTTTAGCCGCTTAATCAAGAAGGAAGGAGGGCAAGTCAAGTTTGGAGGTAAGGATAAAGGCAAGGTAATTGGCACAGGCATCGTGGGTAAGAACCTTTCTAAATCAATTGAAAATGTGATGCTCGTTGAGGGTCTTGAGCACAATCTGCTTAGTATAAGCCAGCTGTGCGACAAAGGTCACAAGGTGATGTTTGATGCTAATGAGTGTAGAATTCTTGAGAAAGACTCTAAATCTATACTCTTTACAGGTCACAGGGTCAATAACGTTTATATGATAGATTTTGATGCCCCTAGCTTTGAAGGAATGTGCCTGACGGCCAGTCAACTCAGTGACGCAGGCCTGTGGCACCGACGGCTGGGACATGTTAGCTACGGCACGCTGCACAAACTATCCAAACATCAAATGGTGAGAGGATTACCCAAATTGTCTTATTCAAAAGTTGATCAGGTTTGTGAAGCGTGTTCCCGAGGCAAGCAAACTAAAAAAATCTTCAAATCAAGAAGTGAGCCCCTATCTCTTACTCCTTTTGAATTCTTGCATATGGATTTGTTCGGTCCATCGAGAACATCTAGCCTTAATGGGAAAAGGTATGGATATGTAATTGTTGATGATCACACTTGTTTCACATGGATCTTCTTTCTCAATAACAAGAATGATGCATTTACCGTGTTTCCAAAATTCTTTAGAAAAGTGAAGCAGGAAGGTAAATTCAAAATCTCCACCATCCAGTCTGACAATGGAGGCGAATTCAAAAATTCATCCTTCTCAGAACTATGTGATCAAGAAGGACTAACGCACATGTTTTCTTCCCCCAGGACTCCAGAACAAAATGGGATTGTGGAAAGAAGAAATCACACCATTGTGGAGATTGCCCGGACCATGTTGGTCGAGAGTCAACTCCCAAGAAAGTTTTAGGCTGAAGCAGCAAACACCGCATGCCACATCATCAATAGGGCCATGGTAAGACCAAAGTGTAAGAAAACCCCTTATGAAATGTTGAAAGGTAAAAAACCCAACTTGGCCTATTTCAGAGCTTTTGGTGCAAAATGCTATGTGCACAATAACGACAAATCAGATTTAGATAAATTTGAGGTCAAGAGTGACATGGGCTTTTTCTTGGGATATGTCGAGACATCAAGAGCATATAGGGTGTTTAATGTTAGAAATCAAGCTATGGAGGAAACTCCACATGTGGTGTTCTCTGAAACATTAACAGACAAACATGACAGTGTTGTGATCAGGGAAAGGGAGGATCCTGACGGAAGCTTTCTGGAACACCAAGAAGATCCTATGGTGAACGATCAGTCACAACCTGCAGAACAAGGGACCGTTCAGCCAACTGAAGTCCCTGCACAACCGATCATGCCAGGTAAGTCTTCTACAAACCTTCGTACTCTGAAAGACCATCCTATTCAGAACATCATATGAAGCATTCATGATCCCCCTAGGACCCGGTCTTTCCATAATGCTGTTCATAATGAAGACCTCACTGCTCTTGTTTCTCAACTTGAACCCAAATGCATCGAGGAGGCCCTGCTAGATGAAAATTAGGTTAATGCCATGCATGATGAACTCAACCAATTTGAAAGGAGTCAAGTTTGGTACTTAGTTCCCAGACCCACTGACCAGCATGTCTTGGAACTAGATGGGTGTTTAAGAACAAGCTCAATGAGGTTGGAGCCATCATAAGAAATAAGGCCAGGTTAGTGGCCAAGGGATATAATCAGGAAATTGGCATTGACTTTGAAGAATCCTTTGCCCCCGTTGCTAGACTAGAGGCCATCAGAATATTGCTAGCCTTTACATGTTCTTTAGGGATTAAATTATATCAAATAGATGTCAAAAGTGCTTTTCTGAATGGTCTGATAAAGGAAGAAGTTTTTGTGGAACAGCCCCCTGGCTTTGAACTTGATAATTTGCCTAATCATGTTTATAAGTTGAACACGGCTATGTACGGTTTGAAGCAGGCCCCATGGGCCTGGTATGATAGACTCAGCGCCCATTTAACTTACAAGGGCAACATCAAAGGTAAGATTGATCAAACACTCTTCACAAAGGTAATGAATGGCCACATCATTGTTGTACAGGTTTATGTAGATGACATAATTTTTGGATCAACAAATGTTGCCTTGTGCAACCAATTTGCTAAACTCATGATAGAAGAATTCGAAATGAGCCTAATGGGAGAGCTTCGATTTTTCTTGGATTGCAGATCTCACAGTCAAAGGAAGGGCTCTTCATAAATCAATCCAAGTACATACTGGAAATCCTGAAGAGATTCGGGATGAAGGATACAAAGGCCATAACCACACCCATGGGAACAAACGCCTCCCTAGATGCAGATGAAAATGGCAAATCTGTAGATCCTAAAACATACCGAGGTATGATTGGATCTCTTTTATATCTCACTGCATCTCGGCCTGACATACAGTTCAATGTGTGCACGTGTGCTCGTTTTCAAGCACAACCGAAGGAATCTCACCTGATTACAGTTAAGAGAATCTTGAGATACATTGCTAACACACATGACCTAGGACTATGGTATCCCTCATCATGCTGTTTTGAATTAATTTCATATACTGATGCTGACTATGCTGGGTGCAAACTTGATCAGAAAAGCACTAGTGGGTATTACAATTACTTGGGTGGCTGCCTGGTCTCTTGGGCGTCCAAGAAGCAGCACTCCGTAGCCTTGTCCACGGTCGAAGCTGAGTATGTAGCGGCAGGCAGCCGTGGGACTCAGGTACTATGGATAAAGCACCAACTCCAGGACTATGGAGTAGATCTTGGATGCACGCCCATCTTGTGCGACAACACTAGTGCCATCAATCTGGCTAAAAATCCCATCTAGCACTCTCGCTCAAAACATATTGAAGTAAGGCATCATTTTCTTCGAGATGAGGTAAGCAAGAACAACTTTGAATTCCAGTTTATTGAATCTGAAAGACAAGTGGCAGATTTTTTTACAAAACCTCTGAACAGTGACAGATTCTCCACCTTGAGAAGAGAACTGGGTTTGTGTCGTCCTCCCACCTGATTGTTGTCATTTGAAATAACTGCATCCCACATACGGGGTCTTTTTAAGTTCTTTTGCATGTCTAGCTAGCTGCATCTCATGTGTCTACATGTTGCCATGCTCATCATATGTAAGTGTCCCTTTGGTACATAAAATGCTGATGTGGAGAAGGGGAGGTTCAGTCAGATTGGAAACACTCACTTGCACTCTGCATTCTCTCCTCCTTTTGCACGCATGGATTCAGGGGGAGCAAGTTATTTCATGAGAGGTTCTTCTCCAAGATCCATTCCTTGACTGGCCACTCTCAGTAGAAATCCCTGCACTTAGCATTGAGGCTAACTCTTGAATAGAGAGCTTAAACTCAACAACCTTCTGCACCTTGAGACATTAAACCTTGACAGGGGGACCTCATCGGTCAACTATGATTGATATGCCCTGACAGACAGTCTATTTATGCTCATCCAGTGACCTTTGTTTGCTAACACCCTCTGTATTGTGGTCCACCATTCTCTTTCATGAGACATTGGTTCAAGGCACTAATTTACAGAGCAATGGTTAAGATGTGCTGAGTAACTAGGTACACTCCACCTGAGACTGAGGTGGCTTATGTCCAACCGCGCTCTTGACTTGTTCTTCAACAACAACAAAAATAAAAATGTGAAATAAACTTGTCAAAAGTCAGAGCAATAGCCTATTCCCATTGAGAATCTGCACCCTTTCACTAAAGAAGTGCTAACGGGTCAGGCATGATGTGGTTGGCCAACTCTGGTTCCTATACGGCATGATAGTTAACTACACTAAGTAACTGGGGCAGTTGCACTGAAACAAATGTGACTCTTCATGTCAAACGGTGCCAGTTCAACTTGACTGTCAATTAATCTTGAATTTGCTTACCAGAGGTGCCTATCCTCCTAGTCTCTGTGTTACATATTGGTTGACTTCAATACTGATGGCTGCTGTTATTTTCACGTCACTTGGCTTCTTGAGATAAACTGAACCAGGAACATTATGTTTCAAATTTCTTCAAGGTATATCAGCCTTAGTAGTCTCTGTGAGCATACCCTGGCTCATTCCTTGTTCTCACCTGTGCTTGCATGTGTTCTTGGTTTTAATCCTTCAGCTTCTCCTGTTGCACTCCGATGCTTGCATGCTGGGAAACCCTTTACTTTGATGGTCCAGGTTAACCATTGTGTGTCTTAGTTCTGAACCTCTCCTGTGATATTTCTCCTTAGCTCTTCCCTATTTCTTTTTTTGATGTTGTCAAAGGGGGAGAGTGTGCGAGTTCAGGGGCAGTTTGCTCTATTAGGAATATTTGCTTAGGGGGAGTCTGCATTTCTTAGGAAAATTTGCATTAGGGAGTTTGCATCTGTAATTTATGCATATTTTCTTCACAGCATATCCTGATGCATTATTCTTTGCAAAGACATGACTCATAGTGTTGCCATCATCAAAAAGGGGGAGAATGTTGGGCATATGTGTAATATGCTTAATTATACTATTTTGATGATGTCACATCATGAGTAATTAGTCAATTGGCTCAGAAACTCATGTCATCCTTTTGATGTGTCCAGGTAAAAAGACTTTCTGCCAATCAGCTCATTTGTATCTCCCTTCATGCAAGAGTATGCACCGACCTTGTTCCAATGTGCACAGACCTCAGAGAGCGGGAAACTGTGCACCGACCTACATACGCTTGCAACAGCTGCGAGCGGGGAGAATGTGCACTGACCTCAGCTGCGAGCGGGCAGGATGTGCACCGACCCTAGCTATGAGCCGGGAAGATGTGCATCGACCCTAGCTGCGAGCTGGGAAGACATGCACCGACCTTGACTGGGCGGCAACAGTAATGTGCACATACTTTGGTGTGCTAAGCTCTAAACATGCACCGACCGTGAAGTGTGCTTGGAACAGTGATTTGCACTGACCTTCTTCCTGAAGTTCAAAGTGTGCACGGACCTTGCTCAGGAAGTGCACCGACTTCTGTGCTACACAGACCTGGTTCATCAGGCTACAACGACGTTACTTAAGAACTGCACCGACCCTGGACAAGGCCAAGCATCAAATGTGCACCGACCTCTGCATGCCTCATCACAGCTGCTCCAAGGGATGTCAAGCCCATGTGCACCGACCTGAGTGCTCGTAGCCTAGATGTGCACCGAGTTTGTTCTAGTGTGCACGGACCCTGCTCCTTAATATGCATATACCTTGCTGAGGAAGTTCAAGATGTGCACCGACCTGCATGCAAGGAACCTTGAAGCATGCACTGACCCTGAAGCTTGCACCGACTTCATCTGAAGGACCGACCTCTACTTAAGAGGCTCTTAATATGCACTGACCTTGCCTAGGTCAAGCTTCTGATGTGGACCGACCCTGCTGAGGACCAAGCTTCTTATGTGCATTTACCAATGCCTGGTAGAACAGTAACCTGCACCGACCTCCAATGAAGAAATCTAAAGCTGCACTAACCTTGCCAAAGGGCAAGGATCTTATCTGCACCGACCTCACTGTTCAAGTCCAGAAGCTGCATCGACCATATTGAATCAACAAGAGGTGTTTGATGAAATGTCTTAGTGAGCCAAACTACCTCCGTTTTAAGCAGCCTTCTGTCATTTCGACTGGGTGATCCAGAGAGCAAAAATAGGAACTGGAAGTGTCCAAAAACACATCTTTTGAGGTCTGGAAATGTCTCCTTGGTCAGTCAACCGTTTTGGTAATCATGGGTTGCTATATCAGTCCTTTTGGACAGTGGAAAAGCAAGCTACCTTTTGTGGGAAAAGTCACCTTTCCTGGTACGTAACTTTTTGCTTCCACCCAATCAGAGGGTCTGTCTGTAAGATCCCTCAGGACAAAAGGACGTCCTGGCTATCCTACCAGCCGGACAGCAAAGATCCTATAGATCCTTCTTAGGAGGCTCCTCTCATGACCTCTCAGGTCAACCAAAAGCAACAAAATGAGAGGAAATTGTCTGATACCTCCGTGGCCAACCAGCAGCTGCCAAGACAAGAGGTCCCTGAAGACAAATGGTTATTTATGAAGGGCCAATCACGCTCAGCCTGGAACCTCTTTTGAAAGGGGTGATTACGCTTATAAATAGAAGGACTCCTTGAAGGAAGATGCTGCTGCTGTCGCTACTGCAAGGGTTATGGGGTGAACATTTCTAAGTGCAAAAGATAGAGAGTGAAAAAGAAAAGAAAAGGGAGAAGAGCACCTGCTAAGCCCAGATGGAAGAATAGGAGGAAGTTAAGAAAGAAGATCAGCAGCCGTGAAGCCAGCCCTGCCTTTCCTTCCACTATCAATCTTTGTTCTTGTTGTTTTTGCCTTCTTGTTTCATTTTCATGTTTAGCTTGTTCTGTGTGGGGGACCCGTCCCCGTGTTTAGTGAGGACATAATCCTCGTGAGGAGCCCACTCCTCGTGTGTGTGTGTGTGTGTGTGTGTGTGTGTGTGTGTGTGTGTGTGTGTGTGTGTGTGTGTGTGTGTGTGTGTGTGTGTGTGTGTGTGTGTGTGTGTGTGTAGTAACACTTCTTTTGGCCAAAGAGTGGAAGCCTCTCCTAGTTGGGAGAGGGGTGGACGTAGGTTTGTCTTAGGACAACTGAACCACCTTAAAATCTCTATGTTATGGTGTGATGTTTTCCTTCCACCTCTCCTATCTCCATTCACAGCGTTACCAAGATCTTCCTTCCGCTGCATAGCTCACGGGTTTACTATTCAGATCTGAGGCTTGTTTTGTTTCATCGTTTAAAACATTTTAAATTGCTCATTATGTTTACCCGGATCTATTCACCCCCCTCTATATCCTCTCTTAACCATCCAACAAGGTTTTCATTGAATACAATGCATTTAGTCGCGGGGAGTAGAGGACTGTCTTTTAGAAAATTTATTTCATAAGATGACCCATTGCATCCAGACAGGATGAGCACTATTGACTCATTAATCCTTTTCAATCTGGACTCCTCCTGTGCAGATATTTGAATTACTCTCTTGCTCCTGTGTGTTCCACTCGAATTCTCTAATTGTCATTACATGACAAGCTGATCTGTATGTACTCCAGACTCAGCTACCATATTTTGTTATGCATAACTTTGATGCTTTCTTCTTGGTTGATGTTATTTGGACGGCCAACTTTTCTTACTCACTCACATTCCTTCAAGCTGGTCTGACTGGTTTGGTTCCATGCTATGAATATCATAGAATTCTTCTCCCTTGATTAATCATCTGCTAAAATTCTTTGAAAATATGTTCAAATTCTTTTATATCAGAATTCTGTGCTCTAGTGTGGATAAGTTGTTCAGTTGTATTGATTGGACTGATTTGAGAAATCTAAGTTGTGTACCCTATTTATATGTCTGAAATCTTAGAAGAAACTCTTATCATATAGAGTTAAAATGTCCACTGATTCAGATTAATATAAGCCTAATGTATTCTCGGATTTGAATTTGAATGTTTGAAAGTATCTGAATCATAAGGTTTAATAATTCTTAACCACCCATGTCATAAAATATCTAGACTCTTTCATCTGAATTTTGAAAATATGAGATCAATGCTACTTTGGTAGAAATACATAGAGCTAGTATTGTTTTTAAACATCATGTTGTAAAAGGTTGTCTAAGAAGAAAAATGGTTATTAGAGCAATGACCTTGGTCACTGAGAAACTAGGTCCTCTATCAAAGAAATAGAGTAAACCTAAGTCATGAAGTGCCATAGTTATCTCTGATGGAAAAATGTTTAAAAATCTGATAGAGCAATGGCATGATTGTGTTGAGTAACGGGAGATTTTGGTCTCTAGTCAAGGTGTATCCTTATGTAAAAAGACACTTCATTTGCTAACTATGTTCTCACATCTGAGAGGCAATGTCAGTTATCACACTGAGTATCTGGGTCACTTCACTTAAGACGTGTTGTGTCTCATGTAAAAATGTGTTGATTAACTAAAATTACTCAAGAAAAATAATGTGCTGATCAAAAGTAAATATTTTACAAATTCAGTCAAACTCACATTCCAGTAAAGGTGGTTAATCTCAATACTGCACTATATAACTCTCAAAGGAGTCTTTGAGATTATTTGTGTAAGATGAAAATAATTGCTCTGGAGCATTGCTTGATTAGTTGGTTAATATTTATTAAAACTTAGTTTCAAATATGAGTAATGAATTTAATTGACAGATTCAGCTTACATCATGCTTAAACCAGGTGGATAATGTAGGTTAATTCATAACCCCTTATGATAGGTGGGTCTATCCTTACATGGACTTACAATTGTGGTACCAACTAGATAGTAATTTCTTCTAATCAGGTTCACCTTTGACAACTTGATCATCCACCTGTTGGTCACTTCCTGCTCTGTGACTGTCACATCCTAATCAATTTCTGCTGAATGATTCTTGAAAATCTTGTGATATGTTTGCACTCACATCACTCTATCTCTGGCTACCATTATTGAGCTTACTTCACTAGTTTCATTCTCCACACTGTTGGAATCTTCCATCTTGCTTCTGTATCCCTAACGAAATACTCTTGCAACAGGTTCTGGTTTTGTGAGCCTTCCACCTGCATTTTTCTGACCATACAAATGTGAGGTGCCACTCCCAATATTACCTTGTTCACTTAAAGCCGTCTGAACTTCAGAATTCTTATGGTGGTAGATTCTAGATTGATTAATTGGACAACCAGAGTTCATCCCTATAGATACACACTGTGTTTCGACATCACAAGCAATTTTGACTACATTTCTTGCTTCTCACTGTCCTTGTGATTTATGATTCCACTCATGTTTCAGGGGAAGGCTTGATTCCTGATTGTCTAACTGACCCTGTGCTTGCTGCTTTCATTCATTCATTCATTCAGGGGCAGATTTTATTACATTTCAAGTATGTCTGCTTCTTCTTCTCATCCAGGGAGAATATAAGATGTCATATTGCATTCTGGGGGAGAATAGCTTCTATGTGCCTTAATGTTGGAATCAAAGGGGGAGATTGCATATCTATCATTTCATAACTGCATATATTTTACTCTCAAACTATTTTCTTTTTGATGAAGTCAAAGGGGGAGAATAGTTTGAGTCAGTGTGACTCATGGTGTTGCCATCATCAAAAAGGGGGAGATTGTTGTGCCCCTGTGGTTATGATGTTGGTTTTCAATTGATAATGGTTTTGATGTTACCAACACTATAAGTCACACTGAGTGTGATACACTGAATTTGATGATGGCTTTTATGTTTGCATGTGGCATCCTGATGATGTTAATGTCTTTGCACACATGCATTGCGTAAGTCAGTGCAGGGTTGATTGTCTAAGGCTAAGGTTCATGCATATCTCAGTTAGGCTGCACAACAAAGTCAGTGCATGTCACTGTTCATGTGCATTTAGGTCTATTCATTCAAGTCCGTGCACATTGCCTTGGCAAATTAAAGTCGGTGCAAGCCTACCTTGCGCTAACCAACTCGGTGCAACTCTTGTTGCTGCAAGCACACAGGTCTGTGCATTGCTTCATGTCGTTTGAGAACTAGTCGGTGCAACCTTAGTTGATGCACACGACTAAGTCCGTGCATGATGTGTTCTAGGAGCAGCAAGTCGGTGCAATCTTCATTGTTGCACATGACTAAGTCTGTGCAGGTCCTATTGCTGCACGCGACTAAGTCCGAGCATGCTTATGTCAAGGGACACGAAGTCGGTGCATCAGTTTATGCTGCACGCATTTGAATCGGTGCAACTTTTGAACCATGCACATAAAGTCTGTGCACATCTCTCAGGTAAGTGTCGCATGTGCATAACGGAGTTTGTGCAATCTTTTTCTCTCGCACGAACAAAGTCTGTGCTAGATAGGACTTGGCATTTTACGTCAGTACAGTGTATGTATTTTACACACACCAAGTTGGTGCATTCAGTGCTTTTGCACACACGTAGTCTGTGCATCTCTTGACTCTTGCACCGAGGACATAAAGTCCGTGCACATTTTTTTGGGTTGTTTGTGTTTATCTCGCATACTGCATAGCAAAGTCTGTGCAACTTTTGATTCGTGCACGCGCAAAGTCTATGCAAGACTGCTCTCGGCATTCGTAGCCTGTGCATCTTTTAGCACTGCACTTGAAACAAGTCTGAGCACTTGTCCCCTGTGTGAACACTGAGTCTGTGCATATGTGCATTTTGACATATTAAGTCTATGCATGGTTGCCTTAATGTCTCAGCAAGTCTATACAATCTCCACACTTATCTGACGTTTATATGTCTTGACACACTGACAAGTCAACTGCTCGTGACTATTAAGAAGGGCACGTGATCCAAGGTGGATCATCCCTAACAGATGACTGCCATGTGGAAGCTATAGTACCCAGATTTGTGACACGTGGCCAAGACATTCCTGAAGCTTCCTGGTGGGAGTGTTCTCTCCACACTCCTAGGGCGAGAGCTTGTGAGTCTTAGACTGAAGGAGTATATATGATCATTTGCTGCCATCAATACAAATATTTCTGAAGAATTCCTAGAGAACGAGAGAAAGAATAGAAGAACATGAATCGTCTGAGAGCAGTAGTAGACTAGAGTAGAAGTGAAAGAGAGATAGCACGTGAGATCGAGAGAAGAAGAGAAAGAAAGATAGAGAGAGAGAAAAGAGATCGATAGAAGAAGAGAAAGGAAGATAGAGAAAGGAAGAGAAGGTTCGAGGAGAAGAAGAGAAGCTTCATTAGAAGATCTGTCCCTATTAGAATTTAGATCAAATGCAATCCAGTCAGCTCCATGGGCGCCACATCTGTGTTGCTATCATTTACAGCTTTCAGTTGTTGTGTCTTCTTGTCTTTTATTTTCTTTTGTACCTTATTTCAAGCTGTTAGTCAGCGGAGCAAGCTGTGTTGCTCAGCGGTTACAGAGGAGGATTCAGCTGGTCGGATAAGCTGTATTGCCCAGCGGGTCAAGCTGTGAGGCAGCGGATGGCTAAGCTGTATTACCTAGCGGAAGCAAGCTGTGATGCTCAGCGGTTGTAGGCAAGCTGTGAGGCCCAACAGTTAAGCTGTGTATCAGCGCAAGTCACACTCTGGTTTGAGTGTGGGGTGGACGTAGGTCTGCGGACCGAACCACCTAAAAATTCCCCTATCTACTGTGGGTTGATTGCCTTATTAGATTCGTTAGATGTATGCATAGGCCGATTTGAATCTTCTATTTAGCACGAGTTTTGGGCTGCATACTCTCCACTTGATTTTGGTTCTGAAAGATCCCTTGTGTTTAGGTGCTGTCACTCCATGTGTTTGGGTTGCATCTTCTAAGCTTGATTGAGCTCATCTCTATCCTTCAGACTCATCAGATCCTAGTTTAATTTCATTCCGCATATCTGATTGTTATAGGTTTTAATTGGACGAATGTTTTATAAGGGGATTCATTCAACCCCCCCTTCTGAATCCTAGCATTGGCCCTTACTCTTGGTATCAGAACATACCATCTAGGTCTCATTTGACCATATCACTTGGTATCAGAGCATACCGTCTAGGACTCATTTGACCTATCACTTGGTTTTAGAGAGTCCATCTACCCTATCAGATGTTTCCCGTTGCTAGAGCATCTTCCTTTTGGCGGGAAGTGGCGTATGGAGGCGCGGGAGCTGTTTTCCCTTCTTCCATTCGGCAAGCCTGGGTGGGAACATCTTCCCGGGCCGAGAGGAGGACTCTTCCGCTTGAAGATGGCTGCAGGCGGGGCAGCAAGGCTTGCTCGCCAGTTTACAGGCATGGCCAGTGTATTGCACCAGCCTCCGTAATGTGTGAGCCTCATTGCTACAGTGCCCGCCATTGGCGGGGTTGTGTAGGTCTGCTGGTTCCCTGTAATAGGTGGGCCTTATTGCTTCACTGCCTCCTGTCAACCAGGGGTGGTCGGGCCAACCGATCTAGTTTTCCTAGTGCAGGTCTCTCTGCCAGTGGCATCCCTGTGGGTCAACTTCCACATAACAAAAGGGATGTTAGGTGAGGACCTCTTATGATCGGGTTGAGGGATGTAGGGTTTTGGCCCTCTTCTCTTGCATAGGTGGCCTCTCCTATTGGTCTGCTTCGTCAGAACAAGCGATCGAGGAGCGGCCGTCTGCTCGTGAAAGAGGTGATAGGTGTCCGCTCAACTGGCAGTAGCTGACCGAACGAAGACGTTGCCCAAGGGACAAGAGACTAAAGTTGCATGTAGCCATGGTTGAGTACGCCTTGTCATATACTTGTAACTCGGTCGCATGAGGGTGACTTGCCTGTTTTTGGCAGCTTGTATTTGGACTAAAAAAAATATTCTTTCATTTGACTTCGATGTTCATTGTATACCTTTGTTGGAAGGCTTTGGCATGTCTCTAAGTGGCTTTTCTACGTGTATGCTCTGCAGTGTCTGCGTCCCTTCTTTATTTGTTGCCATCATTTTTGAGGAGAGCTGTGCTCGCTTCTGGGGAGCCCTTAGGCTATCTTCTTATTTTCAAGGGGAGTGATGCTCGCCTTTAGGAAACTCTTAGGTTACCTTTTCATTTTCAAGGGGAGCCGTGCTCGCTTCCAGGGAACCCTTAGGTTACCTTCTCATATTCAAGGGGAGCGATGCTCGCCTCTAGGGAACCCTTAGGTTACCTTCTCATTTTCAAGGGGAGCCGTGCTCGCCTCTAGGGAACCCTTAGGTTACCTTCTCATTTTCAAGGGGAGCGATGCTCGCCTCTAGGGAACCCTTAGGTTACCTTCTCATTTTCAAGGGGAGCCGTGCTCGCCTCTAGGGAACCCTTAGGTTACCTCCATGGAATATGTAGGTAACTTATCTTAGTGGAGTATGGCTGGTGATGATTTACTGGAAGAATTTCTTGAGGTTGACGGAGTTCCACGTCCTGGGTACCTGTCCCCCCCAGCGTCACTAGCCTATATGCTCCTTTACCGAGTGTTTCCACCACTCTGTACGGGCCTTCCCAGTTTGGTGCGAGCTTCCCTGCGGCTCTTCTTGGGTCAGCCTTGCTTGCTCATCGTAGAACCAAATCTCCAGGGAAGAAGTGTCATTCTTAACTCGGGCATTATAGTACTGGGCCAACTTCTGTTGGTACGCTACGAGCTTTACTTGTGAGCCTGCTCTATCTTCCTTAGGCAGGTCCAAGTTCTCTCGCATTTCTTGGTTATTCCTGCCTTCGTCGAAGTGTCCCACTCGTAACATGGAGTTCGATATCTCCACCGATACGACTGCCTCAGCGCCATAGGTGAGGTGGAAGGGTGTCTCCCCGGTGGCGGCTCTAGCGGTGGTTCGGTGGGCCCATAAGATGCTCGGAATCGAGTCCACCCACGAATCACCCGCTTGGGCCAGTGGGGTCTTGATGCCGTGGAGTATTATCCGGTTGGTGTTTTCTACCAGTCCGTTAGCCAGGGGGCACTACAAGAAAATAGACCTTTAGGGGCATTTCTAAACTACCCCAAAAATAGGAGATAAATGCCCTAATAACTTTTAGGGGCATTTTGATTAATATTTGGGGCAATTTAAAATGTGCCCCTGTTGCCATGATCCCTAAAAAGTTTTGGGACACTTTTTGAAAAATACCCCTAATATTATCATTAGAGGCACTAATAATTGCCCCTAAATATTTTAATAGGGGCATTTTTGTTGGCCAAATGCCTCTGATGAACATATTTTGAGGACAATTCCTCCTTCAAACTGCCCCAAATAACATATTTTAAGAATAGTCATGTAAAAACCGCCATGTACTAATCACTTAGAATAATGTGTTTAAAAGGCATTTTCTTCCCCAAACTGTCCCAAACGACCAATGTAAGAGTTCCAGTTTCTAAATATTGCACCAAAATAACCATCCTAAAATATAAAAATTACAGTCAACATTCTTAACATACAATTAGTACATGGATCATATTCTTCGTGATTCATTGACATACATAAACATCCACCATTATACACCACACATTCATATATAAACTGTCCACCTTTTGACAGAAGCATAAATAGGACATGCTAGTCATTGATAACAATAATATCTTAATAGAGGTATATTATAAAATCAAATCATGAAAATATCCCAATTACACAAGACATATAGCATCCACGACTTATAAATACAACTCCGACTGTGGAACCTCAATTTTTCACTATGCAACTAAAATATAAAAACTCAACTCTTCAATATAGATAAAATAATTTCCCCTTTGTGCTCTTTAGGTACAAACATTTTCTTGCTAGTGGACGAGTAGTAAGGGAAGCCAATTGATTGGATGGTTTGGCATGCTGCCATGGCAGTTGCATTCCTCTCGACCATACTCCTGGCCAGCTTCTCTTCCAAGTCTTCTCTATCAGTTTTATACTCCCTTCTACACCTTGAGCTTCACAGGCCTTGCGGGAGTGGGTATGTTACACACCCGAAAGAAGAAACACAATTGGCACAATGGTGCCGATGAATAATTTAGAACCAGCAATGTATATGCTAAGTTGACCAATGTCATCATCTTTGTAAGTAAAATATTCTTTTGTGCAACAGCTTGCTGCCATCTATACAGAACTGTTCATAAGAAATGTGAAAAACTAGTGAGTATATGATCATATCATGCTGCAAGATGCTGTAGACATTCAGACCCTGCAATTATTAAAGAAAAAGAATCAAAGTAAAACCATATCCAAGCTTATGTTACAAAACTCCAACAAGCATTCAATATCGATCTTAGTGACTTACAATTGAAGGAAGCACATTAACATAGTGCAGATTCTGTGTAGCCAACTTTAGGTTCTCATTAATCGGGCCACCATCTACCAGCAACACTTTTTTTGTGTTCTCCAGTTGCGAGACAGCAGTCACAATGTATTTTATCTTGTGGCTAGGCATCTCCAAGTCCTCAAAAACTAAAAGCTGTTTAAAGACACAATTATTTTTTTAGTTAGGCTAGCCCAAAGAATTTAACCTTCAAGAAATAATTATGTTCTATGCTGCATATCGGACTTGACATCAGATAGTTATCAAAAGGCAGGACAATCCTGTTTAACCATCAAAATAGCTGTATAAGAAAATCCTTTATACTAAAGGTAGTGCCAATATCACTCAAACATCCATGCTGCCTATCTCTAACCACTGTCTGCATTAAAAAATTCCGTTTGCACTATCTAGGATATGCTTGAATTGATAAGATTTCATAATAAAAGGAAATCAAATCAATCACAAGTAAATAGCAAGCCCATGTTCCAGTAGGATGAAAGAATAGACATTTAGTTGGGGAAAAAAAGAAGTTGATAAAGCAGAGCTTCTCACAAACAGTTAGAATGGTCAAATACAGCTTAACCAGCTGCTATCAGCAAATCCATTATATTAAAGACCATCTCTATCTCCTTCAATATCCATGATGCCCGTCCCTATTAATTGTATGCATAAATAAGTTTATTTACACACACTACTTAGGATGAGATGGAACAGATGGTACTATATAATACCATTTAAAAGTAAACAGCAAGCTCATACCCAGTGAGGTGAAAGAAAAACAACTTAATAACAAACAAAAAAAAGAAATACTTCAATTAGAACTTCAGTCTAAAGTTGAGTGCCATGACAGAAGAAGCCATAACAGATATTAATCAAGCCATCATTGAGGTCCACAAATCCCTCACATGACAAAGGTCACTCATTCCAATAGTTTACCACTATAGCTTTCACTATAGCTTTCTCCCAGCACAACGTACCACCTTAATCACTTATGCAACATGGAGATACTAATAGTTCACATGACCTAATTTCAATTTCCTTCAGCTCCTTGTCCACAGTACAAAATGCATAGAAACTTATCCAGTGGAAGATGTGTCTCTACCTATGCAGAATAACATTTTTTCCTTGTTTTGTTTTCATGAAAGTGGACAGTGCCACATGTTCATCAAATTCAATAAGAAATGAACGAGAAAAGACTCCCTAAAAACAACACCAAGGTAATGTGGTAACTCCATCTACCGAGAGAACTCAAAAAACAAGACAATTGAATATTAATGTATACCGTCACCTGAAGCCCATGGTTACAGATGAAGAAGCTTGCTCAGCCATTCTAGCCTTGCTCTGAAATATGCTTAAATTTCTCTCACCCAATATATAGCCCAACTGTAGGATGAATCACCATCCATCAAATGCTCTAGTCCACATTAAATCTCCAGAGCCTGTATCACTCCAATAAACTCTTTCTTTAATGCAACAACTCTCTGAAACTCAGACTGTACCAAATGGCAAGGATCAGTTTGCCTGAGACAAAGCACATTCTCCATCAAGTCTGCATACAGACTGTTGGAAGAAATGCAGAACATCAGAAATTTCTTGAGGTGAAAGCCAGAAGGTCAAAGTCAAGGCTTTAAGTGGTTAGCTTTTCATAAAAGAATTATTATCAATGTGTGAAAAAATGGAGACTGTGACATCATTTGCTCACTTTGTGTAGTAGGCAGTGGGGATGTGGATCATGACATTTCTTGCACTATTGGCAAAGAGATCTGAAAGGTGTTTGGAAGTCTACATCAGCACAAGATAATTTTCACATCTAGTCCAGTAAATGACTTATTTCGGAAGTGACAAGTTCAGCTTGGAGACATTATTAGAAGCCAAGTGATACTCATAATGTAATACCCTGGATCCTTGCTAGGTCTTGTGGGATCTTTGTTGGATCTTTTGGATTTGTTTCGGTGAGTTTCGGTTCGCTTTGGTGGCTTCCGAGTTGAGTTTTACAATCCGTGTGGGTTTTTCTCTCGTACTAGTTACGGAACCCTACGGTGAGTTTACTTGTCAGTTCCTCGACTCGTGGATGCTGCAGCGATGATGTACTCTTCGAGCCAGTCGTTTCGACTATTTTTACGTATTTTTCGGAGATAGGGCCAGAAATCAGATTTTTCAGAAATTAGGAAAATTCCTAATTTCTTTTCCTTTTTCTTTCCTTTTCCTCTCTCCTCCTTCTCATTCGCCGCCGCCGTCTCTCTCTCCCATTTTCTCTCCTCTCGAGCTTCCTCAGCTCCGGCTGCAGACGGGGTACCTAGAGGCACGTGTTGGGGATGCTGTGGAGCTAGTTGGGTGCGCGACGGGACGAGGATCGAGATGGATTTGGCGCGATCCCGAACGGTGGATTCAAAGCCGACGTTTGAGCTCGCGGCATGGTTTTCGGCGCGGTTTAGTCCCTTCGGGGCACGGTTTCTTCGGTGGAGGTAGGGTGATGGTTCCTCACTTCCTCCTCTCCGTTTTTCCTGCCTTTGCACATCGTTTGGCGCAGAAACGGTCGAGTTTGGGCTTGTTTAGCCTAAACCATGATTTTTAGGTTTTGTAGGGTTCGCCGGAGAACGGCAACCATTTGTAGCTCGGTTAGTGTTGAACTGACCGTTGGGATGTTAGGATCCCATCCATGCTAGTTTCGTGTTGATCGGTGGTCATTCGAGGCCGGTAGGAGCCCGGGAACCTCATTGACTCGTTTAGGGTGGATTTGTTAGAATCACCCCGATCTTGTGTTTTTGTGTTTGCATGTGGGCTTTTTAGCCTTCCAATGTAGTTTTCCATCGTCAAGGGTTGTTTCCCCTACGCTTCGGCGTGAATGGGGCATGGAATGGGCCGATTTGGACAACCCTCTGTTTTCCTGCCGTGACTAGTGTGGCGGTCGTTCCAGGGACCGTCACAGTCCCTGACCGCCCAACGACAGACCGTCACAGTGTCTGGGTGATTTTTAGTCCTTGGTGGTTTTGAGGGTGTGACGGCCCAGGGGTGGCGCGTCACAGCCCTCTGACGCGTCCCGTGAGACGCGTTACGCCTATCTTGTCGTTTAGTGCTTTGGTTAAGTCGGTTCCCCTGACGCGCCTGCCCCTGTGCGTCAGGTGGGTGTAACGCGCCTGGTGTAGGCCGTTACGTTCTGTTTGACTTTGTGTTTGACTGTGAGTCGGTTTGTGTAACGGTGGTTCCTCCGTGCGTCACAGCGTCGTAACGCGCCTGCCCCAGGCCGTTACATGCTGTTTTGGCTGAGTTTGGGGTGGTTGTGTCGTTGTCTCTAATGGCCTCGCCCCCGTGCGTTAGGTGTTTGTAACGTGTCCGGTCGGGACCGTTACATGCCTCTCAGCCAGTTGTTTCTTGCCTTGAGCCAGTTGGCCCTGACGCGCCTGCTCCCGTGCGTTAGGTTGCCCTGACGCGTCTGCCTTGCCGCGTTAGGTTGTGTAACGCGTTTGGCCTAGCACGTTAGGTGGTACGAGCTCTGGTTTGTTCGGGGTTTTGTTGGCCCTGACGCGCTTGCCCTGGCGCGTTAGGTAGCTGTAACGCGCCTTGGTCTGTGCGTTACGTGCCTCGAGTGTGGTTTTATGTTTGAGATTTGTTGGCCCTGACGGCCCAGGTTGGGCGCGTCAGAGCGGTGTAACGTGCCTGATGCAGGCCGTTACGTGCCTGGTGTGTTTTAGGTGTTGTGTAGGGCGGTTGGAGTGTAACGGCCTAGGCTTAGACCGTCACGTTCATGTAACGGTCTAAGGGTGGTGCGTTACATGCCTTGTGCTCCGATTTTCATCGTTTTGGTTTCTGCTTGTCTTGGCTTGTCCTTGTGGTCTGCCCGTTTTCCCGTGGATGTCTTCTGATGTCCTATGAGGGCTAAGACTACGTTGTGAGGTGGCTAGGAGTCTTCTTGCTTGAGGTAGGATTCTCTTTCCTACTATTGAGTCGTCGTCGTTGGTTCCGGTCAACCCGGGGTGACCCAGGGGTTGACAGGCGACCTTGTGTGTGGGTGTCTTGGCGGTTCTGTCTAGTCTGAGACACTGGTTCTGGATGCCTCGAGGTGTTTCCTTACCTCGATCCGTGTGTCCAGGCGTGTCTGAGGGTCTTTGGTGTTCCTTCGGGTCTCCGTGAGCCGTTTCCTGCGGAGTGTCGTTTCTCATGGCTTAGGATTAGACCGATTGGCGGCTTATTCCGCTGTCTGTGACGATCTTGCCTTTGAGTCGTTCGACTCAGGATCGTTGCGTGGTAGGTCTAGTTGCCTAGTCCTAAGTTTGTTGGCAGTTGCCGTACTGCTGGTGGTGCTTTGGAGTACGTGTGACAGCGTGTCTGCCTGTCAGTACTCTAGCACTTGTGTTTTGGAGTTTTATGTTTTGTATGCCTCCGATTGTTTTTGCCCTAGGCCTTTGAGTGCCGACCCGTCTGGTGATGGCGGAGGGGTGTTCCCGAGATACGGTTTGTAAGCTAGTTCCGTGGGCTCCCAGCCAACGGTAGCGTCCTACCAAGTGAGAAAACAAGCTGGAGTACCTAGCTAAGGCTAAAGCCAGTGTGTGCACATGTGGTCAGGGGCTTTAGACTTATGTCGACGGGCGTGACCCTGACTGGTTACTTGATGCTGTTTGGTTCTGTGCGGGTGTCTGCGACTCTACCATGGCTTTGGCGGTATTGCAGGTGAGACACCTGTGGCGCAGCATAAGACGTCTGTGGACGCAGCTGGCCGTTGCTCTGGTGGGGAGGTGCGTCCGTCTGTGACGCGTGGCTCTCCACTGCTCTTCGCGTTTCTTGCGCGTCGTGACCTTTCCGGGTTGGCCTTTCCGTGGCTGCACCGGAGGTCAGTGTCCTGTCACATGCATGATGTTTTGGTCATGCGTGGGGTAGTGTGCACGATGTTCTGGTCGTGCGTGGGGTAGTGTGCACGATGTTCTGATCATGCGTGTTGTTGAGTCTGTCGGTCGTTTGTGTGGGTCTTTTCTAGACCTTTTGTCTGTTCTTGCAGGTCTTCGTCTTAGACCTGGTGTTGGGTCGGAAGATTGGTAACTTCTGACTTTGTTAGATCAGAGTCGCCCTTCTGTCGCTACTTGGAGTAGTTTGGGGTGCCGAGGTTAGTTCGGCCGCCGCTTGTCTGGCGTGGGTTCTTCCCCTTCCTTGCTTGTTCCCTACTCCTACTTCCGGTCTGTTTACTGCTGCTTGTAGCGTAGTTTTACAGCTTTGTAGTGTAGTTTTCCTGCTTTACTACACCTGCTATTTTCATTGTTGTTGTTCCGTGTTACAGTGCATTTTTCAGTGGGGATCCGCGTGACCCCTACTGAGCCAGTGACACGTGGCTCACCCCTGCTTTTCACGTGGGGTGGCGTTGTTCGTCTGCTTCCGCGTGGTTCCTGGTGCGCGTGCTCGTTGCGTGCCGTTGCTGCCAGCTGGTACCTACGTCGGGCTTCTCCTGACTTCTTGGTACGTCTTTCCTTTCTGTCGACTGTACTGTGCTAGACTTGTTGTCTTTAGCTTTGGACTTGACTCTGGGATATAATTGTTAAAATTGAACTGTTAATTAAAAAGTAATTTTATTTCAGCTACTTTAGCGAACCGATCTAATGAAATTTAATTGCTCCTGTTATATCTCTGTGGCTTCAATGTACTCTACACATGCCGTTTTCCCTTCGGAGCTTTCCCGCTCTTGGGAGGCCTCGCGGGTTCCAAGTGGTATCACGTGTATTCGGTAGTTCTACCGGGTACATCTGGTATCTGGGGTCCGGGTCGCTACAGTTGGTATCAGAGCAGTGTTCTGAGATGTTCGGAGTTCTTTTCTGAGCTATCAGAGCATTGTTGTGTAAAGTACATGGGAATCCGAGATATACGGTATCTAGAGTCGTAAGAGTCCAGTACAGTCTTCAGCTAGCTTCGGTTTGTGATTCTTTGTCGCGTTGTTTTTGGTGTGTTGTCTTGTGCGTGCTGTTCTGGCACTGTACGAGATGGTTCTGCTCTCGTCAGGATGTGACGATGTGTTTCTTTTTCGTCGTTGTGTTTGTTTCGATCATGTTGTACTTGGCAGTGTTCGCCGGAAGGCTTGAATCTGTAGTACGTTGTTCGAGGTTTTCTCCGTGTGTTGTTCAGGTTGCTGTTGACCATTAGCCTTGGTTTGATGACCGTACACGTTCTCACATTGTCTTGGTCGTCCCGGCTTGAGTCTGTTCAGCTCCTGATGTGTCTCGCTTCTGTTGAAGTGCTCGATTAGATTCTGTGTTGGAGAAGTTGCTCAGGCAAGCTAGGATTTTCCCTTCCTAGCGAGCTTTTGTGATTGATCCTCCTGCTTCTCGTCCCTTCTGGTGGAATCTTTTCGAGGTTTGCCTTTGAATTGCTATCTTAGTGATGCCTTTGTCCTGTGTCTGCTTAAGTGTGGACAGCTTTATTTTGAGCCTGATCTGCTCTCTGCTATACGGTTGCTTGGCTTGGGACTCCATCATGGTGTTAAGAGCTGCTGTGCACCGTGGTTGTCGTACCGTGTCCAGCGGCCGATGTATCGTGAAGGCTCATTTATCATTTTCAAGACGTGAAGGTAAGCCGAGATTAGCTTTTTCCTTGTGCCTTGTGCTGAAGCCGGTAATCCTCCTCTTTGCACTTATGTTTCTTGTGAGCGGTTGTTCGCTGGATCGGTACTCGTGGCGTGTTGTTTGTGATCTTCATTGGTTGCGAAGGCGTCTGGTGTGTACTGAGATGCGGATACCGAGGTCTCTTCTAATGCCTGTGTGCGTTGTTGAGTATGCAGCTGAAGCGTGTGAGTTGGCTACTCACTGGTCGAGAGATTTGCTTCTTCTCGATGTGACTTCATCTTGGCTTCCTGTGCCTTGACGTTGTTGTTGCCGTGCAGTGCTGGTGTTTGTCTGGTGTTGGCATTGGCATTTGTGAGTAATGGGGAATTTGTCGGCATTCCTGCTGATTGAGTACCCTCTACTCTGCATTTTCTTTTCTTGGGTGTTGTGCTCTCGAGACGTGTTGGTAGTCCTTGAGATGTGTTCCCCGAGATCGTGGTTGTTGTTTTGGCGCTGTTTCTCTATGATTTTGTGTCTCTGTTTCGGACCAGGTCTTGTCAGTTAGCCTTGCTGTACTCTTTTTCCTTAGAGTTAGCTTGCGACTCGATCGGATGTAATATCTAAGTGAGGACTGACTTGGTTGTGCCTGTGGTCCAGTGTTGTCATTGGCGTCCTGTGTGCCAGGTGTTACCTGTTGCCTTTGGCACTAGAGCCGATGATGTGGTCGAGCTGTCAGCTGACAGGATTGTGTCTCCTCGTGTAAGCTATCGCTTGCCGTGCTGCCGTTGTGTTTCTTGGTCGGTTGTTTGTGGTTGTGGCAGTCATGTCTCTTTCCCCTGTGAGACGTAAGCGACGTTGCCCTTGTTTCAGAGGTGTCGGACTTGTGTCCGCTTGTGCTGTGCTCGATCCAGAGCATGTGCTCGTGATTGTGGTCTGACAGTGTTCCTCTGAGCTATGTTTGTCGAGATTTGTGCTGTTTCTGTGGTGGTGTTGTTGGGTTGTTCTTCCCTGCTTCTCCTTTGTTAGTCCTTAATTTCGAGGGTGAAATTTCTTAAAGGAGGGGAGGATGTAATGCCCTGGATCCTTGCTAGGTCTTGTGGGATCTTTGTTGGATCTATTGGATTTGTTTCGGTGAGTTTCAATTCGCTTTGGTGGCTTCCGAGTTGAGTTTTACGATGCGTGTGGGTTTTTCTCTCGTACTAGTTACGGAACCCTACGGTGAGTTTACTTGTCAGTTCCTCGACTCGTGGATGCTGCAATGACGATGTACTCTTCGAGCCGGTCATTTCGACTATTTTTACGTATTTTTCGGAGATAGGGCCAGAAATCGGATTTTTTGAAAATTAGGAAAATTCCTAATTTCTTTTCCTTTCTCTTTCCTTTTCATCTCTCCTCCTTCTCATTCACCGTTGCCGTCTCTCTCTCTCTCCCATTTTCTCTCCTCTCGAGCTTCCTCGGCTCTGGCTGCAGACGGGGTACCTAGAGGCACGTGTTGGGCATGTTGTGGAGCTGGTTGGGTGCGCGACGAAATGAGGATCGAGATGGATTTGGCGCGATCCCGAACAGTGGATTCAAAGCCGATGTTTGAGCTCGCGGCGTGGTTTTCGGCGCGGTTTAGTCCCTTCGGGGCACGGTTTCTTTGGTGGAGGTAGGGTGATGGTTCCTTACTTCCTCCTCTCCATTTTCCCTACCCTTGCACATCGTTTGGCGCAGAAACGGACGAGTTTGGGCTTGTTTAGCCTAAACCGTGATTTTCGGGTTTTGTAGGGTTCGCCGGAGAACGGCAACCATTTGTAGCTCGGTTAGTGTTGAACTGACCGTTGGGATGTTAGGATCCCATCCATGCTAGTTTCGTGTTGATCGGTGGTCACTCGAGGACGGTAGGAGCCCGGGAACCTCGTTGACTCATTTAGGGTGGATTTGTTAGAATCGCCCCAATCTTATGTTTTTGTGTTTGCATGTGGGCTTTTTAGCCTTCCAATGTAGTTTTCCATTGTCGAGGGTTGTTTCCCCGGCGCTTCGGCGTGAATGGGGCGTGGAATGGGCCGATTTGGCCAACCCTCTGTTTTCCCACCGTGACTGGTGTGGCGGTCGTTCCAGGGACCGTCACAGTCCCTGACGGCCCCACGACAGACCGTCACAGCGTCTGGGCGATTTTTAGTCCTTGGTGGTTTTGAGGGTGTGACGGCCCAGGAGTGGCGCGTCACAGCCCTCTGACGCATCCCGTGAGACGCGTTACGCCTATCTTGTCGTTTAGTGCTTTGGTTAAGTCGGTTCCCCTGACGCGCCTGCTCCTGTGCGTCAGGTGGGTGTAACGCGCCTCGTGTAGACCGTTACGTTCTGTTTGACTTTGTGTTTGACCGTGAGTCGGTTTGTGTAACGATGGTTCCTCCGTGCGTCACAGCGTCGTAACACGCCTGCCCCAGGCCGTTACATGCTGTTTTGGCAGAGTTTGGGGTGGTTGTGTCGTTGTCTCTAACGGCCTCGCCTCCGTGCGTTAGGTGTTTGTAACGCGTCCGGTCGGGACCGTTACATGCCTCTCAGCCAGTTGTTTCTTGCCTTGAGCCAGTTGGCCCTGACGCGCCTGCTCCCGTGCGTTAGGTTGCCCTGACGCGTCTGCCTTGCCGCGTTAGGTTGTGTAATGCGTTTGGCCTAGCGCGTTAGGTGGTTTGAGCTCTAGTTTGTTCAAGGTTTTGTTGGCCCTGATGCGCTTGCCCTGGCGCGTTAGGTAGCTATAACGCGCCTTGGTCTGTGCATTACGTGCCTCGAGTGTGGTTTTATGTTTGAGGTTTATTGGCCCTGACGGCCCAGGTTGGGCGCGTCAGAGCGGTGTAACGTGCCTGATGCAGGCCGTTACGTGCCTGGTGTGTTTTAGGTGTTGTGTAGGGCGGTTGGAGTGTAACGTCCTAGGCTTAGACCGTCACGTTCATGTAACGGTCTAAGGGTGGTGTGTTACATGCCTTGTGCTTCGGTTTCCGTCGTTTTGGTTTCTGCTTGTCTTGGCTTGTCCTTGTGGTCTGCCCGTTTTCCCGTGGATGTCTTCTGATGTCCTATGAGGGCTAAGACTACGTTGTGAGGTGGCCAGGAGTCTTCTTGCTTGAGGTAGGATTCTCTTTCCTACTGTTGAGTCGTCGTCGTTGGTTCCGGTCAACCCGGGGTGACCCAGGGGTTGACAGGCGACCTTGTGTGTGGGTGTCTTGGCGGTTCTGTCCAGTCCGAGACACTGGTTCTGGATGTCTCGAGGTGTTGCCTTACCTCGGTCCGTGTGTCCAGGCGTGTCTGAGGGTCTTCGGTGTTCCTTCGAGTCTACGTGAGTCGTTTCCTGTGGAGTGTCGTTTCTCGTGGCTTAGGATTAGACTGATTGGCGGCTTGTTCCACTGTCTATGACGATCTTGCCTTTGAGTCGTTCGACTCAGGATCGTTGCGTGGTAGGTCTAGTTGCCTAGTCCTGAGTTTGTTAGCAGTTGCCGTACTGCCGTTGGTGCTTTGTAGTACGTGTGACAGCGTGTCTGCCTGTCAGTACTCTAGCACTTGTGTTTTGGAGTTTTGTGTTTTGTACGCCTCCGATTGTTTTTATCCTAGGCCTTTGAGTGCCGACCCGCCTGGTGATGGCGGAGGGGTGTTCCCGAGATACGGTTTGTAAGCTAGTTCTGTGGGCTCCCAGCCAACGGTAGCGTCCTACCGAGGGAGAAAACTAGCTGGAGTACCTAGCTTAGGCTAGAGCCAGTGTGTGCACACGTGGTCAGGGGCTTTGGACTTACGTCGACAGGTGTGACCCTGACTGGTTACTTGATGCTGTTTGGTTCTGTGCGGGTGTCTGCGACTCTACCGTGGCTTCGGCGGTATTGCAGGCGAGACACCTGTGGCGCAGCATAAGACGTCTATGGATGCAGCTGGCCGTTGCTCTGGTGGGGAGGTGCGTCCATCTGTGATGCGTGGCTCTCCACTGCTCTTCACGTTTCTTGTGCGTCGTGACCTTTCTAGGATGGCCTTTCCGTGGCTGCACCCGAGGTCAGTGTCCTGTCACATGCATGATGTTCTGGTCGTGCGTGGGGCAGTGTGCATGATGTTCTGGTCGTGCGTGGGGCAGTGTGCACAATGTTCTGATCGTGCATGTTGTCGAGTCTGTCGGTCGTCTGTGTGGGTCTTTTCTAGACCTTTTGTCTGTTCTTGTAGGTCTTCGTCTTAGACCTGGTGTTGGGTCGGCAGATCGATAACTTCTGACTTTGTTAGATCAGAGTCACCCTTCTGTCGCTGCTTGGAGTAGTTTGGGGTGCCAAGGTTAGTTCGGCCGCCGCTTGTCTGGCGCCGGTTCTTCCCCTTCCTTGCTTGTTCTCTACTCCTACTTCCCGTCTGTTTACTACTGGTTGTAGCGTAGTTTTACAGCTTTGTAGTGTAGTTTTCTTGCTTTACTACACCTGTTGTTTTCTTGTTGTTCTTCCGTGTTACTGCGTGTTTTTCAGTAGGGATCCGCGTGACCCCTACTGAGCCAGTGACACGTGGCTCACCCCTGCTTTTCAGGTGGGGTGGCGTTGTTCGTCTGCTTCCGTGTGGTTCCTGGTGCGCGTGCTCGTTGCGTGCCGTTGCTGCCAGCTGGTACCTACGTCGGGCTTCCCCCAACTTCTTGGTACGTCTTTCCTTTCTATCGGCTGTACTGTGCTAGACTTGTTGTCTTTAGCTTTGGACTTGACTCTAGGATATAATTGTTAAAATTGAACTGTTAATTAAAAAGTAATTTTATTTCAGCTACTTTAGCGAACCGATCTAATGAAATTTAATTGCTCCTGTTATATCTCTGTGGCTTCAATGTACTCTACACATGCCGTTTTCCCTTCGGAGCTTTCCCGCACTTGGGAGGCCTCGCGGGTTCCAAGTGGTATCACGTGTATTCGATAGTTCTACCGGGTACATCTGGTATCCGTGGTCTGGGTCGCTACACATAATCCCTCGTGCCATCTGATCAGGTGTTTGGAGGGAGAGGAGTGGCAACATCTTTTGAGGAACTAGAATTTATATTCAGAACATGTCTTAAAGATTTTTATGTTCTTCATAATTGAAATAGATTTACTCTTAGAAATTCCGTAGAGAACTGGAAGACACAAATCACTTATAATCATCTCTCTTCCTATTAGTTTTCTTGAGGGGTGAGCCAGAGGAGCCTCTGCAGTCTTCTCTCCCTCACTCTTGGTTGTAATTCCTTTATTTGGCCTATGGTTCAACCAGTATAACCTTTTGGGAAAAAAAATTTGTACAATATTTTAAATCATGTTTTTTTTAAGTGGATAGTACCACCAAATATAAAAAGGAAAGGAGAATTTACAAGTATAAAGAGAGAGCTCCCACAAACTTCTCAAATACAAAAGTCAGCAAACAACCCTTCGCCGCAGGCGCAAAAGAAAAGAGAGAATCAGCACTACTCTCCCCCCAACAACATACACAAGAGAAGACAGTCACGTTCTACCATAAAACTGCAATGTGTACTCAGATCTACCCCGAGGCCCACAAAACCACCTTACACCCCCAAAAAACACTCCCTAGATATCTAAACACTCACCCCCTGTAAGACAACCCCCCTCCTCCCCCACCAAAACAAAGTACCCTCCACTGCTACCTACCTTCCTCTAGCCTATCTATTTCCCCTCTTCTGCTGACCTTCTCTGCCTTAGCCTTCCTTACTATATTCGCGTGCCATCTTCGCTGGATTCTACAGAAGACTGACCTCACATCCTTGTCAACCCCTTTAGTCTTCACGCCAATTAGACTCGCCACCTCTATAGCCCGAGACTCCATGAATATTTCGCTAGTTATAATCTCTTTGACCTCCTCCTTGCCGAGGCTCCCCTCTCCTTTTGCTTCCTGATTGGCATCTTCGATATGATCCACCTCGGTGCGATGATGCACCTCTGACTCCCTGGGCGGGGGAGGCAAAGCTAGCACCGCCTGTTGGCCAACTCCCTCCAAACATTCGATGGCCGCCTCTGCCTCCTCCATGAGATCCCCATCCACAAGACGAGGCTCCTCTGGCACTGTGCAGGCAGACATATCATAGCCCCTGCTTTATCGCTCAGAGGCACCTCGTTGGACTACTCGTCAAAAAGGAGATTGAAGAAAGGCAGGACCTCGAGGGGGCCTCTGCCTTGCACCGCTTCTTCCTCAACGTTGACTGAGCCTTTCGCTGACGAGCCATGCAATGACTACACCTGCTCGTCGTGGTCAGCCGATGAAGGGGCCACTGTCGACCCTGCTCAGGCTTGGAGGGAGGGACGGCGGATGCGGGCAGAAGGGGGACCTCCTGAAGAATCTCAACTCCATGCCTCCCCTGCCCTTCCACCCCCTGTAACCCGGAGATGGGGATAGGTAGGTACGGCACTAGGGAAGAGGAGATCATCTTCTTGGAAGATGCCGCAATGGTCATGGTGTCCACCTGCTTCTTTACCACCATAGACACCTCCCCCTGCCCTACACCGATGCCCCCAACCACCGCAGCAGGACCGCCCAGGGAAGGAGGTCAACCTGTTACACCGACCACACCGCCAACTCCTCCCCCCTTGTTGGACCGCTGGAGTAGACGAGCCTACAAGTTGCCGCATGCCGATACCTCTCCCTGCCGCACCTTAATAAATTCATATATACATATATATGAATAATCTATAGTTTGTTAATATTCTTACCAAGAGTGGATTCAGTAATGCAAAAAAGAAAAAAAAACTTACACACCTGAACAATGTCAATTTAAGACAATTCCATGGCATTATATAAACATCTAATGGAGCATCTTTTATCCATATCTAATGCCAAAGACTGACGTGCATTTCTATAAAGTTCTAAACCAAATCAAAAAAAGGAAGCAAATAGCACCCAAATGGCCAAACATAGTTTCATAGAGAGGTCTACAAAGTTGTGAAAAATAGGATGACTCATTCTCTGCACATCAGGTTAAACAAAGAAACTATTTAACAAGTATATCAGTTGATCGATCAAACATTTTTTTGTGCGAACAGAATTAAACTTTTAAACCTTTTTTGTTCTATCAACAGAATAAAAAATGCCTCCCTCAACTGCTTGGCCATTTAAATAATGCAATAACTTTCTTTTTTGACATAAAATTGTGTCTCTACAAGTATAACAGTTGATTAATCAAATATCTAGGCATACCACAAAACCATAATACAAATCAGATGTGTAGTTTCATTGTCACAGAAGACTTATAACCTAAGAATGACCCTGAAGACTACCTCTGAGCAGTACAAGTATTCTCAATATAACATATGCAAATGCTTAGAAATGATGGCGAACAAGAGCAGGGCCTCAGCAACCAGATAACTTGCCTTTCCTTCAGCAGTTTAGGTAGACAAAGCAATCTTTAGACCCAGACGCCGCACCTTCTTTTACAGTTTGATGGCATGACTTCGTGGCTTTGGACCATGCATGGTAGCACCATGCCTAAACTGTAACACAATTATAAGGAGTTAAAACACATCCATTAAAATAGACATGGGAAGGCCAGCTGGCATGGGAACGGATAAAGAGACTCGACATTATCTGCTGATTTTGTGAAGCAGTAAAATCAATTAGGCACCCTACATTGAAATGCATATACCACTACAATCTCACTAAGATAAAGAACAAAAAAAGTAAATATCCAAGAAATATAACCCTTCTCATTCAAAAGAAAGATAATAATTCACCTGGGGCCCATGTAAGCTCCCATGCCTTGCTCTTCCAGTGCCCTTTTGTCTCCAAGGCTTTTTCCCCGTACCACTGACTTCACTTATTGTTTTTGTTGAATGTGTTCCCTGAGAAGACACAAGCAAGAGGCATGTTAGAAATAGCTAAGCTATCAAAAATGGTCATGTCTTGCAGTAACAAAATAACAGCAACATTTAATGCATTCACTCATGAATGGTGATATTTATCTCAGCAGTGTCTGACATGAACTAGATCCCGGATTCCCTGATAACTTAAATATCTGCATGATGGCAAATTTTCTGAACAAAGATGTTCTTAAAATAGATATACATGTCGGTATGATATCAATGGCCTTAATTATCACAAGAACACATTGGCATAGGCTGCCAGAAACCCTGATATATCAAAGTCTCCTCACAGAGTAGCAAAACATATATCATCAAGAAAGTTACACTTGCAGGTAAGCCTTGTACAGGACGGTTTAATGAGAATGTTCTTGCTTCAAGAATCACTGGGACCTGGGTATTAAGTTGCGCAACTTTGTGCACATTCAGAAAGCCAACCATATCTTGGTAACCAGAAAGAAGTTGTGCAAGATCCTTATCTTCATCTGGAATAGCACTGACAGATAGCAAAGTATCTGCCAAATGCTTCCATCTCTCAGAGAAGGAAGGTGGAAGAACATCAACTGGAAAAGTTAGAACTGCAACTGCATTAGAAGTTCGTAAAAATGCTTTTAAATACCTGATAAAGGAGAGCATATCCCAGTCCAGGTTGCAGTGTCCACACTATGGAGCATAGAGCGATTGTATGGCAATACGAGCATCACATTGAATGCCACTATCATTTCTCTGAAGTTGAGATAAAAATTCATAATAGCGATCAGAAAGAGCTGCAAGATTTGAATAATCCTGAACTTGAACACAGTTGATATGCCCCCCCACAAGTAATTGCCTTTCCAGGGGCTTTCGCAAGCCAAATTCATTGGAGTACTCTACCTTGTCTCCACGGTGATGCTGAGGTGCAAGCTCTTGTGGCCCAAAGTACTTCTTATACTGCAATGCAATCCTCAGCCCCTCAGTTGCTGCCGCACCGGGACCCCCATCGATCTAGCCCAGCGTGGGCTGGTCCCCTACCTTTGGTGCAATCCGCGTGCGAGGATGGCAGCGGTAAGGGGCTAGGCAACGTGCCAAGGAATGCCCGGGGATCTACAGTAGTGCCGGCAAAAAGTAGCGGTTGGCAGTGGACGAGACCCTGCGCCATGAAGTTCCTGAGGAGAAGCAAATGGTGGGGCGCCTCCGTGTCCTCCATTATCATAACCAGGCTTCCCAACAGAAAACCCCCACCTAGGATCACATCGAGGTCGGGGATGCCGGTGGAGATGTAGGCCACGGCGTTGGGACCGCGCTTGATGCCGGGGCCGGTGACGGCCACAGGGGCGGCAGACTAGGAGGAGGCCGAGGGGATGGGGTTGCGGCGAATGCTGCTGTCGGCGATGGCCATGGTTGGCTTTCGCCTATCGGGTGCAAAGGAGGTGGAGGAGGAGGGAGAATAGGTGGCGGTGCATTGGGGGCGAGTGTCCGTCGATGGAATGCCAATTTGCATCAGAGGTGAGGAGGTGGAGAGGTGGATGAGGGACGAAGAGTCAGCGGTGGAAAGGGGGCTAGGGAGAGGCGAGAGGAGGTGGAGAGGTGGATGAGGGACGAAGAGTCAGCGGTGGAAAGGGGGCCAAGGAGAGGCGAGAGGAGGTGGAATGGGTGAAGATGGATCAATCTATCATGAAGAAGACTCCATGTTCTGCGAGAAGGAATTGGGGAGCGAGTGGTTACGTTAGCGTAGGAGGAAGTGGCGGCAGGTGAAAATCTTGTGGGGCGGTTTGATTGAATTCTTATTTTTATTTTATAATTATTTGAGGCAATTGTAAAATGCCCCTATACATGATTTTATAGTATTGGTCCAGCTTCTGTTGGTACGCTACGAGCTCTACTTGTGCGCCTGCTCTATCTTCCTCGGGCAGGTCCAAGTTCTCTCGCATTGCTTGGTTATTCCTGCCTTCGTCGAAGTGTCCCACTCATAACGTGGGGTTCGATATCTCCACTGGTACGACTGCCTCAGTGCCATAGGTGAGGTGGAAGGGTGTCTCCCTGGTGGCGGCACTAGTGGTGGTTCGATGGGCCCATAAGATGCTCGGAATCGAGTCCACCTACGAATCACCCGCTTGGGCCAGTCGGGTCTTGATGCCATGGAGTATTATCCGGTTGGCATTTTCTACCAGTCCGTTAGCCTGGGGGTGTCCCACCGAAGTGTAGTTGTTCCAGATCCCCAGTCCCGAGCACTTCTCCTGGAAAGCCGTGCTCGCGAACTACCTACCGTTGTCGGTTGTGAGAACCCTTGGTATCCCAAAGCGGCAGATGATGCTTCGCAGTATGAACTTCCACATTGCTTCGCTCGTGATCTTCCCCAATGGTTCTGCTTTGATCCACTAGGTGAAGTAGTCTATGGCAACTATGAGGAATTTCTTCCTCCCTTGCGCCTCAGGGAAGGGACCTAGTATGTCCACCCCCCACCGAGCGAATGGGCGAGGCTCCATCAAGGTGTAAAGCTACGTGGCTGGCTGATGGTGTAGGTTGGAATATCTCTAGCACTGTGGGCACCTTCGGACATACTCAAGGCAATCTTGTTGTAAAGTGGGCCACCAGCATCCTTGTCGAATAAGTGTCCGTGCGAGTGCTCATCCTCCTACATGGCACCCGCAGAGTCCATCGTGGACCTCTTGGATGGCTTGGTTGGCTTCCGTGGGGAACAAGCACTTTAGTAATGAAGTTTAGAGGGACCGGCGGTATAATTGGCCGTTCATTATCGTGAAGTGGGCTGCTCTTGCTCACGTGCGACGGGCCTCAGCGCGGTCGCTCGGGAGCTGTGGTCGAAGGAGGAAGTCCAAGAGAGGGTCCATCCAGGAGGGCTCATAGTCGATTGCATTTACCTGGGGTGTTGGATCGTCTTTGCTCGGCGCCGATAATTCCTCTATCAGGACCGACCTTGAGTTGGAGACCGCGGTGGAAGACACCAGGCGAGACAGAGCGTCCGCTCGGATGTTTTCCCCCCGCGGAGTGTGGACCTCCTCGAAGTGGGAGAATTTCTTCGCCGCTACCTTGGCCTTCTCTTGGTATTTGATCATGGTTGGTTCGCGCGCTTGAAACTCTCTTCGGACCTGGTTGGCAATCAGCAGGGAGTCGCTATATGCTTGCAGCCTGGAGGCCCCCAAATGTTTCGCCATGCGCAGCACTGAGAGAAGTGCCTCGTACTCGACCACGTTGTTCATAGTCAGGAAGTTGAATCGCAAGGCATACTGAAGTTCTAATCCTTCAGGTGAGAGCAAGACCAATCCCGCCCCGCTGCCCGCTGCACAGTATGATCCATGGACGTATAGCTCCCATGTAGGTCCTGAAGAGTGCTCGGGCGAGTCCTCGGCAAGTATGGTGCATTCGGCAATAATGTCGGTGAGGGCCTGAGCTTTGATCGCTGTCCTTGGGCGGAACTTGACGTCGAAGTCCCCCAACTCGATCGCCCATTTGATCAGCCTTCCCGATGCGTCGAGGTTCTGGAGGATTTGTCGCAATGGCTAGTCGGTGGGGACGATGATAGGGTGAGCTAAGAAGTACGGCCGTAGCTTACGAGCGGCTGTAATAAGTGTCAGGGTGAACTTTTCATTTTGTGAGTACCAAAATTTCGGTCCTTGCACCACTCGACTGACGTAGTAGAAAGGTTTAATGATCCTTGCCTCTTCTCGTGTGAGCACGGCACTCATTGTGCTTGGCGTCACAGAGAGGTATAGGAATGGCTGTTCTCCCTTTTGCGGTTTGGCGATGTGGATGCACTTTTTATTTAAAATCATTGTTTATTTGTTCATTGGGGTTTATTAAGTGCGTGGGCGTGCCAGTCACAAAGTGACGATTTATTGTGCGTTCGATCTGACTAATCAGACGATTGTGTAGTTCGTGTCGGGACTGAGAACCCGCCGTACCATGAGGGCTACGACGTTAATTACATCCCCTCGGAGAGGGGAAAACCCTTGATTGATTGCCAGGAAAAGGGGCCCGATGGCCAGAAAATTAATCACATAGAAAAACTATTAAGAAATGCTGAAGTCCTCGCACGAGGGTGTGAAGAAAGTATCTGAGCTTATGTCGGTCATGTGTTGACCATTTAATGTTCGGAGGAATGTCCGGCTTGAGAACAGCTTAATCGTCGCGGGGAGACCGGAACATGTGTACGGCAGAATACGACAAATTTATTATTCAAAGGAATGAAAAACGTTCAGTTAAATCCCGGTTAGAGCGGTCGAAAATCGATAAGTTTGTCGGCTCGGTGCAAGATCAAGCTGCGACCATACTGCAGTGGGCCCCCCGCGGTTGAAGTCGGGCTCGCGTGGGCATCGTCAATGTTTCCGACGCCAAGGGGGCAACGGGAAAGTGTCCCGGGACTAGATTCCCAAAACGAAGACGTGTACAGAGATAGCTGGCTATAGGCCTAGGATGTGGGCCAGGCAATGACCATGGTTGGGGCGAACCCGAGGTCCAAACGCGACTCACGAAGGTCTTATTGATATTCACATGCAAAGGGTCCGGGGATGACGAGAGCCGCCTCATTCCGCTCAGATTTTGTCGGTCATACACGGACCATTTTATGTTCGGACAAAGGTCCGTATAGAAAACAAGACGGTGACGGGAGCAAATCCGTGCAAATGTCTGCCGTCAGTACGGCAAGTTTAATGCAAGTGCGCGATTAGATCCCAATATATATGTCGGTCACTAACAGACCATCCAGTATTCGGATGAGAGTCCGTATTCGAAGCATCGAAGACAACGACAAGACCACACGGATGTCTGCCGTAGGTACGACAATTTTAATGTGGGTGATGGATTAGATCCTGGCATATATGTCGGTCACTAACGGACCATTCATTATTCGGACGGAAGTCCATATTAGTAGCGTCGAGGACAACAATAAAACCATACGGATGTCTGCCATAGGTACGGCAAGTTTAATGTAGGTGCGGGATCGGATCCCGATAAAGACGGGTCGAGCTAACGAACTATCGGCCCGGGATAAGATCGGGTCATGGTCACGTTCGGGCGAGGGCTCCCGAGATCCAAGTCCGATCTAGTGGGGCATCATTGCTTTTCTCTTCAAACATAGCCCGGGGAAGCGGGTTGTTAAGTGTGAGGTCCGCGCTCGCCCACGTGCGCCCTCGCACGCGGATCGACCTGCGCGGTCAGGTCGGGGGGGTCAAGGGGGCAGCGCCCCTTGCGGGGGTTTCCGGGGGCAGCGCCCCTGGAACAAAATTTGGATTATAGTAGAGGGGAAACTTTTGATTAGTTTTCTATTAACTTGAAGTATATATATATATTTTGCTTGATCACCTTCTTTCTTTCAGGCACGCCAGATTAAGGAAGCAAAGGGGATGGGGCGCGCCAGATTAGTAGGTGAAAAGGGGGGGCACGCCGGTTTAATGGAATCCCAAAGGGAAAGTGGAGCGCACCGGTTTAAGACCAAGGGAGGAGGCGCGCCGGCTTAAGTGTGGAGCACGGGGCGCCCCGGTTTAAAGAAGAATGACATGGGGCGCGCCGGATAAGGCAACAAAGGGGGGGCGCGCCGGATTAAGGCCAATGAACAGTATGGCACGCCGGAATAAGCACTATTCATTCCAATATTTTGAAAGTGGTTTTGAGTGTAGAGTTAAACCGGCGCGGGGGGGGGGGGGGGGACCGCGCTGGATAAGGCCACGCCGGATTAATATCATGCCGGATAAGTTCTGTGAGGTTTTATTTCATTCTGTTGGCTCTGTTTCTTCTTTCTTTTAACTGCAAGCTACTTTGATGACTGATTTATTCATCTTATTGATGGATTAAGCTTGTGGAAAGAAAGTTTAAGTGTTTTAATTGTTTTTTAGGGTGAATTAGCATGAGGATTCAAGTGTTTCGTTCCTAGGGGTTTGTGCAGGAACTGGGAGGTTCAGTGGTGATCAAGGGCTTCAAGCATGTGCAGCTCTAGCCCTCAGAGAGTAGTTTGATTTGTTTGTTCCTGGCAAAAAATGGGCAGCACCTCCCCAGGACTGAGGCTTGCCAGAGACAAATAGGGGAACACCAAATGGACTGCTCCGGGGTGAACCTCAAATCCAGACCTCACGGCGGTCCGATAACCCAAATGTGAGTGTGGAAAAGCTCGAGGACTAGCCTTCAAGAGCTCCCACGGCTCACGGGTGATGTTTTCACAAGCAGGACGGATGTGTGCCACGAGAGGCCATGAATGTTCATCCCCTGACGGACTCCTTCGAAGGCCATGCTATGGAGAAGCAAGCTTCGAAGGACTTGGATGAGGAGAAGGCAGAGAGAAAGAGAGGGAAGCAGAAGAACATCGTATGTTGCAAAAAGGGCTTTTCTTTTTATTCATTCGTAAAGGGAAAGACGGTGGGGAATCTACCCTAAAGCAAAAAAGGGGGGGAAATACATCAGAGAGAAAGGAAGGAATACATCGATGGGGGAGGGGGAACGGAGCACAAGCTCCTCCTCCTCCGAGCTCACCTCTCTTCTCTCACGCTCACTCTCTTCTTCCTCACCTCACGGGCGCAGGGGAAAGAATGGAGCTTCTCTTCTCTTCGTCTCTTCTCTTCAATGGCCAGCTCTCAGCCGAACGAAGCAGCTTCTCTATTGAACCCACCAGTCGAACCTCGTTCCTTCTTTAGACTTGCCATTTTATAGAATGGGCGTTCAGGAGAGTTCCCGCCACTTTCATCTCGTCCGCATCGAGGTCTGAAATCGACATGCTACGCTGGACGCAGCTGGTTTGTGCCGTACACTACTGCTCATCAGAGGATGGGATATTCACGGATTTGCCGGGTGATCTTCTGTTGCTTCCACCGTCGATGCATGCCTCGCTGCTGCGCTGTCGAACGGATGTGGAGGCAGAGCTTGGTACCATTGAATGCTATGCCCCCTTGAACCTGCACCTGAATCCGATAGGAGAACAAAGTGTCGGAGGATGGATGGGATGGCATTTAAGTTAAACCGGCGCGGTGTTGTGTGCGCCGGATTAGCAACACATAAAGGGGCACGTCGGACTAGCATCATGTAAAGGGGCACGCCGGATTTAGCATAAGCAAGGGGGCGCGCCAGATTGAGGCCCCTTGGAGGGGCATGCCGGTTTAAGGCTATGCCGCGCCGATTTAAGCGTCAAAGGGCTCCCTCCCAGCTTAGTGGCGATCCGGACAAATGCTTGCCCTCCTGTGTTACTTTAGTTGTGAGCCTCCGAGTCTCGATTTAGGGCTTTGAGTGATTTCCGGTGTATGCCGAGCATGCGTTCGGATTCCTGAGTTTCTTTTGATTCGGCCTTCGGCATTGCCAACTTGGGAGCCGGGGCTGTCTCTTCTACCTGAAGGGCCTCCTTAACGGATGGCAGAGCGCCGAGCATATATCTATTCATCCTGCTTGGAGGAGGTATGGGGTTTGTTCGGCCTTTCCGTCTTCGACTCACTCTCGGGGTGTCGAGACGTCCGTGCCGTAGGAACATTCTTTCTCTTCTCTTCCTTTTTTTGACGTCCACAGGCGAGGACAGGAGGCGTCGCCAGATAATGCTTTAATTCTTCGAATGCCTGCTCGCATTCTTGGGTCCAGTCGATTTGGCCTTTCTTCTCCATTACTTGGTTGGCTTGCTTGATCAGCTGGAAGAATGGGAGGCAGCGCTCGGTGGCTCGGGATAGGAACCGAGTCAAGGCGGCGACGTGTCCGGTGAGGCACTATACGTCCCTCACTCGCCTGGGTCGCTGCATCTCCGGCACTGCTCAGATTTGTTCAGGGTTGGCTTCGTTTCCCTCGGTGGGTAACTAGGAAGCCCAAAAACTTTCCGGATCGTACCCCAAATGCACACTTGGCCGGGTTGAGCTTCATGTTGTACCTCCTGAGGGTGGCGAAGGTCTTCGCCAGGTCCCCCAAGTGCTCGATGACTTGGAGGCTTTTTACGAGCATGTCGTCGATGTAGACCTCCATGTTACGGCCGATCTGTGAGTCGAACATGTGGTTGACGAGGTGTTGGTAGGTCACCCCTGCGTTCTTGAGCCCGAACGGCATCCGAGTGTAGCAGTACAGGCCGTGGTCGGTGAGGAACGCGATTTTATCTTGGTCGGGCTTGTGCATGCTGATCTGATTGTAGCCGGAGTAGGCATCTAAAAAGCTTAGCATTTCATGCTCGGCCGTGGAGTCGACCAGTTGGTCAATCCGTGGTGAGGAGGGTAAATCCGATTTGGGCCAAAAATGGCCCAGTAATGACGGGCCCACGATAGATAGCTCTCAAGAGAGCGCACCCAAGCGGCGGGCATGCGGATAAGGCCCACCAAGGGGAGGCCCAACCCAAAAGAGCATCGGATTCCACAAGGCGTAAGGGTTACGGCTCAAGAGCAGTTATTGCCGAAGGACTCTCCGGCGACCGACCGTTGCCCCCATGACATCGGCCTTGACCCCATAACGGGCGAGCACGCCCCATGAGCACCGTAAGACTCACCCCGGGACTAGCCAACGCCGGGGTAATCGCCCTCCAATGGGAAACTTCCGCCACTATAGCGAAGAAGGTTACTATACTACGAATGCCCTTCCCCATCGAGGGATGAGGCCCCTCGCTCCAGGATAACCTCTTTAAAAGGTAGAACGACAGAGAAGGTCGAGACGGTAGATTCTTCTACTAAACCCCTACACTGCTACGCAAGAGAATAGAGCTACTGATCCTACGGGACAACGAGAAGGAAGCAACCATGACCAATGTTGAAAGGGAAACTCTCCTCCGGTGACCTTACCACCCAGCGAGCACTCTCCGAGTGAGCACTGGGAGGGGCGATGTTGACACCTTGAAAATGAGCGAGGGCAGAAACAGAATTGAAAGGAAGATCAGACCAATAGTGAAAGATCAATGACGAAGTTCGTCAACCATCTACCTAGCTGAAGTCCTTTCCGGGCCAAGCTGATGTCCGATGCCATTGTCAGTCAGACGACGGCACTGATGAAATAGCAGTCACCTGGCTGAAGTCTTTCCAGGCTAAAGCTGATGTCCGGTCTTGTCACCGTTCTGGTGACGATGCCAATGAAATGATGTCCGGTTTTGTCATCATTCAGATGGCAACGCCGATGAAACCCCGGTCTACCGACTGATGAAAAAACCTATGAATGATCTCAATAGAAACTATGTCACCAATGGAGGGCCCTTTTGGGTGCTGATGCACTTGAAGGACCAATAAGAGGCCTAGTCTAAAAGGCCTAAGTGGGCCTATAAAGTGGCGCCGGGATCCTCTTGTCGAAGCCCAAAAGCCGCGCCGAGAAGCGAAAGTCCTGCGCGTCGGGAAGCCCCTCAGTTGAGGCGCGCCGTGACAGGCCTACCGAGAAGATACAAAATACAGTTATAAAACCCCCTTCCCCTCGAGCAAGAAAGGAAGAGGATCATCACCACCGCCAGAGAGACAGTAGAAGAGAGAAAAACGATAGAGAAAAGAGAGAAGAGACCAACAGAGCAAGAGAGAAAAAAAAGAGAAGAAGAGGAAGAAGGAGAAGAAGCTCCAGGTGGGCAGCAGGGGAGGGAGAGGAGTCAATGCTCCGCCCTCCCCCCCCATGTTTTGTTTTCTTCTCTATGTAGTCTTACGAGTCTTACCTCGATTTATCAAATGTAGCCGGGATATCCCGGCCTTCGTTCTATTTCCCTTTCCCTCATTCCCCCTTTTTTTGATTGGTGTGAGTTTGGGATGATGCAATGGAATGAAATGCTTTGATGGCCCGTGTGGGCGTTTCCCCGTTTTCTTTCTTCTTCCTTACATGTATCTATGTTTCTGGTTCAATTGAACGTGGAATGATGAAGCCTTCCCATCTCTGGTTTCTCTCGAATGAGTGCTGCTCAATGTCTTGAATGATCGTTCCGATGCTTCAGGTTTCTCTGCTCCGATTGTTCTTCCTGGAGGAACGTCGAAGGAAGAGTCCCAATCTTCACACCCATGGATTATTGGACTCTATCCTCTCACCCCTTCAGTGATGCCTACACTGGGCAGTCTCCCCATCTTTCATTCCGTTTGTTTCCTTTTCTTAAGCCATTAAGGTCGCCCCAGGAATCAGGGACAGTTATCCCTTGGTTTCCCTGGACGGCCGGCGACAGAAAAACATATCTCCATGGATTTTAAATGGGTGATGATCTCGAGCCCTCCATAAACTTCACCTTCCAGTGATCCCCTGGCACTGCCTTGCAAAGCCCTTGGCTTCCCCCCTCATTTGCATCCTAAATTCCCAGCCATTACCTGAATCCCAGAAAGAAATCTCAAAAACAGGGTGCCGTAAAACCCAGAAACCCTCTCGGCACCATCTCCCTTCTCGGTCCCGTGCACAGTAAAAGGGCTGAATAGTTCTCGGCGCGGTCTTTCTGGCGCCAAGAACCCTAACCCCTTTGCCTCCTCGTCCGCGCCGGGAACCTAGCCCTCACCGAGAGCCCGTCTCCTGGCTTTCTTGCCTGCGCCGAAAGCCTCCTCTCCGTCGCGTCGGAAACCCCTCACATTGAGCTGCGCCGATAAGCTCCCCGGCCCTTTTGTCTTCGCGCCGAGAAGCTCGCACCGGGGGCTCCTCTCTGGCTTCTCTTCATCGCGCCGGGAACCCAGGCCCTCTCATCTTGGCGCCGGGAACCCCCGGCCCTCTTGCCATTGGCGCCGGGAGCCCCCTGTCCTCCTCTTCATCGCGCCGAGAACCCAGGCCCTCTCACCTTGGCGCCGGGAACCCCTGGCCTTCTTGCCATTGGCGCCGGGAGCCCTGGCCTTCCCATTTTTAGGTCATGCCGAGAGCCCGTGCCCATTCAGAGTGCGCCGAGAGCCTAATCTGCCACCCAACGAACCCCAACACCCAGAGCAAACCCATACAGGGATATCCGTGGATCACCAGATATGTCCCGGGGATAAAATTAAAGGGAGTCAGACTCCCTTATGTTCCATCAGTTCGCGTCGGGATTACGACAACCCACCCCCTTTTTAGCTCCGGTGAGCTCTGCCAATGCATGAATGCCACCATATCTTATAAGGGAAGAGTCAAATATTGCCCCAAGGCATACATGTGTAATGCGAGAGGTTCGGCCTCTCTATCTCTCGGCTTTCATCCCGGCACTCCGTGGGTGATAGCCTATTCTCCCCTGGGCATAACCCAGATTATGGGGAGATGCTGTCGAAATGTTGATCGATGCTTTAAAACCCCATCGTGGTTACAGCTCAGTTTGCCTGTGATTTAAATCCGCTTTCTCCCCTTCCCCTACACCCATTTTTTGAACCACTGATCGTCTGTTTCTGTGGTTGATGTTATTATCTTGCCCGCCTTCCTGGCCTTGGTATGAAGTTTAAAATGGTGCATATGAATATCTGTTTGCCTTATGAGGCCTCCTATTTCGGCGTTTAATCAAGGGTTGTCCTTCTCAGGAAGGGCGTAATTAACGTCATAGTCTTTATGGTATGGCAGACTTTTGGCCTCGACTCGGACTTCACAATCGACTGACCAAGTCAAGTCGAGCGCACAATGAAATCGTCACACATGTGACTAGCACGCCAATTAACCAAACCAATAAATCAATAAATAAAACAAATAAAAATCAAACAACATAGCCGGAAGGAAAATCCCGCGTCCACAAGTCTGGCACGCCCGGTGGGACCTAGTCTCCCTTCATCTCTACGCCAAGATAGGAGGCCCAGTGGGCCCCCCTCAAATTTCTGATTCCGTGCTTTCTTTATTTTCAGGAAACTACAATGACGGCTAGAATCATCTCTGTACACTTTGATCAACAAGTGGTTGATGTACATATTCGAGAGGGCTATCTAGCGGTACCTCTTGCGTTCGGATCGATGCCGCCTGCTGTCGGGATGCCCAACTGCTTGGGCCTCATCTTCACTGACTTGCTCGAGATCGACAACCAGGAACAAAAGACTGTTGTCGAGACATTGCCACAAGCTACCATCCCCAAAATCAGCCAAGGGATGCAGGATACTCCTGAGGTCGTGGCCTGCTTCGTCCATCACGAGGCGAAAAGGGGCGCACCCTCTGCTGCTGGAAGAAGAAGGAGATCCGACAGGAGAGCCCGATCCACTGTTGCGGGACGCCAGATATCCAACTCAGGAAAGACAATGCTGATCGGAGGAATCCGGACGAACCTCAACGGCCGCCCGAGGGAGGTCAACCCAGATGTGGTCGTCCCGAGAGTACCCACCACCAATAGATTCCAAACTCTGGCTACTAGGAGGGACGGCGTCAAGAAAGAGCACCGAAGGCCGTTGGCACCAAAGCCGCCCAAGTACAGGCAGATCTGGCGGCAGAAGAAGACCCAGAGCTGGGCCTCAGCTCAAGATGAAGAAAACATTGCTGACACCACTGTTGCCCGCTTCAGGGCAGGAAGCAGAAGAGAAGAAGGAAAAGACATAAGAAATGCTGTTGCTGTTCACCCCAGAGCTCGGGGTAGGAGAGATGAGGAAGAGAATGAAGGAAGAAATCTGACTACTATTCGCCCCAGGATAAGGGGCAGAAGATATGAGCAGAAGGAAGACCTAACGGTCACCCACCCCATGGTTGGGGGTAAAAGATGGGAAAGAAAGAATTATGCTACTGCTGCCAACTGCTGCCAGGATGGGAGTAGAAGGTTCAGGGAGGAAGAGGAAATGAGAATAAGCGAACCAGTCGCTGCTGTCACTCTAAGAAGACCAAGAGCCTGCGCCAGACAGGCCAGCATACTCAAATACTGCAAAGCCGAGCACCTGACTGCTCAGGTGGGGAGACTGGCTTATCAGCAGAAGAGCCAGGAAAGATTGATGCTCCAACCAAAGCCACGAAGGCACAATCAAGAGGAGATGAAACAAGTGGCTCAAGACTACTTTCACTACCTGGGGAACTCCGCCCTCAGATAGCAAAGATTATCCCGTGCCTTGGGCACCATGGATGAAGAAGAAGAAGAAACCCTTCAAGAAGTGATGCTCGGAGTCTCCTCCTCCGATTCCAATGATTATGAAGAAGGCCAAAGAGGACCTGCACATGGAAGAATCTAGAGAAAGAATATCAGTCTTTGACCGGCTCAAATACCCCGATCAGATGAGAAGGAAAGTCTATAGGCAGAGGGAAAAGATGTAGATCTTTGCCTGCAATATGGCCGGGCTTGTCAAAGGGCAGGATATGTTACCGACACAGCCAGATGAACTACTCAGACTAGCAACCAGACCAGGCCCCGTCACAAGAAGAGGCCAGGCGGCAAAAGATAAGATGAAGACTAATGATGAAGCCTACAAGATCACCACTATGACTGTTAATGTGGTGACAGCGGAAGAGGAAGACAATCCCTTCGTTGATGATGCTGAAGGGACTTCAGAAGATCTATAGATCCCGTCAACCCTGGATCCCATGATCCAGATGATGTTTAGAAGATATCAACAAGAGATCAATGCTCTCAGAAGACAGCTAAATGAGAGGCACGAAGTTACACCGGTCTCTAAGCAAGCCGAGCCTGTGGGGCAGACTGCCAGCTCAACAGAAATGGCTATCCCAGCTAATCCTCTTCCGGCTGATAAGGGCAAAGCACCGAGCCAACCCGTTCTGCTGCAGATGATAGCTCAGCCCTCTGCATCGCAGACGCAGCCTGCCGCGCCTACCTTGCGCGCAACTGTGATGACAACTCCTTACGGTCAGCAACAAGCTCACTTCTTCCCGGAAAACATAGATCCAGCCATAGCCCAAAAGCTGATGATTGAAAAGATTGTGGAGATGAAGCTGTCTGAAAAGACTGGTGATGATGCTAGTACCTACGATGTGTACAAGGTACCATATCCTCCCCAGTATGCTGCTAAGAGACTACCTCCAGGCATCAGTAAGCCGCCGAAGTTTGAAAAGTTTAATGGCCAGGGCTCTCCCAGGGAGCACATAGCTTACTACACCACAATCATGGGTGACTTGGCAGCTGATGAAGCTTATCTGCTTAAGTTCTTCGGCTCATCCCTCACCGGGATAGCCTTTGAATGGTATTCAAGCCTGCCAGCTGGGTCAGTGACCGATTGGCCTGACATGCAAAGAAAGTTCCGCGACAGATTTCACGTCACGGAAAGAGAAATTACAATAGCAGAACTATATGCGACCAGGCAAAAGTAAGATGAAACAGCACTGGACTACATCAAAAGGTGGAGGAACTTAGCTATGAGATGCAGAAGACCTCCTCATCAAGAAGATGCAGTGTAAATATGTAAGCAGAGCCTCAGGAGAGAGGTACTGGAAAAGATGATTGGTGCAGATGTCAGAACATTTGACCGATTGAACAATATAGTGGCGGAGGTCGAGACGTTCCTATCTAAGCATCCGACCGCCAATGCTCCAACTGTGCCGAAAGGGAAATCTAATGATCGACGACCAACGCACTCTGAGGCCAACACCGTCGATTTCAGAACCTTCGAGCAACAGAAAGGGAAGAAGGGGGCAGATGAAGCTCCCCCACCAGCAGACACAGCAGAAAGAAAAGATAAGGTCTCTCTAAGAAACAAAATGAGAAAGCCGTACTCTTTCCCGAAAGATAAGACAGCCGCACTATTCAACTGGGCATACAAGTTCAACAAGGTAACATTGCCTGAGCCAAAGAGACCCGATGACGCGGCGAAGAAAGGTGATCCACTGTTCTGTCCATATCACCGTGCGCTGGGGCACGCAATTGAAGATTGCTACATCTTCAAAGATATTATGGAAGGCATGGTCAAAAAGGGCGAGCTACAGCTGGGAGATTACCAGGTAGAGCCACCTCGTCCACATGAGCCTCCGGCATTGAAAATGGCCGCCAATATGATTTCAATCTACCAGCAGCTGCCTAAGGAGGCCGTTGAAGAATGTACTAGACATACTTATGAAGCTTGCTTCCTCACCCCACTGAAGGATCAGGAAGGATGGCAGATGAAACCCATAAAGAACAGAAAGAAGACTCCCACAGCCAAAACCAATGAAGCGATTATCCGCGGTGTCACACCAAGGCCCGAACCACCTCCAGTAAAGCCAGTATGGCGCACAGTTGAGACAGGGCCGGTCATCCGGATCCCCACTCATAACCGAAGAAGACAAGTCCCCTTACCTGCACATAAGGAAGTAAGTCCTGCAGCCAGGCGTTTACAGCAGTATATTAATGGGCTCGATGAATATGAACAGAAAAAGCCCGGGCACCTGCTGGTGAAAGACTGTATACTCTGGGAACAGCTCGAAGAATTGAAAATTAAAGAGCAGTCAGAGGCAGAACAAGAAAAGGCTGAGACTGAACCCTTCTGGGGGCAGGGGCCAATAAAGCCTAATTCCTAGAAAAAGAAGAGGCGGCCCAAGTCCAAGAAGGGAAAGAGGGTCGTGACAGTACAATGTAACACCCTGTCAGCATTCTTTACCTCACCCGGGGAGGATGATGAGGATGAAACATCAAATGCCCCGCTAGAAGCCAACCATGCCAAGGCCTCAACCTCGGCACATGCAACACGCTCCGGAAGAAGGTGGGGGCGCCCACCACCAGCTAATCATAAAATTATGTTCAGAGGGGAACAGCCCTACCAGATTCCCGAACCGGAGGTGCGAGGTGTCCAGGTTCCTCCCCCTACCGGCTTGTACCAAGAAAAGAGGAAAGGAGGTCAAACTCTAACATTTCTGAAATTTCTGTCTAGTCTAGAAAATGGGCAGTCGATACAGGCTGGGCCAGATAAAGGCAAGGGACCTCAGCAATCGGCGTCTGTAGCCTACGAGCAGAATGAGAAAGAAGGGGATAACCCTTTGACGGCACCAGGGGCCGTTGCTATAGAAGAAGCCCCCCAAGAAATCAGTCCCGGGGATGAAACCAGCACTGGGCAGTAGAGGCCACGGGCACCACATGAACCTCCAAAACCCCGATGGGCGGAAGAAATGAGACTGTCTAATGTCAGGGTGGGCAGTCGGATCATGAAAATGCTAAATAAGCTCCCTACCAGATTCTCCATCTGGGAGATTCTCTCTCTGAGTGAAGAGGCTCGCCAAGCAATTGTTGATGCCTTGCAGTCGCCGGCACAATATGAAGCACTCTTGACAGAAGTGAATTCTGGGCCGTCAGTTACATTCTCAGAGGATGACATGCTGATTCCGAATTCCGGCCATAACAGACCGCTGTATATGAGGGGCTCCCTGAACTGTCAGCCACTGAACAGGATACTGATAGATCCCGGGGCTGCCGTGAACATTCTCCCATACCGCATCTACCAAAAATATTACTTTGATCTGCAGCTTACCAAGGTCAGAGACATGAAAATTGCAGGATTCAACCAGAAATGTGAGACACCCCTTGGGGTGGCTGAGTTTAACCTCACATTGGGGAATCTCACTGCCGTGGTACGATTCTATGTAATCGACTCCAACACCACATATAAGGCCCTGCTGGGGAGACCGTGGCTGCATGAATATCAGATAGTGCCGTCCACACTGCATCAGTGCATTAAATACTGCCATGAAGGAAAAGAAGAGAGGGTGTTTGCGGATCAGCATCCCTTCGAAGTATTCGAGTGCCATATGCTCGATGCATCCTACTACATGGAGGTGTCGCGAAAGGGTGAAGAGAAAGAGGCTGTGGTCAACCAGAAAAAGCCGGCGACGAAGGCAAGAAATTGGTCTCCACTGCCACCAAAGGGCTATATTAAAAAGCATGAGGTATCTCACATCTCTTATGCCGGTGACTTTGCTCGGATCACCCCTCCTAGCATTCACCCGGATGATATCAATGAAGAAATGAAAGAAAAGTACACACAAGTGGAGGTGCCGCAGGGTTTATTTAAACCCATCGTCAGCCTCGAGTACCAGACGGTGCTACCACTGAAGACTATGGAAGTCCCTCGCTTCTGCAAGCCTCCTACCATATTCTACACTGGGGAGTCAGTCGAGGAAGATGATCAAGACTGCATGGTCCCTGAAGAGGCCGTAAACCAGATGGTGCCAATTACAGGCTTGGATTATACTACCCGACGGGTTTCGCAGATGTTCTCTAAGATGCGAATGCCGTCATTGCAGCCTGCTGCCCAGAAGAAGGCGTTCAAGGAGCTATGGGATCCGCCTCGGGATAATAAAGAACTAAGGAAGATCACTCAGCACCCAGGATTGGGTTATACCCTTCAAGAATACTATGAAGCTGAGGTGGACGTCATATCTGTCTCCTACCAGCATGAAGACCCTCCCGAGGTAGGATATGACAAATACCCCTCGGAAGATGAAGAAATCATTTATCAATCCACAATGAACAATGAAGCCCCAGACAGTCGGCCGGAGACGGGGACGTCTGATGAAGCAAAGAAAGATTGGTGCTGGGAAGACCTACCTTGCAAAGAAGAGCTGTTCCATGCTGAAGCAAAGTTTGACACGGGAATCCCGGATGAAGACCAAGTAACCAAAGAGCTCAGGGAATGTCTGGAGTTTGAGCGCATCCTGGAAGAAGTCCGGGCTCTACAGAATGATGATCTCTCAAGGGAGTCTGCATCAGAAGAGCCTCTAAGGACGGACGACTCCATCTTTGAGTTTCCTGCTGATCCAGTTACGTCCTCGGGGCAAACTGAACAGAATACAACAATATTGGCCATATATGATGAGCCAGCACCCGCTGATGACCAGTATGATGAAACAGAAAATCATGAAACTGAAGAAGATTACATCCCGGGAGGCTTCATTGACCTGCAAGAAGCCCCGCCCGAGGTCGAAGATGGAGGTCAGGCCACCGTTGATGAGCTTGTGGAAATAAATCTGGGGACCGCAGATGAGCCAAGGCCGACATTCCTCAGTGCACTGCTGGAGCCAGCTACCAGGGAACAGTATATATAGTTCTTGAAAGAATTCTGAGACTGCTTTGCATGGACATATGATGAAATGCCGGGACTGAGTTCTGATGTGGCGCAGCACCGATTGGCAATAAACCTAGAGGCTAGCTCTGTAAAGCAGCCTTCCAGGAGAATGCGCCCTGAATTAATAAATCAGATTAACAAAGAGGTTGACAAGCTAATTGATGTAGGGTTTGTTGAAGAAAATCAATACACTACATGGCTAGACAATATAGTACCCGTAAAGAAGAAGAATGGGTAGATCAGAATATGTGTTGATTTCCAGGACCTTAATAAGGCTTGCCCGAAAGATGACTTCCCAGTACCAATCACTGAAGTGATGATCGATGCGACTACTGGTCATGAGACCCTATCATTTATGGATGGGTCATTCGGATACAACCAAATCTGGATTGCTGAGGAAGACAGAGTGCACACTGCATTCCGTACCCCGAAGGGGATATTCCACTACAAAAGGATGCCGTTTGGTCTCAAGAATGCCGGCGCTACCTACCAAAGAGCTATGACCAAGATCTTTGATGATTTGCTCTTCAAGAAAGTAGAGTGCTACATTGATGATTTGGTAGTAAAAACTAAAAGAAGAGAAGACCATTTGCAAGACCTGAGGGTAGTATTCCAGAGGCTGTGCAAATATGAACTCAAGATGAATCCCATGAAATGCGCCTTCGGCGTGTCCAGTGGAAAATTCCTCGGGTTTATTGTCCGTCATAGGGGCATTGAAATTGACCCATCCAAGATTAAGGCTATCCAGGAGCTCCCTCCACCAAGGAATCTGTCCGAGCTGAGATCTCTGCAAGGGCGTCTGGCCTATATCCGACGATTTATATCAAATCTGTCGGGAAGATGCCACCTCTTTCACAAGCTCATGATGAAAGATGTGTCGTTCCTCTGGGACGATGGCTGTCAGGAAGCCTTTGAGAAGTTGAAAGAATACCTCAAGACCCCTCCGGTGCTGGGGGCACCAATTAAGGGCAGGCCCTTGATACTGTATATCGCAGCCACATACTATTCCCTGGGGGCAATGCTGGCACAGATAAATGAAGAAGGCAAAGAACAAGCCTTATACTATCTGAGTAGGAGGCTGATTAGAACTGAAGAAGGTTACAGCTACATAGAAAAGACCTGCTTGGCACTGGTCTTTGCTGTCAAAAAGCTCCGACACTATATGTTGTCACATGAAGTCAGATTGATATCTGCAGCAGATCCGCTCAAATATATATTGACTCAGCCAGTACTGAAGGGCCGGTTGGGCAAATGGGCAGTAATCCTGATGGAATTCGATATTACCTATACACACCAGAGGGCAATAAAAGGACAGGCCGTGGCTGATTTCTTCGCAGAGCATCCTGTGTCGGAAAATGATATGCTAGCGACTAAGTTACCCGATGATGAAACACTCGAGGCTTGCCAGGCTCAGTCAGTTATGTGGCAACTATTCTTTGATGGAGCATCTAGAACAGAGACAGACTCCGATGGAAAGACCAGAATACGGGTCGGGGCTGGTATTGTGCTGAAGTCACCAGAAGGGGAGGTCGTGCATACTTCCTGTTCTATAAACAAGCCCTGCACCAATATTGAGGCCGAGTATGAAGCTCTGATAATCGGGCTATATGTCAGCCTCAACATGGGTATCCAAATGCTTCAAGTATTTGGGGATTCGATGCTGATAATAAAACAGATCCAAGGGGAGTTCGAAGTGCGGAAGCCAGAACTGAGTCCCTACCACCAAGAAGCTGTGCGCCTCATGGCGAAGTTCTACCATATTGAGCTCAAGCATGTGGGCCGTGGACACAATGCCCAGGCTGATGCACTGGCAAAGCTGGCCAGCTCACTAGCAGTTCCACCAAATAAGACACTGAACATTGTCGTCATGAACCGGAGGCAAGTCCCCAGTATGCTAGAAGGGTGCCCCGAAGAAGATGAAGTTGCCACCATCAGCACAGAACAAGCGTCTGATTGGAGACAGCACCTGCTGCAGTGGTTTCTACACCAACAACTGCCGCAGATAAGAGAAGAAAAGATGAAACTCCTAAGAATCAAAGATTCCTATGAACTCAGGAATGGAATTTTGTTCCTAATAATGGCAGATGCACGCAAGAAGATTCTACTCCGCTGTCTGTCCACTGAGGAAGCCTGGCAAGCGATGAAAGAAACACATGCTGGGACAGCAGGTGCCCACCAGGCTGGTCCCAAGATGAAGATAGAAATCAAGAAGCTGGGCTACTATTGGCCCACCATGTTTGAAGACTGTTGTAAATTTGCAAAATCATGCCAGAAATGCTAGGAGCATGCTACTGTGCCTAGAAGGCCTCCTACGACTCTGCACCCTACAGTTCCCAGTTGGTCGTTTGCACAATGGGGAACTGATGTAGTCGGGCCACTGCCGACTTCCTCGGCCGGACATAAGTACATACTGGCCATAACAGATTACTTCTCCAGATGGGCGGAGGCTATAGCATTAAGAGAAGTGACTGGTGAACTGGTCGCCAAATTCATCAAGCAGAACATTATCTTCCGGTTCGGGATCCCCAGCCGAATAATATCTGACAATGGAAGTCATTTCAGAAATCAGAAGGTCTATCGGCTTGCTGAGAAATATAAGATCGAATGGAGAACCTCCACTCCTTACAATCCACAGGCAAACGGATTGGCAGAAGCTTTTAACAAGACTCTCTGCACCTTGCTGGCCAAGGTCGTCAGTTCTAATAAGAAGAACTGGGAAGAGAAAATGTATGAAGCTCTGTGGGCATACCGCACCGTCTTCGAGACACCTACAGGGTGCTCACCATACTCGCTGGTATACGGCTCAGAGGCAGTGGTTCCGCTAGAGCTGGAAGTCCCGTCGCTCAGAGTGGCAGTCCAATAAGGCCTGGCCCGTGGCGAACAGACCAATGCAGAAAGAAGACTAGAAGAACTGGCTGAATTGGAGGGGAAGCGCCTCTGAGCCCAGAAGAGTATCCAAATGTATCAGGCCCGCATGGCCACTGCATTCAACAAACTCGTAAAAGTACGAGAATTCAAGAAAGGTGACCTCGTCATGGTCAAGAAAAAAGAAGTCATGGCGTCCAACCCAAAAGGAAAGCTGAATGCTAACTGGGAAGGTCCTTATGTGATACAGAGGGTCTACGAAGGAGGGGCCTAGTTGTTAACCATCGAGGGGAAATCTAATTCTCCCCACTCAACGGAAGACATCTAAAGTTGTATCATGTGGCACAACCGGCATTCCCCGAGTGATCAGGCAAAGCTACCACTTTCCCGGTCTAGTGGCACTCCGCCCTAACCGAGCTACCCTTTTCTTGGTATAGCGGCACTCCACCCTAGCAAAGCTACACCCCTTTCCTTGGTCTAGCTTCACTCCGCCCTAACCGAGCTACCCTTCCCTTGGTCTAGCGGCACTCCGCCCTAACCGAGCTACCCCTTCCTTGGTCTAGTGGCACTCCGCCCTAGCCGAGATACCCTTTTCTTGGTATAGCGGCACTCCTCCCTAGCCAAGCTACACCCCTTTCCTTGGTCTAGCGGCACTCCGCCCTAACCGAGCTACCCTTCCCTTGGTCTAGCGGCACTCCGCCCTAACCGAGCTACCCCTTCCTTGGTCTAGTGGCACTCCGCCCTAGCCGAGATACCCTTTTCTTGGTATAGCGGCACTCCGCCCTAGCCAAGCTACACCCTTTTCCCGGTCTAGCGGCACTCCGCCCTAACTGAGCTACCCTTCCCTTGGTCTAGCGGCACTCCGCCCTAACCGAGCTACCCTTTCCTTGGTCTAGGGGCACTCCGCCCAAACCGAGATACCCTTTTCATGGTATAGCGGCACTCCGCCCTAGCCAAGCTACACCCTTTTCTTCGTCTAGCGGCACTCCGCCCTAACCGAGATACCCTTTTCTTGGTATAGTGGCACTCCGCCCTAGCCAGGCTACACCCTTTTCTTCATCTAGCGGCACTCCGCCCTAGCCGAGCTATCCCTTTCCTTGGTCTAGCGGCACTCCACCCTAGCCAAGCTACCCTTTCTTCGTCTAGTGGCACTCCGCCCTAGCCGAGCTACCCATTTCTCAGTCTAGCGGCACTCCGCCCTAGCCCAGCTACACTCTTTTCCCGGTCTAGCGGCACTCCGCCCTAACCGAGCTACCCTTTCCTTGGTCTAGCGGCATTCCGCCCTAACCAAGCTACCCTTTCCTTGAACTAGCGGCACTCCGCCCTAACCGAGATACCCTTTTCTTGGTATAGCGGCACTCCACCCTAGCCGAGCTACCATTTTCCAGGTCTAGCGGCGCTCCGCCCTAACCGAGTGATAACTTCTTATTTTCACATATTATTTCTATATGATTGGGAGATAATTTTAAGTAAAATGTTGATTATGTGTGAAATGATCATAGAAATAGATTTTAGCTAACACTTGAGCTTTTCATGAAAAAATAAATATTTGGGAGTAATTTGCAAATAATAATGAGAGCATATAGGTGAATAAGATTTGCATTGATTAAATTATGTTAACAACATTGTACGCACATCTTTTTTAATGACAGGTTGTTGATTGGCATTATCACACATGGAGATGAAGGTGTTGGTGCATGCATGAATCATGCATGGTGGAGTGGGCTTCACGTAGAAGGCCATTGGCTTAGTTGCACTAAAGCTACAGTTTGATGGGTTAATCACGTAAAGAAATGGTGGCTCGTTGTATACATGCATGGTGGAGTGGGCTTCACGTAGAGAGGGCCATGTGGTTAACATGCATGGGCTAGCAACTAACGTGGTTAGATGGCGGCAATGCACAAAGTGGACTTCACGTAGGAGATGGCCAAGTGGGTTGCATGAAGCATATACAAGCATCACATGCATGGCAATACAAGAAACACAATACATGCATTTACAAAAGCTTAGTTGCATATGCATGGCTGGGTGATAAGATGGCATTATAATATGCAAACAAACATCAAGGTGGCTGCAGTATGAGCATCACGTGCATACTTAGGTGTTACAATGGCATCCAACCCCACCACGAGAATGTGCAGCAGACGTGGCCGCTCGTTGCATGGTTTCACCGGAAAATGCAGTACATAGTGAAGGGCATGAGCGTCTCCTAAATGCAGCGAGGATAACGGCAGTACGATGGGTGTGTTGGCAGGGACTTTGCGATGAACTCCGTGTGGACGCTGTCACGAAGATAAAGCACCTACATCCGGAGAAGACGGCCGTTCGCTCCGCGTGCGAAGGAAGCGGCTGTGGTTTGCTCTGTGCGCAGTGCCGCAGCTATGTGAACAGTGGGTGGCAGCCATTCACCCGTCGACGAAATGCTCGTGGGTTCCGTTCGCATCCAACTGCAAGCGGAGGTGCTAAGCGTCGAAGTCGGAGGTGTTCGGTGGAGATCCTGGCATCATCCATACCCCTATAAAAGGGAGGTGCAGGGGACGCAAGAGGGGTCTTTTTTTTTCGGCTGTGTTTTTCTTTTGAGCTTGAGTTCGTGCTTTTGCTTTTGGTTGGATCTTTGTTTTGGGTTTTCTCTTTGGGTTTTTAAGATTGGGGTGCTGGCCTTCTTTAGCATTTTTTTTCCCTATTAGCGGACCCCTGTTTGTTCGCCTCTGCTTCCTTGGCGTGTCCCCTCTGCCACTCGGGAGCGGCGTCCGTGACGGGAAGACCGGAGGTGAAGCCGCTACAGTGGTTCTCCAGCAAGCCTTCCTTTGCATCGCGAGACTCCTCAGGAGAGAGTGCATCGTCCGTCCGTGGCATCCCCTGGGCACAGTTGACGGTGGCAACGTGAGCTCGCCGCCGCTGCTGCGTTCGTTTCGTCCGCGACTTTCCTCTGCAAAGAGTGGCCGCGTCGCAAGCTTCCGCGGCTAGCGTCCATCCGTCTCTCGTGGGAGGGCTGCAGCGACACTGTTAGCAGTGGGCTTCTTCGGCGGCTGTCACGAGGGCGTCCGAGCCTCGAGTGAAGCCGTTTCCCTCGACTGCGACCGCGTTTCCGTGTGGTGTGAAGGAAGGGACGCTGGCAAGCTTCCCTTGCCGCTTGCATGTGACGACCACTCGGACGTGAAGAGGATATCGGCAGCGAGCTTCCTTGAAGCCCCGTGGAAACCTGGGGCTTGGTTTTGATCTGGCGTCACGAGCTTCCTCGGTTTAGTTAGTGGCGAGCTGGGCTTTCGTGCTACACGTTCTCCTCTATTGTTTACTGTTATTCTCATGTCATTCATCTCAGTTTATTCCTCTGTCTGTTGTAGCATTTCTCTCATAGCTTAATTTAGTTAGCCTGTTTATCTTGGTTGTCTGAAGTATGATAAGTGCGCTAACATCACACGTTTTCTTTAAATCTCAATTCAGTGGAAGTATTGTGTTTTTGCTATCATCTTTAACTTTTTGCTTCCTCCTCTTTAAACGCAGTATCTTTATTTTGAAGTCGTCCTTGCATACGTTTAATCTAAATTGGTGTTTTAAGTTCCTTAAATCCATTCATCTAAATTAGTTGATTTTAAAATCATCAACTTTTATTTTAATGTCCATTTGCTCATGAATTGTTAATTATAAAACTCAAAATTTTCTATCTTAAAATCTAAATTTCCCTGTGGACTCGACTCGGACTCACCGCTTATCTATTCTCTTTTAATTAATTTGTGGGCCGATAATTAAAGTTGGTAGTGGACGTATTAACGGCATGCATTTTAACTATCAATTTTTGGCGCCGTTGCCGGGGAAGTTTATGATTTTTAGGTCGTTAATCTTGTATTTTTGTACATAAATTGACACTAATAATTTCTCTTTTTCTTATTTTTGCAGGAAAATCAAAAAAAAAGTGGTAAGTTTTCTTTGTCATTTATTTCAAAAAAAAATGAGGGAACGCTTTTCCAAGTAAGTACTCACATTTTCCCTTCTTGTGAGTTCAATTTCTTTTTCTTTCTTTCATTTTTCATATCTTGTGGCTAGATAGGTTCACAAAATAAAACTGGAAAAAAAATTTCATTTGAACTTTAATAAAAACCTTCATCTCAAGAGTAGCAACCACATTGCCATGTCTTAGGCCATGCATCATTTAGATTTGAATTCATTTTGTGATTAAATGCATTGTGGAAGAATTTTGCAAGGTGAGTTCTTTCTTTTTCCTAAATCACATGACATGCATTTTAACATAGAACCCCTTGTTTGATATTGTGGTGTTGCATTTCATTTCAAATTTATCTTAAGGGCAAAACCCATAATCACATAAGGTGGGGATTTCATCACCCTTCCTTAGCCCACAAACCACAACTCCACATTTTGCATTTCCCAAGCCTAATAAAATCTAGTAGACATTGGCCCTAGGGTTCACTTTGAGATTTGATTTCACTTGGGCCCATTATCAATTTGGAAACTAGTGTCTAGGAAAGAGGTCCGATGGCAAACGCCTTAAGTGGGATTGTGGTTTATTAATTAGGACCCTACATCTGTAGGGGGAGCCTCCCACAACCCCACCTCTTTCCTGGCTAGTGGACAGATTTGGTAGTGGACTTGGGCTGGATTTAAGTTGATTTGTGAGAAAGCTAACATTTGAGCCCACTTAGTGGTTGAACCTTAAGGGAAATTGTGCTTGTATCACCATCTAAAGGCTGGTGTCTAGGCAAGAGGTTAAAAGGCTACGCCTAAATGGATTTGTGGTTTATTAATTAGGATCTTGCGAAAGCAAGGGGAACCTCCCACAATCCTACCTCTTACCTGGCCAACTTGAAGGTCGGTGTGTGCAATATTGCAATTGAACTTTGGGGAATTCTCACTATTTGTGCTTTTAAGTCCAAGGAGCCCTAAGTCTTGTAGGTTAATGTGTTGATCAAGTGGTTGCAAAGAAAAAAAAATCTTTTCTACAAAACAAAAAAAAAATAATAATATCACTCTTTCTTGGGCTTTTTGCATTGCCACTACCACTTGTGTTCAGGCCCACTAATAATTCTTCCATGTTCAATCATGTGGGCCATTTGAATTCAAATCCATCATTTACCCAATATCATCCAAATCCTTCATTCATCCAAAATGGGGTTTACAATTCATCTCTTACCCAGGCACCAAACCAATTTCCATTTGCTTTTGCCACCAATTTCTCTCACTCAAACTCATATCCACGGTGGGAAAACCAACAATCTTCTTCTTGGGCACCCTATCAAGACCCCATTCAAAGTCCTTCGCACTCACACTTTTCAGATTGGGATTCTTACTCAAATGATCATTACAATCAAACCCAACATGAAGGACAACCCATCTACTCCTCACCACTTCAGTACCAAACTGATTTTCATTCTAACTACTCACCACTGTCTGAGTGCCATCCAATCTATCAAGATCCTCCAAAGTCTGATTTCAAGGATAACATTGATCAAGTGACTCAACTCATTTTGGCCCAAAATCAATCTTTCCAAGTCGACATGGCAGAAATGAAGGTCATGCTTGACCAATACCAAAGAGAGCTAGAAATGGACCAATGTAATAACCTCCCCAAGGAAAATTTTGAACATCCATTGCCTGATTACAGCATCACGCCAAATGATTCACCCATCAATCCTCAATTCAATGACTCTCAAATAAATTTTGATGAGGAGGATAATATGGAGCAACCATATCAGGAAAATTGGGGGGAAGTTAGTGAATCTCAATTCGTGATGGTCAAGGAAAATAATGAGGTGTTTAAGTTGGGGGGAGAACAAGAGGAAAATCAAACTTGGGCTCCAAACTCTAATGACTATTATGATCCAGCCCAACATACAAATCATTCCCCTTCGTGCTATTCATCTCCGCCACCCTCAGATAATCACCCAAATGATCAATTCAATCAGTTCCTTCTCCAAGGTCAACCCCTCCAAAAGCAAATCAATAGACTGACCATGGAAATCAAAAACATGGAGGGAGACCAATTCTTTGATTACTTTGTATCCAATCCTACTCATCATGTCCTTTACCCTGACTGTAATCACTCACTAATTCCTCAATCTCATAAAACTCAAAATTTTGATTCCGAAGATGAAGGGATTATGGAGAGAAATTGTCAGCAAATTTTACATGAAAACTCTAAGGACTTTAAGGAGATTGAAGAAATCAATGGGAAAGAAACCAAAGAAGGAGATGAACTAATGAATGATCATAGTCCCCCTCCTAAAAATGAATCTGAGGATCTTGTGCTTGATTGCCATCATGAGGGGAATGCTAGAGAGGTGGATGATCTCCAATTAGGGGGAGAGGAAGAGTATAATGAATCCCAAATCTCTAATCACATGTCTCCCCCTGAATTTGATGCAATTCACTTTGAAGATGGGAAAGAAGAGGAAGTGAAGATTGATCTAGAATTGAACATTTATTTGAATAATGAAGTTGAGGTAAATAAGGAACTGAATTATTTGAGTGTGCCACGTGATAATCTCAATATAGAGGAGTGGGTAGAGCTTATGCCAAATCTTGACTACGGTGATTCCTTTAAAACTCTTCAAGTCAGTTGGCCTAACCTTGCCCTACCTACTGATTGCTCTGATCCCACAGAATCTCAGGAGAAACATTTCGTAATAGATGACATGATTTTTCCCTATGTTTCTCCTCTATTCTCTGATCGGGGTGGTCCTTTTTACATGTCTCTGCCCCGTTATATGCTTTGCCCTTATACTCACCAGTTCCAGTTATATCTCTCAGGGCATGAAAAAGAAAATTTTGGCGAGAACAAAATTATGTGGTGGCTCATTCTAAAATCAACTTGTTGGTTATTGAGCTTCCATACGTCTGGCTGAAGACATTAAACTTAGCGCTAATTGGGAGGCAACCCAATTCTTTCATAAACAAATAAATAAATGAGGATGACTGATAGCTTTTCTTTCTAGGAACATGGAGCATGAAGCATCATATATCGACCAGCAACACTTCATCTTGCCCAGGTTGTATCTTTCTCTCTCAATACATTCACTCTATATTGTCCTAATTTTCTATTTTAAAGCATGTCATTGAGGGCAATGTCACTTTAGTTGGGAGGTAGCTTAAGCTTAAATTTTCATCAAAATGCTGTAATCTTTCATGATTCCCCTAACAAATGCTTCAGGGTCATTTTTCATGATAAGAAACATTGTCAAAATGATAAGGCTTAGAATATCCACTTGTGACAGCATTGAATTAAAGGGTAAATTAGTTGTCCATGTTTTTAGCATCTTCCTCGGAACACACTTAGATTTTTGAACTCGCACACATTTGCACACTAATGAGAATAGTGGGTTTTAAACATAAGGATGATGAGATTTTTTGCTTAATACTTAGGCGATGATTGAAAATTCTGCCTAGTCATTAAAGATCAATCGTGGGGAAAAAGCTACCTGCCTACGAATAAGTGCAAAGCACCAAAAGAAAAAAAATGTGAAACAAATCATGGAAAATGGTCCTGATCTTAGTAACCGGGCCTGCTTCTCCTAAGGCAAGAGTTGAGGTTCGCGTCAAACGGTGAAGGAATGTGCAGCACCATGATAGAAAAAAATATATATATAAGAAAAAAAAAGATGATGATGAAATAAGGCAGAGTGAAGCTACCTGTAATTCGAGAGTCTGATTTGCAATAGGTAGAATTAGAAATCATCGTTAAAGTGATAAATAGAAGGCTCATGCATCCAGTTGTCTGATGTCCACTAATCAAATTAGAACACTTACACAAAGAGATACAAAATTTATGAGTGTAACCTGAGGAAGTGTCTAATTACATGGATTGACGAAGTTTATTCCGGACATTTATTGTTTGAACTTGTAATATTCTATAGTTCAAAACATAATGCTCAGCATTCATGTCATGAAACGTGATTTTTTTTGAACTCTTGTTAGTACTAATTCTATAATTGTTTGCATTGCTAAGGGTCTAGCAATGAGTAAGTTGGGGGGTGTGATAACTTCTTATTTTCACATATTATTTCTATATGATTGGGAGATAATTTTAAGTAAAATGTTGATTATGTGTGAAATGATCATAGAAATAGATTTTAGCTAACACTTGAGCTTTTCATGAAAAAATAAATATTTGGGAGTAATTTGCAAATAATAATGAGAGCATATAGGTGAATAAGATTTGCATTGATTAAATTATGTTAACAACATTGTACGCACATCTTTTTTAATGACAGGTTGTTGATTGGCATTATCACACATGGAGATGAAGGTGTTGGTGCATGCATGAATCATGCATGGTGGAGTGGGCTTCACGTAGAAGGCCATTGGCTTAGTTGCACTAAAGCTACAGTTTGATGGGTTAATCACGTAAAGAAATGGTGGCTCGTTGTATACATGCATGGTGGAGTGGGCTTCACGTAGAGAGGGCCATGTGGTTAACATGCATGGGCTAGCAACTAACGTGGTTAGATGGCGGCAATGCACAAAGTGGACTTCACGTAGGAGATGGCCAAGTGGGTTGCATGAAGCATATACAAGCATCACGTGCATGGCAATACAAGAAACACAATACATGCATTTACAAAAGCTTAGTTGCATATGCATGGCTGGGTGATAAGATGGCATTATAATATGCAAACAAACATCAAGGTGGCTGCAGTATGAGCATCACGTGCATACTTAGGTGTTACAATGGCATCCAACCCCACCACGAGAATGTGCAGCAGACGTGGCCGCTCGTTGCATGGTTTCACCGGAAAATGCAGTACATAGCGAAGGGCATGAGCGTCTCCTAAATGCAGCGAGGATAACGGCAGTACGATGGGTGTGTTGGCAGGGACTTTGCGATGAACTCCGTGTGGACGCTGTCACGAAGATAAAGCACCTACATCCGGAGAAGACGGCCGTTCGCTCCGCGTGCGAAGGAAGCGGCTGTGGTTTGCTCTGTGCGCAGTGCCGCAGCTATGTGAACAGTGGGTGGCAGCCATTCACCCGTCGACGAAATGCTCGTGGGTTCCGTTCGCATCCAACTGCAAGCGGAGGTGCTAAGCGTCGAAGTCGGAGGTGTTCGGTGGAGATCCTGGCATCATCCATACCCCTATAAAAGGGAGGTGCAGGGGACGCAAGAGGGGTCTTTTTTTTTCGGCTGTGTTTTTCTTTTGAGCTTGAGTTCGTGCTTTTGCTTTTGGTTGGATCTTTGTTTTGGGTTTTCTCTTTGGGTTTTTAAGATTGGGGTGCTGGCCTTCTTTAGCATTTTTTTTCCCTATTAGCAGACCCCTGTTTGTTCGCCTCTGCTTCCTTGGCGTGTCCCCTCTGCCACTCGGGAGCGGCGTCCGTGACGGGAAGACCGGAGGTGAAGCCGCTACTGTGGTTCTCCAGCAAGCCTTCCTTTGCATCGCGAGACTCCTCAGGAGAGAGTGCATCGTCCGTCCGTGGCATCCCCTGGGCACAGTTGACGGTGGCAACGTGAGCTCGCCGCCGCTGCTGCGTTCGTTTCATCCGCGACTTTCCTCTGCAAAGAGTGGCCGCGTCGCAAGCTTCCGCGGCTAGCGTCCATCCGTCTCTCGTGGGAGGGCTGCAGCGGCACTGTTAGCAGTGGGCTTCTTCGGCGGCTGTCACGAGGGCGTCCGAGCCTCGAGTGAAGCCGTTTCCCTCGACTGCGACCGCGTTTCCGTGTGGTGTGAAGGAAGGGACGCTGGCAAGCTTCCCTTGCCGCTTGCATGTGACGACCACTCGGACGTGAAGAGGATATCGGCAGCGAGCTTCCTTGAAGCCCCGTGGAAACCTGGGGCTTGGTTTTGATCTGGCGTCACGAGCTTCCTCGGTTTAGTTAGTGGCGAGCTGGGCTTTCGTGCTACACGTTCTCCTCTATTGTTTATTGTTATTCTCATGTCATTCATCTCAGTTTATTCCTCTGTCTGTTGTAGCATTTCTCTCATAGCTTAATTTAGTTAGCCTATTTATCTTGGTTGTCTGAAGTATGATAAGTGCGCTAACATCACACGTTTTCTTTAAATCTCAATTCAGTGGAAGTATTGTGTTTTTGCTATCATCTTTAACTTTTTGCTTCCTCCTCTTTAAACGCAGTATCTTTATTTTGAAGTCGTCCTTGCATACGTTTAATCTAAATTGGTGTTTTAAGTTCCTTAAATCCATTCATCTAAATTAGTTGATTTTAAAATCATCAACTTTTATTTTAATGTCCATTTGCTCATGAATTGTTAATTATAAAACTCAAAATTTTCTATCTTAAAATCTAAATTTCCCTGTGGACTCGACTCGGACTCACCGCTTATCTATTCTCTTTTAATTAATTTGTGGGCCGATAATTAAAGTTGGTAGTGGACGTATTAACGGCATGCATTTTAACTATCTATTTTTGGCGCCGTTGCCGGGGAAGTTTATGATTTTTAGGTCGTTAATCTTGTATTTTTGTACATAAATTGACACTAATAATTTCTCTTTTTCTTATTTTTGCAGGAAAATCAAAAAAAAAGTGGTAAGTTTTCTTTGTCATTTATTTCAAAAAAAAATGAGGGAACGCTTTTCCAAGTAAGTACTCACATTTTCCCTTCTTGTGAGTTCAATTTCTTTTTCTTTCTTTCATTTTTCATATCTTGTGGCTAGATAGGTTCACAAAATAAAACTGGAAAAAAAATTTCATTTGAACTTTAATAAAAACCTTCATCTCAAGAGTAGCAACCACATTGCCATGTCTTAGGCCATGCATCATTTAGATTTGAATTCATTTTGTGATTAAATGCATTGTGGAAGAATTTTGCAAGGTGAGTTCTTTCTTTTTCCTAAATCACATGACATGCATTTTAACATAGAACCCCTTGTTTGATATTGTGGTGTTGCATTTCATTTCAAATTATCTTAAGGGCAAAACCCATAATCACATAAGGTGGGGATTTCATCACCCTTCCTTAGCCCACAAACCACAACTCCACATTTTGCATTTCCCAAGCCTAATAAAATCTAGTAGACATTGGCCCTAGGGTTCACTTTGAGATTTGATTTCACTTGGGCCCATTATCAATTTGGAAACTAGTGTCTAGGAAAGAGGTCCGATGGCAAACGCCTTAAGTGGGATTGTGGTTTATTAATTAGGACCCTACATCTGTAGGGGGAGCCTCCCACAACCCCACCTCTTTCCTGGCTAGTGGACAGATTTGGTAGTGGACTTGGGCTGGATTTAAGTTGATTTGTGAGAAAGCTAACATTTGAGCCCACTTAGTGGTTGAACCTTAAGGGAAATTGTGCTTGTATCACCATCTAAAGGCTGGTGTCTAGGCAAGAGGTTAAAAGGCTACGCCTAAATGGATTTGTGGTTTATTAATTAGGATCTTGCGAAAGCAAGGGGAACCTCCCACAATCCTACCTCTTACCTGGCCAACTTGAAGGTCGGTGTGTGCAATATTGCAATTGAACTTTGGGGAATTCTCACTATTTGTGCTTTTAAGTCCAAGGAGCCCTAAGTCTTGTAGGTTAATGTGTTGATCAAGTGGTTGCAAAGAAAAAAAAATCTTTTCTGCAAAACAAAATAAAAAATAATAATATCACTCTTTCTTGGGCTTTTTGCATTGCCACTACCACTTGTGTTCAGGCCCACTAATAATTCTTCCATGTTCAATCATGTGGGCCACTTGAATTCAAATCCATCATTTACCCAATATCATCCAAATCCTTCATTCATCCAAAATGGGGTTTACAATTCATCTCTTACCCAGGCACCAAACCAATTTCCATTGGCTTTTGCCACCAATTTCTCTCACTCAAACTCATATCCACGGTGGGAAAACCAACAATCTTCTTCTTGGGCACCCTATCAAGACCCCATTCAAAGTCCTTCGCACTCACACTTTTCAGATTGGGATTCTTACTCAAATGATCATTACAATCAAGCCCAACATGAAGGACAACCCATCTACTCCTCACCACTTCAGTACCAAACTGATTTTCATTCTAACTACTCACCACTGTCTGAGTGCCATCCAATCTATCCAGATCCTCCAAAGTCTGATTTCGAGGACAACATTGATCAAGTGACTCAACTCATTTTGGCCCAAAATCAATCTTTCCAAGCCGACATGGCAGAAATGAAGGTCATGCTTGACCAATACCAAAGAGAGCTAGAAATGGACCAATGTGATAACCTCCCCAAGGAAAATTTTGAACATCCATTGCCTGATTACAATATCACGCCAAATGATTCACCCATCAATCCTCAATTCAATGACTCTCAAATAAATTTTGATGAGGAGGATAATATGGAGCAACCATATCAGGAAAATTGGGGGGAAGTTAGTGAATCTCAATTCGTGATGGTCAAGGAAAATAATGAGGTGTTTAAGTTGGGGGGAGAACAAGAGGAAAATCAAACTTGGGCTCCAAACTCTAATGACTATTATGATCCAGCCCAACATACAAATCATTCCCCTTCTTGCTATTCATCTCCGCCACCCTCAGATAATCACCCAAATGATCAATTCAATCAGTTCCTTCTCCAAGGTCAACCCCTCCAAAAGCAAATCAATAGACTGACCATGGAAATCAAAAACATGGAGGGAGACCAATTCTTTGATTACTCTGTATCCAATCCTACTCATCATGTCCTTTACCCTGACTGTAATCACTCACTAATTCCTCAATCTCATAAAACTCAAAATTTTGATTCCGAAGATGAAGGGATTATGGAGAGAAATTGTCAGCAAATTTTACATGAAAACTCTAAGGACTTTAAGGAGATTGAAGAAATCAATGGGAAAGAAACCAAAGAAGGAGATGAACTAATGAATGATCATAGTCCCCCTCCTAAAAATGAATCTGAGGAGCTTGTGCTTGATTGCCATCATGAGGGGAATGCTAGAGAGGTGGATGATCTCCAATTAGGGGGAGAGGAAGAGTATAATGAATCCCAAATCTCTAATCACATGTCTCCCCCTGAATTTGATGCAATTCACTTTGAAGATGGGAAAGAAGAGGAAGTGAAGATGGATCTAGAATTGAACATTTATTTGAATAATGAAGTTGAGGTAAATAAGGAACTGAATTATTTGAGTGTGCCACGTGATAATCTCAATATAGAGGAGAGGGTAGAGCTTATGCCAAATCTTGACTACGGTGATTCCTTTAAAACTCTTCAAGTCAGTTGGCCCAACCTTGCCCTACCTACTGATTGCTCTGATCCCACAGAATCTCAGGAGAAACATTTCGTAATAGATGACATGATTTTTCCCTATGTTTCTCCTCTATTCTCTGATCGGGGTGGTCCTTTTACATGTCTCCGCCCCGTTATATGCTTTGCCCTTATACTCACCAGTTCCAGTTATATCTCTCAGGGCATGAAAAAGAAAATTTTGGCGAGAACAAAATTATGTGGTGGCTCATTCTAAAATCAACTTGTTGGTTATTGAGCTTCCATACGTCTGGCTGAAGACATTAAACTTAGCGCTAATTGGGAGGCAACCCAATTCTTTCATAAACAAATGAATAAATGAGGATGACTGATAGCTTTTCTTTCTAGGAACATGGAGCATGAAGCATCATATATCGACCAGCAACACTTCATCTTGCCCAGGTTGTATCTTTCTCTCTCAATACATTCACTCTATATTGTCCTAATTTTCTATTTTAAAGCATGTCATTGAGGGCAATGTCACTTTAGTTGGGAGGTAGCTTAAGCTTAAATTTTCATCAAAATGCTGTAATCTTTCATGATTCCCCTAACAAATGCTTCAGGGTCATTTTTTATGATAAGAAACATTGTCAAAATGATAAGGCTTAGAATATCCACTTGTGACAGCATTGAATTAAAGGGTAAATTAGTTGTCCATGTTTTTAGCATCTTCCTCGGAACACACTTAGATTTTTGAACTCGCACACATTTGCACACTAATGAGAATAGTGGGTTTTAAACATAAGGATGATGAGATTTTTTGCTTAATACTTAGGCGATGATTGAAAATTCTGCCTAGTCATTAAAGATCAATCGTGGGGAAAAAGCTACCTGCCTACGAATAAGTGCAAAGCACCAAAAGAAAAAAAATGTGAAACAAATCATGGAAAATGGTCCTGATCTTAGTAACCGGGCCTGCTTCTCCAAAGGCAAGAGTTGAGGTTCGCGTCAAACGGTGAAGGAATGTGCAGCACCATGATAGAAAAAAATATATATATAAGAAAAAAAAAGATGATGATGAAATAAGGCAGAGTGAAGCTACCTGTAATTCGAGAGTCTGATTTGCAATAGGTAGAATTAGAAATCATCGTTAAAGTGATAAATAGAAGGCTCATGCATCCAGTTGTCTGATGTCCACTAATCAAATTAGAACACTTACACAAAGAGATACAAAATTTATGAGTGTAACCTGAGGAAGTGTCTAATTACATGGATTGACGAAGTTTATTCCGGACATTTATTGTTTGAACTTGTAATATTCTATAGTTCAAAACATAATGCTCAGCATTCATGTCATGAAACGTGATTTTTTTTGAACTCTTGTTAGTACTAATTCTATAATTGTTTGCATTGCTAAGGGTCTAGCAATGAGTAAGTTGGGGGGTGTGATAACTTCTTATTTTCACATATTATTTCTATATGATTGGGAGATAATTTTAAGTAAAATGTTGATTATGTGTGAAATGATCATAGAAATAGATTTTAGCTAACACTTGAGCTTTTCATGAAAAAATAAATATTTGGGAGTAATTTGCAAATAATAATGAGAGCATATAGGTGAATAAGATTTGCATTGATTAAATTATGTTAACAACATTGTACGCACATCTTTTTTAATGACAGGTTGTTGATTGGCATTATCACACATGGAGATGAAGGTGTTGGTGCATGCATGAATCATGCATGGTGGAGTGGGCTTCACGTAGAAGGCCATTGGCTTAGTTGCACTAAAGCTACAGTTTGATGGGTTAATCACGTAAAGAAATGGTGGCTCGTTGTATACATGCATGGTGGAGTGGGCTTCACGTAGAGAGGGCCATGTGGTTAACATGCATGGGCTAGCAACTAACGTGGTTAGATGGCGGCAATGCACAAAGTGGACTTCACGTAGGAGATGGCCAAGTGGGTTGCATGAAGCATATACAAGCATCACGTGCATGGCAATACAAGAAACACAATACATGCATTTACAAAAGCTTAGTTGCATATGCATGGCTGGGTGATAAGATGGCATTATAATATGCAAACAAACATCAAGGTGGCTGCAGTATGAGCATCACGTGCATACTTAGGTGTTACAATGGCATCCAACCCCACCACGAGAATGTGCAGCAGACGTGGCCGCTCGTTGCATGGTTTCACCGGAAAATGCAGTACATAGCGAAGGGCATGAGCGTCTCCTAAATGCAGCGAGGATAACGGCAGTACGATGGGTGTGTTGGCAGGGACTTTGCGATGAACTCCGTGTGGACGCTGTCACGAAGATAAAGCACCTACATCCGGAGAAGACGGCCGTTCGCTCCGCGTGCGAAGGAAGCGGCTGTGGTTTGCTCTGTGCGCAGTGCCGCAGCTATGTGAACAGTGGGTGGCAGCCATTCACCCGTCGACGAAATGCTCGTGGGTTCCGTTCGCATCCAACTGCAAGCGGAGGTGCTAAGCGTCGAAGTCGGAGGTGTTCGGTGGAGATCCTGGCATCATCCATACCCCTATAAAAGGGAGGTGCAGGGGACGCAAGAGGGGTCTTTTTTTTTCGACTGTGTTTTTCTTTTGAGCTTGAGTTCGTGCTTTTGCTTTTGGTTGGATCTTTGTTTTGGGTTTTCTCTTTGGGTTTTTAAGATTGGGGTGCTGGCCTTCTTTAGCATTTTTTTTCCCTATTAGCGGACCCCTGTTTGTTCGCCTCTGCTTCCTTGGCGTGTCCCCTCTGCCACTCGGGAGCGGCGTCCGTGACGGGAAGACCGGAGGTGAAGCCGCTATAGTGGTTCTCCAGCAAGCCTTCCTTTGCATCGCGAGACTCCTCAGGAGAGAGTGCATCGTCCGTCCGTGGCATCCCCTGGGCACAGTTGACGGTGGCAACGTGAGCTCGCCGCCGCTGCTGCGTTCGTTTCGTCCGCGACTTTCCTCTGCAAAGAGTGGCCGCGTCGCAAGCTTCCGCGGCTAGCGTCCATCCGTCTCTCGTGGGAGGGCTGCAGCGGCACTGTTAGCAGTGGGCTTCTTCGGCGGCTGTCACGAGGGCGTCCGAGCCTCGAGTGAAGCCGTTTCCCTCGACTGCGACCGCGTTTCCGTGTGGTGTGAAGGAAGGGACGCTGGCAAGCTTCCCTTGCCGCTTGCATGTGACGACCACTCGGACGTGAAGAGGATATCGGCAGCGAGCTTCCTTGAAGCCCCGTGGAAACCTGGGGCTTGGTTTTGATCTGGCGTCACGAGCTTCCTCGGTTTAGTTAGTGGCGAGCTGGGCTTTTGTGCTACACGTTCTCCTCTATTGTTTACTGTTATTCTCATGTCATTCATCTCAGTTTATTCCTCTGTCTGTTGTAGCATTTCTCTCATAGCTTAATTTAGTTAGCCTGTTTATCTTGGTTGTCTGAAGTATGATAAGTGCGCTAACATCACACGTTTTCTTTAAATCTCAATTCAGTGGAAGTATTGTGTTTTTGCTATCATCTTTAACTTTTTGCTTCCTCCTCTTTAAACGCAGTATCTTTATTTTGAAGTCGTCCTTGCATACGTTTAATCTAAATTGGTGTTTTAAGTTCCTTAAATCCATTCATCTAAATTAGTTGATTTTAAAATCATCAACTTTTATTTTAATGTCCATTTGCTCATGAATTGTTAATTATAAAACTCAAAATTTTCTATCTTAAAATCTAAATTTCCCTGTGGACTCGACTCGGACTCACCGCTTATCTATTCTCTTTTAATTAATTTGTGGGCCGATAATTAAAGTTGGTAGTGGACGTATTAACGGCATGCATTTTAACTATCAATTTTTGGCGCCGTTGCCGGGGAAGTTTATGATTTTTAGGTCGTTAATCTTGTATTTTTGTACATAAATTGACACTAATAATTTCTCTTTTTCTTATTTTTGCAGGAAAATAAAAAAAAGTGGTAAGTTTTCTTTGTCATTTATTTCAAAAAAAAAATGAGGGAACGCTTTTCCAAGTAAGTACTCACATTTTCCCTTCTTGTGAGTTCAATTTCTTTTTCTTTCTTTCATTTTTCATATCTTGTGGCTAGATAGGTTCACAAAATAAAACTGGAAAAAAAATTTCATTTGAACTTTAATAAAAACCTTCATCTCAAGAGTAGCAACCACATTGCCATGTCTTAGGCCATGCATCATTTAGATTTGAATTCATTTTGTGATTAAATGCATATTGAAGAATTTGGCAAGGTGAGTTCTTTCTTTTTCCTAAATCACATGACATGCAATTTACATAGAACCCCTTGTTTGACTATGTGGTGTTGCATTTCATTTCAAATTATCTTAAGGGCAAAACCCATAATCACATAAGGTGGGGATTTCATCACCCTTCCTTAGCCCACAAACCACAACTCCACATTTTGCATTTCCCAAGCCTAATAAAATCTAGTAGACATTGGCCCTAGGGTTCACTTTGAGATTTGATTTCACTTGGGCCCATTATCAATTTGGAAACTAGTGTCTAGGAAAGAGGTCCGATGGCAAACGCCTTAAGTGGGATTGTGGTTTATTAATTAGGACCCTACATCTGTAGGGGGAGCCTCCCACAACCCCACCTCTTTCCTGGCTAGTGGACAGATTTGGTAGTGGACTTGGGCTGGATTTAAGTTGATTTGTGAGAAAGCTAACATTTGAGCCCACTTAGTGGTTGAACCTTAAGGGAAATTGTGCTTGTATCACCATCTAAAGGCTGGTGTCTAGGCAAGAGGTTAAAAGGCTACGCCTAAATGGATTTGTGGTTTATTAATTAGGATCTTGCGAAAGCAAGGGGAACCTCCCACAATCCTACCTCTTACCTGGCCAACTTGAAGGTCGGTGTGTGCAATATTGCAATTGAACTTTGGGGAATTCTCACTATTTGTGCTTTTAAGTCCAAGGAGCCCTAAGTCTTGTAGGTTAATGTGTTGATCAAGTGGTTGCAAAGAAAAAAAAATCTTTTCTACAAAACAAAAAAAAAATAATAATATCACTCTTTCTTGGGCTTTTTGCATTGCCACTACCACTTGTGTTCAGGCCCACTAATAATTCTTCCATGTTCAATCATGTGGGCCACTTGAATTCAAATCCATCATTTACCCAATATCATCCAAATCCTTCATTCATCCAAAATGGGGTTTACAATTCATCTCTTACCCAGGCACCAAACCAATTTCCATTTGCTTTTGCCACCAATTTCTCTCACTCAAACTCATATCCACGGTGGGAAAACCAACAATCTTCTTCTTGGGCACCCTATCAAGACCCCATTCAAAGTCCTTCGCACTCACACTTTTCAGATTGGATTCTTACTCAAATGATCATTACAATCAAACCCAACATGAAGGACAACCCATCTACTCCTCACCACTTCAGTACCAAACTGATTTTCATTCTAACTACTCACCACTGTCTGAGTGCCATCCAATCTATCAAGATCCTCCAAAGTCTGATTTCAAGGATAACATTGATCAAGTGACTCAACTCATTTTGGCCCAAAATCAATCTTTCCAAGTCGACATGGCAGAAATGAAGGTCATGCTTGACCAATACCAAAGAGAGCTAGAAATGGACCAATGTAATAACCTCCCCAAGGAAAATTTTGAACATCCATTGCCTGATTACAGCATCACGCCAAATGATTCACCCATCAATCCTCAATTCAATGACTCTCAAATAAATTTTGATGAGGAGGATAATATGGAGCAACCATATCAGGAAAATTGGGGGGAAGTTAGTGAATCTCAATTCGTGATGGTCAAGGAAAATAATGAGGTGTTTAAGTTGGGGGGAGAACAAGAGGAAAATCAAACTTGGGCTCCAAACTCTAATGACTATTATGATCCAGCCCAACATACAAATCATTCCCCTTCGTGCTATTCATCTCCGCCACCCTCAGATAATCACCCAAATGATCAATTCAATCAGTTCCTTCTCCAAGGTCAACCCCTCCAAAAGCAAATCAATAGACTGACCATGGAAATCAAAAACATGGAGGGAGACCAATTCTTTGATTACTTTGTATCCAATCCTACTCATCATGTCCTTTACCCTGACTGTAATCACTCACTAATTCCTCAATCTCATAAAACTCAAAATTTTGATTCCGAAGATGAAGGGATTATGGAGAGAAATTGTCAGCAAATTTTACATGAAAACTCTAAGGACTTTAAGGAGATTGAAGAAATCAATGGGAAAGAAACCAAAGAAGGAGATGAACTAATGAATGATCATAGTCCCCCTCCTAAAAATGAATCTGAGGATCTTGTGCTTGATTGCCATCATGAGGGGAATGCTAGAGAGGTGGATGATCTCCAATTAGGGGGAGAGGAAGAGTATAATGAATCCCAAATCTCTAATCACATGTCTCCCCCTGAATTTGATGCAATTCACTTTGAAGATGGGAAAGAAGAGGAAGTGAAGATTGATCTAGAATTGAACATTTATTTGAATAATGAAGTTGAGGTAAATAAGGAACTGAATTATTTGAGTGTGCCACGTGATAATCTCAATATAGAGGAGTGGGTAGAGCTTATGCCAAATCTTGACTACGGTGATTCCTTTAAAACTCTTCAAGTCAGTTGGCCCAACCTTGCCCTACCTACTGATTGCTCTGATCCCACAGAATCTCAGGAGAAACATTTCGTAATAGATGACATGATTTTTCCCTATGTTTCTCCTCTATTCTCTGATCGGGGTGGTCCTTTTTACATGTCTCCGCCCCGTTATATGCTTTGCCCTTATACTCACCAGTTCCAGTTATATCTCTCAGGGCATGAAAAAGAAAATTTTGGCGAGAACAAAATTATGTGGTGGCTCATTCTAAAATCAACTTGTTGGTTATTGAGCTTCCATACGTCTGGCTGAAGACATTAAACTTAGCGCTAATTGGGAGGCAACCCAATTCTTTCATAAACAAATAAATAAATGAGGATGACTGATAGCTTTTCTTTCTAGGAACATGGAGCATGAAGCATCATATATCGACCAGCAACACTTCATCTTGCCCAGGTTGTATCTTTCTCTCTCAATACATTCACTCTATATTGTCCTAATTTTCTATTTTAAAGCATGTCATTGAGGGCAATGTCACTTTAGTTGGGAGGTAGCTTAAGCTTAAATTTTCATCAAAATGCTGTAATCTTTCATGATTCCCCTAACAAATGCTTCAGGGTCATTTTTCATGATAAGAAACATTGTCAAAATGATAAGGCTTAGAATATCCACTTGTGACAGCATTGAATTAAAGGGTAAATTAGTTGTCCATGTTTTTAGCATCTTCCTCGGAACACACTTAGATTTTTGAACTCGCACACATTTGCACACTAATGAGAATAGTGGGTTTTAAACATAAGGATGATGAGATTTTTTGCTTAATACTTAGGCGATGATTGAAAATTCTGCCTAGTCATTAAAGATCAATCGTGGGGAAAAAGCTACCTGCCTACGAATAAGTGCAAAGCACCAAAAGAAAAAAAATGTGAAACAAATCATGGAAAATGGTCCTGATCTTAGTAACCGGGCCTGCTTCTCCTAAGGCAAGAGTTGAGGTTCGCGTCAAACGGTGAAGGAATGTGCAGCACCATGATAGAAAAAAAATATATATAAGAAAAAAAAAGATGATGATGAAATAAGGCAGAGTGAAGCTACCTGTAATTCGAGAGTCTGATTTGCAATAGGTAGAATTAGAAATCATCGTTAAAGTGATAAATAGAAGGCTCATGCATCCAGTTGTCTGATGTCCACTAATCAAATTAGAACACTTACACAAAGAGATACAAAATTTATGAGTGTAACCTGAGGAAGTGTCTAATTACATGGATTGACGAAGTTTATTCCGGACATTTATTGTTTGAACTTGTAATATTCTATAGTTCAAAACATAATGCTCAGCATTCATGTCATGAAACGTGATTTTTTTTGAACTCTTGTTAGTACTAATTCTATAATTGTTTGCATTGCTAAGGGTCTAGCAATGAGTAAGTTGGGGGGTGTGATAACTTCTTATTTTCACATATTATTTCTATATGATTGGGAGATAATTTTAAGTAAAATGTTGATTATGTGTGAAATGATCATAGAAATAGATTTTAGCTAACACTTGAGCTTTTCATGAAAAAATAAATATTTGGGAGTAATTTGCAAATAATAATGAGAGCATATAGGTGAATAAGATTTGCATTGATTAAATTATGTTAACAACATTGTACGCACATCTTTTTTAATGACAGGTTGTTGATTGGCATTATCACACATGGAGATGAAGGTGTTGGTGCATGCATGAATCATGCATGGTGGAGTGGGCTTCACGTAGAAGGCCATTGGCTTAGTTGCACTAAAGCTACAGTTTGATGGGTTAATCACGTAAAGAAATGGTGGCTCGTTGTATACATGCATGGTGGAGTGGGCTTCACGTAGAGAGGGCCATGTGGTTAACATGCATGGGCTAGCAACTAACGTGGTTAGATGGCGGCAATGCACAAAGTGGACTTCACGTAGGAGATGGCCAAGTGGGTTGCATGAAGCATATACAAGCATCACGTGCATGGCAATACAAGAAACACAATACATGCATTTACAAAAGCTTAGTTGCATATGCATGGCTGGGTGATAAGATGGCATTATAATATGCAAACAAACATCAAGGTGGCTGCAGTATGAGCATCACGTGCATACTTAGGTGTTACAATGGCATCCAACCCCACCACGAGAATGTGCAGCAGACGTGGCCGCTCGTTGCATGGTTTCACCGGAAAATGCAGTACATAGCGAAGGGCATGAGCGTCTCCTAAATGCAGCGAGGATAACGGCAGTACGATGGGTGTGTTGGCAGGGACTTTGCGATGAACTCCGTGTGGACGCTGTCACGAAGATAAAGCACCTACATCCGGAGAAGACGGCCGTTCGCTCCGCGTGCGAAGGAAGCGGCTGTGGTTTGCTCTGTGCGCAGTGCCGCAGCTATGTGAACAGTGGGTGGCAGCCATTCACCCGTCGACGAAATGCTCGTGGGTTCCGTTCGCATCCAACTGCAAGCGGAGGTGCTAAGCGTCGAAGTCGGAGGTGTTCGGTGGAGATCCTGGCATCATCCATACCCCTATAAAAGGAGGTGCAGGGGACGCAAGAGGGGTCTTTTTTTTTCGGCTGTGTTTTTCTTTTGAGCTTGAGTTCGTGCTTTTGCTTTTGGTTGGATCTTTGTTTTGGGTTTTCTCTTTGGGTTTTTAAGATTGGGGTGCTGGCCTTCTTTAGCATTTTTTTCCCTATTAGCGGACCCCTGTTTGTTCGCCTCTGCTTCCTTGGCGTGTCCCCTCTGCCACTCGGGAGCGGCGTCCGTGACGGGAAGACCGGAGGTGAAGCCGCTACAGTGGTTCTCCAGCAAGCCTTCCTTTGCATCGCGAGACTCCTCAGGAGAGAGTGCATCGTCCGTCCGTGGCATCCCCTGGGCACAGTTGACGGTGGCAACGTGAGCTCGCCGCCGCTGCTGCGTTCGTTTCGTCCGCGACTTTCCTCTGCAAAGAGTGGCCGCGTCGCAAGCTTCCGCGGCTAGCATCCATCCGTCTCTCGTGGGAGGGATGCAGCGGCACTGTTAGCAGTGGGCTTCTTCGGCGGCTGTCACGAGGGCGTCCGAGCCTCGAGTGAAGCCGTTTCCCTCGACTGCGACCGCGTTTCCGTGTGGTGTGAAGGAAGGGACGCTGGCAAGCTTCCCTTGCCGCTTGCATGTGACGACCACTCAGACGTGAAGAGGATATCGGCAGCGAGCTTCCTTGAAGCCCCGTGGAAACCTGGGGCTTGGTTTTGATCTGGCGTCACGAGCTTCCTCGGTTTAGTTAGTGGCGAGCTGGGCTTTCGTGCTACACGTTCTCCTCTATTGTTTACTGTTATTCTCATGTCATTCATCTCAGTTTATTCCTCTGTCTGTTGTAGCATTTCTCTCATAGCTTAATTTAGTTAGCCTGTTTATCTTGGTTGTCTGAAGTATGATAAGTGCGCTAACATCACACGTTTTCTTTAAATCTCAATTCAGTGGAAGTATTGTGTTTTTGCTATCATCTTTAACTTTTGCTTCCTCCTCTTTAAACGCAGTATCTTTATTTTGAAGTCGTCCTTGCATACGTTTAATCTAAATTGGTGTTTTAAGTTCCTTAAATCCATTCATCTAAATTAGTTGATTTTAAAATCATCAACTTTTATTTTAATGTCCATTTGCTCATGAATTGTTAATTATAAAACTCAAAATTTTCTATCTTAAAATCTAAATTTCCCTGTGGACTCGACTCGGACTCACCGCTTATCTATTCTCTTTTAATTAATTTGTGGGCCGATAATTAAAGTTGGTAGTGGACGTATTAACGGCATGCATTTTAACTATCACCGAGCTACCCATTTCATGGCCTGGCGGCACTCCGCCCTAACCGAGCTACCCATTTCTTGGTATAACGGCACTCTGCCCTAGCCAAGCTACACCCATTTTCCGGTCTAACGGCACTCCACCCTAACCAAGCTGCCCTCATCTTAAGCTGGTGGCATTCCGACCTGTCACCCTCTAAAAAGGGAGAGAAAGAGAATGAAAGAAAACAAAAATGGGGGGTTAAAAATAGAGATACCCCGCCAGACTTGCTCCTATATTAGGGACAAGTGCAAAAATGGCCCAAAACCCAGCTGTGGTGAAAACCCGAAAGGGCACTGCAGGTAAAATCGGGTACCCCGCCACGTGAAAACCTAAAAGGGCGTGTGGGCAAAAGCAAGAGGGGGCTGGCTCCGGCGAAAACCCGAAAGGGCGCTTGGGTCGGTAATGTGGTGATTCCAAAGAAAGCCTCACCTCCCACCATAAAGCTCCTCGTCGATCGAACGGCGCCTTGCCCGATCAATGATTAAACCCACCCGGAATGGACCTTACGTCTATTCTGTTGAAGCCGTCATGCATTGCTCGGGAAAAATTCCCTCGATAATAAGCCCACCTCGGGATAGACCTTCCGTCTGTTTTGATAAAACACTTCCACTTGTTTCTGTCTAAGACCCACAACAATGAAACCCTGTCCGGTTTAGACCTTACGTCTATCCCGATGAAACCTATGAAATCCTTGCATTGGTATAAACCCAGTACTGAAACCTGATACTGATCGACCGGCACATTGCCCGATCAGCAATAAAACCTTGTTCGGTTTAGACCTTACGTCTATTCCGACTAAATCTACAGTCTCTTTACGTCCCGCCGTGATGAAACCTGCTATTGATCGATTGGCACACTGCCCGATCTATGATGAAACCTATCCAGTTTAGACCTTCCGTCTATCCTGATGAAATCCATGAACTCCTTGCATTGGTATAAATCCAATACCGATGATGAAACCCGCCATTGATCGATTGGCACCTCGCCTAATATCAATGATGAAAACCCTATCCAGTTTGGACCCTACGTCTATCCTGATGAAACATATGAAATCTTTGCGTTGGTATGAGCCAATACCAATGATGAAACCTGCTATCGATCGGTTGGCACACCGCCTGATCGACGCTAAAACCCATCCAGGGTAGACCTTCCGTCCGCTCTGACATAGCACAACACTGCTCTTTGAATCTATTCAGACCCTCCATCTGGATAGATCATGAAACTCTATTCCTTTGCGTTAATGTTAAACCCCACATTAACGATGAAGCTCATATTCTCAGCAAATGGCCTCGTGCCCGAGCTGCTACTTATATCCTCTGAATCAATTCAGACCTTTCGTCTGGATAGATCATGAAATCCTACTTCCCTTTGCATTGATGTTGACACCCACATCAATGATCGTGTGTCGACAATAAACATATGGCGCCATGGTCCATAGGATGAAAGTTCTGGTCCCAGAAAAGACAATGAAAAAGGAAAAGAGAAAGAAAACGACAAAAAAGTATATATATATAAAAATGGGGTTGAAAATAGAGATACCCCGCCAGACTTGTTCAGGCGTTCTGGACAAGTACCAAAATGGCCCAAAACCCAGCTGTGGTGAAAACCCGAAAGGGCACTGCAGGCAAAATCGGGTACCCCGCCACGTGAAAATCCGCAAGGACGCGTGGGCAAAAGCAAGAGGGGGCTGGCTCCGGCGAAAACCCGAAAGGGCGCTTGGGTCGGTAATGTGGTAAGTCAGAAATTCCATGCCAACCGGCACGTTGCCTTCACCTACCCTTCACTGACGAGGCCTTCCGTCGGTCATCTGGCTCTATGCCCCACCGATGATAAAGCCTTTCCGGGGTAGATCTTACGTCTACCCTGATGAAATCTACATACCCTCTTTTCACATGTCCCACCAATAATAAAACCGGTCACCAGTCTGATAAAGCCTGGCCAGTTCAGACCATACGTCTGTCCTGATCAAACTCCTAAACCTTCCCTTGACCGATCGGCTCCTTGCCCGGTCAACGATGAAACCCTACCAGGATAGACCCTACGCCTAGCCTGATGAAACCTACATATTTCTTGACAAAGTCCCACCCGCCATAAAACCTGCTGGAATAGACCTTACGTCTATCCTGACGAGACCTACACCTTTACATACGCCCCACCGTTGATCGACCGGCACCTCGCCCGATCAATGATGAAATCCTCTGTCCGGTTTAGACCTTACGTCTATACTGATGAAATCTATGAGACTCTTTGCGTCGATATAAACCCAATATCGACGATGAAGCCAACCACTGATCGACTGGCATCTCGCCCGATCAGTGATGAAACCATGTCCAATTGAAACACTGCCAGTGTAGACCTTTCGTCTATTCTGATGAAACTTATAACTCTTTCTTTACATCAATATAAACCCAATATCAACGATAAAACCAACTGTTGATCGACCGGCACCTCGCCCGATCAACGATGAAACCCTGTCAGTGTAGACCTTTCGTCTATTCTGATGAAACTTATAACTCTTTCTTTACATCGATATAAACCCAATATCGATGATGAAACTAGCTATTGATCGACCGGCACCTCGCCCGATCAATGATGAAATCCTATCTAGTTCGGACCCTACGTCTGTCCTGATGAAAACCACGCACCCTTCAATGTCCCACCTGCGATAACCTCTACCCAGTCTCGACCTTACGTCTACTCTGATGAAACTTGTAAAACTCCTTTGAATCGATATAAACCCAATGTCGATGATGAAATCATGTACTGGTCGATTGGCACATCGCCCCAACTAGCTTTGAAACCTGCCCGGGACGGACCATTCGCCCATTTCGGATTGTGCTCTGAGCCTCTTCGCTCACATTCCTGCAAGCCATCTCCCTTGCGGCACGTATGGCCAAGAAGGACGTGTGCTACCACCAACAAAATTCGGTTTAAAGCGCCCCCGGAGGCCGTCACGCGGTGGAGCGAGTTCCCCATCCTTTCTCTGAAGGGGTGGACGCTCTCCTGCTAGGTACGGGCTATTCCCATAGGGACCGCTGAAACCGCTGCCAAATCGCCATGAAATATTGACGGTGCGATAAGTTAAGAGCAAACCACGTATGAGACTGGTATAAAGAGTCCTTTCCATTGAATAAAAAGGGAATACAAGAAGGGCCCCTGAGGGGAAATTGTATTACAAAAAAGAGAGGGGGGGGGGAAACAGATATTCACGGGCGCCGGAATATGTCTTCAAAGGCCAGAAGCCCTACATGCGGGGCAGCCCCCAGTTCATGAAGTCGAGCCTCCTCCTCCTATAGCCGAGCAAACTCGTCCCGAAAGGATGCCATCTGCCCCTCCAACAGAGCTACTTCCTCCGCAAGCTGCGGTCGAGAAGTTGTTATCTGCGGTAGTTCAGCCCGGAGGTCAAACAGTTCAGCCTCCAGGATGGTTATCCGGCTACGCACGAACTGCTCCCGCTGCGCCAGAGACTGCAGTTGGCATTGGCGCTCCTGAAGAACAGAGTCCGTCTTCTCTAGCTCAGATTTGCACTCCTTCCTTTGCAACTTCAAAGCTGCCAGTCTGTCAGACATAATATGTGCCAAGAAGTCCTGGCGATGTATGAACTTTAACAACAATAGAACCCGCTGGGCCCATATTTCCATGGGACAGCCCATCGCCTGTAGACCAGCAGTGAAACGCTCGGCTATCTCCTTCAGCCGCAGATAAGTCAGTCCGGGCTGGGACTCCACCAGCTGGCACAGCATGTCTAGATTTTGCCAGACAAAACTCTCGGATGAAGCGAAGCCAGGAGAAGGAGCTGGAGCTACTTCGAAAGTCACCTCGCCGTCAATGTCTGCCCACAGTGCAACATCTGACTGAGAGGACGAAGACGACAAATCTGTTGGAAGAACCGGCCGGTCCCTCTCTATGCTCTCCTGTTGAGCTGAAAACTCCTCCTCTACCGCTGTCTCAGGAGCTATGGCTTGAACATCTGCGGAGGGAGAACCAATAAATGATGGAGCTATCTCTTCATGAGTCTTCTGAATAAGGGCTTCATCTTCAGCTGCTTTTTCTGATAATGGGGACGAAGGGTCCCTAGCCTGTAGAGGCAGAAGTCCAGTCTCTATAGCCACTGTTGCAGGGACTGCTGACTCGGGCGCAGTTGACATTACGGCAGCCGGTATAAAGGCGGAGCTTCTGGCTGGGTCTGCTTCGGCTCTAAACTCTGAGGCCCTCACAGGGATGGAAATTTCTCCTGATGATCCCAAATCCAGTGATGTTAAGTCAGTTGAAGATTGTATTCTCACTGGCGCGGGGCGAATAACCTCAGACATTCCCATGAGAGTTGAAGGTAAAGGAGGGATGATGACCAAGTCTGCAGATGAGACATCCGTAGAGACTGCGGCCACATCTGAGTTGGTAATGACAGGGTCCTAAGGACAAAGCAGAATGATCCTCATCAATGAATGAAAGAAAATAAATAGAACAGCAAACAAAAAAAAGGGGGAAGAAGCTTACCTTTAAAGTGGGGTCTATATCCTCAAAATGAGACAAAAGAGGAGAAAGCTCCGTAGTTGAAGCAACAAATGGAGGGGTTATGTCGACCTCAGTGTCGAGCCCGGCAAACTCCTCTTGCAATTCCTCCTCAGAAGATAGCCTCAACAGTTTAGGAGGCTGAAAGGGCGGGAGGCCTTTTGCAAATATAGGTAGGGCTTCTGATTTTTGGGTTTCCTCCTCGCTGCCGCTGAAGGTCACTTCCTCCTCATTATCAGGGACGGTCTCGGAGCTGCCCGAGGATATCTCCACTCTAGCTATGTGCTGTGAGGTCACCTCTAGAGCATGCCGGGATGCGGACCGGGTGATTATACGTCTGGCCGGGACAGGACTCTGTTTTGTTTGAGTCCTTTCACTTTCCTGCGGCTGAGACGACTCTCCCGCTGCTATCGTAGCCCCAGTCGGCTCCCTGACTGTCACCTCAACAAAAGGGGAACTCTGAGGGATATAATGAAAAAGAATAACAACAAAAGTATAAAGAGAAAAGATGAGAGAGCACATTTACCCTCCTCCTCGCCAGTCGGGGTAGGAGAAGGCAGCCTCGTGTCCCTTTCCACAGGCACTGCAACCTGCTCCGGGGCTGTATCAGATAAAGAGAAGCTCAGTCTCGAAGGACGCCTTAAAAAGAACAATCAAGAAAACAATGAAGATTGCATCTGCAAGATATTTACCGCTTCTCTCGGCAGGTTCCTGAGCAGCCTCCCTCTGAGACCTGAACTCGTCAAAAGAGGGGATGTCTGGAAGAGGGGTCTCGCCGTCCGTCGTAACTGGAGCTGACTGCTGGACCCGAACAACTTTGGCCCTCTTGGCCTTGACAACTACAGCTTTCACCACAGAAGGCTTCCTCTTCTTGCCCGGAGGCAGGGGAGTGGTCGTAGGTGCCGCTGCAGGGATTTCAAAGTAAGCAGGTTTCTCAGCTTGAGCGATAATCTTCCTGTAAAGTCCCTGCCGTTTTATGTCCGGTCTATCTGTGCAAAACACAAGAAGGACAGTCATAGTCGACAGCTGCAGAACACAACAATAAAAGAAAGACGCCATGAGCACACAGAAAAGGTCATACCTGCTGGGCCGTCATAGAAGGTGGAAAGCGGCCAATACAGATAAGCCACCTCCTTCGAGCGGGAAGCAGCCTCCTTCACGAGCCAGCATACGTCACCTATGGTCTGGCATTTCTCCGTCAAGGCAGCTAAATCTTTGTGTCCGTGGAAGTCAAGGCAATGAAACAGGCCGAGGTAATCCATGCACCAGCCGTCGACATAATGAAAAGAAATAAAAAGTGGCTTATTCAGAATGCCAGCTATCGGGTTCTCTACTGACAGCCCGTGAACATTTAGCAGCACGAAAAGCCAAGAAGTGTGCTCATAATATGTGTTGGTGTGGTCTTCCCTCCGCACAAATGTCCGATAAGGGTGAAATCTGTCTACCGGGCCCCTCCAGGGGGCTGCTGTCGGGAGAGGCTCCTCCGGGGGAAATGGATACTGCACCTCCACATGAATACTCCCTATGTGGCCCAGCTGCCTCAGGTCCTTTGTAAAAGCATCTTCATTGATCTCAGAAAATACAGGAGTGGGTATTTCAGAGCCTTCCTCTTTTAAGGACCGACGCCTGGCCATATATGTGTCCGCCTCCCTCGGATGCTGTGAATAGAGCCTTTTCAGATGAACCTCATCAATTTCAAATATAGGCCCTGATTGCCGCTTTAAGAAAGAGCGCTCGGCCACATCCCAGAAGGCGCCTCTGCCATCCTTATAAAAATTGGTGCGGGTATTCCACCATTTGATGTATTTTGATGTGACCCGGGGAATACGATTAGAAATGGTCGGGACCCTGAAAGTTACGCCCTCTCGGCGATGAAAGAAATCCCACCATATCTGACCGTCATTGGCAATGGAGGACCCATGCTTGGCACAGCTGTCCAAAGGGAACTGAGCAGCTGATGAAGGAATATACTGATCGTAGCCGAAGTTTCTGCTGAAACGGAATGGGTAATAGGGCTCCAAGATGAGCAAGCCTCCCTTCCTGAAGACCAATACACTGGGTCGGATAGCCATAGCCCACCTTACCAGTTCTGGTTCTAATATGGGCCGGGTGGCATTGGCCCCCGAAACAGGATGGACATAAACTTCTACCTCCTCCATTCTGCATTCCCTCTGAGGGTCTACTAAAGGAGCCGAACCTGCTGCCAAGCTCCAGAAATGAATGCTACCAGGAGCATCTACAGGCACTTTTGTCAACCGGCCCCTGATCTTAAACAGCTGCTCTGAGAAAAGACCAGGTTCGGCGCTAGCAAACTCAATCATCCGAGGGAGCAGTGTGTCTGACTGCAAAGTTCTCGGGGCCAGCTCGGGGAAAATGCTGCAAACCCAAGCATTGAAGAAATGAAATGGACCTACAGTCCGTAAGGAACGGGGAACCCGATGTCTATGCAAATCTCCCAGCGATTTGTAAATTAAACACAAAGCCGCCGGGCATAGAGATAGTCTCATCCCCCAAGCCATCTGACAGGCCGGATATATAGCCTCCGGTCTGATAGTCATCTCGTCCCCTTGGGGGAGAGCGAAAGTGCACAGCCAGAAGGTCAGATAAGCTGCACAATTAGTAATGGGGTCAACCCCTGCTGGGTTCGGGCCATCTACACCTGCTCGGCGTAGGAAGCCGGCAATGCTGATTTATAACGAGGGGCCCTGATCTACTTACTGGGAGTCGGTCCCACGGAAGGGAAGTCTGTATACTTCAAGGGACCCCCAAAGAAGTACTGTATCCACTGTCCTACACGGACTCTCAACCTGCTGCTCTTTTCCCGGGGTTGATATCCTTTGGAAGATCCCCTGCTATAGGCCAGACAAATGGTCCGATAAGCCTTCATCAAGTATCGGTATGCGTAGCCAAAGGAATATCTGCCCTCTCCATCAGAGGCGTCCTTTACAGAATCGTCTAGACAGACCTCCTCATATGGCTCCCCATCTATAGGCAGGCCTGAAAGCTGCGCAAGACTCCAAAGATCGAGAGAAGTCTCGCCTTCTGCTGTATAGAACGTATTAAACTGTGGGCAGAACACTTCAAGCATGCCACAACATAATCCCCGAGAGATGGGATAGCGGAACCTGGAGGCAAATACACTATGATATACCCCAGCTCTAATCAGTAAAGGGGCGTATTCCTTCAAGACAAATTCTGTAAACTCCACTGCTCCTACCCTGAAGAGATGGGCGTCTGTCACTTTAGCATCTCCAAACCAGCCGGCAGCTAGCTGATATTTAAATTGAACGGCCAGACAGTTCAGAATAAATGGCTCGTCCCTGTAACCCCACTTCACAGGAGCTAGAAAAAGTCCAAAGTTGGGCTTCTCCCAATGGACGCGACCGGCTGCATGGTCCCACCTTGCTGGGGTAAACTCTGGAGCCCGGGTCAGCATCTTCTTCTCCGGCTCTAATTCAGAAATGCCCAGCACGGCATTCCAGTCCCTCTGCTCGCCTGGGAGATATATAGCTCGGGCTCGATAAACAGAACCCTTCATGCTGTCTCTGTCAGCCAGTATTGCCGCTTCCACAGACCGAGCAAGCAGGAAATCCCTCATTCCGCCTATGGTGAAGGTCCGGATAAATGGCAGCAGATGGCGATCCTTCGGCAGGTCCGGACGGTAGTCGGCAACCCTTCTGAAATCAATCCCTTCTGTGGAAGAATAGACTCCGGAAGACGGCACTGTGTCAGTCGCGGAATCAAAGGACTCATCAACAATGGCGATCTGGTTATAGCCGAAGCTCAGACTATTCACATTCAGCCAGTTGACTGAAGCCCGAGATATGTCCGGTTGAGCCGATAAACTCGCTCCCACAGTCATGGAAGCCGCAGCAGAAGAGTCGGAAGCCATGTCAGTGACTGCAATCAAGAAAAGATGAAAATAAGCATTGGAAAGATGAAGGAGCATGTGAGGATTAAATAAATAGTTCCAATTAAATTTCGGCAGCATCTCCTCTTGTCCGGGGTCTGCCAAAAAAAATAGGGAGTCACCCACCAAGAGGGAGTGATCCCGAGCATAAAATGGGACTCAATCTCACGTAATGAACTTACCCGAGAATGAACGGGTCAAAAAGGGGGGAAGGCGACAAGGCTCTCGGAGGGGGGAGCTCACCACCGCCGCCGAGATGAAGAAGAGAAGGGATAGGTAAGAAATGAGGTAAAAACCCCTCTCGGGGGGTTAAGAAGAAGAGGAAGGAGAGGCTTCTCGGCACGAAGGAAAGCGCGCCGAGAACCCTCCGTCGGCCGGAAGAAAGGAGGCGCGCCGACAACAGGCCGCGCCGAGAAGCCCGCTGAAGACCCCCCGCGCCGAGAAGGCCGCGCCGAGACGCCCGCACCGACAACAGGCCGCACCGAGAAGGGTCATACCTCGCACCGAGAAGCCCAAGGCAAGGCCAAGAAGGCTCCAAAGTGCTGACGATAAAATCAGAAGATATGGAGATGAAAAACATGAAAATGAAAGATACATGTGCATAATATTGCTGCAGCAACATGATTAAGCCAAAGAACAATGTCAAAGAGAAATGGAGGAAGATGCCCTCGAATGATGAAAAGCACCTGCAGACCCCGTGCCGCTTATTCTGCGCTTACGCCGCCCGCAGGTGGGGGGCATTTGTTGACACCTTGAAAATGAGCGAGGGTAGAAACAGAATTGAAAGGAAGATCAGACCAATAGTGAAAGATCAATGACGAAGTTCGTCAACCATCTACCCGGCTGAAGTCCTTTCCGGGCCAAGCTGATGTCCGATGCCATTGTCAGTCAGACGACGGCACTGATGAAATAGCAATCACCTGGCTGAAGTCTTTCCAGGCTAAAGCTGATGTCCGGTCTTGTCACCGTTCCGGTGAAGATGCCAATGAAATGATGTCCGGTTTTGTCATCATTCAGATGGCAATGCCGATGAAACCTCGGTCTACCGACTGATGAAAAAACCTATGAATGATCTCAATAGAAACTATGTCACCAATGGAGGGCCCTTTTGGGTGCTGATGCACTTGAAGGACCAATAAGAGGCCTAGTCTAAAAGGCCTAAGTGGGCCTATAAAGTGGCGCCGGGATCCTCTTGTCGAAGCCCAAAAGCCACGCCGAGAAGCGGAAGTCCTGCGTGTCGGGAAGCCCCTCAGTTGAGGCGCGCCGTGACAGGCCTGCCGAGAAGATACAAAATACAGTTATAAAACCCCCTTCCCCTCGAGCAAGAAAGGAAGAGGATCATCACCACCGCCAGAGAGACAGTAGAAGAGAGAAAAATGATAGAGAAAAGAGAGAAGAGACCAACAGAGCAAGAGAGCAAAAAAAAGAGAAGAAGAGGAAGAAGGAGAAGAAGCTCCAGGTGGGCAGCAGGGGAGGGAGAGGAGTCAATGCTCCGCCCTCCCCCCCCATGTTTTGTTTTCTTCTCTATGTATTCTTACGAGTCTTACCTCGATTTATCAAATGTAGCCGGGATATCCCGGCCTTCGTTCTATTTCCCTTTCCCTCATTCCCCCTTTTTTTGATTGGTGTGAGTTTGGGATGATGCAATGGAATGAAATGCTTTGATGGCCCGTGTGGGCGTTTCCCCGTTTTCTTTCTTCTTCCTTACATGCATCTATGTTTCTGGTTCAACTGAACGTGGAATGATGAAGCCTTCCCATCTCTGGTTTCTCTCGAATGAGTGCTGCTCAATGTCTTGAATGATCGTTCCGATGCTTCAGGTTTCTCTGCTCCGATTGTTCTTCCTGGAGGAACGTCGAAGGAAGAGTCCCAATCTTCACACCCATGGATTATTGGACTCTATCCTCTCACCCCTTCAGTGATGCCTACACTGGGCAGTCTCCCCATCTTTCATTCCGTTTGTTTCCTTTTCTTAAGCCATTAAGGTCGCCCCAGGAATCAGGGACAGTTATCCCTTGGTTTCCCTGGACGGCCGGCGACAGAAAAACATATCTCCATGGATTTTAAATGGGTGATGATCTCGAGCCCTCCATAAACTTCACCTTCCAGTGATCCCCTGGCACTGCCCAGCAAAGCCCTTGGCTTCCCCCCTCATTTGCATCCTAAATTCCCAGCCATTACCTGAATCCCAGAAAGAAATCTCAAAAACAGGGTGCCGTAAAACCCAGAAACCCTCTCGGCACCATCTCCCTTCTCGGTCCCGTGCACAGTAAAAGGGCTGAACAGTTCTCGGCGCGGTCTTTCTGGCGCCGAGAACCCTAACCTCTTTGCCTCCTCGTCCGCGCCGGGAACCTAGCCCTCACCGAGAGCCCGTCTCCTGGCTTTCTTGCCTACGCCGAAAGCCTCCTCTCCGTCGCGCCGGAAACCCCTCACATTGAGCTGCGCCGATAAGCTCCCCGGCCCTTTTGTCTTCGCGCCGAGAAGCTCGCGCCGGGGGCTCCTCTTTGGCTTCTCTTCATCGCGCCGGGAACCCAGGCCCTCTCATCTTGGCGACGGGAACCCCCGGCCCTCTTGCCATTGGCGCCGGGAGCCCCCTGTCCTCCTCTTCATCGTGCCAGGAACCCAGGCCCTCTCACCTTGGCACCGGGAACCCCTGGCCTTCTTGCCATTGGCGCCGGGAGCCCTGGCCTTCCCATTTTTAGGTCATGCCGAGAGCCCGTGCCCATTCAAAGTGCGCCGAGAGCCTAATCTGCCACCCAACGAACCCCAACACCCAGAGCAAACCCATACAGGGATATCCGTGGATCACCAGATATGTCCCGGGGATAAAATTAAAGGGAGTCAGACTCCCTTATGTTCCATCAGTTCGCGTCGGGATTACGACAACCCACCCCCTTTTTAGCTCCGGTGAGCTCTGCCAATGCATGAATGCCACCAGCTCTTATAAGGGAAGAGTCAAATATTGCCCCAAGGCATACATGTGTATTGCGAGAGGTTCGGCCTCTCTATGTCTCGGCTTTCATCCCGGCACTCCGTGGGTGATAGCCTATTCTCCCCTGGGCATAACCCAAATTATGGGGAGATGCTGTCGAAATGTTGATCGATGCTTTAAAACCCCATCGTGGTTATAGCTCAGTCTGCCTGTGATTTAAATCCGCTTTCTCCCCTTCCCCTACACCCAGTTTTTGAACCACTGATCGTCTGTTTCTGTGGTTGATGTTATTATCTTGCCCGCCTTCCTGGCCCTGGTGTGAAGTTTAAAATGGTGCATATGAATATCTGTTTGCCTTATGAGGCCTCCTATTTCGGCGTTTAATCAAGGGTTGTCCTTCTCAGGAAGGGCGTAATTAACGTCATAGCCTTTATGGTATGGCGGACTTTTGGTCTCGACTCGGACTTCACAATCGACGGACCAAGTCAAGTCGAGCGCACAATGAAATCGTCACACATGTGACTGGCACGCCAATTAACCAAACCAATAAATCAATAAATAAAACAAATAAAAATCAAACAAGATAGCCGGAAGAAAAATCCCGCGTCCACAGGCGAGCACTCGCTCCGAGGATCTACACGACCCTTCAGACCTCGTCTATGATTTCCCTCTCTCTCTCAAACTCGCTCTTCTCTATTCTGCATTAATCAGTTGCTGACTTAAGCATCGGAGGGTTGTCCCCTGGGGTAACACCCGAGACTCGTTCTGACGCCTTTCTGGCTTCTGGTGTTTGCAGGCTTCCACGGGCGTGAGATGACTTCCCCAAAAAATAAATAGAGAAGGTGGTACGTGGCATAGGAACCATTTTCCAGCCTCTACACTTCTTGGCCCCGTCGGTGGGAATCTCGAGCAGAAAGCTATGGCACCCCGTGGAAGCCTCCGCAACGCCAGCAACCGGGGACGCGGCTCCAACCAGGGACCCAACTCCCATCGGGGATCGCAGGAAGCTTCCTCCGCTCATACCCAACGAGAGGTCACCCCAGGTGACCTAGATGAAATCTGCCAGCAGATCCGAGCCCTGACGGAGTTCTGCTAGGAGCTTCGGAACCAGCGGATCCAGCCCCAACGCGCCCAACCCGAGCAACGGGAGGGCGAGAGGGGATACACCGGGGAAAACCCCCGCCAAGCGCGCGAGGCATCCTACGCCTCGATCGCCAGGACCCGACGATCGCACAGCTAGCGCGCACCAAGGATACGTAGCCCATTGCATTCCAACCCGGAGATGGATCACCGGCTCCAACGCTTCGACGAGGTCGAGGACAAAGCCTGATACCTGGACGAAGTCCTCTTGGCCGCTAAGAATCGCGGCCTGATCGACGACAACATGGATTTCCATGCTCCCTTCTCTAGGGAGATCATGGAAGCCCCCATCCCGCCAAAGCTTCAGCTACCGTCGTTCACCTCCTACAACGGTACCACTGACCCGGCCGACCACATGCACAGCTTCGAGTCCCACTTGGTGTTTCACCGGGCCTCGGACACTGTGAACTGCCTGGCGTTCATGACGACTCTCCGAGAGAACTCCCGGACCTGGTTCGAGTCCCTACCGGCTGGGACCATCTCCTCCTTCTAGCAGCTCAAGAAGCTGTTCAAGGAGAACTTTATTGGCTGCCGAAAGGTGGCCAAGTTCGCGGTGACCCTGCTCGCCCTCAGGGTATCTGGGTAATCATAGACCGATTAACTAAATCTGCACATTTCATACCAATCAAAAGTCGATGGTCTAGGGATATCCTGGTAGCATTATACATAAGGGAAATTGTTAAATTACATGGTGTCCTAGTCACTATTATATCTGATAGAGATCCTCGATTCACATCACGGTTTTGGAAGGGTCTACAACAGTCACTAGGGACTAGATTGAATTTCAACACAGCCTTTCATCCACAAACTGATGGTCAGACAGAAAGAACGAATCAGGTGGTAGAAGACATGCTCAGGACTTGTGTTATTGATTTTGGAGGTAGTTGGCATGATCACTTGCCTCTGGTAGAATTTGCATATAACAACAGTTACCAGGCCAGCATACAAATGGCACCTTTTGAAGCTCTATATGGAAAAAGTTGTCGATCACCAATATGTTGGAGTGAAATAGGGGAAAGACAATTCCTAGGCCCCGATATTATCAGAGATTCTACAGAGAAGATCAAGCTTATTCAAGAGAGAATAAAGATGGCACAAGATAGGCAAAAGTCTTATGCTGATAATCGTAGACGTGACTTGGGAATTTCAAGTAGGAGACCATGTATATCTCAAGGTTTCTCCAGGTCATGGTATTCGAAGATTTGGCATTAAGGGCAAACTAACTCCAAGGTTCATTGGTCCGTTTAAAATTCTCGAAAGGGTCGATGAAGTGGCTTACAAACTGGCTTTACCTCCATAATTAGCAGGAGTTCATGACGTATTTCACGTCTCTATGCTAAAGAAATATGTATATGATCCTGACCATATTATCACTTATGACAATCTGGAGATTCAGAAGGATATGACGTACGAGTAAACGCCAATAAAGATTCTAGAACGAGAAGTGCGTCTACTAAGAAATAAAGTTATTCCTATGGTCAAGATTCAATGGAAGAAAATATGGCCATATGAAGCAACATGGGAAACCGAAGCAGCCATGCGAAAAAGATTTTCAGAATTATTCAACTGTAAGTACACTCTCCATAACCCATTGTGGACGTCAAAAAATGACGGTGATGATCATACGGCATTCACGTCCACGCGCGAGTCGAAGACGGGAAGGCCGAACATACCTATACCTCGCCCGGTCAGGACGAGAACTCGCCCGGTGGCCCGCTACCCATCAAGGGAGCCCCTTCGAGCAGAAGATACCACCATAATTCTCCAACCGGCCATGCCGAGAGCAGAATCAAAGAAAAGGTGGGAACTCGGGCGCAGCCCGGCATGCACCGAAAGTCACACAAAGTCTGGGATCGAGTCCCAGAGGCTGCAAACGGAGTATTATGAAGGCCATACGTTGCAACTAGAACACTCTGGGAGCGCCAACACTCGAATAAATGGCTGCGACTTCGAAAAGAATCCATTTAAGGCTTAAAACGGCGCGGAAGGGCCTTAAACCGGCGCGCCCCCTCAACATCTTAATCTGGCGCCCCCATAAACCGGCGCGCCCCATTTCCCATTTGCCCTTGAGGTTGCCTTAATGCGGCGCGCTACTATTCCTTGGGCGTTAAGCCCTTCCCCCTCATCCTGATGCTAATCCGGCGCGCTCACCCCCCGCACCGGTTTAACCCCATCCTGTCCCGTCGGCATGCCGATGCTCTGTTTTGCACCATTATGGCGTGCAGAGAACATTGAATGCCCGACGCTCTGTCTCTGCCTCCGTTCGACAGCACAGAAGCGGCAACGGCGAAGCAGGCCCTGGCAAATCTGCGAACATCCCTTCCTCGGATAAATGCCAGCATACTGCGCAAATCAACGGATGACACCATGGCATGTCAACTCCGGATGCCTCAACGAACGAGGAGGAAGATGGCGGGAGTTCCTTCCGTCTGAGCGAAGAAAGGGCAACTGGCTATATATACTCTGCATGTGCGATAGAGAGAAGAGGATGGGCTATTGAAAAGTGAAGAGAAGAAGAAAAAAGGAGAGAGGCTGGAACTCCCTGGCTGGCCGTTGAAGAGAAGAAGGAAAAGAGAGAAGAGAAGCTCCATCCCCCGGCGCCCGTGAGGTGAAGAAGAAGGGAGGGTCTGTGAGAGAAGAGGGGTGAGTTCGGAGGGGGAGGAGCTTGTGCTTCTTCCCCCTTCCCCCACCGATGTGTCTTTCTTTTTTTCCTCTGATGTATTTCTCCTTTTGCTTTGCTGTCTTTCCTCTTGCGGATGAATAAAAGAAAGGCTTTTGCGACGTATGGTGTTCTATTGCTATGATCTCTTCCCCTTTCCTTCAGTTTTTCTTTCTCTCAATTTCCTACATCACTCGGGGTCCTCGGAAGCTTGCCCATCTGTGGCATGAACTTTTAGGGAACCCATTTGAAGGGTGAATATGCATAGCCATTCATGGCGAACATCCGTCCCTGTGGAACTCTTGAAGGCTTGTCCTCGAGTCTCCACGTGCACTTATGTGTTAATGGAGGCTTTACTCCGTGTTTTGAGGTTCACCCCGGAGCAATCCGTTTGGTGTTCCCCATTCTTCTCTGGCAAGCGTCAGTCCGGGGGGGGGGGGGTGCTGCCCAATTTTTGCTAGGAATAAATGAACCAGTTGGACTCCTTCCTGCCAAGAATTGCCCAACCCTGAAGCTTCCTCCGAAGTAAACTGAACTGTCCCACAACAAACTCTTCTAATAAAACACTCGAATCTTCATGCTAATCCACCTTAATAAACAATTAAAACACTTAAACTTTCTCCCCACAAACATAATCCACCAATTCGGTGAACAAATCAATCAACAAATTAACTTGCAGTTGAAAGAAAGAAGAAACAGAGCACAACAAGAATGAAATAAAACCCACAGAGTTTAATCCGGAGCCCCCCCTAATCCGGGGTGGGTTAATCCGGCGCGCTCCCCCCCCCCCCCCCCCCCGCGCCGGATTAGCTTCACACTCAAATCCACTTTCAAATTCTTGAGATGAATAGTGCACCCCTCACTACTACCCTTGATCCGGCGCGCCTCACTATTCATCCTGCAAAACCGGCGCACCCCTCTCTTGGGTCCCTTATCCGGCGTGCCCATTCCTCCCTTGGCATTCTTCTTAAACTGGCACGCCCCATTATTGCACCCATTAAATCGGCGCGCCCCTTGGCATCCCCTTATCCGGCGCGCCCCTTGGCGTCCCCTTATCCGGCGCGCCCCTTGGCATCCCCTTTAATCGGCGCACCCATTTGCTTCGTTAAACCGGCGTGCCTCGTTAAAAAAGAAGGCGATTAACTAAATAAAAAAAAAGACTTGAAGCTAATGAATAAAACTAATCAAAAGTTTCCCCCTTCCATAATCAAATTTTTGTTCCGGGGGCTCTGCCCCTGGAAACCCCCGCAAGGGGCGCTGCCCCCTTGACCCCCGCGACCTGACCGCGCAGGTCGTCCTCGACGCTACTAATACGGACTTCCGTCCGAATAATGAATGGTCCGTTAGTGACCGACATATATGCCGGGATCTAATCCCGCGCTTGCATTAAACTTACCGTACTCACGGCAGACATCTGCACGGACTCGCTCCCGTCGCCGTCTTGTTTTCTATACGGACCTTTGTCCGAACATAAAAATGGCCCGTGTATGACTGACAAAATCCGAACGGAAAGAGGCGGCTCTCGTCCCGAACCCTACGCATGGGAACATCTATAAGACCGTCATGAGTCACGCTCGGACCTTGGGTTCGTCTCAACCATGGTCATCGCCTGACCCACATCCTAGGCCTATAGCCAGCTATCTCTGTACACATCTTTGTTTTGGAATCTGGTCCCGGAACACTTTCCCGCTACCCTTCGGCACCGGAAATATTAACGATGCCTATGCGAGCCCGACTTCGACCGCGGGGGGGCCCACCGCAGTATGGTCGTAGCTTGATCTTGCACTGGGCCGACAAACTTATCGGTTTCCGACCGCTCTAACCGGGATTTAACTGAACGTTTCCCGCCCCTTTGAACAATAAATTTGCCGTACCCCGGCATACATATGCTCCGATTTTCCCCGTGACAATCATGATTTTCTGAAGCCGGACGCTCGTCCGAATATCGAAACGGTCCCTTGAGTGACCGACGTATTTCGAATGCTTGCTTCCCTAAACATCGGGCTTTCTGATTGATTCGAGACCGCTATTGGCTAGTTTCTCTCGATATAATTTCCTGGCCATGAGGCCCTGATTCCCGGCGATTAATCAAGGGTGTTCCCCTCTCTGAGGGGATGTAAATAACGCCGTGACTTTTATGGCGCGGCGGGTTCCGGTCCCGACACGAACCACACAATCGTCTGATTAGTCAGATCGAGCGCACAATAAATCATCACTTTGTGACTGGCACGCCCACGCACTTAATAAACGCCAATTAACAAATAAACAATGATTTTAAATAAAAAGTGCGTCCATACCCATGTATTGAATTTGGGGACCAAATTCTTCTAAGTGGGGGAGGGTGTAGTGCCCCAGAATTTATGTAATAATTTCTGAGTTATTTATAGAACTTTCTAGAATTTATAAGGGCTAAATAGATTAATAAAAGGATTATTGTATTAATAAGTCATTATAAGGTCCAATTATGTTAAATAATTAGCCTAGCCTATTTAAATAAATTCTAAAAGGTTTAAGGACCAAGCCCATTAAGTTTGGCCCATATTCTAGAAGGTTATTTAGCCTATTTATGTATTTTAAGGATAAATACTATTTTTATGGATAATAATATGGATAATTAACAAAAGAGTTTGATTGATATTGAACTCTGTGCACGTTGGATGTAGCGGTCTATCGTGCGACCGCCACAGCCATGTAACGCACCAGTCTTGATGCATTATATTCTGTCAGTTCCGTGAAAGAAAGAACGAGCAAAAAGATTAGAACTTTGAGATCTTATCTACAAGAGATCGATTTGGGAGAGTTTATAACATTACTAAGGACTCTTAAGGATTAGGTTCTGGCAAATTAAGGACTCTAGAATCGATCTAATCTTCAAAACCCTATAAATAGGACCTAGTTCTGGACTGAGCGACCCTTACTTTTGGCTCGTAAAGAAACAAGGTAAGGAGATAGAATTTTGGGTAAGTTCTTTAGAAGATTTTGTTTAGTATACTTTAGACTAATAGTTCTCCAAATTTCATGTTAGGAGATCAAGCAACCAAGGAGATTGAAGCTTCCGAAGTTGCTGGTTCGACCATAGTAACTCAGGATTCAGAGCAAAGGACCCCTGAAGATCAAGAGATTAGGACGTCTAAACGAGGTAATTAGAATTCAATCCTTTAGAACTTTTTGATCACCTTAGTTTCATATTCGTACCCTCAAAATTTCACATCTTTAGGACAAGAGGTTGGAGAGATAGAGCAGCAGGAAGTTGTTGGAAAATCGCTGGGAAAGGAGAGCTAGGGCTCGATTTTTCGATTCAAATTAGAAGCTTAAAGCCTAGTTAAGAGGTAGGTTATCTCATGACTGGCAAAAATATCTTGTTAGGGATAAAAGCCCTCTGATTGTACTTGATTTCATGCATTATAGACTGTGAATTTCATGTTTTAGTAGGATCATGCATGCATAATTATCCTTAGCCTTAATCAAAGACAAAAGATATGATTTTGCTAATTCACTGCAACCTATGCATCTAGACAGACTCTTACTTCATTTATCATGACTTGGATAGTTAGATCTTTTTTAAAAACATGACATGTTTTCAAATCATAGTCTTTTAAGTTCTTTGTACTATCAGCAGAGACTCTGACGCATCAGACTTAGACCGTCACATTACTGTAACGGCCTTACGATAAGCCGTCACACTCTCTGTTGTATTTAGATTAATCTGTTGTCTCTGACGGACCATAGATGGAGCGTTACACTACTGTAACGGCCCCTCGATAGACCATCACAATCACTATGATGCCCCCATCCTCGACCGTCAGGGTGATCGTAGACAGAATTAAAAATCAGTCAAGTTAACTTATAAGTGTGCTTAGTTATCTAAGTCTTGACCTGATTTCAAATCTTTAAGATTATTTACTGATTCACGATAGAAATTGCATAATTTAGGTATCTTAAGTTATTTTAAGTTATGTTAATTTCATGTGCCAAAATTCTATACTTTTGTATCTAAATCATGATTTTCCAAAGATGTATTGACGGAGTTTTATCATGATTTCCTATTGTTACACATCCTCTCTGTCAACAGAGTCATTTCTTTAAGTACATGACACATATTCCGGTATGTTGTCTATTAGTTTACACTTTGCACTATAGGAACATTATTCTTGAACATAAGAACCTCTCTATTGGATATTCCTTCGAATGGACTAGGAAATCTTGTTTCAAGGCCTCCGTAATTCTCTACGAGCCTGGGATTCTCACTAGGACGCCGAGTTGGTTGTACCATTAAAACCCAAGTGATTAGATTAGACTATCGATGTTTCTGGTTATCAGTAGTGTAACGGATCTATATTGGACCGTTAGGCACATGTAACGGCCCAATATACGACCGTCACATCCAACTGAGTCTGATTTCTTGGTTCTGGATTCAGACTAATGTAACGGCCCAATACTGGAGCGTCACATCATGTAACGGCCCAGTACACGACCGTCACACTGCTTGAGTATTTTAACCCGAGGTTTGACCAAGGGTTGATATTCCAAGGTTTCTAGATGGACTCTTGATGATCTAGAACTTATCATATTGATCAAGAAACCTAATATAATGAATGGAAAATAAAGAATGTACCGTTATGCTGCCGATTCATTTCCATAAGCATAACATAGTATAAGTCATTCTTGATTTCTCATGACTCTTATTAAAGCATTCATTCATTGAATTATTGTTATCAAGAGCTTGTTGGAATTGTACATTCTTGGCCATACTTTATTGTTACATGCGTGGAAAAAGCTTAATTTATACTTGAAGATGCGATCGAGCACTGATTATGTTCAAGGGCTCTATGCTAGTCCCCTCGGCTGATTGTCAGAAACATACTATTATAAACCATGGGATATGATGCTACTGGCGTCACATTGCGATGGGAGTATTTTCTTTATAAATAAGTGAAAATCCATAACACGATAGAATATGATTGATACTTAAACATGACTTTCTTGATATTCCATAGAAATTCACGAAGTACTTGCTCATAAGCAAAAGATACTGGAGTGATGATTATGTGGCTTGCTAGTACATTCTCGTTACATTCTTGTTCATGAAAGGCCATATCATATTCTTATAACATTCTTGCTAGTTCATACTTGCTCTTATTCTATCTTACATACTTTGGTTTAATCGCATGATTGATCGCATTCGTATAATTTTACCTTATTCCTCTAGAGCAAAAACGTTAATTACTTTAATGATGCCTTCATGTGGATGCAAAGATACCTACTGGGCAAGTGTGCTCATTACCTATTTCCATTCTTTTTCAGGAAATGGAAGTGAGTTGGGTTTAGATTCGGAATGTTCAAGCAGCGGATCCGAGAGTGAATAAAGAATGAGCGAAGACTTAGGAAGTTTACATTGTTTAGATCGAGTCTATGTAATTTTTTATTTCTTGAGTCTAGCATGATGGAAGTTGAATTAGTGGTTGTATTCGAATACTGGATTTGATTATTAATGAAAGTTGAAGTTGAGTAAATATTGTGCGATTGCATTCTTATGTGTGATTGCCTTGCGCTCTGATCGTTCTTGCTTGCAAGAGGCTTACCATGCCGGCTGTTCGCGTTCCTCGAGCGAGACTTCCGTTGTAATAAAGGCTCGGGGCGTGACACTTCCGCTCGGAGGCACTACGCATCTCCCACCTCGATGTCGGCATAGCGACCACCCAGGGGACGCGAGATCACATCCTTCAACGCACCCTTAGGGTTGAAGCCCCAATGACACTCCCCGATCTCCTCGCGCTAGCGCAAAAGCATGCACGTTGCGGGGAGAACACTACGGCCCTAGGCCACGCGGCCGGGTCCAATCGGTCTGATCGCAAGAGGAGCGCCGACCCGTCACGAGAGGGTCGGAACAAACGAGAGCAACGCGACGGGGACCGCCGTGACCATTCAGAGAAGGAAAGGGGCGCTTATCGTCACTACACGCCCCTGACAGCTCCCCCTGACCAGATCCTGATGGAGATCTGCGAGGAGCCCTTCCTCAAGTGGCCTCCCCAGATGAAGTTAGATCTGAGTATGAGGAGCATGAAGAAGTTCTGCCATTACCATCGCGACCATAGCCATGACACCACCGACTGCATCAACTTGAGGGATGCCATCGAGGACCTTGTCCGCCGATGACTCCTCGATAAATTCCTCGCTAAAGCCGCCGAGAGGCGACAGAAGACGCCCCCGCCGATCGACAACCGGCCCAATGGAAAGGAGGTCATGATGATCTCTGGGGGGCCAGCCATGAGGGGTGGGGGGGATAGCGCAAGCCGTCGATGATGATATGCATTGGCTGTCCACGCTGTGGACCAAGGCGACAGCACCCGACAAGGGGTTTCCACCCTTGGACGTCTAGGAGACCCCATTGTTTTCCCTGAGGATGACCTAGAAGGTGTGACCACACCCCACTCTGATGCCTTTGTGGTTTCTGCCACCATTAACAAGTGTACCGTGCGTCGAATATTAGTTGATAATGGAAGCGGACCGGATGTTATTGCATACGACTATCTTATGCTCATGGGTGTGGACCTATCTTGACTGACGCCCATACACACACCGTTATATGAATTCTCTGGTACTACAGTCCATCCGGAAGGATGCATTTCACTCCCAATCACGCTCGGGACATCGCCAAAAGAGGTAACCTTCCTCGCCGACTTCACGGTTGTTCGAGCAATGACAGGATACAACGCCATCATCGGCCGAGGGATTCACGACACGCTTCAAGGTGTCTCCTCCTCCTATCATCAAAAACTCAAGTTCCCTACCCCCCGGGGGGTAGGAGAGGTTCAAGGAGACCAGAGGGAATCCAGAAGATGCTACCTCATCTCGACTCGTGACCGGCGTCCCGGAGAAGTACCACCCGAGAAGAAAGTAAGAACTGAAGATCCAGGTCCGAGCACGAGTGCGCCGGCCGAAGACTAATACCTCATCCAGGTGGGGGGTGACTCCAACAGGACACTAAAGATCGGCACTTCTCTATCCGAGTAGGATAAGCAAGCCTACGCACGCTTCCTCCCAGCCAACCAGGATGTGTTCGCTTGGTCCGAGGACGAGCTACCCGGGATCGCGCCAGAGGTCATCACCCACCAACTTAGGTTGGACCCAACTTGCCGCCCGGTACAACAACGCTGACGGCATTGCAACCCTGAGCGACAGGCCATCATCAGAGAGCAGGTAAGCGAGAAGCTACGTTCAGGGCTGCTCAGGCCCACTCAATACCCGGACTGGGTAGCCAACGTAGTCCTGGTCCCCAAGAGCAATGGGAAGTGGCGGATGTGCGTGGACTACACCAACCTCAACAAAGCTACGCCCAAAGATAGCTTTCCCATGCCACAGATCGACCAACTGATCGACGCCACGGTCGGACATGAAATGCCAAGCTTTTTAGATGCCTACTCCGGCTACCATCAGATCAGCATGCAGAAGCCCGATCAAGACAAAACCACGTTCGTCACCGACCACGGCATGTACTACTACACTCGGATGCCGTTCGGGCTCAAGAACGTAGGGGCGACCTACCAACGCCTCGTCAACCACATGTTCGACTCACATATCAGCCGTAACATGGAGGTCTACATCGACGACATGCCCGTAAAAAGCCTCCAAGCCGCCGATCACTTGGGGGACCTGGTAGAGACCTTCGCCACCCTCAGGAGGTACAACATGAAGCTCAATCTGGCCAAGTGTGCATTCGGGGTACGATCAGGAAAGTTTTTGGGCTTCCTAGTTACCCACTGGGGAATCGAAGCCAACCCCGATCAAATCTGAGCAGTGCTGGAGATGCAGCAACCCGGGCGAGTGAGGGACGTACAGTGCCTCATCGGACGCGTCGCCGCCTTGGCTCGGTTTCTATCCCGAGTCACCGAGCGCTGCCTCCCCTTCTTCCGGCTGATCAAGCAAGCCAACCAAGCACCGGAGAAGAAAGGCCAGATCGACTAGACCCAAGAATGCGAGCAGGCATTCGAAGAATTAAAGCATTATCTGGCGATGCCTCATGTCCTCGCCAAACCACAAAAGGGAGAATAACTATTCATGTACCTCTTTGTGACGCCAAGCACAATGAGTGCCGTGCTCACGCGAGAAGAGGCAGGGACCATTCAACCCGTCTACTACGTCAGCCGAGCGATGCAAGGACCGGAATTCTGGTATTCACGAACTGAAAAGTTCACCCTGACACTTATTACGGCCGCTCGCAAGCTGCGGCCGTACTTCTTAGCTCACCCTATCATCGTCCTCACTGACCAGCCACTGCGACAAATCCTCCAGAACCCCGACGCCTCGGGAAGGCTGATCAAATGGGCGATCGAGTTGGGGGACTTCGACATCAAGTTTTTCCCAAGGACCGCGATCAAAGCTCAGGCCCTCACCGACTTCGTAGCCGAATGCACCATACCTGCCGAGGACTCACCCGAGCATTCTTCAGGACCTACATGGGAGCTATACGTCGACGGATCATCCTCTACAGCGGGCAGGGGAGCGGGATTGGTCTTGCTCTCGCCTGAAGGATTAGAACTTCAGTACGCCGTGCGATTCAACTTCCCGACTATGAACAACGTGGTCGAGTACGAGGCAATCCTCTTAGGGTTGCGCATGTCGAAACATTTGGGGGCCTCCAGCGTGCGAGCGTATAGCGACTCCATGCTGATTGCCAACTAGGATCGAGGAGATTTTCAGGCGCGCGAACCAACCATTATCAAATACCTGGAGAACATTGAGGTGGTCCACATCCCGCGGGGGGAAAATGTCCGAGCGGACGCCCAGTCTCGCCTGGCGTCAGCCACTGCGGTCTCCACCTCAAGGTCGATCCTGATAGAGGAATTATCGGTGCCGAGCATAGATGGGCCAACACCCCAGGTAAACGCAATCGACTACGAGCGCTCCTGGATGGACCCTCTCTTGGACTTCCTCCTTCGGAAATAGCTCCCGAGCGACCGTGCCGAGGCCTGGCGCATGCGAGCAAGAGCAGCCCACTTCATGATAATGAACGGCTGATTATACCGCCGGTCCCTCTCAACTCTATTACTGAAGTGCTTGTTCCCCACGGAAGCCAACCAAGCCATCCAAGAGGTCCACGATGGAGTCTGCGGGAGCCTTGTAGGAGGACGAGCACTCGCACGGAGACTTATTCGACAAGGATACTGGTGGCCCACCTTACAACAAGACTATCTCGAGCATGTCCGAAGGTGTCCACAGTGCCAGAGATATTCCCACCTACACCATCAGCCAGCCACGTAGCTTCACACCTTGATGGAGCCTCGCCCATTCGCTCGGTGGGGGGTGGACATACTAGGTCCCTTCCCCGAGGCGCAAGGGAGAAAAAAATCCCTCATAGTCACCATAGACTACTTCACCAAGTGGATCAAAGCAGAACCATAGGGGAAGATCACGAGCAAAGCAACGTGGAAGTTCATACTGCGAAGCATCATCTGCCGCTTTAGGATACCAAGGGTTCTCGCAACCGACAACGACTGGCAGTTTGCGAGCACGGCCTTCCAGGAGAAGTGCTCGGGACTGGGGATCTGGAACCACTACACTTTGGTAGGACACCCCCAGGCTAACGGACTGGTAGAAAATGCCAACCGGACAATACTCCACGGCATCAAGACCCGACTGGCCCAAGCAGGTGATTCGTGGGTGGACTTTATTCCTAGCACCTTATGGGCCCACCGAACCACTGCTAGAGCCGCCACTGGGGAGATACCCTTCCACCTCGCCTATGGCACTTTGGCAGTCGTACCGGTGGAGATATCGAACCCCATGTTATGAGTGGGACACTTCGGCGAAGTTAGGAATAACCATGCAACGCGAGAGAACTTGGACCTGCTCGAGGAAGATAGAGCGGGCGCACAAGTAAAGATCGTAGCGTACCAACAGAAGCTTGGTGACGAGCCGACGCATGTTCCCTCCGGAGGACCAGAGGTTGGTGACGAGCCTGTAGAAGTTCGTCATCCGACGAAGTGCCAGACTCCCCACATGACATCCCACGGAAGGACTCTCTCCTCACAACTCACCTAGCGCGAGATGGATGTGAGCACACTAGGGGGGTCACTATTTATAAGAGGAATCGAAGTTCCCAGACGAATGAGGCACCCCCATCGCCACAAGCAAATCCACCAAAATCGAAGCGACGGATCCCGAAAGTCACACCCTTTCAGAGTCCACATCAAGAACACCGCTTCGTATCCCTAGAGGATCTCGCAACAGTTTGGAAAGAGGGAAGTACACGGAACAGATCTCGAGATTTGTAAACAAAGGGAAGGTTCTCATTTCAAATTGAGGAAATTACAAAAGAAGGCTACCGCCTTAGTACAGATGGAAAAGCAATGAAAGAAAAATAGCAAAGGGCATCCTCTCAAGGATTCGCCCCGATCACATCATCACGTGCCCCACGTGTGGCAGCGGCTTCGATGGGAGACGGGTCTTCATCCAACTCGACCGCCTGGTCCCTCGCCACCGAAGTTCCAGCAGGTGCTCACCCATCTACACCCGGCCTCAGCACCGACTCGTCAGCACCAACCTCCTCGCCACCCGGCTCCCCTTCACCGCCATCCGCCTCCGGGCCAAAGGGTGTCGAAGGAGGGAGCAGAGGTGGGGCCATGGCACCAAGACTCTCCGCCGTAGCTTTGACAGCGGCACTCCAACCTTCACGGAAGCCGTGATCATGTGCTGGCCCATAGAATTGCAGGGCCACCATGGTCAGCTCATCCTGATAATTCGAAGAGGAGCGGAAGAGCTCTACTGCCTCCTCGCCGATGGTCATTATCGACGAACGTAACCCGACGAGCTCCACCTTGGTCTCTTGGGCACGAGTCTTCATGGCTTAGACCTCTGCCCTCAGCTTGGCCACCTGCTCCTCGGCCATATCAGCCCGCTCCCTGATGGAGTCCCGATCGCGTTCCTCCTCAGCAAGGACCAGCCCCTACTGGACCAACTGTTCACAAAGCCCAGAATTGGCGGCCTCTGACCCCTTTAGGCTCTCTCCGAGCCCCGCTTGGCAAGCCTGGACAGCCTCCAACATCTGAGCAAGGCCTTAGAAGTGATGCCTCCACAAGCTAAAAGCGCTGACGACCAGACACGCGCTCCTCGCGGCCGCCATCATTAGCTCCTTCTCGGCCCCCAGGCCAAACTCGCTCGTATGCTTGTACCATCGCACACTTCTCCCCATGAGATAGACAATCCTAGTGATCCCAGCCAACCCAGACGTCAAGTCCTCAGGTGGCGAGGACTGACTGCATTGAGGAGATTCCAGTGGAGGAGAGATGTCGGCGTTGTCAGCAGCAGGAGCTTTGCCCTTATCACGCCCATAGTACGAGGAAACTGACTCCAGATCTCACACTCCCGAAGACCCTCTCAAGGCCGACTCTCAGCCCCCTGCATAGTGCTCGGTGACTGAGAGTAGGGGGGAAGTGAGGAGGGTAAATCCAGTTTGGCCCAAAAATGGCCCAGTAATGACGGGCCAACGATGATAGCTCTCAAGGGAGCGCGCCCAAGCGGTGGGCATGCGGATGAGGCCCACCAAGGGGAGGCCTAGCCCAAAAGAGCATTGGATTCCACAAGGCATAAGGGTTACGGCCCAAGCGCAGTTATCTCCGGAGGACTCTCCGGCGACCGACCGTTGTCCCCATGACATTAGCCTTGACCCCATAACGGGTGAGCACGCCCCACGAGCACCGCAAGACTCGCCCCGGGACCAGCCAAAGCCGGGGTAATCGCCCTCCAACGGGAAACTTTCATCGCTATAGCGGAGAAGGTTACTGTACTACGAACGCCCTTCCCCATCAAGGGATGAGGCCCCTCGCTCCAGGACAACCCCTATAAAAGGAAGAATGACAGAGAAGGCAGAGAGGGTAGATTCTTATACTAAACCCCTACACTGCTACGCAAGAGAATAGAGCTACTGATCCTACGGGACAACGAGAAGGAAGCAGCCACGACCAACGTTGAAAGGGAAACTCTCCTCCGGTGACCTTACCACCCAGCGAGCACTCTCCGAGTCAGCACTGGGAGCAGCGAGCACTCCCTCCGAGGATCTACACGACTCTTCAGCCCTCGTCTACGATTTCCCTCTCTCTCTCAAACTCGCTCTTCTCTGTTCTCCATTAATCCATGGCTGAGTTAAGCATCGGAGGGTTGTCCCCTGGGGAAACACCCTGGACTCCTTCGGATGCCTTTCTGGCTTCTGGTGTTCGCAGGCTTCTATGGGCGCGAGATGACTTTTCCAACAAATAAATAGATAAGGTGATACGTGGCATAGGAACCATTTTCCAGCCTCTTCACGTGGCATGGGAAAGCTATCTTTCGGCGTAGCTTTGTTGAGGTCGGTGTAGTCCACGCACATCCGCCACCTCCCATTGCTCTTGGGGACCAGGACTATGTTGGCTACCCAATCCGGGTATTGAGTGGGCCTGAGCAGCCCTGAGCGTAGCTTCTCGCTTACCTTCTCTCTGATGATGGCCAGTCACTCAGGGTTGCAATGCCGTCGGCGTTGTTGTACTGGGCGGCAAGTTGGGTCCAACCTAAGTTGGCGGGTGATGACCTCTGGCGGGATCCCAGGTAGCTCGTCCTTGGACCAAGCAAACACATCCTGGTTGGCTGTGAGGAAGCGTGCGTAGGCTTGCTTATCCTACTCAGACAGAGCAGCACCGATCTTTAGTGTCTTGTTGGAGTCGCCCCCCACCTGGATGAGGTATAAGTCTTCAACCGGCGCACTCGTGCTCGGACCTGGATCTTCAGTTCTTACTTTCTTCTCGGGTGGTACTTCTCCAGGACGCCGGTGGCGAGTCGAGATGAGGTAGCATCTTCTGGATTCCCTCTGGTCTCCTCGAACCTCTCCCACCCCCCGGGGGGTGGGGAGCTTAAGTTTTTGATGATAGGAAGAGGGGACACCTCGAAGCGTGCTGAGAATCCCTCGGCCGATGATGGCGTTGTATCCTGTCATTGCCCGAACAACCGTGAAGTCGGCGAGGAAGGTTACCTCTTTTGGCGCGGTCCCGAGCGTGATTGAGAGTGAAATGCGTCCTTCCGGACGGATTGTAGTACCAGAGAATCCGTATAATGGTGTGTGTAGGGGCATCAGTTGAGATAGGTCCACACCCATGAGCACAAGACAAGCGTACGCGATAACATCCGGTCCGCTTCCATTTTCTTTCCCCCCCTTAACTCAAGAGTAATGTGAAAATGAAGAATGGGCTAGAAGAGGGAAAGGGCAACCAATGAATCACTCACACAGAAATAGGTTGTGATCGCCACCAAGATATATAGCACAACAAAGGAGTACCACATACCTTGGAAACGGGAGGAGAGAGTGAAGACACTCGCCAATGGTACAGCGCTGGAACAGGGTGAACACGGTCCTCTGGGGACCACTTAAGGATGTTGACGGCCGAACGATAGGCCGCTCAGCGCAGAAGAGGAACGTGGGAAGAAGACCTGGCTGGCGTATAAAACGGTCTGTAACAGGCCGCTGGCAGGAACTGGACGGCCTGAGTAACACCGCTTATCCTTTCAAACGGACGGGGATAGACCGCGCAGAACCTCCATATCCTGAATTGTGGAACTTGTTCCTCCACCCCTTCAGGCCGGCCAGAGGGGATGGGCCTCTTGCTAAAGCTTCTGTTGACCTACAAAACACAGCAAATGACAAGAAAACACAACCCAAATTAGTTTTGTGAAGCATAGTATCTATGAAAGAAAATGAAAAACTAAGCACATAAAATGGAATGGGGGGTACCTGGGGGTTGTTTTTTAACCCCTATGGGCATGGAAAACAATAGGAAGGTGAAGAAATTATGAAATGCCAGTGAAAAAATGTGGAGAAAAGGTGAAGGAAATGAGCATACAATGATGAACGAACGACCAAACACCTAGACCAAAACACTAAAGAAACTACTACTCCCTGAACCCAAGGCTCAAATGGATGTAGAGAGCCTTCCTCCCTGGCTGAGATCCCCTCAAGAACTCGACAGCACTTCGACGCAAACGCCAGATCTCCCACTTCGACGCAAACACCTAGACCAAAACACTAAAGAAACTACTACTCCCTTAACCGAAGGCTCAAATGGACGTAGAGAGCCTTCCTCCCTGGCTGAGATCCGCTCAAGAACTCGACAGCACTTCGACGCAAACGCCAGATCTCCCCCTCGCGAGCTTGGGCTAGGGGTACTATTTATAGACCCCTGAAAGTCCACTCGAAATTGAGGGGTTTCCCATGATAATTAGGCCGAAATTCCTCAGGATAAATTGGAGATAATATCACCAATTTTCTCCAAGATGAAATGGAACTTAATTTCGTTGAGAATCTATGGAGAAAAACGAGGACGAAGCAGCTAATTCGACCATGGATGGAGAGAGAAAAATCTGTTAAAGCAAGGATCTCGGCCTTCCAAACGGTCGAACGATAGAACGCCCACCTCAATACACGGTCCAATATTAGACCACCTATAAGTGTCGGTGGTAAATAGAAAATAAGATAAATAAACTATTTATCCCAGATCTCCCACTTCGACGCAAACACCAGATCTCCAACTTCGACTCAAACACCTAGACCAAAACACTAAAGAAACTACTACTCCCTGAACCAAAGGCTTAAGTGGACGTAGAGAGCCTTCCTCCCTGGCTGAGATCCGCTCAAGAACTCGACGGCACTTCGACGCAAACGCCAGATCTCCCCCTCGCGTGCTTGGGCTAGGGGTACTATTTATAGACCCCTGAAAGTCCACTCGAAATTGAGGGGTTTCCCACTATAATTAGGCCGAAATTCCTTAGGATAAATTGGAGATAATATCACCAATTTTCTCCAAGATGAAATAGAACTTAATTTCGTTGAGAATCTATGGAGAAAAACAAGGACGAAGCAGCTAATTCGACCATGGATGGAGAGAGAAAAATCTGTTAAAGCAAGGATCTCGGCCTTCCAAACGGTCGAACGATAGAACGCCCACCTCAATACACGGTCCAATATTAGACCACCTATAAGTGTCGGTGGTAAATAGAAAATAAGATAAATAAACTATTTATCCCAAAGAACAGGCCGACTGGTCCGGCATAGGGCTCTCAGGATATAAACTGTCTATCGATAGACCGCCCAACAAATCACACGGCCCATTGCTAGACCGTGTACCAGGTGTCGGTGATAAATCCATATAAAACAAGATAAATACATAATTATCTGAAACACCAACTCTGGCCACTAAACGGTCTAATGATGCACCGTTCAACTTGAATAAGCGGCTTAATGAAAGACCGTGTATTAGGTTGTCGGTGGAAATTCAGAAAATAGCCGATTAATCCAGAGATAAATCAGAGTGACATAAACAGTCTCCAAAACGACCGCCTAACATATCAAATGGTCTATCGCTAGACCATCGCTACGCTGGGCGGTTGAAATTAATAAAATGGGATAAATAAGCCTACTTACCCCAAAGACCAAATTAAATCAAGGTCCACTAAGCCCGAATTCGATAGCAAATCTAGTTAGGGAGGAAGTATCCATAAAATAAGCCCAAACACATGCCTAAAAAAAGGCCCAATGAGTAATAGACAACTTGAGGCATCAAAAAGTAGTGGTAAGAAAACTGACTCAACTCATAGACAAAAAAATGGGTGTCAACAGATGCCCCTCCTTAACGTCCTCTTTGTAGGGGAGCGAGCGGAGGTGAAGCGAAAGTGAAATGGAACATGTAGATGAAGCGAAAATGAAGCGGAGTGGACTGAAAAGCGGGCGTTAAGGTAAAAAGACTCCCGTTTTCTTGCCAACGAGCGATAGGAATCTTCCGAAAAACTCCGAACTAAATACAAGGAATGATCGAATGAAAATAACACCAGTCTGGAGAAACTAACTAAATGAACAACAAGAGAAAAATGGGCAACCTCATTAGGGGACACAATCCACAACCAATGAGGGAAAATAAGCAGCAACGAAAAGTAAAGAAAGCAACTAAAACTCCAGACGGGGACTCTTAGTCAATCAAACCAGGTGAACAGACCAGAGAAAACCTTCCAACTCTAAATGGAATTGTTCCTCTTACCCAAAAACCATGAACACACAATCACTTATCACTAATGAGACACATTCAGACAGACCATGGGTCGTGAATGCTCAAAAGATGCGTATGATGCATGCTGAGCTAAAATAAAAGAAATCCTTAAAATGAATGCAAAGAAACCTATAAAATAGAAAGTACTCGAGAATAATATTACTAGACCGGGGTAATCATGGTCAGGATACTATATGCGACCACGGCGTGCGAGATAGAACCATCGTCTCCCAATTCTCCCAACCTAACGGCCTATCCGATGATTAAACACGCGGACCTAGATCATCATCATTTTTGTTATAGGAGAACGTCAGATCCTGGAACACGTGAATAACCAGTCGGTTCTCGAGATAATATAGCATGGATACCATATAGTAATGCATTAAGGGATACAAGGATCGAAATACTTACCTGACTTACCTGACTTGCCGGAAGTGGAATAATGCTGCAAAAGAATCATGAACAAAGTTTTGCAACTGATATATCATGAAACAATATTATCCAAGCCAAAATATCATCAATCAAACACATAATGTAGCAAGAAAAATCATCTCAGCATAAAAACGGTCCGCTCCAGACCACCCAAATATATAAACGGTTCAGTTAGGGCCGTAAGGAAAGTGAGATTTTGAACCACATTGTGGAATAAACACGGCATAACGCCAGACCATCCAGGTTCATACACGGTTATATGCAGACCGCGTAAATGCACATGGAGTGCCGTACTCAAACGGTCTGATGATGACCGTTCAAAAGCAAACACGGTCTATCGAAAGACCGCTTACACACTGTCGGTTTCAAAAAAAAAGAAACCGACCCTCCTTCTTCCTCACCGTAACCGACAGTGAAATTCCCCCCTTTTCTTCCCCAAACGGAGCTCTCCCCTTTCTCATTTCCTCTTCTCACAATCTCCACTCTCACACTCTTCCCCACTCTCTCTAGTCTTCTCATGCGCTTCAAGCACCAATACCTAGTGCGCCCAGCACGACGGATGGCCGGAGAGAACGCTACTGCACCATCGCCGACGACCCCTGCAGAGGAAACTATGGAGGGACCCCCACTGCCAGTGACTGAGGAAGAGATTGCAGTGGTGGCCACCGGGGCTGTTGAGGAGGGATAAGCACCGCCGGAGGCGGCGGCGCCAGCGGAGGAAAAGCCGGTGAAGACCTCCAAGGTAGGCACCCCAAACCTCTCCCCATTTCCATTTTTAAAGCATGCATGTAGTTCGAAGGGGTAGAAGAGGGGCATTCGTCCCCTTTAGCACCAGTTGGTAGGCCCCATGGGCCATCCCCGCCGGTGGGGATGGGTTTGAACGCCGTCGGGTACGGCGGCTTAAAAACGGTTTCACAGTGACCGCGTAACCAAATTACATGGTTCACTTAGAACCGTATGTGAGAAAAATGGTACAAGGGTGACCGTTCATAGGGAGTTCAAAAGTCGGGCTGTTGGGAGCCCAACACGGTCTCAAGAAGACCGTGTGGTAAGATAGGCGGTCCACCTTGGGCCGTTAATGGGCTGAACAGTGGAGAACTAAACGGTCTCCAACAGACCGTCCGTAGGGAAGCGGTCAAAGGAGTGACCGTGCAGACTCAAATCAACGCGGGCTTGGAGGGGATACCAGATGGTCAGAGGGGGACCGTTGGTAACATAAACGGTCGGAGAGCTGCCGTTGCTAGGATAGGAACATAAGGAACCAAACAGTCCATACTGGGCCATCTATGATGGGGTCATCACCATCCGTCCTGACACTCTCGACCATTCTCGTCACCCCGGAGGTGTACATCATGGTCTAGTCATTTATTTTGAGTCCTATGTATGTTTCTTTATTTTATTTGAGTCATATCATTGTAATTTCCCTTTTATTTGAGTCATGTCCCTAGGTCTTGTGCTTATTTCCCTAGGTTTGAGTGTCATTAGGTTTATTAGTTAGCTATTGGGCCCAATTCATTGGGCTTGGCCCATGGGCGCCCCTATCTTGTTCGTTATTAGTCAATGTGTCAAAAGTCAGGGTCTTATTGTAAATTGTGAGATCCCTATAAATAGGACCCCACTCTCTCCATTTTGAGGTAATGAATCAATGAATGAAAAACTTGCCATTTTGAGAGTTCAAACTTCTTATCTAGTGGAGAGATTCCATTATTTGGGTGAGAGACCCTAGGGGAGAGATTCCCCACCCATCCCTCTCTTAATCTCTCTCTTTCACTCCCCTTTCTCTCTCCTCCACACCCAATTTCGAAAATTTTCTCTCTCCTCCCTTCCCAACCACCACTCTCGCACCTACCCCCATTAAAGGCCACTCCCTTTCCCTACACATCCCATTACTCCACCCCCTAGTCCCAAGAGAGCTTCCAGCAATCCAAGCTCCACCTCCCAACCCCCAACTACCCCACCCACTTCCCCAAGCACCCTTCCCACTACCCGAAGCACCCCTTCCCTTCCCCAACACAACCCCTCCCATCCCCAAGACCACCATTGAATACCCTCCCTCCATTAAGGAAAATTCAAACTCACATTCCCTCCACCCACTTGTGCCCCCCTCACCTTCCCCTCTCCCTCCAAGCCCAAATTCGCAGCTCCTCTCTCACCCATAGCAAACACCCCCTTCCAGCTCCCATTCTCCCCTTCCCACACCTTGAAACCCCCCCTCCTAGACCCCCTCATAGCTGGGGGTTGCCCCTACACACAACCACCTCATTTCCCCTCCCATCTACCCCATTCCCCATTACCTATCTCCACCCTCTCAAGTTCTGGTTGCAGGCAGCAGATTGGCCGCAGGTTGCAGAGGCCACCCCATCGTCCTCTGGGAGCTTCAGGTGGCATACTATATATTGATGGAAGCGTCTGCCTGTCTTCTTCGCAACGGTGGTGTTCCTGTCCCATTCCGAGTTCGTGATCGACCAGGAGAGGCATTCTCCCACAACTGCGCAGATCCCCCTGGCAGGAGACCAGAGCTGAATTGGAAGCTCAACTGCGACGATCGTGTCGGGAATCGGATCGAGAGTTCTTCTTCAAACATCTTCTACTACGAGTCTTCTAACATCTCCAAGAAGCAGAGCCCCATTTGGTGGCTGGACCTGAAAGTTATCAATTTTCTCCCTCGGGTGCTCGGTTCTGCTTCCACTCAGTCTGCACCGACCCCTCCTCAGTGTTCAGAGCCTACCTGTTGACCCCGACATCATCCGGCATCCCCGTCAGTTTTGCTTTGAAGAGGACTTGTCAACGGTTCCAAAAACTCTGGCGGCACCTGATTCTGAGCTCAGGAGAGACCGTGGCAACCTCTGCTTCCTGCTGTTGGGAACATGAAGCTGTCAGATCTGAGGGTCTGCCACCCTGTTCAAGCCCCTACCCCGACCAGCAGCGGTGCCCGAAGAAATTTAAAAAATTCAAGCATCATCCAGATTCAGCTATGAAGAATCTCCAAGTAGTTTCGTCTGCAACAAAATTCAGGGCTGACCAAAGCATCCAAATACCTGACGGTCTGTCCTGAGACACAGTCAGCGAGCAGATTCGGCTTCGACTTCCCTCTCTTCACTTCTAGCTCGAATTCTCCTCCCCGCTTGGCTGGTTGAAGGCCCCTCCCTGCGTGGAGGTCTTATTGAGTGTATTCATTGGCTTCCCTTCCCCGAGATCCCCCCCCTTGCATGGGGGTAGTTCATGTATTATTTACACTCACAGGTTTGAAGCTTCATCGACGCGGCGTGCGGGTGCTTCCCCTCGCCTCCCCGCTCGCCCCTGTCTCCGACCGGAGTCGGTTTCTTCAAACCGGCTAGGTGAGAACTCATCCCTTGCTCTCAATTATTCTTGTTCATTTAATATTCTCTAATTGTTCCATCGGTAAGGAAGAGAGCGCCCGATCTTAAGGCTCCACCACACTTGTGCGACCCCCGTGGGTGTGAGTGAGTGATCCGCGTCCCTCGGCCAAGGCCAACACATTGAGTTGAATATCCGCACCTCAAGGGGAGGTTTGATTTAGACTTTGCTAGCCCTCTACCAGCAAGGGGCTTGTCCCATTTCGTCGACTCGGTATCCCCGAGTTACCCCCGGGTTAAGTGTGTGCGCCATACGAAGGTCCGCTTGCATAGGCTTCATAGCCTTGTGGTTGTGCTTGTTAAATTAGGTCTGAGGTTGTGTCACATCAGTCTAAATGCATGAATGGTCCTCCACAGACCGTCTACCAAAAAAGCGGCCAGTAAATGACCGTGAAGATTTAGAGCAGACTAGAAATAAAAATGGCCTGAAACAAACCGTTATGGGGATATAAACGGCTCCCTGAGGACTGTTAACCAGACATACTGCACATTATTTATTTATTATTATTATTATTATTTATTTATTTATTTATTTGCTGATGCATGATGTATTATGAAATGAATGACTCATGCAAATTGTTTAAATGCATGCAGGGAAAGCGTAGGACCTGGATCTCATGGCTCCAGGTCCGGGCAATGTACCTCGCACTGCCGGACTTCCAGCGAGAGGGCTGGCAGCCATGGTGTTCGGTGAGCTCCTGAGCATGGAGGTGACGCGGCTCGACACCGTGCTACTCTACGCCCTGCACGACCGGTGGGATCCAGTGAGCCGGATGTTCCTCTTCCCTTGCGGCCACATGGTCCCGACGTTGGAGGACGTCACGCGCATCACCAGATTACGCGTGCACGGGGCAGCGGTCAACGGGAGGACCTTCCCCGACTACCGTGAGCTGGCCCAGAGGCTACTGGGCCTGGAGCTGCTACGGCCGGAGCGTCAGTCGATGACACTGCCGAGGGCGAGACTTCAGGAGAGCCTCGATCTGAGGGGAGCCGGGATCGCCACGGGCGAGCTGTCGGTGCAGCAACTTCAGAGGCTTACGAAGCGAGCACGACCACGGGTGGCAGCCGCAGCGGGACCAGAGGCAGACGTGGTGCTGAGGAGGTTCTTGATGCTCTTCTTCGGGAGGCTCATCTTCGCCACCCGGGCAGACGTCATCAAATGCCGCCTGCTGCCGCTACTGGAGGAGGTGGACTGAGTCGGGGAGTATGCCTGGGGAGCGGCAGTCCTGGCCTTTCTGTTCGACACCCCCAGCTCTACCAGCCGGCGCACCATGCTCGGCGGGTTCTCGCCACTACTCCAGGTATAACTCGACTACCAAAATATTTATGCATTTGCTATATGAATTCTCTAAATGCTTATGTACTAACATTTAATGCAATGCAATGCAGGTGTGGGCCTATGTGCATCTCCCTGGGCTGGTGAGAGGAGAGGAGACGTACCCGGACTGACTGCCCATCGCGAGACAGTGGACAGCACCCCGGGAGGTCGGCTCGCTGCATCGCCAGGTCCGGGCTATCCAGGATGAGCTCGACACCCTACCCTATGCTTCGGTAAGATCTTGAACTTCAACTTTGAGTAAAATGCAACTGTATGTTTAGATGCTGACACAATTGCCTATTTGACAGGTGCGGTGGATGCCCTACCAGGGAGAGGGGCACGAGGGCCAACCGTGGGTGGTGGCGGCTCTGCCCTACGCTGGGCGAGACATCTGGTTCCACTGCATGAACGTAGTGGAGCCCCTCTACTACTGGCTCGTGATGAGGACCATCGGGGTCCACCAGGCGGAGGTCGACTTCCTGGCACCCGAGAAGCCGGAGGAGCACGTCGGACGCCACGCGCGAGGCTTGGCGATGGAGACCGACTGGACGACCAAAGCAGCGGAGCAGATTCGTGACTGGATGGGGCTTGGGAGAGTGGTACGTGCCCGAGCAGAGAGTGAGGAGGCCTACCTGACGGCCTATGCCAGGAGCTACGGAGACCAGGTCTTCCGTGGCACTCGACGACCGGTACGACTCTAACCCCATGCTTTCTATTATGCTTTATGATTATGATGCACTGACATTTGACTTCCATATGCAGCTCGATCCCCAGGGGCGGATAGCCGAGCTCCAAGGCCTCCTACACTCCACAGTCCAGCAGCAGGATGAGCTCCGACAGGCGCTGGACCTCTTGGTGAGCTCCACTGAACCCTAGACTTAATTATGCATATGCTTATGAAATTGGCTAACTTGGACTTCTAAATGTAGTGAGCCGAGGGGACCCAGCGTCAGGGAGCTGACGCACCTTCTTCCTCCTCCCAGCCATCCGCGGACCGTGCCGAGCGGGATGCGGAGTTTGCCAAGATGGTGACACGGGCCGAAGAGGCCGAGGCGGCACTCGCTGAGAGGGTAAGTAGACAATTGCACTTTCCTAGTTGATTATGATTATGAAATGCAACTAACTGACTATGATGCATGCACATGAAGATGACCGAGCTAACGGTGGCCCTGAGCGAGATTACCCGGTTGAGGGAAGAGGTGGAGTGCAACCGTACAACAGTTCATGCAGAGCTGGTGCTTCTCCGCACAGAGCTTGAGTGCAGTCGGGCTGAGGCAGCGTCGGTAGACCGCTACCGGGTTGAGGCGGAGTGCTCTCATGCAGAGGTGGAGCGGGCTCGGATAGAGGCAGCCGAGCTGAGAGGAGAGGTGCGGGCGTACAAGAGGATGAGCTAGAGGCCGGAGCACAGCGGGGCCCTGAGTGTCTCACACAGCTTCTTCACTAGCTCCTCTGGCCGTCGGAGGAATGAGGAGGAGGGTCGACGACGCCGACGTGTAGAGGAGAGCACCTCCATGGCGCCACCAGCGAAGCGCCATGCGGGTTCGGGCGAGAGTGGCGGCTCAGGGGAGGGTCAGGCTTGATGTATGATATGTGACTTATGTATAGATGTTATGAATGTTATGATATGACATGTTTATGAATGTTATGAATGATTGTGTGTATGCTTGATGCTAACTGACTAACAACGAATCCTAGACTGACACGAGAGAGTGAGAGAGAGAGACGGAGAGATTCGAGTAGAATTAGTGCAAAGAAATGGAAGACTAAGGCAGCGGAGAGAGACGGAGAGACTCGAGTAGAATTAGTGCAAAGAAATGGGAGACTAAGGCAATGGAGAGATACACGGTCCACCAAATGGCCGCTCCAAGGAATTGGCGATCTAGCAGTAGGCCGCTGAGGGTCATCCTGTGATGGGCTCAAAAATGGTCTCCCTTGGGCCGCATAGGTCTGAAAGACGGCTCTATGTTGACCGTTGGAATAGGGAGATGATCTTCCAATAGACCGTTTAGTATGCCAGAAGGACGAACTGAGTAGAAAAGATATAAACGGTCCTTTGAGGACCGCTACTGTCCTCAGGCGGTCACACGATAGATCATAAATTGAGAAACCCTGGTAGCTCCGAGCGGGACTCTCTTGGAGAGTCCCAACCCGTGGGGAAGGGATCCTAACCCATGCCAAAACCTATCCTAACCCATTTTGGTGCTATCCTACCTTAATCCTAGTGGGATTTGGCCATAAATTAGGCTCTATAAGTAGGAGGGTACTTCAAACTCGTTCTTCACACAACACCTCTCTCTTAAGCGTTGAAAACCTTGCCAAACCTCCCCAAAATACCATGAAGAGGGCCCTTGAAGGAAGCTCTATGGGTCGCGGCACCTATGATGGGCCAAAGCCTGCTAGGAAAGATTACGGGGTGGTACAAAGGATGACCGCCATCCCCGGGCATCTGAGCTCTAGCCCTTTGAGAGAGGTAAGTCAATGAAAATTTTCATATTTCATTTAATTTTCTTCAAAAGCTTATATTCTTCCTCTCTTCTTCTCTTTTCCTTAGCTTCTCCCCGGTCCTAGCCGTTATTCATCCTTGAAGTGGATGACTCCCATGATCCGTGAGCTCCCCATATCAGTGATATCCATCCTTAGATCCTGGCACTTGCATCCTCTTTTGGTGTTAGCCAAAAACTACCCAAAGCTCTCCTTAGATTGGCACAACATCACTGCTCTAGTGGAAGTATGGCATCCTCAGACACATACCTTCATCTTCCCCTCCTTTGAGGCCACCATCTTATTAGAGGAGGTAGAGACTTATCTTTCTCTTCCTAGATCTAGAGTTGGTGAGGAAGACTTAGTCTGCCACACTGTTGCCCCTGTAGATCCTACCCTCATCCTAGGGGAATTTCTACCCAGCACTAAAGATATATGTATCATGATTGGCCCACACCACATCCATTTGCTACCCCTGAGCCAGTGGGTCATAGCTCATTGTAAGAATAAGTGTGGATGGGATGAAGCCATAGCCAAGGCTACTTCTATCTACTTATGCGGTGCCATACTCTTCCCCTCTACTGACCATGTCCTGGACATTCCCAACTTTAGCACCATTAGTGGACTATGGCGGGGTCTTTCCATCTCTCAGGCCGTCCTTGCTTATCTGCATGAGGGTCTTAGCTTAGCAGCCTTAGGAGGCCCACTCTTTAGCTCTATGATTATTCTTGAGTGCTGGATGGGGGTCAGGCTGAAGTTCACACCTAGGGAGGACATCACTTCTGTCAGCCGTATCTTTGGGAGCCATCCACTTTTCTTTATTGGCGGCGCCTTCGGGTTTTCTCAGTAGGTGGAATGTCGGACCGCGAACAAGAAGACTAGGGATGATTGGCGCCTCTACATCAACACTCTACCCCTGGACCGGTTCGTGATGCGCCCATCCTTCCTCCACGGTACTACCCTCAGGCTTCCTAGGAGGCTTGGGCTTGACTTGAGGCTTGTGTGAGACACCACCTTGGCGATGTACAGCCCCCACAGGTGCTTTCTACAAGTTGGGCTCTCCCGGACAATAGTTCCAACACTACCCCACCTTCCTGCACTACAGGCGAGGTGATCAGGATGGAGGAGGATGACCAGGCGGTCAGGAGCGCGCTGATTATGTGGGAGATCAGTAGGGTGCGTACCCTACCAGCAGAGGTGACAGAGCTTCAGGAGGAGTACCAGGCCTATGTGAGAGAGCTCATAGAGATTAGGCCTCGCGGGGATGCCCGGCTGAGGATTGAGTGATTCTTATTTTATGATGTGTAGAGACCTATGAATTCATCTTGATTGGCTTAATTTTGAAAAAAAGAATGGAATGTTTTGATTGATTGAGATTGGCCTTCTCTTTTGTGCATTCGTGGATTGAGATGACTCTCTAGAAAGGAAGCAGTCCATAAGAGATCACTGGATGAGTTTAGACGGTCATCATGTGACCGCAGATTTCTAAAAAATGGCCTTAGCTGGACCGCTCAATAGACGGATATCAGGGGTTCTAAACAAGGGGAAACGCGGTCTATCGAGGGACCATTTAATCCCATAGAACGGTTGGTTGAAAGACTGTTATAAGAATAGGCGGTCTTGTTCAGACCGTAGCAAAGAAGAGCCAGTGGGCTTGTGAGATAAGATGAAGATGGCCTTCTAGAGACCGTCTGGAAGTATGAAACAGTTACACTGTGACCGCTTGAGGGATTGAAACGATCGGCGGGAGACCGCTTACCTGTAGATGCCAGAATTACTTGTAGACCTATCCCTGCACACATACTTAGACAAAAAATAGGTTAGATCCATTTTTGGCTTAACCCCTTGCCTACTGTTGTGACTCCTCTGGTTTGATGATGATGTGGAAAGAGGGAGAATGATCTATCTTCTCTGGACATGATTTCAGTTAAGGAGTCAGTGTGTTTTGAATGATTGGCAACAGCGTAATTGACTATGTTGACTTTACTGAATTTACTGTTGACTTTGTAGCATTGGTTATTTTGATGAAACCTGAGGTCAGTGTTAGTCAAGCATTCTGCATGTAAGGTCTATATTAGTATAGAATAGTTCATGCATTAGGTCTGAGTCAGTGTATGTATAGTCGACGCTAGCTACGTTCCAAGCATATCAAGGTCTGTGCTACCTTGAGTTTGTCTGCATCAAGCTCGATGTTAGTATAGCATCAAGCATATCAAGGTCTGTGCTACCTTGAGATTATCTGCACCAAGGTCGGTGCTAGCTACGCTATGTGCTATACATGTTCGTGCTAGATGCGCTACATGTTTACCCAAGGTCGATGCTACTTGTTCCTCAGGCATGACTTAGGTCGATGCTAGTTGTTCCTTAAGCACACTAGGGTCGATGCTAGTTTTCTAATGTCGGTGCATGTTTTCCTCCCTCACACAAAGTCTGTGCACATAAGTCTCTAGGGTCGGTGTACATTTACCCTATGTATGTTATAAGGTATGTGCATGTTTAGAGTCTATGCACAACATAGGTCTGTGCATGTGGACTGTCTTCCAAGTGAAGTCCGTGCACATTTGCTAGCGATAGCAGTTGAGGTTCGTGCACATTTCACATATGCACAATGAAGTCTGTGCATGTTTACATATGACTATATGAAGTCTGTGCACACACTATAGCAAGTCTGTGCACATCTTGCATATAGCCATATAACGTCTGTGCACATTTTGCATTATGCTGACTGAGGTCGATGTTAGCACATATGTCCTTTGCATTAGAGTTTGGGTTACCTTGCACTGCTCTATGCATAAGGTCTGTGTTAGTGGACCATGTCTTGAGTACTAGTTCTATGCTAGTTAGCTATGGCTTAGGCAAATGTCTGTGCTAGCTCTTGCATTTCTCACTATGGGTCGATGTTAGATCAGAGTTAATGATGATTTCACATTCATAATTACAGAATCTTCAGCACATTATATCTATTATGATCTGAACTTCAATCTCATATTTCTGCATAAAAAACAATGCATGTGTATATGGTGGTTTAATTGGTTCACTTGTGCTCATGAATTCTGAAGCATTTAGTCAGCACAATTTATCAAACACTTAACACTCTATCTATGCTATTGCTAGGACAGCCATATGGTCGAGCATCTACTGAGAAACATGCGACTCATCTCACGTGGAGCTTAAGTATCAAGTGATCTGCACGTGATCCAAGGTAGGCTAATACCAGGCGATCCTGCCACATGTAAAGCAGCGGCACTGTGATGCTAACACGTGGATAAGTCAGAACCAGATCTGGCTTGAAATTTGGGCGAGAATTGTGGCGACCAAGCGCCCATCTCCTGAAGGTTATAAAAGGAGGGCCGATCGGCCAGTCCAGACAGATAGAGAGTGGCAGAAAAAGTTGAACAAGGCACAAGAAGAAGAGTAAGCATCCAGAGAGTTGAAATTCAGAAGAGCGTAGAGAAGAGACTCGAGTGAGTTGTCTGTTCCTGGTTCCTGGTTCAAAACCAGAACCAGTCTGCTCGATTAGAGCTACATTTGCTCAATTCAGAGCTACATTTTCTTATTCTTTTAACTTGATTTTTTTGTTTTACAAACCTCTGTTTACCCATGTTGTTAGTCAACAGATTGTAGAAGCTGTGAATTAGCAGTTGGCTAAGCTGTATTGCCTAGCGGCAGAGGAAGATTCCTTTGGATAGCTTAAGCTGTAAGGCTCAATAGTTCTAGGGAACTTGTTCCCTGAAGCTGTGGATCAGCTGTCGCAAGCTGTGTCGCGCAGCGGTTTGGCAAGCTGTAATGCCCAGTAGTGAAGCCTTACTCAGTTGAGTAAGGGGTGGACGTAGATCTCTGGAGGAGATCAAACCACCTAAAATCCTTTATGTCCGTGGTTGCTAGTCTAAGTGTGTTTGCTGCATTTTTCTCTACTGAACTGTCTGAATTAATTGCTAGATTTCTTGTTCATTTGTGAGCTAGAAGAAGGTATATAAAAAGCCTCCACACAAAGGGTAGGTCAAGCTTACCTGGAAGGTGGATTTCTTATGTGAGGAGTCTCCTAGAGTCTAACCTCCGCCAGGTACCTCTTCCAAGTTCATTGGTGTGCAATAGATCAATTAGCAATTAAGTCAGTCACTATATCTACTGACATTTTTGCATACTAATATTGATCTATGAGTTAACTGTTCTGTGATGTCTTTGGCTGTTGTGATTAAGTAATTTTGAATTCCACATATATCATTGAACTTTGTTAATTTTACAGGAAAAGATCTATTCACCCCCCTCTAGATCTAATCTACACTTGGTATCAGAGCCTAACTCTTCTGCAGGGACTAACATCCTGAAGAGGTAGTCATTATGGATGCTAGAGGGTTAACAGCTGAAGGTCATTCAACAAGTAAGCCGCCCAACTTTGACGGTACTAATTATTCATATTGGAAGAACCGTATGAAGGTATTTCTGAGAGCTAAGGATTATGAAATCTGGAAGGTCGTCAGCAAAGGTCCCTTCAATCTGTTTGAGAACGAGGAATTATGGACATGAGAAGAGATCCGAAAGTCAACACTTAACTGGAGTGCTATCAACGCCATCCAGTGTGCTCTACATCCCACAGAATTTTCTAGGATCTCATCTTGCGCTACAGCGAAAGAGATGTGGGATAAACTATGAGTGATTTATGAGGGAACTTCACATGTGAGAGAGACCAAGGCAAGCATGCTGGTCTCGGAGTATGAGGCCTTCAAAATGAAGCAAAATGAGAATATTACTGAGATGTATGCTCATCTTATGGTCATCACCAATAGCCTTAGAAGCTTGGGTAATAATTATAGTGATTATGAGTTGGTGAGGAAAATTCTGCGCTCTTTGACTCCTATATGGCATACCAAGGCTACTGTGATTGAGGAGTCTAGGAATTTAGCTTCTACAACAGTGGATGAGCTGATAGGTTCTCTCATTGCCTATGAAATGAATCTCCCTCGATCAGATGAGTTAGAGAAAAAGAAGAAACCTATTGCATTGAAGGCAACATCTAGTAGCAAGGGGTCATCCAGTGGAAGTAGCTCTTTTGGAACAGAAATTGAAAATGATCAGTTTGCTATGCTGACCCGTCAGTTTAAAAGATTCTTGAGAAAAGAAGGAAGACAATTCAGAAGAAAAAATCCGACTGGCAGGAGACACTCAAGGTATAAATCTAATTCTACCAGAAAGAATGATACTAATGTTTGTTATCAGTGCAGGAGATCTGGCCACCTGAAGGCAGATTGTCCAGAGCTTCAAAAAGAAAAGCCAAAGATGAAGAACAATAACTGAAAGGCTATGATTAGTACTTGGAGTGACGAGGATGAGGGCAGTCGCAGTTGCACCTTTAAAAGTGAAGAGGAAAGAAGCCAAATCTGTCTAATGGCCAAGAACAGTGAAAGCGATGAAGATGATCAGGTAAGCTCTCCCTTTGAGAATTACACTATTTCTGATTGGGAGGATGCATATGCTAAACTTCTTGATAAATTTGATGATGTTAAAAAAGAGAATAGGCATTTAAAAAGGAAAGTTAATTCTATCATAAATGATACCACATTGTCTGATAAAATTGCCTATCTTCAAACTGAAAATGATGTTTTAAAGAAATCGTGTGCTGAATCTGATGAAATAAAAATTGCTTTGATTGATGCTAGAAAAAAAAATGAAATACTGGAAAATGTTGTTGATGATCTGAAGCTTAGATTGCAGAATTCTGAAAAGGAAATGAAAATTGTGAACGAAAAATATGATGCTATGTTGGGAGTAAACATTGAGTTGAAAAAGAATGTAGAGAATCTAGAAAAACAAAACAAGGACAAACAACAAACTCTTGAGAACATGACCCAAGGGACTGAAAATCTGAATGCTCTCTTGGGGACTAAGGCGAATTTTAGAAAAGAGGGGCTAGGCTTTAATCTAGCTGCTAAAAAGAGTTTTGAAATCAAGACTGTCTCATTAGTGGCAGAAAAGGGAAAAGGACCTCTCATTAAAATGAGCAGTGGAAATACTCCATAAAAGTCTGCTAATTTCAAAATGCCCAGTGCCAAGGACAAGGGCAAATAGAAAATTAATGTGTCTAGTCATGTGAGCACAAACTGCCCCACACCTCAGGACAGATTTCAGGTTAGGGGTCAACCTTCACATACACAAACTCTAGACTAGGTTCACCAAGTCTCCATAGAAAAATCAGAAAAAGACCCAATCTATACCCATGCACACTTCAGGTGGGCCTAAGGTGTTCAAGAGACAAGACTCAAACAGGGGTAACTCAGGTCGATTTTACTATTCCAGAGCTCCAACTTGCACTCCATACAAATTCACACATTCTCATCAATTCAGTAGGTCTGGCAGGGATAGAACTAGTTTAAGGTCAGCACATCATTCACACCCTAGTCAAAATTTTAGACCTCATGATGGGAAGTGGTTCGGGCAAGTCAAGTATAGAAATCCAAGAAACCACAGCTACTATGCTCAGCCTAGGACCACCACTGGCTACACTACATTGAATGTTCACTAGGCTAGGCACTGGCACAAACATGCTCAATCTGCTAATAATAATGGTGTCAGGACACAGAGTAGAACAAGAAAGATTCAAGCTGTTAATGTTGAAAAGAAAAATAACAACAAGAAGAAAATAAACAAATCCACTAAACAAAGAATTCCCAAACAGATGTGGATTCCAAAGCATTTGTTGTCAGGTTTGAATAATGTTACTTCTGTTAGGGTGCAAGCCCTGGATACAGAGGAGGGGTGAATGTATCCTGCTAGGAATATCACCCAATTAAAACCTCGGAAGCTAAACACAATACCAGAATAGAAACTAATTCAATTGAACAAATGAAGAGACACTTGGAGCGCTCCTAATCAATCATCTAGCGGAAGCAAACACACAAATAAACCACTGCTCAAGAGATTTTTAGGTGGCTCGGTCCAAGGACCTACGTCCACCCCTCACTCCCAACCGGAGTGAGGCTTCCACTAGTAACACTAGCACAGCAGACTCAGTCTGCAACAAATGCTGCCAAACAGCTTGACCAGGGGAACAACCTCCCCTCTTCCTCCAAACCGGAGGGACACCCCAAGTGACTCCCAGCCACTTGGAAACCAGAGACACACGGTCTCTCTTCCTCCAGACCCGGAGGGAACCCCTGGACTTGCTACCCACAAGCCCAGAATCGGAGGACCAAACCTCCCTTCCTCCAAACCGGAGGGTAACCTTCCAATGACACCCTATCAAAGGCAACCTAGAGGTCTCGAACCTCCCTTCCTCCCAACCGGAGGGAACCAACCACAAGTAGCACCCAGCAACTTGCAAACCAAAGACACAAGATCTCCCTTCTCCTGAGTCCACAGGAGGAACCCGATCCCCAACAGGGCAATCGGAAGAACAACAAGTGAATAGTTCAAAGGAAAAACAAAAACCCAGCAACAGAAAGCTGAAAAGATAAAAACAAATGTGGCTCTCGCAAGAGCTGGCTGGCCTGGATTTGATCCACGGTCCAGCATGAACTTCTTCTTTTGTTTTTCTCTTTCTCCCAGCACGAACTCTCTCTTATTCTTCTTCTTCTTTCTTTCTTCTTCTTCTTCTCACTGCTTCAGCCTTCTCCTTCTTCTCTATTCTCTATTTCGTGGAGGCACTCTCTGCATTTCGATCTTCCTTTTTTATCTTCCCTTTTTCATACATCTTCAGATGGAGGCGGCTTAGTATTTATAGCTACAACATTTAGGGCATTATCCTCGGATCACGTGCCAGGTGCCAACCTCAGATCACGTGCACTTCATAGGCTTCACGAGCAGTACTTGTCACACAGTCATACGAAGATATTAGATGATGTATAGACTTGGTTCAGGCTGTTTAACAAAGTGTGTACAGCCACGATGCAGCTTGAGTGTATAGACTTGAAGGTTAACTAAGTGTACAGACTTCGTGTGAAGTATAGAGTGTATAGACTTGAAGCTTGATATCGAGTGTATAGAGTTGAAGCTTTGGAAACGAGTGAATAGACTTCGTTTTGAAGGGGATGAACATGTGTTGAAGTGTGTACAGTCTACAAGGATGGATGTTCAGACTTAACCTCTGAAGAGTATATACTCTGCTGAAGAACGTTCAGTCGATGTACAAGCCACAGGCTGTATAGACTTCATATGCAAAGCAACATTGTATAGACTTGAGAGAGACGCTGAATGAGACGCAGATGTTGTATAGACATTACATGTGAATGTATATGCCAATGTATATACTTGAAAGCATGAGACGCTGATTGAGACGATCGGATGTACAGACTTCGAATCAAGGCTTGAATAGTAAATCAATGTCTAGACTTGGATGCCCAATCGCCAATGTATAGACTTGCAGCTTGAACCAGTGTATAGACTCTGATGCAAATGAGAAGCCAATGTGCAGACTTCACAAAGTATAGACTTTCCAAACGACTGTACAGACTTTAGCCCAATCAGCGATGTATAGACTTTGATAACTGATGCATGAACAGTACGCCAATGTATAGACTTGGAACATCTGAGGACCAGTGTACAGACTTGCAGAGCCGAGCCCAATGTATAGGCTTGGCGGAGCACAGTCCAATGTATAGACTTTGTGAAACAGAGTCCAATGTATAGACTTGGCAGGTTGACCCACTGTACAGACTTTGAAGTTGAAGGCAATGTGTAGACTTGTGAAGCTTGAGGCCAATGTACAGACTTGTAAGGTGTGAAGCGATGTGTAGACTTTGCGTTCAACTGGATGTATAGACTTGGAACTCAAAGGCAGTGTACAGACTTGGTAAGTCTGAGCCAATGTACAGACATCAAGTGAAGACCAGTATATAGACTTCACGTGAAAACCAGTGTACAGACTTTGAGGCGATTGACAGATGTATCTACTTAGCCTTTGAGGAACGATGTACAGAGTCTGAACGTGAAGGAAGGTTGTATAGACTTGAAGCGCTTGAAGCGATGTACAGACTTGGTGGTTCAAGCAGTGTACAGACTTGTGAAGGCTTCAGCGTTGTACAGACTTGGAAGTTCCACTGTGGATGTATGGACTTGATGATCCACTGTGGATGTACAGACTTGAATGAGTGAAGCCGATGTACAGACTTGGTGATGAGACACCAATGTACAGACTTGCAAAAGCGAAGCCAATGTACAGACTTTGAGAGACATGAACACTGTGATGTTCAGACTTTAGCAGTGTATAGACTTGGCCAAACGTAGGAAAAGTTATGAATGTATAGACTTGGCCAAACGTAGAAAAAGCCCCCAATGTGCAGACTTGATCATCCAAACTCAGAACAACTGATGTAGACTTGAACGCTGTACAGACTTCTCGAAGTGATGCTTGATCAAAGAGATAGTGTATATACTTAGCCACCAATGTATGGACTTCAACACAAATGAGAAGATCGGATGAACAGACTTTGAAGCTTAACATAGACGGTGGATGTATAGACTCCATGAACAAGATGCAATTCTGACTGATGTATACACTTGGCAAATAGAGTGATGCATGAACTACCCTGTACAGACTTTAAGACTTAATGAGCAACAAAAAGTGGACAAAGCAGCATGGTGTCAACCCAGCTGTTCCACTGCGTCAACGCAGCAAGTAAACCAGCAACTACTGCGTCAACGCAGTGTCCTTGTAGCGTCAACGCACTGCATGAACAATTAGCCACTACGTTAACCCAATCTAGCCATATTCATGAATTAGCTATTGAAGCAACCAATCAGATATTTAAGCATTCAAACAGTCATCTAAATTAATTAGCACACCTCAGTGTGACTCATGGTGTGTCAGCCATCATCAAAATCACACAGGGGCACAACAATCTCCCCCTTTTTGATGATGGCAACACTATGAGTTACACTGACTCAGATTAGATTCTTCTCCCCCTTTGCCTTCATCAAAAAAAATGAAATAGGGAAACAATTCAGTAAAGCACATGAATGTTATACTTCCCTTTGGAGTGTGACATCTATCTTCCAAATGTATCCTTTCAAGATCTTCTCCCCCTGTAGATATGTCATATTTTCAATCACTCAGGAGCACTGAAGTATGAAGAACTCAATCATGTAAAGAGTTAGGAGCACAATAAAATGCATGAACCAAGTCTCCCCCATCGTCAACTAGAAAGATGTTATGAATGCAGTGCAATTAATTATATGAGTGCACAGTCATTGACAATTCATGTAGGATATGAGAACTATGCATGAGTCAAAACCTGAAAGGCATGTTATGCAATTAGTTTGACTAGCTCCCCCTTAGTCATACAACCCTTATGCATCCACCATGCTTATGCAGGCCCAAGACATGAGTGGAAGTCAACAGTTGGAACCAATTGATAGAACTGAGTGCAAATGAAGCAGTCAGTTTGGTCTGAACGACTGGAGTCCAATATGAGAGAGTAAAAAGGAATTCAGAAAGAATGAGAAAGATTTTCAATGAAATATCAAATTTCATAAATATGATTTAAACAGATGATTACAGACTTTTCCATCATAGAAACCTATGAATGAACCTATGTTGACAAACCAGTTCAGAATTTTATGTATGCAAGGTTTGAACATGAGCTATTTCTACTCATATCTGAAATCAGTTTTCTTCATAACAAGTGAACCAAGTTTTCATATTGAGAGACCTTTTTAACCTTCTTCATTCTTACTCACTTAATTTCAAGGATTTCCTCAAGAAATGCAATCGATAGTATTGAGGATAAACAAACAAGAAACCATTTATTTCTGTCAAAGTTTCTATTGAAAGAAGATTCTTTTCCGAACAATCTCAGATGATATGCTAGATAGGCAACGAATTTTTAACAACAATATTCAGGAGCAATTAAGTTAAGTACATCCTTACAACTGGAGGATACACGTTGTTTAGACGCCAGTATCCCTAAGCGCTTGGAAGGACTAACTGTCATGCTTCTTAAGAACAGAGATAGCATTTACACCTCATGACACACTGAAACTCATTTCTTTGATGAGGGACATGTATTTCTCAGTGTGCCTGCCATTGCTCTGCCAGATTTTTAATCAACATATTTAAGCAGAGTTAACTATGGCACTTCATGACATATCTCAATTCATTTCTTTGATGAATGAGATGTGTTTCTCAGTGACCAAAGACATTGCTCTGACAAGATTTGGTATTTGACATAATCCATATTCTCTGATGTTTAAAAACAATACATATTTTCATACAAATCAGTCAAGGAAAATCATGATTTCAGAATTTTAGATTTCAGAAGAGTTTAAAAGACACAACATGAAAGGGTTGGTTAAAGTTTATTAAGTTTAACTCAGATATTTCCAAGAAGAATTCATAAGCAAACACAAGAAATACATGAAACTTCAACCGGCTGAAATCTTCAGACATTCATAGTCCTATTATGATAGAAATTTCCTTAAAAACAATGTTTTCGGATTTATGATTAAGATATGCGCAGAGAAATCTTTCTGGGACTTCAAGGAAGACAAGAGCATTTTTTCAGGTACAGCCACGTCAACAAATGCCAATGGATACCAATTGATAGTATGTGTGACAATGGCTGACAAGAATTGAAGCAAGAGGCTGAAGTATAATGCATTTCACAATCACCAAGGAGTTTATCAAGATTGCAGTTCAAACAGGAAGGTGAGTATTAGTCATCAGACATGAGCTTTGATGAGAGGTCTGATGGTCACATGCACTTACATGAATGAATAATGAGAAATGCTCCCCCTCACTGAATGCATAAACTGAAACCCTCCCTTTTCTTTTGAAAAATTTCATGATTAAATGATGCCACTCTAAGATGCAATTAGATGCATTAACTACCCATGAAAGGCATGAAGACCCTGAAGGGTATTAGACTAGTCAAATGTGCATGATATGCTGTGCAGCTCCCCCTGACGGTATGCATTCACAACATTTGAAAATCATTCATGAGTCATGAATTCTAGATGTATGCAATCACAGAATGAGCATATCCAGACACAACAACTATTGCATGGAAATGCAAACATGCATGTTTAAACCACTAATTAACAAATCTATCTATATACCTAATGCCATCTAAGCAAACTCATTGAAGAGTCATGAGACTTACCTGAGAAGTGCATGAGTGGGGTTTACCTTTTTAGGGTGTCTTGGTTTATTTGCCCCTTTTATTTCTCGTTCCCAAGACACACCTGCAAAAAGTTTCTCACTTGGCACATTTTGGTACCCAAGTTTCCTTGGGTCCTGCAGGGTTAGTGGCATTTTGATGGGATGTTTTCCAAAGCTTCTGAGCCATCATATCATCATGCTTTTTCATATAGCAACTAGACATGGAATGTCCAGACATACCACAATAATCACATGAACCACTCGGTCTGAATTTCTTACAATGCATGTAAGCAGGTGTGTTAAAATCATGAGCATGAATGTTTCTGTTTTTACCACCACTTTGTTTCAGATGGTCAGAAAACCAGCAATCAGTCACCTTGTGACCTTGCTTTCCACACTCAAAGCATGTGAGGGATTTTCTTGTTTGAACAGATCTGTTCCTACCAAACACACTTTGTTTAACAAATTTAGAGTTGACCTTATTTCTCTGAGAATGCCAGCAGTCTTTGACTGTATGGCCAGGTTTCTCACAGTGATAGCAGAAGATGAAATTTCTTCTACCAACATTAAGCCAGCAATCAACCGCCCTATGGCCTGACTTGCTGCAGGTGGAACACACCATGTGTTGGCCCCTGGACCCATTTTTGTTCCTTTTAAAGACATGCTGATTTTCATACAAATTGACATGATTAGAATTTAAAAAATATTTGCGTTTACCTTTGGCAAACCAACATTGTTCACTAACATGACCTATTTTTCCACAATGATAACAATAACTTTTTCTCTTCTGTTCAACAGGACTGTTTTTGTTATTGTGCTTCCTAGCATGCATTCTATCATCCTGTTCCATCAATTTACATTCATGCATCAAGTGACCAAACCTATGACAGTAATGGCATGAAATTTTCTTTTTATTTGCATGAATGTGTTTGTTCAATTTAGGCACATCATTCTCAGTTTTATCATGAGAGTTCCTTGAATCTTTGTTCTGAACATGAACAGTCTTTTTCTATTTTTGAACTTGTTTCTCATACTTAGGGCTGTCAGTGGAATTTTGATTCTTCTTAGCACTAAATTCAAAAATAGGCACATTCGATGTGCTGCCAGACTTAGAGCTACTCACGAATGAAGTTTGAAGCTTACTTTCAAAGCTCTTTTTATTTATTGGTTTGTAGCCCAAACCCTCTCTTCGGAGATTCACTTTAGATCCAAGAATTTTATCAAGATTTTCTTTTCCACTGACAAATTTCTCAAGAGATTTCCTCAATTCTGTAACTTCTGATCCAAGCTTTGATACATGGATTTCATATTCATCAGCTTTCCTTTTATAGCACACAGCATCTTCTTTCAACATTTGATTAACAGTCCTAAGACTTTCAATTTCCTGTTCAGCTTTCATTAGCTCATCAGAGCTATCCAGGCTAACACTCTTCCATTTTTCAAGAGTGATAAGTCTCTCAGACATAGCTGTATTTAATTGTTTTAGGTTGCAGATCTCCTGTCTCATTTTACCATTTTGTTCCAGGATTTCATCATCAAATTTCAAAACACTTAAGGAGGTCTGACATTCACTAAACACTTGTTCATCTTCAGATTGAAGATTTTCAAGCCTTTTCTGAAGTTCTGAGTTTTCTATTCTGACAGTCTCCAAAGTTTCAGAAATCAATCTATTTTCATTTTCAAGGCTCACTGATTTAGATCCAGATTCCTCAGTTTGTTTTTTGAGTCTAGCATTTTCAGATTTCAGATATTCCAGATCTGAAGTAATAGAATCAAGATCAGTCAGCTGTCTTCTAAATATCTGATTTTCAGTTTTCAGAGTATCACTATCCTCACCAGTAAGTTTAGAATTCTCAAACCTATCTAGCCGTTTTTTCATAGATCTATTTTTCTTGCTCAATTTATTGCTAGATCTTAACAGCTTGGAATAAGCATCTACCCAATCATCTAAGGTATAGTCCGCAAAGGGATTTACCTGAACTTCGTTCTCTTCTTTATCACTGTCGCTGCTGCTATGGTCGCTCCCATCAGCCATCATGCAGTTTTCCTTCCCTGTTCTGCAAGTTAGTTTCATCTTGTCCAGAATATCCCTAGCAGACCTGCAATCATGAAGGCAAAAGTGTAAGGCCTTGTTGATGGATGCTTTTATCAGATTTATAGCTTTCTTATTTTCTCTATGCATTGATCTATGACGATCAGTCCATTTGGACTCTTTTCGTGGTAACCTATGAGGACCATGAGTAATTAACTTCCACAAATCGGGATTATCTAGATTGACGTAGTTACGCAAACTACTGAACCATGAATCAAAGTTAGACCCATTGAAAACCAGTGGAAGAGCCATTTGTAGGCTATGATCAATTAGACAAAGATCAAGGAGCAGCAAACCGAAATAAGCACCGAGAAGTACGGGGATCACTGCAGATCGTTGGATCTTGAAGCAATAACCGCTCTGATACCAATTGTTAGGGTGCAAGCCCTGGATACAGAGGGGGGGTGAATGTATCCTGCTAGGAATATCACCCAATTAAAACCTCGGAAGCTAAACACAATACCAGAATAGAAACTAATTCAATTGAACAAATGAAGAGACACTTGGAGCGCTCCTAATCAATCATCTAGCGGAAGCAAACACACAAATAAACCACTGCTCAAGAGATTTTTAGGTGGTTTGGTCCAAGGACCTACGTCCACCCCTCACTCCCAACCAGAGTGAGGCTTCCACTAGTAACACTAGCACAGCAGACTCAGTCTGCAACAAATGCTGCCAAACAGCTTGACCAGGGGAACAACCTCCCCTCTTCCTCCAAACCGGAGGGACACCCCAAGTGACTCCCAGCCACTTGGAAACCAGAGACACACGGTCTCTCTTCCTCCAGACCCGGAGGGAACCCCTGGACTTGCGACCCACAAGCCCAGAACCGGAGGACCAAACCTCCCTTCCTCCAAACCGGAGGGTAACCTTCCAATGACACCCTGTCAAAGGCAACCTAGAGGTCTCGGACCTCCCTTCCTCCCAACCGGAGGGAACCAACCACAAGTAGCACCCAGCTACTTGCAAACCGAAGACACAAGATCTCCCTTCTCCTGAGTCCACAGGAGGAACCCGATCCCCAACAGGGCAATCGGAAGAACAACAAGTGAATAGTTCAAAGGAAAAACAAAAACCCAGCAACAGAAAGCTGAAAAGATAAAAATAAATGTGGCTCTCGCAGGAGCTGGCTGGCCTGGATTTGAACCACGGTCCAGCAGGAACTTCTTCTTTTGTTTTTCTCTTTCTCCCAACACGAACTCTCTCTTCTTCTTCTTCTTCTTTCTTTCTTCTTCTTCTTCTCACTGCTTCAGCCTTCTCCTTCTTCTCTATTCTCTATTTCGTGGAGGCACTCTCTGCATTTCGATCTTCCTTTTTTATCTTCCCTTTTTCATACATCTTCAGATAGAGGCGGCTTAGTATTTATAGCTGCAGCATTTAGGGCATTATCCTCGGATCACGTGCCAGGTGCCAACCTCGGATCACGTGCACTTCGTAGGCTTCACGAGCAGTACCTGTCACACAGTCATAAGAAGATATTAGATGATGTATAGACTTGGTTCAGGCTGTTTAACAAAGTGTGTACAGCCACGATGCAGCTTGAGTGTATAGACTTGAATGTTAACTGAGTGTACAGACTTCGTGTGAAGTATAGAGTGTATAGACTTGAAGCTTGATATCGAGTGTATAGAGTTGAAGCTTTGGAAACGAGTGAATAGACTTCGTTTTGAAGGGGATGAACATGTGCTGAAGTGTGTACAGTCTACAAGGATGGATGTTCAGACTTAACCTCTGAAGAGTATATACTCTGCTGAAGAACGTTCAGTCGATGTACAAGCCACAGGCTGTATAGACTTGAGAGAGACGCTGAATGAGACGCAGATGCTGTATAGACTTTACATGTGAATGTATATGCCAATGTATATACTTGAAAGCATGAGACGCTGACTGAGACGATCGGATGTACAGACTTCGAATCAAGGCTTGAATAGTAAATCAATGTCTAGACTTGGATGCCCAATCGCCAATGTATAGACTTGCAGCTTGAACCAGTGTATAGACTCTGATGCAAATGAGAAGCCAATGTGCAGACTTCACAAAGTATAGACTTTCCAAACGACTGTACAGAATTTAGCCCAATCAGCGATGTATAGACTTTGATAACTGATGCATGAACAATATGCGAATGTATAGACTTGGAACATCTGAGGACCAGTGTACAGACTTGCAGAGCCGAACCCAATGTATAGGCTTGGCGGAGCACAGTCCAATGTATAGACTTTGTGAAACAGAGTCCAATGTATAGACTTGGCAGGTTGACCCACTGTACAGACTTTGAAGCCGAAGACAATGTGTAGACTTGTGAAGCTTGAGGCCAATGTACAGACTTGTAAGGTGTGAAGCGATGTGTAGACTTTGCGTTCAACTGGATGTATAGACTTGGAACTCAAGGGCAGTGTACAGACTTGGTAAGTCTAAGCCAATGTACAGACATCAAGTGAAGACCAGTATATAGACTTCATGTGAAAACCAGTGTACAGACTTTGAGGCGATTGACAGATGTATCTACTTAGCCTTTGAGGAATGATGTACAGAGTCTGAACGTGAAGGAAGGCTGTATAGACTTGAAGCGCTTGAAGCGATGTACAGACTTGGTGGTTCAAGCAGTGTACAGACTTGTGAAGGCTTCAGCGTTGTACAGACTTGGAAGTTCCACTATGGATGTATGGACTTGATGATCCACTGTGGATGTACAGACTTGAATGAGTGAAGCCGATGTACAGACTTGGTGATGAGACACCAATGTACAGACTTGCAAAAGCGAAGCCAATGTACAGACTTTGAGAGACATGAACACTGTGATGTTCAGACTTTAGCAGTGTATAGACTTGGCCAAACGTAGGAAAAGTTATGAATGTATAGACTTAGCCAAACGTAGAAAAAGCCCCCAATGTGCAGACTTGATCATCCAAACTCAGAACAACCGATGTAGACTTGAACGCTGTACAGACTTCTCGAAGTGATGCTTGATCAAAGAGACATTGTATATACTTAGCCACCAATGTATGGACTTCAACACAAATGAGAAGATCGGATGAACAGACTTTGAAGCTTAACATAGACGGTGGATGTATAGACTCCATGAACAAGATGCAATTCTGACTGATGTATACACTTGGCAAATAGAGTGATGCATGAACTACCCTGTACAGACTTTAAGACTTAATGAGCAACAAAAAGTGGACAAAGCAGCATGGCGTCAACCCAGCTGTTCCACTGCGTCAACGCAGCAAGTAAATCAGCAACTACTGCGTCAACGCAGTGTCCTTGTAGCGTCAACGCACTGCATGAACAATTAGCCACTACGTTAACCCAATCTAGCCATATTCATGAATTAGCTATTGAAGCAACCAATCAGATATTTAAGCATTCAAACAGTCATCTAAATTAATTAGCACACCTCAGTGTGACTCATGGTGTGTCAGCCATCATCAAAATCACACAGGGGCACAACAACTTCTGTTCTGGAGCCCAGACGTTTTTGGGTTCCAAACTCTTCTGCTTAATTGTCATTGCAGGTATGCCTGGCAGCCAAGCACAATATGTGGTACTTGGACAGTGGCTGCTCCAGGCACATGACTGGGGACAAGGCAAAATTTTGTATGTTGGTCGAAAAGAGTGTAGGACAGGTCACCTTTGAAGGTAATACCAAAGGAAAAATCATTGGGTCAGGTAAGGTAGGTAAGTGTACTACATGTTGTATTGATGAAGTATTGCTGGTGGAAGGACTTGCTTATAATCTACTTAGCATTAGCCAGCTTTGTGATGAAGGTCATAGAGTAGTCTTTGATTCTCATGGCTGCAACATTTATGAACCTAACTCTAATATTGTTAAGTTTTCTGGTAAGAGAGTTAATAATATCTACTTGGTAGATTTAGATGACATTGCACATTCCAATCTATGCCTCACAGCAAATAAAGATGACTTGACCTATCTATGGCATCGTAGACTAGGTCATGCCAGTTACATTGTTCTTCATAAATTGAATACATATTGCATGGTTAGAGGACTCCCTGAAATCTCTTTTAAAAATGAAAATAAAATATGTGGTGCATGAACCCAGTCCAAGCAAACTAGGAAGTCATTCAAATCCCGAATTGAGAACCTATCTTCTAGACCTTATGAGCTGATTCATATGGATCTTTTTGGACCTACAAGATCAATCAGCTTATCAGGAAGAAGATATTGATTTGTACTTATTGATGACTTTTCTAGATTCACTTGGGTGTTTTTCCTCACACACAAAAATGATGCTTTTACTGAATTTCAGGAGTTCTATCTGAAAATTAGACAGGAAAATGTCAATTCTATTCTGAATATTTTGTCCGATCATGGTGGTGAGTTTGAAAACTCACAGTTTGAAATCTTTTGCAGAGAAAATGGTATTACTCATAGGTTCTCCTCACCTAGGATACCCGAGCAAAATGGAGTAGTGGAGAGGAGGAACTGAACCCTCGTGGAGATGGCTCGGACCATGTTAGTAGAAGGTAACCTACCTAGGAAATTCTAGGCTGAAGTAGTTAACACTGCATGTCACATTGTCAACAGAGCTCTGGTAAGGCCATTTACCCATAAAACTCCTTATGAAATTCTCAAGGGTAAGAAACCTTTAGCAGCTTATTTCAAGGTTTTCAGATGTAAATATTTTGTGCATGTTAATACTAAAGGAGACCTTGACAAATTTGAACCTAAATGTGATCCTGAACTATTTTTAGGATATTTAGAAAAATCCAGAGCCTATAGGGTATATAACTTAAACTCTAAGACAATAGAAGAATCTCCACACGTGATCTTTGATGAAACTATGACTAAATCTGATAATGGTTTGTGCAGGGAAAGGAATAATGGTGAAATTCTGAAAGATGAGGATCCTGAAGATCAATCTGAAGAAAATAATGCAGAGCAATCTGATGCTTAGGAGGAGGTAATAGAGAACCAAGGTAATCAAATTATCAATGTCAGATTTCATAGAGATCGTCCGATAGATAATATAATTGGTAATTTGCATGACCCTCCTAGGACCGGATCATACTTTATGGCTGAAAATGAATTAAATTCTTTTGCACTGATTTCTCAAATAGAACCCAAAGATATTGACAGTGCTCTTAGAGATGTGCATTGGATTAATGCCATGCACGAGGAGCTGAACCAGTTTGAAAGGAACAAGGTATGGGACCTAGTTTCTCCACCCGACCATGGCATTGTCATAGGCACAAAGTGGGTTTTTAGGAATAAAGTAGATGAGCAGGGTAATATTGTTAGAAATAAGGCCAGACTGGTAGCTCATGATTATAACCGAGAATATGGTATTGATTTTGGGGAATCTTATGCCCTTGTAGCTAGGTTAGAGGCCATCAGAATACTTTTAGCCTATACATGCTCATTAGGAATAACATTGCAGCAGATGGATGTAAAATCTACTTTTCTAAATGCAGAAATAAAAGAGGATGTGTTTGTTAGGCAGCCTCCTGGTTTTGAATGCATTGATTATCCTAACCATGTTTATAAATTGAATAAAGCTCTCTATGGATTGAAACAAGCTCCTAGAGCTTGGTATGACAGGCTTAGTAAGTTTCTCACTGAAAAGGAGTTCACAAGAGGTGAGGTTGACAAAACCTTGTTTACTAAGGTATGCAATCTTGACATCATCATTGTGCAAATCTATGTAGATGATATTATCTTTGGCTCAACTAACCCAACTTTATGTGAGGAATTTGGTAATTTAATGACACAAGAATTTGAGATGAGTTCAATGGGTGAGCTAACACTGTTTCTTAGACTGTAGGTAACTCAGACTAAGGAAGGTACATTCATAGCTCAGTCCAAGTACATCAAAAATCTGTTGAAGAAATTCAACTTGAAAAATTTGAAGGAAATTTTAGCACCCATGGGTACATCAATTAATCTTGATGATGACCCAAAAGGTAAATGTGTAGATCCCAAATTATATAGAGGTATGATCGGATCCCTTCTTTATCTCACTGCTTCAAGGCCTGATATCCAGTTTTCTGTGTGTTTGTGTGCTAGGTTTCAGGCTAGTCCTAAAGAGTCACATCAGAGTGCTGTTAAGAGGATTTTTAGGTATCTATCAGGCACCCTAGAACTAGGGCTTTGGTATCCTACTAAGTGTGTGTAGCACCCCAGAATTTTTAAAAGGGTAAATATTAATATTAATCATGAAATAATTATGGTTACTAAATTTTTTGATGAACATAGCTAAAATAAATAATTGAGAAGTGGAAATTGAATGTACCCTTTTATTCTAATTGAGGCTTAAAATTAAAAATACAATTCGGGAATAATATATATATACACTTACACATATATAAAGACTCTCATAGGATCGAACCCGACTCTGATACCCGAGACAACGATGCAAAATTAATAAGATGTACAAATAAATAAAGTTAAAGGAAATAAAGTATGTATATAAAGTTCTACCAATTAGATAAAACTATTTAATATAATTAATGGGCTGGGAATATATGTATAAATATATTTATATAGATATAGATTATACATGAGCCTTGGCCTAAAAATAATAATAACACACACACACACACACACACACACACACACACACACACACACACATATATATATATATATATATATATATATATATATATGAAACCGTTATATACGCCAAATGGGCCTTACACCTAAAACAAATAACAAATGGGCCAAATAAAATAACGCCCCTATCTTAGGCGCTAATTCTAACAATGACGCCCCTTTGAATGGGCGCCATTTTCATACGTTAATAGGGTAAGGGTAATAATAATTGAAAATAATGCGAGGATAATAGGAATATAACGCCCTTCACATGGGCGCTATTTAAAATAACAACGCCCATGTGCGTAGGCGCTAATTCATACCAAGGAAAATTAGAAGGAAAGTGGCTAAATATAGAAAATTAAAAGGCGACCCTAGTTAAGGCGCTATTTAATGAAATGACGATTGCGTACGAAGGCGCCATTTACTGAAAACACGCCCTTGTCTCAGTCGCCAATTCCCTTAGAGTGAAAATAAGGAAACCCGTTGCCATATTTCGTTCGAACTCGGATGAAGGTTGGTAAGTTTGATAGTAATAGGATCGTAATCAAACTTCTACACTCATTAAGATTCCCTAGCCTATAAGTACCCCTTCCATCGAGCCAACCTGCGGGGCTCTTTTTCTTCTTCCTTTTCCTCTGCTGCTATTGTTTCTACCGCTGCATGCTGTTGCGGTTAACGGGAAAGAGGCAAGGCTGTTGCCTTCGTGTGAAGCTGTTGCAGCTGTTGTGTTAACGAGGGAAGCTTCTTCCCATCTCCTTCCTGTCACGGTAGCGGTGCTGCTGCAGTAGGAGAAGCAAGCAAACTTCTTCTATTATTCTTGTTCTTCATCGTTCTATATCTCCGTCCTTACAAACGTCAAAAGGTAGGCAATCTCCCAAGCAAAAATATTATCATCATGCTAGATCATTAGAACATGTAGAAGGACTTGCAGATTCTCTCAGTTTGCCTCTACGATTTTTGCATAAAATAGGGAATTAGCGACCCTCATCAGGGCGCTAATTCAATTGACGACTCGCACACGGTCGTCATTCTTTTAGTTAATTAATTAAATACACATGTTTAAAATTTAATAACCATGCAACCTGATGTCTAAATTAATGCATGATCATAGTTCTGAAATCCTGCTATTTTTCTCTACATGACCATGTGATTATTTCTGTAAAATTTCTTTTATTTAAAAAGTGCTACTGTTCATGACTAAATTACAAAAAGATTAAAATGACGACATGCACCCCGCCATTAAATTGAAATATGACGCCCTTGACTAGGGCGCTACTTAATGAATTAACGACTTAACCTAAGGCGCCATTTACATAATGTCTGAAACTCAAGAATATTTATAGATTTTAATATTAATAGTATCAAGATGCGACGACTGTGTGAACAGTCGTCACTTATCGAACTGACGACCCAGAGAAGGGCGTTATTTACTGAATTGAAGACTTAAGTCAAGTCGCCATTTACATGAATTCTGAAAATTGATAATGAATATATATTGATATATATATATTAAAATATATATATAGCGACTCCATGAGGAGTCTTCAATTTGTAAAATAACGCTCCTGACCAGGGCGCTACTTAACAAATTGAAGACTTTGGTTAAGGCGCCAATTTCCTGTCATCTGATTTTTCATGATTTTTCCTGTAAACTTGGATTTATATAAATATAGGCACTATATTCCAGTCCGTGAGTATAGTCCCACGTTTTATCGATTGCCCATCAACTCTCGGTGACATACGAGCCCTCCGTTGGACATTCCGTTCCTTCGGATTGGTAAGTTAGTCATTGGGACCTCCGTAAGTCTCCTCGCAGCCTTGGATTCCCTCAAGGCCGACTGAGCTGGTTGTATCTAATCACCTAGATTTTTAGAATGTCATGGTTTTCATATGGTTTATTGATATATCATCCTTATTACAAGTTCTGTCCTTGAACTCTATGTCCGTGAAATCTATCTTAATGTTCTTACATGCTTGATCCTTGAAATTCTTGGCCCTTAATATGGAATTAGTCTAGACTAAATGTCAGGGGCTATGGGTCCCACTAAAATGACATTTTAAATGCTACGGGTCCTGATCTGACCCTCATTAGGCGAGGCAAAGTCCAAACGTTACCGGTATATGATGATCGGGTGCTGGCATTCACCAACTCAGTTATTGGCATTTAGGGGCAATCATACAGTCGTGAGAACTCCTAAGTGTGGGACCAAATACTACCTAGTGCTATTTCCATGAGGGGTGGTCATATAGTCGTGATTTTCCCCTTAGTACATTGGCCAATCCTATATAGTGCTAGATGTGCAAACGCTCTCGTGATAATGATGATCGGGAGTAATTACCATCATAGTACACCTTTCTACAACTTATTGTTCGTCATGAAAAGATCTTGATTTGCCTTATTGGAGGGATTATCATATCGTCGTGATATTCCCTTAGTGTCTTGGCAAATGCTATGTAGTGCTTGTAGAAGTAATTGTTCTACTTCTATATCGATCATCATAAATGTTCTTGAATTATCCCATTGATAGTACTCGTTATCTTGTCATGAAGATCCTTCATAATAATGGATACATTAAAGCTCTCGTGATAGTGTTCGTCATAGAGAGATGAATGTTATATTTCCTCATGAATGATCTTGACCTAGCTTGAGAAAGTACTTGATTAGATCTTGCTATACTCTCTTGATTATAATCGTCCTTACTCTTCATGAGTTTATCTAGCATCTTGCTTACTCATTTTTTTCTTGTTCTTGAATTTATCTCGTGTTTTTTTATAGTTCTCGATTTCTATATCTCGCATGACCTGCATGAGCATGTTAAATTGTAATTGACTTAAAGCTAGCTTGGAAGCATGAGATATTAAGTCCTACTGAGCGTTCGCTCATCCTGCGTTTTCTCAATGTTTTTCAGGTAATAACCTTAGTGACGATGAGACCGAACATGATGGGCAAGGGCAAGAGTGATGAGTACTTTAACATCTAGACGAACCATCTAGTCTGGTTATCTTGCGTCTTATGTCCCATTGTAATTTTTATTTATTAAGTCTTTTCATTTATTATGGGCCCGAATATGTAAAGAACTTATATTTGAAATGAAATTTGTTATTTGTCCAAATTGTGTTTTGTGGAAATGACTATGCTCTGATTGACATGACTGTTTAACTGCCATGTTCCGAGCAAACGATACGTTGCGCTGCTATCGGTTCGGGGCGTGACAGAAGGTGGTATCAGAGCCTTGGCTTTCTAAATCCCTAGGTCATTTAGTCCAAGTCTTAGATTGAGTTCTCCTTGTCAGTTATCCTATAGGAACCCTGTGAGATTTGGGTAGAGCTTTGGGTTAAATAATAAAATATGTTACATTCACGTTAGATACCTGCCGAGATATGAATATCATTAATCCAAACCTTATTCTTGTAGGCTAGAATTGCCGCTGAGAGAGCTCAGTGGAGAGAGATGCAACGCACTGTCCAAGGTTTAACGCAAGCCTTGCAACAAGTTGCACAAGGTGGAGCATGGCATGGAGCCGGGGATTTGTATCAGAAGTTCCAAAAGATAATTCCCCCTAAGTTTAGTGGGTCGACTGACCCGGATGAAGCAGAGAATTGGGTGCAGGAAATAGAGAGGACCTTTAAAGTGATGCAATGCACCGATGAAGAGAAGGTACTATTAGGAACATATCAATTAGAGAAGGATGCCCGAGTATGGTGGGGATCCGTGGAAGCCATTTTGCATAACGATCAAGTTTCTTGGGACGAGTTTTTAGAACTCTTTAACAAGAAGTATTTCTCAGAAAGAATTCGCGAGAAGAAGGCTATGGAATTTGCGGCTTTGAAACAACGTAGTCTGTCAGTTGCCGAGTATGAAGCAAAGTTTTCTAGATTGGCCCGATATGCACCACACTTGGTTTGCACGGAGAAAATGAGAGCAAAGAGATTTATGAATGGCTTGAAGGTGGAACTTATACCTCAAGTAGCTCCACTAGAAATTCAAACATATACGGAGATGGTTAGAAAAGCTCAACTTTTGGAAGATGCTATGGATATAATGGAAAGAATCAAAGGAAAGGCCGTCAAGAAGGACATACCAAATGGATCAAAGAACAAGGAAAATGTGAATGGCAAGAAGAGATTTAATGGAGGCAACAAATTCTATGAAAATAAGAAACCCCGGAATAATGATCGAAAAATTATTCCTGCCAAGGGGAAATGCAAGCATTGCAAGAAGGGAAGGCACAATCTGGATGAGTGTTGGTATAAACTTGGAAAATGCATCCGTTGTGGAAGCAGAGATCACAAAATTGCTCGATGTCCAATCTTAAAGGAAGAAGCACCGCAAGCAACGGAAGGTAACCCTATAAACCTATTTCATCAAAAACTTGCATGAATCGGATATGACCTTAAGTACTTAGCATGATATGTAAATGATCTAGCCAGAATACATGCTTTAGATATGGTGATCTTACCCCACAAATTTTGGAAAGAAAATCATGTGAATTTGGGGATCAAATTCTTTTAAGTGGGGGAGGGTGTAGCACCCCAGAATTTTTAAAAGGGTAAATATTAATATTAGTCATGAAATAATTATGGTTACTAAAATTTTTGATGAACATAGCTAAAATAAATAATTGAGAAGTGGAAATTGAATGTACCCTTTTATTCTAATTGAGGCTTAAAATTAAAAATAAAATTCGGGAATAATATATATATACACTTACACATATATAAAGACTCTCATAGGATCGAACCCGACTCTGATACCCGAGACAACGATGCAAAATTAATAAGATGTACAAATAAATAAAGTTAAAGGAAATAAAGTATGTATATAAAGTTCTACCAATTAAATAAAATTATTTAATATAATTAATGGGCTGGGAATATATGTATAAATATATTTATATAGATATAGATTATACATGAGCCTTGGCCTAAAAATAATAATAACATACACATATATAAATATATATGAAACCGTTATATACGCCAAATGGGCCTTACACCTAAAACAAATAACAAATGGGCCAAATAAAATAACGCCCCTATCTTAGGTGCTAATTCTAACAATGATGCCTCTTTGAATGGGCGCCATTTTCATACGTTAATAGGGTAAGGGTAATAATAATTGAAAATAACGCGAGGATAATAGGAATATAACGCCCTTCACATGGGCGCTATTTAAAATAACAACGCCCATGTGCGTGGGCGCTAATTCATACCAAGGAAAATTAGAAGGAAAGTGGCTAAATATAGAAAATTAAAAGGCGACCCTAGTTAAGGCGCTATTTAATGAAATGACGATTGCGCACGAAGGCGCCATTTACTGAAAACACGCCCTTGTCTCAGTCGCCAATTCCCTCAGAGTGAAAATAAGGAAACCCGTTGCCATATTTCGTTCGAACTCGGATGAAGGTTGGTAAGTTTGATAGTAATAGGATCCTAATCAAACTTCTACACACATTAAGATTCCCTAGCCTATAAATACCCCTTCCATCGAGCCAACATGCGGGGCTCTTTTTCTTCTTCCTCTTCCTCTGCTGCTATTGTTTCTGCCGCTGCATGCTATTGCGGTTAACGGGAAAGAGGCAAGGCTGTTGCCTTCGTGTGAAGCTGTTACAGCTGTTGTGTTAACGAGGGAAGCTTCTTCCCATCCCCTTCCTGTCACGGTAGCGGTGCTGCTGCAGTAGGAGAAGCAAGCAAACTTCTTCTATTATTCTTGTTCTTCATCGTTCTATATCCCCATCCTTACAAACGTCAAAAGGTAGGCAATCTCCCAAGCAAAAACATTATCATCATGCTAGATCATTAGAACATGTAGAAGGACTTGCAGATTCTCTCGGTTTGCCTCTGCGATTTTTGCATAAAATAGGGAATTAGCGACCCTCATCAGGGCGCTAATTCAATTGACGACTCGCACACGGTCGTCATTCTTTTAGTTAATTAATTAAATACACATGTTTAAATTTAATAACCATGCAACCTGATGTCTAAATTAATGCATGATCATAGTTCTGAAATCCTGCTATTTTTCTCTACATGACCATGTGATTATTTCTGTAAAATTTCTTTTATTTAAAAAGTGCTATTGTTCATGACTAAATTACATAAAGATTGAAATGACGACATGCACCCCGCCATTAAATTGAAATATGACGCCCTTGACTAGGGCGCTACTTAATGAATTAACGACTTAACCTAGGGCACCATTTACATAATGTCTGAAACTCGAGAATATTTATAGATTTTAATATTAATAGTATCTAGATGCGGCGACTGTGTGAACAGTCGTCACTTATCGAACTGACGACCCAGAGAAGGGTGTTATTTACTGAATTGAAGACTTAAATCAAGTCGCCATTTACATAAATTCTGAAAATTGATAATGAATATATATTGATATATATATATTAAAAAATATATATAGCGACTCCATGAGGAGTCTTCAATTTGTAAAATAACGCTCCTGACCAGGGCGCTACTTAACAAATTGAAGACTTTGGTTAAGGCGCCAATTTCCTGTCATCTGATTTTTCATGATTTTTCCTGTAAACTTGGATTTATATATATATAGGTACTATATTCCAGTCCGTGAGTATAGTCCCACGTTTTATCGATTGTCCATTAACTCTCGGTGACATACGAGCCCTCTGTTGGACATTCCGTTCCCTCGGATTGGCAAGTTAGTCATTGGGACCTCCGTAAGTCTCCTCGCAGCCTTGGATTCCCTCAAGGCCGACTGAGCTGGTTGTATCTAATCACCTAGATTTTCAGAATGTCATGGTTTTCATCTGGTTTATTGATATATCATCATTATTACAAGTTCTGTCCTTGAACTCTATGTCCGTGAAATCTCTCTTAATGTTCTTACATGCTTGATCCCTGAAATTCTTGGCCATTAATATGGAATTAGTCTAGACTAAATGTCAGGGGCTATGGGTCCCACTAAAATGATATTTTAAATGGTACGGGTCTTGATCTAACCCTCATTGGGCGAGGCAAAGTCCAAACGTTACCGGTATACGATGATCGGGTGCTGGCATTCACCAACTCGGTTATTGGCATTTAGTGGCAATCATACAGTCGTGAGAACTCCTAAGTGTGCAACCAAATACTACCTAGTGATATTTCCATGAGGGGTGGTCATATAGTCGTGATTTTCCCCTTAGTGCATTGGCCAATCCTATATAGTGCTAGATGTGCAAACGCTCTCGTAATAGTGATGATCGGGAGTAATTACCATCATAGTACACCTTTCTACAACTTATTGTTCGTCATGAAAAGATCTTGATTTGCCTTATTGGAGGGATTATCATATCGTCGTGATATTCCCTTAGTGTCTTGGCAAATGCTATGTAGTGCTTGTAGAAGTAATTGTTCTACTTCTATATCGATCATCATAGATGTTCTTGAATTATCCCATTGATAGTACTCGTTATCTTGTCATGAAGATCCTTCATAATAATGGATACATTAAAGCTCTCATGATAGTGTTCGTCATAGAGAGATGAATGTTATATTTCCTCATGAATGATCTTGACCTAGCTTGAGAAAATACTTGATTAGATCTTGCTATACTCTCTTGATTATCATCGTCCTTACTCTTCATGAGTTTATCTAGCATCTTGCTTACTCGTTTTTTTCTAGTTCTTGAATTTATCTCGTGTTTTGTTATAGTTCTCGATTTCTATATCTCGCATGACCTGCATGAGCATGTTAAATTGTAATTGACTTAAAACTAGCTTGGAAGCATGAGATATTAAGTCCTACTGAGCGTTCGCTCACCTTGCGTTTTCCCAATATTTTTTAGGTAATAACCTTAGTGACGACGTGACCGAACATGATGGGCAAGGGCAAGAGTGATGAGTACTTTAACATCTAGACGAACCAGCTAGTCTGGTTATCTTGCGTCTTATGTCCCATTCTAATTTTTATTTATTAAGTCTTTTCATTTATTATGGGCCCGAATATGTAAATAACTTATATTTGAAATGAAATTTGTTATTTGTCCAAATTGTGTTTTGTGGAAATGACTATGCTCTCATTGACATGACTGTTTAACTGCCACGTTCCGAGCACATGATACGTTCCGCTGCTATCAGTTCGGGGCGTGACAGTGTGAGCTAGATCTCATAGCCTACACTGATGCAGATTATGCAGGGTGCATGGTAGATAGCTAAAGCACTAGTGGGTATTGCCATTACCTAGGTGGTTGTCTGGTGTCATGGGCTTCTAAAAAGCAACACAATGTTGCTCTATCTACAGCTGAAGCAGAGTATGTTGCAGCTGGGAACTATGCAGCCCAGGTACTCTAGATCAAGCACCAACTTATTGATTATCAGATATAATTGGAATGCATTCCAATTTTATGTGATAATACTAGTGCTATATCACTCACTAAAATCCTGTTCATCACTCTAGGACTAAGCACATAGAAATCAAACAATATTTTCTTAGAGATGAAGTAAATAAAAAATGAAATTGAATTGCATTTCATTGAATCTGAAAAATAGATTGCTGATATATTTACTAAACCTCTGGGTAATGACAGATTCAAATTTTTGAGAAGGGAATTAGGTTTATGTAAATTTCAGCATGATGATTAATTTCAATTTCATTCATGATTAAGCCTTTGATGTGGTTTGAATAAAATTCTAGCTCTTGCTCTGAGAATGACGGTCAGTCTGTCCGAAAATCCATTTTTGAATAACTCCTCTGAATAGATTAGTATCAATTCACTGAACTGAATAAATGATCTGATCTGTTTAAGAATGATTAAATGATTGTCTATTAGTTGCTTCTGAATAAAGGCTCAGACCTTGTCTTGTGAATACTTCATTAATATCATACATTAGTTTTCTTGATTTCAGAGGTATATCAAATGATATGAGGTGGAAGGACAGATTCAGTCTGAAAGCCCATACCATGTGTTGAGGACCAATCTCCACCTAGTACCCTAAATCAAGAGTTTGTCTCAGCATTACATTTCATTTCATATCACATTGTTGTGTCTAAAGTCTCATTAGTCATTTTTTATTGGACTTCACTGCATGTCATGCATTTAGAACAGGTGATTGCACTGCATTCAACTCCATGATAGTACGTCTAGAGATGCATACATAATTGTGGTTGAATGATTGAATAAATATGCATGTAGACAGGGGGATATTTTTAAGAAAAAGAGAATATCTATGCATGATGCAAGGTGTTAGGGGGAGTATCGATCATTTCTGTCTGTCTGTCACTCAGATCTCTTCTACTCTAATCCTTTTGGACTTCAGATTCTAATTCTTCTCTCATAAAAATTGCTGACTCTGATGCAGAAATTGTGAGCTCTCCTATCATCATTCCTGTTCTGACATAATGGCAGTCTGATAATAAGTTCATAATTTTAAGCAACAGAAATTAGACATCTTCTATTATAAGAATCTTGCTTGTTTCTTGAATGAACTGATGGTTTAAATTTTATAATCTTTAGAATTCAGAGACGTCTTTCAGTAAATAGGAATGTTGATAACTGATAATAGCTCTCAACCCTTATCTCATTACATGGTTGATAAAGTTTACTTGTATCTGGAATCTACTAAGTTGATGAAATCTTGGTTAAGAAAACTATGTGTATTGTTTTTAAACAAGTCTCTTTGAAAAATATAAAGGACAGCAAACCAAAAGTATGAAAAAAAGTATATATATAAAAATAAAAATGGCAGAGCAATGACTAAGCACCGAGAAACTGAGTGCTTCATCAAAGAAATGAAGAGCACTTAAGTCATGAAGTAGCTCAGGTTATCTCTGTTCATATGGCCAAAATAGTAAGCACCGAGAAACTAAGTGCTCCATCAAAGAAATGGAGAACACTTATGTCATGAAGTGTCTTAAGTTACTTTGCTCATATGGTCAAAATGTTGTTCCTTCAACTAAAATTCAGAATTGTCACATTGTTTAATCTCAATACATATCTTGGTCACTCCCACAGATTATCACTAATTTTTAGAACGTAAGATACTATTAAACAGATTCTCTCATGATTAATGTGATTATGGTTTATTGATATTAGCAGACACAGCAAACTTATCCATTGAATGAAGTGCATAAATTCTAATTTTTATCACCTTTAAACCAAAAATCTATCAAGAATGCAATGTATTGATTCATATATCTGACGACTCTAAGCTTTGTAATGCTTAATTCTAAACTATTGAACAGGGTGTCAGTCAGACTTCTCTCATTTCTTTCTGTTCTACTATTGACATACTTCATTTTCACTTCCACTTGCACTTTCACTGTCAGTCAGGAGGATTTATTACTACAAGGGTAGTAAAAAGGGGGAGAATGTCTTCTAATTTCACTCTTCATGGTCAAAAGTAGGAGAGCATCTGCATTTCATTCCTTGCATTTCTCATCATTGTCCACATCCCTTCCTATTTGCTGATGGCAAAGGGGGAGATATTATATGTTTTGTTGACAGGGAGAGAGATATCTTTTGTTGGAATTGAATTGAATGCTTGATTGACTGCATTTTTCATGACAACTCTGACTAAATTGATCTGAATACATTTCATCAAAATACATCTAATACAGTCTGTTGCCATCATCAAAAAGGGGGAGATTGTTGTGACTCCTCTAGTTTGATGATGATGTGGAAAGAGGGAGAATGATCTGTCTTCTCTGGACATGATTTCAGTTAAGGAGTCAGTGTGTTTTGAATGATTGGCAACCGCTTAATTGACTGTGTTGACTTTGTTGAATTTACTGTTGACTTTGTAGCATTGGTTATTTTGATGAAACATGAGGTCAGTGTTAGTCAAGCATTCTACATGTAAGGTCTATGTTAGTATAGAACAGTTCATGCATTAGGTCTGAGTCAGTGTATGTATAGTCGACGCTAGCTACGTTATAAGCATATCAAGGTCTGTGCTACCTTGAGTTTGTCTGCATCAAGGTCAATGTTAGTATAGCATCAAGCATATCAAGGTTTGTGCTACCTTGAGTTTGTCTGCACCAAGGTCGGTGCTAGCTGCGCTATGTGCTATACAGGTCGGTGCTAGCTACGCTACATGTTTACCCAAGGTCGATGCTAGTTGTTCCTTAGGCATGACTTAGGTCGATGCTAGTTGTTCCTTAAGCACACTAGGGTCGATGCTAGTTTTCTAATGTCGGTGCATGTTTTCCTCCCTCACACAAAGTTTATGCACATAAGTCTCCAGGGTCGGTGCACATTTGCCCTATGCATGTTATAAGGTCTGTGCATGTTTAGAGTCTATGCATAACATAGGTCTGTGCATGTGGACTGTTTGCCATGTGAAGTCCATGCACATTTGCTAGCGATAGTAGTTGAGGTCCGTGCACATTTCAAATATGCACAATGAAGTATGTGCTTGTTTTCATATGACTATATGAAGTCTGTGCACACACTATAGCAAGTCTGTGCACATCTTGCATATAGTCATATAACGTTTGTGCACGTTTTGCATTATGCTGACTGAGGTCGATGTTAGCACATATGTCCTTTGCATTAGAGTCTGCGTTACCTTGCACTGATCTATGCATAAGGTCTGTGTTAGTGGACCATGTCTTGAGTACTAGGTCTATGCTAGTTAGCTATGGCTTAGGCAAATGTCTGTGCTAGCTCTTGCATTTCTCACTATGGGTCGATGTTAGATCAGAGTTAATGATGATTTCACATTCATAATTACAGAATCTTTAGCACATTATATCTATTATGATCTGAACTTCAATCTCATATTTCTGCATAAAAAATAATGCATGTGTATATGGTGGTTTAATTGGTTCACTTGTGCTCATGAATTCTGAAGCATTTAGTCAGCACAATTTATCAAACACTTAACACTCTATTTATGCTATTGCCAGGACAGCCATATGGTCGAGCATCTACTGAGCAACATGCGACTTATCTCACGTGAAGCTTAAGTGCCAAGTGATCTGCACGTGATCCAAGGTAGGCTGATACCAGGCGATCTTGCCACGTGTAAAGCAGCGGCACTGTGATGCTAACACGTGGATATGTTAAAACCAGATCATGCTTGAAATTTGGGCGGGAATTGTGGCGACCACGTGCCCCTCTCTTGAAGGTTATAAAAGGAGGGCCGATCGCCTAGTTCAGACAGATAGAGAGCGGAAGAAAAAATTGAACAAGTCACAAGAAGAAGAGTGAGCATCCAGAGAGCTGAAATTCAGAAGAGCATAGAAAAGAGACTCGAGTGAGTTGTCTGTTCCTAGTTCCTAGTTAAAAACCAGAACCAGTCTGCTCGATTAGTGCTACATTTGCTCAATTCAGAGCTACATTTTCTTGTTCTTTTTACTTTGTTTCTCTGTTTTACAAACCTCTGTTTATTCAAGCTGTTAGTCAGCAGATTGTAGAAGCTGTGAATCAGCAGTTGGCTAAGCTGTATTGCCCAGCGGTAGAGGAAGATTCCTCTGGATAGCTTAAGCTGTAAGGCTCAGCAGTTTTAGGGAACTTGTTCCCCGAAGCTGTGGATCAGCTGTCGCAAGCTGTGTCGCGCAGCAGTTTGGCAAGCTGTAATGCCCAACAGTGAAGCCTTACTCAGTTGAGTAAGGGGTGGACGTAGATCTCTGGAGGAGATCGAACCACCAAAAATCCTTTATGTCTGTGGTTGCTAGTCTTGATACGTGTAGCGGAAAGTGAGATAGAAGGGGGAGGATGAATAGATCACTCCCAAAATCAATACAACACAGACCCGATTACTCAACCCCTCCAATTGCAGTGAAAAGGATTTCGGAGACAGGCAACAAAGATGACAGGTGTAAGAAATTAGATCGAGAAATCCACCCACAATGAAGCAATGTGACAAGTAGATGGAGAGCAACACAACGTAAATAGGCAAACCACAGAAGAGACTGGGAAATTTTTAGGTGGTTCGATTGCTGTCCGCAATCTACGTCCACCCCTTACTCAAGAGTAAGGTTTCCTTGCAATATAGAGTCGCACACAGCCGACTCAGTCTGCAACAACCGCTGCCAAACAGCTTGCCCTGAGGAAAAGCCTCCTCAGTCTTCTGATCAACCAAAAGAAAACACTGGAGAACCAATCTCCCTTCCTTTGCACGTAGCAAAGGGGACCCTGTGCAGTTACTCCCAAGCAACTCACACAACCAGAGGATCGAACCTCTCTTCCTCCAAGGCAATGGAGGGAACTGGAGAACCTCTCCCTTCCTCCGAACAGTGGAGGGTAACAATATGGAATGAAGATAAAGAAAAACTTGAAAACAAAACAATCGATAAACGATAATCTTCTCTAGAAACCAAAAGCAATATAGCTTCCGTTGAAGCAGATCTTCACGATCACAAACACTTCTCTCTCTCAGAAATTTTTTTCTCTCAGCTCTAGATGGAGTAGGCTTTCTCTGGTTTTCTCTGCTTTCACGCTACTCTTCTTTCTCACTGTTCCATCCTCTATCGAACCCTTTTCCACAGCATATATATATATCTGATCTAGAACCTTAGACGTGTGGATACCACATTTCCCGCCTAAAGATGTTGGGGTACGTGTGAGAATGTTCTGGACGTCTATCTACCTTGGATCACGTGCCATATTTCTGGTGAATGCACAAACAAATTGTCAGAGAAGAAATGAATATTTGCCATACATTTAGCACAATTCATATTGATGTATAGAGTAAAGAGCCAGAAACTGCACTGAGTCAAAAGAGTAAGCATCGGCTAAGACGGGCATGACAAGCACCGACCTGGAATGAATCAGAAGATGCATAAATCTACGTTAGCTATCTACAAGACTTGCACCGAGTCTAATAAGACATGAAACATGAACTGCACTGACTTCGTTGCTATAGAGAAGTGTATAGGCCAGACTATGCACCGAACATGAATTTGTTTTAAGCCAGGCATGCACCGTGTGGTGTTCCAATGCCCTTGACTAACCACAAGATGCACGGACTTCATGTTATTTAGAAGATAAAAGTATGCACCGAGTCGGGATATGCAGTCGAGGCAGGAGCTGCACCAAGATGACAAAAGGAAGTACAAGACAAGGCTTGCACCGAGATGTATTTGCACTGAGATGAAGGAACGACCAGCCTGACCAATGCATTCTGGTCAAGAATTGCACCGACTCAAAAATTTCAGCGACCTCAAGAGGTGAGATGCAGAGACAGAATATGCACGGACCTTAATGCTCACGACCTAGAGAAATGCACAAGGACAACATATGAATAGCAAAACATGTGCATGACCAAGGACTTGCACCGAGGCAAGTACTTTATGTGAAAGATGCAGAACTAGCACTGACTCAATATGCATTAAGCAAAAGAGCGAATAATATGTAATGCACGGACCTAAATGATGCTATTAGCACATACCCCCTTTATGCTTAGAAACAAATAAATGCGCCGTAAAAGAACAAATTGATCTAGAGATAAAAACAAATTGATTTATAGTGTGAGACATCATCAAAACCGTAGGGATGCAACAATCTCCCCCTTTTTGATGATGGCAACACTATGAATCAAGCAATATTAGGGCATTAAAAATAGTCAAGAGAAAGCGAATCATGCAGACAAGCTAAACACAACTTCTGAGACTCTTCTCTCTCCAAAACCACTCCTCCACAACTCACTCTCAGAAGACCTGTTCACAGTAGCAAGACCTCTCTCAGATATTGCATGACCTCTCTCCCCCTTTGACATCATCAAAAGGAAATGAAAGATATATGAAATTGTTGGAGACATGAGGAAGAAGTACAGTGACTTCTTAGTGTAGAAAGACTCAAGAGCATATCTTAAGAGAATAAGTGAGGTGCTAAACTCAAGTGAAGATTCTTGAACTCCGGTAAATAATAGAGAATTAGAATGAGATCAAAGTGTATCAACATACATGGTATATGATGTAGAGCAGGGATGAGCAAGTATGGCAAGACATTGCTGAACAAACAACAATCCTCAGTAGACGACAAGAGACAAAATCAGAGAAGGTGTTCTCATGGTATTGAGGACAAGCAATCCAGTAAATTACATAAAGACAAGGGATTTTATGATGATTTTCAAGAAGGCCAATGAGTAAGTTGGTAAATCACACTTTTGACATTAGGGAGACACCTTGATCAGAGGCCTGAATCCCCAGTTACTCAATGTGAGTACCTCATTACCTCTCCTTTTTGAAGAACAGAGTTAGTAACTATGGCTTTAGACATGAGGAAACACCTTGATCAGAGGCCAGAGTCCCCAGTTACTCGCAACCTTGTCACCATTGCTCTGTGATGATCAGAAATATTAAGGTCATTTTGCAAAAAAAAATTTTTTTTTAAACATTTGACATCTCATGACATAGGAATAACTTCACTTCATTGATGAAGCTCCCAGTTTCTTAGTGATCAAACCATAGACCTTCGTTCATTTAGTTGATCCCTTATGTTGTGGAGATGGAATGATTGAAGACAATACCAGAAGGACTGTTTCTTTGAAGTGAATCTTGAAGTCTAGATTTCAAGTTGTTCTGGACAGATATCAAGACATACATGTTTTAGCCTGAACCGGAATCATTGACAATGTAGGAAGATATACTTTGAACACTTAATCTAGATCTCTGATGGACTACCAGAGGGAAGATTCTAACTGGACTTTAGTAACACAGACTTATAAACTTAAGAGATGAGTGAGATTCTACTGTCTGAGAGAGAACCGCACTCATTCAGTCATGAGAACCAGCAATGACACACATCTGGTCAGTCTTTTGAATCAGTCAAAATCACTACCTATCCAGCTCCCCCTTAAACGAAACACTAAAGAAAACTAACCAGCAGACACACAGAACTCCCCCTCACAATAAGGACAGACTTCTCACACAGCCTCTTGCCAAGATAGAACAATTCAATATCAGGAGATTAGCAATTAAGATAATTTGAATAAGCCTAATTCTCTCCTTAATGTGGTGAATTTGTCATTGTCTAGAGGCTTGGTAAAGATATCAGCAATTTTATTAGCAGTGCCTACGTGAATCAGTTCAAAGTTACTCTTAGAAACCTCATCTCTTATGAAATGATGCATTATTTCTATGTGTTTGGTGCGGGAATGCAAAACAGGATTCTTGGCTAGGTTGATGGCACTGGTATTATCACAATAAATAGGTGTGCACCCCAGGTCTACGTGATAGTCCTGAAGCTAGTGTTTAATCCAAATGACTTGTGTACCACTGTCACGCCCCGAGCGCGGAAGGAACTCGGAGACGCGTGACGAGTTTATATCGATCATGTCAATCAGAGCATTAGTATATTCAACACAAAGACAGAGTGCGCAAAAGAAAAGATAACCCAATCCTTCATTCAATCATAACCTCAAAAGTACTTCTATTACAATCCACTTAATGAAAGTGCTAAGACTCAATAAAAGGAAAAAGTACAATGATTGACTCAAAAATATAGAAAGATAAGACTAGTAGACGCTTGGATAGATGGAGTAGCTCTTATCTCTTCACTCTTGACCTTCCCCATCCGATTGAGTCTCGTCATCGGACTTACCAGAAAAATAGGGGAAAACACTGGATGAGCGAACGCTCAATAGGAATTATATCTCAAGAGCTAGCTTGCTTTAAGTAAATTACACGTTACATGAATGCAATAAAACTATGCATGTTTACGTAAAATGACAAGAGAGAGAGTATAACAAGAGATAATTGAGTGAACTAGCATGTCTTTCAAGAACTTATATCAACAAATGTCAAGATATTCAAGCAAGTATATTCATCATGTCATGTCGGGAATTGGCCATCACGTTTCAAGCAAGTATATAAATACCCTTTCCGGGTCACGCAAGTCATGTCATGTCAAGTCAATGATGAGATTGTGGAATGTCTAATCAAGCTAGTTATGCACTTCGGTGCAAGGCTACACCGTGATCATTACAAATCTCATGGGCACTAGTACTTTCGGGTGCTTCTCCCAGGATTAGATCGGGCCCTTATATTCGCAGGCATTGATCGTGTACTTTTCGACATCCACTATGGTTATAGCCAATATAGAGTTTCAATGGAATAAGCTTGTAGGGACTTTAAGGTAGATCTTGTGGAATAGAATTTCAAGGATTGATCATGATGTATAAAGACAACAATAATGGTATAATCACGATTAGCGATAAAACTAGATGGAAATGGCTCCCTAGATAGGTGCCATGATGTTAAGAATAAGCGCTCATATAAAAATGGTCGCTCGTTCTTGTACATGATAAGATGGATAGAACTAGTGTCCACAAGTATGGCACATCATTCTTAAGCAGTATTAATGGCATGGTTTCTCATTCCATTAAAGAGTATTCTCATGACATCAAAATAGCATATCATGAGGGCTGGTATACCATGTTTCTTTAGAGTGACATGGAAATCAAGTAGTGTCATAGGTTTTGATGGTCCAACCGGCTCAGCTGCCTTGAGGAAATCCAAGGCTAGCGAAGACTTACGGAGGTCTCTATGATAAAGTCACCAGTCCAAGGAACGGAATGTCCTATGGAGAGTTCGTCTATCACCGAGAAATAGTGGGTAATCGATAAAACAACGTGAAACATGGGACTATACTCACGGAATGGAATATAGTGCCTAATAACTAACCCATTTACAGTGGGTCACAGAAAACCATGAAAATCAGGAAAACATGAATTGACGCCTTAGGTCACATCTTCATTTCATGAAATGGCGCCCTTGTTAGGGTCGTCAGTTCAATAAGTGACGACTGTTCACGCAGTCGTTGTATCCAGGTCTTGTTAATATTAAAATCTATAAATATTCTAAAATTTCAGATATTATATAAATGACGTCTTACATTAAGGCCTCAATTTCGTAAACAGCGCCCTAGTTAGGGGTGTCATATATCAAAAGGACGGCATGGTGCATGTCGTTATTTCAATTTCCAGGAAATTATAAACATTTTCATAATTTCAAAATTTCTCAATTCATCACTAATTGACGCCTGCGTACAGGGGCGTTCATTCAATTGACGACCTAGAAGGGGTCGTTAATTATTTGTCATATGATTTACACCAGCAGGTACAATCCTATACACATGGATTTTTGGAGTATGTCCATTCAAGGAACTAAGGATAAGTTCTGGTAGAGAAAAATAACAAGAATCTAACAATATAATCATGCATTAAATTAGATGTCAGGGTTCAAAGTTATTAAATTTTGTACATTCGGCATTATTAATTAACTAGACAATTGACGCCTATTTTCACGGGCGTTAAATAAAAACAACGCCTTGATCTAGGGCGTCATTTTCAGTAAAATGATGAAATCATGAAAACTCATATGGCAGTCAGTCGCAGCACTAACAACCTACATGCATGCAATTGGCCTAATATCCGTAAAATTTTGCTTAACACTTGAGAAAACCTACCTTTGGGTGATGACTTGGTTGACAGACGATAGTGAAGATGAAGAAAACAATCCCTTAATACGATACTCTGTTTCTATCAGAGTTATTGGAAGCCAATATAATAAGAGCAGCAGCACGCAACAACAGCCTCTTTCAAAGAAGAAGCAGCAAGATGATGATGGCTTCCCAAAGAGGTCGACAGCCTCTTTTCCAACAACGGTACTGGAAGAAGAAGAGAGCTTCCTGCGCTCCTTCTTGTCTCAGATAACCCGCAGGAAGAAGACGAAGAACTCCTATGTTCTTCACGTTCATCATGGCAGGACGAAGAGGAAGATGATGGAAACCCCTCCTCGTATCACTAACAGGATGGAGAGGAAGGCTCCCCGATGCTTGGACGATCGACAGCAGCAATATGTTTGATGAAGAAAAACCAACAGGTTGGCTCGATGGGAGGGGGTATTTATAGGGAAGGAATCCTAATGGGTTTTTAAGAGTTCGATTACAACTAAAATTTCCATGGTAGAATCCTTACTAAACTTAAAGATACAAGTATCAGTCCCTTCCTTAATCAAAACTTACCCAGATAACATCCATGTTCGAACCAAACACCAACGGGTCGGTTTGTAAATGACACCTAAGTTTGGAGCGTTATTTCAGTAAATGATGCTTGTATACACAGTCGTCAAAATTAAATGACGACTTGCTCGGAGGCGTCATTCACCTTTCCCTTATTTATTATTTTAAGATGTAACGATCTTTATGAATTTTTATCTTTTTTTATTGATGTGATCTTGATGAAAAATTTTAGGGGTACGAGTTTTCTATTTTTCTCTATTTTTTCATGTAATTAGTTTTCCAAAATTCTTTAATTGAAAAATTGGCACTATTCATTTATAATAAAATAACGACTTTATTTAAGTCGTTTCTTATGTTATACACGCCCATTGGTATGGCGTCATTTCATTTTTGGCATTTTCACTTAACCTTCAAAAGACTAATATTATGTATATATCCGTATTATCTCTATAACTATTTAGCTATACACTTTATTTGATTTCCACTAATTTATAAATAACGACTTGTGTTAAGTCGCGTTTCACGTTGGATACGCCTGCACAAAGAGGCGTCAATTGAGTTTTGGCCATTTCTCAATCCCCTTGAAAGAACCGAAATTACATATATAATCATTCTTTTATCTTTTACATATCTTTAATGTAATTAAATCTTATATATATATCCTTCTCCCTTCTAATAAGATTATAATGTAATAAATGTGGAATATTAAATTTTTAAATTAGTAATAAAATATAAATTGACATTTTCTTCGAGATTTAATGATTCTTAATTCAATTAAAATTAGGTTGTGCATTAAATGCTTACCTAAAAATAATATGCCATTCTGAAATTTATTATAATACAATAGTAGTGTCAATGAGTTATTTTGTCTGACTTTTTAGGATGAAAGAGGGTCATGTACAAGGTCTGGGCCTTGTTTAATTATTATTTTTAATTTATTTAGACTTTCTTGTCCTTTAATTCACCAGGGTTGCTACACCCTCCCTCACTTAAAAGAATTTGGTCCCCAAATTCAATCGTATATAGACGTGGAGAGTGTAGAGTACATACCTTTTTAGAATAATTCTGGGAATCGTTTCCTCATAGACTCCTCGGTCTCCCATGTGGCTTCATGTTCTAAACTTTTACTTCATTGCACCTTGACCATGGGAATAACTTTACTCCTTAATGTTCGTACTTCACGATCGAGGATCTTCATGGGCTTTTGTTCATAAGTGAGATCCCTTTGAATCACCAGGTCTCCATGATCAATGATATGTGACGGATCGTGCACATACTTCTTCAACATAGATATGTGGAATATATTATGAACTTCGGACAATTGAGGAGGTAAGGCGACACGGTAAGCAACCTCGCAAACTCTTTCTAGTATCTCGAAAGGTCCGATAAACCTTGGTGTAAGCTTGCCTTTAACACCAAATCTTTTTATTCCACGTCCAAGTGATATCTTGAGAAATACGTGATCTCCGACTTAGAATTCGAGATCTCTTCTTCTTGTGTCAGCATAAGCCTTCTGTCTAGACTGAGCAACTTGAAGTCTTTCTCTAATCAATTGAATCTTTTCAGTGGTATCCCTTACCATGTCTGGACCTAATAGTTGTTTCTCGCCAACTTCATCCCAGCACAAGGGTGATCGGCAACTTCTTCCGTATAAGGCTTCGAAAGGTGCCATTTGTATACTTGCCTGGTAGCTGTTGTTGTATGCAAACTCGACTAAGGGCAAGTGATCATGCCAGCTTCCACCAAAATCGATGATGCAAGCTCTGAGCATATCTTCTACCATCTGATTCGTTCTTTCGGTCTGACCATCCGTTTGAGAATGAAAAGCTGTACTAAAGTTAAGTCTCATCCCCAACGAATGTTATAGACCCTTCCAAAAGTGAGAAGTAAAACGAGGGTCTCGGTCAGACACGATTGGACAGGTACTCCATGTAACCTAACTATCTCCTTAATGTATAATGCAGCAAGGACATCAACTAACCATCGACTCTTGATTGGCAAGAAGTGTGCCGATTTGGTCAATCGGTCGATGATAACCCATATTCCATCATGTCCTCCTTTTGATTTAGATAGACCCATAATGAAGTCCATACCGATATCCTCCCACTTCCATTTGGGAATATCTAGAGGATGTAGTTTACCGGCAGGCTTTTGGTGTTCCGCCTTGACTTGTTGGCATGTGAGACAGCGAGACACAAGGTTTGCTATTTCTCTCTTCATGTTGGGCCACCAGAAGGTCCTTTTCAAATCTTGGTACATTTTGGTAGACCCTGGATGAATCGTGTACCTTGATCGGTGAGCTTCATCTAAGATTTTCTTCTTTAGCTCTGGACAATCCGGTATACATGTTCTATTCCTGAACATCAATCTTCCATCCGAGGCTATCTTGAAATAAGGTTGTTCTTCCATTTTGCCCTTGATTTCTACTAGTGCGGGGTCACTATCTTGAAGTCCTTGTATTTCGGATAGCAAGTCTGGCTGTATGCTCATATGGGATGATGTGACACACATACTGTCCTTGTCTATGCTTATATTAAGTTTAGAGAATTATTTTAGCAACTTCCACTCCTGAATCATACAATTGGCTAATAGTGCTCTCGGCTTTCAACTGAGGGCATCGGCTATAGGATTACCCTTTCCAGATGATATTGTATAGTGAAATCGAAGTCCTTGAGATATTCTAGCCAACGTCTTTGCCTCATATTCAATTCCTTCTGAGAGAAGAGATACTTAAGACTTTTATGGTCAGAGTATACAGTAAACTGCACTCCGTATAAGTAATGTCTCCATATCTTCAGTGCAAACACTACCGCCGCCAATTCTAAGTCATGGACTGGGTAGTTCTCCTTGTGCTTCTTCAATTAGCGAGAAGAGTAGGCTATAACTTTCCCTTGTTGCATTAAAACACATCCGAGGCCAATGCCAGATGCATCGATGTATACTTCAAATTTCACGCCTTCAATTGGTAAAGCTAAGACTGGGGTAGTAGTTAGGTGATCTTTGAGGGCTTGGAAGCTTCTTTCACATTCCTCACTCCATTCATAACGTATCTCCTTGCGTGTTAGTCTAGTGAGTGGTACAGTAATCTTGGAGAAATCCTTGATGAATCGCCGGTAATAACCTGCAAGACCCAAGAAACTACGAATCTCGCTAGCATTAGTCGGTCTTTCTCAATTCTTTACAACTTCAACCTTCGATGGATCTACGGATAAACCGTCTTTTGATATAACATGCCCCAAGAAAGCTACCTCTTCTAACCAGAATTCACATTTACTGAGCTTTGCATATAACTGATTCATCCTCAATATCTGTAATGCAATCCTCAAATGCTCCTCCTTGGTCTTGGAATAAATCAATATATCATCAATGAAAACCACCACGAACTGATCTAGATGAGGTCTGAATATACTATTCATTAACTGCATAAAGGTTGCCGGGGCATTTGTTAGTCCAAAAGGCATAACAACAAATTCATAGTGCCCATACCTGCTCCTGAACGCGGTCTTATGAATGTCCTCATCCTTGATCCTCAATTAGTGATATCCCGACCGGAGATCAATCTTCGAGAAATACTTGGATCCAGATATTTGATCAAATAATTCATCGATTCTTGGTAGTGGATACTTGTTCTTGATAGTGAGATGATTCAACTGTCGATAGTCGATGCATAACCTCATGGATCCATCTTTCTTCTTTACAAACAACACAGGTGCTCCCCACGGGGAAGTGCTTGGTCTGATAAAACCCTTCTTAAGAAGTTCCATCAATTGCTCCTTCAGCTCCTTGAGTTCGGCAGGAGACATCCTATAAGGTGCCTTAGAAACTGGACCAGCACCAGGGATCAAATCGATGGTGAAGGCCACTTCTCGTTGTGGAGGTAATCCAGGCAAATCCTCTGAAAACACGTCCGAAAATTCTTGCACAACTGGGATGTCTTCTAGTTTAGTCTCCTTAGTCTCCTTAATAGTGACAAACACAAGGAAAGATACACATCCCTTCCTTATTAGCTTGCTAGCTCGGAGAGCCGAAAGAAGAGATGACTTGCTCCGACTCTTAGGGCTAGTATAGACCAGTTCCAGAAAGTCTTTGAAAGTAACTTTGCTATTACGGCAATCCACAGTTGCCTGGTATTTGGATAACGAATCGGCTCCTAATATGACATCATATTCCTTTAGGTCTAAACATATGAGGTCGATAGGAAGATTTCTTCCCTTTACCAATACTTCACAGTTTTGATAATGGTGAGTAAGGTCAATTTCGCTTCCGAGAGGAGTTGAAAGAACTAATTTCATCCATGCCGGTTCCATGGGTAATGGATTAGCAAACTTCTTAGTAATAAAAGAATGCGAGGCACCAGTATCAAATAAGACATATGCAGACTTGGAACAAACTTTCAATGTACCTTCCACTAGTCCGCCTTCATCTTGTTCTGTTTCCTTAATAGCTTGGAGACGTGCATTCTTTGTCACAGGGCGCTTTCCGTCACCGGCTTGATCATTGAGTAGGGGACAGTTGGGAATCCGATGATCATGGCTCCCACAACGGAGACACGCTCCGAGTTTCCTCCAACATTATTCGGCCTTATGTCCGGCCTTGTCACTATGTTTATACACCACTTTAGAAGGTGTGGTGGTGATGGAGAACGGCTTGTTAATCTTTTTGACTTTCTTCTCTTGAGAAGACTCTCCTCCATTACTTGGCCTTTTCTTGTTGAAATTGGGTTTGAAAGTGCCGGAGTTAGTAACATGCTCCTTCTTGTCTCTCCCACGGATCCTATCAGATAGTTCCGTGGCATCCTCCAGTAGCTGGGCTCATCGTACCATCTCCGAATAGACTTGTATGTCCATCGGGGCCAGTTGCGTGATAAACTGGGGCCTAAGCCCATTTAGAAATCTTCTAGCTTTCATTTTCTTGGTACTAACTAAATGCTTAGCGTACCGGGATAACCTCGAGAATTGTGCCTCATACTCGGCCACCGGCAAGGATCGTTGTTTAAGTGCGGCGAACTCGGCTGCCTTTTTCTCCTGGGCCCGGTCCAAAAAATATTTATTGTTGAAATGTTCCACAAACTCCTCCCAAGTAACTTGTCCTTGATCTAATGTGACTTCTACCGACTCTCACCAGCAACGGGCGTCCCTTTCCAATTGAAACGTTGCTAACAAGACCTTCTCTTGGTCTGTGCATTGCATAACCCGAAAGATACGTTCAGTCTCCCGGATCCAGTGCTCGGCGTCATCCGGATCAGTGGATCCCATGTACTTAGGAGGGTTCATGTTCTTGAAGCTTTGGTGGAGATTTCCTGCTCCACGATGTTCACCTCCATGTGCCACCTGTTGAAGTGCCTGGGTCATGCCTTGCAGAGTGCGTTGCATGTTGCGCCACTGGGCACGTTCGGCAGCCATTGTCCTACAATTACAATAACTATATTAATATGTGATTCGGTTCAAAGGTTTTGATTCTAAGTTAACTTAACCCTTGGTTCTACCCAATCTCACCAGTTAAAAGTTTAAACCAACCCTTGGACTTGGGTTTCCTAGGAATTGAATATCCGAGGCTCTGATACCACAAAAGCTGTCACGCCCCGAGCGCAGAAGGAACTCGGAGACGCGTGACGAGTTTATATCGATCATGTCAATCAGAGTATTAGTGTATTCAACACAAAGATAGAGTGCGCAAAAGAAAAGATAACCCAATCCTTTATTCAATCACAACCTCAAAAGTACTTCTATTACAATTCACTTAATGAAAGTGCTAAGACTCAATAAAAGGAAAAAGTACAATGATTGACTCAAAAATATAGAGAGATAAGACTAGTAGACGCTTGGATAGATGGAGTAGCTATAATCTCTTCACTCTTGACCTTCCCCATCCGATTGAGTCTCGTCATCGAACTTACCTGAAAAATAGGGGAAAACACTGGATGAGCGAACGCTCAATAGGAATTATATCTCAAGAGCTAGCTTGCTTTAAGTAAATTACACGTTACATGAATGCAATAAAGCTATGCATGTTTACGTAAAATGATAAGAGAGAGAGAGTATAACAAGAGATAATTGAGTGAACTAGCATGTCTTTCAAGAACTTATATCAACAAATGTCAAGATATTCAAGCAAGTATATTCATCATGTCATGTCGGGAATTGGCCATCACGTTTCAAGCAAGTATATAAATATCCTTTCCGGGTCACGCAAGTCATGTCATGTCAAGTCAATGATGAGATTGTGGAATGTCTAATCAAGCTAGTTATGCACTTCGGTGCAATGCCACACCGTGATCATTACAACTCTCATGGGCACTAGTACTTTCGGGTGCTCCTCCCAGGACCAGATCGGGCCCTTATATTCACAGGCATTGATCGTGTACTTTTCGACATCCACTATGGTTATAGCCAATATAGAGTTTCAATGGAATAAGCTTGTAGGGACTTTAAGGTAGATCTTGTGGAATAGAATTTTAAGGATTGATCATGATGTATAAAGACAACAATAACAGTATAATCACGATTAGCGATAAAACTAGGTGGAAATGGCTCCCTTGATAGGTGCCATGATGTTAAGAATAAGCGCTCATATAAAAATGGTCGCTCATTCTTGTACATGATAAGATGGATAGAACTAGTGTCCACAAGTATGGCACATCATTCTTAAGCAGTATTAATGGCATGGTTTCTCATTCCATTAAAGAGTATTCTCATGACATCAAAATAGCATATCATGAGGGCTGGTATACCATGTTTCTTTAGAGTGACATGGAAATCAAGTAGTGTCATGGGTTTTGATGGTACAACCGGATCAGCTGCCTTGAGGGAATCCAAGGCTAGTGAAGACTTACGGAGGTCTCTATGATAAAGTCACCGGTCCAAAGGAACGGAATGTCCTATGGAGAGTTCGTCTATCACCGAGAAATAGTGGGTAATCGATAAAATAACGTGAAACATGGGACTATACTCACAGAATGGAATATAGTGCCTAATAACTAACCCATTTACAGTGGGTCACAGAAAACCACGAAAATCAGGAAAACATGAATTGACGCCTTAGGTCACGTCTTCATTTCATGAAATGGTGCCCGTGTTAGGGTCGTCAGTTCAATAAGTGACGACTGTTCACGCAGTCGTTGTATCCAGGTCTTGTTAATATTAAAATCTATAAATATTCTAAAATTTCAGATATTATATAAATGACGTCTTACATTAAGGATTCAATTTCGTAAACAGTGCCCTAGTTAGGGGCGTCATATATCAAAAGGACGGCATGGTGCATGTCGTTATTTCAATTTCCAGGAAATTATAAACCTTTTCATAATTTCAAAATTTCTCAATTCATCACTAATTGACGCCTGCGTACAGGGGCGTTCATTCAATTGACGACCTAGAAGGGGTCGTTAATTATTTGTCATATGATTTGCACCAACAGGTACAATCCTAGACACATGAATTTTTGGAGTATGTCCATTCAAGGAACTAAGGACAAGTTCTGGTAGAGAAAAATAACAGGAATCTTACAATATAATCATGCATTAAATTAGATGTCAGGGTTCAAAGTTATTAAAATTTGAACATTTGGCATTATTAATTAACTAGACAATTGACGCCTGTTTTCACGGGCGTTAAATAAAAACAACGCCTTGATCTAGGGCGTCATTTTTAGTAAAATGATGAAATCATGAAAACTCATATGGCAGTCAGTCGTAGCACTAACAACCTACATGCATGCAATTGGCCTAATATCCGTAACATTTTGCTTAACATTTGAGAAAACCTACCTTTGGGTGATGACTTGGTTGACAGACGATGGTGAAGATGAAGAAAACAATCCCTTAATACGATACTCTGTTTCTATCAGAGTTATTGGAAGCCAATATAACAAGCGCAGCAGCTCACAACAGCAGCCTCTTTCAAAGAAGAAGCAGCAAGATGATGATAGCTTCCCAAAGAGGTCGGCAGCCTCTTTTCTAGCAATGGTACCAGAAGAAGAAGAGAGCTTCCTGCGCTCCTTCTTGTCTCAGATAACCCGCAGGAAGAAGATGAAGAACTCCTACGTTCTTCACGTTCACCACGGCAGGACGAAGAGGAAGATGATGGAAACCCCTCCTCGTATCACTAACAGGATGGAGAGGAAGGCTCCCCGATGCTTGGACGAACGACAGCAGCAATAGGTTTGATGAAGAAAAACCAACAGGTTGGCTCGATGGGAGGGGGTATTTATGGGGAAGGAATCCTAATGGGTTTTTAAGAGTTCGATTAGAACTAAAATTTCCATGGTAGAATCCTTACTAAACTTAAAGATACAAGTATCAATCCCTTCCTTAATCAAAACTTACCCAGATAACATCCATGTTCGAACCAAACACAACGGGTCGGTTTGTAAATGACGCCTAAGGTTGGGGCGTTATTTCAGTAAATGACACTTGTATACACAGTCGTCAAAATTAAATGACGACTTGCTCGGAGGCGTCATTCACCTTTCCTTTATTTGTTATTTTAAGGTGTAACGATCTTTCTGGATATTTATCTTTTTTTCTTGATGTGATATTGATGGGAAATTTTAGGGGTACGAGTTTTCCATTTTTCTCTATTTTTTCAAGTAATTAGTTTTCCAAAATTCTTTAATTGAAAAACTGGCACTATTAACGACTTTGTTTAAGTCGTTTCTTATGTTATACACGCCCATTGGTATGGCGTCATTTCATTTTTGGCATTTTCACTTAACCTTCAAAAGATTAATATTATATATATATCCGTATTATCTCTATAACTCTTTAGCTATACACTTTATTTGATTTTCACTAATTTATAAATAACGACTTGTGTTAAGTCGCGTTTCACGTTGGATACGCCTGCACAAAGAGGCGTCAATATAGTTTTGGCCATTTCTCAATCCCCTTGAAAGAACCGAAATTGCATATATACTCATTCTTTTATCTTTTACATATCTTTAATGTAATTAAATCTTATATATATATATCCTTCTCCCTTCTAATAAGATTATAATGTAATAAATGTGGAATATTAAAATTTCTAAATTAGTAATAAAATATAAATTGACATTTTCTTCAAGATTTAATGATTCTTAATTCAATTAAAATTAGGTTGTGCATTAAATGCTTACCTAAAAATAATATGTCATTCTTAAATTTATTATAATACAATAGTAGTGTCAATGAGTTATTTTGTCAGACTTTTTAGGACGAAAGAGGGCCATGTACAAGGTCTGGGCCTTGTTTAATTATTATTATTAATTTATTTAGACTTTCTAGTCCTTTAATTCACTAGGGTTGCTGCAACCACAACTCCCTGCAGCCACATATTCAGCCTCTGCAGTGGAGAGGGCCACAGAATGTTATTTCTTGGAACCCCAAGACACTAAACACCCACCTAGAAATTCACAGTGACCACTAGTGCTTTTCCTATCTAGTTTACACCCGGCATAATCTGCATCTGTGTATGCAACTAAATCAAGTGTGTGTGATGCAGGAAACCATAAACCAAGAGTGTGTGTAGTAGACAGATATCTGAAAATTCTTTTCATTGCAGCTAAATGCAATTCAGTGGGTCTAGATTGATACCTTGCACACATTCCTACACTGAACTGTATATCAGGTCTTGAGGCTATCAAATAAAGTAGAGATCCAATCATACCTCGATAGAGCTTGGCATCTATTTCTTTACATGTCTCATCTGCATCCAGTGAGGTATTGGTACCCATTGGTGTTGTAATGTGCTTCAAGTTGTTCATGCCAAACCTCTTGAGAATTTCCAATGTGTACTTGGTCTGGTCGATGAAGCATCAATCCTCTAACTGTTGTACCTGCAAGTCAAGGAAATACTTTAGTTCACCTACCAAAATCATTTCAAATTCAGCAGACATCAATTTAGAAAATTCATTACATAGTTCAGAGCTAGTTGACCCAAACACAATATCATCTACATATACCTGAACTATGATGAGGTCTTTATTTGTACTCTTGGAAAATAAAGTTTGGTCTACCTTACCTCTGTGGTAGCCCTTACTGATCAGAAATTCTGTCAGTCTTTCATACCATGCTCGAGGAGCCTGCTTTAGACCATACAGGGTTTTGTTTAACCTGAAAACTTGGTTAGGTTGGGGAGAAAACTGAAATCCAGGGGGTTGTTCAACAAAAACCTCTTCCTTGATTACTCCATTTAAAAAGGCACTTTTCACATCTATTTGTTGGAGTTTTATATTCTTGGAACATGCAAATGCTAACAACATTCTTATTGCTTCCATCCTAGCAACAGGTGCATAGGACTCATCGAAATAAACTCCAAATTCCTGACAGTAGCCCTTGGCTACTAGTCTGGCTTTATTTCTAGAAATGATTCCATATTCATTCATTTTATTCTTAAACACCCACTTAGTTCCTATGACATTAGAATTTTCTGATGTTGGGACTAACTCCCATATGTTGGAACGGTGCGATCGATACATAGGGGGGGTGAATGTATCCCCTTCAAGAATATTGCCCAAATTAAAAACAATTCGCCTGCTACTAGATACAGTTGTAGAATAAAGGCTATCGAGTTCAAATAGACATTTGATCGACCAGATGAGCTGCTGACTATACTAGTGGAACCTGATGAAGTCTAATGCCAAATGACAATACAATGCAAACTAGACTCACTTACCAAGATGTAAAGCTCAAGGCCACTGTAACTCGAAACAAGACTATTCAAACAACCTGTGAAACGGATAGAAGATATGGAAGAGCACACCACAAGCAAACCACAGAACAGTAGGATTTTTAGGTGGTTCGGTCCACAGACCTACGTCCACCCCTCACTCCCAACCGGAGTGAGGCTTCCACTAGCACAAGCTAGAAATCGTAGACTCAGTCTGTAACAGGTGCTGCCACACAGCTTGACCAGGGGAACAAACTCCCCTTTTCCTCCTAACCGGAGGGACACCCCAAGTGACTCCCAGCCACTTGGAAACCAGAGGTCGAAGACCTCTCTTCTTCCAGACCAGGAGGGACCCCTGGACTTGCAACCCACAAGTCCAGAACCAGAGACAAGTCTCCCTTCCTCCAAACCGGAGGGAACCCACAAGTAGCTCCCAGCTACTTACAACCGGAGATCAGATCTCCCTTCTCCTGACCCACCAGGAGGAACCTGACCTCAGACCAGAGGATCGGAAGAACAAAGATAACCAGGTGAAAAGGAAAAAGTTAGAAACGAAAAATACACAGTGATCGGAAGGCTGTAAATGAAGAAAAAGAATGTAGCTCTCAAAGGAGCAGATCTGGCTTGGATTTAATCCAGACGCCAGAGGACAGATCTTCAATAGCTTCTTCCTTCTTCTCCACGAACTCTCTCTCTCTCTCTCTCTCTTTCTTTCTCCTCTGCTCTCCCTTTCTCTCACGCTATTCTCTCCTTCTTCTCTGCAACCCTTTTTCTTCTGCTGGCTCACTCTTCTTCTATTTCTTCTTCTTCTCTTTTTCTTCCTCTTTCTGTGGATCGAAGGGCTTTCTGCACTGCTGTTGCTCTTTCTGCTCTCCAGGCTTCTTCTTCGATCAGCCTCCATCTGAAGACGAAGGCTCCAATATATACCAGCAACAGTAGGGAGATAGGGCGTGTGCTTCCCACGCCTTCCATCTAGAAGATTCCTCCTCGGATCACGTGCTCAGCACCACCTTGGATCACGTGTCAGGTGCCAGCTTCGGGTCACGTGCCCATTAGTCAGTACGCTCAGCAACTGGAGTTAGATGGCGTCAACCCACTTGCTCCAAGGAGTTGACGTAGCCTTCAGAGATCTTCAACCCTTTTTAACTGCTGCGTCGACGCTTCCAACCCGTGGCGTTGATGCATTGATGTGTTCCAGTGAGCAACCAGCCTAGCCTTTTTTAACTGTTGCGTCGACGCTGCTCTACTGCTGCGTTGACGCATTGGAGTATTTCTGACAAGGCCTCTGCTTCTTGAGTGGCTGAGTTGACGCAGCCTTTGCGTAGAGTTAACGCTGTAAAGAGTATCCGTGGATGCATCTTCACTGGTGCGTGGACGCCTTAAGCTCTAGCGTCGACCATGTTCCTATCTTGCATCAGGAATTAATTCAAACGAAAAGATTAATGAATCAAGACTTAATCACAAACACGCCATTCATATCTCATTGTGAATTATCTGAGGAAGTGTATAGACTTGGTGAACACTGCAACAGTAATCGGATGTATAGAGTTGAAGTTAGACAATCCAGTGTATAGACATGAAGCTTGACAATCCAGTGTATAGACTTCAGTTAAGTGCATTGGCTGTACAGACTTCAATTAGAAGTTGCCCGATGTACAGACTTGAAGATAAGACTCCAATGTACAGACTTGCAAAAGCGAAGCCAATGCACAGACTTTGAAAGACTTGAACACTGCGATGTTCAGACTTTAGCAGTGTATAGACTTAGAGTGTAGCTAAAGCTTCGAGCGTAGGAATAGGCCAAAATGTATAGACTTTCAATGAAGGGCGTTGTGTAGACTTTGGAAAGTCTGAGCCAATGTACAGACTCTGCCTCAACAATGAATAGACAAAACGGATGTACAGAGTTGGCCAAATACTTGAAGATCGACTGTACAGGCTTACTCGATCAAGCTGATGTATAGACTTTGATACTCAGACAGTCAGTGTTCTGATGGGTCGACGCATCAATAGGGGTGGGTCGACCCACTACTGTCCATACTAACTAAACAGACTTGGCCAATGCTTTAAGCACAGTCCAGTGTATAGACTTGATGCCTTGAAGATCAATGTACATACTTTGAAGACCGACCTAGCAGGATGTGTAGACTTAGAATGCAACCAGGATGTCTAGACTTGATGTGAGGCAATGCACAATGAACATGAACCAATGAATTGAATGCATATAGCAAACAAGAACTGAATGTATGCTGGAGAACTAATTAAAGCATTACCTGATCTGAGCATTCACCTTACCTGTCATGATTTGACTTTGACTTGGGTTAACTTCATGACCTGTGAGTCATCCTTAAACCTGTTCTGACAGTTTCTTATAAAGCAACAAAATTATATCATCAAGGATGTAAACATAATGAGGCATAATATTGTCATCATCAAAACTCCAGAACCATAGGGGACACATCAATCTCCCCCTTTTTGATGATGGCAATATTATGAGTCATTACAATTGATTCATCATGGTGATTATGAAATACCATATAACATGCACCACAGATATGACAAAGTTCATGAACATAAACACCATGTGATGCAAGTGTTGATTGATGCAAAAAATAAAAAAGAATGACTCACAAAAGTTCTCCCCCTTTGACAACATCAAAAAGCAGGGAATGTTCATTGACTGTTGAAGGAGCTATTATGCAATGCAGTGAGTTACAGTCATCAAAAGCAAAAACTCCCCCTGACAAGATACTCTCCTGAGTGAGCATTGAACCACAGGGACATGCAAGAATTCTCCCCCTTAGATCAACAGTCAGGTTTGAAATAATGGAGTCCAATGTGAGAAAGTAAGTACTCAGAATGAATGAGAAAGGTTTTCAATGGGATATCAATTTCATAAATCTGATTAAACAAGTATTTCAGACTCTTCTATTATAGAGATTTATGAATGATCTTCATTGACAAGTCAGATCAGAATATGATGTATGCAAGGCTTGTTTATAAATTTCCTGTACTCATATCTGAAATCAATTTTAATAAAAGTGAACCTTGCTTTCATATTGACAGTCTTGTTTGATCTTCTTTTTTCTTACTCACTCAATTTCAAAGATTCCTTTAAGAGATGCAATCAATAGTGATGAAGTTAAACACATAAGAAAAACATTTGTTTCTGTCCATGGTTCCAATAGAATATTTCTTTTGCACATATTTTTCAAATGGTATACTAGATTAGCAGCAATTTTCATAACATTCTTCATGAGCACTTGAGTTTAGTACACCCTTGTAACTAGAGGACACACGTTGTTTAGACGCCAGTATCCCTAAGCACTTGGATGGACTAACTGTCATGCTTCATAGGAACAGAGATTGTATTTACACTTCATGACACACTACAGATCATTTCTTTAATGAGTGAGATGTATTTCTCAGTGTGCATGCTATTGCTCTACCAGATTATCAATCATTTTTAAGAAGAGTTTACTATGGCACCTCATGACACAGTCCTTTGGACATGATTTCTCAGTGACCAAGGTCATTGCTCTGACAGGATTTACCCTTAGACATAATCCATATTCTCAGATGTTTAAAAATCAATACTAATTTCATACATATCAATCAAGGAATATCATGATTTCAGAATTTTCAGAATTCAGAAGAGTTTAAAAGACTCAACATGAAAATGTTGGTTAAAGTTTATTAAGACCAACTCAGATATTTTCAAGATATGTTCATAAGCAAACACAAGACATACATGAAACATCAACCGGCTGAAAGAATCAGACATTCATAATCCTATATAATAGAAGATTCCTCTTTAATTTATTTTCAGATTTATGATCAGGATATGTACAGAGAATACTTTCTGAGTTTTCAGGAAAGGCCGAAACATTTTTGGGAACAGCCAATTCAACAGATGATACCAATGATTAAGATGAGTGAAGATGGCTGATAACAGTTGAAGCAGGAAGCTGAAATGTGTTGCATTACACATTCATCACAGGGATTTAGGCAAGATAGCAGTTCAATCTGAAGATGGGAAGTTCAGATGGTAGAATATGAATAATGCTCCCCCTAAATGTATGCATGATCTAACATTCCTAAATGTATGCAACTCTGACCTATGGTACCAGGCGGAGGACTTGGTCTAAAGACTACCTCACACATAGTAAGCACTTCCAGACAGAATTCATCTGCCCTTTAGTATCTCACTATTTATATACCAAGAGTCATGCATGACAATCCAATGCATATGCAGTTCTACATGCATCTTTTAGCTAACACTATGCCACTTATATGCAATTGTGATGCATGTGCAAGATGAACATTTTTAAGCATGAGACATCATCCAAGCAACTGACTTACTCAACTCACCTTTTCAGATTTTTTAGAATGCAATTTGTTTTCAGAGATTATGCATTTTAACAAATATCAACTAACTGCAATTGACATATGCATGCATCAAATGCAGACATCCTTTAAACTCATGTATGCACCAGTGCATGATAAAAGAAAATTACAAAGGCAGATGCAGTTCTGGACATGTATGCATTGACATGTTAAGCACGATGTTCAATTAAAATAAAAATTCAAGTGAACAAATATTTAATCAGCAGAGTTGGGGTTTACCAAACTTTGGATGCCTTGGTTTATTTGACCCCCTTTTATTCCTCATCCCAAGGCATACCTGCAAAGCACAGATCTCATTTTATGTTTCTAGGTACCCACGACTTCTTGGGTCCTACTTTGTTAGTAACACCTCTGATTGGTGCTTTCCATATTCTTTGGGCATGTAAGTCATCAGACTTCATTAAATTACACTCACTCATGGAGTGCCCAACCTGCCCACAATAATGACAGGAAACAGCAGATCTTGAATTCTTTTTATGCACAACATTGTTAGCATAGAATCTGTGTGCATTATTCTGAACATAAATTTTATGTGCATTGGCATGAAGATTTTTGTTACTTGCATGAAATTTTGGTTTACCTTTACCTGTCCACCAGCATTCCGAAGCTCGGTGGCCAAATTTTTCACATTCAAAGCATGCCAGACTCTTTTTTTAAAAAACAGATTTATTTCTTCCAAAAATATTTCTATTTGCAGGGAGTTTTATATTTTGAGAGAATGTTCTTCCCTGAGCATGCCAATAGTCCTTGACTGTATGGCCATGTTTTTCACAATGAGAACAATTAGAGAAGGTATTTCTATGAGGGCCTAACCAGCATTGTGCAGCAACATGTCCTATTTTTCCACAGTTATAACAATGAATTTTCTTTTCCCTAAGGACATGATTTCTACCTTGATTGTTTTGAGCAGCTGCTAGGTCATCTTTTCCCATCAAATTACACTCATGCATCAAATGTCCATATTTGTGACAGTAGTGACAGATCATTTTCTTTCAAAATGCATGCGAGTGTGTGGGTGAAACATGCAGAGTGGGAAGAGGAACTTGCTGATTCTTTTCTTTCTATTTTTCTATTGTTTTCTTTTGAGCAGTTGACTGATAACCAGGAAGGTTCTGAGGGCTTTGAGAAGTTGAACTGGACACAAAGGAAGTTTGAACTTTATTTTGAAAACTCTTCTTATTTGAGGGATTATAGCCCAACCCTTCCTTCTGAAAATTTACCTTAGTTCCTAGAATTTTGTCCAGATTATCTTTTCCATCCACAAATTTTGACAAGGAATTATTCAAATCTTCAATTTCATTTTCCAAAGAAACGATGTGTATTTCATAACTGGCAATCTCTTGTTCATTGCAATTAACATTCGCTTAGTACCTTGTTTGCAATTTTACATTCCTCAATTTCTTATTCCAGATTTCTCAATTTTTCAGACTCTTCAATGTAAACAGTTTTTTCTTTTTCTAAGAGAAGAAGTTTCTCTAACATAGCAGTGTTCAACTGCTTCAATCCTTCAACCTCTTGAATTAGTTTGTCATTTTTTGATTTCAGATTTTCAATTTCTTCAATAGAGTCTTTATCAATTTTTATTGAGCTCATTTTATCATTTTCTTTAATAGATTTTCTAAGAGAGTCATTTTCAGATTTCAGCCTACTTAGTTCAGAGCAAACACATTTAAGTTCATTCATCAATTTTTCATTCTGGTTTTTATGCATATGGATATCTGACAAATAGGCATCATGAGATTGCTTCATATTTGAACAATTTTCACATGGTGAACTTGAACTACCCTGATCACTTTTCTTTTTCAAGTTCTTGTATCGTTTTCTTAATTGTTCATGAGACTCAAACAGCTCAGTATATGCATTCTCCCAATCATCTAAAGAAAAATTCTCGAAGATGTTTACCTCCTCCTCATCATTTTCTTCTTCATTTTGGCTGCTGCTATGAATACTTCCTTTAGCCATCATGCAGTTGTCTTCATTTAACCTGTGAGCTAGCTTCAGCTCCTCCAGGATGTCCTTGGCAGACCTGCAATCATAAAAACAAGAGTGTAAGGCTCTGTCAGTGGCTGCTTTCATCAGATTGAAGGCTTTCTGATTTTCTCCATCCTTTGATCTGTGGCTGTTGGTCCATTTGGACACTTTCTTTGGTAATGTGTGAGGACCTTGTGAAATTAATTTCCACAGATCAGGATTAACTGCATCAACATAATTTCGTAGACTGACAAACCACGCATTAAAATTAGAACCATTGAAAACCGGTGGATTACCCATGAAAGCTGATCAGATAAATGCAATAGGAATAATAAAGCACCAAGACAGCAGGATCGAATCTACAGATCGTTGGACCTTCTAAGCAGACAACCTGCTCTGATACCAATTGTTGGAATGGTGCGATGGATACAGAGGGGGGGTGAATGTATCCCCTTCAAGAATATTGCCCAAATTAAAAACAATTCGCCTGCTACTAGATACAGTTGCAGAATAAAGGCTATCGAGTTCAAATAGACATTTGATCGACCAGATGAGCTGCTGACTATACTAGTGGAACCTGATGAAGTCTAATGCCAAATGACAGTACAATGCAAACTAGACTTACTTACCAAGATGTAAAGCTCAAGGCCACTGTAACTCGAAACAAGACTATTCAAACAACCTGTGAAACAGATAGAAGATATGGAACAGCACACCACAAGCAAACCACAGAACAGTAGGGTTTTTAGGTGGTTCAGTCCACAGACCTACGTCCACCCCTCACTCCCAACCGGAGTGAGGCTTCCACTAGCACAAGCTAGAAACCGCAGACTCAGTCTACAACAGGTGCTGCCACACAGCTTGACCAGGGGAACAAACTCCCCTCTTCCTCCCAACCGGAGGGACACCCCAAGTGACTCCCAGCCACTTGGAAACCAGAGGTCGAAGACCTCTCTTCCTCCAGACCAAGGGGACCCCTAGACTTGCAACCCACAAGTCCAGAACTGGAGACAAGTCTCCCTTCCTCCAAACCGGAGGGAACCCACAAGTAGCTCCCAGCTACTTGCAATCGGAGATCAGATCTCCCTTCTCTTGACCCACCAGGAGGAACCCGACCTCAGACCAGAGGATCGGAAGAACAAAGATAACCAGGTGAAAAGGAAAAAGTAAGAAACGGAAAATACATAGCGATCGGAAGGTTGTAAATGAAGAACAAGAATGTACCTCTCAAAGGAGCAGATCTGGCTTGGATTTAATCCAGACGCCAGAGGATAGATCTTCAATAGCTTCTTCCTTCTTCTCCATGAACTCTCTCTCTCTCTATCTCTCTTTCTTTCTCCTCTGCTCTCCTTTTCTCTCACGCTATTCTCTCCTTCTTCTCTACAACCCTTTTTCTTCTGCCGGCTCACTCTTCTTCTATTTCTTCTTCTTCTCTTTTTCTTCTTCTTCTCTTTTTCTTCCTCTTTCTGTGTATCGAAGGGCTTTCTGCTCTGCTGTTGCTCTTTCTACTCTCCAGGCTTCTTCTTCGATCAGCCTCCATCTGAAGACGAAGGCTCCAATATATACTAGCAGCAGTAGGGAGATAGGGCGTGTGCTTCCTACGCCTTCCGTCCAGAAGATTCCTCCTCGGATCACGTGCTCAGCACCACCTCGGATCACGTGTCAGGTGCCAGCTTCGGGTCACGTGCCCATTCATCAGTACGCTCAGCAACTGGAGTTAGATGGCGTCAACCCACTTGCTCCAAGGAGTTGACGCAGCCTTCAGAGATCTTCAACCCTTTTTAACTGCTGCGTCGATGCTTCCAACCCGTGGCGTTGACGCATTGATGCGTTCCAGTGAGCAACCAGTCTAGCCTTTTTTAACTGTTGCGTCGACGCTGCTCCACTGCTGCGTTGACACATTGGAGTATTTCTGACAAGGCCTCTACTTCTTGAGTGTCTGAGTTGACGCAGTCTTTGCGTAGAGTTAACGCTGTGAAGAGTATCCGTGGATGCATCTTCACTGGTGCGTGGATGCCTTAAGCTCTAGCGTCAACCCTGTTCCTGTCTTGCATCAGGAATTAATTCAAATGAAAAGATTAATGAATCAAGACTTAATCACAAACACGCCATTCATATCTCATTGTGAATTATCTGAGGCAGTGTATAGACTTGGTGAACACTGCAACAGTAATCGGATGTATAGAGTTGAAGTTAGACAATCCAGTGTATAGACATGAAGCTTGACAATCCAGTGTATAGACTTCAGTTAAGTGCATTGGCTGTACAGACTTCAATTAGAAGTTGCCCGATGTACAGACTTGAAGATAAGACTCCAATGTACAGACTTGCAAAAGTGAAGCCAATGCACAGACTTTGAAAGACTTGAACACTGCGATGTTCAGACTTTAGCAGTGTATAGACTTAGAGTGTAGCTAAAGCTTCGAGCGTAGGAATAGGCCAAAATGTATAGACTTTCAATGAAGGGCATTGTGTAGACTTTGGAAAGTCTGAGCCAATGTACAGACTCTACCTCAACAATGAATAGGCAAAACGGATGTACAGAGTTGGCCAAACACTTGAAGATCGACTGTACAGGCTTACTCGATCAAGCTGATGTATAGACTTTGATACCCAGACAGTCAGTGTTCTGATGGGTCGACGCATCAGTAGGGGTGGGTCGACCCACTACTGTCCATACTAACTAAACAGACTTGGCCAATGCTTGAAGCACAGTCCAATGTATAGACTTGATGCCTTGAAGATCAATGTACATACTTTGAAGACCGACCTAGCAGGATGTGTAGACTTAGAATGCAACCAGGATGTCTAGACTTGATGTGAGGCAATGCACAATGAACATGAACCAATGAATGGAATGCATATAGCAAACAATAACTGAATGTATGCTGGAGAACTAATTAAAGCGTTACCTGATCTGAGCATTCACCTTACCTGTCATGATTTGACTTTGACTTGGGTTAACTTCATGACCTGTGAGTCATCCTTAAACCTGTTCTGACAGTTTCTCATAATGCAACAGAATTATATCATCAAGGATGTAAACATAATGAGGCATAATACTGTCATCATCAAAACTCCAGAACCACAGGGGACACATCACCATACATTATTTCTTTCGAACTGTCCTAACTCCTCACACATAGCATTAACCCAAGATTGATCAGCTAAGGCCTCTTCTACTGATTTGGGTTCAATTTGTGAGACCAAAGCAATTAGGTCTTGGTTATTAACATTCCTAAAGTGAGACCTAGTTCTAAGAGGATCTTCAAGGTTACCTAGGATGTTATCTATTGGGTGATCTTTAAGATATCTAACATTTATTGAAGACTCACCTATTTCAGCTGGCCCTTCCTAGTTGGGAGTATTTGATGTTCCATTCGGCTGAGCCTTCTATTCTTCTTTGTCTTCTAGGAATTCCCCATCGTGCTTGGAATCCCTGTCAGTATCTTCAATGTTAGTAGCACCTTTTGTTTCACCAAAAATGATGTGTGGAGACTCTTCAACTTTCTGATCAGTTATGTTAAAGACCCTATATGCTCTTGACACTTCAGAGTATCCTAAAAATATTCCAGGACAACTTTTAGCATCAAACTTATCTAAGTCTTTCTTGTCATTATTATGGATAAAGCATTTAGCTCCAAAAATCCTGAAATGAGCCAAGTTTGGTTTCTTACCTTTCAATAGCTCATAGGGGGTTTTCTTGTGAATTGGTCTTACCATGGCCCTGTTGATTGTATTGGCTGCCTCTGCCCAAAACTTTCTTGGTAGTTGACTCTCAATCAGCATGGTTCGGGCTATCTCCATAATAGTTCTATTTCTTCTCTCCACAATTCCATTCTGCTCCGGTGTCCTGGGAGAAGAAAACTTGTGTGTTAGTCCCTCTCTTTCACAAAGATCAAAAAACATGGAGTTTTCAAATTCACCTCCATGGTCAGATTGAATTGAACAAATCTTATGTTTTCCTTCTTGTTTGACCTTATTAAAAAATTATTTAAACTTTTAAAAAGCATCATTTTTACTGGCTAAGAGAAAGATCCATGAAAATCTAGAGTGGTCATCAATGATCACATAACCAAACCTACTTCCATTAAGACTCTGAGTTCTAGTAGGACCAAAGAGGTCCATATGGAGAAGTTCCATTGGTCTAGAGGATAATGGCTCAGATCTTAGCTTGAAGGACTTTCTGGTCTATTTGCCTAGAGTACAGGCATCACATATTTTTGAAATAGAATTAAACTTGATTTTAGGCATGCCTCTAACTAAATCATGCTTGATCAATTTATTCAAAGTAGAAAAACTAGCATGGCCTAAACGTCTATGCCAATCAAAAGCATCACCTTCAGAATTAGCAGATAAGCAGAGATTAGATTCAGACTCAACATCTAAGTCTACCATGTAGACATTATTGGTCTTGTTGGCTACAAATTTAATTACATCAGAATTTATTTCAAAAATTTTGCATGAGTTATTGTCAAACACAACCCTGTGACCCTTGTCACATAATTGACTAATGCTAATCAGATTGTGTTGAAGACCTTCCACAAGTAAAACTTTCTCAATAGAGTTTGTGGAAGACTTACCAACTGTGCCAACCCCAATGATCTTACCTCTGTTCTTTCCTCCAAATTTGACCAGACCCCCTACCTTCATTTCTAACTTGTTGAACTTCGATCGATCTCCTATCATGTGCCTGGAGCAGCCACTGTCGAGGTACCATTTGTTGTTCTCAGCTGCCAGGCAAACCTACAGAAACGAAATCAAGTAAAGTTGTTTGGAACCCAAGATGAGTTGGGTCCAAAGACATCATTCAAATCTTTAAGCAGATGTTTAGGAATCCAGAATTGTTTCAACTTGGTTTTCTCTTGCACCTTAATTTCGGGTCTATTGAAGTTGTGAGCAGAGTTATGTCCAGCTGGTCTGGAGAAATGAAATCTATTCTAGTTATTAGGCCTCTCATCCCTAGGATATCTCTTGTGAACTTGTTGATTAACAAGTTTTTAAGGGTGAGTGTTGTTTCTCCAGTAACTCCTTTTCGGACCCATTCGTTTATAGTCGTTCCAGCTTTTATTCTGATTCATTTGCTTGGTCCAGCTACCACTTATGTTCTGGTGAGTGGGCTTAGTGAAGTTCTTAACAAAATTCATTCCTATTTTAGATGGTCGTCCAGCATTATTTGTTAAATTTTCTTTTAGACGCTGAACACTTTGACTGCTATTTGAGCTGGATGGTGTGTCCAGCTTCTCTTTTCCCTTATCTAGGCAGAAGGTAGTGGTCTTGAACTGAAAGGGTCTCTTGTTAGTTGGGTCACAGCCTAAACCCTCCTTATTGAAATTAACCCTTGTTCCTAGTATAGAATCCAGATTTATTTTTCCTTGAACAAATTTTTCTAAAACCTTCTGTTTGTCTTCCAGCTCTCTTTGCAGAGACTCAGAGTTTTTTAAAAGTTCAATGTTCACTTTCTTAACAGCTTCATATTTCTCTGTGATCACACTATTTTCATTTAGACTTTCGTCAATTTTGATCTTGAGTTCGTTGAGTTGTGTGTGAATTTCCTGGTTTTCTAATTTGTGCTTTTCATTTTCATTTTTCAGAGAAGTCATTTCTTCTAATTCTTCCTTTAATGTCTGATTTTCCTTACTGATTTGTGTTAGTTCTTCAATATTGGTATTAAATTTTCTCTTCAGAACCCTATGCTCTTTACTGAGTGAATTGAACTTGTCTAACAGTTCAGCATAGGCATCTTCCCAGTCATCAATAGAAAAATTCTCAAAGACATTTGTTACCTCCTCTTCGCTGTTTGCCATCAGGCAAATTCCTTCTTCATCCTCCTCTGAGGAATTGGCTTCCGGATCTTCTTCCTCATCGCTCCACGTGCAGACCATTGCCTGTGGCTTCTTCTTCTGCACCTTCGAGTTCTTCTTCTGAAAGTTGGGACCCTTCTTCTGAAGATTAGAGCAGTCTCCTTTCATGTGTCCAGGTTTCCTGCAATGAAAACATGTAATTCTCTTAGTACTCCTATCTTTATCATTGCTGGAATCAAAGTTCTTACTAGAAGGGTGTGACTTCTTCCTCCTAAAAGTCTTTCCCTTAGACCTTAAGAATTTTCTGAATTGTCGAGTGAGCATTGCTTGCTCCTCCTGGTCGAGATCTGACAATCCATCAGACTCGTAACTGCTACTCCCGCTGCTGCTACTTCCTTTGCTGTGGAACGCCTTGAGGGCAATATTCTTGTCCTTCCTGTCACTTCCTTCACCATTCCTTTTAAAATTCATCTCGTACGTCATAAGGGATCCTATAAGTTTGGTGACTGTCATAGTCGTCAGATCCCTTGACTCTTCTATCATAATGGCCTTAGTGTGCCATGTAGGGGTTAGAGATCTAAGTATCTTCCTGACTATATCTCCCTCAGCTATCTCTTTCCCAAGCCCCTTAAGACTATTTGTGATCAGAGACAATCTAGCATACATCTCAGCTATTGTCTCCTCTGATTTCATCTTAAACATCTCATATTCAGAGGTGAAGAGATTTACCTTCGTTGCTTTCACTTGAGCTGTACCTTCGCAGATTAATTCCAGCTCATCCCACATTTTCTTGGCCGTCTTACATGCTGAGATGCGGGCGTATTCGTCTGGGTGTACAGCACATTGGATGATGTTCAGGGCCGTCTGTGAGTGACGTCACGCGGTTCGGGGAAGAGCGGAGAGGACGCGGAGCGCACGCGGGCTCCTCTTTTCTTTCTTTTGGTGTTTGTTTGCTGCAACACAGAAATAAGAGAAGAGAGAGAAGGGGCCACCACGGAAGATTGCTCCAGCGGGGCGAGCGGGACAAGTGTGATATAGCAAAATATAGGGTTTAAACGGCCATAGCGGGAAGTGACTCGCCGCGGCCTCGGGGGGACGGGAATAGTGTAAAAATTAAATAACAAGAATTGAAACGGCCATTGGGGAAGTGACTCGCCGCGGCCTCGAGAATATGAGCAGATAATAAGATGATAGAATATAGAGAGAATACAAAGAGCGGGAATTTAAACGGCCATTGGGGAAGTGACTCGCCGCGACCTCGAGAACACAAACAGATAAGAATATAACGTATAAGAACGTGAATTTAAACGGTCATTGGGGAAGTGACTCGCCGCGGCCTCGAGAACACGAATAGATAAGAATATAACATATAAAAATGGGAATTTAAACGGCCATTGGGGAAGTGACTCGCCGCGGCCTCGAGAATATGAGCAGAATATAATAGAGTATAAAGAGAATATAAGAACGGAAATTTAAACGGCCATTGGGGAAGTGACTCGCCGCGGCCTCGAAAATAAGATGTGATCGCCAGGGGCCGAAAGACCCCAAAATAAGAAAGTGATCGCGCCTACCTCAAGAGCGGGAGATGGCGGGTTGCTTCTTCCTCTCCCTCCGGCCGGCCGACGGAGAGGGCTTTCCTCGGCTACCCTTGCAAAACAACGACAAACAAATGACAAGTGGATTAGAAAGATGGAGGTGTAGTATTCAAATCCTTGCGATAAAAATAACGAAATGATGGCAAGACACACACCTGGTTGGTGTTATCTTTTAAACCCCTCTCGGACTCGAGTAGGAGGAAAATGAGATGATGGATGCAAGAAGTATAAGAGAAGAGGCGCCCTTGTGAAGGGGGATAGAGGGTGCAATATGATGAATGTAAAGAACTATGGAGAAAAAGGGGAAGAAAAGGCTTATTGGATGAGCCGAGGGTGAAATCCGGCGGAGCTCCGACAGTGTGGGGACGACGTGGAAGCGCGGTGGATGAAGACGACCTTCCTCTCACGAGCGTGAGCACCCGAGAAGCCGGTAGAACCTCCACCTACAAAAGAACCCACGGGTTAGAAAATGACTCCGTAGCCTCTGGGCTCCGGCAGCCTATCGGATCACTTCCAAGCCCCTCCAGAACTGAGGGGGTGGGCCTCTATTTATAGGGCTCCAGAGGGCGGAGGCGTCCAGGACCATGGACACCTCCATCAGGGCCGAAATAATATTTTATTCTATTTTTATTTATTTTTCTGGAATATTTTTGTGGAGGCGTCCAGGGTCCCGGACGCCTCAAACAGGCCCACCGAAAACCGACGACGGCCGCACGCGGTTTGGCACAACGCGTGGTTTTGTGAGCGGCGCCTCGTGATTCAGAAATGGGCGCGTCCAGCTGACTGGACGTCTCTAAAATTTAGATTTTTTCACACACGACAAACCGTCGTTCGGTGGCCGGCGCCCGTGAGGGTTTTGATGGAGGCATCTAGGGGCCTGGACGCCTCCAAAATTATATTATTTTTTTATTTTTCTTTTGTCTTTTATACCAGGGCTGGCATTTTGATTTTTTTATTTATTTTTATGGAGGCGTCCAGGGGTCTGGACGCCTCCATTAATATATATATTTATTTTTTTTATTTTTTTTATGCCAACTGGCATTTTACAAACATTTTTTTTATTATTATTTTTATGGAGGCATCCAGGGGCCTGGACGCCTCCATTAATATATATATATATATATATATATATATATATATATATTTAATTAGTTTTGGGCCCTGAGAAAAGAAATAAAATAAATTAGAAATATGGGGGCGTCCAGAGGCCTGGACGCCCCCATTAAGACCCACCCGGGTCCTCAATCGGCGGCCGCCCGGCAGTCAACATCTTGGTTCCGGAACCTCTTGATACGTCTGACTGGTGTTGATGCCGTCCGAATGCCGTGACGAGACGATTCCGGATGCCGAAAAAGGCAGAAGAAGACCCGAGAAAAGGAAGCACTCGAGTGATTCAAAATACGTAAGCCGTTGCGGGGCGTTGTATAGTAATATGAGACTTTCTCAGGAGACGTCAGGAATGGCGTGTCTACAGCTACCCCGCCTTGGCGTCTGCTTTGCAAGGGAGCGACACGTAGTGGAATGGTATCGAAGTGGAGTGGAGTGAAGTGGGAGCGGACTGATAAGTTGATGCCAAGGTGTGATGAGACACGCTTTTGACGTTACTGTTTGGAATCTTTCCTGGAGTTTCAATGAGGCGACCTTGAAGAAGGTCTTTCAAATATTGACGATTGCTTGGACGGAGATCAAATAAGGGAGGGTGAGATGTGCGCTCAGGCACGAAACAAAAGGAGACCAACTTCTCGGTGTGGAAGTACCTGGGTCATAAACCGGAGGTTTTACCTTTAGGGAGCGGTTACTAGCCAATGTGGAAGTGCTGCGGCCAAGGTGGGTCAAAAAAGGTAAAGGAATATCTGAGGGTCTGTCCAAACAAGGGTCTCCTTTGGAAGAGCAGCGTAGGACTGTCTCAAGGAAACTCAGTATTTCATTCAGAGTGGAATATCTCATATTTGTGGGAATTGGAGCACAACGGCTTTCACAATCGAATCACTTGAATGATCTTCCGCAATAAATCAAAGTCCTATATGAATGCATGCTGGGTTCAAAGAAAAATTTAAAACAAACTAAAATAGAAAATAGCCAAGGATAATATTGTCAACTTGTGAAGAACGGGTCAGGATACCGACCCGGTGAGCTGATACTGGGTTGGGGCCCGTTTATCCGCGTACCAACTCACTGAATGGAACCGTCGTCCCCATTCTATCACAAGTTGACGGCCTATCCGTACAACCCAAATTCCTCTGGGATCATCACCATTTTTGTTGAAGGGGAACTCAGATCCCAGATTCGTTCGAGCCGCAAGGTCCTTGACATGTTCTAGTAGCGTAAGTATCATATACTACGATGCATGACAAGGTGGGACCAACCAATGAAAGGTGGGACAGGAGATAGGACAAAGACGTCCGTTAGTAAAACCTGCACAGACTAGCAAAGGTTAGCAACATCGAAAAGTAGCAGAATCACAGTAGAATCGCACCACAGTATAAAGGAGATCCAGACCAAAATCTTGACAATGACCACTGATGTGACATGTTCTGTCCTGTAGCACCCTTCCCTTCCTATAAGAACTCCCCTTAGGCTAGTTCATTCAAATGCACCAAGGTGGGTTTTGGAAGCTCAGGAGAGGAAAGAGAGGAGAATCTAGAGATTTCAGGATGGAAGGAGAGTCTTCCCGCGTTATGAAGAGGAGCAGGCCTAGCAGCGAGATCAGGCGACTCTCCGACCTCGAGGGTCATCTGAGTGGGACGATCTTGTCGCATATGGTAAGCTGATTCATTTCAAATTTTCCATGTGAACCTTCTTCTTACTTCCTTCATTTCTTATTTCTTTCCTCTTCCAGCCATATCCACTCTTCCCAGGCCCGAGGAAGTTTTCCAAACTGCCATGGCTTTCAAAGCTAACTTCCAATATCTCCATTGGCATGAGGGCCATACTCTCGAAGTGGCATTTGCAAGGGCTCCTTATTCATGCCAAATATTACGAGAAGATTCGTATGGACTGGGCGGCTATGGGCGCACTAGTGGAGATCTGGCATCCCCAGACCCACACTTTTATCTTCCCGACCTTCGAGGTGACCATCCTCCTTGAGGAGGTGGAGCTTCTGCTTGGATTGAAGAAATTTAAGAGTGACGGGAAAGTGAAGGCTATGCGGATGCTGACACGGGGGACTTCTGAAAGTGTCCTTGGAAGCTTCATGCCGCCCGACGCAGCCCGAAAGGTCCGTACTCAAAAGGGGATCGATCTCCGAAAGCTCGCGGAGTGGGTCATGGACGCCCTGAGAGGGTCACCAGATGATGACTATTTGGAGGGAATCATGAAAGGGTTCACTATCTGTCTGGCGGGCGCTCTCTTGTTTCCTCATACCGACAACATAGTGGAGGAGGATCAACTAAGTGCCATTCGCGGAATCTGGAGTGGAAAGAGGGTGGGACCCGCCGTCCTTGCTTATCTTTACAGCGGCCTTACCGCCTCGAGTATGGGTAAGCCTCCTTTTGGTTGCGCACTTGTCTTGAATTGCTGGCTTGATTTGCACTTCAAATTCGACCACCGCGAGGGAATGCCAACTGCTTCGAAACTCTTCCAACAAAGCCCTCTTCATCACATAGCCGACGTGTTAGGCTTCGGTGGTACTGTAGTGAACCGCGTTCCGTGGCTGAAGAAACGTGAAGACTGGCGGTCTCACTTCCGCACCGTGACACAAGGCTTCTTTACTTGCGCACCGGTATGTTTACTTTCGCTTGATCTCCTCATGAGGCCTTCCCCCAAAGTTGATCTTCAACTGATCGGCGCGACCGAGTTTGTTCTTTACAACGCGCATCGGTGCTGCCTCTAGATTGGCATCCCACGCCATTCGTTCCCGCCACCGACTGGCATCGTTCCTTTGAAGAAGAGGGAGTTGGGCACTGAAGCGGACGCGAAGGAAGCAAAGGCCATTAAAGCTCCCTGGAAGACAAGTGTTACGGGAAAGGCATTAGCGCACGTGGTGGAAGAATGCGAGCCGTGGAGGGCTTATGTAACCGAACTGGGGAAGTTAAGGCCTAAGGCGCCTAAACCCCTGATGTAGCTCATTCTGCTTTCTGATGGAATAAAATCTGGCATTTGGATGTTTCGGACCCCCGTCCCCTTAATTACTATCTTTTTTTGTGGTTTTTCTTTTTCTTTCTTTTTTTTTCTTTTGTTTGGATTATATTCTTATCTTTTTTTCTTTTATTATATATATATATATATATATATATATATATATATATTTATTTATTTATTATGGGGGCGTCCAGGGGCCTGGACGCCCCTAAGTTTTATTTTTATTATTTTATTTTTTTTTGACAATTTATTTTTGGGGGCGTCCAGGGTCCTGGACGCCCCTATTTTGATTTTTTTTATTTTTTTATTTGTTTTATTTATGGGAGCGTCCAGGCGCCTGGACGCCCCTATTTTTTTGAATTTTGAAAAAAAATAAAAGAGTGTGGGGGCGTCCAGGCGCCTGGACGCCCCAATAAAAGGTCAATCTATATATAGGGGGGAGGGCTCCCCCCCTACTCACTTATACTGTTCATTCTGACCGTCCAGCCACTCCAAACGACCCATTCTTAGTCCCAATGGAGCGAGGAGGATCGAGCCAGGGTCCAGAGAAGCGGAAACGACTGGCTCGTCGTGCGAGGAGGTTGAGGGATGATGTCGAGGAGGCCGTAGCAGAGGAGATTGCTGCGGAGGAGGAGATGGAGGTGCCGCTTCTGGCCGCGGAGGCCGCTGCGGATGCTGGTGACGCGGGAGAGGACGATCACGACCCGGTAAGTACTTCGGAATTCTCACTCTGTGGTTCAATAGGCTAAAACGGGCGTGCGAGAGGCTGTGAGAGAAGGCCGGGTAGTGAGAGAAGGAGGCGTCCAGGGGCCTGGACGCCTCCACTTTTTCTTTTTATTTTTGTTTATTTATTTATTTACGTAAATAATAAAATAAAATTAAAAAATAAGGAGGCGTCCTAAGCCCTGGACGCCTCCATAAAAATATACATATTATTAATAAATTTTGTTTTCGATTTTTTCTAAAAAAGGAAAAATGTAAATTGGAAGGAGGCGTCCAGAGAATTGGACGCCTCCACAAGAAAATATAAATATTTTAAAAAAAGTAAAAATAAAAAAAAAGAATAAGTAGTATATATACAGTGTTATTGTTTATTACTGTTCATGATGCTGATGTGTTCTTTGTTGGTTTTGTGGTTTGCAGGGCGTGATGAAGGGCCGGATTAGCTGGTCCCTTGTGGTGGCAGCATACCGTGGGCTGCCGGATTTCCAGAGGGCGCGTGTGGACGCCATGGGCTTTGGAGCTTTCCTTAGGATCGAGCCCTTCCGGCTCGACCTTCCTCTTATCCAGGCATTGAGGGAGCGGTGGCACGCACCGAGCCGGGCGTTTTTGATGCCCTGGGGGCACATGGTGCCGACACTAGAGGACGTGGCTCGGATTACCGGGCTACGGGTTGACGGAGAGGCAGTCAGCGGGGTCACCTACCCCGACTACCGAGAGAGTGCCCTGGACCTGCTGTGGTTAGAGGCAAGCGTGACTGATAGAGACAGCAGGGTAGTCGGCCGAGTGGAGATCATGGAGGCGCTCGGATTCGTCGACCCGCGCCAGCGGGTTAGCGAGACTGGAGCGGAGTTCTTGGCTCGACTAGAGGGGGATGCTCGTGCAACTTACACCCAGGATCCGAGCGAGAGGGAGCTGGTGGACTTAGATCTTCGGAGGTTTCTTTTCTTCTTCCTGGGCCGCCTTCTGCTGGGGACGAAGGGGGATGGCATCCACTGCCGTTTCCTCGGGATCTTGGCGGATCTGGACAGAGTGGGACACTACGCGTGGGGAGCGGCTCTGCTTGCCCATTTGATTGCTGATCTCTCCCAGACTTCGGAGAAGGAGACGACAGTCAGCGGCTTCGCACCTTTCCTCTAGGTAAACATTTTATTTATGCATTCCCACAGTTAAATATGTAATTATTGTACTAATGATGTATGATGGATGCAGGTGTGGAGCTATTACTATTTTCCGATGGGGAGGGCTAGGCATGGGAACAGGAGGGCCGTGCCTCTGGCGCGGCAGTGGAGGCCAGTCGTGGTTGCAGCACCCCACGGCTACCAGCTGGCGTCACTTCGTCGGGAGCTGAGCGAGTATCCCGAGGCCATGGTATGATGTGTATGATTTTTTTTGTGTTTATGCGTGTGACAGAATGGTAACTAATATGATGTATGTATGGTGATGTAGGTGGTGTGGAGGCCCTACCTGGGCATGGGCGACGCTGGCCAGCCTTGGGTTGTAGCGGGTCTTCATTGTTTCAGGCGAGACGTGTGGGTCCATTGTCTGAACGAGATCGAGCCGCTGCGGCTTAGACTGGTCATGAGGACGTTGGGGCTAGCCCAGGAGTGGGTTAATGTAGATGCGCCGGCCCGCATTGGGCGGAAGACCAAGGGGAAGGCGAAGATTGTGGACTGGCGTACGCGCTTCCCAGCACAGTACCAGGACTGACAGCAGGGCGGGGTCCCAGTGGTGTCCCATGTACAGGACAGCACAGATTACATGAGACGATATCGAGCTACGTACGGGGACCGCCTCTCCCTCGGTGGTATGGCATGGGTAAGTGTGAAATGAAAATGCTTCACCCTTCTATATGTATATGCATGTGGTACTGACTTATGTGCAATGCATGATGCTCGTGACAACATGATCGCCGACCTGCGGGCCCAGCTGGCGGACGCCAGGCGGCAGTTGGTGGCCATCCGACAGGAGTTGGAGATCCTGGTGAGTCTATGCAATGCATTTTTTTGTGACCTGGATTTTTGATGCTTAGCCTTTGACTGACGTTTGTCCCGTGTTTCAGTGGGCCCACCAGACAGCGGCAGCCGGGATGGCTGGTGGAGCGGGTTCCAGTTCGCGGGGCCCTCCTCCGGAGGTTTCTACCCTCCAGGAGCAGCTGGCGCACGCGGTGGCTCGGGCTGAGGAGGCCGAGCGTGACCGCGAGGCTCGAGTGAGTGTTTGCTTGGCCCCGACCCTTTTCTAGCTGCTTTCCTTCTATCACTGTTCTCTTACGGTGCATGCGTGCTTTGACAGGTGGCCGAGATTCGGGAGGCCCTGGCCCGTGCTGTTCGTGCTGAGCAGGAGCGCGATGCCTGGGTGGCAGAGCGCGATGCCTGGGTGGCAGAGCGTGACGCCTGGATTGCGGAGCTGGAGGAGGAGCGTCGACGGGAGGCTGAGGAGCTCCCTCGTGACGTGCTGGATCTGCGGATCACCCTCGAGCTGTCGAGGAGGGAGGCGGTGAGAGAGAGAGAGGAGAGGGAGAGGTATAGGGAGACCATGGAGAGAGAGAGGGAGTGGGATAGGGAAACCCTAGAGAGAGAGAGGGAGAGGGATAGGGAGACCATGGAGAAAGAAAGGGAGTACAGGATGGCAGAGCGATATCGAGATTGGGACGAGAGGAGAGCTCTGGTGGCCCTGGTGTCGGAGCTCCGGCTGAGTCTTGGCACGGTGGAGGGGAGACTTCGGGAAAGTGAGGATCGGTATCAGAGGGCGAAGGAGCGCGGTGCGTGACTTCGTCAGTCCGGTTCCTTTTCTGTGGGCAGTTTTCTAGTTTCCTCGGCCGAGCAGCGTCGCCGTACCTTGGAGGCTGGCATGGTGCCACTTGGAGAGGCGAGCACGGCTTCTCAGGGTTCACAGAGGTCGCAGAGGCCCCCTAGGGATCCCCGTCAGAGGAGGGAGGAAGGAGATGACCAGGAGGGTGGCGGTGAGAGTTAGAGAGTTGCTTGTACGTCACCCTTCTCACTGTATGATGTACTTTCGGCTATTATATGAAATGGAAATGGCTTTTTTGTGTTGTGTGTACCTTTCTCTCTCCCACACTTTTTTCTTTGCACTGAGTTGTCCTTTGAGGCACGCTCCGCGAGACCTTGCCCTGAACAGCAGGGAACTACACTTTGCACGGGGGGATTTTGTTTCCTTTTCCCCCTTTTGGGCGCGTCCAGGCACGAGGACGCGTCTTAATCCTTGATTTCAAATTTAAAGTGACGGGTGGTCTTTCTTCTCCCGTGCCTTACCCGCAAACGAGCCCGCCTTCTGCCGAAACTCGCTTGCCCCCTTTCTCGTCTTCCTCCTCTTTTGATCGATGGAGTTCGGTGGGCCTGACCACGGTGAAGGTGGAGAGGGACGCGGGACCCCTCGCCCAAGGAGGGACGCGCCCGAGCACGGAACGGCGTCCATGGAGGAGGAAGGGCCGTTCCGGGCCCCCGAGGGACCTGAGGGGCCTGATGGCGTGGGAGGAGGTGAACACGGTTCGGTAGGTGCTTCGATCTCTTCCTCTTTTAATTCATTTTGGGTTTTGAAGCGAGCCGCGCGAGGGGGAAAGGGTTCGGCGAGTGTTGTACTCAAATGATGGACGCGTCCTAGACAGGGGATGCGTTCCTTTTGACTGATGTGGGACCCCTTTCTTGGTGCAGGACATGGCAAGGACCCTGGGTCTGGCCGATGAGTGGGCGAGTGCGGACGAGCCGAGCCGCGTCAGGAGGGAGAGTCGTGGCAAGGCGAGGCTCGAGGAGTGGCCCGTACGTCTCCCTGGACAGCAAGGGGGTATACTGGTGCAGGACAGTGCCGACTTCCTGCGGCGGCAGAGAGAGAGCTACGCGGGGCTTCCCCAAGCTGGGGACACGCGTGGCATCGGCGGCTCGGGCGCCCAACTGTCAGAGACTAGGCGGCAGCTGGCCGTCGCTCAACATGAGTTGTCGGTCTTGGTAAGTTATGTGCTGCACTTTTAGCTTCAGATTTTGGAGTTTCACTGACGGCCGTTGTTTATTTTGTTCCAGCGTGCCCAGCAGACAGCGACGGTGGGAGTGGCTGGCGGATCTTCCAGTTCCTCGGCCCCTTTTCTCGAGATTGCCTCCCTCCGGGAGCAACTTGCCGGTGCGGTGGCCCCCCGCGACCTGGGCGGAAGAGGAGCGTGACGCCTGGGTGGCGACTGTAACGGAGCTGCGGCATCGCGGTGAGGAGAGACCTTCTCCAGACATCCTGGAGTTAAGGGTTCTTCTGCAGATGATGAGGAGAGAGGAAGAGAGAGAGAAAGCTGAGAGAAGGTCCGAGCGACAGCGGGATCTGACCGAGAGGAGGGCCTTGGAGGCCCAAGTGAGGGAGCTCCAGCTGGGCCTTCAGGCCGTCGTGCAGAGGCTAGGAGGGATGGAGACGCGCTACGAGAGAGCGTGAGAGTTCGGGGAGCGACTCCACCAGTCCGATCGCTTTGCCGCCAGTGGCTTCTTTGCCACGCTAGGGGAGGAGCAGCGAGTCACTACTGCGGAGCAGGCGCCCAGAGGTGAGGCAGGTGCTACTGCACGGGGATCCCGGAGGCTTCTGAGGGACCCTCACCTCGGGGGAGAGGAGGAGAGTGCCCAGAGAGATGAGTGATGGTGAGGATTGGCGAGCTAGTGGACCCGCCACCTCTCTATGATTGTAGTGTTTGTGACAGCTTATGTAGAATTATGAATGGAATGATTTGATTTTCTGCTGTTTATTTGTTCTTTTGTGCGTTCCTTCTTCCCTACACTTCTTCTCCTTTGCACTGTTCCCATGTGATAGGTCTGTCGAGACTCCGCCCCAAGCAGAGAATCGCATCTTGTTGTGACCATTTTCCACGGGAATCTGCCGTCGAAGTCAATAATGACGGCCCTAGTTCCTTTTCCCGGATGTTATATCAAATTTTGCGGATGTCCGCCAAATTATGATAGGGTATCCCTAGACAACATAGGGGCTATTCGTCCTATTCTTCGTCCAGTCAATCACCCTGTGCGAGCGGTGAAGCGACACATGGGACCGCTTGGGCGGTGCCTCATTGCGAGGGCTATTATTGACAGGTGATGGAGGCAATCTTGGCCCGCACTCCTTCCATTTCTATAAATTCTTGTCCCTTTTATCCTCCCAGGTATATCGAGAGCTAACTCTAGGAGCACAATTTCTTACGGGAGAGGAGGAGTTCAAAATTCTGAGAGTTGGATGGAGGGCGAATCTTCCCATTCCTCGAAGAGAAGCAGGTCCAGTGGTAGTAGTTCCAGGAGGCTTTCAGACCTTGAAGGGCACTTCAGCGAAAGGGCCCAATCACAACTCGTAAGCCAAGTTTTCTTGCCCTTTTCTCATTCTTTCTTCCTTTCTTCTGACCAAACCTCACCCCCATTCCTTGTATGTGTAGGTTGTGATGAAATCACAAATCTTATGGAAGTTGGTAGTAGCAGCGTACAGGGGCCTCCCAGATTTTCAGAAGGCGAGGCTAGACGTGATGGGATTTGGTACCTTCCTTCGGATCGAGCCGATCCAGCTTGACCTAGTCCTGATTCAAGCCTTGTGTGAGAGATGGGACCCAGTGAGCCGGGCATTCCTGATGCCCTGGGGGCACATGGTGCCCAGCTTAGAGGATGTGGTCCGGATCACAAACCTGAAGGTAGAGGGCGAGGCAGTGACCGGAGTCACTTACGCGGACTATAGAGAAGGTGCCCAGAAGTTACTGGGTTTGGACCTAGATGGTCGAAAAAACAGGTCGGTAGCTAGGGCGTCCCTGATGGATGCATTAGGGCTCACCGACACTCGTCGGCGGGATGATGAATCCTCAGAAGAGTTCATGGAAAGGATAGAAATAGGATGTCACACCGTGTACTGCACAGATTTCGGCGACTGGGAAAGATGCAACATAGATTTGAGGAGATTTCTCCTCTTCCTTTTGGGGAGATTGGTACTGAGCTCGAAAGGGGACGGTATCCAATGTTGCTTCCTGGAGCTGCTGTCAGACCTTGAAAGGGTAGGGTATTATGCCTGGGGAGCCGCCATGCTGGCACACTTATTTGCAGGCCTATTCCAAGAAACGGATCGTGAGATGACTGTGAGTAGTTTCACACCATTCATCTAGGTATTTTTGGTTTTGCTTATTTTGTATTTTTTTTGTGTTTTTACAAAGTTCTGATGGCCTGCGCCGAGCAGCTGTGGAGCTATTATTACCTCCCTATGGGGAGAGCTCGGCATTGGCGACCTGCGATGGTGCCGCTAGCCAGGCGGTGGGAACCCATCATGAGTGCGGCACCCCTAACCTACCAACTGATGGTGCTAAGGCGGGAGGTACAGGAGTTCCCTGCAGCGATGGTAAACTGGAGACCCTACTCAGACATGGTCGATGCCGACCAGCCGTGGGTTCTAGCAAGTCGTGCCCGGTTCGGACGGGAACTGTGGATGCACTGCCTGAATGAAATCGAGCCACTTCGGCTATGATTGGTTATGAGGACTTTAGGACTGGCTCAGGAATGGGTGGATACGGCTGCGCCACCTCGTGTCGGGAGAAAGACGCGGGGACCGGCGACCTGTATTGACTGGCGCGTGCGATTCCCCGAATAGTACGAAGATTGGCAACGGGGTGGCATGATTGTAGAATCGCAGGCGCGGGATAGCGAAGACTACTTGCGTCTATATAGGATAAAGTACGCAGAGCGGCTCCAACCCCGGGGACTTGTGGAGGTAGGTTTCCCCTTTTTCTCTTTTCTTTTTCTCCTTTTTTGGTTTTCTGGTGAAAATGCTGACTTGTAAGGCTGCAGGATGTCCGGGATGCCATGATAGCGAATTTACGAACTCGCTTGGCAGAGATGGAACAACAGTTGGGCGATGCCCGCGGAGCTACGAGCGCCTTGGTAGGTGTACAGTACGTTCCTAATTAAAACCCCAGCTTCCAGATGTTGGCTGCTAATTCACGCGGTCGTAGCATGCCCAGATTGGCGCGGCTTCCCCAGCGATGGGAGTGGGTGGTGCCTCTTCCAGCTTGTGGATTCCCACCTCAGAACTTGACTCGCTTCATGAGCAACTTGCTCATGCCACGCAGTGTGCCGCAGAGGCAGAAGGGATGCTCTGTATACAGGTAAAAGTTTCAGTGTTGGGTTCTCTTGGTTTACGCCTTATCGCGTATCTGAGATGGTACATTTGGCAGGAAAAGGAGACGGAAGGAGCACTTGCCCAAGCTGCGCAGAAGGAGGCTAGGATAGCAGAACTGGAGAGGGAACTGCGGCGTCATCCTGATGACGACTCCTCTAGGGATGCCGTGGAACTGAGGATCACTCTCCAGTTGGAGAGGGAAGACCGTGAGAGAGAACGTGCAGAGAGAGAAAGAGACGCGGAGAGAGAAAGAGCCAACAGATTGACTGAAAGGGAGGAACGAAGGGCCATGGAGGCCTAACTATTCGAACTCCGAATCAGCCTTGGCCTTGCTGAACAGTGGCTGAGAGATGGTGAGGAGCGCTACCGAAGAGCACGAGAGCGTGGCCTTCGTGTTGGTAGCTTCTCTACTGCTTCCGTAGATCAACACCGGGATGCGGGAATAGGAAGAGAAGTACAGAGCGGTAGGAGTACCGCTTTTCATAGTTGGGTAGCACCTTTGAGAGTGTTTTGTCCGGAGAGTAGTGGGACGAGTAACGCAGAGAGAGAGGGCGGAACTTGATGTAAATTTTTTTTTTTGTTTTTGGAATAAAATACAAGGTTCGGTTTGTTTGGTTTTCATCTTTACTTCTGTTGCCTGAATCCCTGCACACATCACTGAAACAAACAAATCAGAATTTCTGTTCTGACTTGGCCCTTTGCTCAATAAACAAATGGTCACTGTGACTGTCCTTGATGACTGGTCAAGGGGCCAAGCCTTTATTTAACGAAGGCAAGGGAAAGATGTGGTGATGATAAATGCGATAGGCAAGCACACGAATGCAAGCGGTATTAAAAGTGAGATGCTGCACGCAAATGCAATCATGCAAAATTAATTTATTTTCTTTTTTATATTTGACATTTTTTTTATTTTATCATAAAAAAGATTTTTTGTTTGCAAATATGTACATTTTCTCTTTTCCATTTTTTTTGTTGCTTTTATCATTTCAATTTTTTTGTTGCTAACGCCCGGCAAGCACCCAAATGGCACCTAACCTACGTGAGACAGGGGTTTCTTACTAACCTCCCAGGTATCCTAAGTGCACATCTAAGTTGATTTGGGCCTCTAGACCCCTCGAATGATGATCCCGCCGGCTAAGACTTACCCTGATGACAATACCATCATGCCATGCTTAGGCTCCCAGTTGCTTCCGACCACAGGGATTCTCCCAAAAGATGTTTGAGGTAAAAGATTTGCCCGACCCGGGTCTGTTTCCTCACAACTCTAGATGGTATATGATGGAACACCCTGGAACCCTAACGACCAACCGCGCGACGCTGACCCGGAATCAGACGCCGTCGCACCCATAGGTGACGCGCTTGCATTGGCCTAAGCCCGAGGTTAAACAAGAAGACATCAAGGCGGTAAACATGGGTCTTGACCAGCCAGAAACACAGAGACTCCTTCGCAGCGATAGCTTTTACTTTTCAAAGTAGGCAACCAAATGTGTATATTAAAATAAGGTCGCAGACCCTAGGCAGTTTTCACCCTTCAGAAACTCCATCGAACCTTCATCTTTAGAGGGAGAAGGAAGAGCGTAGGGGATAAACCTCCTGAGAGGACCGGCAAAGCCGTTAACCCGGCGAGCGAATAAGGGCCCATTAACTCTTTCCTTTCGGACAACTTCGGACCAAATCTCGAGCATTTACATTCCACGGCCCCTTTTGTGGATTCAGACTTTTACTTTGAGGGGTTCCGTTTATCGCAACAGGCACGGTCACGACCAGGCTTTTCTCTTGATTTTGACTTTGTATTTCTTTTTGTGAGGGAGATATAGTCGTTTGACGTTTGTGGGCTCCCTTTTTGTATGCCTGCGGGGACACTGCCCTCTTCTCGTGCACTGATCGATGCTCGAGGAAATGGATCCTACTCTTGCCCTTGGGGTTTGAGTTTCGGTTTCTTATGCTCAGCGTTTTAAGGGCGCCGACTGTCTCATTTGGTCGAAGAGAAAAGAATAAAGATTACAGCTTCCGGAGATCTTCTAGGTGTGGCCCTACCGTAGGTGATGCTACCAACTTTTTTGAATAAAATACATAAGTGAACACATGTTAGCTTCCTTCGAGTGAGCATAGGCCGACGTGGCCGGACAGGGGTCTCCACGGTTCTGGCAAACCAAGACCCGGTGCCTACCAAGCCTTAATGGGCCCTATCCTAACATGAAGGTTAGATGCAGGGACTTAACTACATGGTGACTGCCAGGCATCGGCATTTTGAATTTTTCATATTTTTAGTGGTTTTCAATATTTCTTTGTTTTTGATGTTTTTTTATCTTTTCATCATTTTTTTTGTTTTGTGCTAAGGGTAGTATTTCTTAAGATAAAGCCCATTCCAGGGGTGGGATAACTCGGTCCCTTCGGCGTTGACTAGCTTGTAGGCGTTGCCAGGGTACACGGCTTGAATTACAAATGGTCCTTCCCAATTGGGTTGGAGCTTAGAACGCGGCCCTCCAAGTTTGACAAAAATTCTTTTTACGACCATCTCACCGACTTTGAATTTTTTCTCAACGACTTTCTTTTGGTAAAAGCGAGCGAGTCTATTTTGATACACACGCGCGTGTTCGGCGGCGGCCAGCCGCTTCTCATCCAAGAGTTCCAACTAGGCGAGGAGTGAATTACGACGATCGTCGAGGGGAAATTCCTCGTCCAATTGTACCCTGAGAGAAGGGATCAGAGTCTCGTACGGGACTACCGCTTTCATACCATAAGTAAGGGCAAATGGAGTCTGCCCGGTGGGGGTACGGATTGAAGTGCGATAGGCCCATAGAGCTTCGATAAGCTTTTCTGGCCAGTCTGAAAACTTACAAGACTCGCAGGTTTTTTTGATGATTTTGAGCAATGTTTTATTGGTGGCCTCCGCTTGGCCGTTACCTTGTGGGTAATAAGGCGATGAATGATGTAATGCAATTGCGTACCTTTTGCAGAGGTCCTGTAGGTTCTGAGAAATGAACTGTGGCCCATTGTCGGTGACGATCGTGCTTGGGACGCCGAATCTGGCGAGGATGTTCTTCATGATGAACTTGCAGACTGTTGATGCCTTGATTTCCGCGTAAGCTTCAACTTCGGCCCATTTGGTGAAGTATTCCGTCGCAGTAAGGATGAAAGATTTCTGCTTGGTGAGGGAATTGGGATCACCTAGGGGACCAATGATGTCGAATGCCCACATGGAGAAAGGCCATGGGGAGGATCCACATGGAGAAAGGCCATGGGGAGGATATTGGATGAAGTGAGGAAGATGGTGAATGGATTTTATCGGCGTGAAGTTGACACTTGACACACCTACGGACATAGACAGCACAATCCTCTTCCATAGTGGGCCAATAAAAGCCTTGACGAATGATCTTCTTGGCGAGCATCTGACTATTCACGTGGCCACCGCACACACCCGAGTGCGTCTCTTCTACACATTTTCAAACCTCATCGTCACCAAGACATCTTAACAGAATACCAGTAAGGCTCCTCCTATAGAGTAGACCTCCAACCAATGTGTATTTCTGAGCCACCCTTCTTATGGCTTTCTTGTCCTCTGCGGTGGCCCCTTCAGGATAAGACTGATCTTGGCAGTATTTGACAATTTCATAGAACCATGGTTTCTCTTCATCAGCCGGTTCTTCTTCGGCCTCTGCCAACATGATTTCCCTCTTTTCAAGGATATCTTCCTGCAGGATCTTCCTTGCTATCCTGTCTTTGATATTTACATAGGAAGCATCATCGATTGCAGGGGCGTGAAGTTTATAGATGGAAATGGACTTAAACCATCTTCCTAGAGGGAACCTTATGGATGATGCCAACGAGGCGAGGGCATCGGCGAGAATATTCTGATGACGAGGGACATGAACAAAGATCAGTTTGGCGAACAGTTTGGCAAAGGCAGCAGTGAGTTCTTGGTATGGCTTGAGTTTGGGATCGCGAGTGCGATACTTAGTGAGCACCTGGCGAAGGATGAGTTGACTATCACCTACGACTCACAACTTAGTGATACGAAAAGAATGAGCGAGTTCTAGGCCAGCTAGAAGAGCTTCATATTCGGCTATATTGTTGGTGACTGGAAATTTGAGCTGGTATGCCAATGGGAATGTGAGGCCTTCAGGCGACAGGAGGGCGATGCCGATTCCTCTCCCTTGAGAATTCAGAGCTCCATCAAAATATAGCGTCCACATTGGCTCATCTGATTGGTTGATGGACATTAGTTCCTCATCTGGAAACTCTGATTGGACGGGATCGAACTTGGGAAGAGGATGGTGAGCGAGATGCTCGGCTATGGCATAGCCTTTAATCGCCTTTTGCTGGATGTAGGTGATGTCGAACTGAGAGAGAAAACTTTTCCAGCGTGCTAGCCTATCCGTAAGGACGGATTTCTCCAGAAGGAATTTGATAGGATTCATTCGAGCAATCAAGTGGACTTCGTGAGCCAAGAAGTAGTGCTTCAATTTCTGCACTACCCAAACGAGGGCAGCATAGGTTTTCTCCATGCCGGTGTACTTCTGCTCACAGGGATTGAGAAGTTTGGACAAGTAATAGGTTGCCCGTTCCTTACCTTCTTCATCAGCTTGTGCGAGGACGGCTCCCACGGAGTCATCCAAGACTGAGACGTAAAGGATCAGAGGTTTTTCTGGTTTGGGTGGAATGAGAACGGGTGGACTAGCCAGATATTCCTTCAACCCTTCAAAAGCTTTCTGACATTTAGAATTCCAGTGGAATTCTACTCCTGGCTTGGTCAACTCGTAGAGAGGTCTACACCTTTGTGAATGTTGAGACACAAACCGACGAATAAACTGCAACCTCCCGATTAAACCTCGGACTTCCCTCAAATTCTTGGGAGGCGGCATATCCCTGATGGCCTTAGCTTTGTCGGGATCTATCTCGATCCCTCTTTTACTCACAATGAACCCCAGCAATTTACCTGACGACACACCAAATACACACTTTTTCGGGTTCATTTTCAATTGGAACTCTCTTGACCTTTGCAAGACCTTAGCCAAAACTTCTGGATGTTCCATCCTGGTCCTTGATTTCACCAATAAGTCATCCACATACACTTCCAGATATATGTGCATCATGTCATGAAATATGGCCATCATCGCTCTTTGGTAAGTGGCTCAGCATTCTTTAACCCAAACGGCATGACCACGTAACAATATGTTCCCCAAGGGGTAGTGAATGACGTCTTTTCCTGATCCTCTTCTGCCAAACGAATTTGATTGTATCCTGAAAATCCATCCATGAAAGAGAGGGTTTCGTAGCCTGCCGTGTTATCAATCAGCACATCAATGTGAGGTAAGGGAAAATCATCCTTTGGACACGCGCGGTTAAGGTCCCGGAAGTCGATGCAAATCCTGACTTTCCCATCTTTCTTCATGACCGGGACAATGTTCGCCACCCATTGAGGATAAAGGACGACTCTAATGAACCTGGCTTTGTGGAGCTTATCGACCTCTTCTTTCATTTTCAAAGCCATCTGAGGGTGGAAACGCCTTAACCTTTGTTTTACCGAGACGGACCCTGGTTTTAGGGTTAAACGGTGTTCGACCAAGGTTGAATCTAGACCCGGCATATCCTCGTAACTCCATGCAAACGTGTCCTTATATTCCTTGAGGACCTCAATTAATGCCTCTTCTTCAGAGGGTGGTAGGTTGTCACTTATGAGGATGATCCTAGGGTCTTCCTCAGTTCCCAAGTTGACTTCTTTGGTGGATTCTTCTACGGCGGTTGACGGCTCGTCGAATCTCCTCATTCCACTTGAGTATGCGCCCGTCGCATCTTCATATTTTTCACCCTCATCTTCAGTGGGGCATTCTTCATCCGTGATCTCGTAGACTCCATACCCTTCATGAGGTGCACAGTCGCCCTCGCATTCTATTTCGGGTAGCTGGATGGGATTTTCTAACAACTGGGGGATGGCAAGAAGGGCCTGACACCTGGCGGCCAAATCCAGAAGGAATCGACGAGGGATCTGCCTCCCCTTGGACTTCTTCCTAGGTACTACCCTCGGCCTATCATTCCTAGATTGACTGACAATATTTACAGAAGAAGATGAAGATGAAGAGGACGGTGTAGAATATACAGGAGAAGACCCCTCAGAGGAGGGGTAGAAAAGGTCGCTCATCAGACCTTGGACGGGTGGTCTGCAAGGCGGTACGCACCCGTGGGAGATGTAGAAGGTTTCCTCAACAAAGATGTGTTGTTGGGGAGTTTGAAAATTGACGTTTTTTTTTCGTTTTCATTTTTAATGACAAAGTAGTGGGAAGAGATTGGAGGAGAGAGGAAAGTGGTTATGGCTAGAGGATTGTGAGGCTCATAGAGCAGATCATGGTTGAAGACCTGGCACGGGTTGAAAAGCCCGCGTAGGTATGTAAGCAAAGAAGGGGACCTGGGAAGATCATCAGACAATTGTCTGGCCCAGGAAGAAGATTTCAGCAAAGGCTGAGACGAGTGGATGGAGAAGATGGCGGCTAATGAGCCGTCAACGGCAATGCTGAGGACAGATGAAGATCCATCGATGACAGGGTCCTTCTGGCGAGGACGAGGATAGTTTGGAACCTTGGCAAGAGTGGTAATATTCTCTGGTATTTCGGAGATCAATGGTGGTCCTTCAAGCTGCGGAGACGAGAACATCCTTTCTAGTGCAATGGAAATGTCCCGTATGTCGAACCATTTGTCCCATTCGCATTCCGGATCTTTGATCTTGCCTCTTTTGGTGATCCTCGGACATTTTTCAGCCAAATATACAGCATGTGATCCCCCATATGCTTCCCGTGGGTAATCTCCCATCTGAACAACGGGTCCTCTACTGAAGTGGTTTGGTAGAGTCCATGTGAGGGGCTCCCAATCCGCCTTGAACGGTCCTTTGAAGCCTAGGCCAAACCTACGGTTCGGTCTAATTTCTTTTGGCGGCTTGAGCATACCCTGTAACTGTGCGCCCAGACCTTTTCCCTGTTGATAGCCGATGTTCCTCATAATCTCCCAACCTTTGGAGTGAAAAGGGAGACATGATGTTGCGGTTGCCCTGACCGGCTCCTTTGGTGCTAGTGGAATGTAAGATGGATCACGCACGTCCAGCAGTGATAATATGGGCCGATGAGACGGCCAAACAGAAGGCAGAGAGGTGTTGATAGCATCCACTGCGTGAAGGACAGGTGTACTGACCACTTTAATAATTCTCCCATTGTAAGGAAACTTCAGGCACTGATGGTTGGTGGAAGGCACAGCGTCCATGGCTTCGATGTAAGGGCGACCCAGTATAGCCTTAAATGTGGGGTCCATGTCGAGGACATGGAATTCCGTGGGAGTTGACATGGGGCCTAGTTCTGCCTTCAGGATAATCATCCCCTGCGGCGGCCTTTTGCTATTATCATAGGCCGTGACCGTGATCGAGGAAGGTCTTATTTATTTCTCGTCGATCCCACACAACTGAAGAGTGCACATGGAGATCACATTTATGGACGCACCCGTGTCCACAAGACACGGGTTTATGGATACCCCATTAATTTTTATTGAAATGCGCAATGCATATTTCCGAGCTTCCTTGGGAGCGAGCTCGTAGTTGTGGAACATGATGGCCGGTTGTGTGTCTGTTGGGGTCAGGACGGTCGAAATCTTTTCTACAGGGAGGTCCTCGTTCACCATGACCCTTTGAAGGTACTCCATTAAGGCTGCCTGGTGGGATGTGGATCTTTGAAGTAGCTCCAGGATGGAGATCCGAGCAGGTGTCTTATCCAGGTGTTTCAATAGATCATACTGTGTTCCAGGGATAGCTCTTTCTGGTTGTTCTCCATCATCCTTCTCTGGCTGAGATAGCTCAGGATTCTGACTGTTGTGGGGGAAAACCCTGTGGAAAATCCTTCCACTCTGGAGCACCATTGCCTGCGGCTTTTGTACCTCTGTGGGGGTAGCAGTGGGTTTTAACAGGGGTTTGAGGGGTACTAGTGAAGGAATGGTTGATGAAGCAGGGGTGATGACGGGAGCAGGGATTCTGATGAGGGGTTTGTTAGGTGGAGGCATGGTGGAGGTAGAGGGGATATCGCGCGGATTATGAAGGATAAGGGGTCTGGAAGGTGGAGGCGGAGGCAAAGTGGAAGTGGGTAAGGTTTGAAATGGGTAATGGTTTTGAGGTGGATGGTGGGTGATGAGTGGTTTTGAAGGCATTAGTGGTGATGTGGTGGAGAAAGATGGGGTTATGTATGGTTGACGGATGATAAGGGGTTTAGAAGGCGTAGGGGTAAATGTGGTAGAGGTGGATGGTAAACTGGGGGAGTGAGAGAAGGTGAGAGGGTGTGAAGGCGAAGTGGAGAGTGTCGGTTGATAGGAGGTCGGGGTGCGGATGAGAGGGCGTAATGGTAGTGGAAATGGTGATGGTGATACTGACGCGGGTTGATGAGAGAGAGGTGCTACCCGGGCAAGGTGAGGGGGTTGCATGACGATAGGTTTGGAGGTAGAAAGAATGGAGGTACTTTCCTGGTGCCACACCTGCTCTCTCCCGACTTCCGGGAAGGAGGAGATGGGGTTAACCTGATGATTGGGCTGTTGGTGCTCCGGTAATGGATTCTGGATTATGCCCATGTCGGGCTGTTGTTGTGGGGCCTGCTGAGCCTGCTGTTGTTGTTGTGGTTGCTGTTGCTGTTGCTGTTGTAACTGCTGCTGTGGCCTATGAGGAGGTCTCCTAGCCTTGAGAGCCGCGACGTATCGTCTCATCTCATCCCAATCTATTTGATGTTCATCATTCATATCATGGATGTAATCTTTGAAGTGGAAGCAGTAATCTACTGTGTGTCCCGGCTGCCTATGGTAGACACAGTATTTGGAGGTATCAACATTGGGGGGCCACGCGGGCCTTTCTCTGGGTAGGGCGAGTTGGTTTGATGCCATGAGGGCATTAAAAATGTCTGCTAAGGTTTCCGGCAATGGTGGATAGTAGGCTCTTTTGGGACCGAGCGGCCTCCTTTGTTGCTGTTGGGGACCATAGTTCCCCGGGGGTGGAACTTGGTTGTACTGAAGCGGTGGTTGTTGTTGCTGAGGTTGTGGTTGTTGTTGCTGGGGTTGGCGCAATGGAGGCATATTATCCTGGGGTGGATTATTTTGGGGTGGAGGACGAAGAGGGAAAGGACCTGGTTGAAGGGGAAGTCGGGGCATTTGTGGAGGCCTTGGGTTGACCGCATAGTTGGCATTGTTGACCGCACTGACTTGCTCATTTGTCACGACCCCTTCTGTGGCTCCGCCCGGGACACCAGCGCCTGTCTTTCTAACCACTTTGGGCTTCGGCGACTCAAACATGTTCATGATGGGGGAGTCTTTTAACTGGGTTTGGATGTATCGGGCCCTTTCATAGAGTTCCTCCATTGTAGTAAGTTTATTCATGGCCAGGACATGTCTGAACTGTGGGGTTGCATTAGACACAATCATCTTCACTTGTTCGGGCTCGGAGAGGGTATCCCTTATTCTTTCCGCCAGAGACCTCCATCTATCAGCATATCGGACAAAATCCTCGTCGGGTTTCATCTTTTCGGCCACTAGGTCGGTAATGGAGAGTGAGGGACCGACCCTATCCCTATATTTCTGCAAGAACCTTCTCTGGACTATTTCAAAATTCTCGGCCTCGCGGGGCTCCAGAGAATAGAACCACTCAAGCGCGGGACCATCCAATGATCTCCGAAAGAGGTATGCCAGGGACCTCTGATCGTTTTGCCAGTAGAGGACTCATACATGAAATCCTTGAGGTGAATGAAGGGGTTGCCGGTACCATTGTATCTGCGGTACGTGGGCATTTCAGAGGGAGGAAGATGAATGACGGGAAGGATTGGCAAAGCAACCTCCGGGGTGGCTTTCACGTCCACCATTCTTCTTAGATTTTGAAACTGCTCGTCCATGCGATTGAACCTATTGAGGAGCGATTGGGCGAGCTCCTCTGGAGGTGAAGGTGGCACTTGCCACTGGGGGAGAAACTGTCTCCCGGAGACTTGAGGGGGGAACCCCGAATGAGAGGGAGCTGTCGGACCGCCGACAGTTGGCCCTGGCTGAAGCGGCGTGTGGGGAACAACGTGAGTTTGAGATTGTGACGGGAACTGGAATGAGGGTGGTTGTTGGCTCGCTTGACCTTGAAGCGAGGGAGACTGGATGGCTTGCGCCAATGAAAGGAGATGGAATGGCCTGCACGGACTCTTGGAGAGGTGCGATGGCCGGAGTTGACTCCTGGGGCGTGGGGGAAACTGATTTCCCTTTTAGAATGGCCTGGAAGGCCCGGAGCTGTTCAGAGGTAAGCTCCGTGTTGGCGAGGATGCCCAGTAAGGAAGTGATATCCTGTGGCGGGGACGTGTCCCCGGTAATAACCTGCACCTCATGCGAGGGGTCATGAGAAGGACCCGAGTCCATAGCATAGACTCGCGGGTCGGCTGACAAACCACGGCTAGGGTGGTTCTCCTCAAAAGACTCGTGAGACATGCTCACAGTTTTCCCAGAACGCAAAAACATACACTAGCAAGTAGGTAGCAGAGATTATCAAACAAGTGGATGCCTTTACGCCCTTTTTTGTGTTTTGATTTTGATGATTTTTTTTTTGTATTTTTAGCGAGATCCGAAGTTCACACAAAATGGGGACCCTAGTTTGTTTTTGTTTCACCGCCGTGTCAGCTAGGGTCTCTCGTCTCACCACGAATGAAATGACTAACTCCGGGGAACTTCAATGGTACAACCAGCCCAGTGAACGAAGAGGAGATTCTTCGATGTCGGGGACTTACGGAGGTCCCAGTGTAGGAGATTCTAGTCCGTTGAGAGGAATTCCCAAACGGAGAGTCCTTCCTTCACCGGGAAAGGGTGATCCTCAAAAAATGAAAAAAAGGATAGAAAAGAGGAATGGATGTATGCAATGGAATGCTGACAGATATATGGAGTGGGAAAACAACAGAAATAACAGACATATAATAAACAAAGAACCAATCAAAACTGACGGTGCTGCCGTGAGCACAATGGGGGCGCGCGCGGGCGCGAAGGTGGAGAGGCACGGGTGGTGCCGAACTTGCAAGGGTAGTCGAAAGGAAGCAGTAGAGGTCCCACCGTGATCGCCAATCTGTGAGCGACGTCACGCGGTTCGGGGAAGAGCGGAGAGGACGCGGAGCGCGCGCGGGCTCCTCTTTTCTTTCTTTTGGTGTTTGTTTGCTGCAACACAGAAATAAGAGAAGAGAGAGAAGGGGCCACCACGGGAGATTGCTCCGGCGGGGCGAGCGGGACAAGTGTGATATAGCAAAATATGGGGTTTAAACGGCCATAGCGGGAAGTGACTCACCGCGGCCTCGGGGGGACGGGAATGGTGAAAAAATTAAATAACAAGAATTGAAACGGCCATTAGGGAAGTGACTCGCCGCGGCCTCGAGAATATGAGCAGATAATAAGATGACGGAATATAGAGAGAATACAAAGAGCGGGAATTTAAACGGCCATTGGGGAAGTGACTCGCCGTGGCCTCGAGAACACAAACAGATAAGAATATAACGTATAAGAACGTGAATTTAAACGGCCATTGGGGAAGTGACTCGCCGCGGCCTCGAGAACACGAATAGATAAGAATATAACATATAAAAATGGGAATTTAAACGGCCATTGGGGAAGTGACTCGCCGCGGCCTCGAGAATATGAGCAGAATATAACAGAGTATAAAGAGAATATAAGAACGGAAATTTAAACGGCCATTGGGGAAGTGACTCGCCACGGCCTCGAAAATAAGATGTGATCGCCAGGGGCCGAAAGACCCCAAAATAAGAAAGTGATCGCGCCTACCTCAAGAGCGGGAGATGGCGGGTTGCTTCTTCCTCTCCCTCCGGCCGGCCGACGGAGAGGGCTTTCCTCGGCTACCCTTGCAAAACAACGACAAACAAATGACAAGTGGATTAGAAAGATGGAGGTGTAGTATTCAAATCCTTGCGATAAAAATAACGAAATGATGGCAAGACACACACCTGGTTGGTGTTATCTTTTAAACCCCTCTCGGACTCGAGTAGGAGGAAAATGAGATGATGGATGCAAGAAGTATAAAGAAGAGGCGCCCTTATGAAGGGGGATAGAGGATGCAAGATGATGAATGTAAAGAACTACGAGAAAAAGGGGAAGAAAAGGCTTATTGGATGAGCCGAGGGTGAAATCCGGCGGAGCTCCGGCAGCGTGGGGACGACGTGGAAGCGCGGTGGATGAAGACGACCTTCCTCTCACGAGCGTGAGCACCCGAGAAGCCGGCAGAACCTCCACCTACAAAAGAACCCACGGGTTAGAAAATGACTCCGTAGCCTCTGGGCTCCGGCAGCCTATCGGATCACTTCCAAGCTCCTCCAGAACTGAGGGGGTGGGCCTCTATTTATAGGGCTCCGGAGGGCGGAGGCGTCCAGGACCCTGGACACCTCCATCAGGGCCGAAATAATATTTTATTCTATTTTTATTTATTTTTTTGGAATATTTTTGTGGAGGCGTCCAGGGTCCCGGACGCCTCAAACAGGTCCACCGAAAACCGACGACGGCCGCACGCGGTTTGGCACAACGCGTGGTTTTGTGAGCGGCGCCTCGTGATTCAGAAATGGGCGCGTCCAGCTGCTGGACGTCTCCATATTTTGGATTTTTTCACACACGACAAACCGTCGTTCGGTGGCCGGCGCCCATGAGGGTTTTGATGGAGGCGTCCAGGGGCCTGGACGCCTCCAAAATTATATTATTTTTTTATTTTTCTTTTGTCTTTTATACCAGGGCTGGCATTTTGATTTTTTTATTTATTTTTATGGAGGCGTCCAGGGGTCTGGACGCCTCCATTAATATATATATATATTTTTTATTTATTTTTTTATGGCAACTGGCATTTTACAAACATTTTTTTTATTATTGTTTTTATGGAGGCGTCCAGGGGCCTGGACGCCTCCATTAATATATATATATATATATATATATATATATATATATATATTAATTAGTTTTGGGCCCTGAGAAAAGAAATAAAATAAATTAGAAATATGGGGGCGTCCAGAGGCCTGGACGCCCCCATTAAGACCCACCCGGGTCCTCAATCGGCGGCCGCCCGGCAGTCAACATCTTGGTTCCGGAACCTCTTGATACGTCTGACTGGTGTTGATGCCGTCCGAATGCCGTGACGAGACGATTCCGGATGCCGAAAAAGGCAGAAGAAGACCCGAGAAAAGGAAGCACTCGAGTGATTCAAAATGCGTAAGCCGTTGCGGGGCGTTGTATAGTAATATGAGACTTTCTCAGGAGACGTCAGGAATGGCGTGTCTACACCGTCCAGTTGTATGACGATAGCTTGACATGATCATCTGACCATGTGTCCTCGTTCGGTGGCAGATCATATGGCCCTGTAGTGATCACCCTCCACAGCTTGTGGCTCTACGCCCTGATGAATACCTCCATCCTATTTTTCTAGAAAAGATAATTGTTACCATCAAAGAACGGAGGGCGGCTGATAGATTGTCCCTCAGCCATGAAGCTTCGAGGACCATTAGGATTACCCTGACCGTTGGCCCACATGATGAAAACCTACTCTGATACCAATTGATACGTGTAGCGAAAAGTGAGATAGAAGGGGGGGATGAATAGATCACTCCCAAAATCAATACAACACAGACCCAATTACTCAACCCCTCCAATTGCATTGAAAAGGATTTCGGAGACAGGCAACAAAGATGACAGGTGTAAGAAATGAGATCGAGAAAGCCGCCCACAATGAAGCAATGTGACAAGTAGAAGGAGAGCAACACAACGTAAACAGGCAAACCACAGAAGAGACTGGGAAATTTTTAGGTGGTTCGATTGCTGTCCGCAATCTACGTCCACCCCTTACTCAAGAGTAAGGTTTCCTTGCAATATAGAGTCGCACACAGCAGCCTCAGTCTGTAACAACTGCTGCCAAACAGCTTGCCCTGAGGAACAACCTCCTCAGTCTTCTGATCAACCAGAAGAAAACACTGGAGAATCAATCTCCCTTCCTTTACACGTAGCAAAGGGGACCCTGTGCAGTTACTCCCAAGCAACTCACACAACTAGAGGATCAAACCTCTCTTCCTCCAAGACAATGGAGGGAACTGGAGAACCTCTCCCTTCCTCCGAATAGTGGAGGGTAACAATATGGAATGAAGATAAAGAAAAACTTGAAAACAAAACAATCGATGAACGATAATCTTCTCTAGAAACCAAAAGCAATATAGCTTCCGTAGAAGAAGATCTTCACTATCACAAACACTTCTCTCTCTCAGAAAATTTTTTCTCTCAGCTTTGGATGGAGTAGGCTTTCTCTGGTTTTCTCTGCTCTCACGCTGCTCTTCTTTCTCACTGTTCCATTCTCTATCGAACCCTTTTCCACAGCATATATATATATCTGATCCAGAACCTTAGACGTGTGGATACCACGTTTCTCGCCTAAAGATGTTGGGGTACGTGTGAGAATGTTCTAAACGTCTATCTACCTCGGATCATGTGCCATATTTCTGGTGAATGCACAGAAAAATTGTCAGAGAAGAAATGAATATTTGTCATACATTTAGCATAATTCGTATTGGTGTATAGAGTAAAGAGCCAGAAACTGCACTGAGTCAAAAGAGTAAGCATTGGCTAAGATGGGCATGACAAGCACCGACCTGGAATGAATCAGAAGATGCACAAATCTACGTTAGCTGTCTACAGGACTTGCACCCAGTCTAATAAGACATGAAACATGAGCTGCACTGACTTCGTTGCTACAGAGAAGTGTATAGGCCTGACTATGCACCGAACATGAATTTGTTTTAAGCCAGGCATGCACCGTGTGGTGTTCCAATGCCTTTGACTAACCACAAGATGCACGGACTTCATGTTATTCAGAAGATAAAAGTATGCACCGAGTCGGGATATGCAGTCCAGGTAGGAGCTGCTCCAAGATGACAAAAGGAAGTACAAGACAAGGCTTGCACCGAGATGTATTTGCATTTAGATGAAGGAACGACCAGCTTGACCAATGCATTCTGGTCAAGAATTGCACCGACTCAAAAATTTCAGCGACCTCAAGAGGTGAGATGCAGAGACAGAATATGCACGGACCTTAATGCTCACGACCTAGAGAAAGGCACAAGGACAACATATGAATAGCAAAACCTGTGCATGACCAAGGACTTGCACCGAGGCAAGTACTTTATGTGAACAATGCAGAACTAGCACTGACTCAATATGCATTAAGCAAAAGAGCGAATAATATGTAATGCACGGACCTAAATGATGCTATTAGCACATACCCCCTCCATGCTTAGAAATAAATAAATGTGCCGTAAAAGAACAAATTGATCTAGAGATAAAAACAAATTGATTTATAGTGTGAGACATCATCAAAATCGTAGGGATGCAACAAGTCTAATTGTGTTTGCTGCATTTTTCTCTGCTGAACTGTCTGAAATAATTGCTGGATTTCTTATTCATTTGTGAGCTAGAAGAAGGTATATAAAAAAACTCCACACAAAGGGTAGGTCACGCTTACATGGAAGGTGGATTTCTTGTGTGAGGAGTCTCCTAGAGTCTGACCTCCGCCAGGTACCTCTTCCAAGTTCATTGGTGTGCAATAGATCAATTAGGAATTAAGTCCGTCACTATATCTACTGACATTTTTGCATACTGATATTGATCTATGAGTTAACTGTTCTGTGATCTCTTTGGATGTTGTGATTAAGTAATTTTGAATTCCGCATATATCATTTAACTTTGCTAATTTTACGGGAAAAGATATATTCACCCCCCTCTAGATCTATTCTACACCTACAGCAAGTTAGGGAATGACCAATCCGTGATTTTTGGTCAAGGGGGTAAGCCTTATTAAATAGGCAAAATGACAAACGAAAAAGGATGCGATGCATGCCATGAAATGAAAAGGGACTATGTGATGATTTTGATTTTTTTGGACTTTTTGTAAATATCTAATTTTTTGGACTTTTGAAATATCTAATTTTCTTTTGAAATTTTGAAATATCCGATTTTTTTTAAAAATATTTGATTTTTTTGGATTTTTGAAATATCTATTTTTTTAGATTTTTGAAATATCTAATTTTTTTGGCATTTTTGAAATAGCTAATTTTTTTTTGAATTTTTAAAATATCTAATTTTTTAGATTTTTGAAATAGTTCAGACCCGGCGACGGGAGACCCACATATCTCATTAGGGGCGTCCCAAGTACAACGTGCATCATGCACGGCCATCCATGGCCAGGGTCCAATTTCACTTAACGGTGTCTCTGCCAAGGCCATCCCCGAGGTATGATCCAGTCCTTGGGAAATCAAAAGAGAATTTGATGGGAAAGCCGGCAATAGGTATAGAGGTTTTTAGGACTTATGTTCTTCTCATGACGACCCCTTTTCAAGAGATTCGGTATGTTGCGCCGGGGCTTTATGTCCGTTATCGAACCTTCATCTGCTCAAGGCACGCATACGACCGGGCTCATGACGTCACGTGGAAAAACTATACTTCCACTCTTGCCTTGCCTAGTTTCATTCCTTGGGAGCAGTTAGATTTTTGAGCTTCGAGCTTCTGGGTGAGCCTTTAGCTTTTGCCTTGATCTTTGCCCCTTTTGTTTTCTTTTTTTTTTCATTTTCTTTTTTTTCTTTTGTGATTGCTACATGCGGAATTAAGTCATAACATACTACCCCTATTTGAGACCTCTCTCGTATCGGGGTGTCTAGATTGATCCTCGCCCCCTTATTTACCACTTGCCCTTATATTCGACCGAAAAGAGGGAAAAACTAGGACCTTCACTTTCTTCCAGATATGGTCAAAGGAGAAACGTTGTTGCGCAAAAGAGGAAAACCCAACCATGGGGGTCTTGTAGTGTGTGAGTGTCGTGCTAGGAATCTCCCTTCATGATCAAAGGGAGGAACACCTCGCCACTAGGCCGTTGCTAGCTCGACTCTAAGGGAAAAAACTTTTGAGATACAACCCATTCCACAGGTGAGACAATTCTTCGCCCTCCGTGTTGATTAAACAGTATGCATTCCCCGGATAAACTTCTTTGATTACAAACGGACCCTCCCAATTGGGTTGCAACTTGGACCTAGGACCTCCTGGTCGAATAAATTTGCATTTCAATACCATATTTTCCACTTGAAATTTTCATTCGATGACCTTCTTTTGAAAATGACGCGAGACACGCTTTTGGTAAACAGAGAGATGATTGGCCGCATTAAGCCTCTTCTCGTCCGAGAGTTCCAACTGGACTAGCAACGCCTCTCGACGTTCATCGAGGTTAAGTTCTTTGTAGAGCTGCACTCTTAGGGAAGGGATCAGAATCTCATACGGGAGTGCCGCCTCCATCCCATAATTGAGACCAAAAGGAGTCTGCCCCGTGGGAGTGCAGAAGGAGATGCGATAAGCCCATAGAGCTTCTATTAATTTATTGGCCCAATCAGCGAATTTATGCGACTCGCATGTTTTCTTCATGATTTTAAGAAGAGTCTTATTGGTGGCCTCGGCTTGGCCGTTGGCTTGGGGATAGTATGGTGATGAATGATGTAATGAAATGTTGAATTTCTTACAGAGGCCCTAGAGTTCCTGTGACACGAACTAGGGTCCTTTGTTGGTGACGATGTTGCTCGGCACTCCAAACCACGAAATGATGTTCTTGAGGATGAAGCGGCAAACTGTGGTTGCTTTGATTTCCGCGTATGCTTCGGCTTCGGCCCACTTGGTGAAATACTTCGTAGTAGTGAGGATGAAAGATTTCTTTTTGGTTTGGGAGTTTGGATCACCTAGTGGGCCTACAATATCAAAAGCCCACATGGAGAATGGCCAAGGAGCAGAAAGAGGATGGAGAGACGAAGCAGGAGCATGAATCTTATCGGCATGGAGTTGGCATTGAAGACACCTACGGACATAGGTGGAGAAATCATCTTCTAGGGTTGGCCAGTAATAGCCCTGCCTAAGAATCTTCTTCGCCAAAGCCTGACCATTGACATGCCCTCCACACTCACTTGAGTGAGCTGCTTCAACAACTTTCGAAGCCTCATCATCGTCTCGACATCTCATAAGAACTCCATTAAGAGTCCGCCTATACAATTCTTCTGCGATGATTGTGTATCTATAGGCGACTCTTCTAATGGCCTTGCGTTGATCAGCGTTGGCTGATTCTGGGAATGACCCATCCCTGCAATATTGCTCGATTTCATGGTACCAAGGTAATTCCTCTTCTTCTAAGATCTCCTCAAGCTCAGTTAAAGTTACTTCTTTCAAATCCTCCTTCTCAGCTTTCCCCTCTACAGATTTCCTAAGGTTATCAAACCAGGGATCCTGAAGGGAAGGGGCATCTAACCGCTGGACCACAATAGTCTCAGTGGAGCGACTAAGGGGAAAGGAGAGGGAAGAAGCGAGCGATGCAAGTGCATCGGCGAGAATATTCTGAGATCGAGGGGTGTGAATGTAAATCAGCTTGTGGAATCGCTTAGCCAAGAGCGTGACCAAATCTTGATAAGGCTTGAGCGTAGGGTCACGGGTGTGATAGGTAGAGAGAACTTGGTGCAGCACCAGCTGTGAATCTCCTATAATGTTCAAGTATCGCACGCCTAGAACATAGGCGTGCTTTAATCCAGCAAGGAGAGCCTCATACTCGGCTATGTTGTTGGTAGCAGGGAAAGAGAGTTGGTATCCAATGGGAATAGTCACTCTCTCTGGAGTGACGAGGACGGCACCGATCCCTCAGCCCTGAGAATTGAGTGCACCATCAAAGTGCAGTGACCAGAAAGGGTGATGAGTGAGCACAGCCAGGTGTTCATCGGGGAACTCATCCTGGATAGAATCTATACAAGGGATAGGTAAATGGGTAAGATGTTCAGCAATAGCATATCCCTTGATTGCTTTCTGAACGATGAAGGTAATATCAAATTGAGAGAGAAAGCTCTGCCAGTGAGCTAACCTGCTAGAAAGGATGGGTTTCTCTAGGAGATAGTGAATTGGATTCATTCTAGAGATCAGCTTGACCTCATGGGCAAGAAAATAGTGTTTCAACTTCTGAGCTATCCAAACTAAGGTTGCACAGGTCTTCTCCATAGTGGTATACTTAGATTATGCAGATTGAACAACCTAGAGAGGTAATAGGCTGCCCTTTCCTTCCCTTCATTGTCCACTTGCGCCAGGACAGCACCTAGGGAATCCTCAAGAATAGAAATGTATAAAATCAGGGGTTTACCAGGAACATGGGGTTGCAAAATTGGGGGATTGGACAGATAGACCTTCAGATCCTCATAGGCCTTTTGACATTGTTCGTTCCATTCAAATTTGGCACCTGCCTTCAACAGTTCGTAGAATGGGCGACACCTTTGTGAATGTTGTGATATAAACCTCCGAATGAACTGTAAACACCCAATCAATCCTCGAAGCTCAGTAATGTTCTTAGGCGGCGGCATATCCATAACGGCCTTTGCCTTGTTTGGATCAATTTGAATCCCCCGTTTACTAACTATGAAACCCAGCAACTTCCTTGATGATACCCCAAACACACATTTCTTCGGATTCATTTTCAATTTATACTCCCTAGCCCTTTGTAATACCTTGGCCAGGATAGCAGGGTGTTCTTATTTCGATCTTGATTTCACCAGAATGTCATCCACATAGGCTTCCATATAGACATGCATCATGTCGTGGAAGATGGCCATCATTGCCCGTTGATATGTGGCACCCACGTTCTTCAATCCAAACGGCATGACCACGTAGCAATAGGTGCCCCAGGGCATGGTGAATGAGGTCTTTTCATGATCTTCCGGAGCTAGGTGGATCTGGTTATACCCTGAATATCCATCCATAAATGAGAGGGCTTCGTTCCCGGCCCTGTTGTCTACCAACACGTCGATATGAGGAAGCGAAAAGTCATCTTTAGGACATGCCTTATTCAAGTCCCTGAAATCGATGCAAATTCATACTTTTCCATCCTTTTTCATCACAGGGACAATATTGGCCACCCATTGAGGATACATAACAACTCTAATGAACTTGGCCTTATGCAACTTATCCACTTCTTCTTTTATCCTTAAGGCCATTTTGGGGTGGAACCTTCTTGATTTTTGCTTAACGGGCGTTGCCCCTAATTTAAGTACTAATCTATGTTCTACCAGAGCGGGGTCAAGGCTCGGCATGTCCTCGTAGGACCAGGCGAATGAATCGCTATACTCCGTCAAAACCTTGACTAGCTCCTCTTCAACCCAAGGAGGGAGATTAGAGGAGATAATTATGAGCCTGGGATCCTCCTCAGTTCTAAGATTAATTTCTTTCGTGGGTTCATCCACTATCGACGATGGTTCATCAAATCTCCTCAAACCCTGTGCGTACAAATCGATAGTGTCATCCACGTCGCTATCCTCATAATCGATTGGGTTCTTCTCATCTATGATCTCATAAACACCTCACCCATCATTGCTCCACACCCCGTCTAGCTCCTCATCATCCTCCAGGACGATGGCTGTCTCTACAAGCTCAGGGCATCTAAGGAGGGTGTGGCAACGCTGAGCAAGATCTTGGAGGAACTTATCAGGAATGGTTCTAGAATGACGCGTCATTGGGTGCGTAGCAAGCATGGAATGGTTGGAGATACTAGGACGAGATCCTACTTCACTAGACTTGATCGACAATACCTCCCTAGACTCAACAAAACCTACATCTCACTTAGAAGATAGAAAATCTACAGGAAGGGAAACAGGGGCCTCGTGCCACCAGGAAGAGGACTGACAAAACATAGCATAATCCTCCACCGAAATCTCCATTTTAAAATTGACATTTTTTTTGGAGACTGGTAGTGACCATGCAATAAGATGGATTAGGGGGAGAAGGAGGAAGTTGAAGGGGGAAGAGGGATGGAAACAGAACATCAAAGAAGGGATCGGAGGAGGAAAACCACATAGTGGAGAGATCGGATGAGGAGGACCACATGGTTGAGAGATCAATAGGTGGGCAGTGCCCACATGCACATGGCACAATTAATACCTTAAATGGCATTTTCGTAAAAAATGGATCGATCATGATTGGAGGTGAGCGGGGTATGAACTCCAGCTCTTGAAACAAGGAGGTAAGGCGGGAAGGAGGCCAAGAAAAGGCAACAAGGGAGCTCCCCCCTTTCCGTGACCTTCGGTAAACTAGCTCTATTGGAGTGTACTTTACAAGCTGCACCTGGGTTTATCGGACAATCTTCTTCTTCATAGAACAACTTCTCAAAACTATTACAAAAATATTCCATATCACCCACCAGCCCCTTCAGTGGCGGCGGCGGGTCAGCAATAGTACAAGCAGCATCATTTCTCATGTCAGGACAAAGAGGCATCTTCAGGGTACCTGGCTGTAATGGGCCCTTCACAAAGTGCCGGCGATAGTCCCAAGTCAACGGTCCTGAATCTCCCAGAATCGATAACGCGGACTCTTGGTACCTGAGGCCTCTTCTATTCATCTTTCTGTCTGTTGGGATGGGCTTAGTCCGCCCTTGCAATTGGGCACCGAGACCCATGCCTGGCTGGTAACCTAGTTTCAGAATCAAGTTCCAACCCTTGGAGTCTCTTATCTTGGACTTGGCTTTGACGTTAACTGGTGTAGTGGCGGGCTTGCGTGACGCATATGCCCATGGAAAATTCAAGTCCATTACAAACAAGACTGGCTTATTGCTCGGCCATAAGGTTGGCAAAATTTTGTCAGAAATAGCTTCAACGGATTGCACCATAGAGATACTCTTTACCTTGACCACCTGCCCCTGAAATGTAAACTTGAGGCATTGGTGAGCGGTCGAGGGCACAACATGCAGGCTGTCAATCCACGGACGGCCTAGAATAGCTTTGAACATTGGATCAATAGCTAACACATAAAATTCCACAGCCATCGATAATGGCCCGAGCTCTGCCTGAACGGTCACCACCCCATGCCATGCTCTCTTGGAGTTGTCATAAGCAACAATAGTCGTCGGAGTGGGCCTTAGCATACCTTCAGAAATATTGCAGGCATGCAGAGTGCTCAAGGGACAGACATTTATCGAAGCTCCCGTGTCCACTAGAGCCGTGTCGACTGCCACTTTATTTAATGTGATTGAAATACAAAGTGACATCTGGCATGCCTCGGGGGGTGCCAATTCTAACTCTGAAAAAGAAATGGACGGCCCCTTCGTAATTGTGGCCAATGCCGACGGCAAACTGTTTACTGCCATATCATCGCTGACCATGACCTTCTGGAGAAAAGCCCTCAAAGCTTCTTGGTGCAGTGTGGGGCGCTTGATCAACTCCAATACAAAAATCTTAGTTGGCATCCGATCCAAGTGTTGCAGTAGATCATATCTTGTGCCAGGTAGGGGGTTGACTTCTTCTTGCTCAACTGTGGGTGAAAAAACTGAAGGGTTGGGTGCAGGTGCACCAGTAGAGGGATAGCTTCTCTAAAATAAACGCCTGCTCCGGAGGGCAAGGTTCTGTGCCGGCACAGTATTGGATGGACTCCCAACTGGCCTAGTGGGGTAAGCGGAAGGAACAACGGTGGGAGAGGCGATGGTGGAGGCAGGTCTGATAGGCCCTGGCGGAAGGATGATAGGTGAAGGGTTAGGTGAGGGGGTGACAACGGAGGGTATGATGGGTGAAGGTGCAAGGATTGGTGAAATGGTGGGCAAGGTGGTAGGTGCAATGGGGAATCTGGAGGAAACAGTGGGTGTAGCGGAGGTCAAAATGGTGGGCAGGATGATGGAGGGGACAGAAGGTGAAGGGGAGTTGGTGTATGTATGGTGGAGGGCCAAAAGATGAGCCGGAGTCTCATCATCAGGACCACCCAATGTTGGGGGCTGGGTGGTGAACAATATTTACCTGAGTCGGTGTCGGCGGTTGAGGCTGCGGAGCGGGTGGGTGGTTTGGCATCGGATTTTGATGAATCTCTAACTCTGGTGCATGCCGTTGCTGCTGCTACGGCACCGGCTGCTGCGGCCTCGACGCTTGTCTTCTTCTCTCTTTAATGTCTTCAATCAACTTACGCATCCGTGCGCAATCAATTCTCTATCCCTCATGCAAATCATAAACGAGGTCACGGAACTGATAGCACCTTTCTATAGTGTGCCTGGGCTACCGATGATATATGCAATATCTGGATTGGTCGGCGACCGGATTCCAATTTGGGCGTTCCGGGGGGAGCTGGAGATCACTAGTGTACATAAGAGTCGAGAAAATATCTAGGAGAGTTTCAGGAAGTGGAGGGTAATGGGCTCTCTTGGGACCCGATCGAGCAGGTGCGTAGCCATTTGGTGGAGGAACATTGTGGTACTGTGGCTATTAGGGTTGTTGTGGTGGTGGTGGTTGTTGTGGCGGCTGAGGAGTAGAAAATGATGGTTGGGTAGTTGGTGGAGCGGTGTCCTGGGGGTTACGGGGAGGTTGCTGAAAGCGAGGTGGAGCGGATTGGTTGGGGAAGTGGATAACCTGCACCTGCTCATTTGTCTAGACTCCTTCGGTGATTGGGCCCTGGGATTTCCTGGCGGGTTTCGATTTCTGGGCTTCGAACAAAGAATGAATGGGGGAGTCCTTGAACTTGGTCTGGATGAACCGGGCCCTACTGTACAACTAGTGCATATTAGAAATATCATTCATGGGTAGGATATTCCAAAATGTGGGAGTGGCATTAAAAATCAGCAGCTTCACTTTCTCTTCTTCCGAAATTTGCCCGGGCACTCGGGAGGCCATCTGCCTCCATCTGTCAGCATAGGTTGCAAAATCTTCGTCGGCCTTCATCTTCTCGGCCACCAGATCATTGAAAGAATACTCCGGGCCTACCCGGTCTTGGAATCTTTGTATAAATTTCTCTTTAACAACTTTAAAACTTTCCACCTCTTCCAGTGGCAGAGTGTAGAACCACTCCAATGCTACCCCGTCTAACGAGCGGCGAAAAAGATACGCCATGAGGCGGTTACCATGTTGAAACTACGCCGACTCGTATAAGAACTCCCTTATGTGAATGAAGGGGTTGCCATTCCCATCATCCTTTTGGTACATGGGGAGCTCCGACTGAGGAGGGAAGCGTATGTCACGGAAATTGGGAATGGGGATATCGGCAAGGGATTGTGGGCCGACCCGTTTATGAAGGAGGTCAAGCTGCTGTTGCATGGCAGCCCATTATCAAGAAGTTCCTGTTCCCGGGATGGAGGAGGCAAGATTGGAAGGGCGGAGCCGGTGTAAGGGGCCGAAGGATGGACAGGCGGAGGGGGAACCCTATAAGAGGGATAATGTGCCAAGGATGGGCCCATATCCGCGTGAGCCAGTTGGGTGGCCCCAGCTTGAGAACGTAAGAGGTCGACCGGGCCTGCAAGAGCCTATGGCGCTGGAGGGTTGGTTCCATAAGGATCAGCGTAATGAGATGACAAAAGCGGGGTCTTCCCCTTATCGAGCATCTGATGGGCCGAGCTAGAAGCTTGACCCACCTCTAGAATGGTGAAGCGGAGGACCCTGGGTTGGACATGGGTAAGATCAATGGGAGCAGCAGACGAGGCCCCCAACCCACTAACCACAGATATAGAAGTGGCGGCAGCAAGCCCACCCTGAGGAGGAACTGAAGAAGGGGCATCCTGCCCCTACAAAGCCTGGCGGAGAATATAGAGCTAGGTAGGATCCAGCTGGGCCATCATGTGGAGAACATGGTTGGCCGAATTATGAGTCGAGGAATCAGAATGGGAGGGTGGACTACCCTCAACAATAATAGTAGAAAGAGAAGGGGCGGACCCCTCTCTCCCCTGCACAGTGGTGACCCTAGGTGGGTCCTCCAAAAGTCCCTGAGGAAGGGAGTCCTCGCGGGAATGAGAGAAATCGTGGAAAGACATGGTGGAAGGGGAATCAAACAAGGGATTGAAGTAGGAAATGAAATGGGAATTGCCCCTAGGAGACGATCCTATGGGTGTGAAGCAACTCCACATGCAACGAACACCTTGAAATAAGAGAAAACAACACCCAATAAGCACCTAAATGGAGATGAATAAAGAAAAGCACAGACAAAGAAGAGAGAAGAGGCAGCCAATAATCAACCAAGTTGTAATGATGCAACAAGTTTTTAAGATGTTCCTCTTTCAGAACCTTAGTGAATTCAATTAAATGAGGTTCTCTCAACAATGGGATCCCTAATAGGGGTGAAATGGGGACTTGGTTGACTGTAAGTCTACTCTCTCTTACTGATGCAGCCTAGACTCGGGGTGGTAAGGTACAACCTGCCCGGTGTCCATGTGAGAATCCACGGCTCACGGGGGCTTACGGAGGTCCCGGATAAGGTCACCTAGTCGGCTCCAAGGAATATGGAGACGAGAGGATCCCCTACCAAGGTAGGAATGCAACTAGTATGATAAAATGTATGAACCTATGCGCACCGGAGTGCATGCAAATTCTAACTTAAGACTAGCAAATAATGATCAATCAATGGCAAATATGACAATAATAATGCAAAGATGAATGACAATCAGGGGGAAAATGAGAGGCACCCAAAATAATTGTAGAATGATATGAAATAACACACAACTATAAATCTCAGGTGCACTGTCGCATAAGAAATGGTCTGATGGGAGACCGCACAGGGAGTATAGATGGCCCATGACAGGACCGCTAACTAACAGGGAGCAGTAAAAATAAAAAACACAAAAATTGAAATGAACAGAAACTATAGAAACGGTAGCGTACCTGAACGACCTGGGCGGTCTGGCAAACGACTACGCAACCTGTGAAACGGCCCTGATAGAACCATGTCAGGATAACAAGTCCACAGAAAAATAAATAGCAGAAACGTACCTGAGGCAGCAGTGGACGGTCTATCGACCGACCGCTTGATGATGTGAATGGCCTTTTAGAAGACCGCTACCAACCCCGGGAAGAGAGAACAACAATAATCAAAATGGCAAACCCAAGTGGACTAATAACTAATCCAACCACACAAAAGGAGCAGATAAACAAAACCAAAAGCACGATGGGCAGTAGGGGTCCCACCGTGATCGCCAAAAAAAGGGGGGTGTAGACAAGTTTTTCTTTCCCTCCCTTAACTCAAGAGTAATGTGAAAATGAAGAATGGACTAGAAGAGGGAAAGGGCAACCAAAGAATCACTCACACAGAAATAGGTTGTGATTGCCACCAAGATATATAGCACAACAAAAGAGTGCCACATACCTTGGAAAGGGGAGGAGAGAGTGAAGACACTCGTGATAGGACATGTGCGATAGATTCAGAGGGGGGTGAATGAATCCCTCTCTAAAACTTTGCCCAATTAAAACTTATAATAAATAGAGATGCAAAATTAAAACCCACAGGTGCCTTGATCATCTTAGATTCTCTCTTCGAATGATGGAAGGAAGATCAGATAAGATGTACTTCTGATCAACTCTATATAAACTGAAGAGATGACTCAGTTCATCCAATCAACTTGACTCTATCAAGACCAGAATCAAACGCACGGTGTGCAAACCAATCTCACACTAGATTTAAGATCAGACTATCATGTACGATCCTAAGCATACATCTAGCGGAGCAGAATAAACAATCAAACCACAATGGATAGAAGATTTTTAGGTGGTTCGGTACTCCAGACCTACGTCCACCCCACACTCAAACCTGAGTGTGGATTCCGCTACCAAACAGCTTGAAACCACTGGGCCTCACAGCTTGCCTACAAACGCTACCTAACAGCTTGAACAAGAGGAACACACTCTCTTCTTCCAACCCGGAAGGAACCACTAGTGACACCCAGTCACTAGCAAACCGGAGAACAAATCTCCCTTCCTCTGAAACCCAGAGGGAAACAACAAGTGACACCCAGTCACTTGCAAACCATAGGTCACGGACCTCTCTTCCTCCACACCAGAGAGAAGAACTACGAGCGACACCAAGTCACTCACAAACCGGAGGACCAATCCTCCCTTCCTCCAAACTGGAGGGAACCTAGCGACACCCAATCACTAGCAACCAGAGACCCAAGTCTCTCTTCTCCTGAGTCCACAGGAGGACCCCGACCTCAAACCAGAGAATCGAAAAACAAAGTGAAATCAAAAAATGAACAAAGGAAAATACAAATGAAGAAAAGAAAAATGTAGCTCCAACTGGGGAAGGACTGTTCAGGATTTGATCCCAGAACAGATGAATACATATTTTCTCGTTAAGAATCGACTGCTTCGATCTCGACCTCTCTTCTCAGCTCTATCTCGTTCTCTCTTCACTTCTCAGCTCTCTCGCTCTTTATTCACTTCCTTTTTCTCCCTATTCCTGCTACTCTCTGAATTCTCTTCTTGCGACCTTTTCTATCTTCTCTTTTTTGTTCTCTTGCAGGCTCTCTCTTTTTCTCTCTTGAACTCTCCTATTCTTTTCTCTTCTCTTCTCTTCTCTTCTTCTGCTCCCTAGTAGTTCTTCTTGATCTCGCCTGAGAGTTGTCTTCTTGACTTGCAGAAGGATGACTTATATACTCCCTCAGACTGAGGTCACGCGCTAATGCTTTAGGCGTGTGGAGGGAACACTCCCGCCTGGAAGATTCAGGAGAATCTTGCCACATGTCAAAATCTGAACGATTGGGAGCCCACGTGGCGGCTTCTTCCAAAAATGATCACCCTTGGATCACGTGCCAGTTAATTGTTCTGTTGTTCTCACGTGCCCTTGTTGTTCTGTTCCTTATCAGTTAGATACTCAAGCGCACATATGATGCTCAAACTATGGCTTCCCTGGCTTGATCACTTGCGTGCACAAGTTCCATAAACTGCACGTATGGGGAACGATTACACTGAGCTTGTTCTATCGAAACTGGGCATTGCGCCGACCTGGTCGAGCTGGTAAAAGCATTGCATCATCTTAGATTGGTGTCCTGAGGAATGGTTTGCACTGATTGGCTTCTTCTGAAGTCACGCATTGCACCGAGTATCTTCAGATGTTGCACCGAGCTCATTTTCTTGAGACTAGACACTGCACCGACCTGCTCGCGCTGAGAAGGCTGCCCTTGATGAGAAGGAGTGTTTCGACTTTGAAGCTCATCCGTATGAAGATTTGCTTACACAACATACGATTGCACCGACTCAGCTATACGTACCTGCCAATGTGCAAAAACTCAATAGAGATAAGGAAACTATGCACATGTATGACTTGAGTATATAAGAAAGAGATGCACGAGTCTTAGACATAACCTGAATGCACCGACTTAACTGATTGCGTGCATGCATAGACGTTTAAAGCCATGAAGTGCAATATATGCATTCGAGACATGCTCAGACGTAGACCAACAGTTAAAGCATATATATATATATATATATATATATATATATATATACAACCGTGACATTCAGTCAAGCACATGAAGTCAATTCAGGCATATGAAGTGACTCAGCTATCATCAAAATATTCTTCAACCATTCATTCCCAAGTGGTGACTCATAGTGTTGCTATCATCAAAACTCATGAAGCAAAATATCATCAAGGCACAGGGGCACAACAATCTCCCCCTTTTTGATGATGGCAACACAATATAATGAGTCACACTGACTCGTCAAACTATTCTCCCCCTTTGACTTCAGCAAAAGGAAGGTAGTTTGCGAGAAAAATAATATAATGCACGAACCTATTCTTTCCCATTTTGAAATATAGTCCTCCCCCTTTGACATAATCATAAATATCTATAATGCCTAGAACTCCCCCTGAGAACATGAAAGGAATCGAAAATGCAAGCACAAGATGTATCTACAGGGATGAACTCTGGTTATCCAATGAATCAATCTGGAATCCACCATCACAAGAATTCTGAAGCAAAATTGGTTGTGGCACCTTACATTTGTATGAACAGAACAATGCAGGTGAAAGTCCCACAGAACCATACCCGGTTACAAGAGTCATTCGTCAGGGATACAGAAATAAGATGGAAGATTCCAACAGTATGGAGAGTGAAACAGATGATGTAAATGTGGCCAAGGGTAGGAGTAAATAACAGCAAGCAAGGCACATGATCTCCAACAGGTGAGTTAGCGTGATGATCAAGTTGTCAGAGGTAAACCTAATCTGAGGAAATTGTATGACAGGTACCATAGTAATAAGTCCTCACAAGGAAAGACTCTCCTATCATAGGGGGTTATGAAATAACCGACATGACCCAACTGATTTAACCATGATGTATACCAAATTTATCAATTAAATTCAATACTCATATCTGAAGGTAGATTTTAATAAAGGTGAACCAATTAATCAAGCAATACTCAAGAACAACCACCTTCCATCTTACTCAAATGAACTCGATGACTCCTTTGAGAGTCACATAGAGCAGTATTGAGATTAAACACCCTTACTAGAATGTGAGTTGACTATTTTTGCAAGATATTTTCTTTTGATTAGCACATTATTTTTCCTGAGCAATTTAAGTTGATCAACACCTTTTTACATGAGGCACAACACGTCTTAGGTGAAGTGACCCAGTTACTCAATGTGATAACTTTCATTGCCTCTCAACCTTGATAGCAGAGTTAGTAATAGAAGTGTCTTTTTACATGAGGAGACACCTTGATTAGAGGTCGGACTCCCCAGTTACTCAACACAGACATGCTATTGCTCTGTCAGATTTTTCAATAAATTTTCACAAGAGATAACTATGGCACTTCATGACATAGGTTTACTCTATTTCATTAATAGAGAACCCAGTTTCTCAGTGACCAAGTCATTGCTCTGAAATCAATTTTTCCTTTTAGTCAACATTTTTCATGTTAATGGTTAAAAACAATACTCACTCTATGTGTCTCTACCAAAGTAGCCTTGATATCACATTTTAAGAGTACAGATGAGTGAGACTAGCGTATTCATGACATAGTTGGTTAACATTTATTAAAACTCATCATTCAGATACTTTCAATACATTTGAATACAAATCTGAGAATACATTAAACTTATATCAGTCTAAATCAATAGATATTCTTAAACCTATATGATAGGAATTTCTTTTTAAGAGTTCAGACTAAAACATGGTATACAACATAAGGATCTCAGATCAGTCCAATCAATGCAACTAAACAACTTATCATTCTTGGAACAAGAATCAGATTAATCAGACTAGTTTGAAAGGATGTGAAAGTTGGATAGGTACAAGCTGGTAGAGCAAATAACATCATGAGAGAAGAGCATCAAATATATGCAGAGCAGAATCAATTTCAGTTGCTAAGTCTGGAATACAGACAGATCAGCTAAACAAGTAGGGACAGTAGAGAATTTAGGTGAACCACCTAAATGCAGAGAATGGATCAGATTGTTAGACAGAAAGAGTTCAAGAGGTGAAGAAGTGATGAAATAGGAATGCTCCCCTGTTGACACCTAAAATATAATAGAGAATGGAGATGAGACATAATGGACGATTAAGTGAGAGATGAAGATCCCGGAGATTCCTACAAAACCAGGATTACGGAAGATACATCATTAAAGCTACCACCCGGCTGAGGTCCTCCCCGGCCAAGCTGATGTCCGGTATTGTCGTCACTCAGACGGCAGTACTGATGAAGAACTGCAGTCCACTCACTGATGAAAATCCCCAGAAATATTCTGATGAAGCTATGCTAACTCACCAATTGATGGGCCTTCGCCTAGCCTGACGGACTCAAGGGACCGACAAATCAAGGGACAGATTAAGTGGCTTTAACAGCTCGAGCTTACTGATGAGGAAGCATAAAAGACAAAAAGATCTAAATGGGCCCAGCCGTGTGGCGCCGAGAGCCCAACAAGACCCATATGCGGAAGCTGCCACCGAGAAGCCTACTGCCTCCGAATAAGGCGCGCCGGGAGCTCATAAACCGTGCGCCGAGATGACCATGCCGATAGGGGGGAAGGTGGTGTTATAAAAACCCCCTTCCTCTCGAGATAAAAGAGGCGGAACAAAGCGAAGAAAAAAAAAGAAGAGAGATAGAAAAACCAGGAGAGATCCCACTGAAAAGAAAGAAGAAGAGAAGGAGAAGAAGAAAGCTCCAGGTGGGCTGCTCGGGGGAGGGAGTGGAGTCAATGCTCCACCCTCCCCCCCCATGTTTATTTTCTTCTTTTATTTTCCTCCGTATGTAATAGTCTATGTCCTCGTGCTTTGATTATTCATATGATGACCGAGAATTCTTTTCTTGCCTGCCTCCGTTCCTCCCCTCTGCCTGTTTCTCGGCTTCAGCCTTGCAGTTGATGTAAGTGGTGATAATGAGATGAAATGAAATGTCACAGTTGCCGTGCCGGATATTAGGCAACCGAAGCTCTGCCCTCTGTCTTTCTATGTATATATCTTTTATCTGAATGACCAATAGTCTAGACGCTTCGGGTTTCAGAGTCGTTTCTATGAGTCTGTTCTTCGAAGAGGAATGAAGATAGCGCCCCTACCCCCATCTAATGGGTTATTGGGTTCTGTTTTCTTCTCCCCTCCTGTCTCGATGGCAGATCCCCCAAATACATTCGAGTTTTCCTTCGAGGCCCCTCCTTTATGCCGTTCAGGAACCAGATACATCAATCTCTCGGTGCCCTGAACTGCTGGTTATGAGATATGTGCTTAATCTGCAGATGAATGCAACCCCACGAAGTTCTGATAAGTGATGACCTCGACTCCTGGGTCCTCCATTCTGACTCTTGAATGATTAGGGCCCAGAATTCCAGTGCCGAGGGTTGTGTCATTCCTCCATCACTGGTTTGTTTCCTTGATGCCATTGGGCTTGTCCAGGTGATCAGAGACAGTCATCTCTTGATCTCCTCAGACGACTGGCGGCAAACAGATAAAAATCTTCACAGGACATTGTGAGAGGGTCTTATTTCATCTACTGACTTTGCCTTCCAATTCCCTTGGTATCCCTCCAGCAGAAACCTTCATGTAATCCCCTTCTGCACTCCAAACCCTGCTTCAATCCAAGCCAAAAATCCCAGAAATCTCTAGAACAGAGTATCGTAATCAAGCCATAAACCCTTTCTGGCCTTGAGCCCTTTCACCTTCCCGGCGCAGGCATTGGGTAAATGGTTCCCGGCGTGGCCGTTGCCACGCCGAGAGCTATGCGGCCGAGAGGGTTTCCCCCCTTTTCCCTTCAGCATGTTGATAAAACCATCAATCCTGTTCACTGTCCAAGAAGACCCCTTTGCAATACAGCCTTCCCGGCCCGGGGGCTTCCCGGCGCCAGGTTCCCGGCGCGGTGACGAGCGCGCCGAGAACCCCTGCGCCGAGAACCCCCCTTGGCCAATAAAAGCCACGCCGAGAACCCCCCTTGGCCAATAAAAGCCACGCCGAGAGCTCCCCCCGGCCAATAAAACCCACGCCGAGGCTCCTTCTTTGGCCAATAAAACCCAGGCCAAGATCCACCTTCGCACCATCACCCCCCAATCCCTTTAATCTCTCCACACATCTGTCTAGAGGATGTTCAGAGACCATCACATACGCCCCGAGGAGATACAGCAATGGGGAGGACCTCCCCTACATCTCTTAGTCTCGATCCGGATTTCTTTGCAGCCTTATGAACCTAAAGAGCCATGTCATTACATGTGCTCTGATGGGTTCCAAGGGAACATCAATCGATGATATGAATGCAAGCAATGTCCCCCGCGGCCTGGCGCCGTTCTCCTTTGGTTGTCGTCCCGGCTTCCCGTGGATGATGACCTATCTTTTCTTGGCATAGTCCAAGTTAAGGGGACATGCTGTCGAAATTCATACATACCTCATCAGATAGCTATGGTATTCCGCCCTAACCCCGTTGGCCCACGGAGTTCTACCCTTGCATGTTCTCCGATGGTCTTCCGAAGGGGAATATTAATAAGACATCGCGCCTGCACAGGGTGTGTCATGCTGCACCGGTCCTTATCCGGATTCCGGGTTAGATATACCCGACCTTTTTATGGATCCCACCCTGCCGCTGCATGGGTGGTTTCCTATCCCCAGCTGGCATAGTCCAAGGTAATGGGGACATGCCGCTGGATTTGCTCCGCATTTGATGTATCCTTGCTTCACTCAGGCCATTTAACGCCCTGCTGATGAACCAACCGTTTCTCTCGTTTGAGTCTTATTTTTGCCGCTACCTTCCTCCTATTTTTGGCGTTTAATCAAGGGTTGTCCTTCTTAGGAAGGACATAATTAATGTCATAGCCTTTATGGTATGACGGACTTCGGGTCCCGACTCGAACTTCACAATCGACTGATTAAAAGTCAGATCGAGCGCACAATAAAATTGTCACCCCGGTGACTGGCACGCCAATAAATCAATAAATAATCCACATATACTCATATACCTATAAAAAAGAAGAGAACGAGAAAGCGCGTTCCACAAGTCTGGCACGCCCGGTGGGACAGAGTCTCCCTTCATCTCTACGCCAAAAATAGGAGGCCCAGCGGGCCCCCTCAAATTTCTGATTCTGTGCGCTTTCCTTATTTCCAGGAAGCTACAATGACTACGGGACTCATGTCCGTGTGCTTCGACCAACAACCGATCGATGTGCATGTCCGAGAGGGTTACCTGGCGGTACCGCTATCATTCAGGTTGATGCCCCCTGTTGTCGGACTGCCCAACTGCCTTGGCCTCATCTTCACCGACCTTCTGCAGGTCGACAACAACAAGCAAGGCAGTACTGCAAGTGCCCCGATGAAGACTGCTGATAACAAGGGTAGCTTACCAGAGAGGACGACCTCGACAACCATCGCCTGCTATGTTCACCATGTTCAAAGGAGGGACACGGTCCCCGTTGCTGCCCAAATGAAGAAAAGAACTAACCGGAGGAGCCGGTATGCCGACCGTCGTCTCTCAAATTCTGGGAGGACAATGATGATGGGTGACGTTAGGGTGAACCTCAACGGTCGCCCGAGAGAAGTCCGGCCGGACAGGATTGTCCCGACCGTCCAAATCGACAACAAGTTCCAAGTTCTGGCCACCAGGAGGGCCAACGGGGAAACTGATGAGAGGAAGCCGCTGGCGCCCAAGCCAGCAAGATATAAACAGGTCTGGCGACCAAAGAAGATTCAGAGCTGGGCCCCAAATCGAGATAAGGGGAAAGCTATCGAGGATGCTGTTGTCCGCTTCAGGGCAGAAAGCAGAAGAAGAGAAGGAAAAGACATAAGAGATGATGCTGTTGTTTACCCGAGGGCTTGGGGTAAGAAAGATGAGAAAGATAATGAAGAAAGAAATCTGACCACTGTTCGCCCCAGGATGAGGGGCAGAAAATATGAGCGGAAGCAAGACCTCTCGGTCCCCCATCCCAGGGCTGGGGGCAGAAGATGGCAAAGGAAGAACTATGATGCTGCTGCCAACTACTGCCAGGATGGCGACAGAAGATTTGAGAAAGAAGAAAGAATGGGAACAAGCGAACCAGTCGCTGCTGCCATTCCAAGAAGACCAAGAGCCTGTGCCAGATAGGCTGATATATTTAGATATTCCAAAGCCACGCATCTGAATGCTCAGGTGGCAAGACTGGCTCATCAGCAAAGAGGCCAGGAAAGACTGATGCTCCAATCAGAGCCACAAAGGCACAATCAAGAAGAGATGAAGCAAGTGGCTCAAGACTACTTCCACTACCTGGGGAATTCTGCCCTCGGTCAGCAAAGATTATCCCGTGCCCTAGGCACCGTGGATGAAGAAGAGGAAGAAACCCTTCAAGAAGTGATGCTCGAAGTCTCCTCCTCCGATTCCAATGATTATGGGGAAGGCCGCAGGGCCAGATATGGGAAAGAAGACCTGTGTGGGGGAGAACCTGAAGAAAGAATATCGGTCTTTGACCGACTCAAATATCCCGACCAGGCAAAAAGAAAAGTCTACAGGCAGAAGGGAAAGATGCAGATCTTCACCTGTAACATGGCTGGACTTGTCAGGAGGCAAGACATGCTACCAACTCAACCGGACGAGCTACTCAGGCTGGCAACCAGACTCGGGCCTGTCACAAGAAGAGGCCAGGCGGCAAAAGATAAAATGAAGACTAATGGTGAAGCCTGCAAGATCACCACTATGACGGTTAATGTGGTGACAGCGGAAGAGGGAGATAATCCCTTCATTGATGATGCTAAAGGGACTTCAGAAGATATACAGATCCCGTCCACCCTGGACCCCATGATCCAGATGATGTTCAGAAGATACCAGCAGGAGATCAATGCTCTCAGAAGACAGCTCAATGAGAGACATGAAGCTACACCGGTCTCCAAGCAAGCCGAGCCTGTCGGGCATACTTCCAGCTCAACAGAGACGGCTATCCCAGCTAATCCTCTCCTGGCTGATAAGGGCAAAGCGCCGAGCCAACCTGTTCCACAGCAAACAGTAGCTCAGCCCTCTGCGTCTCAGACACAGCCTACCACGCCCACCTTGCGCGTCACTGTGATGACAACTCCTCATAGTCAGCAACAAGCTCACTTCTTCCCAGAAGACATAGATCCAGCCCTAGCCCACAAGCTGATGATTGAAAGAATTGTGGAGATGAAGCTGTCTGAGAAGACTGGCGATGATGTTAGTACCTATGATGTGTACAAGGTGCCATATCCTCCCCAATATGCTGCTAAGAGACTACCTCCAAGCATCAGTAAGCCGCCTAAGTTCGAGAAATTTAATGGCCAGGGCTCCCCCAGAGAGCACATAGCTTACTACACCACAATCATGGGTGACCTGGCAGTCGACGAAGCTTATCTGCTTAAGTTCTTTGGTTCATCCCTTACTGGGTCAGCCTTTGAATGGTATTCAAGCCTGCCAGCTGGATCGGTGGTTGATTGGCCTGATATGCAGAGAAAATTCCACGACAGATTTCATGTCACTGAAAGAGAAATCACAATAGCAGAGCTATATGCAACCAGGCAGAAGCAAGATGAAACTACACTGGACTACATCAAAAGATGGAGGAACTTAGCCATGAGATGCAGAAGACCCCCCCCATCAAGAAGATGCAGTGCAGATATGTAAATAGAGCCTCAGGAGAGAGGTGCTAGAAAAGATGATCGGTGCAGATGTCAGAACATTTGACCGATTAAACAATATAGTGGCGGAGGTTGAGACGTTCTTGTCCAAACGTCCAACCGCCAATGTTCCCAATGTACTGAAAGGTAAATCTAATGATCGACGACCATCACATTCTGAGGCCAACACCGTCGATTTCAGAACCTTCGAGCAGCAGAAAGGGAAGAAGGGGGCAGATGAAGCTCCCCCGCCTGAGGGTGCAGCAGAAAGAAAAGACAAGGTCTCTCTAAGAGACAAGATGAAGAAGGCTTACTCTTTTCCAAAGGAGAAGACGGCAGCACTATTTAACTGGGCATATAAGTTCAACAAGGTAACATTGCCTGAGCCGAAGAGACCCGAGGATGCGGCAAAGAAAGATGATCCGTTGTTCTGTCCATTTCACCGTGCGCTGGGGCACGCAATTGAGGATTGTTATGTCTTCAAAGATATCATGGAAGGAATGGTTAAAAAGGGTGAGCTGTAGCTGGGAGATTATCAGGTAAAGCCGCCTCATCCACATGAGCCTCCGCCCTGGAGAATGGCCGCCAATATGATCTCAGTTTACCAGCAGCTGCCTAAGGAAGCCGTTGAGGAATGTACCAGGCATACCTATGAAGCTTGTTTCCTCACCCCACTGAAGGATCAGGAAGGATGGCAGACGAAACCCATAAAGAATAGAAGGAAAACTCTCGCAGCCAACGCCAGCGGGGTGATTATTCGAGGTGTCACACCAAGGCCTGAACCGCCTCCAGTAAAGCCAGTATGGCGCACAGCTGATACCGGGCCAGTCATCCGGATCCCTACTCACAACCGGAGGAGACAAACTCCCCTACCCACACACAAAGAAGTAAGTCCTGCAGCCAGGCGTCTACAGCAGTATATCAATGAGCTCGATGAATATGAGCAGAAAAAGCCCAAACACCTGCTGGTAAAAGACTGTATACTCTAGGAGCAGCTCGAAGAATTGAAAATTGAAGAGCAGCCAGAGGCAGAACAAAGAAAAGATGAGACTGAGCCCTTCTGGGGGCAGGAGCTGGCAAAGCCAAATTCCCAGAGGAAGAAGAGACGGCCCAGGTCCAAAAAGGGAAAGAAAGTCACGACAGTACAATGTAACACCCTGTCAGTGCTCTTTTCCTTGCCCGGGGAGGATGATGAGGCTGAAGCATCAAATGCCCCGCTAGAAGCCAACCATGCTGAGGCCTCTACCTCAGCCCATGCAACATGTTTTGGGAAAAGATGGGGGCGCCCACCACCAGCTAATCATAACATTATATTCAGAAGGGAGCAACCCTACCAGATCCCAGAACCAGAGGTACGAGGTGTCCAGGTTCCTCCCCCTGCCAGCTTGTACCAAGAGAAAGAAGAAGCTCCTTCGTTCCTGGAATTCTTGTCCAGTTTGGAGAATGAGCAATTGGCTCACACTGCTCCAGCTAAAAGCAATAAATGCCAGCAGACTGCAGTTAGGAAGCAGAAGCAGCATGAAGAAAATGAAGGAAGTGACCCTCTAGCAAAGCCAGGGGCTGTTGCTACAGAAGAAGCCTCCCGGGAAACAGGGGAAGAGAATGAAACTGGGACTGGGCAGCAAAGGCCACAGGCACCACATGAACCTCCAAGACCCCGATGGGCAGAAGAAATGAGACTGTCTAATGTCCGGGTAGGCAGTCGAATCATGAAGATGCTGAAGAAGCTTCCTACCAGGTTCTCCATCTGGGAAATCCTCTCTCTGAGTGAAGAAGCCCGCCAAGCAATTGTGGATACCTTGCAGTCGCCGGCACAATATGAAGCACTCTTAACGGAAGTGAATTCTGGGCCATCGATCACATTCACGGAAGATGATATGCTAATCCCAAATTCCGGTCATAATAGGCCGCTGTATATGAAGGGTTCCCTGAACTGTCAGCCGCTGAGCAGGATACTGATAGATCCCGGGGCTGCTGTGAACATCCTCCCATACCGCATCTATCAGAAATATTACTTTGATCTGCAGCTTACCAGGGTCAGAGATATGAAAATTGCAGGGTTCAACTAGAAATGTGAAACACCTCTTGGGGTGGCTGATTTCAACCTCACATTGGGCGACCTCACTACCGTGGTACGATTTTATGTGATCGATTCCAACACCACGTATAAGGCCCTGCTGGGGAGACCGTGGCTGCATGAATATCAGATAGTGCCATCCATGCTACATCAGTGTATCAAATACTGCCATGAAGGAAAAGAAGAGAGGGTGTTTGCAGATCTGCATCCCCTCGAAGTATTCGAGTGCCATATGCTCGATGCGTCCTACTACACGGAGGTGTCGCGAAAGGGTGAAGAGAAAGAGGCTGTGGTCAGACAGAAAAAGCCGGCGACGAAGGCAAGAGATTGGTCTCCACCGCCACCAAAGGGCTATATTAAAAAGCATGAGGTAGCTCACATCTCTTATGCCGATGACTTTGCTCGGATCACCCCTCCTAACATTCACCCGGATGATATCAATGAAGAAATGAAAGAAAAGTACACACAAGTGGAGGTGCCGCAGGGTTTATTTAAACCCATCGTCAGCCTTGAATACCAGACGGTGCTACCACTGAAGACTATGAAAGTCCCTCGCTTCTGCGAACCTCCTACCATATTCTACGCTGGGGAGTCAGTCGAGGAAGATGATCAAGACTGCATGGTCCCTGAAGAGGCTGCAAACCAGATGGTGCCGATTACGGGCTTGGACTATACTACCCGACGGGTTTCGCAGATGTTCTCTAAGATGCAGATGCCATCGCTACAGTCTGCCGCCCAGAAGAAAGCATTCAAGGAGTTATGGGATCCGCCTCGAGATAATAAAGAATTGAGGAAGATCACACAGCACCCGGGACTGGGCTATACTTTACAAGAATACTATGAGGCCGAGGTGGATGTCATCTCTACCTTCTACCAGCATGAAGATTCCCCTGGGGTGGGCTACGACCCGTACCCTTCGGAAGATGAAGAAATCATTTATCAGTCCATAACAGACAATGAAGCCCCAGACAATCAACCAGGGACGGGAACGTCTGATGAAACAAAGAAAGATTGGTGCTGGGAAGACCTACCTTCCAAAAAAGATCTGTTCCATGCTGAAGCAAAGTTTGACACGGGAACCCCGGATGAAGACCAAGCAGCCAAAGAGCTGAGGGAATGCTTGGAGTTTGAGCGCATCCTGGAAGAAGTTCGGGCTCTACAGAATGATGATCTCTCAAGGGAGTATGCATCAGAAGAGCCTCTAAGGGCGGAAGACTCCGTCTTTAAGTTTCCTGCTGATCCAGTTACGTCCTCGGGGCACACTGAGCAGAATACAATAATTTTGGCCGTATATGATGAGCCAGCACCCGCTGATGACCAATATGATGAAACAGAAAATCATGAAACTGAAGAAGATTATATCCCGGGAGGCTTCATTGACTTGCAAGAAGCCCCGCCTGAGGTCGAAGATGGAGGTCAGGCCACCGTCGATGAGCTTGTGGAAATAAATCTGGGAACCGCAGATGAGCCAAGGCCGACATTCCTCAGTGCACTGCTGGAGCCAGCTACCAGGGAACAGTATATACAGTTTTTGAAGGAATTCTGAGACTGCTTTGCATGGACATATGATGAAATGCCGGGACTGAGTTCTGATGTGGCGCAGCATAGATTGGCAATAAACCCAGAGGCTAACCCTATAAAGCAGCCTTCCAGGAGAATGCGTCCTAAACTGATAAATCAGATTAACAAAGAGGTTGACAAGCTGATTGATGTAGGCTTTGTCGAAGAAAACCAGTATACTACATGGCTGGCCAATATAGTGCCCGTGAAGAAGAAGAATGGGCAGATCAGAATATGTGTTGATTTTCGGGACCTTAATAAGGCTTGCCCGAAAGATGATTTCCCGGTGCCAATCACTGAGGTGATGATCGATGCAACTACTGGCCATGAGGCCCTATCATTTATGGATGGGTCATCCGGATACAACCAGATCTGGATTGCTGAAGAAGACAGAGTGCACACTGCATTCCGCACCCCGAAGGGGATATTCCACTACAAAAGGATGCCGTTCGGCCTCAAGAATGCCGGCGCTACCTATCAAAGAGTCATGACAAAGATCTTTGATGATTTGCTCTTCAAGAAAGTAGAGTGCTACATTGACGATCTGGTGGTGAAAACCAGCAGAAGAGAAGACCATTTGCAAGACCTGAGAATGGTGTTCCAGAGGTTGCGCAAATATGAGCTCAAAATGAACCCTATGAAATGCGCCTTCGGCGTGTCCAGTGGAAAATTCCTCGGGTTTATTGTCCGTCATAGGGGCATTGAAATCGACCCGTCCAAGATTAAAGCTATCCAAGAGCTCCCTCCACCAAGGAATCTGCACGAGTTGAGATCCCTGCAAGGGCGTCTGGCGTACATCCGACGATTTATATCGAATCTATCGGGAAGATGCCACCCCTTTCACAAGCTCATGATGAAAGATGTACCGTTCCTCTGGGATGATGGCTGTCAGGAAGCTTTTGAGAAGCTGAAAGAATATCTCAAGACCCCTCCAGTGCTGGGGGCACCTATTAAAGGCAGACCTTTAATACTGTACATTGCAGCCACACACTGTTCCCTGGGGGTAATGCTGGCACAGATAAATGAAGAAGGCAGAGAACATGCCTTGTACTACCTAAGTAGGAGGCTGATTAGAACTGAAGAAAGTTAGAGCTACATAGAAAAGACCTGCTTGGCACTGGTCTTTGCTGTCAAAAAGCTCCGACACTATATGTTGTCACATGAAGTCAAATTGATATCTGCAGTAGATCCGCTCAAATATATATTGACTCAGCCAGTACTGAAGGGCCGGTTGGGCAAATGGGCTGTAATTCTGATGGAATTCGATATCACCTATACACCCCAGAGGGCGATAAAAGGACAGGCCGTGGCTGATTTCTTCGCAGAACATCCTGTGCCAGAAAATGATATGCTAGGGACTGAATTACCCGATGATGAGACGCTCGAAGCCTGCCAGGCTCAGTCAGCTATGTGGCAGTTATTCTTTGATGGAGCATCCAGAACAGAGGCAGACTCCGATGGAAAGACCAGAATGCGGGCCAGAGCCGGTATTGTGCTGAGATCACCGGAAGGGGAGGTTGTGCATACTTCCTGTTCTATAAACAAGCCCTGCACCAATAATGAAGCCGAATATGAAGCTCTGATAATCGGACTCCACATCAGCCTCAACATGGGTATCCAAATGCTTCAGGTATTCGGGGATTCGATGTTGGTGATAAAGCAAATCCAAGGGGAGTTCGAAGTGCGAAAGCCAGAACTGAATCCCTATCACCAAAAGGCTGTGAGCCTCATGGCGAAATTCTATCATATTGAGCTCAGGCATGTGGGCCGTGGACATAATGCCCAAGCTGATGCACTGGAAAAGCTAGCCAGCTCACTAGCAGTCCCGCCAAATGAGACATTGAACATTGTTGTTATGAACCGGCGGCGAGTGCCCAGTATGCTAGAAGGGTGCCCCGAAGAAGAAGAAGTCGCTACTGTTAGCACAGAACAGGCATCTGATTGGAGACAGCACTTGCTACAGTGGTTCCTGCACCAACAGCTACCGCAGAAAAGAGAAGAGAAGATGAAACTCTTGAGAATCAAAGATTCTTATGAATTCAGAAATGGGACTCTGTTCCGAATAATGGCGGATGCGCGCAAGAAGATTCTACTCCGCTGCCTGTCCACTGAGGAAGCTTGGCAAGCGATGAAAGAAGTACATGCTGGGACAGCAGGTGCCCACCAGGCTGGTCCTAAGATGAAGATAGAAATCAAGAAGCTGGGTTACTATTGGCCCACCATGTTTGAAGACTGCTGTAAATTTGCAAAATCATGCCAGAAATGCCAGGAGCATGCTACTGTGCCTCGAAGGCCTCCTACGACTCTGCATCCTACAGTTCCCAGTTGGCCGTTTGTGCAATGGGGAACTGATGTAGTCGGTCCACTGCCGACTTCCTCGGCCGGACATAAGTACATACTAGCCATAACAGATTACTTCTCCAGATGGGCGGAGGCTATAGCATTAAGAGAAGTGACTGGTGAACTGGTCGCCAGATTCATCAAGCAGAACATCATCTTCCGGTTCGGGATCCCCAGCCGAATAATATCTGACAATGGAAGTCATTTCAGAAATCAGAAAGTCTATCGGCTTGCCGAAAAGTATAAGATCGAATGGAGGACTTCCACTCCTTACAATCCGCAGGCAAACGGATTGGCAGAAGCTTTTAACAAGACTCTCTGCACCTTGCTGGCCAAGGTCGTTGGTTCTAATAAAAAGGACTGGGAAGAGAAAATGTATGAAGCTCTGTGGGCATACCGCACCGTCTTCAAGACACCTACAGGGTGCTCACCATACTCATTGGTATACGGCTCGGAGGCAGTGGTTCCACTAGAGCTGGAAGTCCCGTCACTCAGAGTGGCAGTCCAATATGACCTGGCCCGTGGCGAACAAACCAATGCTGAAAGAAGGTTAGAAGAATTGGCTGAATTGGAAGGAAAGCGCCTCCAAGCTCAGAAGAATATCCAAATGTATCAGGCCCGCATGGCCACTGCATTCAACAAACTCGTAAAAGGACGAGAATTTAAGAAAGGTGACCTCGTCATGGTCAAGAAAAAAGAAGTCATGACGTCCAACCCAAAAGGAAAGCTAAATGCTAATTGGGAGGGCCCTTATGTGATACAGAGGGTCTACGAAGGAGGGGCCTACATGGTTGTTAACCATCGAGGGGAAATCTGATCCTCGCCACTCAACGGTAGACACCTAAAGCTGTATCATGCTGCACAACCAACATTCCCCGAGTAATCAGACAAAAGCTACTCCTCCTTGGTTTAGCGGCACTCCGCCCTAACCAAGCTGCCCTCTTCCTTGGTCTAGCGGCACACCGCCCTGGCCAAGCTACCTTTTTCTTGGTTTAACGACACTCCGCCCTAACCGAGCTACTCTTCCTTGGTTTAGCGGCACTCCGCCCTAGCCAAGCTACCCTCTTTCTTGGTCTGGCAGCACGCCGCCCTGGCCAAGCTACCTTTTTCTTGGTTTAATATCACTCCGCCCTAACTGATCTACCTTCCTTGGTTTAGCGGCACCCCGCCCTAGCCAAGCTACCCTTTTTCTTGGTTTAGCGGCACTCCGCCCTAACCGAGCTACCTTCCTTGGTTTAGCGGCACTCTGCCCTAACCGAGCTACTCTTCCTTGGTCTAGCGACACACCGCCCTGGCCAAGCTATCTTTTCCTTGGTTTAGCGGCACTCCGCCCTAACCGAGCTACTCTTCCTTGGTCTAGCGGCACATCGCCCTGGCCAAGCTACCTTTTTCTTGGTTTAACGGCACTCCGCCCTAACCGAGCTACTCTTCCTTGGTTTAGCGGCACTCCGCCCTAGCCAAGCTACCCTCTTTCTTGGTCTGGCAGCACGCCGCCCTGGCCAAGCTACCTTTTTCTTGGTTTAGCGACACTCCGCCCTAACCGAGCTACCCTCTTTTCTTGGTCTGGCGGCACACCGCCCTGGCCAAGCTACCTTTTTCTTGGTTTAACGGCACTCCGCCATAGCCGAGCTACCCTTCCTTGATCTAGCGGCACTCGACCCTAGCCAAGTCACCCCTTATCGTGATATAATAACATTCTGACCTGTCACTCTCTAAAAAAAAAGAGAGAGAAGAAAAGAAAAAAGAAAAAGGGAAGAAGAAAAAGAAGAGACAAAATGGGGTTAAAAATAGAGATACCCCGCCAGGCTTGTTCAGGCGTTCTGGACAAGGGCAAAAATGGCCAAAACCCAGCTGTGGTGAAAACCTGAAAGGGCACTGTAGGCAAAATCGGGTACCCCGCCACGTGAAAACCCGAAAGGGCGCGTGGGTAAAAGCAAGAGGGGGCTGGCTCCGGTGAAAACCCAAAAGGGCACTTGGGTCGGTAATGTGGTAACCCAAAGAAAGCCTTGTCTCCCACCATAAACTCCTCGTCCATCGGCCGGCACCTTGTCCGATCAACGATTAAACCCACTCAGTATAGACCCTACGTCTATACTGATGAGACCCTCATTCACCCTATCCAAAGTACCACCATGGTGAAACTCACCATTGATCGACCGGCACCCCGCCCGATCAATGATAAGACATGTCCAGTTTAGACCTTACGTCTATCCTGATGAAACCTATGAATTCCTTTGCATTGGTATAAACCCAATACCGATGATGAAACCCACCTTTGGCCGACGGGCCCGCCGCCCGATCGGCAAAGAAATCGGTCCGATTTAGACCTTACGTCTGTTTCGACTAGATCTGCATATCTCTTTACGTCCCTCCGTGATGAAACCTGCTGCTGGTTGATTGGCACACTGCCCGATCGGCGATGAAACCTGTCCGGGCTAGACCCTACGTCTATCCCGATGGAACCTATGAAATCCTTGCATTGGTATAAACCCAATACCAATGATGAAACTCGCTACCAATCGACTGGCACACTGCCCGATCAGCGATGAAGCCTGTCCGGGCTAGACCCTACGTCTATCCCGATGAAACCTATGAAGTCCTTGCATTGGTATAAACCCAATACCGATGATGAAACTCGCTGCCGATCGACTGGCACACTGCCCGATCAGCGATGAAGCCTGTCCGGGCTAGAACCTACGTCTATCCCGATGAAACCTATGAAATCCTTGCATTGGTATAAACCCAATACCGATGATGAAACTCGCTGCCGATCGACTGGCACACTGCCCGATCAGCGATGAAACTTGTCCGGGCTAGACCCTACGTCTATCCCGATGAAACCTATGAAATCCTCGCATTGATATGAACCCAACACCAATGATGAAACCTGCTATCAGTCGGCTGGTGCGTTGCCTGATCGACGCTAAAATCCATCCAGGGGGGGGGGCTTTCCGTCCGCTCTGACAAAACACGACACAACCCTTCAAATCAATTTAGACCTTCTGTCTGGACAGACCATGAAACTTTATTCCTTTGCGTTAATGTCAACCCCACATTAACGATGAAACTCACATTCTCAGCAAACGGCCCCATGCCCGAGCTGCTATTTATATCCTCTAAATCAATTTAGACCTTTCGCCTGAATAGATCATGAAACCCTACTTCCCTTTACATTGATGTTGACACCCACATCAATGATCGTGTGTCCACAATAAACATATGGCGCCATGGTCCATATGATGAAAGTTCTGGTCCCAGAAAAGACAATGAAAAAGGAAAAGAGAAAGAAAACGACAAAAAAAAGTATATATATAAAAATGGGGTTGAAAATAGAGATACCCCGCCAGACTTGTTCAGGCATTCTGGACAAGTGCAAAAATGGCCCAAAAACCCACCTGTGGTGAAAACCCGAAAGGGCACTACAGGCAAAATCGGGTACCCCGCCACGTGAAAATCCGAAAGGACGCGTGGGCAAAAGCAAGAGGGGGCCGGCCCCGGCGAAAACCCGAAAGGGCGCTTGGGTCGGTAATGTGGTAATTCAGAAGTTCCATGCCAACCAGCACGTTGCCTTCACCTCCCCTTCACTGATGAAGCCTTCCATCGGTCATCTGGCTATATGCCCCACCGATGATAATGCCCTTCCGGGGTAGACCTTACGTTCACTCTGATGAAATCTACAGACCCTCTTTCAAATGTCCCACCGACAATGAAACCCATCACCATTCTGATAAAGCCTGTCCAGCTCAGACCTCACGTCTGTCCTGATGAAACCTATGTATTTCTTGGCAAAGTCCCACTCGCCATAAAACCGGCTGGAATAGACCTTACGTCTGTCCTGACGAGACCTACACCCTTACATACGTCCCACCGTTGATCGACCGGCACCTCGCCCGATCAATGATGAAATCCTCTGTTCGGTTTAGACCTTACATCTATACTGATGAGACCTATGAGACTCTTTGCATCGATATAAACCCAATATCGATGATGAAACCAACTGTTGATCGACCGGCTCCTCGCCCGATCAATGATGAAACCCTGCCAGTTTAGACCTTTCATCTATTCTGATGAAACTTATAGCACTTTCTTTGCGTCGATATAAACCCAATATCGATGATGAAATCAACTATTGATCGATCGGCACCTCGCCCGATCAATGATGAAATCCTGCCAGTTTGGACCTTTCGTCTATTCTGATGAAACCTATGAAGCTCCCTTGCATCGATATGGTCCCGATATCGATGATGGAACCAGCTATTGATCGACCGGCACCTCGCCCGATCAATGATGAAATCCTATCCAGTTCAGACCCTACGTCTGTCCTGATGAAAACTATACACCCTTTAAATGTCCCGCCTACTATAACCTCTGCCCAGTCTAGACCTTACGTCTACTCTGATGGAACTTCTTTATTCATATTCCTGCAAGTTGTCTCCCCCGCAGCACATATGGCCAAGAAGGATGTTTGCTGCTACCAACAGAATTCGGTTTAAACACCTCCTCGGATGCCGTCACGCGGTGGAGTGAGTCCCCCATCCTTTCTATGAAGGGGTGGACGCTCTCCTGCCTAGTACAAGTCATTCGCATTAAGGACTGCTAAAACCACTGCCCCACTTCCCACATTGATAAAACCACATGCAACAGAAAAAAAAAGAGAAAGGAGGGGATGGATACATATAGAGCCAAAGAGTCCTTTTCATTAAAAAAGGGAGTACATAGAAGGTCCCCGAAGAGACATTGTATCGCAATAGAACACAAAAGAAAAAAGAAAAGAAATGATTCATGGCCGCCGGAAGATGTCTTCAAAGGCCAGAAGACCCACATAGGGGGCGGCCCCTAGTTCATGAAGTCGAGCTTCCTCCTCCTGCAATCGAACGGACTCGTCCCGAAAGGATGCCACCTGCCCCTCCAATAGCGCTGCTTCTTCCTCGAGCCGCGGCCGGGAAGTTGTTATCTGCGCCAGCTCAGCTCGGAGACCAGACAGTTCAGCCTCCAGAATGGCTATGCGATCGCGCACGAACTGCTCCCGCCGCGCCAGAGACTGCAGTTGGCACTGTCGCTCTTGAAGAATAAAGTTCATTTTTTCTAGCTCGGATTTGCACTCCATCCTTTGCAACTTCAAAGCCGCCAGTCTGTCAGACATAATGTGCGCCAAGAAATCCCGGCGATGTACAAATTTTAACAGCAACAGAACCCGCTGGGTCCATATCTCTAGAGGACAACCCATTGCCTGTAAACCGGCGGTGAAACGCTCGGCTATCTCCTTCAACTGCGGATAAGTTAGTCCGGGCTGGGATTCCACTAGCTGGCGCAACATGTCCAGATGTTGCCAAACAAAACTCTCAGGTGAAGCAAAGCCAGAAAGGGAAGTGGAGCCACTTCAAAGGTTACTTCACTATCAATGTCTGCCCATAGGGTGATATCTGGCTGAGAAGAAGAAGACGGGAGGTCTGCCGAAGGCGCCAACTGAGCTCTCTCCACAACCTCTGACGAAGCCGAGGGACCTTCCACCTCCATCTCCTCGAGGGTCACCGTTTGGATGCTCGCGGGGGTAACTCCAGTAAGTGCCGGAATGGTTGCTTCCTGGGTCTCTAATGCAATACCCGCACCTTCAACACCCTCTTCGCAGGGTACCTCCTCCTCAGATTCCGAAAGTATGGAGATAGATTCCGGGGCAGTTATAGACAATACTCCAATTTCTGTAACGGTTATCTCTCCTTCTTCCACCCCCGCTGCAACAGCCAGTTCCTTCAATGTCAAGGCTGCAGGGGTCACAGCCCGGAGAGGCAAGGGTTCACTCTCCATGATTGATGTTATGGGAATTGCCGATTCAGGCGCAATGGTCAGCACTGCGGCCGGTATAAAGGCGGAACCCCTAATTGGGTCCATCTCAGCTCTGAAATCCAGGACCTTGATGAGAGCCGGGCTTTCCCCCGAAGTCCTCAAGTCCAACAATGCTAAGTCCGTAGAGGACTGCACCCTCACCGGCACAGGGCGGATTATCTCAGGAACGCCTGCCCAGGCTACTGTCGAAGCAGGAACAATGGCCAAGGCGTCAGACAGAGTGGCTTCAAAGGCTGCAGTCATCACCGGGCTAGCAACAGGGGATTCCTGTGAACAGATCAATACAGCATCAAGCAGCAGATAAAAATGGGAAACAATGTGGAGAAGAAAAGAGACTCACTTCTAATGTAATGTCAATATCCTCAAAGGAGTGCAGAGGAGAAGAAAGTCCCGCTGCTGAAGCAACAAAAGGAGGAGTTATATCTGCCTCGGTATCCAAGCCGGCGAACTCTTCTTGTAATTCCTCCTCAGGAGATAGCACCAGCAACTTGGAGGGGGTGAATAATGGACAATGGCGGTGCATGCGGATGGGGCCTCTGATTTGGAAACACCCTCCGTCTCGCTCTCGCTGAAACCTGCTTCTTCTCCATCTGCCTCAGAAGCGGTCGCGGAGCTACTAGAGGAGATTTCTACACTATCCACGGGCGGGACCGCCATTTCTAACGTCTGCCTGGAAGAAGACCGGGTAACTATACGCCTCACAGGGACGAGGCCCCGTTTCGTCTGGGTCTTATGACCCTCCTGTGGCTGAGTGATATCGCCAGCCTCTCCCGTAATTTCAGTCTCCTCCCCGACCGTCACTATAGGGAAAAGCTTGTGAGAGGGACAATGAAAAGTAATTGAAATATGCAGAAAAAGATGAAAAAGGCATGCTCACCCTCCGCCTCACTAGCCGGCGTGGGAGAAGGCAGCCTGGTCTCCACCACAGAAGATGCCACAACTGGCTCTTGGGCTGTGCAAAAGGGAGGGGTCAGATTCAAGGACTTCTTTGAAATCCAGCAAAAGAGGATGAAGATGCAACTGCAGGCTATTGATGTTACCCTGAACAGATGTCTGAGCAGCCTCCCTTTGAGATTCGAACTCATCAAATGAGGGAATATCAGGGAGAGGGGTCCCAGTGTCCATCGCTACCGAAGCCGACTGCTGAGCATGAGCCTTCTTGGCCTTCCTGGCCTTCCCGACTGCAGCCTTGACCGCAGAAACCTTTCTCTTCTTGCCAGGAGGCAGGGGAGTGGTAGTCGGTGCTGCTGCAGGGACTTCAAAATAAGTAGGCTTCTCAGCCTGCGCAATGATCTTTCTGTATAGCCCCTGGCGCTTTATATCCGGCCTGTCTGTTGAAGACGGCAGAGAAGCAATGAGGTCAGTGAATGCAGAGCTTAAATATTTATCAGAAAGCACTACAGTCAGAAAAGAAAAGATCATACCTGCTGGGCCATCATAAAAGACAGAGAGCGGCCAGTACAGATAAGCTACCTCCTTGGAGCGGGAAGCAGCCTCCTTGATAAGCCAGCAGACATCACCAAATATCTGGCATTTCTCCACTAAAGCTGCTAGATCACTATGACCACGTGAGTCAAGGCATCGAAATAAGTCAAGGTGGTCCATGCCCCAACCGTCGACATAATGAAAGGAGATGAACAGCGGCTTATTCAAGATGCCGGCTAGCGGGCTTTCCGCAGACAACCCATGTAAGTTCAGCAGAATGAACAGCCAAGACGTTTGCTTGTAGTACGTCTGAGTCCTGTCCTCCCTACGCACAAACGTCCTATATGGATGAAATCTATCTGTCGGACCCCTCCAAGGGACTACTGCCGGGAGCGGCTCTTCGACAGGAAATGGGTATTGTTGCGCCTCCAAACGAGCGCCCCCCACACGGCACAGATGTTTCAAGCTCTGCATGAAAGTGTCCTCGTTGATAGCAGCAAAGACAGGAGCAGGCGGGTCGGAATCTGTTTCCTTCAAAGCCCGACGCTGGGCCAGATATTTCTCCGCCTCCCTCTGGTGCTGTGAATAAAGCCTCTTCAGGTGGGCCTCGGGGATGTCAAACACTGGTCCGGGCTGTTGTTTCAAAAAGGAACACTCGGCCATGTCCCAGAATGCACCTCTACTATCCCTGTAAAAGCTGGTTCGAATGTTCCACCATTTGATGTATTCTGATGTTACCCGGGGTACACGGTTGGAAATGGTGGGAACTCTGAAGACTGCGCCATCCTGGCGATGATAGAAATCCCACCACAACCGGCCATCGCCGACAATGGCGGACCCATGCTTAGCCCGGCTATCCAGGGGAAATTGAGCGACTGATGTAGGGATATGCTGGTCGTAACCAAAGTTCCGCCCAAAGCGGAATGGATAGTATGGTTCCAGAAGAAGCAGACCACCCTTTCTGAAAACTAAGACACTAGGCCGAATGGCCATGGCCCATCTGACCAGCTCCGGCTCCAGAATAGAGCGAGCAGTATTAAGCCCTGAGACAGGATGGACATAGGTCTCTACCTCTTCCAGCTTGCACTCTCTCTGAGAATGAATCAAAGGAGCTGAACCTGCCGCCAAGCTCCAGAAATGAATGCTGCCAGGGGCATCCACCGGCACCTTTATCAGTCGGCCCCTTATTTTGAACAGCTGATCATAGAAAGGACCAGGTTCAGCACTGGCAAACTCAATCATTCTGGGCAATACCGTATCTGCCTGCAAAGTTCTGGGAGCCAATTCAGGAAATAAACTGCAGACCCAGGCATTGAAAAAATGAAAAGGACCCACAGTCCTCAAAGAACGGGGAGTCCGATGCTTGTACAAATCTCCCAAAGATTTGTAGATTAAACACAAGGCCACCGGGCAGAGCGACAGCCTCATTCCCCAGGCCATCTGACAGGCCGGGTATATAGCTTCTGGCCGGATGATTGTCTCGTCCCCTTGAGGGAGAGCGAAAGTGCACAGCCAGAATGTGAAGTAAGCCGCGCAATGTGTGATGGGGTCTACACCTGCTGGGTTGGGACCACCTCTGCCTGCACGGCGCAATGAAGATGGCAGCTCTGACTTATAGCGAGGAGTCCTTATCTGCTTGCTGGCCGTCGGACCCATGGAAGGGAAGTCTGCATATTTCAAGGGGCCGTCAAAGAAATACTGAATCCACTGCCCTATCCGGACCCTCAGCTTACTGCCTTTCTCTCGGGGATGATAGCCTTGGGAGGACCCTCTACTGTACGCCAGACAGATGGAGCGATATGCCTTCATTAGATACCGGTATGAGAAGCCAAGGGAATACTTGCCTTCACCATCGGAACTATCCTTCTCAGAGTCTGCCAAGCAGACTTCTTCATACGGCTCGCCATCAATAGGCAGTCCGGAAAGCTGTGATAGACTCCAGAGGTCAAGAGATGTCTCACCCTCTGCTGTATAAAATATGTTGAATAAAGGGCAGAACACTTCAAACATTCCACAGCATAACCCTCGGGATATGGGATATCGAAATCTGGAAGCAAAGACACTATGATATACCCCGGCTCTGATCAGCAGAGGGGCATATTCCTTCAGAACAAACTCAGTAAACTCCACTGCTCCTACTCGAAATAGGTGGGCGTCAGTGATCTTGGTATCCCCAAACCAACCAGCGGCCAAATGATACTTGAACTGAACGGCCGAACAATTCAGCACAAAAGGCTCTTCGCGGTACCCCCACTTTACTGGTGCCAAGAAGAGACCGTAGCCGGGCTTCTCCCTATGAGCTCGGCCACTGGCATTATCCCACCGAGCAGGTGTGAACTCCGGGGCTCGGGTCAGCATTTTCTTTTCTGGCTCCAGCTCCGATATGCCAAGGACTGCATCCCAGTCACGCTTCTCCCCGGGAAGATATATAGCCTTCCCACGATACACTGAATCTTTCAGGCTGTCTCTCTCGACCAGAATTGCGGCTTCAACTACACGAGCTAATCGATAGTCCCGCATTCCACCCACGGTGAAAGTCCGGATAAACGGCATCAAGTGCTTGTCCTTCGGGAAATCCGGACGATAATCAGTGCCCCGTCTGAAGCATGTTTCCATGCCAGTGGAGTATACCCGGGATGTTGACACCGTGTCGGTTTCAGAATCAGACGATTCATCAACGGAAGTGATTTTGTCGTATCTGAAGTCTAGACTGTGCACGTTCAGCCAGTTTACTGTGGCCCGTGATATATCTGGCTGGGCTGACGAACTGGCCCCGACAGCTCCAGAGGATGCAGCAGCAGAGCCGGAAGCCATTGCAATATCTGCAGTCAGGAAAAAGAAATGTTAAGTAAAAGACCTAAGATAAGAGGCAGTTTCGTAAGGATTATTATATATATGAAGCCCTTGAAAATTTCAGCAGCATCTCCCCTTATTCGGGGTCTGCCCAAGGAGAATAGGGAGTCACCAACCAAGAGGGGGTGATCCCGAAGCAAAAGGGGATTAAATCCCCAAAGAGCATCCTACCCGGGGCGAAATCTAATGGGACGGGGGAAGGCTGGACGGCCGGAGGGGAGGAGCTCGCCGCCACCGCCGAGAAAGGGAAAATAGACTGAAGAGAGAGAAGAGGCTGTAGAAAATGAGAAGAAAGAGGCTTTCGGCGCCTTAAATAGAAGCCCCAGCGAAGAGGTTCTCGGCGCGGTCAAAAGCGCGCCGAGAAGCCCCAGGCCGAGAGCTCCCTTCGGCCGGAATGCGCGCCGAGAAGGTGCCGCCAAGAACCCCAGGCCGAGAGCCAAAAGGCGCGCCGAGAAGGTGCCGCCGAAAGACATGCGCCGAGAGCAACGCGCCGAGAAGGCTGTGCCTAAAGGCCATGCGCCGAGAAGCTCGCGCCAAGGGCGTTCAAGGCAAAGAAAGTGAGAGAAGTCAAAAGAAGTGCCAAAGTAATAATGCTTCCAAGCTGCAAAATGAAAGATGACTAGCAATGCCAAGCTGATAAATGGGTTCGGATGCTGAATGATATAAACACCTGCAAGTACCGTGTCATTTATTCTGCACTCCCGCTACTTGCAAGTGGGGGGCATTTGTTGACACCTAAAATATAATAGAGAATGGAGATGAGACATAATGGAAGATTAAGTGAGAGATGAAGATCCCGGAGATTCCTACAAAACCAGGATTACGGAAGATACGTCATTAAAGCTACCACCCGGCTGAGGTCCTCCCCGGCCAAGCTGATGTCCGGTATTGTCGTCGCTCAGACGGCAGTACTGATGAAGAACTGCAGTCCACTGACTGATGAAAATCCCAGAAATATTCTGATGAAGCTATGCTAACTCACCAATTGATGGGCCTTCGCCTAGCCTGACGGACTCGAGGGACCGACAAATCAAGGGACAGATTAAGCGGCTTTAACAGCTCGAGCTTACTGATGAGGAAGCATAAAAGACTAAAAGATCTAAATGGGCCCAGCCGTGTGGCGCCGAGAGCCCAACAAGACCCATATGCGGAAGCTGCCGCCGAGAAGCCTACTGCCTCCGAATAAGGCGCGCCGGGAGCTCATCAACCGTGCGCCGAGATGACCATGCCGATAGGGGGGAAGGTGGTGTTATAAAAACCCCCTTCCTCTCGAGATAAAGAGGCGGAACAAAGCGAAGAAAAAAAAAGAAGAGAGATAGAAAAACCAGGAGAGATCCCACTGAAAAGAAAGAAGAAGAGAAGGAGAAGAAGAAAGCTCCAGGTGGGCTGCTCGGGGGAGGGAGTGGAGTCAATGCTCCACCCTCCCCCCCCCATGTTTATTTTCTTCTTTTATTTTCCTCCGTATGTAATAGTCTATGTCCTCGTGCTTTGATTATTCATATGATGACCGAGAATTCTTTTCTTGCCTGCCTCCGTTCCTCCCCTCTGCCTGTTTCTCGGCTTCAGCCTTGCAGTTGATGTAAGTGGTGATAATGAGATGAAATGAAATGTCACAGTTGCCGTGCCGGATATTAGGCAACCGAAGCTCTGCCCTCTGTCTTTCTATGTATATATCTTTTATCTGAATGACCAATAGTCCAGACGCTTCGGGTTTCAGAGTCGTTTCTATGAGTCTGTTCTTCGAAGAGGAATGAAGATAGGGCCCCTACCCCCATCTAATGGGTTATTGGGTTCTGTTTTCTTCTCCCCTCCTGTCTCGATGGCAGATCCCCCACATACATTCGAGTTTTCCTTCGAGGCCCCTCCTTTATGCCGTTCAGGAACCAGATACATCAATCTCTCGGTGCCCTGAACTGCTGGTTATGAGATATGTGCTTAATCTGCAGATGAATGCAACCCCACGAGGTTCTGATAAGTGATGACCTCGACTCCTGGGTCCTCCATTCTGACTCTTGAATGATTAGGGCCCAGAATTCCAGTGCCGAGGGTTGTGTCGTTCCTCCATCGCTGGTTTGTTTCCTCGATGCCATTGGGCTTGTCCAGGTGATTAGAGACAGTCATCTCTTGATCTCCTCAGACGGCTGGCGGCAAACAGATAAAAATCTTCACAGGACATTGTGAGAGGGTCTTATTTCATCTACTGACTTCGCCTTCCAATTCCCTTGGTATCCCTCCAGCAGAAACCTTCATGTAATCCCCTTCTGCACTCCAAATCCTGCCTCAATCCAAGCCAAAAATCCCAGAAATCTCTAGAACAGAGTATCGTAATCAAGCCATAAACCCTTTCTGGCCTTGAGCCCTTTCACCTTCCCGGCGCAGGCGTTGGGTAAATGGTTCCCGGCGCGGCCGTTGCCACGCCGAGAGCTATGCGGCCGAGAGGGTTTCCCCCCTTTTCCCTTCAGCATGTTGATAAAACCCTCAATCCTGTTCACTGTCCAAGAAGACCCCTTTGCAATACAGCCTTCCCGGCCCGGGGGCTTCCCGGCGCCAGGTTCCCGGCGCGGTGACGAGCGCGCCGAGAACCCCTGCGCCGAGAACCCCCCTTGGCCAATAAAAGCCACGCCGAGAACCCCCCTTGGCCAATAAAAGCCACGCCGAGAGCTCCCCCCGGCCAATAAAACCCACGCCGAGGCTCCTTCTTTGGCCAATAAAACCCAGGCCAAGATCCACCTTCGCACCATCACCCCCCAATCCCTTTAATCTCTCCACACATCTGTCTAGAGGATGTTCAGAGACCATCACATACGCCCCGAGGAGATACAGCAATGGGGAGGACCTCCCCTACATCTCTTAGTCCCGATCCGGATTTCTCTGCAGCCTTATGAACCTAAAGAGCCATGTCATTACATGTGCTCTGATGGGTTCCAAGGGAACATCAATCGATGATATGAATGCAAGCAATGTCCCCCGCGGCCTGGCGCCGTTCTCCTTTGGTTGTCGTCCCGGCTTCCCGTGGATGATGGCCTATCTTTTCTTGGCATAGTCCAAGTTAAGGGGACATGCTGTCGAAATTCGTACATACCTCATCAGATAGCTATGGTATTCCGCCCTAACCCCGTTGGCCCACGGAGTTCTGCCCTTGCATGTTCTCCGATGGTCTTCCGAAGGGGAATATTAATAAGACATCGCGCCTGCACAGGGTGTGTCATGCTGCACCGGTCCTTATCCGGATTCCGGGTTAGATATACCCGACCTTTTTATGGATCCCACCCTGCCGCTGCATGGGTGGTTTCCTATCCCCAGCTGGCATAGTCCAAGGTAATGGGGACATGCCGCTGGATTTGCTCCGCATTTGATGTATCCTTGCTTCACTCAGGCCATTTAACGCCCTGCTGATGAACCAACCGTTTCTCTCGTTTGAGTCTTATTTTTGCCGCTACCTTCCTCCTATTTTTGGCGTTTAATCAAGGATTGTCCTTCTTAGGAAGGACGTAATTAACGTCATAGCCTTTATGATATGACGGACTTCGGGTCCCGACTCGAACTTCACAATCGACTGATTAAAAGTCAGATCGAGCGCACAATAAAATTGTCACCCCGGTGACTGGCACGCCAATAAATCAATAAATAATCCACATATACTCATATACCTATAAAAAAGAAGAGAACGAGAAAGCGCATTCCACATCCCCCCGTCTGGACGCAATATGTAATAAAACTACACATGAGCAGCATGAAGATTAAATGAAGACAGTCAATCTCCCCCTGACTAAGTGCATGGTATACATAGAAAACGTAGCACATGGTTTTATGATGAAAGCTCATGAAACATACATGCAATTAAATCAAAAGGAGATTACCATGAACATTATGTGCAATTCAAATTTTCAGATGGTTTCAATTCAGCACAGACCGAATCAACATGATATTCAAACCTTTCAAACTCACAATTTCAGATGACAGAATTCGAAGTAAGTGTTCAGAACAGACCTTAAGAGCAGGATCATGAGGTCTTTTAATTTTTTGAGTGCCTTGATTTATTGACCCCTCTTTATTCATTCCAAGGCACACCTGCAGCAAAATAATCATTTTGATCCTGTAGGAACCCAAGCAGCCTTGGGTCCTGTATTAGCCCTAACAGGAGTTATGAATAGTTTCTTAGCGACATTGTCATCAAAATCCATCAGATAACAATTGGCCATGAAGTGTCCGAATTTACCATAATATCTACATGAAACAGCAGATTTTCTGGTCCTATGATGCATATCAACAACAGCGTGAGACCTATGAACTTGAGCATGAAATGTTTTGTTGTTTACATGGACATTTTGTTTCTTATTTTTAATCAGCCAGCATTCAGCATATTTGTGACCTGGCTTACCACAGTTAAAGCATGAAAAGTTCACAGGTCATTTTGCAGAGAATTTGACAAACTAGGGATTAACAGAATTTTTCTGAACATGTTAACAGTCCTCGACTGTATGGCCATGCTTCCCACACTCGAAGCACCTGATGTGCTTACATTTAGAACCATTTTTACCCCAAGTAGATCCAAACCAGCACTCAATGGCTTTGTGACCACGTTTGTCACGGTTAAAACAAATAATATGCTGGTTTGAAGCAAACGTGTTTCTTTTGGGGCCATGATGATTGGCAGAAGACCTAGGATGCATTTTATCATCTTGTCTCATGATGAAACATGCATTCATGAGATGACCATGCATATCACAGTAATGACAATAATCATTCTTTTCATGTGCATGCGAGTGAGTAACAGGCTTATGAACATCATGCACTAATCCATCAGATTCCACAGAGCTAGCAGAGTTAACAACATAAGCAGGGACACCCTCGACTCTATTCATGTAAGCATCCTTTCTCAGTTGTTTACTCCTTTTCAAGGCATTTAATTGTTTTTCAGTTCTCTGAGCCTTAAATTGGAATACTGATGATGAACGTATTTTTAGGTTTTTATTTTATTTTGGAGATTGATTTGTGGTACCAGCCACATCAGAGCTTTGCACAAAAGTGGTGTATAGCTGGTTTCTAATAATTTCCTTAACATCAGAACTGCAACTTATCCCCTTTCTTGAATTATCATCCTCACCTTTCATGACAACTTTCATTTTTCCTTCATTTTTAGCAGACTTAGGTGCTGAGTTTTCCAGTTCATGAATTTTATTTTTCAAAGAGGCAATGTGGATTTCATAACTAGCAATCTCCTATTCAGTACAATTAACACATTCACTTAATACTTTGTTTGCAATTTTATATTTCTCAAGTTCTTGTTCCAGATTGCTCAAATGTTTAGATTCTTCATTGCAAGCAGTTTTTCCTTTTTCTAAGAGGAGAAGTTTTTCGGACATACCAGTGTTTAATCATTTTAACCTTTTAATTTCAGCTTTCAATTCATTATTTTCCTCAGGTTTTTCAGCTTGAATTTCCTTATTAGCATATCTTTCTCACTTGATAGCCAGAAGCCTCTATGAAATAACAGTATTTAGGACCATGAGTTTCTTGTTTTGTTCTTTCAGTTCTTTGTTCTCTTTGGTCAGTCTCTCAATTTCTTCATCACTGGATACAAAATCGAGTCTTTCAATTAGTTCCTCCTCTCTTTCTTCCACTTTAATTTTCTCATTCAATAGATCTTTGTTTTCTTCTCTGAGAGAAGCAATCACCTTCATCAACCATTCATTTTCACTGTAGAGTTCTTCATTACGTTCTTTGAACAATGAGCATTTATTGCAATCTGATTCTACAGAAGAAATATGTGAAACTTCCTTATTGATTTCATTCATTCTAGCCTTGAGATTTTCATTCTCTTTTTGAACGTCTGCATTTTTAGACTTCAGTTTGTCCATTACAAAATTAATCTCGATCAATTCTTGCATATTTTTTAGATGCTCATCTTTCTTCTTATTCAGCTGATTCTCAAGTTCTGATATCTTGTTCAAACATGTTTGATTTTCAATTTTTAAAGAACCATTTTGTTCCTTAAAATTTTGAAAATCTATTAAGTAAGTATTATAAGACTGTTTCAATGTAGGACAAACATCACAAATGATTTCAGATTTGCGTTGTTCAATCTTTTTCTTTAGCCTTTTATTCTCAGATTTCATTTTCCTGGACAGATCTAACAAATCTTCATACATTGCAACCAATTCATCAAATGAGGGTTCATCAGATCTGGAGCTTACCTGAGAAGGAGTATCATCATCATCATTTCTCCGGTTGGCCATCAAGCATTTTTCCTCTTCCCCCTTGTTCGCAGCTGTTACTCTATCCAAGATTTCCTTTCCCCACGCACACCTTAGAAGAAAAGGAAATTTGTCAGCATTGACTACATCTCTTAGAATATTAAGAACTATGATATTCTCACGGTTCTTCGATCTATCCTCACTGGACCACTTAGTCTCAGTTCGGGGCAACTTATATGGGCCTTTCGATACGAGTTTCCATAGACTTGGGTCAATGGAATTCATGTAGACGCAGAGACCTCCCGACCACTTGCTGAAGTTAGAACCATCAAAGACACAAGGACGAGCCATATGGAAATATAGAAAAACAGCCTTAGCACACAAAGTAAACACAGATGAATGCACCAAAATCCCTCGATCAAAACCGAACATAGAGCAACATGAGTAGCACCTTAAACAGCAGGATCCTCTGCATATCGTTGGATCTGAATGTACAGAGAGCCGCTCTGATACCAATTGATAGGACCGGTGCAATGGATTCAGAGGGGGGTGAATGAATCCCTCTCTAAAACTTTGCCCAATCAAAACTTATAACAAACAGAGATGCGGAATTAAAACCCACAGGTGCCTTGATCAACTTAGATGCTCTCTTCGAATGATGGAAGGAAGATTAGATAAGTTGTACTTCTGATCTACTCTATATAAACTGAAGAGATGACTCAGTTCATCTAATCAACTTGACTCTATCAAGACCAGAATCAAACGCACGGTGTGCAAACCAATCTCACACTAGATATAAGATCAGACTATCATGTACGATCCTAAGCATACATCTAGCGGAGCAGAATAAACAATCAAACCACTATGGACAGAAGATTTTTAGGTGGTTCGGTCCTCCATACATACGTCCACCTCACACTCAAACTTGAGTGTGGATTCCGCTGCCAAAAAGCTTGAAACTGCTGGGCCTCACAGCTTGTCTACAAATGCTGCCTAACAGCTTGAACCAGAGGAACACACTCCTCTCTTCTTCCAACCCGGAAGGAACCACTAGTGACACCCAGTCACTAGCAAACCAGAGAACAAATCTCCCTTCCTCTAAAACCCAGAGGGAAACCACAAGTGACACCCAGTCACTTGCAAACCATAGGTCACGGACCTCTCTTCCTCCACACCAGAGGGAATAGCTACGAGCGACACCAAGGCACTCGTAAATCAGAGGACCAATCCTCCCTTCCTCCAAACCGAAGGGAACCTAGCGACACCCAGTCACTAGTAACCAGAGACCCAAGTCTCTCTTCTCCTGAGTCCACAGGAGGAACCCCGACTTCAAACCAGAGAATCGAAAAACAAAGTGAAATCAAAAAATGAACAAAGGAAAATACAAACGAAGGAAAGAAAAATGTAGCTCCAACTGGAGCAGGACCGTTTAGGATTTGATCCTGCAATAGATGAATACAGATCTTCTCGTTAAGAACTAACTGCTTCGATCTTGACCTCTCTTCTCTGCTCTATCTCGTTCTCTCTTCACTTCTCAGCTCTCTCGCTCTTTCTTCACTTCCTTTTTCTCCCTATTCCTGCTACTCTCTGAATTCTCTTCTTGCGACCTTTTCTATCTTCTCGTTTTCGTTCTATTGCAGGCTCTCTCTTTTTCTCTCTTGAACTCTCCTATTCTTTTCTCTGCTCTTCTCTTCTTCTGCTCCCTAGTAGTTCTTCTTGATCTCACCTGAGAGTTGTCTTCTTGACTTGCAGATGGATGACTTATATACTCCCTCAAACTGAGGTCACACACTCATGCCCTAGGCGTGTGGAGGGAACACTCCCGCCTGGAAGCTTCAGGAGAATCTTGCCACATGTCAGAATCTGAATGATTGGGACCCCACGTGGCGACTTCTTCCAAAAAGGATCACCCTTTGATCACGTGCCAGTTAATTATTCTATTGTTCTCACATACCCTTGTTCTTCTGTTCCTTATAAGTTAGATACTCAGGTGCACATATGATGCTCAAACTATGACTTCCCTGCCTTGATCACTTGCGTGCACAAGTTCCATAAACTGCATGTACAGGGAACGATTGCACCGAGTATGTTCTATCGGAACTGGGCATTGCACGACCTGGTCGAGCTGGTAAAAGCATTGCACCGTCTTAGATTGGTGTCCTGAGGAATGGTTTGCACTGATTGGCATCTTCTGAAGTCACGCATTGCACCGAGTATCTTCAGACGTTGCACCAAGCTCATTTTCTTGAGACCAGACACTGCACGGACCTGCTCGCGCTGAGAAGCCTGCCCTTGATGAGAAGGAGTGCTTCGACTTTGAAGCTCATCCGTATGAAGATTTGCTTACACAGCATACGATTGCACCGACTCAGCTATATGTACCTGCCAATGTGCATAAACTCAATAGAGATAAGGAAACTATGCATAGGTATGACTTGATTATATAAGAAAGAGATGCACGAGTCTTAGACATAACTTGAATGCATCGACTTAACTGATTGCGTGCATGCATAGATGTTTAAAGCCATGAAGTACAATATATGCATTCGAGACATGCTCAGGCCTAGACCAGTAGTTAAACGCATATCAATATATATTATATACAATCGTGACATTCAGTCAAGCACATGAAGTCAATTCAGGCATATGAAGTGACTCAGCTATCATCAAAACATTCTTCAACCATTCATTCTCAAGTGGTGACTCATAGTGTTGCTATCATCAAAACTCATGAAGCAAAACATCATCAAGGCACAGGGGCACAACAACTCGCCAATGGTATAGCGCTGGAATAGGGTGAACACGGTCCTCTGGGGACTGCTTAAGGATGTAGACGGCCGAATGATAGGCCGCTCAGCGCTGAAGAGGAATGCGGGAAACAGTCTATAACAGGCCGCTGGTAGGAACTGGATGGCCTAAGTAAGACCGCTTATCCTTTCAGACGGACGGGGATAGACCGCGCAGAACCTCCAGATCCCGAATTGTGGAACTTGTTCCTTCAACCCTTCCGACCGGCCAGAGGGGATGGGCCTCATGCTAAAGCTTCTGTTGACCTACAAAACACAACAAAGGATAAGAAAACACAACCCAAATTAGTTTTGTGAAGTGTAGTATCTATGAAAGCAAATGAAAAACTAAGCACATAAAATAGAATGGGGGATACCTGGGGGTTGTTTTTTAACCCCTATGGGCATGGAAAACAATAGGAAGGTGAAGAAATTGTGAAATGCCAGTGAAAAAATGTGGAGAAAAGGTGAAGGAAATGAGCATACAATGATGAACGAATGACCAAACACCTAGACCAAAACACTAAACAAATTACTACTCCCTGAACCGAAGGCTCAAATGGATGTAGAGAGTCTTTCTCCCTGGCTGAGATCCGCTCAAGAACTCGGCAGCACTTCGACGCAAACGCCGGATCTCCCCCTCGCGAGCTTGGGCTAGGGGTACTATTTATAGACCCCTGAAATTCCACTCGAAATTGAGGGGTTTCCCGCAATAATTAGGCCAAAATTTCTTAGAATAAATTGGAGATAATATCACCAATTTTCGCTAGGATCAAACGAAACTTAATTTGGTTGAGAATCCATGGAGAAAAATGAGGACGAAGCAGCTAATTCGACCATGGATGGAGAGAGAAAAATCTATTAAAGCAAGGATCTCGGCCTTCCAAACTGTCGAACGATAGACCGCCCACCTCAATACACGGTCTAATATTAGACCGCCTATAAGTGTCGGTGGTAAATAGAAAATAAGATAAATAAACTATTTATCCCAAAGAACAGGGCGACTGGTCTGGCATAGGACTCTCAGGATATAAATGGTCTATCGATAGATCGCCCAACAAATCACACGGCCCATTGCTAGACCGTGTACCAGGTGTCGGTGATAAATCCATATAAAACAAGATAAATACATAATTATCTAAAACACCAACTCTGGCCACTAAACGGTTTAATGATGCACCGTTCAACTTGAATAAACGGCTCAATGAAAGACCGTGTATTGGGTTGTCGGTTGACATTCAGAAAATAGTCGATTAATCCAGAGATAAATCAGAGTGACATAAACGGTCTCCAAAACGACCGCCTAACATACCAAACGGTCTATCGCTAGACCGCCGCTATGCTGGGCGGTTGAAATTAATAAAATGGGATAAATAAGCCTACTTACCCCAAAGACCAAATGAAATCAAGGCCCACTAATCCCGAATTCGAGAGCAAACCTAGCTAGGGAGGAAGTATCCATAAAAGAAGCCCAAAGACATGCCTAAAAAAAGGCCTAATGAGTTATGGATAACTTGAGACATCAAAAAGTAGTGGTAAGAAAAATGACTCAACTCATAGGCAAAAAAATGGGTGTCAACAGGCGATCCCCGTCACGTCGCTCTCATTTATTCCGGCCCTCTTGTGGTGGGTCGGCAGACCTCTTACGATCAGATCGATCAGACCTGGCTGCGTGGCCTAGGGCCACATTATTCTCCTCGCAACGTGCATGCTTTTGCGCTAGCGCGGGGAGATCGGGTAGTGTCGTTGGGGCTTCAACCCCAAGGGCACGCCGGAGGATGTGGTCTCGCGTCCCCTGGGTGAGCGCCGTGGTCGCTATGCCGACTTTGAGGTGGGGGATGTGGAGTGCCTCCGAGCAGAAATAGGAGACAAAGTCCCACAGCGTCTCTTCTTTCCCCTGCTTAAGGGCGAGCAGGGTCACTGCGGACTTGGACACCTTTCGGTAGCCAATAAAGTTCTCCTTGAACAGCTTCTTGCGCTGCTAGAAGGAGGAGATGGTCCCGGCCGGTAGGGACTCAAACTAGGCCCGAGAGTTCTCTTGGAGAGTCGTCACGAACGCCAGGCACTTCACAGTGTCCGAGGCCCGGTGAAACACCAAGTGGGACTAGAAGCTGTGCATGTAGTCAGCCGGGTGTGGTACCGTCGTAGGAGGCGAACGACGGTAGCTGAAGCTGATGGGGACATCAGAGCAAGAGCACTGACATTTTAATTTACATTTTGTGTCCTTTAGTTTATTTTTATATCCTTGGGAAAGTATATGTGCAATTGTAAGGCTTTACAAGCCAACGTGTCATTCCCTAGGATTGTTAGGGTTTTTGTGCAAAATATCAGTAGGTCCAGCAAGGGGGCCCTCACTCCTTCCCCATTGGTCTACCTAAGCCATTTGGGTCCGTGTGGGGCTGGTCAACCATCCTAGGTGGCTTTTAGATGCTTGGACTTTCAAAGGGGGACAAGTGGAATACAAAGTCCACATTGGAAGCTAGCTTGGTCAAGGGGGCGCCCCCCCCCCTTTAATGTATTGTAATGTGGTTCCAAACCACATGGGATAAAAACATATGAACTCCCTCTTTTACCCCTCACAATTCTAGATCTAGGGTTATTTAGTGTCTTTTTACATTTCTTATAAATTGCTGGTATTTCCATTTTTACTAGAATTAATGAATGAAAATTGAGTGAATTTTGGTTGGAACCCCCTTGGAGGGTGCGCCCCTCTCCCCTCTCTCCCTCTGGTTCTTCTTCTTCCTCTAGCAATCCAGGGTGAGAGACCCATTCTACCTCCTTCTCTGATCCTCTGAATTCTATTTCTACCGCCGCCGCCATCGCACCGCCATCGCGCCGTCGTCATCAACCTCGGAGTTCTATCTACATCTGTACAGATCCTCAAAGCTTGAATTTTAGATCTCCATCAGGAGGTCAGATCAAGCCCAAACTTGGAGGGTGCGTCGTCCACATCCACCCCAGCCTCCACAAAATAAATTCAGTCATTTACCTATCGTTAAGTATTTTTCCATTTTGGTGTTCTTCAGTCTTCCAATTCTATCTTCTGTTCAGATCCTGTCACAGCAACCCTGAATTCCATGTTTAGACCATCTTTTATTTATTTTCTTGGGTCACCAATTTTATTGGGAGTTCTTTCCATCACCCCCATGATCCACAAATTTTCTTAGAATTTATGGAGTCCTTTTTGTATTTTTAAAAACTACTATCTTCTCCCAATTCTGTTCTATCCTGTGCAGTTCAGATCCGACCCCCAGTCAGTATAAAATATTCAAAAAATCGAAACATCCACTAAAAGTCAAATAAAAATTATCCACGTCTTTCTTGTTTCCACCTCTACAACTTTTGTGAAGAGTCCAAGTTCCAGATCTGAGGTTTGGGGCACGGTCAACGCCAACTCTTAGGAAAACTTAGTTATGTCCTGAGATTTCGGGTTCTGTCCAACAGCAGCTTGTAAAATCGATCAAGGACAGATCCAAGAAATTCAAAATTCTTTCTATGGCCATAGATCGAGGTATTTTGAAAGAGCTTTCCAACGTTACCTCTTGTGCGTCGATCCGACGTCGGGAGTGATCGCAGCAATAGATCTCGCCGGGTCGCGCGCTGTAAAACAGCAGCTTCAGATCCGTGGGCAACAAGGTCAACCAATGAAGACCGGAGCCAACTCACCTTCCGCGAGGCGAACCGACATGCCGCCGTCCCAGGGAGTGCCACTCCAGGAGCCAACGTCACAGCGGTACCACTCCGGGCCCACTCGGACCCGCCGATGAGCACGTGGGCCCCACGTTTGTGAATACGCGTGCCGCTGAAGCTACATCAAAACGCTGCCCGTCAACACAAGTTCGGTCCTCCCGGGCCCCATTTGTAGCCCGTTACCTCCCTGCGTGGAGTGGGCAGTAGAAACCATTTCTGTAATTATTATAATAATTATTTAACCGGGAGTTACTGTCTTGGCTGGGATCGTCTTCCCCACGCCCGGAGCGTAGAGGTAAACTCGCCCCCTCTCTCTTATCACATTTGCTTTACTCGTATATTTTTGAATGCCGCTGCATGAGTGATAGGTTATTCAAGCTCGATCATAATTATTATCACCGCTGCGAGGGAGAGTGAGTGACCCATTCCGTGACTCGATCCGAGTACACGCGGAAAGTCGATACCCGAGACTCACTGCCGGTTTCTCAACCGCGCACGGTCCCACGTCTTCCCTCGCTTAGGGATGATCGCGAGCTAGAGTCCCAGGTCGCGTGTCCTTCCCGCATCAATTTGGTATCAGAGCGCCAGTTGAGTCTAGGGTGTTTAAAACTCCAATAAAAAAAAAGAGTCGTTTAAGTCGAGTCTACATCTAAGTCGGTCTAAGTGTCACATTTGCATACCATTAATCGGTATATCCAAAGGTGTTGTCCGAGCATTAGGCTACACCTATCGGGAAGGCCGCACACTTGCGCGAGTGATCTCCAGATTGATTAACTCCGCCACATACCGAGTCTTGGTTTAAGTCTAGGGTCCTTAGTGTGCATTAGTTAGTGCATTCCAACTTTGCATTTACATAGTATTCTATGTCGTGTCTAGGTGCTTACATTAGTTGCCATAACATTTTGCTTATACAAGAAAAAAAAATGCCATTGCATGCCCATTCCTAGGGATCCGTTCCTATCCTTTTGGCAACTATGTCCAACCCATGCCGACCCGTCCAAGGCGATAGGTCCGTCTCTGAGTACATTCGGGACTATGATAAGTACCGGTTGGAATATGGATTTGGAGAGGAGAGCACCATGATTGCCTTTCAGTTCCGGAGAGGTTTACGGCTCCACTTCCAAATTGACTGTCTTAGCTGCGACGCGTTCTCTCCGACGCAGTCTTATAAGGTCGGTCTAGAGGTCGAACCATTTGAGTCTCAATTTTCTCGGTATGCTGTCCTTTGGCAAGCATCTACCTCCCAGCCGAGTCCCAATCCGGTCGGACCGCCTACACCACGGCCATCCCCACCTCAGTCGGGGAGCCCCTTCCCTAGAGCTCCATTGCCATCTACTGCCGATCTTTATTCAGAACCATCTAATTTGGAGCCACTTCATCCCGAGCCACTCGTATTTTTAACGGGTATGCCTTTCATAGCCGAGCCACTTCTTAGCTGGCTCAAACATGGCTTGGTCCCACCTTCATATCCATCCATGGATCCCACCCTACCACTAGTACCCGTCAACTCCTAGCACACTACCTTTCGGTCTAGTCACCATGTTGATACATTGGATGACCTTATTGTGGGATTAGACTCGCAATGGAAGTTGACGCACTCATTGGCCCGAGACTTCGACCAATCCGCTAGTCTTAGCTTCACTCATCCGGCCTTAGGGTCCATTACCTCTGTGTGCACCATGGGTTGTGTCACCACGGAGATCCTCTTATTCCTCCCCATGTCGGCCGAACCTGACTTCATACCCTTTCGCCCGAGGGAGGAAGCATACTTCCTACATATGATCATCGTCCCACCTACCACACTGCATGAAGGTGACCATCTACACCTTCAAGACTTCCATACGTGGGACCGTGACTCGTGAGAACACACCACAAGGGATCATACCTTCTTTGATCCCTTTGACCCATTCCCAAGTGGGCCCCTTGATTCACCATATTTACTTCACTTCTTCGAGGGAGTCCACTACCACAACCCTACCCCACGGGCCGGGTCATCTATACCCACCAAGCCCGTTCTCGATACACCTATACCCGGTTCTCCTAGCCCTCTCAAGTCTCCCAAATCCAAAGGGCCGTTCATGCATGACTGGGCTATACTTGGACGTCTAGGTGTTCCCCATGCCACCAACCACCGGTTGCATAACATGCATGCATGGCACATATTCGGGTGTCCTGGTCCGCCGTCACCCATGTACAGGTCGGACTAACATTAGGTTTATTTAGGGTCTTTGTGAGTCTTTGTTTCGTTTGTCTTTCGTGTGTCTGTGCCTACGTTGAGTCGAGTCGGTCTTTGTACTCTCGCATTGTTAGTCCCTTTCGAGTGCGACTTTTTCGGACTTTTGGGATCGGTTCTATTTCATATCGGATCTAGTCACATAAGGGACAAGCGGTGCTTCCTAGTGAGCCTTTGAGCCGCTTCCTTCATTTGAGAGTGACCCCACCCCGGAGTGTCCACATCTAGCCTCATTCCCCAGCAGTGTGAGCATATCGAATCTATACGGGATGAGCATGTGTCAATTACTTGGAGTGGAGCGTAGTCCGCGCTTCCAGATTCGGTGACCCATCCGTCGGAACTACTCGAGCAGCCGCACCCCTTACTCGACGGGGTCGAGTTCTTCCCACCCAAGGAGAATTGATAGGGACATCAGAGCAAGAGCACTGACATTTTAATTTACATTTTGTGTCCTTTAGTTTATTTTTATATCCTTGGGAAAGCATATGTGCAATTGTATGGCTTTATAAGCCAACATGTCATTCCCTAGGATTGTTTAGGTTTTTGTGCAAAATGTCAGTAGGTCCAGCAAGGGGGCCCTCACTCCTTCCCCATTGGTCCACCTAAGCCATTTGGGTCCGTGTGGGGCTGGTCAACCATCCTAGGTGGCTTCTAGATGCTTGGACTTTCAAAGTGGGACAAGTGGAATACAAAGTCCACATTGGAAGCTAGCTTGGTCAAGGGGGCGCCCCCCCTTTAATGTATTTTAATGTGGTTCCAAACCACATGGGATAAAAACATTTGAACTCCCTCTTTTACCCCTCCCAATTCTAGATCTAGGGTTATTTAGTGTCTTTTTACATTTCTTATAAATAGATGGTATTTCCATTTTTACTAGAATTAATGAATGAAAATTGAGTGAATTTTGGTTGGAACCCCCTTGGAGGGTGCGCCCCTCTCCCCTCTCTCCCTCTGGTTCTTCTTCTTCCTCCAACAATCTAGGGTGTGAGACCCATTCTACCTCCCCCTCTGATCCTCTGAATTCTATTTCTGCGGCCGCCGCCATCGCACCGCCATCGCACCGCCGTCATCAACCTCAGAGTTCTGTCTACATCAGAATAGATTCTCAAAGCTTGAATTTAAGCTCTCCATCAAGAGTTCAGATCAAGTCCAAACTTGGAGGGTGCGACATCCACGTCCACCCCAGCCTCCACAAAAAAATCCAGTCATTTACCCATCGTTAAGTATTTTTCCATTTTCGTGTTCTTCAGTCTTCCAATTCTATCTTCTGTTCAGATCCTGTCACATCAACCCTGAGTTTCCACGTTTAGACCATCTTTTATTTATTTTCTTGGGACACCAATTTTATTGGGAGTTCTGTTCATCACCCCCATAATCCACCAATTTTATTAGAATTTCTATAATCCTTTTTGTATTTTTAAAACTTACTGTCTTCTCCCAATAATGTTCTGTCCTGTGCAGTTCAGATCCGACCCTCAGTCAGTATAAAATCCTCACAAAATCGAAACCTCCACCAAAAGTCAAATAACAATTATCCCCGTCTTCCTTGTTTGCACCTCTACAACTTTCGTGAAGAGTCCCAGTTCCAGATCTGAGGTTTAGGGCACGGTCAATGCCAACTCTCAGGAAAATTTAGTTATGTCCTGAGATTTCGGGTTCTGTCCAACAGCAGCTTGTAAAATCGATCAAGGCCAGATCCAAGAAATTCAAAATTCTTTCTCTGGCCATAGATCGAGGTATTTTGAAAGAGCTTTCCAACGCTACCTCTTGTGCGTCGATCCGACATCGGGAGTGATCGCAGCAGCAGATCTCGTCGGGTCGCGCGCTGTAAAATAGCAGCTTCAGATCCGTGGACAGCAAGGTCAACTAGTGAAGACCGGAACCGACACGCCTTCTGCGAGGCGAACCGATGTGCCGCCGTCCCAATGAGCGCCTCTCCAGGAGCCAACGTCACAGCGGTACCACTCCGGGCCCACTCGGACCCGCCGATGACCATGTGGGCCCCACGTTCATGAATACGCGTGCCGCTGAAGCTACATCAAAACGCTGCCCGTCAACCCAAGTTCGGTCCTCCCGGGCCCCATTTGTAGCCCATTACCTCCCTACGTGGAGTGGGCAGTAGAAACCATTTCTGTAACTAGTGTAATAATTGTTTAACCGGGAGTTACTATCTTGGCCAGGATCGTCTTCCCCACGCCCGGGGCGTGGAGGTAAACTCGCCCCCTCTCTCTTATCACATTTGCTTTACTCGTATATTTTTGAATGCCGTTGCATGAGTGATAGGTTATTCTAGCTCGATCATAATTATTATCACCGCTGCGAGAGAGAGTGAGTGACCCGTCCCGTGACACGATCTGAGTACACGCGGAAAGCCGATACCCGAGACTCAATGTCGGTTTCTCAACCGCGCACGATCCCACGTCTTCCCTCGCTTAGGGATGATCGTGAGCTAGAGTCCCAGGTCCCGTGTCCGTCCCACATCAGAAGCTTTGGCGGGATGGGGGCTTCCATGATCTCCCTAGAGAAGGGAGCGTGGAAGTCCATGTCGTCATCGATTAGTCCGTGATTCTTAGCGACCAAGAGAACGTCGTCCAGGTATCGGGCTTTGTCCTTGATCACGTCGATGCGCTGGAGCCGACAATCCATCTCCGGGTTGGAATGCAGTGGGCAGCGTATCCTTGGTGCGGGCTGGCTGCGCGATCGTCGGGTCCTGGCGACCGAGGCGTGGGACGCCTCGCGTGCTTGGCGAGGGTTTTCCCCTGTGTATCCCCGCTCGCCCTCCCGTCGCTCGGGTAGGGTGCATTGGGGCTTGATCCACTGGTTCCGAAGCTCCTGGCAGAGCTCTGTCAGGGCTCGGATGTACTGGCAGATTTCATCTAGGTCACATGGGGTGACCTCTCATTGGGGATGAGCGGAGGAAGCTTCATGCGATCCCCGGCGGGAGCTGGGTCCCTGGTGGGAGCCGCGTCCCCAGTTGCTGGCATTGCGGAGGCTTCCACGGGGTGCCATAGTTGTCTGCTCGAGATTCCCATAGACGGCGTCAAGAAGTGTAGAGGCTGAAAAATGGTTCGTATGCCACGTACCACATTCTCTATTTATTTCTTGGAGAAGTCGTCTCGCGCCTGTGGAAGCCTGCAAACACCAGAATCCAGAAAGGCATCAGAAGGAGTCCCGGGTGTTACCCCAGGGGACAACCCTCGGATGCTTAAGTCAGCAACGGTTTAATGGAGAACAGAGAAGAGCGAGTTTGAGAGAGAGAGGGAAATCGTAGACGAGGGCTGAACGGTCGTGTAGATCCTCGGAGGGAGTGCTCGCCGCTCCCAGTGCTCACTCGGAGAGTGCTCGTTGGGTGGTAAGGTAGTCGGAGGAGAGTTTCCCTTTCAACGTTGGTCGTGGCTGCTTCCTTCTCGTTGTCCCATAGGACATGTAGCTCTATTCTCTTGTGTAGCAGTGTAGGTGTTTAGTAGAAGAATCTACCGTCTCTGCTTTCTCTTTCGTTCTTCCTTTTATAGGGGTTGTCCTGGAGCGAGGGGCCTCATCCCTCGACAGGGAAGGGCGTTCGTAGTAGAGTAACCTTCTCCGCTATAGCGGCGGAAGTTTCTCATTGGAGGGCGATTACCCCGGTGTTGGCTGGTCCCGGGACTAGTCTTACGGCGCTCGTGGGGCGTGCTCGCCCGTTATGGGGTCAACGGTCGATCGCTGGAGGGTCCTTCGGGGATAACTGCGCTTGGTCCGTAACCCTTACGCCTTATGGAATTTGATGCTCTTTTGGGCTGGGCCTCTCCTTGGTGGTCCTCATCCGCCGCCGCTTGGGCGCGCTCCCTTGAGAGCTATCTGTTGTGGGACCGTCATTACTGGGCCATTTTTGGGCCCAACCGGATTTACCCTCCTCAAAAATAACATCTTATTGGCCAATGATTGATGTTGTTAGAGAGATTCAAGTGAAACCAAAAAGCAAGCTGTTGGTCCGCTTGAAGGCTGATCATAAAAAGGTCTTTGACTCAGTTAATCAAAATTTTATACTTCACATGATGGAAAGGATGGGGTTCCCAAATATCTGGTTAGAGTGGATGGAAAGCTGCATCGACACACCATCCTTTCTCCATTCTCTTGAATGGCAGCCCAGAAGGTTTTTGCTCGAGTACTAATGGAGTCCGGTAGGGAGAACCCTTATCACCATATTTGTTTACTATAGCCATGGAGGGATTCTCTAATTTGATGGGTGAGTGTTGAACGAGTAAAATTAAGTGCACATTTTTTGTAGCTATTTAAATAGCCACACATTCTCAATTTCATAAATTTAATTTTTATCAGATAATTTAAGTTCCGGTGTGGATAAATCTCTACTGATCGCAGTCAATATTACTTTACATCGACACAGAATCCGAACACCTTTGATTAACAATCAAAAGACATGTTTAAAATCTTTACGATGTCTGCCTTGAAACTTATGGAATTTATTTAAATTCGTCATTGAGTTGAGGCTTAGTCTTGACCGAGCTGCTGGGTTCATCCCAGGCTCAGGCAGACCTTTAATTAGATTTTGGTGAACTGTTAAGCTATTCACATAAACATTACTGAAATATCAAATTTTTGGCCCCCAAATGAGGATTTTTACAGCCTTACTGGGACAAGGATATATTTGCAATCTCCTTTACAATTGACCCAACAAGTAGTCCTCAAATTCCATAGATTTACATTTATTATTCAAAAAAAATCTTCATCAATTACAGTATTTTGAAGAGATGCAGAGTAATGTTGTAATCTTGAGGCACAGCTCTCCCCTTTTTTCTCCATTCGTCAACTCATTTTTTCTGTGGAATCACGTTTTGGAGATAAACATCATTGGTTTCTTGAGATTTCTCACAAAGGTACACCAATTTGGACATACATTTGTTCTTCTTTTCCTTTAGGCAGAGTTTTATCCTCTTCTTCAATTATTAAATTTTATCTATCCATGGAATCATGTTCCGGAGGTGAACTCCGTCGGTCTCCTGAGATTTTTTACAGAAGCACGCCCATTTGGACATACATTTGTTCTTCTCTTCCTATAGGTAGAGTTTTCTTCTCTTTTTTCTCATTTATTAAATTGCATCTGTCCATGGAATCTTATTCTGGACGTGAACTCCGTCGGTCCCCTGAGATTTCTCACAGAGGCACACTGATTTGGATAGACATCCGTTCTTCTTTTTTGGACGACTGCACTCACCCCAGCGGACGTGCCTATTTTTTTGAAATGTTCACTTGCTAAACATAAGCTTCACTCTGCACTTGCCTCTTATGAGATCCCTGTACGAAGTCCTCAGGCCGCCATTCCTCCAAGCTTCTGCTCGCCAAGTGAGGGACACTTCCAAAATCTAGGCGCGCTCCTCAAACAGGTGGCTCTACATGTGATGGATCTTCCTCCTCGAGATGATCCTTGTGCTTCCTTGCACAGGGTCTTCGAACCACCGTTCTTGCAAGCTTCTACTTGCCAAGAGAGATCTCTCTTCTATTTGCCTGGGTAAAGGGTCATATTTATAGTGGTTTGGTTGAAAAGTTGGTCATTGATAGGGGCAGAGCCTTCCTTTACAAACTTCTCCGGGCATGGAGGAGAAAAGAGACTTTTCCTTTTCTTTGTGGGCATGAGGAAGGGCAGAGACTTCTTTTGCAAACTCCTCTGAGCATGGAGGAGAAAACGGAGTTTTTGTTTTCTTTTTGTTTCTTCTCCTAGGGAGGAGAAAAGGGACATTTTCTTCTTTTCTTTCCTCTGGGTACGATACGGGGTTCGAATCCCCCTCAAGCTTCTCCTTCTTCTATTTTTGTGTTTAGAGAGTGACGTACAATCCCCTCAGGCTTCTCCTTCTTCACTTTCTTCCATTTTAGTGTTAGAAGGAGAGCAACGTACAACCCTTCCTCGGGCTTCTCCTTCTTTGCCTTTTTTCATAGGTCGAAAGTAGCGTACAGTCCTTCGTTGGGCCTCCCCCCTTCTTCACTTCTTCTATTTTTTTGTTAAGGGGGGGGGGGGAAGGTAGTGTAAGGTTTTCTCCCCTGGCTTTTCGCCTTTTCCTTTCTTTTCTTTCCTTTGTATTTCTCTTCCCTGTAATGGAGATAGAGGGAGAAAAAGGACATTGCATGTATTTCCATCCTGGCGTTACTTTGAAGTGGCCACTCTCTTTCCTCCTTCATCTCTTTTCTTCTCGCTTCCTTCTTTTTTGTTAGAGATGGGGAAGGGAGAGAATGAGTGCGAGGCTCATTGGCTCCTCTCACCGACCCTCTGGGCATTGTTGGGAAGACATCTAGGCATTGTTGAAAAGATGTTTGGGCATTGGAGAAAAGACGAGATCCATCTAAGGGCTTCTCCTCCCCTAATTTCCTTCTTTTTTGAGTTAGGGAGATAGAGATAGTCGGACGTATTGCAGACACATCCCCTCCGGGCATGACTATGTGAGAGAGAGAGAGGGCAACATAGAGAGAGGAGAACCACGTCGGTAGGCATCAGTCTCGCCACCTCCGGTCACTGCTGTGTAGTTGCAGAGGAAGAGTGTCACGTCCCGATGCAAAATATCGAGGCGCGACGAGTCGAATCATTCGTGTCGATCAGAGCATGCATATAAGGGGGTCCAACCTCAATGGAGATAATATGAAAGGATGTTATTATTTCATCAAATAAGGTTTTACAACACACTAATCCTCAAGGGACAATATTACAACTTCCAGTTACACTTAATTCTAGCAAGAGCAACAATTAAATCTAGAGAATCTAATTTAACTTGGTCTCTCTTTCACTTTTGCCCATCCTCGTTTGTTTGGGGTCCTTCATCAGAACTACCTAAAATGTTAACCGAAAACGCAGGGTGAGCACAAAGCTTAGTAGGACTTATATCTCTATATCAGGTAGCTTTAAGTAATTAACATTTTTAGAACAAGGTAATGTGCTATGACGAGAATTGCAATTAAAACATGAATCATGAGCATGAGAGAGAGAGAGTAAAGAAAAGCTTGTATATATAATCACAAGTAAACAAGTTGATAAGAGTAAGACTTTCAAGAACGATTATGTAGAATGTATAATAATTGGCCATTTCACGCAGCTTGTACGAGTCAAGCGTTTCATGTAATTCTAGCAAGTCAAGTATTTCACGAATGAATGGAATGTCATAAACGAATCTATCAAGCAAGTACTCGGTGCAATGCCACACCAGGTCAATATAGCTCCCATGGGCACAAATACTTTCGGGTGCTCCCCCCAGGATCAGACCAGGTCCCATTAATGCCAGGCATTAGTTATTATGAATCATTGATCCCAAGTATTTATTTAGACATCCACATAAGGTACATGGCCAAAGAATTTTCAAGAAAAGCTTAAGAAACGTAGTGTAGCACACAACTAGTCATTTAGTTGTGGAGGACTCTAGAGGTGGCCCTTATAGGCTCAAGAGGTGACTCTCGTCATGTAGCACTTTGAGCCATTTCAGCCTCAAGAGGTGGCTCCCATAATGTAACACTTTGCCCCGCATGACACTTAGCTCCTACACTCCCAAATGGTAGTTTATGGCTAAAGTATAGATTTATTTTCATTTCTAAGGGCATGAAGAGTAATTGAAGTTTACAAGAGAATTTGAAGGATGATTGAAGGCATAATGTTTAATGACGTTAAGACAAATGCGGAAAAGAGTTGTCGATCAAGGCATGATCAACTCTTTCAGAAATTTGTGTAAGGTATTTTTAAAATTGAGTTTTCCTTAGTCGGTGTTTAGCGAGAACACCAAGAATTCTAGGCCACATAAGAGGTGGGATAATGGGAGGCTCCCCTTGCGTTGCAAGTACCTAATTAAATAACCACTTATCCACTTAAAGTGTTTGTCCGTGGACCTCTTTCCTTAGACACCGGTCTTTCTTGATAATCTTGCTAGCTACACGATTTTGTCGGAAACCCGAAACACTTAATTCATTTTAAGAAGAATCCAGGAAATGAAAGAGTTCAACGGATAGTCCAAATCCTAGGGAACAATCCAATGAAAGTGTGAAATGCGAGAAACTTGAAGAATTGGCATTCACTCAGGTCGCCACTAATTCAAGAATTCGCGTCTAATAGAAAGGGGCCAATTCTAGAGTTAAATTTATTTAGAAAAATCTATATTTTAAATTAGCGGCCGTTCAAAAAGGTGCTATATCTTTAATTCACGTCACTGTAAAAGGACGCTCATTCAATAGATTATTATTTTTCTTTAGGCTAAAATGAAATCATTTTAAATTGGTGTCCGTGTGCAAGGGCGCTGAATGTTCAATTCGCGTCCGATAAAGAGGGCGCTAATTCTATATTTTCCCACTTATTTGGTTTATTAATAAATTACATGAATCGGCGTCCCTACAGAAGGGCGCTATTTTGTGAATTAGTGTCCGTTCAAGAGGGCGCTAATTCTTTTCATTACATTTTGCCACATATCCGACAAATACGTTTACAAGCACAAGTAACTGCTCATTTCTTTTTAAGGGACGTGAACAGTAGCACTTTGATTTCTATCAAGAATTTCATGGATCAAGACATATGATAATCAAGAGGAAAATATAAGGATCCTAGAAACATGCTCATATAAATTTTAGCATACTTGGTTCCATAGATATTAAATTTTTAAATATGGGTGAATTTATTTAATCATCAAAGAATTGGCGTCAACTGTTGTGGGCGCCAATTAATTGGCATCTGGGTGCCAGCCGCTATTTCAGGAATTGGCGCCCTTCTAGAAAGTCGCCCATTAATTGGCATCCACTACTCTGGTCGCCATTTCTTTGTGAAACAAAAAGCTTCCGATTCAACGTAAAACACAACATTATTTGCCTACATGCTTCTACTATCAAGTGTTTTGCCTAGATACATGGAACACCTACCTGATTGAATGGAAGAGGAAGAAGAGGAAGAACGAAATGACCACCCCGAGCTCCCTTTTCCTTCAAATTCTTCCCAACGTGTAAAGCAAAATGGGTGATTAGAGGCCTATTTATAGGTAAAATCTGACCAAAACAGTAAGATTCCTTTGCCACATAAATTAAACTCATCTACCACCTAACTCAATGTTCATTAGACTATTCCACTAACCTTCTTTTAATAAGGCACAACCAACATTCCGGTGCTTTACTTTTTGGGCCATCCTTCAAGAATTGTACTAATTTATTCTAAAAATGGGTGTTTAAAATGGGCTACCCATTTCACTCTATTTGGTCCATTACTCCCAATTTAACCCAATAAGGGTTGTCCAATAGTCCAATTGCCAATCATAATCATTTTAGTCCATTAACTTCAATTTCAACCCATTAAGGTTTATTTCATAGCCCAAATTATTAATTCTAGGGAATTTGATTAGTTCTCTTGAAATTTAAGCTATTTAATTTCAAGAAAAAAATATAATCTCATCATTTCTTTTAACTCAATTGAAATATTTTTTTTATGAGTTACTACATCCTCCCCCACTTAACAGAATTTGGTCCTCCAAATTCACATCACGTAATTTGTAAAATTTAAAATTTAAATAGAGGGTTCAAATTTCTAAGTTGAGATCAAATCAGGATATCTTTTCGTGATCGAATCCTCTAATTCCAAGTAGCTTCTTTGAATCCTTGTCTGCTCCATTGGACTTTCACCATCGGTATAGCCCTATTTCAGAGTCGGTGTAGCTTCCGATCCAATATCTTGATCGGTCTTCCTCATAAGAAAAATCCTTCTATAGCTTCAAGTCATTGAATTGAATCACATGCGAAGGACCATACACATATTTCCTTAGCATAGATACATGAAATACATCATGAACACCAACCAATTGTGGAGGTAAAACCAACTTACATGCCACTTCCCTGATTCTTTCCAGAATCTCGAAAGGGCCAATAAAGCTTGGACTCAACTTTCCTTTGACACCGAACCTTTTAATTCCTCGCGTGGGTGAAATTTTCAAGAAGACATGCTCCCCCACTTGAAATTCATGGTCTCTTCTTCGATTATCGGCATAACACTTTTGCCATGATTGAGAAATTTTCAGCCTTTCACGGATCAATTGAATATTGTGAGTTGTATCTTGAATAATATCGGGGCCAATCAATCATTTCTCTCCAACTTCACTCCAGCATAGAGGTGATCTACAGCTCCTACCATATAGTGCTTCAAAAGGCGCCATTTGTATACTAGACTGATAGCTATTGTCATATGCAAATTCAGTCAAGGACAAGTGTTCATGCCAACTTCTGCCAAAATCTATCATACACGCTCTCAACATATCTTTGATAATCTGATTCGTCCTCTCAGTTTATCCATCCGTCTAAGGGTGGAAAGCCGTACTAAAATTCACCCTAGTACCCAAAGATGATTGCAAGCTTTTTCAGAAGTAAGAGGTGAATCTCGGATCTCTATCCGAAATAATAGAAGTTGGAAACTATTGTTGTACCCAGATAATTTCCCAACAAAATACCAAGAAATAAGCGTTTGGGAATTTCCCCGAACACCTTTAAAGAGTGGGCTATCCAGTCCCTCCTATGGCTCCCTGGGCCCAGCCAAGGGTCCCAACCCGCTAGCAGTGACCCACAACAACATCAATAATTGATTGGGGCCACCCCCGATCACTCAGTTTGCGGGTTTACCCGCGTTCATCACAGCCACCCGGGCCAACCCGGGGATGCCCTGACGACAAGCCATGACACGTGGCACCTAGCAACGAGGTCGAGATCTACCCCCAAGACGCCTCCATCCAACCTTCTGAGGCCAAAGGAAGACTTATATTGGTCAACCACATGCCTTAGAATCCCATAGCACCCGTATGCGGCCCATACATGCATATCGGGAATTTTCCCGAACACCTCGCGGGTGTGCATATCCCAGCCATTCTACAACATGCCGAGGGCCAATCCGCAGCTCCAGCACTCCAGCCACACCCTATGACAACTCTCCAAAGAGTCGGGGCCACCCCCGACCCTCAGACACGCGGTGACAAGCCATTTATTTTCAGCTCCCGGGGCGACCTGGGGCTGCCCGCCAACCCACCGTACTACACAGGCATACGCCATGAGCGCCGGGCCCACATGCCAGGAAGGCCCTCTCTCGGCTCCTGTGAGCCCCCGCCCTCAGCCCAAGGCCCAATATAAGGCTCGTCGATCACCGACCCAAGCCGATCGATAACCCGAGGTGTGTCGGGAATTTCCCCGAACACCTTGCGAGCGACAATGACAACACGATGACGACAAGCCCCACGGGCCAATCCCAGCATCCCGGAGCACCCCGTCCTTCAAAGGACAACCCCAAGTGACATAGAAAGACCCCTGGGGCCACCCCTCGGGGCCACGGCTCCCTCGGGGGGGAGTTCGCCCCGAGTGTGGCCGCGCCCCGGGGAGGGTGAACTCCCTTGGGGGTCATGCCCTCCTCCCAACCCAAGGGCCCCACAGTCATCTTCCAGTCCCAGTCTCTCCCAGTCCCAGGCAAGATCAACCGACGTACCCGTTCGTGGAAGGATTCGATGGCGGAGCCTCGGGATCGCACAAAGTCCCACACGTCAACGTTCTTGGTCCACACGCGCAAGCAACCGGTCAACCAGTCAAGAGCATCGTATCCTTTCTCTGTCGCGGTAACACTGAGTCAAAGTGGGGCCAAAATAAGTAAAAAAAGGAAATTTTATAGGGTGGGGACCGCCCCCTCTCTCTCCCCCTGCTTTACTCAGCGTAACCCCCCCCCATGGGGGGGTTTAGGCGGACCAAATCTGACCCCCAGGTTGGTCCGCCTAAACCCCTCCAATAACAAAAAAAAAGAAACATTTTTTTATCAAAAAAATCCATCCATCCCGATCCGCCTAAACCCCAGCCAGAATAAAAAAAAGGTTTTTTCTAAAACAAAAAAACCCCAGCTTTACTCCACGTAAACCCCCTGGGAGAGGGGTTTAGGCAGACCAAACCATGCCCCTAGGTTGGTCCACCTAAACCCCCTTCCCCCACTCTGAAAATTAAAAAAATGTTATTTTCAGGGGTTTACGCGGACCAAGTTCTACCCTCAACTTGGTCCGCCTAAACCCCCCTGACCCTTCGTATTCCTCTATAAATGCCCCCTTGGAAGCTCAAGGGGCATGCATGCAACAACATATGAACTGACTGTCGCACATCCAGACTTCCGCAGGCACCCGGCAAGCAAGGACGGACGCAAGGAGCTAAGTGTGCGTGCGTGGTTGGCTTGTTGATCAGCTCACACACGCCGATGGTATGTCGATCGCACTTCCCTCATACAGCGTTTAGCCATCGCACACAAGCCTATCTTCGTCGCACGTAAGGCGTTATGACAACGGCAAACACACCCGCATTCTGGGTCCACCCGCACATGACAACCCACGGTGGCTACACAGATGCCATGATACTGCACCTACTTTCATCACAGAACCGTGTGCCTACAGCTCTCCCCACGCTGGCCGTCGACTGCTCTGATCGATGACTTGAGTTAGCTGGACCCCGGCCTGGAAGTAACATTCCAGGGACCGGCCTAGACTCCCCAGCATGAAGATGCTCACCTCTATGGACCTGTACTCGACTGCTCATCCCGAGCCGCATCTGGCCCTCCTCTAGGCGACGACTAGTATCCCTCCCTGCCATCCAGTCTAGCCCTCCCCCAGCAAATCGGGCATGTCCCTAGCCTTGTGGAGAGTTTCTGCAAAAACATGTGGATGCCCGCCTTATTATGCATTGACCCGGGGACAGACCCACATGTCGACATTGTCCCGCGGCTTGCACCAGTTGTACTTTGGCCTCCTCGGCCCATCTGTAAAGCCCACATGGCTCTCATACAGCATGAAACTACTTGAATACATGTACCTATACCCGGGTCTCAGCTCCTTCCTGCACTACCCAGTGTGTGTCCAGCTTCTCTCACTCCAGTGAACCAAACCTCCCAGTCAAATGCGCCCTTATAGCTGCAGGATACCCCTGGCCCCATTGTCCATGGCTTGAGACATATACAAACTTCTCTTCAGCACAGAACAAAGGTGTTCAGATGATCAATCCAATGTAAATAAACACCGATAGCTTGCGGTCGGTGGCGAAAGACGTCTAGTACATGATTCCCCACAATCGTCTGTGCACTCACACCCATGGAACCTTCTCTCTCCACGTGTCGCCCGACTTCCCGAGCCCACGTGCCGCGTCCTGGGGACGCTTCCTTAATCAACCTTCGGTTCCACAGGTGATTGTCGAGAAATCGACTGGCACACCCGCACCCCATTCTAGTTACATTAACCCCAGAAACTTCTCGTGCCATTCGACCCCCTCTCGACCTTCCGTAAAAGGCAAGTGCCCGGTACCGTCGTGAGAGGCATATGGCTATGAAGGAGGATACCTGAGATATATCAAACTCCAGTATTTTCCTATCTCGCTTTATTCCTTCCCTCATCTCGGTCATCGATACCTGACTCACCATAACAAGGATGGCACACCCGGTGGGACGTCTCCCCCCTTTCTTCTTTCTGCTGAAGAGAAACCTATGCCAGCCCTGAAGCCGTGGTGCCCTTTTTCCTTTCCTTGCAGGAGAGGTAGAGGGGGACACACGCGCGCACTTCTCGGCAGCTTCCAGTTCGCGTTTCGACAGTCGGACCGCGCTGGGCGACCATCTCCGACTGTCGCCTCTCCAACAGCCAGCATTCCAGCAACTATGGCGGCCGTGACCTATGGCCCCATTGTCATCACCACCAATGCACGGGTGGGCTACTTGGCGACGCCGATCACTTTTGGCGACTTCGCCCCGATCATCGAATCGCCCTACTTCCTGGGCGTGATCCCTGTGGCTGTTCCGCAGCTGATTCCAGTTCCTCTGCCTATTTGTGCTGTCAACGCGTCGGGCTCTGCTCCAGCTTTGGTGGCCCGCCCGAGCGTCGGACTTGGGACAGCCACCATCGGCCCCCGCAGGGGTCCCAGATCGTCTCTTGCCCGGACAAGCGTCGGCTCCCAGGCCCAGCTTCGGCTGATCTCCAGCACGGGCCCTGTGCCCTGGACTTTGATTACTACTTCAGCACTTTGCTCGGGCCTTCAACCCCGAGTCCCAGTCAAGTCGGCACCCGACGCGGGCTTCCTTCCCCGAGTCTCCGGCTCCCCAGTGTTTCACTCGGGTCTCCAACCCCGAGTCCCAGCCAAGTCGGCACCTGGCACGGGGTTCTTGCCCTGGGTCCCCGGCTTCCCAGCATCTCACTCGGGCTCTCAGCTCCGAGTCCCAGTCGAGCCAACCCCTAGCACAGGTTCCACACCTCGGGGGCAAGGCTCCCCAGCACTCTAGTCGGGTCTTTCAACCCGAACCCCAAAAGAGTTGTCACTCAATATGGCTTCCCAACCCCGAGTTCGAGGCTCCCCAGCATCCAACCTGGGTACACAACCTCGGGTCTCACCAAGGTTGGTTCCCGACGTGGACTCTCCACATCAGGCCCTTGGCCTCCTAGCTCTACCACGGGGTCTCTCCCCCTACCATCCAGCAACGCCAAATCCCAGCATAGGTCTCCCTCTTTAGGATGCGGCAATCTTAGTGCCCGCTATGGGCCCTCTGTCTCACCCTCCAGCTATGTCAGCACTCGACGTAGATTTACAACCTCGGGTTGCTGGCACTCCAATATCTTCTACAACATTGGTTCTCGATGCAAGAGCGCCATTTTGAGCATCAACGACACTTCTGTCGGCTCGGGCAAGAGCCTACACCCGAGTCACTCAGCCATTGGCTCCCGATACGGGCCTTGTGTCCCGGAGGCCGATTCCAGTGCTTTCGGCTGACGGCCTGGCACTGCCAACAATGGGAGATCGGGTTTTCTCCGTCTACCACCTTGGAGCAGGATCTTCCTTGGCTCCCCAAAAGAAGCGTCGCCACGGCCGTAAAGGCAGGCGACTCACCGCTACAACTAGCAATTCCGGCAAGACCATCCTTGTCTGTGACCTGCGGATTCATCTCAATGGAGGTAAACCAATGATACCCTGAGAGCGGACCGTCCCTAAGGTCCCCACCACCAACTGCTTCAGCCTCCCGCGGTGGACGCGAGAGGATAAAGCAGAGCTCAGAGAAGCATGCGCCTCAGCAGTAGTTCATGGGCACCCGCACCAGCCCAATACCCAGGCTCCCAAGTCTTGTCGAAGGAACGATGACAAGGGAGATCAACAACTTAGCCTAAGAAGAATCTGGGTTACCCCAGAAGAGGCTCAAGCTATTTGGAGGGCACATACCAAGAACCCCTACCGAGCGCTCAGGCGTGCTATCGGGCGGGACATAGCCACATCTACATCGGCACAGTCCGATGACACCCAACCACTCAGCATCCCCCACTTAAATAAGTGAAAACAAAGAAGGGCTCATTTCGGGCCCCGCCAGCACTCAATTCCTAGTTCTCCTCAAGTCGACACCATGATGGAGGCTCCACCACAACGAACCTCGGTCTTTGACAAGCTGGGGACACCAGTCCGCTCTGAGAACCATTCTCAGAAAAAGCGGATGATTTGGCTCATCAACGACGCGATTCGGGTGCTCGCGTGTTATACCACCGGACACCTGCCCGATACTCAGTCTGATGACCTAAACTAGCCTCTTATCCAGCTCAGGAGGCCTCGCCATCAAACTCAACCTTTGACGCCGTCGGGCCACATCGACACTTCCACCTGACCTCAGGCATCAGAACGTGCAGAAGAGGTTCCAGCTGAGGGCCGTGGCACGCCTATCAACACAGACCCATCCAACAATGATCCTCCAGCAAATGAAGTTCAAGTGGTGACCATCGAGACTCTCGTGAAGGAGAACAAACATTTGATGGCCCTCCTGCAATACCTCCTTCAAGAATGAGACCTTCACCCTCAGCAACTTGCTAGGCCTCCGGCCGAAGCACCAGCACTACCAGTGGGGCACAATGGTGTCAACACTTCAGCGGAAGCTGCCCAAACCCCGATAGTAGCCGGGTTCGGTATGCCTCCAGTCGAAGCTCATCCGCGAGCATCCAATACGCTAGTACCCAAAAATCTTATGGCACATCGCCAGATGATCGAGCGGATTGTCGAGACAAAGCTCGCCCAGTATGGGGAGGGGGTTGTCACCATAGACCTCTATAATGTCCCCTACCCGCTCCATCACCAGTTGAAAAAGCTCCCTCCGGAGTATGCCAAGCCCCCGAAGCTACATAAGTTCGACAGGCAGGGGTCTCCACATGAGCACTTGGCCTACTACATTACGGCCATGCGTGAGCTAGTGCAGGACGATACATATCTCCTCCGCTACTTTGCCACTTCACTTATGGGAATGACCTTTACTGGTATTCCCACCTAAATCCCAACTCAGTGATCTGATAGAATAGATGGACGTACTGATACCCACAGATGGAGTATCTATAGACGATCTAGAGGGGGATCAATAGATCAGTCACCCACTAAAAACTTACTACAGCAGAAACAATTGTGGAATATAAACAAACTACTGTAGGACTACCGGAAGGCACTTAATCACGACCAGAATGGAACAAATCGAACAGATCGACTCTCACGCGATCCTAAACAATCATCTATTGAGCGATGAATAGAAATGAAGGACAAATGCAAACCACATTCAATCGCACAGTGGACAGTGGAATTTTAAGGTGGTTCGACCTCAAACCCGAGGTCTACGTCCACCCCATGCTCAAACTAGAGTGTGGCTTAACTGCTGATACACAACTTCTGCTGATCCACAGCTTCGGGGTAAAAACCCTACAACCACTGGGCCTTACAGCTTACGCCGACCAGAGGATACCACACCTCTACAACCGCTGGGGCTTACAGCTTTACCCATCCAGAGAATACCACACCTATGCAACTGCTGGGGCTTACAACTTTACCCGTCCAGAGGATACCACACCTCTGCACGCTGAGCGTCACAACTTGCTCCGCTGACAAACAGCTTGAAAAATAGTTTCTTAAACGAAAAGAAAACAAACGGAGAAATAAGAATCCACGAAGGAATATAGCTCAACACTGAATAAATTCAGCTTTGATTTTGAACCTGGAGACTGAAGAACAACCTTTCTCTCTCAATTCTCTCAAAACACTTCTCTCAGAACTCTACTTCTTCTCTGCTCTCTCTATCTTCTTTTTCTCTCTGGATCGTACAGGCGCTAGCTCTCTCTGCTTCAGCTCTCAATTACTCAATTTGCTCTTCTGGCACGATCAATCTTCTCTTGAAGGAGAAGCTTCTTATTTATAGTAACAATAGAGAGGTAGGGCGTGTGCTCTCCACGATTCCCGCCCAAACACCTTGGTCACGTGGCAGCATCCCAACTTACTGCTTTACATGTGTCACGATCCTGGCACCTCCTCCAATCTTGGATCACGTGCCATTCTTAATCTTCATGAAAATGCATCTGTCAAGGCATCAGACATAAAGTCACATTCAGACAGTTATACGAGTTATAAAGGGATTGCACGGAGTAAATATTCTGGCAAAACTGGAATGCACAGACTCAATATGGCATTCACACACACATGCACAAACTCAACATATATGCATAGAGTTGACTTTAACACAAGGCCTACGAATGCACTGACTATGTATATGCAATGTGCAAGTGTTGCACAGACATGTATAACCCGTGAGTGGCCTTGCTTAGACTACGACAGTGCGAAGATAAGAGTTGCACAGACTTAATGTGCTCAGTGCAGATATTGCACCGACTCGAATGCTTGCGACTATGGTTATTACACCGACTAACCACAAGCAACAAATGCACCGACTTAGAAACTCATGTGCACAAGACCGAGCATGAGGCAAAAGATGCAGCGATGCAAGAGTTGCAACGACCGTGCTTGTGCTATACGAGAAGATTGCACCGACGATGTGTGCTTGTGCATGAAGTGAAAACGCGCACTGAACTGGCATATGCACGGACCCTAAGCGCTCGCAGCAAGAGCTGCACTGACCTAATGAAGACATTGCACCAAGGCAATACTTGCACCGAGACGTAAAGTGAGACGCAAACAGAGATGCTGGATATGCACCGTGTCTAAGCTATGAGAGACGCAAAGTATATGATATATGCAAATGTGTGCCTGTAACCCAATCATTCAATCTTTCATGCAAACCCATGGTGAGTTATAGTGTTTACTATCATCAAAACCACATGGGCATAACAATCTCCCCCTTTTTGATGATGTCAACACTATGAGTCACACTGACTCATGTCAAATTATTTTCCCCCTTTGACTTCAGCAAAAAGAAAATAGTTTGAGAGAGAGAAATACAAACATGCATGATATGATTGAATTAAAATGCTCCCCCTGAATATATGACTTTCCCCCAAGAGACATAATGTCTCTCTATCTCCCTAAGTTCTCCCCCTTTGAAGCAGTATAAACAATTCTCCCCCTTTGAGATCAACAAAATAGGAGGAAAGGAAGAGAAGAGATATATGGAAATCAGGGAGGATGAAGGAGACTGAATAACATTCTATGCAATGGTTCAGGAAATGAGCAAATTATAAAACAACCCTTAGGATATAAGAGTCAACAATGTGCATTCTTAATGAAATTCAGGTTTAACAGTTATAGAGAATAGAGTAAAGCAACTGACTTCCTGAAATAGGGCTATAGACTCTGTTTATAGCAATGAACCTAAAACACATAGCCACAATAAACTAAGTCAGGACAGTACCCTACTGATTTCAGAAACAGTGAATATCAAGAAAAGTCACTTGAATTTGTATTGAAGTTAAACAGTTGACACTCAATGACTTTTGTTTTCCAATAGTTACAGCAGTTCTTTTGCACTTCTGGTTTCTGAATCTGAACTCATTGAACAGATAAGTGTCATTTATGCCGTTGACATTAGGTGTACACCTTGATCAGAGGCCAGTACCCCAAGGTACTAAGCATAAACTACTATATCTGTTTCTGATCAAAGGCTACAAAGATAGCTTGCACCTTTGACATTAAGGGTACACCTTGATCAGAGGCCAGTACCCCTAGTTACTCAATGAAACCACCCCCATAGATTTGACCAAATGAACAGAGTTAACCTGAAGCACTTCATGACTTAAGGTATTCTCCATTTCTTTGATGGAGGCCTCAGTTTCTCAGTGCAATTCAGTCATTGCTCTGCCACTTTGTTCATTTCTTTTCCTTTAATGATCTTATTTATGCTGCCCTTATAACTTTTAGAGTGACTATTTAAAGACAATACACACTCTAGTTTTCTCCATCTAGACTTCACTAAGTCTGTTATGTTCAGGTACAGTGAAGACCTTTTCTATTCTAACTATGAGAAAACAAAGTTAAGAGCTATAAACAGTTTCTAACACCTTATTTTCTGATGAACAGTCTCTGAACTCTTCAGTCTATTAAGGTTAAACCTTCAGTTCAGTCAAGAAGCAACAGTGATTCTTATAAATGAAGGGTTGCAATAACTACAGCTTATTGTAATGAACCGATAGCAAGACGGTTATTCAATTAGGGTGAAATAAATAATCATGAAGGAACATGAGCAGCTCAAGGAATTTTCAAGAATAGGTCGAATGAAGATGATGTCATGAAATAAGAATGTATGAGATTGAGGAGAGAGAGAGAGTGGAAAGAATTGAACTCTGATCAGACATCACTCAACTCCCCCTGACAATGTGATGCATCGACCTTATCATGCATGAGGAGTGCAGTGCATTGACGTTAACATGCAGAATGTAGACAATGCACCGACCTATGTATATGTACGGTATGCAAGTCCACCGACCTACATGCGGCTTGAGTACAGTATGCACCGACTTATATGCTGAATCCTCATGCAGTGCATCGACTATATCTAAGACATACAATGACTTATGCTCGGTGCAAAGCATGCAATGACTAGAATGCTCACACAATGCAACTGTGAACGTTAAGTGCTTTCGTAATGCATCAACTAGGTGCAAGATGTGCATCAACTAAGACTCTGTGCAACTCATGCACCAACATCAGAAATAGTCTATGCAAGGCATCAAACAACCAATGTACTCAGTGCAAAACAATTTTTCAAGCATCAAACACCCTTTATTCAAAATTTAAAGGACAGACTGACACAAACATCTCAAAGCATTTCAACAAACCGTTCAAGAATAAAATTATTCATCATTTTCCTGTTAAAATTTACAAAGCCCCAATTCTCTTCTTAAATATTTAAATCTCTCATTTCCATGGGGTTTAGTAAAGATATCAATGATCTATTTTTCAGTTTCAACAAACACTAATTCAATTTCATTCTTGCTCATTATATCTCTAAGAAAATGGTGTTTAATTTTGATGTGCTTAGTCTTAGAGTGGTGAACTGGATTTTTAGTAAGGTAGATGGCACTACTGTTATCACATAAAAGTGGAATGCATCTCAGATTTATCTGATAATCTGAAAGCTGGTGTTTAATCTATAGTACCTGGGCAGCACAGTTCCCTGCAGCAACATATTCTGCCTCTACAGTGGAAAGTGCCACTGTGTGTTACTTTTTAGAAGCCCAAGATACTAGGCAACCACCTAGGAATTGGCAATAGCCACTAGTGATGTTCCTATCTACCCGACACCCAGCATAGTCTGCATCAGTGTAGGCTAGAAGCTCTAGCTCACACCTAGAAGGATACCATAAGCCTAGTTCTTGGGTGCCTGCTAAATACCTAAAGATCCTTTTCACTACACTAAAGTGTGATTCCTTAGGACTAGCCTGAAATCTAGCACATAAACATACTACAAATTGAATATCAGGCCTAGATGTAGTGAGATACAAAAGGGATCCGATCATACCTCTATACAACTTTTGATCCACAGGGTTACCTTTGGTATCTTCAACAAGACTTGTTGAAGTACCCATTGGAGCTGCAATGTCCTTGAGGTTATCAAATTTGTACTTCTTCAGGAGGTCTCTTATGTATTTGGACTGAGTGATGAAGGTTCCATCTTTGGTTTTTGTCACATGCAGTCCAAGAAATAGTTTTAGCTCACCCATTGAGCTCATCTCAAATTCTTGTGTCATAAGTTCAGAAAATTTCTTACTCAATTTGGGATTGGTTGAACCAAAAACTATGCCATCTACATAAATCTGAATAATAAGAATGTCAGGATGACTTACCTTGGTGAACAAAGTTTGATCAACCTCACCTCTTGGGAATTTCTTCTCGACAAAGAATCTGCTGAGCCTATCATACCAAGCTCTAGGAGCTTGCTTCAAACCATACAAAGCTTTATTCAATTTATAAACATAATTAGAAAAATCTAAACATTCAAAGCCAGGAGGTTGTCGGACATAGACATCCTCTTTTATTTCCCCATTGAGGAAAGCAGATTGTACATCCATCTGCTGGAGAGTTACTCCTAATGAGCATGCATAAGCCAATAATATTCTAATAGCTTCTAACCTGGGTACAGGGGCAAATGACTCTTCAAAGTCAATTCTGAATTCCTGGTTGTACCCCTGAGCAACAAGTCTGGCCTTATTCTTTACTACATTACCTAGCTCATCAGTTTTATTTCTAAAAACCCATTTTGTTCCAATGACAGTCCCATGATCAGGAGGTGAGACCAGGTGCCACACCTTGTTACTGTCAAACTGATTAAGCTCCTCGTGCATGGCATTGATCCAGTGCACATGTTTGAGGGCACTATCAATGGACTTGGGTTCTACATAAGAAACCAATGCATATGCATTTAATTCATGCTGAGCTCTAAAGTAGCCTCTAGTCCTTGGGGGTTCATGCAAATCACCAATGACATTATCTACAGGATGATCTCTAAGAAATCCGATAATGATGATTTGGTTACCAGGATCTTCATTTACCTCCCCTGGCCTGAATAACAGGCTCCTCTGCATTGTTCTCTTCAGCTTCTTCTTCATTATCTGATTGGTCTGCAGACTGTCCTTCCTTCAGAATTTCTCCATCATCTTCTTTGCTGCATTGACCAACATCAGACTTATTTAGGGACTCATCAAAGACAGTGTGTGGAGATTCCTCAACAGTTTTGGAGTTAAGATTGTACACTCTATATGCTCTAGTGTTTCAGAATATCCAAGGAAAATTCCTTGATCAGTTTTAGGTTCGAATTTATCAAGGTCTCTTTTATCATTAACATGAATGAAACACTTACAGCCAAATACCTTGAAATAAGCAATTGAAGGCTTCTTACCTTTTAGAATCTCATAAGGAGTTTTCTGAGTGAAAGGTCTTACCATAGCTCTGTTGATTACATGGCATGTAGTGTTAACTGTCTCTACCCAGAATTTTCTTGGTAAGGCACCTGTTGAGTAGTGGATAGCGGATCTAGAGGGTAGGGGTGAATAGATCTGCCCCTCTTTTCGCAGTGCAACCCTCTTTAAAGCTAGATAATGATAATACCAACGAAATATAACTAGCTTAACGAAGGATAAAATGATTTGCTTTGCAAGATGATTACGTAATATAGAGATTGAACCTAAGTATACATCTAACACAAAGTAATTGCACAATCAAACCACAACACACAAGATTTTAAGGTGGTTCAGACTGAATCCCCACTCCTACATCCACCCCTCACCAAACCCAGTGAGGCTCCACTAGTGCAGCACACCAAACTGTAAATCGGAAAGACCTCCGATTGCCTTCCTACTAACCACATGTAGGGACGTCAACACCGCAGATCGGTCAACTTCCGATTGCCTTCCTACTAACCACCCGTAGGGACGATCTTCAGTTTCAAATGTTTGAATGAAATGGAAAAAGAACAAGATATGGAAACACTCAAACAAGATATAGAATATGCTCAAAGAGAAAAGATCTTGTCTGAGATTGCTAGAGCTTGAATATGAAGCTTCAATGGTATCTTCTTCCTTGTGAAATGATCTTCATTGGATCACCTTGAGTTGATGAGGAAGATAAAGGATGCAGATTTGATCTCACTTGAAAACCTTGTGAAATCAGCTTTCTTGGATCACCTTGATAGCCTTGCTTGCTTCTGCACTTCCTTGGAGATTGCTTGCTTTGATATGAGCTTGAAACACCTTGGAATGGATGAAGAACTCCAGCCTGAAACACTGTTCACGACGGTGCTATAGTACCCGTGGATCTCCGCCTTAGCCTCCCTTGGTATCTCTTTGTTCCCCTTGAAGCATTTGGGTTTCTAACCCCTCATGTGTTGGTTTTATAGACTTTGAATGGTCCTTGGACATCCCCCAGACCAGATCCACAATCCATGGGGGATTGGGTGACTTTGGGGTTAAACAAATACAAGGAAAGGGGTTCTTCTCGAAGTGGAAAACAAAGTCAACATTGTTGGCTCGGGGCTGGCGATCGACCTGTGGAAGCTGACGGTCGACCGCTACTGTGAAACGCTGTAGAAATGTAGTCCCTGGTATTTTCGGTCGACCTCTACTGGGCTGGCGGTCGACCGCCACTAAGAATCGTGCAGACAGGGAGTTGCTGGTAGGGGCGGTCGACCGCCCCTGGGCTGGCGGTCGATCGCCAGCTCGGCAGACCCCAGGTTATGCCGGGTCAGTCCGTTAACCTCTTTAGCTCCGTCGCTTGAGTCCTTTAGCAGCCCGTTCTCATCTGTGGCATCAACCTTGACTGTCTTGAATATTTCTATTGATTATATCGCTCATATAATCAAAATTTTGTTCCGGGGGCTCCGCCCCCAGAAACCCGCAAGGGGCACTGCCCCCTTGACCCCCGCGACTTGACCGGGCAGGTCGATCCCCGTGACCTGACGGCGTAGGTCGATCCGCGTGCGAGAGCGCAATCATTGAGCTTTCACTTTTGCCATCTCCACTCCATTCCTTAGCATATCTGTCATGAAAGAACATCAAGTAGTTTAGTCATATAAGAGTGGTAAAACATCAATGACTTATAGTGTTTAGCCATTATCAAAATCAAGAATATCAAATAACTCAAATGACCACAGGATGATGTCGAATGACCCAAGTGACCACAAGATGACTCAAATGACCACAGGGGCACAACATCACCTTCAACTAGGAGTGTACAAGCCATCTTCACAAGTGTCCGGTTCCTCCTCTCCACTACTCCATTCTGCTCAGGTGTTCTTGAGGAGGAGAACCGTTGAGTAATCCCATTGTTCCTGCAAAAATCAGTAAATTGTGAGTTTTCAAACTCACCTCCATGATCAGACAGAATATTCTTAATTAAAATTTTAATTTATTATTTTATTTTCAAGTAGAACTCCTGAAACTCTGTGAATGCATCATTTTTGTGAGTCAAGAAAAACACCCAAGTAAACCTAGAGAAGTCATCCACTAATACATATCCATACCTCCTACCTGATAAGCTAACAGATCTTGTGGGTCCAAAGAGGTCCATATGTATCAGCTCATAAGGTTTGGAAGACAGGTTTTCGGTTTTAGATTTGAATCACTTTCTGGTTTGCTTGGACTATGTACATGCATCACAGACTTTATTTTCCTTCTTAAAAGATATTTCAGGGAGTCCTCTAACCATGCTATGTTTGTTCAATTTGCGCAGGACAGTGTAGTTAGCATGGCCTAACTTACGATGCCACAGAAATGCTAAATCCTCTTTATTAGCCGTGAGACATAGGTTAGAATGTGCAATATCATCGAGATCCACCATGTAAATGTTATTCATTCTTTTTCAAGAAAATTTAACAACATCAGAATGAGGTTGAAAAATTTTACAATAAAGAGCATCAAATACTACCTTGTGTCCTTTATCACAAAGCTGGCTGATACTAAGTAGATTATATGCTAAACCATCCACCAGCGGGACTTCATCAATGCAATAGGTAGTGCACTTACCTACCTTACCTGATCCGATGATTTTACCCTTTGTGTTGCCATCGAATGTGACAAGGCCTCCATTCTTCTCTGTCGGCAAGCAAAACTTGGCCTTGTCTCATGTCATATGCTTGGAGCAGCCACTATCTAGGTACCACATGTTGTTCCTGACTGCCAGGCATACTTGCAAACACAATCAGGGAGAAAATTTTGGAACCCAAAAGTGTTTGGGCTCCGAATCGGATGCAAAACAATTCAAACAAGATAATAAACTCTTGGGAATCCACATTTGTTTAAACATGGTTAGCTTAGTTGATTTCTCAACATTCTTTTCATTGTTTCTTTTCTTCTCAGCACCAACAGATTGAGCCTTATTTTTCTGGTGCTGTGTCCTGGCACCAGTGTTATTAGAAATTTATTGTTTTTGTGCCAGTGCCGAGGCCAATTATTATTCAGAGAATTGTGGCCATAGTTAGTCCTAGGCTGATTGAAGAAAGGTTGATTTCTAGGAGTCCAGGTCCTAGACTCTCCAACCCAGTTTCTGATATGAGGTCTATAAAACTGTGTAGGATATGACTGATACCTAGACCTCCCCTGAACTCTATTCCATCCAGACCTGTTGACTTGTTGTGGCTGTGCATAATGATAGGTATGGACACTGGGTTGGTGAAACTGACTTGTCTGACCCCTAACAGAACCTTGTCTCCCTTGCACCTTAGACCCACGTTGTCACGCCTCGAACCGATAATAGTGGAACGTGTAGTTCGGAACGCGGCAGTGATACGGTCGTGAATAATCAGAGCGAACATAAGACACGAAATTACAACCTAGACAATATGGGCCAATTTAACCTTTATTGATATTCAAATATAGTTTAATATATATACAATGCATTTGTATTATGTATATATATATTTATAGATATATGGTTTGTATCTAGATATATATTAATATAGGTGATTTAACTATATTTGGGTTTTCATATTTAGATACACATACAATTTCTAATGTATATTATTATACACGGTTATTTTTTTTTTCCTTTGAGTACTTATTTAAGGATTTTATTTGTTTAGAGAAGTTATTCACTATAGTTTAATCCGGGGTGCTACATCCTCCCCCACTTAAAAGAATTTGGTCCCCAAATTCACACAACATACATTTCCAATATATTAGTGGGGTATCTAGTTCTATACTCCAATCATCCACAAGATCACATACGCTTACTTGCAACGCAATCTACATCTTAAGGAAGGAAAACTAGGCTACGGTTAAGGGATACCTCTGGTTACTTCATTAGGAGTAGGCTCGATTTGTCTCATTGCTTGCAATTGTCGTTGACGTCGCTTATCATTACGGTCCTTTGCCTGCTGAGGTTGATCTTTAGGAAGGGGACAGTCAGCTACCTTATGCTCCTGACTTCCACAACGAAAGCAAGCTCCGTTCTTCCAGCGACACTTTTCAAATTTGTGACCATCATTCCCACAATGCTTGCACTTTGCTTCCTTAGGCTTCTTGCCATTCGGAACATCGTTTCCCTCATTGGGCTTCTTGTTGCCATTACCTTCTCTCTTCTTCTCCATTCTCGCCTTAACCTTGTCGGATAATTCCATAGCGTCTTCCAATAACTGAGCTCTCTTAACCATCTTGGCATATGATTGAATGTCCATTGGTGCCAACTGGGGTATGTATTATAGTCTTAGTCCATTTAAGAACCTCCTAGCTTTCATCTTTTCTGTCATGATTAAATGAGGTGCATACCGTGATAACCTCGAGACCTGAACCTCATATTCTGCCACAGACATGCTTCTTTGTTTGAGCGAGGCAAATTCTCCTGCCTTTCTCTCCCGAAATCTCTTCGAGAAATACTTCTCGTTGAAGTGTTCTAAAAATTTTACCCAAGTTACTTGAATGTTTGGCAAAGTGGCTTCTACGGACTCCCACCAAGCCCTTGCGTCCTTCTCTAGTTGAAATGTTACTAAAATGACCTTATCTTGATCCGAGCATTGCATTACTCGGAAGATTCTTTCCATCTCTCTAGTCCAATCTTCCGCCACATCAGGATCAGGAGTTCCACTAAATCTAGGGGGATTGAGGCTCTAGAACTCACGATGCACCTCTCCAGCTCCACGATTGGCTCCACCCTCGGCTACCCGTTGAAGAGCCTGAGTCAATCCTTGAACCGTCCTTTGCATCTCACGCCATTGGGCACGCTCAGCGGCCATTTTTATCTATCTAGTTCTACAAGACACAAAAAATCTCATGTAAGATTATCAAGTAATTCTCGTGAAATTTTACTAAGCAATCTTCATAAACTAATCTTATTAGTATTTTAATTTCCTTTTTAGCTCTTAACCCAAGGATCTACCCAATCTCACCCGGCAATAATGGGATTGAACCTAGAACTTATGGCAACCTATAGTCAAGACCTAGGATTTAATATACCTAGGCTCAACTTACATAAGTAAAGAAAGGACTCACTATTACACTCTAATAAAGAGAAAGGACTCAAATAACAGGACGAGACTCAAAGAAAGACACTGACACGATTCTCCATTTCGCTCATCACTCTTGCCTTTCCCCATCTATTGGACTATCTTCAATGTCGTTACCTGAAAAACGTTAAAGATAGGATGGTGAGCGAAACGCTCAGTAGGAATTACATCTCTCATCAAGCAGAATATAAGTGATTAGCCAATTAACATGTTCATGAAGATGCAAGGCATGGAACTAGAAAATCATGACGATCAATCTAACAGGAAAGATGAATATTAAAGTCAAAGGCAGTTACGAGCTTAAGAGAAATAGGGATGAATTCCCATGCAAAGTCAAGGACAAGCTATCAGAATATAACAAGGACAGTTACTCAGATGAACATAACTTCAGAATTGGCCAGAATATAACAGAGTTTCAATAAATATAAGCAGAATTAAACAATCTAGCAGAATATTTAAATTATCAGAATAACCGAACAATAAAATATCAGAATAACAGAACTTCTAGAGTTAAAAGAATTTGCAGAATGACAGATATAACAGAATAACAGAATATAACAGATGTACAAATTTTGGTGCAATGCCACGCCCAGAATTCCCATGGTTTACAGAATTGGACTTTCGTCCTACCTGGCACTGAAAAGTCACGGACCCACCGCCCTTAATGTTTCAGAATCAGATTTGACCAAATATACAGTCAAAGGGGTTATGTTCTCGAATTGATGACAAGAAGATTCCAAAAGGAGTAGACCTGCACTTAGAGTAATGCAATAACACAAAGGGGTTAAAGCCCATTATCTATTCATGAGGCCCATTGAAGCCCAACAATAACACAAAACCTTAGGGAGGCCAAAATTGCTATCCAGCTAAGATTACCCAAATGGTGTAGATGGGCTTCGAAGAAGGGTCGACCTGCACTTGGAGTCTTGATCAATACGGGAAAGGGGTTGTAGATGTGGAAGGGAGAAGATTTACTTGGAAACCTCACACCCAGTAGGATTGTACATGTGGAAACTTATTCCAACTAGGATTCCTTGCACACGTTAGGATTCTAGTCTTATAAATGTACTCCCCTTCGAACGTGCAAAGCCCTTGCTGTTGTTGACGTTCGAGGGAACCGCGAGCCTTCTTCCTCTCTGCTACGTGCTGCTGCCGCTACCTGCGTGTGAAGGAGGAGGAACGCTATGTGTTGTTGTGGCTGTTGATGTGAACAGGCAGAAGAGTCATCTTCTTCTTCCACCATCCTCTTCGATCTTCTTCTTTCTATTCAACCCAAACCATGTAGGTGATCTCTCTCAAGTCTAAACGTTAATAATAAAGTTTGCATGATCTCTATGCATGTTTGTTGTAGTTTTATAGGTTATCTCTACCTCAGGTTCATCGGTTTGCATGTTTTATTTTTTCTTCGTTAAGTAATACGTATAACATGTTTTAAAAAAAAATTTCCATGTAAGCACCTATCTAAAAATTGAAAAATATAGATTATTGAAATCTTCATATTTTTATTTAAATTTTGATACCCTTTATGCTAACAATAATCAGAAATATTAATTAATTGGTAATTTAATAGAGTTAATTTGTTGACACGGTGAATTACACATTTCACTGTAGCATGCTAGTTATGGATTTTTACTTTGTCGGCCAGTTCATGGGTACCGGAGTCTCCTTTGGACATGAAATTTTATGGGTATATTATTAGGGTGGAGACCGAGGTAGTGAAAGTGGTTGCACCATTTTTCGTGCCTCCTATCTCAAGATCTCCCATCTCTCAACGAAAAATTATTTTGAATGTCCAGTTAGGTAGAGTTTTTCGAGCCCGTCATTTCGGTATATCGTAGGCTCGATTCCGACGTGGTTACGTCAGGAAACGAGAGGGTTAAAGAGTGGCATTTTTTTGAAGTGACGACCAACTAAATGTCGTCAAAATGGTTTTGACGCCACAGTGCAAAGGCGTTAATTCTTATATAAACATGTTTTAAAATTTTTTTTCCATGTAAGCACCTATCTAAAAATTGAAAAATATAGATGATTGAAATCTTCATATTTTTATTTAAATTTTGATACCCTTTATGCTAACAATAATAAAAAATATTAATTAATTGGTAATTTAATAGAGTTAATTTGTTGACACGATGAATTACATATTTCACTGTAGCATGCTAGTTATGGATTTTTACTTTGTCGGCCAGTTCATGGGTACCGGAGTCTCCTTTAGACATGAAATTTTATGGGTATATTATTAGGGTGGAGACCGAGGTAGTGAAAGTGGTTGCACCATTTTTCGTGCCTCCTATCTCAAGATCTCCCATCTCTCGACGAAAAATTATTTTGAACGTCCGGTTAGGTAGAGTTTTTCGAGCCCGTCATTTCGGTATATCGTAGGCTCGATTCCGACGTGGTTACGTCGGGAAACGAGAGGGTTAAAGAGTGGCATTTTTTTGAAGTGACGACCAACTATATCTTTAAAAATCCACATCTATTAAACTATACAATATAAAATTATAAAAAATATATTTCTAGAATCCTTGAATTTTTCTCCTAATTATCATATATTCTATTTCTCTAAATTATTTTTTTTCCTTTGAGTACTTATTTAAAGATTTTATTTGTTTAGAGAAGTTATTCACTATAGTTTAATCCGGGGTGCTACACACCTGACTTGTGCATAGGTGTATATTGGGTCTTTTTCTGGATAGCTTGTGGTGGAGGAGACTTGGTGACCTTAGCTTGGGGTTTGGATGTGCGTGTAGACTGACCCCTAACCTGAGACTTCCCTTTAGAAATAGGCCTAGGTGTGCCAGCTCTGCTGGGCTCACCAACTTTCTTCTTGCTCTTGTCCTCAGCACTGAGCATTTTCGAATTAACAGTTTTAGCAGTAGAATTTTCAATATTCATCTTAATGAGGGGTCTTTTCTCCTTCTTAGCTACAAAAGAAATTGTTTTCACTACAAGGCTCTTTTTAGCAGTAGGATTAAAGCCTAGACCCTCTCGTCTGAAATTAACTTTTGACCCCCAACAAAGCATTTAGATTATCCGATCCTTGGGTCATGTTTTCAATGATTTTCCCTTTGTCAGCATTTTCTTTCTCTAATTGTTCGATTGGATTTTTAATTCATTAATGACACTTAGGACAACTTCATACTTTTCATCAACAATTTTCATTTCATTTTCAAATTTTTGCAGTTTCAGTTTCAACTCATCAATAACATTTTTCAATATTTTATTTTCTTTTCTACAGTCAATCAAAGCATGCTTTAAATCGTCAAATTCAGAGCAAGAATTTTTTAACCTATCATTCTCAGACTGTAAATAGGCAAGTTTATCAGACATTGTCTTATCATTCAAAAGAGAGTTAACCTTCTTCTTTAAGTGCCTGTTCTCTTTTCTAATATCATCTACTTTGTCTAACAAATCTTCGTAGGCATCTTTCCAATCAGAAATGGTATAATGCTCAAAGATAGATGGTACCTCATCGGAGTCTTCTCCTTTTTCTTTATCATCTTTTGCCATCAGGCAGATGGGCTTTTCTTGTACCTCACTCTCAGATGTGCAGCTTAATGTGCCCTCGTCCTCGTCACTCCATGTGCTCACCATCGCCTTTCCTTTGGGAGCTTTCTTCTTTGACTTATTTTTCAGCTTCTGGAGCTCGGGACAATCTATCTTCATATGGCCGGCCTTATTGCAGTGGTAGCAAACATTAGTGTCAACTTTCTTAGCAAGGTTAGATCTATACCTTGTTTGCCTCCTGCCGCCACCAAACTGCCTTCGGCTGAAGTTTCTTCCCTCCTTTCTCAGAAATCGCCTAAACTGTCTGGTCATCATGGCCAGTTGGTCTCCATCAATCTCTGACTCAGAGAGGCTCTGCTCGCTTGATGATCCACTATGGCTGGATCTACTCGATCTGCTGAGGCTGGCCTTCAGAGCAATAGGCTTCTTCCTCTTCTCGAGCTCCTCAGTCTTGGGAAGGTTCATCATGTAGGTCATTAGTGAACCAATGAGCTCGTCGACCTTCATGTTCTGCAGATCTCTTGACTCTTCAACAACTGTAACTTTTGTATGCCATACTGGAGTCAGGGACCGAAGAATCTTCCTCACAATTTCATAATCCGAATAATTCTTTCCTAGACTCCTGAGACCATTGGTAATGATCGTGAGGCGAGCATACATTTCTGTGATGGTCTCACAAGGCTTCATTCGAAAGGCTTCATACTCTGAGACCAGCAAATTTGCCTTGGTCTCCCTTACTTGAGAGGTTCCCTCGTAGATGACCTCCAACTTATCCCATATCTCCTTCGCAGTGGTGTATGACGAAATCTGGGAGAACTCGGTGGGATGAAGTGCACACTGAATAGCATTAATTACGTTCCAATTGAGGGGAGATTTCCTGATCTCCTCTCTTGTCCAAACTTCCTCGTTCTCATGAAGCTCGAACGGACCTTTGCTTACTACTTTCCAGATCTCATAATCTTTCACCCTCAGAAATACTTGCATACGATTCTTCCAGTATGCATACTTGGATCCACCGAAGTATGGGGGCTTGGCAGTGGAGTGTCCCTCAGCCATCATCCCTTTAGCGTCCTTGGCCGTTGACTCTTCAGGACGTTGATCCCTGCAAAAGAGTTAGGCTCTAATACCAAGTGATAGAATAGATGGACGTACTGATACCCATAGATGGACTATCTATAGATGATCTAGAGGGGGGTGAATAGATCGGTCACCCACTAAAAACTTACTACAGTAGAAACAATTACGGAATATAAACAAACTACTGTAGGATGACCAGAAGACACTTAATCACAACTAGAATGGAACAAATCTAACAGATCGGCTCTCACGCGATCCTAAACAATCATCTACTGAGCGATGAACAGAAATGAAGGACAAATGCAAACCACAATCAATCGCACAGTGGACAGTGGACTTTTAAGGTGGTTCGACCTCAAACCCGAAGTCTATGTCTACCCCACACTCAAACTAGAGTGTGGCTTAACTATTGATACACAGCTTCGGGGTAAAAACCCTACAACCACTGGGCCGTACAGCTTACACCGACTAGAGGATACCACACCTCTGCAATCGCTGGGGCTTATAGCTTTACCCGTCCAGAGGATACCACACCTCTGCAACCACGGGGGCTTACAACTTTACCCGTCCAGAGGATACCACACCTCTGCATGCTGAGTGTCACAGCTTGCTCCGCTGACAAACAGCTTGAAAAATAGTTTCTAAAACGAAAATAAAACAAACAGAGAAACAAGAATCCATGAAGGAATATAGCTCAACATTGAGCCAATTCAGCTCTGGTTCTGAACATGGAGACTGAAGAACAACCTTTCTCCCTCAATTCTCTCAAAACACTTCTCTCAGAACTCTCCTTCTTTTCTGCTCTCTCTGTCTTCTTTTTCTCTCTGGATCGTACAGGCGCTAGCTCTATCTGCTTCAGCTCTCAATTACTCAATCTGCTCTTCTGGCACGATCAATCTTCTCTTGAAGGAGAAGCTTCTTATTTATAGTAACAACAGAGAGGTAGGGCATGTGCTCTCCACGATTCCCGCCCAAACACCTTGGTCACGTGGCAACATCCCAACTTACTGCTTTACACGTGTCACGATCCTGGCACCTCCTCTAATCTTGGATCATGTGCCATTCTTAATCTTCACGAAAAGGCATCTGTCAAGGCATCAGACATAAAGTCACCTTCAAACAGTTATACGAGTTATAAAGAGATTGCACGGAGTAAATATTCTGACAGAACTGGAATGCACAGACTCAAAATGGCATTCACACACACATGCACATACTCAACATATATGCATAGACTTGACTTTAACACAAGGCCTACGGATGCACTGACTATGTATATGCAATGTGCAAGTGTTGCACAGACCTGAATAACCCGTGAGTGGCCTTGCTTAGACTACGATAGTGTGAAGATAAGAGTTGCACAGACTTAATGTGCTCGGTGCAAATATTGCACCGACTCGAATGCGTGCGACTATGGTTATTGCATCGACTAACCACAAGCAACAAATGCACCGACTTAGAAACTCATGTGCACAAGACCGAGCATGAGGCAAAAGATGCACCGATGCAAGAGTTGCACCGATCGTGCTTGTGCTATACGAGAAGATTGCACCAACTATGTGTGCTTGTGCATGAAGTGAAAATGCGCACTGACCTGGCATATGCACGGACCTTAAGCGCTCGCAGCAAGAGCTGCACTGACCTAATGAAGACATTGCACCAAGGCAATACTTGCACCGAGACGCAAAGTGAGATGCAAATAGAGATGCTGGATATGCACCGAGTCTAAGCTATGAGAGACGCAAAGTATATGATATATGCAAATGTGTGCCTGCAACCTAATCATTCATTATTTCATGCAAACCCATGGTGACTTATAATGTTTGCTATCATGAAAACCACAGGGGCACAACATGATCGATTGGGAAGATCTCCAGAAGAAGTTCCTCAACAATTTCCAAACGGCTGAGCGTAAGATCTCCCTGGTCGAGCTCTGTTCTCTCCGGCAGAAGAAGGGCGAGAGCGCCCTCGACTTCATCAAGAAATGGCGAGACCTCAGCATGAGGTGTATCAACCCGTCAGTCCAAGAGGACGCCATCACCATATGCCATAGAGACTTGGCAGCCGAGGTCAGCGAAAAGCTCCTCGGCACCAATATCAAAGGCTTTGACTAGCTCAACTTGGCCTTCGCCGAAATAGAGATGTTCTTCACCGATAACCCAAGCTACACTTCAGCTAAGGGTAAGCGGACACGAGAATGCCAGCCCCGTAAGGAGGTGAACATCATTGAGTTCACCCCTCCCGTCAAAGCCAGTAAGGAGGCCGAGCCAAGCAGCTTTGACAAAAAGCCAGCGGACAAGCCGGCTGCTCCTTCCTTTTCAGAGCGTATGAAGACACCCTTCTCCTTTAAAAAGGAACACATGAAGATGCTCTTCGAACCTCTGCACGGCCCAGAAGATTATCAAGCTGCTAGAAGCTCGCAAGCTAGACGAGACCTAGAAAACTGATGACCCTAGCTATTGCCCATATCATCACATGCTAGGCCATCTGCTTGAAGATTGCTACGTCTTCAAGACTCAGGCACATAAGCTGATCCGAGATGGCCTCATTAAAACGAAGAGTGGTCTTGTCGATCCCTCGCAGTCGCATGCATGGTCCAGGCCAGCCAAGCCGACGCATGTGATTCATTACATAGCTAACGTGATTCACATGATGGCTGCATTCTCTCTCTCTGACAACGAAGCAGAGGAGCCTAGTACGAACCAAGGCGAGAATTCACTATGGTATCAGGGGTGGAGACCCTGGCATGATCGCATACCCGTCTCCTTTGTAGGAGAAAGAACCTGGTGGCTCTTTGATGTCCTCATCGAGAGGGGGAAATCATGCCCCGAGATCCGTCAGCAGATGACACCTAGTTGGATTTCAGTCATCCCCAGTACTTCCCTTTTCATGCCAGAATCAGCCACGCGATCGAGTCATGCGAAGAAGTTCAGCACTTAATCGAGGAACAGATCCAGTGGGAGTAAATCGATGCTGAGGGAAACTCTATGGCATATCTGAGACTTCGACAGGCTATTGAAGAAACCCTGAGCATTGCCAGAAATGCACCGGAGCAACCAGAACCTCCTCAAGCAAATGGGCATGGGCTACCTTATCAACATACCACATAATGGCTCGAGTTTCGAACCAATAATTAAGAGGCTCTCGAGCACCTGTGAAGGCACAGGGAGCGGGACACTAGCCAGGAGGCAGAGTCCAGTGATTTCTCAGTCAATGTCATCCATCCTCCCGCCACCCCAACTCCTCTAGATGCACAGACATCAACAACCAGCCGACCAGCCCCTGCCACTCCCGGTGTGCAATGGCAGCCCTAGCAAGAGCTGGAGTCTCTCCCATTCCCCAGGGCAGATACCGCCAGGCTCCTCCAAGTCCTTCTCGTCCGAGAGGATGTCCTGGTGGGTGAGACGATGATGGGCGCCCCAAGTTCCTCTCGCTCCCCTCATACCCAACCTCCATCTCTGGTATCAGGAGATAGAAAAGGGAAGCAAAAGTAGGGTGAGGTTCCGGCACGGTCGTGTCACGTCCCTTTGGCGGGTGAGCCCTTGGGCCCTCCCCGTATACCCTGCAGCCCAGTCCGGATCGTGAAAAAGACATCTTTAGAGTCTTTAGTGACTGTGGCCATCAAGCCTGGTCCTATACCACAAGGCCCAGTCAATGCACAAAGTTGGGATGACTACCAGGAGCGGCGACACCCCGCTACACTGTCGGTTACCACACAATCCCACTCCAAGCCAGATGGTAAAGGCAAGGCTAAAGAGCAGGACTACCAACGAGTCCCCCAGTTTACATTTCAGCAAAGAGCTTCGCCACAGCAGGTAAGGCATCAAACCGCGCATATGTCTTCGGATGCCAGCCCTAGCACACCAGCCTATCAAAGGCTACCTCCTTCGCAACCGCGGGTAAGGCATCAAACCACACATGCGTCTTTAGACGCCGGCCCCAGTATACCAGCTCATCAGGAGACTCCTCCTTTGCCACCACGGGTAAGGCATCAAACCGTGCATACGTCTTCGGATGCCAGCACCAGTATGCCGGCCTACCACAGGCCTCCTTCGCCACCGCGGGTAAGGCATCAAACCGTGCACATGTCTCCGGATGCCAGTCCCAGTATCCCAGCATACTAGGAGCTACCACCTGAGGTAGTCGAGCGGGCGATCAACGCCACCTTCCCAAATACAACCAGCGGAAGGTGCCTGGATCAAAATTCGGGCAAAGAAAAGTTGGCGACCTCACCCTGCTAAGACATTAGTTCAGAGATATCCTCACGGGAATTTATCAACTTCAGCTCTAGCACCTCTCCCTCCTATTCCCCTGGAGGCGGCTATCGCCAAAAAATAGGAGAAAAATAGGAGGAAGAACCTCAAAAGGCGGCTCAAGAAACAAGCTGAGCAAGCGGCCGCCTTACAGGCTCCAACCGAGCCAACGCCTCTCCAGAGGCTCTAGCGGCTCATTGACGACCTAGAGAAATGCATCCCTCCTCGTCCTACCGGAGCTCTCCCACTCAATAGCTATATCCAGTGGGAAGAAATGCAGAGACTAGCTCGCCTCATAGACTGGGTCCAAGATATGATCCAAAAGATCAAGAATGGTGAAAGGCTTCTTATCCTAGAACAACTCTCCTTGTTCTATAAAGATAGGGAGATCACAACAGAGCAACTGGAAGAAATGCTTCGGGGTTACACTTGCAACATGGTGGCCATTCCACCCCCTGATAACAGCAATGCCTCGCGGCGAGGCGAGCCAGTGGCCTCCCAAACCAGACAAAGAACCATCACCCCGCTCGGGCAACAGCCAGCTCCGGAACACACCGACCGCGGTTGAGGTCGTGGCCGGGGATGCGGTAGAGGCCGTGGAAGGATTCTCGAGCTACCTCTTCACCCGTCCACCTTCGACCCGGAGCGAATTATCCTCTTTCGAGAAGAGGAACCTGCCCCATTCTAGAGGTAGAAATTCAAAAAGGGGCCGGCATCTTTGACCCCTCTGGCATAGAGGGGACAACTGACAGCATTCCAGTCCCTGCACTAGCTCTGTTCTCTTCTGTAGAACAAGCAGGACCGTCCAGTAAGGATGAGCCAGCTCACTAGCGACTCTCAGAAGAGCCATCATTGGCACCCTTATTCTAGGAGTCCACAGGTGATCAGAGTCAGCCCGATCCCAGTGGCAAAGGCAAGGCAGTGCAACTCCCCGATGGGGAGCAGAGCGGCAGCCCACAGAAGACCCAGCCTGACATACTACCATCATTGGAGGATGCTCGAGCTCGAGCCGACTGGAAGGCCCTCCACCATATGAAGCGGTTTCTCGCCAGCATTACAATTTGGGAAGCCATTGCTTGGAGTAAAGAGCTAAGGGAAACTCTTATCAAAATACTCCAAGAGCCAGAAGTCTACGAAGCACACACCGCAGAGATGAAGGTGGCGGCATACAAAGCCTTTACAGCCACCATCTCCTTCATGGAGAAGGACATGCTGCTCTCCCCTCCGTGCCACAACCGTCCTCTCTACATGAAGGGGAAGGTCAATGGGCATGAACTAAACTAGATCTTGGTGGACGCCGGTGCTGCTGTCAACATCATGCTGCTCAAAACTTTCAAGACTCTATATTTGACCCCATACCTCTAGAAGGTTCAAGCGTTCAAGATATCCAACTTCAACCAAGACACCGAGGATGTCCTCGGCCGGGTGGATGTCGATCTGGTGCTCGATGATTTCACCTCCAAGGTGAAATTCTATATCATCGATGCCAACACATCCTATAAGGTGCTACTAGGCAGACCCTGGTTGCATGACAACTGGGTTGTCCCGTCGACTCTCCACCAGTCCATCAAATATGCCAAGAATGGGGAACAACATACGGTCTTTGCCAACCTCTCCCCATTCACTCCAGCAGAATGCAACCTTGCCGATGCTGCGCTTTACTTCAGGGGAATCAGTCCTTACCCGGGATCAAGAGCGAAAGCAATGGCTAGCTCTCCAAGGAAGATGAGGATGCTATCTTCTCTGTTGATGAGGAGAAGGTTGAGCTTCATCGGCTACGCCTCAGCTCCAAGTCAATCCTAGACCATCCCGAGAGGCGCAAGATAGACTTCGAGGCTAATTTTATTAGCCTAGCCATCGACAGGTGCATATGCCTTCCACCAGACTGCATCTAGCTCCCATGTGCATCGGAAGGGCACAGGGTTGAGTCGCTAACGACATTTGTCATTACCTTCAGGTGACAACGTAGAAACAAGAAAAAGGGTAACAAGGATAAGCCCATTATCTTCTACAAAGGAGACATGGTCCCTTAAGCCCCACTAGATGATGACTTCGGTTGATCCAAACGAGCTGATGACACCCCTAAAGCAGTCCAAGTACTAGACGACCTGCCGCCACACATTCGGGAGATATGTCTGAAGTAACACATTCTCCAATGGCATGGTTCCACACAGCGAAGATACTTTCGCCACCTGCGGACCCCTTCCTAGGTCCAGGGGCAACCCCTATCCTTTCATAAGAATACTAGGGAACTTGGCTATGACCAAGACCTGGACTTCCGTGTCTACCACGCTGTCAATGTCGTAGGCTTGACACAGCCAGTCGACGACCAGGCTAAAGTCGAGGCAAAATTTGACAGCTCCGAGGACGAGGAAGAGGAGATCCTGATCTCGATCCCCGTCAAAGCCAGCACTCCAGTCCAAGCAGTCGAGGAATCCTCCTCGCCTCCCTGTAAAAATGTTAGGGCTGAAGAAGCTCCTCCTGCCACCCAGCCTGTCGAAGGACTCAGTTCGACAAACTCTCCTGATGAGGAGGGTACCCAGAGCACTGGCCACAAAGGATTGTCAACTTTAGCAGGCAACTCCAAGCAAGATTCAGCAGCACCAGTCGATAACTATTGACAAGAAGCTAGCGGTCCAGATCAATCCTTGATGGATTCCAGCAACAACAACTTTACAGTCCCATCGGCGTCAACCAGTGGCTTCAAAAATCAAGAAATACACGAAGCCGACACCAATGATAAGGATTTCATCAACTTCCAACCCGCTCCTCCCGAGCTAGAGGATGGTGGCCAAGCAACCGTTGACGAACTCGTTGAAATCAACTTGGGTGAAGATGAAGCCCACCAGCCAACATTTGTCAGCGCTCTCCTCACCGAAGCAGATAGGTAGGATTACAAGCAACTCCTGCTCGAATACAAAGACTGCTTCGCCTGGACATATAAGGAGATGCCAAGGTTAGACCTCACCGTAGTAGAGCACGAGCTAGCTATTTCTCCCTCAACCACTCCAGTCAAACTGCCACAGCGACGCATGCGCCATGAGTTGGAACTCCAAGTTTCGGCCAAAGTCAACAAAATGGTAGAGGTCAACTTCATCGAGCCGTGTATCTACCAGATATGGCTCGCCAACATAGTCCCAATGAAAAAGAAAAATGGTCAAGTCCGCATTTGCATCAACTTCTGGGACCTCAACAAAGCCTGTCTGAAGGACGACTTCCCACTTCCGATCATGGAGATAATGGTCGACATGACCACCGGACATGAAGCCTTGTCTTTCATGGACGGGTCTGTTGACACCCGTTTTATGACCAATGAGTTGAGTCATCTCCTTATCTTATTTTTATGATGTCCCAGGTTATTCACTGGTTATTGGGCCATTGTTGGTTGATTTTGGGCTTATTTTATGGGTTTTTCTCCCTAGTTGGGCCTAAGTTTCTTCCTTTTTCATCATTTTAGCTTGATGGGCCTAGAGAAGGGCTAGATGAGGATTATTTTGTGGATTTATATGGAGATTTATCTTGCCCTTATCTCTTTCCAACGTCTATCTGCCTAGCGGTCTATCGCAGGACCGCTACCGAAGGGTAGCGGCCCATTCCTCGACCGCTAGGTGGACAGAGACTCTTGTTTGGGTTACCTTTTCTCCCGTTGGCTTTATCTCTTTGTGATCGACCAGGCTGAGCGGTCCATCGTACGACCGTTTACTGTGCCGTGCGGTCTATCGTAAGACCGTTATGTGAGACAGAGAGTCCTGCTCCGTCTGATTTTTCTCTCTCCATCTGTGGTCGAACAGAGTCCTTATATTCTTATTTTCTCTATGGATCTCGATCCTTAGAAGCTTCTGATTGATGCTATGGACTCTTGGGAGTATTATCTATGAGTTTTATCAGGTTTAGCCCTATTTTCTTGCTATTATCCCTCCAACTCGACCTAGGGTTTTGGGGGTCTATAAATAGAATCCTTCCCTTCATGGCTTGAGGAGGAGAATTTTGGAGCTTGCGAGGAAGTGATGCCGCATTGTGGAGCGAGTACCAACCAGGGAGAACTTGTTTCTGCGTCCTTGAGTCGTCTGGTCTAGGGAGTAGCCGGTTCTTCTGAGTTTTTTGTATCTTCTTCACTTAGTCTTTGTTCATCTTTGCATCATCATAGCATTGTTTCTTCTTCTTCCTCCACGTTCTTCTACATTCAAAACACGTTTTTAAACATCCTCCTACTATTTTCACGCCCCATAGGGGTTAAAAAACCACTAACCCCCAGGTATTCACCCTTCCTTTTCATGCATATTAGTTTTATTGCTTTATAGATACTACACTTCTCTAGGGCTAATTGGGTTGTTTTCTTTCTATCTTTACACTCTTTTGCAAGTCTACAATACTCCATGAGGCTTAACTCCTCTGGCCGGCCAGGAGGGGTAGAGGTCTGAGTTCCACATCTTACTTTTCTGGGGGCACGTAGCGGCCATCGTCTGACGGTCTGGGTTCCCTTGCGGCCTTCTTCAGACCGTCTGTCTTCGCCTTGCGGTCGCAGGAGGACCGTTTTATGCTCTGCACCTGACTCTTTCTCTCCCGCGTTCGAGTGTGCTTCACTCGGCTTCTTTCCAAGGTACGTTGTGTGGTGTTATCAGCATTATTTACTTTGGTGGCGATCACATCTGCTTATTTAGGTATTTGTCATCATATCTCTCTATTTCCTCTTATTTCCTCTTCTTTTAGTTGCTCCATGCCTACGGCGTGTGTTTACTTTTCATCTCCATCATTGCTCCACGCCCACGGCATGTGTTTAGTTCTTTCTATTACTTTATTTTACACTGTTGAGATGACATACCCACATGCTTCATGCTCTATGTTGTTGCTTGCTTGAGTTTGGCACATATCACACACTTCATATCCCATCTCACCCACTTTTCCCACCACTTCACAAATATCAACACCCTTGATTTTTTTGGCGATCACGGTGGGACAACTAGTGCCAATCATGTTGAGTGTTGTTTGACCTTCTCTTATCTGTGTTTTCCAGTTGTTCCTGTGTTTTCCTCAAATTTTCGATTTCATTTCCTGTTGTTTCTGCTCCCTGGCTCTCTAGTTGTCTCCTTCTGGCCATTTGCGGCTTAAAAGCGGTCTAGCAATAGATCGTCTTATCTCTCTAGTGGTCCTCAGATGATTGTTTCTCCAGTATAGGTACACATCCCGAGGATTGCTGTTATTTCTACATTTTTGTTGATTCCTATTATTCTTGGGTGCTATTTGGTCTCCTCCTTTGTTGCTCTGCACATTTATATCATTGATTGCATATTGATTGTTAGTTTTAGGCTAGAAATTACATGCACTCCGGTGCACATAGGATCATTCATTTTTCATACCATAGTTACATTCATACCTTGGTGTGTGATCCTCTCACCTCCATATTCCTTGGGGTCGACTAGGTGATCACATCCGGGACCTCCGTAAGTCCCCGTGAGCTGTGGATTCCCACACGGACGCCGGGCTGGTTGTACCTTTACCACCCCGTGTCTAGGTTGCATGCTTGAAGGAGAGTTTACACCTAGAGTCAACCAAGTCCCCACTATCCATTCCCACTAGGAACCTATTGTTGAAGAGAACATCTTATTTAAACCACTAAGGTTCTAAAGGGGAAACAAAAAAAAAATTGTGCATCATTATAACTTGATTGATTTTGGTTGCCTCTCATCTCTTCCTTTTTTGCATATTCCCCCCTTATTGGGTCATTTTGTTTGATTGCTTATTGGTGGTTGTTTGTGTTGTCTTCATTTGGTAGGTGCCACATTGCATGTGGAGTTACTTCAAGTCCATAGGTTCATCTCCTAGGGGCAATTCCTCCTTCATCTCCACTCTTAATCCTTTGTTTGACTCCACCATGTCTTCCTACGATTTCTCCCATTCCCACGAGGACTCCCTTCCTCAAGGGCTCCTAGAGGACCCATCTAGGGTCATGCCACTTCGGTCTGGAGAAGGGTCCGCCCCTCCTCCATCCACTACTACAATAGAGGGTGGTCAACCCTCTCTTTCAAATTCTTCTACCAATAATTCTACAAGTCACATTCTCCAAATGATGGCCCAGTTGGATCCGGCCCAACTTCAGGCCCTTTATCAGACCTTGCAGGGGTCAATCTCCCTGTCATCCACTACTTCACTAGGTCCATATGCTACTACCATCTCTTAATCCAGGGTTGATGGGCCCGGGGCTCCACCTGCTCCTATTGATCTCACCCCGGTCAAACGCAGGGTCCTTCACTTTTTAATTCTAGAGGCGGGCCAGTCCTTTGGTTCAGCCCCTCAAGCTCTTGATAAAGGGAAAACCACTCTCCCCTCATTTACCCAGATTGATCTCTACAGGTCCGTTCTTTCGGCGCCACAAGTCCTTATGGGCCCGACTGATTTTGCGCGCCCTCAGCATGGGGCAGCCCATCTAGCTTATCTCAATACGGGTCATCCTTCAGCCCAATCTCCTTCTTATGGGCCTTCTCTTCCTTCAGTCTATCCTTCGGCTCCTCACTTTGAGCCCATGCCTTTAACTCCACCTACTCCATCTAGAGAGCAGGAACTCCTTGATAAGTGGGCTGCCATGCAGCAACAACTCGACTTTCTCCAGAAACGCATCGGCCCACAGTCCTTGGCGGATGTTCCCGTTCCTAGCTTTCACAACATCTGCTTCCCCCCTCAATCCGAGCTCCCCACATACCGCAGGTATGACGGGAATGGCAACCCTTATATTCATGTAAGAGATTTCATGTATGAATCGGCACAATTCCAATATGATGATCACCTCATGGCATATTTGTTCCGCTGATCGCTGGATGGAGTTGCGTTGGAGTGGTTTTATTCTTTACCCCTCGAAGACACTGAGAGCTTCAAAATTGTCAAATAAAAATTCATTCAAAGGTTCCAGGACTGGGTCGACCCAGAATATTCTTTCACAGATTTGGTTGCCAAGAAAATGAAGGCCGATGAGGATTTTGCTACCTACGCCGACAGATGGAGGCAGATGGCTGCCCGTGTGCCTGATAACATTCCAGAGGAAGAGAAGGTTAAGTTGCTAATTTTCGATGCTACACCTACCTTCCGCAACATTTTGGCCATGAATGATATCGCTAATATGCACAAGTTATATAGCCGGGTAAGGTTTATCAAGACCCAGTTCAAGGATTCTCCCATCCACACTCTCTTTGTGGCGCAAAAGCCCAAGTACAATAGAAAACCTCAGGGCCCGTCACCGAAGGAGTCCAAACCAATGAGCAGGTGCAAGCCGTTGCTTTTCCCTTTCCCAGCCAATCCAGTCCACCCCGCTTCCAACAACCTCCACATAACCCCCAGTTTCCCGCTCCACAAAATACACAATCGTCTTTCCCTGCTCCATAAAATACACAACCTCCCTTCCCCGCTCCCCAGCAACCACAACAACCCCCGCAATATCACAACGTCCCTCTTCCTAACGGCTATGCACCCAAACGCCTGGCTCCAAAAAGGGCCCAGTATCCTCCTTTGCCCGAGACCCTCCCGGACATATTTTTAGCCCTCATGTCCATTGGCGCACTACAACTTCCTTCGGAACGGCCTTACTAGAACCCGACCATTGACCAATTCAGATATTGCATGTTTCACCGGCGGCCCGAGCACACGATAGAAACTTGCTTTCAATTCTGAGACTTTGTCTATGATCTTCATGAAGGGCAGGGTATAGACTGGGATGAAATGCATAAAGTTATCACCGAAATCAAAGAAAAGAGAAGGAAAGCGCCGAGGCAGTAAGTACAACAGCAAGCACTGCAGCCGCAGCCACAGCAACAGCAGCCTACGCGGATCTGGGGATCCATCAAAACCCCATGCCGAACCATCCTCCCGCTCCGCAGCCTCAGCCACAGGCACTGGCTCAGGTCAACCTTGTTCAACACCCGGTCCCCAACGCCGGGTGGTCTTATGATGATGAATCTTCCATTCAACAGCTCATGGCCGTCCACCACACTTACCGCAACCCTTCTTTACCCTCTACCCACGTCATCCTCCCACCAAACCATCAACCCACCACCACCACACCATCCACGCTTGCTGTCCCTTTTAAACCCCTTATCCTACCATCCACCTCTCCCATTGCTCCGCCTGTCCTCGCTCCGTCGCAAATGCATATTCTGCCTGCCATTGCCACGCCACCATCTAATCCTCCGCCTGTCATCCTCCCAATCGGACTCATTACCCACGTTACTGCTCCCATTACCCCTGCTACCATGACTACACCTACCCCTACACCTCTTATCCACCCCATCGGGCCCATCAAACCACCCACCATGCACCCATCTAAAACCTTGCCGACCTAGAACCTTGCCCTACGAAGCGGGTGTTTGTTCCATCGGAACTACCCTACCTCTGGTGCATCTGCACCCAATCCCCAGTCCTCACAATAGGCTGTTGACCAGGAGGAGGCAGATCCGCTGTCGGGTACTCAATATGATTTGTTACATCATCTGGACTGAATGCCTGTGAAGATTTCAGTGCTAGAATTGATTAAGCGGTCTAAGCTTCACCAAGATGTGTTGCGAGATTTTTTACAGAAAGTGATGGTTAGTGAAGACATGGCAGTGGATAGTCTACCAACCGCCCTAGCTACAATTTCCAAGGGGCTAGCCATTACATTCTCAGAGACTGAGCTAGCACCTCCTGAGGCTCGTCAAATGCCGCTATGCATTTCTATCATCTTGAACAAAGTAAGCGTTGATGCGGCATTGGTAGACACTGGGGCTTCTATCAATGTTTGTCTCCTAAGCACTCTGAGAGCATGCAACAATTCAGAAGATTTATTAAGGCCTACCCTGACTACCATCGCGGCATATGATAATTCAAGAAGGCCGTGTCATGGGGTGGTTACTATCCAGGCTGAACTCGGGCCTTTGACAATGCCCATTGAGTTTTATGTGCTCGATATTGACCCCATGTTCAAAGCTATTCTGGGTCGTCCGTGAATTGATAATCTTAATGCCGTACCGTCTACTCCTCATTAGTGCCTTAAATTCCCATTTCAAGGACGGGTGGTGAAAGTTAAAAGCATCTGCATGGTTCAGTCAGTCGAAGCCATTTCAGAGAAGATCTTACTGACACTCTGGCCCAGTAATGGGCCTGTTATTTCAGTGTTGGACCTTAATTTTTCCTGGGCATATGCACCTCGCAAGCCAGCCGTCGCGCAAGTGACTGTCAGGGTGAAGCCCAAGATAAGAAATTCTAAGGGCTGGAAGATCATATTAAAGCTAGGCTATCAACCGGGAAGAGGTCTCGGCGTTCAGTTGCAGGGGCGGACCAAGCCGGTCCCCAGGGGTAGAAAAATGAGCAAAAGGGGCCTCGGATATCGAGAGTCGCCATTATCTATCCTGAGTGATTCACTGCCATTGACTTGGGATTACCGTCAGCACTTTGTCAGGGGCCCATTGCATCCAGGTACTTTGAATGCCCCGTCAAGTTAGACCGAGAAAGAAGATACTGCTTGCACAGTCTCTGGCCCACTGTTGCTGCCTAAGGGACCTATTGATGATATGAATGATTTTAGTGAAGCTTTTGAAAGGTTGTTCTATGAAGAGGACCCTCCAAGAAATCCAGAGGTGCGGCTTATGCAATACACGCAAGAAAAATCGGCTTACCGTCCCCGAGAAGAGGGGAGCTCACCCATTGTTTTCACTTGGTCTCCTTCCCGTCTGCTCTCATTGCTACAAAAACTGGATTTTATACCCCCTTCACCTCCTATTTTGATCGACCCGTTGCTGTTTGAGATGCCCACTAACTTTCTCATTATCAGAGCATGTGATTGCTACCCACCCGTTAATCTGTCCACTCCTTTCTTCTCCTCTTCTGATCCCTTCCTCGATCTATTTTGTCCTTCCATGTATCCCCTCATGCTTCCTCCTCCTTCACCCTCCTCTCCATCTTGTTGCATGCTCTCCACTAATCTCCAAAAAAACGTCAATTTTGAAACAGAGATTTCAGTGGAAGATTACGCTGTGTTCTATCCATCCTCCTCCCAGGGGCATGAGGCCCCTGCTTCCCTTCCATTAGACTTCCTCTCTCCCTCGTTAGATTTAGGGTTTGTTGAGTCTAGGGAAGTAGGGTCTGTCAAGTCTAGAGAAGTAGGGTCTTGTTCTAGTGCGTCAAACCCTTCGTCCGCACTTGAGGCGTGCCCGTTGGCACGTCATTCCAAATCCATTCCCGATAGGTTCTTACAGGATTTAGCTCAGCGATGCAATGCTCTCCTCAAATGCCAAGAATTTGTTGAGACGGTAATCATGCTAGAAGAAGGTAAGGGGCAAGACGAGGTGTGGAGCGATGACAGATTAGGCGTTTATGAGATCATGAATAAAAAGACCCGGTTGATCTCGAGGATAGTGATGTAGATGACATCATCGACTTGCTTGCACAAGGTTTGAAGAGGTTTGATGAGCCATCATCGGCAGTGGATGAACCTACAAAGGAAATTAATTTGGGAACTGATGAGGATCCTAGGCCTATCATCATTTCTGCTAATCTCCCTCCTAAGGTAGAAGAGGAGTTGATTAAGATTTTGAGAGAGTACATCGTCTCTTTTGCCTGGTCATACGAGGACATGCCAGGTCTTGACCCCTCTTTGGTGGAACATCGGCTTGTGCTTAAGCCAGGGGCAACACCCGTGAAATAAAAGTTAAGGAGATTTCACCCCCACATGGCCTTAAGGATGAAAGAAGAAGTTGATAAATTGCATAAGGTCAGATTCATTCGAGTCATTTTATATCTTCAGTGGGTGGCGAATATAGTCTCTGTTATCAAGAAGGATAGAAAGGTACGAATTTGTATTGATTTTAGGGATTTAAATAAGGCATGTCCCAAGGATGATTTCTCGTTGCCTCACATAGATGTGTTGGTTGATAACACGGTCGGGTATGAAGCTTTATCATTCATGGATGGTTATTCAGGATACAACCAAATCCTTCTATCTCCAGAAGATCAAGAGAAAACCTCCTTCACCATGCTCTGGGACACTTATTGCTATGTGGTAATGCCATTTGGATTGAAGAATGCTGGCGCCACCTATCAAAGGGCGATGATGGATATATTCCATGATATGATGAATGTCTATATGGAAGCTTACGTGGATGACTTTTTGGTGAAGTCAAGAACCAAAGAAGAACACCCCGCTATCCTGGCTAAAGTGCTTCAGAGAGCTAGGGAATACAAGTTGAAAATGAATCCTAAGAAATGTGTATTTGGAGTATCTTCAGAGAAGCTGCTAGGTTTCATAGTTAGCAAAAAGGGGATTAAAATTGATCCTAATAAAGCTAAGGCCGTCATGGACATGCCCCCGCCTAATAACATCACGGAACTTCGAGGATTAATTGGACATCTGCAGTTTATTAGAAGATTTATATCCCAACATTCTCAGAGGTGCCGCCCGTTTTATGAACTGCTAAAGGCAGGGGTCAAATTTGAGTGGAATGAAGATTGTCAAAAGGCCTATGAGGATTTGAAGGTTTATTTGTCCAATCCCCTGGTTTTGAAGCCTCCTGTCCCTTGGAAATCCCTTATTCTATACATCTCTATCATTGAGGACTCCCTAGGAGCTGTCCTGGCACAAGTGGATGATGAAGGTAAAGAAAGGGCAGCTTATTACCTCTCTAGGTTGTTTAACCCAGTAGAGGCCAAGTACACTGCCATGGAGAAAACTTATGCCGCATTAGTTTGGGTAGCTCAGAAGTTGAAGCATTATTTCCTAGCCCACTAGGTTAGGCTGATCTCTAGAATGGACCCGATTCGCTATCTCTTAGAAAAGCCCATCTTTTCTAGTAGGTTAGCTCACTGGAAAATCTTCCTCTCTTAGTTTGATATCACATTCATCGTTCAGAAGGCAATCAAAGGATATGCCATCGCTGAACATCTTGCCCATCTTCCTATTCGCTGCACTGACTCTATTCAGGATGAGTTCCCTGATGAGCATCTAACTGTTCTTACTCATCATCCCTTCTGGTCTCTGCATTTTGATGGTGCGCTTAACTCACAAGGCCGAGGGATAGATGCTGTTCTCCTCACTCCGGAAGGGGTAACGATTCCTCTTATGTATCAGCTCTCTTTTCCTGCTACCAATAATGTTGTTGAGTACGTAGCTCTCCTGGCCGAACTGAAGCACGCCTATCTCTTGGGCGCGCGATATTTGAATATCATAGGAGACTCTCAGCTTGTTCTGTGCCAAGTTCTATCCACATACCGCACTCGTGACCCGAAGCTCAAGCCATATCAAGATTTGGTCATCCTCTTAGCTAGGTAATTCCGCAAACTAATCTACATCCACACCCCTCGATCTCAGAATATCTTTGTCGATGCTCTAGCATCGCTTGCTTCCTCTCTATCTTTTCCTCTCAGTCAGAGCGCTGAGACTATCATCGTCCAGAGATTGGACACCCCTTCTCTTTAGGATCCTTGGTTTGACAACCTTAGGAAGACTGTAGAAGTGAGAGCTGAGAAGAAAGATTTGAAGGAAGTTTCTTTGGCAGATTTGGAAGAGATCTTGGAAGAAGAGGAATTGCCTTGGTATCATGAAATTGAGCTATATTGTAGAGATGGATCGTTCCCAGAAGGGGCAAATGCCGAACAACGTAGGGCTATTAGAAGATCCGCCTCAAGGTACACCATCATAGCTGAAGAATTATACAGGCACACTCTCAATAGAATTCTTGTGAGGTGCCTAGATGATGATGAAGCTTGGAAGGTGGCTGAAGCAACCCATTCTAGCCAGTGTGGAGGTCATGTCAATGGCCAGGCTTTAGCTAAGAAGATCCTTAGGTAGGGTTATTATTGGCCCACTCTAGAGGAAGATTACTCCCTCTATGTCCGAAGGTGTCTCAAATGTCAACTCCACACTGATAAAATCCACGCTCCTGCTTCTTCTCCTCATCCTCTCTCTGCTCCTTGGCCATTCTCTATGTGGGCTTTCGACATTATAGGCCCGCAAGGTGATCCCAACTCTCAGACCAAGTAAAAATCCTTCATACTCACCGCCATTGAGTACTTCACCAAATGGGTCGAAGCGGAAGTGTACGCGGAGATGAAAGCTACCATGGTGTGCCGCTTCATCATGAATAACATCATCTCATTGTTCGGAGTGCCAAGCAGCATCGTCACCGACAACGGACCCCAATTCGTCTCACAAGAGCTCCAGGACTTCTATAAGAAGTTTAATATTGTGTTGCATCATTCATCTCGATATAATCCTCAAGGCAATGGTCAAGCGGAAGCCACTAATAAAACCCTTCTCAAGACCATAAAGAAAACGTGCGAATCTCACAAATTTTTTGATTGGCCTAAACGATTAGTGGAAGCTCTATGGGCTTACCGCACCTCCGTCCATACTCCCACAGGGCAAACCCCCTACGCTCTTACTTACGGGATGGAGGCGGTACTTTCATATGAGATTTTGATCCCTTCCCTAAGGGTGCAGCTTTGTAAGGAACTTAATCTTGATGAACGTCGGGAGGCGTTGCTCGTCCAGTTGGAACTCTTGGATGAGAAGAGGTTAAATGCGGCCGATCACGTTTCCGTTTATCAAAAGAGAGTTTTGTGTTATTTTTAAAATAAGGTAATTGAACGCAAATTTCAAGTAGGAGATATGGTTTTGAAACATAAATTTATTAGCTCTGGAGGTTCTAGGTTGAAACTACAACCTAACTGGGAAGGTCCGTTCGTAGTGAGAGAGGCTTATTCAGGGAACGCGTATCGTCTAGTTAACGCGGAAGGTGGGGAGCTATCTCACGCTTGGAATAGGTTGTATCTTAAGCACTTTTACCCTTAGAGTCAAGCTAGTGACAACCCGACAGCAAGGTGTCCCCCCTTTGATCACGAAAGAGGACCCCAAGCACGGCAATCACACACTACACGGCAACCTTGGTTGGGTTTTCCCTTTTGTTATGCGACACCGTCGCTCGTTTGGCCATACTTAGGGAGAGTGAAAGTCCCTACTTTTCTTTCTTCGGCCAGGTGTAGGGGCAAGGGGTGAATCAGGGGGAGATGATCAACCTAGACACCCCAACGAGAGAAGGGCTCAAATAGGGGCAGTCCATTATGACCTGATTCCATAAGAAAAAGAAAGAAAAGAAAAATCAATCAAAGAAAGGAGCATGAGTCAAGGCAAAAGCCAACACGTCTATCAAAAGCACAAAGTGCAACGTCAAATTGCTCCAAGAAAAATAAAATATCGAACTAGGCATGGCAAGAGTGGCAGTACAGTTTTCCCACGGGATGTTATGAGCCCGGTCCTATGCGTGCCTAGAGTAGATGAAGGTTCGATGATGGACACAAAGCTCTGGCACAACAGACCGAATTTCCAACCGGGTCGTCATGGGAGGAATTCGAGCCCTAATAACTTCTGTTTCTATGCTAGGCTTACCCCCAACAGTTCTTCTCTCTCTCCCTCAAAAGATTGAAACATACCCAGGGTATGGCCCTTGGAGAGGCACCGTCATATGAACGAGGTAGGCTCGACCGGGGATTGTCACCCTCAATGCATGCCAAGCTCCGGGGATTCTCAATGGAATAGGCAGGCCTCTCGTTGCCAAGGCAGAATTAGCTTTCTCAAAAATCCAAAAAAATCAAATATGTCAAAACCCAAAAAAAATCAGATATGTCAAAACCCAAAAAAATCAGATATTTCAAAACCCAAAAAATCAGATATGTCAAAACCCAAAAAAATCAGATATGTCAAAACTCAAAAAAATCAGATATTTCAAAACCCAAAAAAAATAGATATTTTAAAACCCAAAAAATCAGATATTTCAAAACCCAAAAAAAAAAATATTTCAAAACAAAAAAAAATTGAATATGTCAAAATTAAAAAAATCAGATATTTCAAAAACCCAAAAAATCAGATAATTCCATAACCAATTTTTTTTAGATATTTCACACCATCCTTGCATTTCATAGCATGCATTGCATTTATTCTCTGTTGGTCCCGGGGTAGGCGAGCGGACAAGAAGGGGGGTTAAATTATCCCCGACACTAGATGGCAAATTAAAACAACTACGAAGCGGAATTAACACCTTTTAACTAGATTGAGAAAATTAACTACACAAAGTAACTAGATTCTCTCAATGTCACCAATATCACACGTTAATGAAAGCAGATTAAGCAATAACACAAACACCCACAATGCAAACCACAAGACAAGGGATTTTTAAGGTGATTCGGGACCCCGATGGGCTCCCTACGTCCACCCCTCACCAAACCCGGTGAGGCTTCACTCGGGGATAAATCCCTAAAACGTAGACGACGCTCCAAACACACACGAGACGACGCCCGCACACACACACACACACACACGGATACTCGATCTCCAACATGATCTGACAACGGATCAAACACACACACAGACGATCCGAAGACCAGATCACAACACACATACACACACACACGCTGCAACAACCGCAGCACAACGACACACACAATCGCACGTAGGCGATCAACCATGACTGTATACACAAACGATCATACACACGATGTTTCTCGTTCAAAGAAAAACAAGACGAATATCCAGATATGCTTAAACCAAAAGGAAACTCATGAACAACATCAGAGATAGATAGATAGAGATCTAGAAGATATCCCCCTTTGGAAACTCCTCAAATCCTTAAATCGATGTCGACCGTTGCTTGCGATTTTGACATCATCGGGTTCCTCTCTTCATTCCGCTCCTCTTTCTCTTCTTCCTCAAGCTTCAAAAACACCTTGGAGTAGATCAGATCTTCTCTTGAAAAGCTCATTCTTCCTTTTCCTTCTTTCTTCCCCTACAAGATAGAAAATACAAGCATTAGGGTTTTTACATTCATAAATTCGTAACTCATCTTTATAGCCAAGGTAGATAGCCCAAAAGACACATAAACCCTTCAACAAACTCATAGAAAACCCCCTAAACATATGTATGTTAACCCTAGGGGCAAATGGGTAAAGTTGTAGCACACAGGGAATGGGTTTAATGGGTTTTCAGATGCATTTCGTGAAGCCCATTTTCGTAGCAGAGAATGTTCGGTCTACCGGTGTCATTGGGGCAGTCGACCGGGCCAACAAGCAATCTGTTTTGGGCATAGCAGAGAAAATCCGGTCGACTGGATTACTGGGCCGGTCGACCGGACAGAACATGGTTCTGTCTGGAATTAACCGGTCGACCGATCCAGTTGGGGCGGTTGATCGGTTCTGGTTCTGCACAAGGCAGACCAGAACACACAAGACAGATCCGGTCGACCGGTGGCCAGGGGCCGGTCGACCGGAATTCAGTGAATTCCAAGTTTTGCAAAATCAGTCCAATGAAATTAAACCCAAAGAAATACAGAAATGGTTAGATGATAAATGACTAACAACCAAGTGTTCCTTGGTATTAAACAGTGTAAAAACATATACTAACCACTTCCATCAAAATCAAAAACTCTAAATGGAAACTTACCATTTTCTCTCAAAAACATACACATGCAAAGTGTCGAATTCTCACCATGAATCTTGATACCTTTACATATGGATTGGCGTTCCATTTTAAACCTGCATACCAAGATAAATGAAGTTAGAACAATGCAAGTTAATCACTTTGAAGCCAAGATTTCTATTAATAGGCTTAATCACATTCAAGCTCAAAAGCCTCATATAGAAATTACATGACAAGCCCGTTCACATTAGAAGTCGACTCTTGCTTCATAAGAGGTCGACTCTTGCCAAGGTTGAAGAACATGAGATATGTACGTGAAGGTCCATTTGGACATGGATCATTCAAGCAATATGTGATCCATTCAAACCAACATTTTGCTCACCAAAAATGAGATCAATTTGTCCAAGTGCTTAACTCACATGAATACTTAACATGGTGTCAAAACACAAACAATGTTTGTTTCAGTTAAACATATTTTCATCAATTAGAAACCCTTCATGAAAAGTCCTTGTTCAATAAGCATAAGAGCACTTTGGAGAACATGGCAACCATGGCTTACCATGAAGTGTAATCATGAAAGCAATCTCCACATGAATGATATAGATGATTTGAACCCTTTCATGAATATGCAAGAGGGCCATCTATGACACTTAAAAGCACTTTACAATCTTACCATGCAACTTGTATATGCTCCACCATATGAGACCATTAAAACATAATGGCTCAAAGTCACTCATGCAAGCATAGCCTAGCAAGGACATATGCAAGCAAGAACATAACATACATAAAGTTTGGTTATCATCAAAATCAAATATACGCATGGCACACAACTATCTCCCCTTTTTTGATGATGACAAACTTTATGATATAGATCAAGGATCAAGATACTTTCTCCCCCTTTGACATTATCAAAAAGCGGGAGGAAGGCAATGAAGTTCAATTTCAGCATTATAGATTGATGAAACATCAAAAGGGCATGGTCAAGATGATGCATGGATTCTAACAAATGTAAGGCAAGAGATGCCTAGTCAATTTTTGGATTTTCATTGTTTTTTCAGATTTTTTAGTTTCCATTTGAAAAAGCATGAAGCAAAATGCATGCAAATGATGATATGAGAGATGCACAAAATGCAACCAAGCAGATATGTATATATACATACAACATAGCTCCCCCTTACTTATTTAAGAAAGGAATAGGTATAAGAAAAATGCATGAGAATCATGACAACCGGAATGATCATGTATAGCACCTAGGAGGTTGTGCAATCACATCTAAGAGTCATGCAATAGTCAATACAGTCAATTAATTTTCTGAATACATGTTAAATCAAATTTCCAAATGTGTAACTGAATAACATGAAAATCGACTATAGCCATATGGATATTCAGATTTTTAAATCAACACAATGAGAGATTTCACAGACTACATTTTAATTTATGAGAACAGCGTATCGGAGCTACGCACTACCTCAATAATTTTTCAACGAATTCTCAAGAACAATCAGAATTTTTCTAAGAATGATCAAGTTCAAATAATTCCTTTTTACGCGAGGAGACACATGGAGCTCATGTCAGAATCCCCGGTTACTCAGAATACTGAACCATTTCATTTCAATTTGAGTAGATATACTAGTACAACACCTTTCTGAAGTGAACCACATCACGTCTCAGGTGACATATGCCCAGTTTACTCAGTGAGACCAAGCATTGCTCTGCCTTTCATTTTCATTTCAAATTTTTCAACAAGGATAGATAGGCAACTTTTTCCTCAACTGTCTCTTCAACATACATGCAGCAAGTTTAATATCTCTAGAGTGTTGAAAGGAAATTCCTATATCCTTATGTTTAACACTCATTTTCACATTTAGTGCATTAAGTTTATGAATTTGATTCAACATATATACTGAAAATATCATGAACGCATAACAGTGCAACTCCCCCTAAATAGATGCACTTATCAAATATTTACTCCCCCTAAGTGTGTGACATGAAACACACCAATGATGACTCAAATACAACATTATTTAGCAAGAAGGCATAAGGTCCTAAAAATTTCAAGGACGTGGGTAAATAGCATATAGTAGCATGCAAGCACACAATGGGAATAGACGCAATATGCAATACAAAATGAAAGGATATGCAATTCTTGTTGCTTCAAGAGATATGCTATCAATGTGATACCAATTGTTGGTTCCGAAGACATGATACCATTGTTTGAAGAATTCACTTTAGCATTTATGCAACATGAACAATCTTCAAACTGATGCATTCCAAAATATGCACTATATACATGATATGCAATTATGCTATGCAAGTATGCAATGTGATGCAAGATTTCAGATTTTCATTTAAATGTCCTAAATACAATGCAGAATGTAAGATGTAACATGGGTGCAAAATACAATTTTTTAGATTTTCATTTTATTGAACTAAATGCATCTAATGCATAAATTCTAATACAATGCAACCTATAACAAGATGCAAAAGCAATGAGAATGCAATGCAAGATACACGAGTTTGATTTTCAGAAAATCATGATGAATAGCACAAGAGAGCATTCACATTCAAATGAAGAGCAACACGCATTTTCAAGGCATGTCCTTTATGAATAAGGGTGCAAGTATGATCAAAATCAAGTAATGCAACCCAAATTTCAGAAGTTGTTCAAACACAGATTTCAATTAAAATAGCTCAACCCAAGACTTCATTCACAAAACAACCATTTCATTTCTCCGAGTTCTGGTACGAGACGGAGAACTTAGGTCCGAAGACCACCTCACGCGTAGTGAGAGTTTTCAGGTGGTCGTAATCCACCCTTACACTACACACCATTTGAGATACCAGAAACACAGTTAATCTCAAGTAAGTTCAAGCAATTCATATTGAAAAATATTCAATAGTCAACAAAATCTTCAAGGTTTTCAATTCCATTCAACCATTTGCCAAATTCATCACCGCAAGCTAGGGAAATGACAAATCAAGTTTTTCAATCAATACCTGAATTCAGCAGGTATCACCATATGCCTTCAAGCATGCTAGCTTAGCAAAAGTCTTAAAAGAGACTAGCAATTCATTGTTAGTCCCGCAAATCACATAACAATGTCATGATCAATTCAGATGTCGCAAAAGGCATGAGATGCATTTTCACAAGGATGAGTTCAATTTTCAATTCTACATCAAAAACTAACTCCCATTTTCTATGTGCACAGATTTCACATTTGACATTTTCTGAAAATCATGCAACCTATGACCTATATGAACAAGTGACTCGTGGTACGAGATGGAGGCACATTCTCACGCATGGTGATAGATTTCAGACAAGTATGACCTGTCCTTCCTCAAGTCACCATTTCATATACCATAAAGTCATGCAAATTCTGCAATATATGCTCAAATTCATGAAATGCAATCATGCAATGATGATTTATGAAAGATGCAATGCGAATTCATAAGAAAAATAGATTTTTCTTGATTTTCATGAATGGAAATTCAAATAAAACAAATTTCAGATTTCCAAAGTTAATTCAGAAATTTATTTTGAACCCTGTGCCTTGAGCAGCCATTATTTTCCAAGCTTTCCACTTGGCCTCAAGGTAATCCTGCAACAAAGTTCTCATTCAATAGTTTTGGGTACCCAAACCTTTTTGGGTCCCGGATGGTTAGTTGCACCTCCAGTGGGTGCCTTCCACAATCTCTGGGCATGCAGATCATCCAAATTCATTAAAGAGCAATCATGCATCGTATACCCAAACCTTCCACAGTAATGACAACATTTTGAAGTCTTTACAGAATTCTTATAAACATGATCATCAATTTTCTGTGACTTAACAAATGTGTTACCATTATAAGCACGAAAGTTTTTCTTTTTCATAACAGGATAAGCATGAAATTTCTATGGGTTGACAAAGGTGTAATTGTTTTTAACATGAAAGTTCATTCTTTGATTTTCTTGCCAACACTGCGACACACGGTGTCCTAGCTTTCCACATTTGAAACAAGAAACACTTTTTCTTTTGGAAATAAATTTGTTTTCACATGCTTTCAAATCATCTCTTTTCATGATGTAGCAATCATGCATTTCATGTCCAAATTTTTCACAATAGAAGCATTCAACTTTCTTTTTCTGTACAATGTGGAATTTCCTAGCATGCTCTCTACAAGCATTCAAATCATCTTTTCTCATCATGAAACAATCACTCATGACATGGCCATGTTTTCCACAATAATGACAATTGAAATTTGTTGATTTTGGAGCAAGGTATTTCTCATGTGAACTCTTAGCATGCACATCAATTTTCTTGGTCCTCAATTGAACTGGAGATTTAGACTTTGGTTGTTCAAGAGAAGAAGTATTTGACATGTTTGAGGAACATGATGCATGCATAAAAGATGTTTGTGTTTTCAGATCAAAAGCTTTCTTTTTACTAGGATCATATCCTAGTCCTTCTCGTAGGAAATTCACTTTGGTCCCCAAGATTTTATCCAGATTATCCTTTCCTTTGACAAATGTAGACAAGGATGCATTCAAGTCTTCAATTTCAGATTAAAGGGATGCAATGTGTAATTCATAGCTAGTTATTTCTTGTTCACTGCAAACATTACATTCATTCAACACTTTATTTGCAGTTTTATAGTTTTCAAGTTCTTGTTCTAGCACATGCAATTTTTCAGATTCATCAACAACCAAACCTTTTCCTTTTCAAAAGGCAAGCAATTTTTCAAACATGGTTGTGTTCAAATACTTCAATTTTTCAATTTTCTCTTTCGTACAAGAATTGATTTCTTCATGCTTTTTGACATCTATCAATAATGACTCATTTTCAGTTTTGAGTTCTAAGCATTTATCACATGAAGAATTTTCAAGTTGAAGTTTTTCAAGATTATGTAAACTTCCTTCAAGCAAAGAGTTTTGAATTAACAAAGCACTGTTTTCCTTTTTGAGTTTTTCACTTTCTTCTTTGATCCATGAAATGGTTTCTTCATGCTTTTCAATGTCAACCAAGAGGAATTCATTTTTACTTCTTAAGCATGTAATGGTTTCTTTGTCACAATTTACATCATGCTTTAGAAGTTCACTCACTTTTTCAAGTTCAGAACATTTAACACAAGAGGCATTTTTAAGGAGGGCATGTTCAGATTTCTTTTTAAGCTCTTTATTTTCAGATTTAATCTTCTTGTATTTTTCAAGTAATCCATCATACAAGTCCATAAGCTCTTCAAAAGAAACTTCTTCACCTCCCGAGTCTAGCTCGGAGCTTTCCTTGCTTGTTGTATCGTGCTTGTCGGCCATCAAGCACTTTCCATCCTTTGTCGCTTCATAGTCCTTGACCAAGCATTTCAATATCTCCCTGGCCGTCTTGCATGATGAAATGAGTGGAAATTTGTGAAGATCAATTGAACTTCTTAAAATAAGCAAAAGCTTAGCATTAGCTTTATATCTTTTCACATGTTCTACAGTCCACTTAGACTCATCACTAGGCATCCCATATGAATCATGCTCTTTTTTTTTTTGCAAAACCCTACCTAGGTGCAATAGGAGAGTGCACCCTCTTCAGGGTAGAGAGAAAGTCACTCCACCATTACACACTAGGAGGTGAATTTTATTGAATACCAAAAAATGCTATACATGTTACATCAATCGGAAGCTAGACATACCTAGCTTATCCATGCGAGCAACCCCTTTTTTGTGCATGGGAAGTTGTTGTTGCGGAAGACAAAAAGAATTACATTTCAATGAACATGCTAGGTTAGCCAAAGAATTAGCCACCTAGTTAGCTTCACGAAAAATGTGTGAAATAGAATCCGTGCAGGACAACAAACTCCATATTTCCCTAATATAGACAGCAATCCTCCACGGGCAAGGTGACTTGTGGTTGACTATATGAACAAGGAATTGGGAATCACATTCAATAAGAGCCGGCTGTGTAGTCATGGCCTTTAGATACCTCAAGCCGTCCATAAGAGCTCTGGCCTCAGTAACTATACTGTTGCTCTGGTCATAATAATGAGTGAAAGCTAATAGAAATGAGCCATGGCCATCCCAGATTATGCCTCCACCTCCTGAAACACCGTCAACTTTGGATGCATCGTCGGTGTTGAGCTTTAAAAGGGGCCATGGAGGATACAACCATTTCACCAACACCAACGTCTGATTTTTATATGCTCAGGCCAGATATATCAAAGGAAGCCAAAACACATCTTTTATTGTAATTCGGTTCTTGTAGCTAAGAGAGTTTGATGGCCTGTTTGACCTGTACAAGAATTTTGTGAATCGAGCAATTCTGATTAATGTTTTTATTGTCATGGATGAAGGCATTTCTGGCAGCCCAAATCTCCCACAGGCCGTAAGCAATGATGCCAATAGAGAACAGTCCAAAAGCTGAATTGCCTTTCACATTAAGAATGGTTTGGGTGACAATTCTCTTGACTGTGTTACCAGAAATGGGAATACCTCTTGATTTGAAATAAGTCCAAACATTAGTTGCCAGCTCACTGTTAACAAACAAGTGGTTTATATCTTCCTCTTGACTGTCATTGCAACATCTGCATTTACAACAAAAAGGAATACCCGATTGTTTGATCTTCATATCCAAAGGCAGAACATTGTGAATAATCTTCCATAGAAAAATAGAAATTCTTGTAGGGATCCAGGGGGACCATATACGCCTCCAAAACCCATGAGTTTCCAACTGTTGAGCATTAAAAGACGGAGTATAAATGGAAGAAACTGAACAATTGCCACTAGAAGAGATAGACCAAATTGCCTTATCCGGATATTGAGATAAATTTATAAGAAACAGTGCCCTTTTGATATCTCTGGAAAGAAAGCTATCCATACAGCTAAGCACTTTCGGGGATGGAGCAGTAATAATATCCCGAACAGAAGCTTTGTAATCTGGGATGGAATTATTAGGAATAAAGGATTCTAAGCTCCTGTCCCCAATCCAAACATCCTTCCAGAAATTGGTGGACTGGCCATTACCAATGATAATTTTTTGGTGTTGAACAATGAGATTTTTTGCACGTAGCCAGCTTTTCCTGATAAAGCCTTGGATTTCCTTAAAGTTTACAAGACTGATATGATTGTTTCTAATGTATTTAGCTATAAAGAATTCAGCCCATAAAGAATCAGAATACAAAGCATGCCAAAGCATTTTAGTCCGAAGGTCAATTTCCATATATCTTAAGGATATAATCCCCAGGCCTCCCTGCGAAATTGGTCTGCAAATGTTCTGCCAGGATTTCCAATGCTTTCGATTGCCATATTGTGAAGAGCCCCAAAAAAAGTTAGCAAAGGACTGATCAAGGATATGATGAAGGCCTTTGTGGATAGGAGTAGAGGCTAAAATGTGAATTGGAATAGATGATAACACATGCTTAATAAGAATGAGGCGTGCACCTTGAGAGAGAAATCTTGCTTGCCAACCTTCAATTTTCCTTTGAATAGCAGTGATAATACCCACAAAGTAAACCTTTTTGATTCTGCCCAAAGCCAGAGGAAAACCCAAATATTTATGTGGGAAGTTATGTCTGGAGAAACCTGTTATGCTCTTAATTCTGCTAGAGAGTAGTTGAGAGTTCTTGGACTATATAAAATAGCCACTCTTATGCACATTTATGAGCTGTCCAGAGGCTCTTTCATAGGATTGCAGGACAGCCATAAGCTTTCTGATGGAGGCAGCAGAGGCATTAGCAAAAACAAGTGTATCATCTGTAAAAAGAAGGTGAGAGATAGAAGGACATCTTCGAGGCATAGAGAACCATCCTACTACACCTTCCATAAATGCTTTGTGAATAGATCTGCTTAGGGAGTCTTGGGCAAGAATAAAGAGGTAGGGGGCTATAGGATCACCTTGTCGAAGACCCCTTGTGGACTTGAAGAAACTACCAGAATCCCCATTTAGAGAGATTGAAAACCAGCAATTGCTAACCATCAACTCAATAAGTTCAATGAAGATGTTACTAAAACCAAACTTCTTCAGCACCACAAAGAGAAAGTCCCATTCAATTCTATCATATGCCTTGGCCATGTCCAATTTAAAAATGACATTACCCCCCTTGGTTTTCCTTCCCAGATTCTGAGTCATTTCTTGAGCTAAAGCAATATTATCCACAATATGCCTTCCCTTAACAAAAGCTGATTGCTCCCTTGAAACCAGAGATGGCAGGTATTTGCTTAACCTGTTGCGTAATACCTTGGAGATGATTTTATAAGTAAAATTACATAGACTAATGGGTCTATAATCAGCAATGTCAGAAGCATTTTTGATCTTGGGAATAAGAGCTATAAGGGTGGCAGTAAACTCCCTTGGAAGGGGTTTGCGGTTGGCAAAGAATTCCTGGATGGCAGCAGTCACATCTTGATCAATGATTGACCAAGCCTTCTTAAAGAAGCATCCTGTAAATCCATCGGGCCCCGGAGCACTATCAGGTGAAATAGAAAAGACGGCCTCTTTTATTTCATTAAAATCAGGAATAGAACAAAGAAAAGCATTATCTGCTGCCAAAATCAATTGGGGTATACAGTTAATATTTGCATTGTCAATGAAATGTTGCTGAGAGGTGAAAGCCTTTTGGAAATGTTCCACAGCAATGACCTTCATTTCCTTCTGATCAGAGGTAAGGATGCCAGACCCATTCCGAAAATGGTTAATGAAATTGCGCCTCTTATTAGCCACAGTAGTTATATGAAAGAATTTTGTATTCCTATCACCTTCCTTAAGCCACCGGATCTTGGATTTCTGTCTCCAAAACATTTCCTGTTGGACAATGCGGTCTGTGAAGGTGTTCTTAGCAGCATTTAAAGCCTCCAGATTAGTAGGATTAGGAGCAGAATCAAACAGGTGTTCAGCCTTTAACACTTCATCCTCCGCAGCCAAGAGGTTGTTATGCACATCACCAAAAACCTGTTTATTCCAAGACCGAAGCATATTCCTCAAAGCTTTAAGCTTCATGCATAAGGTGGTAATGGCTAAAGAAGAAATAGGACTGGTTTTCCAATTCTATTCAACCGCCTGAAGGAAGAGTCCATGTATAGTCCACATTTGTGAAAGAAGAATTTGCTTTTGAATTTACTAGGCAAGGCCAATTTGACAAGAAGAGGCGCATGATCAGAGGCTTCTCTTGAAAGGTGTTCCACTGAAATGGGGAAGCTACTCAACCAGTTGGAGTTAACAAGAACCTTGTCAAGCCTAGCCCAAATTCCCTTTCCACCCTTTTGATTGTTGTGCCAAGTGTATTTGGAGCCCAAAAAACCCGCATCAAGAAGACCACAATCATTAATACAGTCCTTGAAGTTAGACATGGAACTCAAACAGAGGTTAACCCCTCCAATTTTCTCATCAGCATCAAGAATATAGTTAAAGTCCCCGGCCACTATCCAGGGACCTTGAATCAGGGAGTGAACATGAGTTAAAGAGGCCCGCAGAGAGTGTCTATCAAGAGGACAACATTTAGCATAGATGAAAGAAGCATAGAATGCAGGCAGGATGGGATTGGTCTGTAGCAATAAAATTTGCTGATCATCCTGACCTAAGATAGTGAACTCTAATGGCTCTTTCCACATAATCCAAATATGAGCATTTTCATCCAGGTTTGCCAGAGATTTGTGCATGCTAATCTTCTTACAGGTTTTATCCAATAAAGAAGTTTTCATCTTGGGTTCTAAGATGACAATATAATCCACATTGTGTTCTTTGACTAAAAGTTTAACACGACCAAAGGATAAGTCATTCCCAATCCCTCTAATGTTCCAAATGATAAAAGTCATGAATCCTTTCTTTGAATATAAATGTTTCCTGCGGAGCCAATCCTTTTCATACCTATAGTAATAACACCCATGCATCCTTTGTTTAAGGAAGTGATGTTATAAATCTCAGCTTGGGTAGCTATTTCCTTACATCTCTGTTGGAAATCTACCTGTGTGTCCTGAAGGGGTTACTGCTTCAAGGTTGGTGGCTCTCCCACACTAGATTGGTTAGTACCCATAGTTGGACACAGACCTTTGGAAGTGTTGCCAAGAATAGCTTCAGGGCATTTTGGAGTGAAGGGAGCACTGTAGGGACCTCAACAGCTTGTGTAGAAACATTGCCAGTGTGAGTCACAGAATGGACTATATTATCATCACTGAGAGTCTTTTGCATTGAAGAATTGTCCGAAACATCATGAGAGATAGATAGAAACTTGCCTGGGGAGGACAAGATCCAGACCTCTTCCTTATCTTTTGGTTCATAGGAGTGTAGTACCAATGCATTATCAGAATGATGTTCCAGACCAGAGGATTCAACAATATCCATAGAAGACACTGGGGATTGCTGAAGATCATGAGCCATGCCCCCAAAAATTCTCCCTACTGGATTACCAATCGATGTCCCTTCCTTGGCTAATTGATCCAGCTCCCCATCTTCAGTTAATTGGTTCAGGACTTCAAATCTATTAGCTTCAGCAGCATTAGGTCGAGCAGTGGACATGCCAATCTTTTGGGGTCTGAAAACCTGATTATAGCTCTTAGGGGCATGATTGGGAGCAAAGCGGCTAACATTATTTTTGGTGGATTTCCTTTTACAGTCCACAGCAGTGTGTCCAATCTTGTGAAAGGAGGAACAGAGGTGAGGAATCCTGTGATAATTGACCGGTTGCCAAAATCCAACACCATCCATGTCGATCCATAGCCATTCTTTGCGGGGTACAGTTAGATCCAATTCAACACAAACCAGGGCTTCAGAGGTGTCGGACATGGCCAAAGTATTATCATGAGTTCTAAGCACAAGACCAAAATTCCCTACTACAGATCGTAGACAATCTTCATGGTACAAATTAGCAGGCAAAGATGGAAAACTGATCCAGACAGGAGCAGTAGTAGGATCTACATCGAAATTGAAATTGTGCGTCCAGCGAAAGAATCTAAACAAGAAACCTTTAATATATATATATTTCTGAATAAGAAGCTTGACAAAATCCACTTCGTTATCAAATCTCAATAACAAGTGCCTGGAGTTCAGACGACTAATTATGAAGTCAGACACCAAGGACAATCGCTGGGCCAGGCAATTCTTGATCTTTGGTATAGCAGGTCTTCCGTATGAGCATTTTGCAATAATGGCATTCTTGAGAGGTTGCAGCGATGCTTCGATGTCCATTTTGAAGAAAGAGACCGCCGGCTCACCAAGATCAGTGAACCCTGGAGCCTTGATCGGAATGGACATTTTAGGCTTCTGCCGAGACTCCATAAGGATTTGGGCATAAGAACGACAAATAGCATCGGGGCCAGGCGGAGGATGGATCAGAATAGGAATTGGAATCGACGAAGATGAAGATGCTGGGGCGGTGGGCGGCGGGGGTTCCCCCACCGCCACCTCCATTTTCGACAGGAAAACTCTCTTCGAACAAACCCAGAGCTTCTCTCTGATTCAGGTAGACAGATCCAAGACTAAGCGGATCCCGCTATCGTGAATCATGCTCAACTATATCCTAGAGTTTGGGATCAATGGATTTAACATGACGATTTATATGCCTAAGCCAGTCATTGAAATTTGAACCATTAAAACATGGAGGAGGAGAAGACACACAAGTATTAGACATGATGCTAATCAAATCAAACACGCCTACAAAGATCACTCTGAAGATCGTTAGATCTTGAAATAGCAGAGCCACGCTCTGATACCACTTGTTGGTGTCAGGGTAGGCGAGCGGACAAGAAGGGGGGTTGAATTATCCCCAACACTAGATGGCAAATTAAAATAACTACGAAGCGGAATTAACACCTTTTAACTAGATTGAGAAAATTAACTACACAAAGTAACTAGATTCTCTCAATCTCACCGATATCACACGTTAACGAAAGCAGATTAAGTAATAACACAAACACCCACAATGCAAACCACAAGACAAGGGATTTTTAAGGTTGTTCGGGACCACGACGGGCTCCCTACATCCACCCCTCACCAAACCCGGTGAGGCTTCACTCGGGGATAAATCCCCAAAACGGAGATGATGCTCCAAACACACATGGGACGACTCCCGCACACACACACACACACGGAGACTCGGTCTCCAACATGATCCGACAACAGATCAAACACACACACACACACGATTCGACGACCGGGTCACAACACACACACACACACGCTACAACGATCGCAACACAACGACACACACAATCGCACGCAGGCGATCAACCACGACCGTATACACAAACGGTCACACACACGATGTTTCTCGTTCAAAGAAAAACAAGATGAATATCCAAATATGCTTAATCTAAAAGGAAACTCATGAACAACATCAGAGATAGAAAGATAGAGATCTAGAAGATATCCCCCTTTGGAAACTCCTCAAATCCTTAAATCGATGTCGACCGTTACTCACGAATTTTACATCATCGGGTTCCTCTCTTCATTCTGTTCCTCTTTATCTTCTTCCTCAAGCTTCAAAAACACCTTGGAGTAGATCAGATCATCTCTTGAAAAGCTCCTTCTTCTTTTTCCTTCTTTCTTCCCCTACAAGATAGAAAACACAAGCATTAGGGTTCTTACATTCACAAATTCGTAACTCATCTTTATAGCCAAGGTAGGGAGCCCAAAAGACACATAAACCCTTCAACAAACTCATAGAAAACCCCCTAAACATATGTATATTAACCCTAGGGGCAAATGGGTAAAGTTGGAGCACACATGGAATGGGTTTAATGGGTTTTCGGATGCATTTCGTGAAGCCCGTTTTCGTAGCAGAGAATGTTCGGTCGACTGGTGTCATTGGGGCGGTCGACCGAGCCAATAAGCAATCTGTTTTGGGCGTAGCAGAGAAAATCCGATCGACCGGATTCACTGGGCTGGTCGACCGATCCAGTTGGGGCGGTCGACCGGTTCTGGTTCTGCACAAGGCAGACCAGAACACAAAAGACAGATCCAGTTGACCGGTGGCCTGGGGCCGGTCGACCGGAATTCTGTCAATTCTGGGTTTTACAAAATCAGTCCAATGAAATAAAACCCAAAGAAATACAAAAATGGTTAGATCATAAATGACTAACAACCAAGTGTTCCTTGGTATTAAAAAGTGTAAAAACATATACTAACCACTTTCATCAAAATCAAAAACTCTAAATGGAAACTTACCATTTTCTCCCAAAAATATACACTTGCAAAGTGTCGAATTCTCACCATGAATCTTGATACCTTTGCATATGGAGTGGCGTTCCATTTTAAACCTGCATACCAAGATAAATGAAGTTAGAACAATGCAAGTTCAATCACTTTGAAGCCAAGATTTCTATTAATACGCTTAATCACATTCAAGCTCAAAAGCCTCATATAGAAATTACATGACAAGCCCGTTCCCATTAGAAGTCGACTCTTACTTCATAAGAGGTCGAGTCTTGCCAAGGTTGAAGAACATAAGATATGTACGTGAAGGTCCATTTGGACAAGAATCATTCAAGCAATATGAGAACCATTCAAACCAACATTTTGCTCACAAAAAATGAGATCAATTTTTCCAAGTGCTTAACTCACATGAATACTTAACATGATGCCAAAACACAAACAATGTTTGTTTCAGTTAAACATGTGTTCATCAATTAGAAACCCTTCATGAAAAGTCCATGTTCAATAAGCATAAGAGCACTTTGGAGAACATGGCAACCACGGCCTAGCATGAAGTGTAATCATGAAATCAATCTCCACATGAATGATATAGATGATTTGAACCTTTTCATGAATATGGAAGAGGGCCATCTATCACACTTAAAAGCACTTTACAATCTATCCATGCAACATGTATATGCTCCCCCATATGAGACCATTAAAACACAATGGCTCAAAGTCACTCATGCAAGCATAACCTAGCAAGGACATATGCAAGCAAGAACATAACATACATAAAGTTTGATTATCATCAAAATCAAACATATACATGGCACACAACAATCTTCCCCTTTTTGATGACGACAAACTTTATGGTACAGATCAAGGATCATGATACTTTCTCCCCCTTTGACATTATCAAAAAGCGGGAGGAAGGCAACGAAGTTCAATTTCAGCATTATAGATTGATGAAACATCAAGAGGGCATGGTCAAGATGATGCATGAGTTCTAACAATTGTAAGGCAAGAGAAGCCTAGTCAATTTTTGGATTTTCATTGTTTTTTCAGATTTTTTAGTTTCCTTTTGAAAAAGCATGAAGCAAAATACATGCACATGATGATATGAGAGATGCATAAAATGCAACCAAGCAGATATGTATATATACATACAACATAGCTCTCCCTTACTTATTTAAGAAGGGAATGAGTATAAGAAAAATGCATGAGAATCATGACAACCGGAATGATCATGTATAGCACCTAGGAGGTTGTGCAATCACATCTAAGAGTCATGCGATAGCCAATACAGTCAATCAATTTTCTGAATACATGTTAAATCAAATTTCCAAATGTTTAAGTGAATAACATGAAAATCGACTATATCCATATGGATATTCAGATTTTTAAATCAACATAATGAGAGATTTCACAGACTGCATTTCAATTTATGAGAACAACGTATCGGAGCTATGCTCTACCTTAATATTTTTTCAACGAATTCTCTAGAACAATCAAAATTTTTCTAAGAATGATCAGGTTCAAATAATTCCTTTTTACGCGAGGAGACACATGGAGCTCATGTCAGAATCCCCGGTTACTCAGAATACTGAACCATTTCATTTCAATTTGAGCAGAGATACTAGTACAACATCTTTCTGAAGTGAACCACATCACGTCTCAGGTGACATGTGCCCAATTTACGCAATGAGACCAAGCATTGCTCTGCCTTTCATTTTCATTTCAAATTTTTCAACAAGGATAGGTAGGCAGCTTTTGCCTCAACTGCCTCTTTAACATACATGCAACAAGTTTAATATCTCTACAGTGTTAAAAAGAAATTCCTATATCATTATGTTTAACACTCATTTACACATTTAGTGCATGAAGTGTTTGAATTTGATTCAACATATATACTGAAAATATTATGAACGCATAACAGTGCAACTCCCCCTAAATAGATGCACTTATCAAGTATTTACTCCCCCTAAGTGTGTGACATGAAACACATCAATGATGACTCAAATGCAACATTATTTAGCAAGAAGGCATATGGTCCTATAAATTTCAAGGACGTGGGTAAATAGCATATGGTAGCATGCAAGCACACAATGGGAATAGATGCAATATGCAATGCAAAATGAAAGGATATGCAATTCTTGTTGGATCCAGAGATATGCTATCAATGTGATACCAATTGTTGGTTCCGAAGACATGATATCATTGTTGGAAGAATTCACTTTAGCATTTTTGCAACATGCACAATGTTCAAACTGATGCATTCCAAAATATGCACTATATACATGATATGCAATTATGCTATGCGAGTATGCAATGTGATGTAAGATTTCAGATTTTCATTTAAATATCCCAAATACAATGCAAAATGCAAGATGTAACATGGGTGCAAAATGTAATTTTTTTAGATTTTCATTTTAATGAACTAAATACATCTAATGCATGAATTCTAATGCAATGCAACCTATAACAAGATGCAAAAGCAATGAGAATGAAATGCAAGATGCACGAGTTTGATTTTTAGAAAATCATGATGAATAGCACAAGAGAGCATTCACATTCAAATGAAGAGCAACAAGTATTTTCAAGACATGGCCTTTATGAATAAGGGTGCAAGTATGATCAAAATCAAACAATGCAACCCAAATTTCAGAAGTTGTTCAAACACAGATTTTCAATTAAAATATCTCAGCCCAAGACTTCATTCACAAAATAACCATATGATTTCTTCGAGTTCTAGTATGAGACGGAGAACTTAGGTCCGAAGACCACCTCATGCGTAGTGAGAGTTTTTAGGTGGTCGTTGTTGACACCCGTTTTTCACCGATAAGTTGAGTCGTTTCTCTTACTCCCATTTGTTGATGCCTCGAGTTGTCCACCACTCGTTGGAGCTATTTTCAGTCATGCTTTGGGCCAATTTTTGGGTTGCCTCCCTCCTTGGTTAGTGATGAGGGCATCCCTTGCCCCTCCACATTTTCTCCGGACTCGGATTGTTCGTCGGCAAGCGCCATTATGTTCCTCAAGTGTTTGTGAGTCGAGTCATGTAATTTTATTTTTTTTATTTGAGTCTTAATCATGTAATTTTCCCTTTATTTGAGTCATGTGCCTAGGTTAGTAGGTTATCTACCAATGTCCTAAGTCATTGTGTTGTTTAGATAGGCTATTGGGCCCATCTCATTGGGCTAGGCCCATGGGCACCCCCCTTCCCTTCGGTTATTAGTCATTGTGTCTTTTGTTAGGGTCCTTTGTGAAAAAAGTCATGTGCCTATAAATAGGCCACCCCACTCCTCATATGTAACAATTTTGATGAAATATTGAAGAAATCCCTTTCAAGTCTCTCATTATCTCTCTCTCTCCCTCCACCCCAATTTTCGGAATTTTCTCTCTCCTCCCCATTTACCTCTCATTAACTCCCCTCCCCTCATTCAATCACCTTCCCAACCACCCCATCTCCCACCTACCCCATTTAAACCTCTCCCCTTCCCCATAACCCTCTTTATTCCACCCCCTAGTCCCAAGAGAGCTCCACCCAATCCCCACTCCACCTTCCAACCCCCAACTACCCATTTCCCTTCCCCAAACCTCACTCCACCTTCCCAAGACACCTCTTCCCATCCCCAAGACCACCATTGATCACTCCCCATCAAAGAAAATTCAAACTCACATTCCCTCCACCCACTTGTGCCTCCCTCACAGCCCAAATTCGTAGCTCCTCTCTCACCCTCTGAAAACACCCCATTCCAGACCCCATTCTCCCTCTCCCACACCTTAGAACACCCCCTCCTAGGCCCCCTCACAACTAGGGGTCACTCCCACACCTATTCACCCCCATTTCCACTTCCATTTACCCCATTTCTCCCACCACCTTCCACCTACAGTTCGCAGGTTGCAGGTGGCAGAAGTCCAACGACTTGCAGAAGATGTCACATCGTCATCCTGAGGCTTCTGAAGGCGCTTCATACATCGTTGGAATCATCTTTGAGTCCTCTTTCCAACAGAGGTGGTCTCGCATCCATCCGAGCTCGGAGCTGTGCGGTGGAGCAGATCTTGTGCGACTGTGCAATCTTCCCAGGCTGAAGACCAGAGAGCATTTGGAAGTTTCACCACGACCAACCTAGCAAGAATCAGAGCTCGATTTCTTCATCAAAATTCTTCTTCTCTGAATCCTCTTTCATCCCCAGAAAGCGGAGCTCCATTTGGCATTCGAATCTGGGAGATATCATTTTTCTCCCCCGAAGTATACGTTCTGTCCTCCCACAGTCTGCAGCGACCCTTCACCGGTGATCTGAGGCTACCGGCTAACCTTGGCATCGGTTGGCTTCCCCGTTAACTTTGCTGCGTAGAAGACTCAATAGCCGAACCAACGGCTTTGACGGCGCTCGATTTGGAGTCCGGGAACGGTCGTGGCATTGCTGTCAATCTGCTGCTGGGAAACTGTTCCTGTCGGAACTAGAGACAGAGCTCCTGTTCAACTGTTGACCTCAGCCAGCTCGTGAGGGATCTGAGCGCTAATTTTGGAGGGCTGAAACTATTACCAGTTAGCTGTCACCTTCAAGAAGAAGGACCTCATTCGGCCTCCGAAGCTTCTAGTTACCATTTTCTTCGTCGGGGTGTGTCGTCTGTCCCCTGTGGGTACAGGTTTGACCTGCCTCTGCTCATCCGGCTATCTCGTTCTTCTCCGACCTCCGATTGGGGCCCCGTCAACTCCTGCTCGAAGCTGCTCCGACCATGAGGACGTCACCACCAGGCTTGTCACATTTGGAGTTCAGAAGCGTCCGTGGTACCCTCTGCAACCTTCTGTACCAGTTCTGCACCAGCCAGCGGAAGAAGCTGCTGACCTGTTCCAGTCGCTGGCCCGACCAGCCCTGAGTTCCAGAGCTCCTGCCAAAATTCAGACATCATCCTCAATCTGTTAGCAAGCTTTTGGCGCAAGTCTCATCAGATTCTGAGCTCGGTGGAATTATTGGCAGCATCGACATCGACCCTCTATCCAGAAATACAGAAGCTAGGCAGAATCGGCGAAGCTCGGGAAGTCGGTTCTCTTTACATATCTCCCCACCCCGCTTGGCCGGCTGAAAGCCCCTCCCTGCGTGGATGTAGTTTTGGATGTATTAAGCATAATACCCACCCCAATATCCCCCCCCCCTTGCATGGGGTGTAGTTCATGTAATTATTAAGTCGCAGGTTTGAAGCTTCAATCGACGCGGCGTGCGGGTACATACCCTCGCCTCCCCGCTCGCCCCAGTCTCCGGCCGGAGTCGGCATCTTCACACCGGCTAGGTGAGCCTCGGTCCCTCTCTTACTAGTTTAATCACTTGCTTAGCTTAGTATTATTGCTATTGCTTCGTCGGACGGAGAGTGAGAGTTCGGCCCAAATTGCTAGTACATTGAGTGACCACCGCGGGCGAGTTGTGAGAGCATCCACTTAACCCACACCCTTGGTGTGTTGGCCGCCCATGATTTGGGCATCCTAGGCCCATTTGGGATTCTCCCCGAGCTAGCCAACCATTGGAGCCTCAAGGTCCCACCTCGGACCCTCTCCAACATCGCCTAGTTGCCTTCGGACCCTAGTGTGTGCCATACGGGTGAGCTCGCTAGTGTGAGTCCGCTGCTCAAACTTGAATGCTTGCAAAATAGGTCCAAGGTTGGTGTCACATCAAGTGGTATCAGAGCAAGTTCACAACTTGTCTCTATCAAGTTGGTCCTAGGGTATGTCTATGCATTTAGAGTCTTCAAGTGCATCACTCTTGTCCCCTAGAATGGCCACCTCATATCGACCTTACCAATCGACCCACTCCATAAGTCCAAGCCACCAAGAGATGCCTACCACTAACACCCATAACTTCCCTGGCCATGTCAACTACTTCATGAAAGCCTTGACCAATGCCAATGAGCGGCTTGATAACATATCGGGCCGACTCAACCAACTTGGAGAAAATAGGCCCGCCCCAAGGACAGACGATAGAATGGTCCCTTTCCCACTTCCCACCTTTGATGGAACCTCTCCTAGAGAATATTTAGATTGGGAAGTTACAATGGACCAATACTTCACTTGGTATCATATATCCGAGGATGAAAAGGCATTGGTTGCCAAAATGCAACTTACCAAACGGGCGGAAACTTATTGGATGCAAATTGTCGGGCTAAAGATACTTAGAAGGGAAACTCTCATCACCACTTGGAAGGACATGAAGGAGCAACTTAGAGCAAAATATATGTCCCCTTCCTACCCGGGTTACCAAAACTCGAGGAGCACTCTCACTCCTCCAAACCCACCCGTCCAAACCCTTACCACTAGAACCCAAGTCTCCAAGGCCTCCACCTCCCCACCTAATCCCATGAGGGCCCCCACACCCCAATCAAAACCCCCTTCACTAACCTACACTAGTCAAGCCTCTTTAGCCCCCACTTCCACCCCAAATGATCCCAAGGGCAAGAGACCCCTAACCGACCCAATTCCCTCCATGGTGACCACCACTCATCCAACCCTCACCATTAAAAACCATGTGGACACCGTGTCCACCCCTCCACCAAGGCCCATAATGGCCACCATCCCCAAACCCAAAACCCCTCACCCAACTCACCTCCCGCTTCCTACACCAATCTTTCCCCAACCTAGGCCTCCTCTACTTCCCCTTCCGATCCAAGTCCACCCTTGCCCACCACCCCAAGTGCACCATGCTCCAGCTATCACCAATTCTCCCGCATTAGACCTACCCAACCCATTAACACTAGGAATTGAAACCTCTACAACCCTCCACATGGGAGTAGATGCTAGTCCGGAACCCATTCCCACCCATAAGGAAGCCCAAGATCACACCAATGGTAAGGAAAAGCCTCGACCCTTTACCACTTCAAATAGCCCGGATCCTCAAGAGTCACCCACCTTCACCATGAATGAGCATATACTCCAATGGCTCAAGCAAGGACCCACCCTTCCTAGCTCACCCCCACCTCTCTCACCTTTGGGATATCCATCCCAAATTGTTCCCCTCCACTCCTATCACACCACAATCCAATCCTACTATGAGGTAGAAGATTAGGATGATCTCCTCAAAGGTCTAAAGTGGCAATCAGACTTGACTTCTTTATTGGCCCTAGGAGCGGACCAACCCAAGAGCCTTAACCTCATCCATCCATGCATTGGGTCTATCTCCTCGGTTTGCACTATTGGTTGCTACACTAGTGACATCCTTTTCCTTCTCCCCATAGTGGAAGAGCCCATCCCGGTCCACTCCCCTACCATTGTGATTCCTAGAACCTTGACCATCCAACCCACCCCATACACCGGTCCAACCATTTCATTAGAGGAAGGCGACTCCCCACCATATGAGGACCTTGAGGACATGGAGTACCCCCATCTAGGTTACCTTTACCAGGATCCCTTTGACCCTTTCCTATGGGAGCCTAGATCTCTATGTAACCCACTCACCTTATTCACCACCCACCTTACCCTACCCTTACCACCCATGTTGAATCAAACCCCTCCCTTCCTAGACTCGGGTTACACCAAGGGAACCTTGACCTTCGGCAACATACACCTTGGGATTGATGAGTTGCCCCACTCCATGATTTTCCCCTTCTTAGATCCATTTGATCCATACGAGTGGAAGCTCAAGGGCCACCCCATACCCATGCACATAGAAGACATCTCTAGGATAGGAGTGCATGAGTCTTGGCACAACACACCACTTGGCATGATTAGAAAGTCGGGTCCATTCATTCACATCACCCACATATCAGGTAGGAAGCATGAGTGGCCCCTATTTGGGTGTAACGGTCCTCCCCAATTCACCATTGGTCTTATGTATGCTAGGAACCTACATGGGTGTCCGGGACCTCCAACATCCATCACACTCACTCATAAGAGGGACACCTATGGATGCCCTGGTCCTCCCAAATCATTCAAAATCTTCATAACATCAATGCATGATAGGTCTATACGTGGTTACCCTGGACCACCTTTGTATACCATACATTGTCCACTCACACCGCATCATAGTGCATGGCATATGCACCCGAGCAAGTATCAAGCAACAAGCGGTGAGATTCACAACAAGCGGGCAAAAAACTCATGGGCGCCACTTGGAATTCCAAGTTGGTAACTTGACGATGATGACTTTGGAGTGGCTCTACCTTGGGGTCACCTCCAAATCGAGGGCACGAGGACTTGGACCTTGCCAAGTTCCGAGTGGCTTTGGCAACCCGGCTTATGGGTTGAACTTCCAAAAGGGTTTTGGGATTCTCCCCATTTCTCATGTAGCGGATCCAACACCCTCTAAGGGTACCGCGGTGGATCCTAGTGAGTGTCTTGAGCCTACACCTATCCTTGCGAGGGACACCTTCGGAGTGCCACCAAAAAAAATTAGCCCGAGAGCCCGACGTGAGCACACGGCAGCAATACTAGGCAAGCAAGACATCATAGCCAGCATGAGGGTGTGTCCGAGTCACTTTATCGAGCTGAAGCGCCGTTCCTCGACTATGGTCGCGGGTTGAGTATGGAGATCGTGGATCGCCCAGAGCCGCAGTTCGATATACTACTTCCCTGGTGGACCCATACTCGACGGGGTCGAGTTTTCCCCACCCCGGGGGTATGATGAGGGCATCCCTTGCCCCTCCACATTTTCTTCGGACTCGGATTGTTCGTCGGCAAGCGCCATTATGTTCCTTAAGTGTTTGTGAGTCGAGTCATGTAATTTTCTTTTTTTTATTTGAGTCTTAATCATGTAGTTTTCCCTTTATTTGAGTCATGTGCCTAGGTTAGTAGGTTATCTACCAATGTCCTAAGTCATTGTGTTGTTTAGATAGGCTATTGGGCCCATCTCATTGGGCTAGGCCCATGGACACCCCCCTTCCCTTCGGTTATTAGTCATTGTGTCTTTTATTAGGGTCCTTTGTGAAAAAAGTCATGTGCCTATAAATAGGCCACCCCACTCCTCATATGTAACAATTTTGATGAAATATTGAAGAAATCCCTTTCAAGTCTCTCATTATCTCTCTCTCTCCCTCCACCCCAATTTTCAGAATTTTCTCTCTCCTCCCCATTTACCTCTCATTAACTCCCCTCCCCTCATTCAATCACCTTCCCAACCACCCCATCTCCCACCTACCCCATTTAAACCTCTCCCCTTCCCCATAACCCTCTTTATTCCACCCCCTAGTCCCAAGAGAGCTCCACCCAATCCCCACTCCACCTTCCAACCCCCAACTACCCATTTCCCTTCCCCAAACCTCACTCCACCTTCCCAAGACACCTCTTCCCATCCCCAAGACCACCATTGATCACTCCCCATCAAAGAAAATTCAAACTCACATTCCCTCCACCCACTTGTGCCTCCCTCACAGCCCAAATTCGTAGCTCCTCTCTCACCCTCTGAAAACACCCCATTCCAGACCCCATTCTCCCTCTCCCACACCTTAGAACACCCCCTCCTAGGCCCCCTCACAACTAGGGGTCACTCCCACACCTATTCACCCCCATTTCCACTTCCATTTACCCCATTTCTCCCACCACCTTCCACCTACAGTTCGCAGGTTGCAGGTGGCATAAGTCCAACGACTTGCAAAAGGTGTCACATCGTCATCCTGAGGCTTCTGAACGCGCTTCATACATCGTTGGAATCGTCTTTGAGTCCTCTTTCCAACAGAGGTGGTCTCGCATCCATCCGAGCTCGGAGCTGTGCGGTGGAGCAGATCTTGTGCGACTGTGCAATCTGCCCCAGGCTGAAGACCAGAGAGCATTTGGAAGTTTCACCACGACCAACCTAGCAAGAATCAGAGCTCGGTTTTTTCATCAAAATTCTTCTTCTCTGAATCCTCTTTCATCCCCAGAAAGCGGAGCTCCATTTGGCGTTCGAATCTGGGAGATATCATTTTTCTCCCCCCGAAGTATACGTACTGTCCTCCCACAGTCTGCAGCGACCCTTCACCGGTGATCTCAGGCTACTGCCAACCTTCGCATCGGTTGGCTTCCCCGTTAACTTTGCTGCGTAGAAGACTCGACAGCCGAACCAACGGCTTTGACGGCACTCGATTTGGAGTTCGGGAGCGGTCGTGGCATTGCTGTCAATCTGCTGCTGGGAAACTGTTCCTGTCCGAACCAGAGACAGAGCTCCTGTTCAAATGTTGACCTCGGCCAGCTCGTGAGGGATCTGAGCGCCAATTTTGGAGGGCTGAAACTATTGCCAGTTAGCTGTCATCTCCAAGAAGAAGGACCTCATTCCGCCTCCGAAGCTTCCAGTTACCATTTTCTTCGTCGGGGTGTGTCATCTGCCCCCTGTGGGTACAGGTTTGACCTGCCCCTGCTCATCTGGCTACCTCGTTCTTCTCCGACCTCCGATTGGGGCCCCGTCAACTCCTGCTCGAAGCTGCTCTGACCACGAGGACGTCACCGCTAGGATCGTCACATTTGGAGTTCAGAAGCGTCCGTGGTACCCTCTGCAACCTGCTGTACCAGTTCTGCACCAGCCAGAGGAAGAAGCTGCTGACTTGTTCCAGTCGCTGGTCTGACCAGCCCTGAGTTTCAGAGCTCCTGCCAAAATTCAGACATCATCCTCAATCTGTTAGCAAGCTTTTGGCGCAAGTCTCATCAGATTCTGAGCTCGGTGGAATTATTGGCAGCATCGACATCGACCCTCTGTCCAGAAATACAGAAGCTAGGCAGAATCGGCGAAGCTCGGGAAGTCGGTTCTCTTTGCATATCTCCCCACCCCGCTTGGCCGGCTGAAGGCCCCTCCCTGCGTGGAGGTAGTTTTGGATGTATTAAGCATAATACCCACCCCAATATCCCCCCCCCCCTTGCATGGGGTGTAGTTCATGTAATTATTAAGTCGCAGGTTTGAAGCTTCAATCGACGCGGCGTGGGGGTACATACCCTCGCCTCCCCGCTCGCCCCCGTCTCCGGCCGGAGTCGGCGTCTTCACGCCGGCTAGGTGAGCCTCGGTCCCTCTCTTACTAGTTTAATCACTTGCTTAGCTTAGTATTATTGCTATTGCTTCGTCGGACGGAGAGTGAGAGTTCGGCGGTAAGAGAGTGTTGCTTAGCTTAGTATTGCTATAGTTACTCCGTCGGCGGTAAGAGAGTGTCCGATTTTAAATTGCTACCCAAATTGAGTGACCACCGCGGGCGAGTTGTGAGAGCATCCACTTAACCCACACCCTTGGTGTGTTGGCCGCCCATGATTTGGGCATCCTAGGCCCATTTGGGGTTCTCCCCGAGCTAGCCAACCATTGGAGCCTCAAGGTCCCGCCTCGGACCCTCTCCAACATCGCCTAGTTGCCTTCGGACCCTAGTGTGTGCCATACGGGTGAGCTCGCTAGTGTGAGTCCGCTGCTCAAACTTGAATGCTTGCAAAATAGGTCCAAGGTTGGTGTCACATCAGTTTGGTCCAAATTGATTCAGGGCTTATCAGGCCTTGATTTTGGTTGATTGGGCTTTTTATAAGTTTTAAGCGTCCATATGCATGAACGGTTCCTCCATGACCGCTCAATTAATGAGCAGTTGAACGTTGACCGTCCATATATTTTGGAGTATTCGTGGGCAATTTCCTGAATTTCCACCGACAAGCATTTATACGGTCCAAGTCTGGCCGTGCAACCTAATGGACGGGCTAATGATGACCGCTCATCTCTCAGAGTCCTGCGCTTAAGAGTTTCCTCAGATAAATATCTAATTATCTTATCTATTTTGATTTTCCACCGACAGCACTAGAACGGTTTGTCGTTGGCCGCTCTTCCTTTGAACGGTCTCAACTGAGCCGTTCATCTATGAGAGTCCAATGGCGAACGTTTCAGTCAGTTCGATGGATAATTGAGATTATTTTTTGATTATTTTGAATTTCCACCGACGGGGTTGGACGGCCAGGACACGACCACCCATCTGGTTGAGCGGTCTATCGTAAGACCGTTCATCCTGTCGATTGCTGAATTTTAACAGATTTTATCCCATTTTATCCGTGGTTTTATCTCCAACTTCTCTCATCAATTTCTCCACGGATAATCAACCATTTTAGGTGCCGTTTCGACTGGATAAAAGATAATTCATTTATCTACGATTTTCCTTTAATTATCTTGTCCTAAAAATGAATGTAAACCCTAAATTCTGGGCTGACTTTCTAGGCTCTATAAATAGACCCTAAAGGCCGGACTTGAAAAAGGGGGGAGATTTTTTGGTCGACGGCGAAGCCCTACCGCATTCTTGAGCGACCTAGCACCAAGGAGGGAGGCTTTCTATGTCCACATAAGTCTCCAGTTTAGGGAGTAGTCTTATTTTGAGTCCTTTATGTTTCATAGATTCCGTCATGTCTTCATTGCATGCATTACTTTCTCTTTACGTTCCACTTCATCCTCATTACCATGCACACATCCACCCACATTTTTGCCACCCAAGGGGTTTAAAATCCCCCAGGTATCCCCTTTTCCATTTGTTCATGTTCATCCCTTATTATTGTGACATTTACTACACCATTTAGTTCTAATTTAGGTTGTTTCTGTGTGTATTTTCACGTTATCTTGTAGGTCAGCAATTCTTAGCACGAGGCCCATCCCCTCTGGCCGGCCGGAGAGGGTGGAGGTTGGACCCCTTTGCGACTTCTAGGTTGGTGGTCTTGCGCAGTTCCGATCAGTCCGTTCAAGAAGACGTGCGGTGCATACTGGGCCGTCCATCTTCTTCCTGCGATCAATACAGAGCCGCTCAACAGCCAAGAGTCCTTCATCCCGCACCTCTTACAGCGCCATTGGACGGTCTATCGTGAGACCATGCGTCCTTTAGGTGGTTCTCCATCAACCGCTCATCTTACCAGCACTGTAGCTAGGCGAGTGTCTCCCTCTTCTTTCTAAAGCACGCTGTGTTCATCACGTTCGGCGCTTTGGTGGCGATCACGGTTTGTTACACTTCCCCTTTTCCTCTACCTTTGCTTGTTCCTTACATGGAGGTGATAGAATAGACTTGGGAAGACATTTGGAAGAAGAAACGGATTCGAGGGAGGAAGAAAATATATCTACACACTTCTTTTGTGGCGATCACGGTGGGACACCTAGTGCCCATCGTGCTTGTGAGGTGCTGACCCCCCCTTCTTGTTATTTAGTTTTCTCCTTGGAGTGATTGCAGGTCGGGAGCCTTTTTCTGCCTTCTGGGACGTGCGCGGTTCTCCCAGAGCCGTCCATCCTCTGGAGCGGCTGATCATCCACCGTCCTTCCCATGCGACCAGCGCCAGTCCTACTCCAGCGTCGTCGTAGACGGTGTCCCATCGACCATCCATCCTTCTACGCGGCCTGTCTCTAGCCGTTCATCTTTTCGGCACAGGTACGCTTCGGTGTGTTCTGACTGTAGGTACGCGGCTACTGGAGGTCCGTCCCATAGGTTACGTGACTAGTTACAGACCGTTCTTATGGTACATTCCTCATTATTGCTATCCCATATTTACATCATTCTATGATTATTTTGCAGTCATTTTGTCGTTCTGTCGCTCCCTGGATTATACGATCCTTTACAGACCGTCTGACTCTTTGAGCGGTCGCATCCAGACCGTTCTTCTGGTGCTGCAGTGCACTCATTGTCCATTTTTATTGCCATATTCCATGCGATTTGTCAAGTTTTGGTGCTAGTTGTTGATCTCCCCCTGCTCCCTTACCATTGTTGCATCATTGTTTTTATTGCTCATATATTTGGTTGATCATTGTTTGATAGTTGCTAGGCTAGATTGTGCATTCACTCCGGTGCACATAGGAGCATCCATCTCTTTTCATAGTAGTTGCATTCCTACCGAGGTAGGGTTTCCTCTCGTCTCCATATTCCTTGGAGCCGACTAGGGACCTTGCCGAGGACCTTCGTAAGCCCCCATGAGCCGTGGATTCCCACACGGACGCCGGGCAGGTTGTACCGTATCCACCCCCAGTCTAGGGTTTGCATCCGCGAGTGAGAGATCCTTATAGAGTCACACAATTACTCATTTCTTACCCTAGTTAGGCACCTAGTGGTTGAGAGAATCTATATTTTCATTAAGCCACTAAGGTTCAAAGAGGAACTCATACGAATTTGATGGGCATCATTTAATAACTTGATTGTACAATTGGGTGATTCTGCTCTCATCTCTTCCTTCCATTGCATGATTGTTGTTTGCTTTGTAGGTTTGGTTGGTTAGGTTTGTTTGCCCTAGTCCTAGTTGTTTAGTGTATGTGGGGTTGTTTCTTTTCCTCAGGATTATCTCCTAGGGTCAGTTCTCATTTCCATTCATACTTCAACCCTTTGTTTGATTCATCATCTCCCATGTCGTCATACGACTTCTCTCAGTCTCAAGAGGACTCCCTTCCTCATGGCCTTCTTGAGGACCCACCTAGGGTTGCCCATATGTAGGGAGGAGAGGGGACTACCCCTCCACTCCCAACCATTCTTGGCGAGGGTTCCCAACCCTCTCTTTCAAATCCGTCCAATCAGAATCCGGCCAATCAGATCCTCAATATGATGGCCCAGCTGGACCCTACCCAGCTCCATCTCATCCGGCAGGCTTTGCAGGGGGCCGATGCCCCGACCTCAATTCCTTCTCATGGCAATAATGCTACTGCCACAACGTCTTCTGTTGCTGGGACCACCTCTGTGGCCCCCATCGACCTTACTCCTACCCGTCCTCAGATCCTTCGCTATTCCAGTATGGAAATGGGCCAGGCTTCCACCTCGGCCCATCAATCGCTCGATAAGGGGAAGTCCCAAATCCCCTCTGTTCCTTATCTTGATCTCTATGTCACCGCTTCTCCATCGCCGCAGGCCCTTGTGGCCCCAACAGATTTCACTCGGTTGCAACCAGGGGCCGCCCAGCTGGCTCACGCGGATGTGGGTCCTTCCCTAGCCCATTATCCATCTTACGGGCTGCCCCTTCCTCAGTCGGCTTTTCCTTTGGCCACATATCTAGGTGCTACTCCTCCAGCTCCTTCTCCTCCATCCCGAGAATGGGAGATTCTTGATAAATGGACTGCTATGCAGCAACAAATTGACCTCCTCCACAAGCGGGTTGGCCCGTAATCTTTGGCTGACGTCCCTATTCCTAACTTCAGGGACATTCATTTTCCTCCTCAATCTGAGCTCCCCGTGTACCGGAAGTATGACGGGAATGGCAACCCGTTCATTCATGTTCAGGAGTTTCTTTACGAGTCAGCACAGTTCCAGCATGACGATCGCCTGATGGCTTATTTATTTCGCCGATCATTAGAAGGGGTCGCCCTGGAATGGTTTTATACTTTGCCTATGGAGGAGGCTGAGAATTTCAAGACCGTCAAGGAGAGGTTCATTCAGAGATTTCAAGATCGGGTCGGTCCCGAGTATTCCTTCACTGACCTGGTAGCAGAGAAGATGAAGTAAAAAGAGGACTTTGCAACCTATGCAGATCGATGGAGGCAGATGGCCTCACGTGTGCCCGGGCAAACCCTGGAAGAAGAGAAAGTAAAGCTATTGATCTCCAATGCCACGCCAACATTCAGAAATATTTTGGCAATGAATGACATTTCGAATATGCACCGGTTATACAGTAGAGCTCGGTTCATACAAACCCAATTCAAAGACTCCCCTATTCATTCCCTATTTGAGGCCCAGAAACCCAAAACAGCCAGAAAATCCCAGGGCCCTGTTACCGAGGGAGTACAGATCAATGAGCAGGTCTAGGCTGTTCAGTTCCCCCACCAAGCCGCCCCATCTCGCTTCCCGCAGCCTCCACGCAACCCCCAATTCCCCGCTCCACAAGCTCCCCAACCCACTTTCCAGGTTCCTCAATACCCGCAACAACAACCACCACCGCCCCAACAGCCTCAGTGCCCACCGTAGTATAACAATGTCCCTCCACCTGCCGCTTATGGACCTGCTCGACCGAGCCCAAAGAGGACCCACTACCCTCCTCTTCCTGAGACATTGCCTGATGTTTTCTCTGCTTTGATGTATACTGGTGATATTCAATTACCTCCGGAGCGTCAAAATTAGAATCCGGCCGCCGATCAGTCCCGATATTGCGTATATCATCGGCAGCCCAGGCACACAATAGAGCGGTGCTATAAGTTCAGAGACCTGGTGTATGATCTACACGAGGGCCAGAGGATTGATTGGGCCCAGATGCACCAGCTGATCGAAGACATCAAGCAGAGGCAGAGACAAGCCAGGCCGCAGCAGGCGGCACCCTAGCAATATCAGTAACAGCAACCCCAACAGCAACAGCCACCCCAGCAACAGCAACAGCAACAAGACCTTGGGATCCACCAAAATCCCATGCCAGTCCACCAACCCGCTCCTCAGCAACAACAACAGCAGCCGCCGACACCGGCCCAAGTAAACATTGTTCAGCACCCAGCCCCCAACGCTGGATGGACTTTTGATGATGAGACCCCCGCACACCTTTTGGCCTTCCACCACCACCATTCCCCCATACTTGTTACCCCCTCCATTCTCAGGCCGGCCGTTCTGACCACAACTCCACCCGTTATTCCCTCCGTGTCACCCATCAGGCCCACCGCATTCCCCTCCACACCACCAGTCCTTTCACCACCACCCACCATACCCTCCATCATCACCCCTCCGCTTAACCCTTCGCCCATCTCCCCTTCACCAGGGCCCATTAGACCAACTTCCGCCATCCTCACCCCCATTTCTACGCCTTCCACCTACTCCACCGGGCCATGTGGGGGTATATCTCAGGCCATGCCGGCGCCATATTGCGCCCTTCGGAGCGAGAGTCCTTTCCAAAGAGTTTTTCCTTCCTCTGGTGCGTCTACACCCAACCTCCAAGTTCCCTCCCCTACAGCAGAAACAGAAGAAGTAGACCCCATGCCAGGCACGAAGTACGACCTATTGCAGCACTTGGACCGGATGCCGGCCAAGATTTCAATTCTTGAGTTGATCAAAAGGTCGCCGCTACACCAGGAAGCTTTGAAGACTTTTCTACAGAAGGTTATGGTAAGCGAGGATGTGGCAGTAGATAGCTTGCCGACAGTGTTGGCATCCATTACAAAGGGGCCTTTCATTTCATTCTCTGAGTCAGAGCTAGCACCCTCTGAGGCACGGCAGATGCCGCTGTGTATTACCATCTCTTTGAACATAGTGGCCGTGGAGTCCGCCCTTGTGGACACGGGAGCATCGATAAACGTGTGTCCATTGAGTACCCTTCGTGCCTACAACATTTCAGAGGATATGCTCAAGCCAACGCCCACCACCATAGCAGCATATGACAATTCCAGGCGTGCTTGTCACGGGGTCGTGACCGTACAAGCCGAGCTAGGGCCTTTGATTATGGACATGGAATTTTATGTACTGGACATAGACCCAATGTTCAAAGCTATTCTGGGACGTCCATGGATAAACAACCTGAACGATGTGCCCTCGACTGCCCACCAGTGTTTGAAATTCCCATTCTAGGGGCGAGTGGTCAAGGTAAAAAGCATTTCCACGGTCCAGAACGTTGAGGCAATAACAGCCAAGATTCTTCCTATACTATGGCCGAGCAATAGGCCAGTTCTGTCAGTTATGGACTTGAACTATTCATGGGCATATGCGTCACGCAAGCCCGTCACTGCGCCAACAAATGTCAAGATCAAGTCCAAGATGAGAGATTCCAAGGGGTGGTGCATGATCCTGAAACTGGGCTATCAGCCAGGCTGGGTCTTGGCGCACAATTGTAGGGCCGAACCAACCCCATCCCTAAGGGCAGGAAGATGGGCCGCCGTGGCCTCGACTACCGTGATTCCGCAATGTCGATACTTGGGGACTCCGGGCCGTTAACGTGGGACTATCGACAGCATTTTGTAAAAGGTCCACTGCAGCCTGACACTTTGAAGAAGCCGCCACCTAGTATTGATGTGAAGGATGATGCCTGTGATGATTCTGACCCACCGCCGCCACTGAAGGGGTTGGTGGGTGACATGGAAGATTTTGCGGGTTGCTTTGAAAAGCTGTTCAGCAAGAGAAAAGACCGTCCGAAGAAGAAGGAGACGCAGCTGGTGAAGCGTCATCTGATGCAGCTGGTCCGCCAGGGGCCACGGGAAGTGGGGAGCTCTATCACTACCTATTGATGAGGGCATCCCTTGCCCCTCCACATTTTCTCTGGACTCGGATTGTTCGTCGGCAAGCGCCATTATGTTAGTCATGTATTTTTGAGTCTAGTCATGTAATCTTCACATTTTCTTTGAGTCAATATCATGTGATTTTCCCTTTATTTGAGTCATGTACCTAGGTTGTTGAGTCATTTTCCTAAGTATTGAGTCATTATGTTGGTTTGATAGGTTAATGGGCCAAATTCATTGGGCTAGGCCCAGGGGCGCCTCTCCCTTAGACTGTTTGGTCATTAGTTAGTTTGTCAGGGTCAGTTTGGTCTTAGGAAAAGTGTGGAGTCTATAAATAGCCCCACCCCTCTCTCATTTGTAACAACTTATGCATGAATATTGAATTCCAGAAAAAAAACTCCAAATCCCTCTAGATTTCTCTCTCAATATATATCTCTCTCTCTCTTTATCTCTCTCTCTCTCCCTCCACCCAATTTTTGGAATTTTCTCTCTCCTCCCCATTTACCCCTCATTAAGACCTCTCCCCTTCCCCATACACCCATTTAACTCCCCCCCAACCCAAGGTGGCATCCTCCAATCCACACCCCACCTCACAACCCCCAACTACCCAACACCACTTCCTAAGCACCCCTTCCTCTCCCCAAGGTTGAAGGGGCTCTTCCCTAAGCCCAAATTCAAATTTCCCTCTCCCTAGGGCAGTGCCCTTCCATCTCCCCACCTCCTAAACCACCCAAAGTCGCAGCCCCCCTTCCCCATACCAGCCAAGTTCACCCTCCACCTCTTACTCTCTTGGCCATCCCCTTCCCCACCCCCTCATCTTCTTCTCATTCAGCCTCCGTTTCAGGCAGCAGAGTTACAGCGACTTGCAGAGGCAGCCACGACCGTCTCTCAAAGATTCAGGTGGCAAGGCCTACATTTATGGAATCATCATCGAGATAGCTTTCCAACGGTGGTGGTCTCACCGGCTTCCGAGTTCGGAGCTGTCCGGAGGAGCGTCATCTTCAACGACTGCGCAATCTATCCCAGACTGAAGACCAGAGCGATCTTGGAAGCTGTTCTGCGGTCAACCTTGGAGGAATTCGAGCACACTTCCTTCTACAAAATTCTTCTTAGTCTAGTCCTCCATCAGTATCAAAAAGAACAATGCCAATCACCAGCCCGAGCTATTTGTTCTGAATTATTTTTTCAGAGTGTGCAGTCTGCCACTAGTGGACTCAGGTTTGACCTGTCTTCATTTATCTGGCCACCATTCTCATCTCCGACCTCGGATTGTGGCCCCGTCAACTTCTGCTCGAAGCTACTCCGACCACGATCGTGTCACCACCAGTTTCGTTCAATTTTAAGTTCGGGAGCGACCGCAGCACCTTCTGCAATCCACTGTATCAGTTCTGCATCAGTCCGAAGCAGAGTGTTGCTGTCCTGCTCCAGTCGCTGGTCCGATCAGCCTTGAGGTCCAGAGCTTCCCAAAAAATTCAGGCATCATCCTCTGTCAGTTGGGAAACTTTTGGCGTAGGTTTCGTCAAGATCTGAGCTCTTTGGAATTTGTGGCAGTGACATCACCGGCCCCTTGTCCAACAATTCTGAAGGTTGGCAGAACCGGCGGGGATCGACAAATCGGGTTTCCTTAGCATAAGTCCCCACCCCGCTTGGCCGGCTGAAGGCCCCTCCCTGCGTGGAGGTAGTATTGGATGTAATAAGATTAATCCCCACCCCAAGATCACCCCTCCTGCGAGAGGTGTAGTGGTGTAATCTTTCCATTTCAGGTTGAAGCGACACCGACGCGGCGTGCGGGTGCATACCCTCGCCTTCCCGCTCGCCCCCGTCTCCGGCCGGAGTCGGCATCTTCACGCCGGCTAGGTGAGCTCCTGAACATCTCTCATTGCTGTAATGGACTTGCTTAGCTTAGTATTGCTATAGTTACTCCATCGGCAGTAAGAGAGTGTCCGATTTTAAATTGCTACCCAAATTGAGTGACCACCGCGGGCGAGTTGTGAGAGCATCCACTTAACCCACACCCTTGGTGTGTTGGACGCCCATGATTTGGGCATCCTAGGCCCATTTGGGGTTCTTCCCAAGCTAGCCCACCATTGGAGCCTAAAGGTCCCGCCTCGGACCCTCTCCAACATCGCCTACTCGCCATCGGGTACTAGTGTGCGCCATACGGGTGAGCTCGCTAGTGTGAGTCCGCTGCTCAAACTTGAATGCTTGTAAAATAGGTCCATAGGTCGGTTTTACATCAAGTGGTATCAGAGCAAGTTCACAACTTGTCTCTATCAAGTTGGTCCTAGGGCATGTTTATGCATTTAGAGTCATCGGTTGCATCTTTTGGTCCCTAGCATGGCCACCTCTTACCAACCTCACCAACCGGTCCTCTCCATAAGTCCAAATCACCAAAGGATGCCTACCACTAACACACATAACCTCCCGGGCCATGTCAACTACCTCATGAAGGCCTTGACCCATGCCAATGAGCGGCTTGATAACATATCGGGTCGACTCAACCAACTTGGAGAAAATGGACCCACCCCAAGGACGGACGATAGAAGGGCATGCAACCCACCTCCCATATTTGATGGAACTCAACCTAATGACTATTTAGATTGGGAAAACTCGATGGACCATTACTTCACTTGGTATCCCATGTCCGAGGATGAGAAAGTCCGATTTGCCAAATTGCAACTTACCAAACGGGCCCACACTCATTGGTTGAAAATTGAAGGCTTAAGGATAATTAGAAGGGAAGCTCCCCTTACAACATGGGGGGACATGAAGGAACAACTTAGGGCTAGGTATGTTTTCCCCTCATACTCAAATCACCAAGACCTAAGGAGCACTTCAACTCCTTCATCCCCACCTAGCCAACCCATGACCCTAATTCCCCATTCCACATCACTTCCCACCTATCCTACCCCAACCACTATACCAGCACCCTACCTACAAACTCCCACCACAACCATATGTCCACAAACCCAATTGGACCCCGTGTCCACCCATCCACCGAGGCCCATAATAGCCACCACCCCCAAACCCAAAACCCCTCACCAAACCCGTACCCCACAAGCCCCCTTGACCACCACCACAAACCCACCATCATCCCCAAAAAGGGACACATCTCCCAAAACAAATCAACCCAAAATCTCTCACCCAACCCACCTCCCGCTTCCTACACCAATCTTTCCCCAACCTAGGCCTCCTCTACTTCCCCTTCCTATCCCAACCCAAGCCCATGCTTGTTCACCACCCCGGGTGTGTCATACGCTAGTTATCACCAAACCACCCACCATAGATCCCCCTACTCCATTAGCAATAGAAGTTGCAACCCACACACCCACCCAAGTGGAGAAGGATGCCCATCCGAATCCACCTCCCAACATAGAGGAAATCTAAAGGCCAAACAACTCACGCGCCTTTAGCCTTGCTCCTCTAGAGATACCCAACCTCACCATAGATAAGTCTATAGTCCAATGGCTCAAGAAAGGTCTCACCATTCCTAGTTCACAACCATGCCACCTACCCATGGGATATCAATCCCAAATCATTCCCATTCAGCCACATGTCACTTATCAAACTTCCTATTGTGTGGAAGATTTGGGAAACTTAGTGAACTACCTACATTGGCAAATTCACTTGACCAATAAGCTAGCCATGAGGCCGTCCATGACTAACACCATTAGCCTAGCATATCCAACCATTGGCTCCATCACTTCCGTCTACACTAATGGCCAAGTTACTAGTGAGATCATCCTCCTTCTTCCCATGGAGGAAGAACCTATCCTAGTCCACTCCCCAACCATTGAGATCCCAAGTACTTTGATCGGCCAACCCATTAGCAACCTTAGCCCACTTATTGAGGATGATGACTCACCATTCGAGGATCTTGAGGACATGGAGTACCCCTATCTAGGTGACCCTTACCATGATCCATTCGACCCTTTCCTATGGGAACCTAGATCTCCATGTGACCCACTTACCTTATTCACCACCCACCTTACCCTACCCTTACCACCCATGTTGAACCAAACCCCTCCCTTCCTAGACTCAGGTTACACCATGGGAGCCTTGACCTTTGGCAACATACACCTTGGGATTGATGAGTTGCCCCACTCCATGATTTCCCCTTCTTAGATCCCTTTGATCCATACGAGTGGAAGCTCAAGGGCCACCCCATACCCATGCACATAGAAGTCATCTCTAGGATAGGAGTGCATAAGTCTTGGCACCACACACCACTTGGCATGATTAGAAAGACGGGTCCATTCTTTCACATCACCCACATGTCAAGTAGGAAGCATGAGTGGTCCCTATTTGGGTGTAATGGTCCCCCCCAATTCACCATTGGTCTTATGTATGCTAGGAGCCTACATGGGTGTCCGAGTCCCCTAACATTCATCACACTCACTTGTAAGAGGGACACCTATGGATGCCCCGGTCCTCCCAAATCCTTCAAAATCTTCATAACATCAATGCATGATAGGTCTATATGTGGTTGTCCTGGACCACCTTTTCATACCATACATTGTCAACTCACATTGCATCATAGTGCATGGCATATGCATTCAAGCAAGTATCAAGCAACAAGCGGTGGGATTCACAAGAAGCGAGCACAAACTCCTAAGCACCACTTTGAATTCCAAGTTGATAACTTGGCGATGATGGCTTTGGAGTGGCATAGGTCTATATGTGGTTGTCCTGGACCACCTTTTCATACCATACATTGTCAACTCACATTGCATCGTAGTGCATGGCATATGCATTCAAGCAAGTATCAAGCAACAAGCGGTGGGATTCACAAGAAGCGAGCACAAACTCCTAAGCACCACTTTGAATTCCAAGTGGATAACTTGGCGATGATGGCTTTGGAGTGGCTCTACTTTAGGGTCACCTCCAACTTGAGGGCACGAGGACTTGGACCTTGCCAAGTTTCGAGTGGCTTTGGCAAACCGGCTTATGGGTTGAACTTCCAAAAGGGTTTTGGGATTCTCCCAATTTCTCATGTAGCGGATCCAACACCCACTAAGGGCACCGCGGTGGATCCTAGTGAGTGCCTTGAGCTTACACCTATCCTTGCAAGGGACACCTTCAGAGTGGCTCTACTTTAGGGTCACCTCCAACTTGAGGGCACGAGGACTTGGACCTTGCCAAGTTCCGAGTGGCTTTGGCAAACCGGCTTATGGGTTGAACTTCCAAAAGGGTTTTGGGATTCTCCCAATTTCTCATGTAGCGGATCCAACACCCACTAAGGGCACCGCGGTAGATCCTAGTGAGTGCCTTGAGCTTACACCTATCCTTGCGAGGGACACCTTCGGAGTGCCACCACAAATTAGCCCGAGAGCCCGACGTGAGCACACGGCAGCAATACTAGGCAAGCACGACATCATAGCCAGCATAAGGGTGTGTCCGGGCCACTTCGAAAGGCTGAAGCGCCGTTCCCCGACTATGGTCGCGGGTTGAGTATGGAGATCGTGGATCGCCCAGAGCCGTAATTCGATGTACTACTTCCCTGGTGGACCCCTACTCGACGGGGTCAAGTTTTCCCCACCCCGGGGGTATGATGAGGGCATCCCTTGCCCCTCCACATTTTCTCCGGACTCGGATTGTTCGTCGGCAAGCGTCATTATGTTAATCATGTATTTTTGAGTCTAGTCATGTAATCTTCACATTTTCTTTGAGTCAATATCATGTAATTTTCCCTTTATTTGAGTCATGTACCTAGGTTGTTGAGTCATTTTCCTAAGTATTGAGTCATTATGTTGGTTTAATAGGTTAATGGGCCCAATTCATTGGGATAGGCCCAGGGGCGCCCCTCCCTTAGACTGTTTGGTCATTAGTTAGTTTGTCAGGCTCAGTTTGGTCTTAGGAAAAGTGTGGAGTCTATAAATAGCCTCACCCCTCTCTCATTTGTAACAACTTATGTATGAATATTGAATTCCAGAAAAAAAACTCCAAATCCCTCTAGATTTCTCTCTCAATATATCTCTCTCTCTCTCCCTCCACCCAATTTTCAGAATTTTCTCTCTCCTCCCCATTCACCCCTCATTAAGACCTCTCCCCTTCCCCATACACCCATTTAACTCCCCCCCAACCCAAGGTGGCATCCTCCAATCCACACCCCACCTCCCAACCCCCAACTACCCAACATCACTTCCTAAGCACCCCTTCCTCTCCCCAAGGTTGAAGGGGCTCTTCCCTAAGCCCAAATTCAAATTTCCCTCTCCCTAGGGCAGTGCCCTTCCATCTCCCCACCTCCCAAACCACCCAAAGTCGCAGCCCCCCTTCCCCATACCAGCCAAGTTCACCCTCCACCTCTTACTCTCTTGGCCATCCCCTTCCCCACCCCCTCATCTTCTTCTCATTCAGCCTCCGTTTCAGGCAGCAGAGTTACAGTGACTTGCAGAGGCAGCCACGACCATCTCTCAAGGATTCAGGTGGCAAGGCCTACATTGCTGGAATCGTCATCGAGATAGCTTTCCAACGGTGGTGGTCTCGCCGGCTTCCGAGTTCGGAGCTGTCCGGAGGAGCGTCATCTTCAACGACTGCGCAATCTGTCCCAGACTGAAGACCAGAGCGATCTTGGAAGCTGTTCTGCGGTCAACCTTGGAGGAATTCGAGCACACTTCCTTCTACAAACTTCTTATTCGTCTAGTCCTCCATCAGTAGCAGAAAGAACAATGCCAATCGCCTGCCCGAGCTATTTGTTCTGAATTATTTCGTCGGAGTGTGCAGTCTGCCACCAGTGGACTCAGCTTTGACCTGTCTTCATTTATCTGGCCACCATTCTCATCTCCGACCTCAGATTGTGGCCCCATCAACTTCTGCTTGAAGCTACTCCGACCACTATCGTGTCACTGCCAGTTTCGTTCAATTTGAAGTTCGGGAGCGTCCGCAGCGCCTTCTGCAATCCACTGCATCAGTTCTGCATCAGTCCAAAGCAGAGTGTTGCTGTCCTGCTCCAGTCGCCGGTCCGATCAGCCCCGAGGTCCAGAGCTTCCCAAAAAATTCAGGCATCATCCTCTGTCAGTTGGGAAACTTTTGGCGCAGGTTTCGTCAAGATCTGAGCTCTGTGGAGTTTGTGGCAGTGACATCACTGGCCCCCTGTCCAACAATTCTGAAGGTTGGCAGAACCGGCGGGGATCGGCAAATCGGGTTTCCTTAGCATAAGTCCCCACCCCGCTTGGCCGGCTGAAGGCCCCTCCCTGCGTGGAGGTAGTATTGGATGTAATAAGATTAATCCCCACCCCAAGATCACCCCTCCTGCGAGAGGTGTAGTGGTGTAATCTTTCCATTTCAGGTTGAAGCGACACCGACGTGGCGTGCGGGTGCATACCCTCGCCTCCCCGCTCGCCCCCGTCTCCGGCCGGAGTCGGCATCTTCACGCCGGCTAGGTGAGCTCCTGAACATCTCTCATTGCTGTAATGGACTTGCTTAGCTTAGTATTGCTATAGTTACTCCGTCGGCGGTAAGAGAGTGTCCGATTTTAAATTGCTACCCAAATTGAGTGACCACCGCGGGCGAGTTGTGAGAGCATCCACTTAACCCACACCCTTGGTGTGTTGGCCGCCCATGATTTGAGCATCCTAGGCCCATTTGGGGTTCTTCCCAAGCTAGCCCACCATTGGAGCCTAAAGGTCCCGCCTCGGACCCTCTCCAACATCGCCTAGTCGCCATCGGGTACTAGTGTGCGCCATACGGGTGAGCTCACTAGTGTGAGTCCGCTGCTCAAACTTGAATGCTTGCAAAATAGGTCCATAGGTCGGTTTTACATCACCTATTCTCTGTCCCCGTCCCGTCTTGCCTCGTGGTTCCAACAGTTGGATTTTGTCCCCCGTTCCCCTCCAATCCTGGTCGACCCGTACTTCACGGAGAGACCACCTGAGATTTTATTCGTTCCCTATGCTTGCCGGCGTTGCCTGCCTATTGACCTTTCCACCCTATTTACTCCTCCTGCCCCCGGTGCTCAACTCCACGAGATGTGGTTTTCCTCCTCTGATCCGTTCTTTGATTGCATATTTCCTTAATTATTCCCCATGCAACTCCCCCCTCCTCCATCCTCTTCCTCGTGCTGCGTGATCTCCTCCGGCCTCAAAAAAAAATGCCAATTTCAAAATGGAGGTTTCAGTGGAAGGTTACGCTGTGTTCGGCTCAGATTCCCAGGGGTGTGAGACCCATGTTCCTTTTCCAGTAGATTTCCTTTCTCCTAGGTTAGATGTACAGTGTGCAGAGTCTCCTAGGTTAGTCGAGTCAGTTGGGGTATGGTCTAGCTAGAGTCTAGTCACCCCGTCCACATCTGCGACGCACCCTGTGATGCGTCATCCTAAATCCATCCCTGATAGGTTTTTGCAAGACTTGGCCGAGAGGTGCCATGCCCTTCTTAGGTGCCCGGAGTTTGTAGAGAATTAGATGGGGTATGGAGCAACGATGGATTAGGGGTATATGAGATTGTGAATGAGAAGGACTTAGCTGATGATGAGGAAAGCGAGGTGGATGACACTGCTGACCTGTACACGCAAGGTTTGAAAAGGTTTGACGAACCGTCCTCGGCAGTGGATGAACCCACTAAGGAAGTTAATCTTGGGACCGAAGAGAACCCCAGGCCCATACTTATTTCTGCTAATCTCCCTCCTCAGGTTGAAAAGGAGCTCATCAAGGTTTTGAGGGAGTATAGCGATTCATTTGCCTGGTCCTACGAGGACATGCCGGGTCTTGACCCCACATTGGTTGAACATCGATTGATTCTTAAACCAGGGGCAACACCCGTTAAATAGAAAGCAAGAGGATCCACCCACAGATGGCCTTGAGAATTAAGGAAGAGGTTGACAAATTGCATAAGGCCAGATTCATTAGGGTTGTCTTATATCCGCAGTGGGTGGCCAACATAGTCCCGGTAATGAAAAAGGATGGCAAAATTCAAATTTGTATCGATTTCAGGGACTTGAATAAGGCATGTCCGAAAGATGACTTCCCGCTTCCTCACATTGATGTATTGGTTGATAATACAGCTGGGTATGAAGCCCTCTCGTTTATGGATGGTTATTCCGGATATAACCAAATCCATCTGGCTCCTGAGGACCAAGAGAAGACCTCGTTCACCACGCCCTGGGGCACGTACTGCTATGTTGTTATGCCGTTTGGATTGAAGAATGCAGGTGCCACTTATCAGAGGGTAATGATGGCTATCTTCCACGACATGATGCATGCCTACTTAGAAGCTTACGTGGATGATATTTTGGTAAAAGCGAGGTCTCAAGAAGAACACTCCGCTATTCTAGCCAAAGTGTTGCAAAGGGCCTACTCGGGTTTATAGTTAGTAAACGTGGGATTCAGATCGATCCAAACAAAGCAAAGGCTGTTATGCAGATGCCGCCGCCTAAGAACATCACTGAACTTCGAGGTTTGATTGGGTGTTTACAATTCATCAGGAGATTCATATCTCAACACTCGCAGAGATGCCGCCCATTCTATGAATTGTTGAAGGCAGGCGCGAAATTTGAATGGAATGAGCAATGCCAAAAGGCCTATGAAGAACTCAAGGTTTATCTTTCTAATCCCCCGGTTCTGCAACCACCTGTCCCCGGGAAACCCCTGATCCTATATATTTCTATAATTGAGGACTCCCTAGGAGCTGTTCTGGCTCAGGTAGATGATGAAGGAAGGGAAAGGGCAGCATACTATCTTTCGAGGTTGTTTAATCCCACTGAATCTAAGTATACTGCCATGGAGAAGACCTGTGCAGCGCTAGTGTGGGTAGCTTAGAAGCTCAAACACTATTTTCTTGCCCACGAAGTCAGGCTGATCTCTAGAATGGACCCCATTTGCTATGTTTTAGAAAAACCTGTCCTTTCTAGCCGATTAGCCCGCTGGTAGAGCTTTCTTTCCCAATTCGACATCACCTTCGTCGTCCAGAAAGCGATCAGGGGATATGCCATTGCTGAGCATCTTGCTCATTCTCCCATCCCTCACACTGATTCAATCCAAGACGAGTTCCCTGATGAACACTTGGCAGTAATCACTCGTCTTCCTTTTTGGTCTCTCCATTTCGATGGTGCTCTCAATTCCCAGGGCAGTGGAATTGGTGCCGTTCTCCTTACTCCGGAAGGGGTAACCATCCCCGTCGCTTATCAACTCTCATTTCCTGCCACCAACAATATAGCTGAGTATGAGGCTCTCCTTGCCGGTCTAAAGCACGCCTACATCATGGGCGCGCGATACCTCAACATCATAGGAGACTCTCAGTTGGTGTTGCGTCAAGTCCTGGCAACTTACCGCACCCGTGACCCTAAGCTTAAGCCCTATCAAGATCTGGTCACGCTCTTGGCTAGGCAATTCCGGAAGCTCATCTATATTCACACCCCTCATTCTCAGAACATTTTGGCTGATGCCCTTGCATCACTAGCTTCTTCTCTTTCATTTTCCCTCAGTCGTTCCACTGAGACCATTGTGGTCCAGCGGTTAGACGTTCCCTCTCTTTAGGATCCCTGGTTCAATAACCTTAGGAAATCTGTAGAAAGGAAGGCAGAAAGGGAAGAGGTGAAAGAAGTATCATTAACTGAGCTTGAGGAGATCACAGAAGAAGAAGAATTACCATGGTATTATGAGATTGAGCAATATTGTAAGGATGGTTCATTTCCGGAGACGGCGAATGCCGAGCAGCGAAAGGCCATTAGAAGAGTCACCACCAGATACACGATTGTTGCTGGAGAATTGTATAGGCAAGCTCTCAATGGAGTTCTAATGAGGTGTCTAGATGACGATGAGGCTTGGAAGGTAGTAGAGGCAGCTCACTCCAGTGAGTGTGGAGGGCACGTTAATGGGCAGGCGTTGTCGAAGAATATTCTTAGGCAGGGCTATTACTGGCCAACCCTAGAAGAAGATTGTTCCACCTATGTCCGTAGGTGTCTTCAATGCCAGCTCCATACTGACAAGATCCATGCTCCTGCTTCTTCTCACCATCCTCTTTCTGCTCCTTGGCCATTTTCCATGTGGGCCTTTGATATCATCGAACCCCTTGGTGACACGAATTCCGCAGTCAAGCAGAAGTCTTTCATCCTGAAGGCTACGGAGTACTTCACCAAGTGGGCGGAAGCTGAAGCCTATGCAGAAATCAAGGCCACTAAAGTATGTCGCTTCATCATGAAGAATATCATCTCACGGTTTGGAGTGCCAAGTGATATCATCTCCGACAACGGGCCTCAATTTGTCTCTCAAGAACTCCGGGACCTCTGTAATAAGTTTAGTATATCATTGCATCATTCATCACCATACTACCCCCAAGGTAATGGCCAGGCTGAGGTCACGAATAAAACCCTTCTTAAAATTATCAAGAAAACATGTGAATCACACAAATTTCCTGATTGGGCCGATAAACTGGTAGAAGCTCTATGGGCTTATCGCACCTCCGTCCGTACTCCCACAGGGCAAACTCCTTTTGCTCTTACCTATGGGATGGAGGCGGTACTCCCATACGAGATCCTGATCCCTTCCCTAAGGGTGCAGCTGGATAAAGAACTTAATCTCGACGAGCGTCGAGAGGCGTTGCTAGTCCAACTGGAACTCTTAGATGAGAAGAGGCTTAACGCTGCCAATCATGTTTCGGTTTATCAAATGCGTGTCTCGCGGTATTTTCAAAAGAAGGTCATCGAACGAAAATTTCAAGTGGGTAATATGGTTTTGAAACGTAAATTTATCAGGTCTCAGGTCTAAGCTGCAACCTAATTGGGAAGGGCCGTTTGTAATTAAGGAAGTCTATCCGGGTAATGCATATCGTTTAATCAACGTGGAGGGTGAAGAATTACCAAATCTGTGGAATGGGCTGTATTTAAAATACTTTTATCCATAGAGTCAAACCAGCAACGGCTTGGTGGCGGGGTGCGCCTTCACTTGATCACGAAAGGAAATCCCCGGTTCAAAAATTCACACACTACACAACCTCTCGTGAGTCGGTTTCTTTCGTTTGCATAAACGCCATTTCTGCCTTGGCCTTGCTTCAGGGAGGGTGAAAGTCCTCGTCTTTCCTTCTCTCTCGGCTGAAAATAGGGGCAAAGGGTGAATAAGGGGGCGAGAACCGATCTAGTCCCCCCAATTAAAGAGATCTCAAATAGGGGAAGTCCATTATGACCTTATTCCGCAAAAGAACAAGAAAGAAAAGAAAGAAATGAAAAAAGGGGCAAAAATCGAGGCTAAAAGCTCCCTCAAAGCTCGCAGCTCTCCAAAAAAGTTTGAAAGTCCCCCAAAAATAGCAAAACTAGGCACGACAAGAGTGGCAGTACAGTTTCCCCGTGGGACGTTATGAGCCCGGTCGTATGCATGCCTAAAGCGGAAGTAGGTTCGAGAATGGACATAAAGCCCCGGCGCAACAGACCAATTTCTTTGAAAAGGGGTGTCGCGAGAAGAACTCAAACCCTAAAAACCTCTATACCTATCGCCAGTCTTCCAATTAAAATCTGTTTTATTTTCCAAGGATTGAATCCTACCCTTGGTATGGCCTCGGTAGAGGCACCGCCAAAGCAAGGTTAGCACTGGCCACGAGCGGTCCTTTATATTGCACGTTGAGCCCGGGAGGCCCCTGGTGAGATGGGGAGGTTCCCTGTCGTCAGGTCTAAGCTGGTGTCAAAACTAAAAAAAAAATCAGATATTTCAAAACTAAAAAAAAAATCAGATATTTCAAAACTCAAAAAAATCAGATATTCCAAAACTCAAAAAAAATCAAATATTTCAAAACTCAAAAAAATCAGATATATCAAAACTCAAAAAAAAAATCAAATATGTTCAAAACTCAAAACAAAATCAAAATATTTTAAAAATTCAAACAAAAATCAGATAATTTCAAAACTCCAAAAAAAGATTTTCTTCATTTGCATTCATAGCATCCATTGCATTCATTTGACATTTGTTATTTGCCTATTTAATAAGGCTTACCCCCTTGACCAAAGATCAAGAGCTGGTCACTTTCCTAACTTGTCGTAGGTAAGGGGTTAAGCCTAAAACAGATTTAATATGTTTTCTGTATTTTTGTGTGTGCAGGGGCAGGTTGAAGCTGAAAGTGCAGTTGGCTCGTGGCCATGTGAATGGTAAAGATCCTATTCCAACCTTTGCAATCACATCATAACCCAAACAAAGCTCAAATTCAATCCAATCATTACATTTATTCATTCCATATATCAAGCTTTCTAAACACATGAGTCCTATCCAGCATCATCATCATGAAAACAAAAGGAAATCACTCAGTCCTCCGCTGGGCATCCCCGCGGGGACGTATCTCTCTCAGCTCTCTAACGTAGGCTTGGCGCGTCGCTGGGATCTCTGCAACCTCTGCTGGTAGGGTAAACACCCTACTCACCTCCCACATGATCAGGGCACTCCTGACCGCCTGCTCGTCCTCCTCAGTACCAATCCTCCTCGCCTGTAGTGCGGGAAGGTGGGGTAGTGCTGGTAGAACAGTCCGGGTAGTCAAACCTATAGGTAGCACGGGTGCGGGCTGTACATCGCTAGTGCGGTGTCGCTTACGAGCCTCAAGTCTAAGCCTGACCTCCTGGGAACTCTGACAGTACCGCCGCGGAGGAAGCCCGGGCGCGTCACGAACCTATCCAGGGGCAGTCTGTTGCTGTACAGTCGCCACTCATCCCTGGTCTTCATCTCAGCTGTCCTGCACTCTACCTGCGGGGAGAATCCGAACGCGCCACCTATGAAGAAGAGGGGGTGGCTCCCGAAGATCCTGCTAGCCGAAGTGACATCCTCCCTATAGATGAATTTCATCCTAGCACCCATCCAACACTCTAGGAGGATCATAGAGCCAAACAGAGGACCTCCTAAGGCTGCTGAAGTAAGGCCCTCGTACAAGTACGCAAGAATGGCTTGGGAGATGGAAAGTACCTGCCATAGGCCACTAATGGTACTAAGAAGGGGCATCTCTAGAACATGGTCAACTGAAGGAAACAAGATAGCCCCGCATAAGCAAATGGACGCAGCCCTAGCTATGGCTTCATCCCACCCACACTTATTCTTACAATGCTCCACTACCCACTGGCTAAGAGGAAGAAGGTGAATCTGACGTGGGCCTACGAGGGTATGGACCTCCCTGCTATCTGGTATAAACCCTCCCAAGATAAGTCTAGGATCTATAAGGGCAACGGTATGACACACTAAGTCCTCCCCTCCCACCTGGGACCTGGGTAAGGAGAAGTAGGTCTCTACCTCCTCTAGTAGGACAGTGGCCTCGAATGACGGGAAGATGAATGTGTGAGTCTGAGGATGCCATATCTCAACTAAGGCTGAGATACTATGCCAATCAAGAGAAAGCTTTGGCTAGTTCTGACCTAACACTAGGAGAGGTTGTAAATGCCAAGATCTCAGGATGGATGTCACTCCTAGGGGCAAGGCGCGGACCATGGGAGCCAGCCACTTCAAGGTGGAATACCGCCTCGCGCCAAGAAGAAGCTGAGGTTGGAAGAAAGAGAGGAAAGAAAAGGATGTAAGTAAATGAAAGAGAATTGAATTGAATGAAATATGATTAACTAACCTCTCTCATAGGGCTTGAGCTCAGATGTCCCGGGATCGCAGTTAGCCGTTGGAGCACTTCCCGCACCTTTCTGGCCGGCTTTGGCCCTTCAAAAGATGCTCCCTCCATAGAACTCCCCTTTAGGGCCCTCTTCATGATGATTTGGTGGTGAAAACCAAAGGTTTCAAGGCTTGGAAGGAAGAGTATGTGTGAACCACGAATTTAGACTCCCCTCCTACTTATAAGGCTTGTTAGGAAGCCTAAGGCTCTTAAGATTGGGGTTGGATAAGTCTGGGACGTGTTAGATGAGGTTTGGATAGGTATGAGGCAGTTTAACCTCGAGTTAGGGACTCTCTAGGAGAGTCCCCTTTGAGTTCGCAGGGTACCCACTTGGACGGTCTTACGATAGACCGCCCATCCTCTTGTGCGGTCTGTAACTAATCGTTCATCATCCTCCAAAGAACCCGAGGGCTAGGCTTTAGGCGGCCTGAACTTGACCGTTCTTACTCTCAAGTGGTTTATGGTAAACCATTCATCATTCAGCATGGTTAATATTCAACCGTTCAATTCTCCTTGGAACGGTCTATTATGAACCGTTTTTAGATTTGAGCGGCCCACTGATAACCGCTCATCTGGTCCGCAGCCCTTTGTCAACCTGTCCAACTAATAGTCGTTCTCCTCTCTCTCATTTCACTCATTTGGCGTCACTCATCTCACTCATTTGGCGTCACTCATCTCACTCATTTGGCGTCACTCATCTCACTCAGTTGGCGTCACTCATCTCGCTCATTTGACGTCTCTCATCTCACCCATTTGACGCCCCTCATCTCGCTCATTTGTTATCACACACTCTCTCTCACTCAAGGTCGACGTCCCTCTGTCTCACCCACACTCGTGTCGCGTCTCACTCGTAGTCGTGTCTCACCCGTAGTCGTCGTCTCTCACTCACGCACTTATGTCGAGTCGATAGTCACATCTGTCCATTCATACATTCATATATTCATTCATCCACAAAATAAAAATAAAAGCATGCATATCACTATCATATCATGCCATAACATGTACAAAAGTCAGGCCCAGTACACAGAGTCAAGTCTCTCCCTCTCCCTGACCCCCGTCACTGTCTCCACTGCCCTCGTGCCTCTTTGGGGGAGGCATCGCTGAGGTCACCTCGTCACGCCATCGCCGACGCCGCTCCTGCTCCTCATTCCTCCGGTGGCCAGAGGAACTAGTGAAGTAACTCCTCACGGAGCCGTGGGTGCCGTGGCTGCCACTCGGAGTCGCTCTGCTGCGCTCCCGACTCGCCTCTCTCATGCCCTCCACCTTGCCCTCCAACCTGGCAACCTGCAGTCGGGCCTGCTCTGCCTCAGTCCGGTAACGCTCTGCCTTGACCCGGTAGCGCTCCGCCTCGGTCGCGCCGGCTCAAAGTCGCTCCATCTCGGCCCGGTAACGGTCCGCCTCGGTCGCGCTGGCCTGAAGATGCTCCTGCTCAGCCCGAAGAAGTGCTGTCTCTAGCGCGTCCGCTGGTCGGCTCTGTTCTGCCTCCTCCCGCACACGGGCCACCTCCTCCCGAGCTGCTACCCGGCTCTGCTCTAGCTCGGCCGTGAGGCGGGTCAACTCGGACGTCTGCATACGCATATACCATTGTCAGTCAATTGCCTTTCATATCATAAGCATAAATAAGCAAAGGGGAAGTGTAGTGATTTGCATACCCTCTCGATGAGCGCCACCTCGGCCGCCTTGGCCCTCGCTACCATCCTGGAAAAGTCAGCCTCCCGCTTGGGCCGATCCGCAGGAGTCTGGGTAGAAGAAGAAGAAGGAGCATCGGCCCCCTGTCTCTGGGCCCCCTCGGCACGCTGCATCCAAAACTCCAGGTCAGTCACAAGCATAATCATGATCATAAGCATTTGCATAATTTAAAGAGTTTAGGGTTTAGAAAACTCACCAGTATGGCTAGGGCCTGTCGGGCCTCATCCCGCTCCCTGATGGTGGAGTGTCGGAGCCCCTGTAGCTCCGCTAGTCGTCCCGCTGGGTCGATCTGCATTTAGAAGTCCAATTGTCAGTGCATCATCATATAATCATCATAAGCATAATAGATAGAGTTTGAGTTTAGAAGTCGTACCGGTCGGTGGGCACCCCGGAACACCTGGTCCCGGTAGTGTCTGGCGTACGCGGTGTAATACGCCGTGTCGCTCTCCGCTCGGGTGGTCACCACTCGCCCAAGAGCCGTCCAGTCGGCCACCTGCGCAGCATTCCTCGTCGACCAATCAAAAGCTGCCGCTAGGCCCCGCGTCGTCCTCGTCACTCGCTCCCCTGCCTTCTCAGGCGCTGGGAACTCCACCGCGGGTAGGTGGACCCCGATGGTCCCCATCACCAACCTGTAATGTAGTGGCTCCACCACGTTCACACAATGAAGCCACACATCTCGTCCAGCGAAGGCGAGGGCGCCAACCACCCAAGGCTGAGCTTCCTCGCCCTCCTCTGCGTAAGGTGTCCACCGTACCTGCAAGAAATAGAAACTCGCATCATCATCATATAAGAATTGCATTTAATTAAAAAGTCTGAGTTTAGAAGCATACCGAGGCATACGGTAAGGAGTCGAGGTCGTCCTGCAGCTCTCGGACCTGCCGCCTCAAGGCCACGGTCTCCCGAGGTGATGTCCACCTCCGTGCGATCGGCAGGAGCCCAGGACGGGTCTCCTCGCCTCTGCCCAACCCACGTAGGCATACGTAGGCCCACACCTGCATCACAACATCGTGTCAGCAACTAGCAAACATGTAGAATTGCATAATTAAGTCTAAGGTAGAAGTCGTACCTGGAGTAAGGGGGGAAGCCCCCGAGCATCGTCCGACGCGTAGTCGAACTGAGGGTGTCGAAGAGGAACGTGAGGACTGCTGCCCCCCAGGCATAATCCTCAACATGCTCGAGCTCCTGGAAGAAGGGGAGGAAGCGGCAGCTCATCACATCCGCTCTGGTGAAGAAGAGAAGTAGTCCAAACAGCAACATCAGGAACCGTCGCAAAACTCAGTCTGCCTCCGCTCCCGGTCCTGCTGCAACTCTCGGCCGCGCCAGCTCTATCAGCCGCTGCAAGTGCTCCTCCGGCTGCTTGCCGACTGTAACTCTAGCCCGTCATAACCCCAGGCTGTCCTGGAGACCAGCTCGGGGAAGGAGAGTCGACTGCCTCTCGGGGCGCCGTAGCTCCAAGCCCAGCAACTCCAGAGCCATCGCCCGGTAGTCGGGAAACGTAGTCCTGCTGACCGGTGACCCGTGCACCCAAAGGCCAGTGAGCCTGGCCACGTCCTCCAGCGTGGGGACCATATGCCCCCACGGGAAAAGGAATGTCCTACTCACTGGGTCCCAGCGGTCGTGCAGGGCGTAGAGCAGAGCTGCGTCGAATCGACACACCTCGATGCTCAGGAATGGGGCGAACCCCATGGTAGCCAACTGCTCCCTCTGGAAGTCCGATAGTGCTAAGTACACTGCGCGGACCTACAGCCACGAGGTGTGGGTCCTGCGCTTTCCCTACATTCATTCATTCATTTTAGGTGCATTTTAGTAATTTATTTAAGTATTTTGTTGCATTTCTAAATAAAACCCTCAAAGCTTAAGTCTCTATCAGTAGAGCAGTTACCCACAGGCTGCTCATTCCCTCTAACGATCCGACGTGCATCGTTTTACTCCTTACGTTCTGTGTTTTGAACGGGCCGGTGTAGGCTGTTCTTATCTTGAACGGGTAATCTCGCACCGTTCTTTCCTCATGCTTCTTGGTGTCAAACGGTCGCTCCTGTGCCGTAGGAAGGTTGGACGGTCCTATAGGGACCACATGGTTATTTGTTGACAGGTTTTGGAACGGACCAATAAGGCCCGTTTGATGGTCTGAGCGGTGAGCATCTCACTGTCATTGGTTGGTTTGGTGCTATGGTTGTGAGTTTGAACGGCTACTCCTGGGCCGTATGGATGTTGGGCGGCTCTATGTGAGCCGCTTGTTTTTGTTTGTGCAGTTTTGACTGAACCGCCCTACCGTCGTCTTCCCCGACGACGGTGAGGGTTTCCCACTGGCGGGGAGGCCACCATGGCCCCCCAAATCGGCCCCTAAGCCCTCTTAATCCCTTGAAAAAGCCCCCAAACTAACATGCATGTCTTAAAAAGGAATGAAAATGGAAATGGACGAAGTTTTAGGGCTCCTACCTCGGGGTCCCTTGGTTTTTTGGCCGGTCTCTCCGTCGGTGCGTCTTCTCCAACGTCTCCTTCCACGACGGCAACCTCTTCCTCGGCTGTGGCTACTCTGGCCTCTTCCTCGGCTGTGGGTGGCGGCGTGGTCCTCTCCGGCACCGATGGTTCTCCGGTGTTCGCCGCCGCGGCGGCGGTCGACGGTGATGGCGTCGTTGCTTCTTCGGCCATCTCGGGGCTGCGGGCCTGATGCTTCTGGCGCATTGGGAGTGAGAGGCAAGATGGGGAGTGAGGGAGTTTGAGAGATTGAGAGAGAGGGGTTGAGAATGGGCTAAGGTTTTCCCTTTGTTCCTTCATCGTCGATTGCGGTGGAGGGAGACGAAGGGTTAATTTTTTTCGAAGTTGCAGAGGATGTGCGGTCTAGCGATAGACCGTCCTTGGCTGTGCGGTTGGCATATGACCGTTTATCTTCAACGGTAAGCTTTTTAAGTCGGTTCAAATTCCATGATATGTACAGTTTTTCCATGACCGTTCTTCATAGGGCGGTTGTTTCCTAACCGTTCATGCTTGAAGGTTGTTTGCATTTAATGTTTAATTGATGAATTATGATATCATTGCAAATATTGTTAACAATCTTATGTGCAGCCATCAAGCTTTCATTTGCCGTTTCGCCTGCACAGGTAAGTCAGACATGGCTTTCTGTCCCTACACTCGTTATTGCATTACTATATGATAGTGTATTATATTATCTCGAGAACCAGTTGATTATCTACGTATTCCAGGATTTGATGTTCCCCTCAACAAAATTGATGATGATCCAGGTTCACGTGTTTAATCTTCGGATAGGCCGTTAGGTTGGGATATCACGAGGAGGATGGTTCTATCCTGCACGCTGTGGTTACGGATGGTATATTGACTCTGATTTTCCCAACTTAGTAATATTATTCTCGAGTATATTATATTTTAATCTTTCTTTGCACTCGTTTTCACGATTTCTTTTTATTTTAGCCCAGCATGCATCATACGCATCTTTTGAGCATTCATGACCCATTGGATTTGCCTGAATAATGTCCCCACCCGTGATGGTTAGCTGTGTGTTTGATGTCTGAGTAAGAGAGTTAATTCCACTTTGAGTTGGAAGGTTCTCTTTGGTCGATTCGCTTGGTTTGGTTGATTGAGAGGTCCCCGTCTGGAGATTTAGCCTGTTTCCTTTACTTTTACTACCTACTTTTGGCCTCCTCATTGGACCGTGGGATTGTGTCCCCCATGAGGTTGGTCTTGTCGATTTATTTTCGTTTAGTTTAGTTCCTCCAGACTGGTGTAGCATTTGGTTTGATCATTCCTTGTGTTTGGTTCAAAGTTTTCCGGAAGATTCCCATCGCTTGTTGGTAAAAATGGGTGTCGTATTGCCTTAACGCCCGCTTTTCCGTGCCACTCCGTTGCATAGCCACTTCATCTCCATGTTCCATGTCACTTTTGCTTCACCTCCGCTCGCTCCCCAGCAAAGAGGACATTAAGGAGCGGCATCTGTTGACACCCGTTTTTCACCGATAAGTTGAGTCATTTCTCTTACTCCCATTTGTTGATGCCACGAGTTGTCCACTACTCGTTGGGGCTATTTTCAGTCATGCTTTGAGCCAATTTTTGGGTTGCCTCCCTCCTTGGTTAGGTCCAAATTGATTCAGGGCTTATCAGGCCTTGATTTTGGTTGATTGGGCTTTTTATAAGTTTTAAGCGTCCATATGCATGAACGGTTCCTCCATGACCGCTCAATTAATGAGCGGTTGAACGTTGACCGTCCATATATTTTGGAGTATTCGTGGGCAATTTCTTGAATTTCCACCGACAAGCATTTATACGGTCCAAGTCTGGCCGTGCAACCTAATGGACGGGCTGATGGTGACCGCTCATCTCTCAGAGTCCTGCGCTTAAGAGTTTCCTTAGATAATTATCTAATTATCTTATCTATTTTAATTTTCCACCGACAGCACTAGAACGGTTTGTCGTTGGCCGCTCTTCCTTTGAACGGTCTCAACTGAGCCGTTCATCTATGAGAGTTCAATGGCAAACGTTTCGGTCAGTTCGATGGATAATTGGGATTATTTTCTGATTATTTTGAATTTCCACCGACGGGGTTGGACGGCCAGGACATGACCGCCCATCTGGTTGAGCGGTCTATCGTAAGATCGTTCATCCTGTCGATTGCTGAATTTTAACAGATATTATCCCATTTTATCCGTGATTTTATCTCCAACTTCTCTCATCAATTTCTCCGCGGATAATCAACCATTTTGCCGTTTCAACTGCATAAAAGATAATTCATTTATCTACGATTTTCCTTTAATTATCTCATCCTAAAAATGAATGTAAACCCTAAATTCAGGGCTGGCTTTCTAGGCTCTATAAATAGACCCTAAAGGCCGGACTTGAAAAAGGGGGGAGATTTTTTGGTCAATGGCGAAGCCCAGCCGCATTCTTGAGCAACCTAGCACCAAGGAGGGAGGCTTTCTACGTCCACATAAGTGTCCGATTCAGGGAGTAGTCTTATTTTGAGTCCTTTGTGTTTCATAGATTCTGTCACGTCTTCATTGCATGCATTACTTTCTCTTTACGTTCCCCTTCATCCTCATTACCATGCACACATCCACCTACGTTTTTGCCACCCTAGGGGTTTAAAATCCCCCAAGTATCCCCTTTTCCATTTGTTCATGTTCATCCCTTATTATTGTGACATTTACTACACCATTTAGTTCTAATTTAGGTTGTTTCTGTATGTATTTTCACGTTGTCTTGCAGGTCAGCAATTCTTAGCACGAGGCCCATCCCCTCTGGCTTGCCGGAGAGGGTGGAGGTTGCACCCCTTTGCGACTTCTAGGTTGGTGGTCTTGCGCGGTTCCGATCAGTCCGTTCAAGAAGACGTGTGGTGCATACTGGGCCGTCCATCTTCTTCCTGCGGTCAATACAGAGCCGCTCAATAGCCAGGAGTCCTTCATCCCGCACCTCTTGCAGTGCCATTGGACGGTCTATCGTGAGACCGTGCGTCCTTTAGGTGGTTCTCCATCAACCGCTCATCTTACCAGCGCTACAGCCAGGCGAGTGTCTCCCTCTTCTTTCCAAAGCACGGCGTGTTCATCACGTTCGACACTTTGGTGGCGATCACGGTTTGTTACACTTCCCCTTTTCCTCTGCCTTTACTTGTTCCTCAAGTGGAGGTGATAGAATAGACTTGGGAAGACATTTGGAAGAAGAAACGGATTCGAGGGAGGAAGAAAATATATCTACAGTCGTAATCCAGCCTTCCACTACACACCATTTGAGATACCAGAAACACAGCTAATCTCAAGTAAGTTCAAGCAATTCAGATTGAAAAATATTTTAATAGTCAACAAAATCTTTAAGGTTTTCAATTCCATTCAACCATTTGCCAAATTCATCACTGCAATCTAGGGAAATGACAAATCAAGTTTTTGAATCAATACATGAATTCAGCAAGTATCACCATATGCCTTCAAGCATGCTAGCTTAGCAATAGTCTTAAAAAAGATTAGCAGTTCACTGTTAGTCCCACAAATCACATAACAATGTCATGATCAATTTAAATGTAGCAAAAGGCATGAGATGCATTTTCACAGGGATGAGTTCAATTTTCAATTCTACATCAAAAACTAACTCCCCTTTTCTATGTGCACAGATTTCACATTTGACATATTCTGAAAATCATGCAACCTATGACCTATATGAACAAGTGACTCATGGTACGAGACGGAGTCACATTCTCACGCATGATGATAGATTTCAAACAAGTATGACATGTCCTTCCTCAAGTCACCATTTCATATACCATGAAGTCATGTAAATAATGCAATGCTCAAATTCATGAAATGCAATCATGCAATGATGATTTATGAAAGATGCAATGTGAATTCATAAGAAAAATAGATTTTTCTTGATTTTCATGAATGGAAATTCAAATAAAACAAATTTCAGATTTCTAAAGATAATTCAGAAATTTATTTTCAACTCTGTGCCTTGAGCAGCTATTATTTTCCAAGCTTTCCACTTGGCCTCAAGACAATCCTGCAACAAAGTTCTCATTCAATAGTTTTAGGTACCCAAACCTTTTTGGATCCCGGATGGTTAGTTGCACCTCTAGTGGGTGCCTCCCACAATCTATGGGCATGTAGATATTCAAAATTCATTGAAGAGCAATCATGCATCGTATGCCCAAACCTTCCACAGTAATGACAACATTTTGAAGTCTTCACAGAATTCTTATAAACATGATCATCAATTTTCTGTGACTTAACAAATGTGTTACCATTATAAGCACAAAAGTTTTTCTTTGTCATAACAGGATAAGCATGAAATTTCTGTGGGTTGACAACGGTGTAATTATTTTTAACATGAAAGTTCATTCTTTAATTTTTTTGCCAACATTGTGACACACGGTGTCCTACCTTTCCACATTTGAAACAAGAAACACCTTTTCTTTTGGAAATAAATTTGTTTTCACATGCTTTCAAATCATCTCTTTTCATGATGTAGCAATCATGCATTTCATGTCCAAAATTTTCACAATAGAAGCATTGAACTTTCTTTTTCTGTACAATGTGGAATTTCCTAACATGCTATCTACAAGCATTCAAATCATCTTTTCTCATCATGAAACAATCACTCATGACATGGCCATGCTTTCCACAATAATGACAATTGACACTTGTTGATTTTAGAGCATGGTATTTCTCATGTGAACTCTTAGCATGCACATCAATTTTATTGGCCCTCAATTGAACTGGATATTTAGACTTTGATTGTCCAAGAGAAGAAGCATTTGACATGTTTGAGGAACATGATGCATGCACAAAAGATGTTTGTGTTTTCAGACCAAAAGTTTTCTTTTTACTAGGATCATATCCTAATCCTTCCCGTAGGAAATTCACTTTGGTCCCCAAGATTTTATCCAGATTATCCTTTCCTTTGAAAAATGTTGACAAGGATGCATTCAAGTCTACAATTTCGGATTCAAGGGATGCAATGTGTAATTCATAGCTAGCTATTTCTTGTTGACTGCAAATATTACATTCATTCAACACTTTATTTACAGTTTTATATCTTTCAAGTTCTTGCTCTAACACATGCAATTTTTCAGATTCATCAACAACCAAACTTTTTCCTTTTTCAAAGGCAAGCAATTTTTCAAATATGGTTGTGTTCAAATACTTTAGTTTTTCAATTTCCTCTTTCATACAAGAATTGATTTCTTCATGCTTTTTGACATCTATCAATAATGACTCATTTTCAGTTTTGAGTTCTAAGCATTTATCACATGAAGAATTTTCAAGTTGAAGTTTTTCAAGATTCTTTAAACTTCCTTCAAGCAAAGAGTTTTGAATTAACAAAGCATTGTTTTCCTTTTTGAGTTTTTCATTTTCTTCTTTGATACATGAAATGGTTTCTTCATGCTTTTCAATGTCAACCAAGAGGAATTCATTTTTACCTCTTAAGCATGTAATGGTTTCTTTGTCACAATTTACATCATGCTTTAGAAGTTCACTCAATTTTTCAAGTTCAGAACATTTAACACAAGAGGCATTTTCAAGGAGGGCATGTTGAGATTTCTTTTTAAGATCTTTGTTTTCAGATTTAATCTTCTTGTATTTTTCAAGCAATCCATCATACAAGTCCATAAGCTCTTCAAAAGAAACTTCATCACCTCCTGAGTCTAGCTCGGAGCTTTCCTTGCTTGTTGTATAGTGCTTGTCGGCCATCAAGCACTTTCCATCCTTTGTCGCTTCATAGTCCTTGACCAAGCATTTCAATATCTCCCTGGCCGTCCTGCATGATGAAATGAGTGGAAATTTGTGAAGATCAATTGAACTTGTATAAATATGCAAAAGCTTAGCATTAGCTTTATATCTTTTCACATGTTCTACAGTCCACTTAGACTCATCACTAGGCATCGCATATGAATCATGCTCAACTAAATCCCAGAGTTTGGGATCAATGGATTTAACATGACAATTTATATGCCTAAGCCAGTCATTGAAATTTTTACCATTAAAACGTGGAGGAGGAGAAGACACACAAGTATTAGACATGATGCTAATCAAATCAAACACGCCTACAAAGATCACTCTGAAGATCGTTAGATCTTGAAATAGCAGAGCCACGCTCTGATACCGCTTGTTGGTCCAGGGATAGGCGAGCGGACAAGAAGGGGGGTTGAATTGTCCCTGACACTAGATGACAAATTAAAACAACTACGAAGTGGAATTAACACCTTTTAACTAGATTGCGAAAATTAACTACACAAAGTAACTAGATTCTCTCAATCTCACCGATATCACACGTTAACGAAAGCAGATTAAGCAATAACACAAACACCCACAATGCAAATCACTAGACAAGGGATTTTTAAGGTGGTTCGGGACCACGACGGGCTCCCTACGTTCACCCCTCATCAAACCCAGTGAGCCTTCACTCGGGGATAAATCTCCAAAATGGAGATGATGCTCCAAACACACATGGGAGGACGCCCGCACACACACACACGGAGCCTCGGTCTCCAACATGATCCGACAATGGATCAAACACACACGCACACATGATACGACGACCGGATCACAACACACACACACACGCTACAACAACCGCAACACAACGACACAGACAATCCTACGCAGGCGATCAACCACGATCGTATACACAAACGTTCACACACACGATGTTTCTCGTTCAAAGACAAACAAGACGAATATCCAAATATGCTTAAACCAAAAGGAAACTCATGAACAACATCAGAGATAGATAGATAGCGATCTAGAAGATATCCCCTTTTGGAAACTCCTCAAATCCTTAAATCGATGTCGATCGTTGCTTGCGATTTTGACATCATCGGGTTCCTCTCTTCATTCCACTCCTCTTTCTCTTCTTCCTCAAGCATCAAAAACACCTTGGAGTAGATCAGATCTTCTCTTGAAAAGCTCCTTCTTCCTTTTCCTTCTTTCTTCCCCTACAAGATAGAAAACACAAGCATTAGGGTTCTTACATTCACAAATTCGTAACTCATCTTTATAGCCAAGGTAGAGAGCCCAAAAGACACATAAACCCTTCAATAAACTCATAGAAACCCCCCTAAACATATGTATATTAACCCTAGGGGCAAATGGGTAAAGTTGGAGCACACATGGAATGGGTTTAATGGGTTTTTAGATGCATTTCGTGAAGCCCGTTTTTGTAGCAGAGAATGTTCGGTCGACCGGTGTCATTGGGGCGGTCGACCGGGCCAACAAGCAATCTATTTTGGGCGTAGCAGAGAAAATCCGATCGACCGGATTCACTGGGCCGGTCAACCGGACAGAACATGGTTCTGTCTGGATTTAATCGGTCGACCGGTTCTGGTTCTGCACAAGGCAGACCAGAACACACAAGATAGGTCCGGTCGACCGGTGGCCTGGGGCCGGTCGACCGGAATTCAGTGAATTCCAGGTTTTGCAAAATTAGTCCAATGAAATAAAACCGAAAGAAATACAAAAATGGTTAGATCATAACTGACTAAGAACCAAGTGTTCCTTGGTATTAAACAATGTAAAAACATGTACTAACCACTTTCATCAAAATCAAAAACTTTAAATGGAAACTTACCATTTTCTACCAAAAATATACACTTGCAAAGTGTCGAATTCTCACCATGAATCTTGATACCTTTGCATATGGATTGGCATTCCATTTTAAACCTACATACCAAGATAAATGAAGTTAGAACAATACAAGTTCAATCACTTTGAAGCCAAGATTTCTATTAATAGGCTTAATCACATTCAAGCTCAAAAGCCTCATATAGAAATTACATGACAAGCCCGTTCACATTAGAAGTCGACTCTTGCTTCATAAGAGGTCGACTCTTGCCAAGGTTGAAGAACATGAGATATCTACGTGAAGGTCCATTTGGACAGGGATCATTCAAGCAATATGAGAAACATTCAAACCAACATTTTGCTCACCAAAAATGAGATCAATTTGTCCAAGTGCTTAACTCACATGAATACTTAACATGATGCCAAAACACAAACAATGTTTGTTTCAGTTAAACATGTTTTCATCAATAGAAACCCTTCATGAAAAGTCCATGTTCAATAAGTATAAGAGCACTTTGGAGAACATGGCAACCACGGCCTAGCATGAAGTGTAATCATGAAAGCAATCTCCACATGAATGATATAGATGATTTGAACCCTTTCATGAATATGCAAGAGGGCCATCTATCACACTTAAAAGCACTTTACAATCTATCCATGCTACATGTATATGCTCCACCATATGAGACCATTAAAACACAATGGCTCAAAGTCACTCATGCAAGCATAGCCTAGCAAGGACATATGCAAGCAAGAACATAACATACATAAAGTTTGGTTGTCATCAAAATGAAACATATGCATGGCACACAACATTCTCATTGTGTCTTCACCTATTTGATAAGACTTCACCCCTTGACCAAATATCAAGGGTTGGTCGTTTCTAACTTGCTTCAGGCAAGGGGTTAAGCCTAAGGAGAGATCTAACTTGTTTATTTATTTTAGTGTGTGCAGAAATAAGTTACAACACCCAAAATCCAAGGCTCACAGACTTCCTTGTTCTCTTGCCCTTTGCGTTCTTTCGTTAGACCGTTAAGATCTTCCTAACGGTCAAGTGGCGACCGCCATCCTCAACTGTGCGCCATAGCTCACAGTTTCGATGTTCCTTCCCCTTTGTGGTCTTTCGTTAGACCGTTATGATCTTCCTGACGGTCAAGTGATGACTGGTACCCTCACCCGAGAGCCAAAAAGACACAGTTTTCTGTGTTCTCTCTCTTGCGGTCTGTCACCAGACCGTTACGTAAGCCTGACGGTCCTTTGGTAGACCATTTTCTAAGTTGGGAATTCTGTTAAAATTTGAACATTCGAGCCTAAGAGAATAATTTCACAAAATCTTTCAATCAATCCTTTTATTCATTCAGTTAATGTTTCAAAATACATCATTCTCTCAAATAGTTCTCTACATACATTATCATGAAGCTTAAATCACATTCAATTTCACATCCGCACAGGGCCGAATCTTGCGTAGTGCTTTCAGGTAAGCCCGATAGTCCTCTTCATCCTTTGTCACCTCTACCTGCAAGGTACGGACTCAGCTGATCTCCCACATGGTCAGAGCGCTCCGGACCGCCTGCTCATCCTCCTCGGTCCCCATCATCCTAGCTTGTAGGGGAGGGAAGTGTGATAGTGCCGGAATCATAGTGCGGGGGAGTGCAACTTGCAAGTAACACCGGTGAAGGTTGTAGAGTGCCTAGGTAGTGTTCCCCACTAGCCGGAGGTCCAGTCCCAGTCGCCGGGGTAGCCTAAGGGTAGTGCCTTGCAGAGCCCGTGGTCGCATCACAAATTTATCAAGTGGCAAAGTGTTGAGGAAGAGGCGCCAATCGTCTCTTGTTTTCTTATCCGCGATCCGGCATTCAACCTGTTGAGAAAACCCAGATGCACCTCCAATGAAGAAGAGTGGGTGGCTCCCAAATATGGGGCTCGCTGATGGCACATCCTCCTTCGGCAGAAACTTCAATCTAACCCCCACCCAACACTCAAGAGCTATCATATACCCGAAAAGAGGACCCCCAAGGGAAGCTGAACTAAGGCCCTCATAAAGGTAAGAAAGAATGGCCTGGGAGATAGATAAATCCCACCACAACCCGTTGATGACACTGAGGTTTGGAATGTCCAAAAGGTGGTTGGTGGTAGGAAAGAGCAAAACCCCACATAAGCAAATAAAAGTGGCTTTGGCTATAGCCTCATTCCACCCACACTTGTTCTTGCAGTGGGAAGTGACCCATTGGGCCATGGGGATCAAGTGTATATGACGAGGACTAATCATGGTTCCCACATCCTTTGGGTTGGGTATGAATTCCCCCAAGATACGTGAAGGATCTATAGGGTAAACCGTATGACACACTAGGTCCTCGTCCCCCACCTTAGTCCTAGGAAGGGCTAGGTATGTCTCAATCTCCTCTATGAGGACGATGGCTTCAAAGGTTGGGAAGACAAAGGTGTGTGTTTGAGGGTGTCATAACTCCACTCGGGCTGAAATACTATGCCAATCAATGGAGATCTTCTGAAAAATTTTGGCTAAGACAAGTAATGGTTAGAGGTGCCATGCCTTTAAAATAGAAATAACCTCTAAAGGTAGTTCCTTTATCATGGGAGCCACCCACTTCAGGCTGGAGTAGCATCGTGGGCTAGGAAGGAGCTGGAGAAACAAAGGAAAACGAAGAAGGAAGAGAAGGAGAAGAAGAGATGTAATATGAGAATTAGAGGAACTTAATGAAATTTGAACATTTATTGCTCTGACTTACCTCTCTTGAAGAACTTATGCTCAGATGCTTGGAGATGGAGGTCAGCCGCTGCTGCTCCCCATACTCCTTCTTAGCCGGTCTTGGCCCGTTGTAGACGCCCCCACCCATTGTGCTAGCTTCAAAGGACCTCTTCATGGAGATTTGGGTAGTTTTACTAAGGTTTTTAAGGCTTAAAGAGAGGCTTCTTTGTGAGTTACGAGTTCAGGGAGCATTCCTAGTTATAGGGCTTAAATTTCTGGTCCTATTGCATTAGAATTGAGGCTGGGGTGCCTCAATTTGAGTTAGGATTGTTGAGTAGTGGATAGCGGATCTAGAGGGGAGGGGTGAATAGATCTGCTCCTCTTTTCGCAATGCAACCCTCTTTAAAGCAAGATAAAGATAATAACATCGGAATATAACTAGTTTAACAAAGGACACAATGATTTGCTTAGCAAGATGATTACTAATATATCGATTCGAACCTAAGCATGCATCTAGAACGAAACAATCACACAAATAAACCACAACACACGAGATTTTAAGGTGGTTCGGACTGAATGCCCCAGTCCTACGTCCACCCCTCACCAAATCTGGTGAGCCTCCACTAGTGCCACCCACTGAACTGCAAATCGGAAAGACCTCTGATTGCCTTCCTACTAACCACATGTAGGGACGTCAACACCGCAGATCGGACAACTTCCGATTGCCTTCCTACTAACCACCGGTAGGGACGATCTTCAGTTTCAAATGTTTGAATGAATTGAAAAGAGAACAAATATCAAGCTATTCAAACAAGATATATAGTATGCTCAAAGAGAAAAGATCTTGTCTGAGATTGCTGGAGCTTGAATCGAATGCTTCAATGGTATCTTCTTCCTTGTGAAATGATCTTCCTTAGACCACCTTGAGTTGATGAAGAAGATAGAGGATGTAGATTTGATCTCCCTTGAGAATGAGCTTCTTTGGATCACCTTGAGATGATGAAGAGGATGATGGTTGCAGCTTTTTCTTCACTTGGCTTGGGGTTGATCTCCTCTTGAAGTAGCTTGAATCACTTGAGGATTTGATGAAGAACTTCTTCCCGGAGTACTGTTCACGGCTACAGTACTCGATCTCCTCTCCCTTGAACACACCCTTGTAGCCTCCTTTGATCTCCCTTGGATTCACAAATGATCAACTAGGGTTTCTAACCCTCTTGCATTGGTTTTATATCTTTTAAATGGTCCTTGGACATCCCCCAGACCAGATCCACAATCCATGGGGGATTGGGTGACTTTGGGGTTAAACAAATACAAGAAAAGGAGCTCTTCTCGAAGTGGAAAACAAAGTCAACATTTGTTGGCTCGGGGCTGGCGGTCGACCAGTGGAATCTGGCGATCGATCGCTATTGAGAAATGTTGTAGAAATTTAGTCCCTGGTATTTTCGGTCGACCGCTACTAGGCTGGCGGTCGACCGCCACTGAGAATAGTGCAGATAGGGAGTTGCTGGTAGGGGCAGTCAACCGCCCCTGGGCTGGCGGTCGACTGCCAGCTGGGCAGACCCCGGGTTATGCCGGGTCAGTCCGTTAACCTATTTAGCTCCATCGCTTGAGTCCTTTAGCAGCATGTTCTCAGGTCGATCTACGTGCGAGGGCGTAATCATTGAGCTTTCACTTTTGCCATCTCCACTCCATTCTTTGGCATATCTGTCATGAAAGAATATCAAGTAGTTTAGTCATATAAGAGTGGTAAAACATCAATGACTTATAGTGTTTAGCCATTACAAAAATCAAGAATATCAAATAACTCAAATGACCACAAGATGATGTCGAATGACCCAAGTGACCACAAGATGACTCAAATGACCACAGGGGCACAACAAGGATGGGACTTAGCACGAGTTGGGTGTTGTAATACGCACATTAGGACTCTCCCGGAGAGTCCCGCTCAGATTTAACTGTGTTTTCTCCCTTGCAGTCTATCGTGCGACCACTAAGGTCCTCTAGCGGTCGTCTGATGGCCGTTTGTCCCCTCTCTTCACCGCCTTCTATCCCGCTCTCCTAACGGTCTCGTCATGACCGTTTGTCCCTGTTTTCGGTCTTATGAAGGCCGTTCTCTTGCTCCTCTTAGTTTCGTGTCCATCTACCCTTTGCGGCCTGCGGCAGGACCGCCACCTAGGGGGTAGCGGCCATGTTTAGACCGTCTCTCTCATCTGAACCGTGTGCTTTCCCCCAAACCTCTCTCTCTCCAGTCTTCGTGCCTTAAGGTCATGTCTCTCTCTCTCTCTCTCTCTGTGTCAGTCAGTCCTACGGGTTGTCGTTAAGTTAGTAGAGTTAGTGTTCGCATCCACACATTTGCATTTCTAACAAAAATCCAAAATGATCATGTCTTCACTAAGTCAAAACCATGCACATGCATAAAGAAGAAAGCAAGTACATCAAGCCGGTCCCTCTCCTGGACACCCACTATCCCCAATGCCCTCAGGCTTCTTTTCAGGCAGGCCCATTGCGGTGCTACCCTCCGCACGTCGTCGTAATCTCCCCTCCTCCTCATTCCTCCGATGGCCGGAGGAGTTGGTATGGTAGTCCCGGTACTCGCTGCTGCGCACACCACTCTACGCTGCGCTCCACTCAGGCCCTCGGCCTATCATCCAGACCGTTCGCTCCACAGCCCGTAGCTCGATCTTCAGCTCATAGGCCTGTCGCCGAGCCTCCCCCGCCTCTACCACCCTGGCACTCAGTCGCTCCACCTCCGCACGGAGACGGGCCACCTCTGCTGCCTCTACACGGAGCCGCTCTGCCTCGCGGTCTCACCTCGTCTGCTTGAGCATTCAAGTCAGTTACATTTTTAGGGTCATATGGTCAAAGGAAAGTAGAGTTGATTTGCTTACCCACTTCACGAGCGCAGCCTCAGCCTCCTCGGCCCGTGTGAGCGCGCGTGCGAAATCAGCATCCCGCTGAGCCCTATTCGCTGGTGGCTGGGAGGTGGAGGATGGAGCATCCGGTCCCTGCCAATGTGCTCCCTCGGCTCGCTGCATATAGAAGTCAGTCAGTCAAGTCCATAGCATTTTGCGTATTAAGTCTAAGGTTAGGTAGAACTCACCAGAAGCTCCAGCGAGCGCTGGAACTCGTCGCGTTGCTGAATGGTAGAGTGGAGGAGACCCTAGAGCTTCTGGTGAGCGTCCGTGAGGGTCTAGCTGCATATAGAATGTCAGGTTGTCAGTGCATCAAGCATCACTAGAAAGAATGAGTTTGAGAGTCATACCAATCATCGGGTATCATGGAATACCTGGTCTCCGTAGCATCTGGCGTAGGCCTTCAGGTAGGCCTCGTTGCTAGTATCTCGGGCTCGTACCGCCTGACTTCTCCTCGTCTAGTCGTGGATCTGGTCCACCGCTCGGGTGACCCAGTCAATCTTGTCGGTCAGTCCTCGGGAAGATCTCCCCACGCGCTCCTCCTCTCACGTCGGGAACTCCACCTCTGGTTGGTGGACGCCCCTCGTCCTCATAACTAGGTGATGGTGTAGTGGCTCGATGGCATTCATGCAATGCAGCCACACATCTTGTCCCGCGTACGCCTGGGTCGCTTCTACCCAGGGCTACCCGTCCTACCCCTCATCACGATACGGTGTCCAGCGCACCTAAAAAGGGAAGGCAGCAGAGTCAAATGTCAGTGTTGAACAAGCATTTAATAGGATTTAGAAGTTTAAAGTTTGGAGTCTTACCGATGCATAAGGTAGCGTGTCGATATTGTCCTAGTTCGCCCGCACTAGGTGTCGCAGCGACCCGATGTCCCGAACCGCCATCCACCGCCTCACGATGGGAAGTCGATCGGGGTGTACCTTCTTCCCTCTCGCTAGGCCAGGGAGGTACACGTCGGTCCATACCTGCATTGTCAAGTGTCAAGTGTCAGCATATAGCATAATCATAATTGCATAAGCATTTAAGGTAGAAGGGATACCTGAAGTAGTGGGGAGAACCCACCTAGCATCGTCTGCCGAACGGTGGTGCTGAGGGAGTTGAATAGGAACTCTAGTACAGCTGCGCCCTAGGCGTAGTCCCTAACCCCATACAAATCTGCTAGTAAAGGGAGGAGCTTGCAGCTCACTCCGCCTGCCCTCGTCACGAAAATCAACTTCCCGAACAGTAGCATCAAGAACTGATGGAGGATGATGTCCGCCTCTAAGCCTGGTCCCGCTGCTACTCTCTCTCTGGCCTAGTCCGTCAACTGCCCCAAGTGCTCCTCTGGCTGCTCTCCCATGGCTATGGCCGCTCCTCTCACTCCCAAGCTCTCCTGGAGAGTCGCTCGTGCCAGCATCAACGAGTGGTGTCCCGGCCTCATCAGCTCCAAACCTAGCCGCTCCGGCGCCAACTCTCGGTAGTCGGCGTGTGTTGTCCCGGTCACTGGCGCTCCATGGACCCGTAGTCCCGTGATCTGTGCCACATCTTCCAGCATGGGGATCATATGCCCCCACGGGAATAGGAACGCCCTCCTAATCGCATCCCACCGATCTTGGAGCGCATACAGGAGGGCCGTGTCCAGCCTCATCACCTCTGTCCAGAGGAACTCGGTGAACCCCATCGTGGCTAGTCGCTCTCTAGAAGTCTGGCAGTGCCAGGTACACTGCTCGGACCTGCAGCCATGATATCCTCGTCTGACGGTTTCCCTGCATGCATTTTAACATCCAATGTCAGTCATCTAGATAATTCAATGACGGTCATACATTGCATTTAAAAAACAAAATCCTCAGAAATCATGCGGTCCTCTGAGGACTGTTTGGTTCATCTTAGCTGTTTAGGGTAGACCGTTTGGCACCCTAGCGGTCGTTGGAACGACCGCTAGGCACTCGTCATGACGGCGGTGTTCACCCCGTTTCCCCAAATGTGGAAAATGGCCCTAGGGGCCTGTACAAGTAGTCTATGGGTCCCCAGACCCATTCCCATGCTATCCTACCCTCATGCATGCTTCGAAAAAATTGAAAAAATGGAGTTTATGGTTTTTCGGCCTACCTCGGACGAGGGGGTTCCGGCCGCCATCCCGGGCGCTTCCTCAGCTGTGTGCTCACCTTCCTCGGGCACGGTAGTCGCCGTGGATGGTTCCTCGGCCTCTGTTAGAGCCGATGGTGGTCCTTCCTCTGTTTGGGTCACCGGCGTCGCGGGCGCATCCCCTTTTGCCATGCGGCGTAAGAATCATTGCACTGCCCTCTTCTTCACCATCCTCGCGTGTGGAGGAGTGTGGGTTCGGCAATGGGCTATGGTAGATCACCGGTAGTGGTGGTGGTGATGGGGTGAGTGAGTGAATGTAGTGGGAAGAGAGAGAGAGAGTGAACGGTCAGCCTCAGTTTTTGAATTCGCCTAGAGCCTAGCGGTCACACGATGGACCGTTAATGTCATGCCCCGACGCGGAATATCGGGACTGGCAGTAGAAACCGCTAGTAATGATAACATGCTAAGCTAAGAATTAACATAACGTCACGAACAGAAATAACTCCAAATTTATTACAATAACCATCAAACCGACTTAAACATAATCAAGCATAACCTCTACTTGACTCAGTTACAATAACTAACACAAGCTCTAAGGCACAACTAGATGTAAAACAACTATAACAATCTCAGCATCTATCAACTGATACACTCCAAGTCATCACTCTGGCTCATTCCCATCCATCTGTGAATCTTCACCTGAGCTGCCTGGAAAGGGGGAAACAACTATATGAGCGAACGCTCAGTAGGTAACAACAGGCAAGTGTAAGTAATTAACCAATTAATTACATGTTTATGTGAACAGAAAGAAAAGAAAAGACGATCGGATGAAACGACATAAAGAAAGTGCTAAAGAACGAAATGGAATAACAATATGGCAGGATGATATAACTACAAGAATTACAAGTTTGTGATCAATATAAATAACAGGAAATTGTAGGAAATTGGCCAACAAGCAAGAATATAACCAAGTTGAACACTATTCAAGTAAGAGATTAAGAGATCGTTGTCATAGACATCACGCTACTCATGCACTCGGTGCAATGCCTCACCATGTCATTATAAACTCCCATGGGCACAAGTACTTTTCGGGCGCTCTCCCCAGGACCAGACCGGGCCCCTATGATGCGTTGGCATTGATTTATTGGATCCAAGATCCCAAGTTCCGTCTAGACTTTAATCAAGTTAAAATGGCCAATTACAATCAAGTACAAACTTACGTCGGAACATCCCAAGGCTAAGTTGAAGAGATACTGTCCAGGAGTTCAAGTTATCATGAACCATCATGTTCTTGGATTCAAAACCGTGAAACACGGAGAAAACTAGTCTCTGGATGATATACGGTCACTAATGGACCGCTCAAGCACTTGTGTGGTGGACTAAGGGCCGCACTTAACAGGAACTGGGCTGGGTCGAACGGCTGAGTAAAGGCCGCTCTTCAGCCTGAACGGTAAGCATTGGGTCGCACAAGGCCAGAAGTTTAGGAAATCGAAGACAGGATATGCGGTCCTGACAGAGCCGCTCATTAATTGAACGGTCCATTAAGGGCCGCCTGATAAGCTGTACGGTCCATTACTGTCCGCACAACACAGGGCCTAACAACAAATCTAGAAATTCGCCCAAGTAGGCTCCCGGGATGCCATAGGCAGGGTGGAACTGCACCAGAGTCCAGCCCACTATCTGCTGGTCGGCCTAGGGTCTACTAGGCTGGTTAAATCAGGAATTGACCGAAGATGGATCAAGGATAATCGGCCAAAACTAATTGGCATTAGCTGGGGATGAACGGTCACCACAGGGCCGTTCAGGGAGATATGCTGTCCGCTAACGGCCGCGCATGTCTCTGTTAGTCCAATTCAGACTATGACTCATATCACATCAGTTCGATTGAGTCCAAGTTCAATTCTAGGGGATAATAATGGTTCAAGATTAACGGTTCAGGTATAAGGTTATAACAAGTATAAACTTAATAGCTATTTCAATTATAAATGATTCACAATTAAGATTGACATTTATTGGAAAGATGAATCAAGATCAAGCTCAAATTAAATAAATCAGTAAGAATTATTTATTGTCATGAATTACAGTTTATTAGGTGTGTTGCTAACATGCCATTTACCACTATCATAACATACTGTAATGACAATTAATCTGTTCTGTTATAGATGTGAGGTCGGGCCTGGACCTTACATCTCCATATATGGTCACGGACAGGCCGCGCATGCGCCCTCAGGTCCGAAGGCCTGCAGGAGATGGACGGTCGGTGGGGTGCCACTGAAATGGATGTACGGTCTGGGACTGGTTGCAAGACAGACATGCGGTTAGGATTTGGCCGCACGTTCCATGGAAACGATTAGAGATAGAAACATATAAATGGTCAACTACTGGCCGCCTGTCTTGGATGTACGGTCTATCGTGTGTCCGCACAAGTCCAGACAGATCGTTGCCCCTTAGCCTTGCCCGACTCCGGCGAGGTTTCTAGGGTTAGACTAAAACATGGAATTCGCATGATATAAAGCATGACATTTGGGGCTTTTACTACCAACAGAAAGAGCACAAAAAAACTCTACAAGATGCATGAATCAATTTTATGTTGATAGCCTGAAATTACTACGTAATCGAAAGGGAACAGCTATAACCATAGATGTGACATGCTTCTACTAAAACCAGAAATTCTCACAGAACACTTGATAAAATTTAGGGCTTTCTACATCAATGAAAAGCTGACACGATGATGCTTCCAACCATATATTATTTGTAGGGTTTGGCTTGCTATCACCTACCTGAATAGGATGAAGAAAGAAGGAGATTGACCTCGGCTTCGGTGGGGCTGCACCAATCAGTCCACTCTTCCCTTTCCGAGGACCTCCATCAAGATGGTTCGGACATTGACCCTCTCGAGTCGCCTGGATCACCGGCCCGCCTCCGTGGTCTCCGATCCTCGTTCTCTTCTGACTCTGAAGGGCTGTTGGATGAAGAGTCTGTATTGTTAGGGATGTGATTTTTCTTTTGGTTGTTGGGTTCGGTGGTGTGCCCTCGTCCTGGTGGGGCTGCACCAATCAGTCCACTCTTCCCTTTCCGAGGACCTCCATCAAGATGGTTCGGACATTGACCCTCTCGAGTCGCCTGGATCACCGGCCCGCCTCCGTGGTCTCCGATCCTCGTTCTCTTCTGACTCTGAAGGGCTGTTGGATGAAGAGTCTGTATTGTTAGGGATGTGATTTTTCTTTTGGTTGTTGGGTTCGGTGGTGTGCCCTCGTCCTGGCCTCTCTTGGCCTCTTTCGCTTTCGGGCCCTTTTGCCTTGTACGCCTCCTGCCCTCTTTGGGCGCCTCCCCTCCACCCCCCCTATACCCCTTTCTGTTCCTGCTTTCCTATATATGAAAATCGCTTGCCTGGTGGCCGGGATAGTGTTTTCATCTTCTTCCGCAATGAAGAGATGAACCCCCTCTCCCGTCTCCCCCCTTGCAAGTATCAACTTTAGTTATAAAAAAAAAAGAAGGAGAAGGAAAACCCGAGGCGCTTGTACACGTAGCCCCTAATCATCGGAGATCTCCCTCGATCCAACTCCTATGCAGCCGCCACTGGTTCTAAATGATTCTAGGGTTAGAGAGCTTCATTTTTATAGGTCGCACGCCTCTAGAGGTTTCTATGCGCGGAGTATTCATCCACGTAAGTTGGGTTAATGTGAACGCCGTCGGTGGGGCTGCACCAATCAGTCCACTCTTCCCTTTCCGAGGACCTCCATCAAGATGGTTCGGACATTGACCCTCTCGAGTCCCCTGGATCACCGGCCCGCCTCCGTGGTCTCCGATCCTCATTCTCTTCTGACTCTGAAGGGCTGTTGGATGAAGAGTCTGTATTGTTAGGGATGTGATTTTTCTTTTGGTTGTTGGGTTCGGTGGTGTGCCCTCGTCCTGGCCTCTCTTGGCCTCTTTCGCTTTCGGGCCCTTTTGCCTTGTACGCCTCCTGCCCTCTTTGGGCGCCTCCCCTCCACCCCCCCTGTACCCCTTTCTGTTCCTGCTTTCCTATATATGAAAATCGGTTGCCTTTTGGTCGGGATAGTGTTTTCATCTTCTTCCGCAATGAAGAGATGAACCCCCTCTCCCGTCTCCCCCCTTGCAAGTATCAACTTTAGTTATAAAAAAAAAAAAGAAGAGAAGGAAAACCCGAGGCGCTTGTACACGTAGCCCCTAATCATCGGAGATCTCCCTCGATCCAACTCCTATGCAGCCGCCACTGGTTCTAAATGATTCTAGGGTTAGAGAGCTTCATTTTTATAGGTTGCACGCCTCTAGAGGTTTCTATGCGCGGAGTATTCATCCACGTAAGTTGGGTTAATGTGAACGCCGCCGCAATTGTTGACGCGATCCAATCTCCGCCGATTGCATCTCCTAGGGTTAGGGTTTCAGGAAAATAAGAGAGGGGAAAATGATCCTCTCATCCTAGCCTTTTATTTGCCACTGGTTTGGGCGCATTTGATGGAGTATTGGGCTCGAATTTAGCGTTACAAGGTATGGTTAACTAAGTGTTTATTTTGAGCTTAATCCACTAATTCGACCTATTTACATATTTTATTTGGGTTGGTCACAGATGAAACGTTTGTTAAAAATGTTATCCTCTACAAGAATATAATTTTTCTAGATTTTTATAAAATGTTCAAAATTTAGCTTATTCTATTTATTAAGGAATTTCTAATTAATTTCTTGAAAAATCGGGGTATTACACCCTCCCCCACTTAAGGAATTTGGTCCTCCAAATTCAATGCACTTAATAATAAAAAGAGGGAGTGAGACAGCTCACCTAGAATAAGTCAGGGTACTGCCTCCGCATAGTATCTTCTGACTCCCAAGTAGCTTCTTCAGTTCCACGCCGACTCCACTGCACTTTAACCATCGGTATGGAACGATTCCTGAGTTGTTGTTGCTTCCGATCTAAAATCTTGATCGGTCTTTCTTCATAAGTCAGATCTTCCTTCAATTCGAAGTCCATATGTTGAATAATGTGAGTGGGATCATACACATATTTCTGTAACATAGACACATGGAAAATATTGTGTACTCCAGATAACTGAGGTGGTAGTGCCAAACGGTAAGCAACCTCCCCCACTCTTTCCCGAATCTCGAATGGACCAATGTATCTTGGACCCAGTTTGCCCTGAATACCAAACTTTCGAATTCCTCTCATAGGAGAAACCTTTAAAAACACATGCTCACCAACCTGAAATTCCAAAGCTCTCCTCCTGGTGTCGACATAATTCTTCTGTCTTGATTGTGCTACTTGCAGCCGATCTCTGATAATACGGATGTTCTTAGATGATTCAGATATGAGATCTGGTCCAAGCCAATGCTTCTCACCTACCTCGTCCCAACATAACGGGGATCGACAACTTCTACCATACAAAGCTTCAAATGGAGCCATCTGAATGTTGGCCTGGTAACTGTTGTTGTAGGCGAATTCAACCAATGCCAAGTGATCACTCCAACTACCTCCAAAGTCAATCATGCAGGCTCTAAGCATATCTTCCACTATCTGATTGGTCCTTTCAGTCTGTCCATCTGTTTGTGGATGGAAAGTAGTACTGAAATTCAGATGAGTTCCCAAAGACTCTTGCAATCCTCTACAAAAATGAGAAGTGAACCTGGGGTCTCTATCAGACACAATGCTGACTGGTATACCATGTAGTCTTACCACTTCCTTCATATACAAAGCTGCCAAGACATCAACTGTCCATTTAGACTTAATATGTAAGAAATGAGCAGATTTTGTCAATCTGTCGACAATCAACCATATTGCATCAAATCCACTACGAGTCCTAGGTAGACCCATAATGAAATCCATGCCAATGCTCTCCCACTTCCATTGGGGTATATCAAGGGGTTTCAATTTCCCTGCTGGTCTGAAATGCTCGACCTTGACTTGATGACAAACCAAACATCTACTGACGAAGTCCGCAACTTCCCTTTTCATATTCGGCCACCAAAAAGATCTTTTCAAATCCTTAAACATCTTAGTACTTCCAGGATGAATGGTGTATCTAGATCTATGAGCTTCCTCGAGGATCTTACTTTTTACCTCAGCTACATCAGGTACACAAGTTCTTCCCTGAAATAATAATCTTCCATCACCAGCCATCATGAAGTCAGGTCTGTTACTCAGGCTTCCCTTGATCTCTACCAACTCGGGGTCATCATCTTGCAGAGACTTGATTTCCATCAATAATTCGAGCTTAAGTTGAATCTGAGCAATCATAACCCGATCCTTGTCAACATTAAGATCTAAACTAGCTAACTGCTCCAGCAATTTCCATTCTTGTAACATGAGGCTTGACAACTTAGCTATAGGCTTGCGGCTTAAGGCATCTGCCACAACATTGCCTTTTCCAGGATGATACTCAATGGAGAAATCGAAGTCCTTCAGATACACCAGCCATCTTCGCTGCCTCATATTGAGTTCCTTCTGAGAAAATAAGTATTTCAAACTCTTATGATCTGAAAACACCGTAAATGTCTCTCCATACAAGTAGTGCCTCCATATCTTCAAGGCGAACACCACTGCTGCTAGCTCCAAATCATGAACAGGATAATTTTCTTCATGCTTCCTCAACTACCTAGAAGAATAGGCTATCACTTTCCCGTGCTGCATGAGTACACACCCTAAACCAATACCTGAAGCATGAGTGTATACAACAAAACCTCCTTCTCCAGAAGGTAAAGCTAAAACAGGTGCAGTAGTCAAACATTCCTTCAAGGTCTGAAAGCTTCGCTCGCAATCTTCTGACCAATCAAATTTGATCTCCTTGCGGGTTAATTTTGTCAAAGGTACCGCAATCTTGGAGAAATCTTGAATAAACCTCCTGTAGTAACCTGCTAAGCCTAGGAAACTCCTCACTTCAGTCACATTAGTAGGCTTATTCCAATTCTTTACTGCCTCTACCTTCGAAGGATCAACAGAAACATCTTCTTTTATGATGATATGCCCTAGAAAGGACACCTCTTGTAGCTAGAAATCACACTTACTAAGCTTGGCATATAACTGATGATCTCTCAATAGTTGCAATGACATCCTCAAATGTTCAGCATGCTCCTCCTCACTCTTAGAATAAATCAAGATGTCATCAATGAACACCACGACCCATTGATCAAGATAGGGCCGAAACACATCGTTCATCAGCTGCATGAAAGCTACAGGTGCATTCGTTAGCCCAAAAGGCATTACTACAAATTTCAAATGCCCATACCTACTACGGAAGGCTATTTTATAGATATCCTCTTTCTTAATTCGTAACTGATGATATCCAGATCGAAGGTCGATCTTTGAAAAATACTGAGCTCCTGCTATCTGATCAAATAACTCATCAATCCTTGGCAATGGATATTTGTTCTTGATAGTCAATTGGTTCAATTGCCGATAATCGATGCACAACCTCATCGAACCATCCTTCTTCTAGACGAATAATACAGGGGCTCCCCATGGGGAAGTACTTGGACGAATGAACCCTTTCTCAAGCAATTCCATCAACTGCTGCTTTAGTTCTCCTAGCTCCGCAGCAGACATACGATAAGGAGCTTTGGAAATAGGAGTCGCACCAGGAATTAGATCAATAGAAAAGATAACTTCCCTTTCAGGAGGAAGTCTTGACAGTTCCTCAGGAAAGACATCTGGAAAATCTCAGACGATAGAAAAGTCCTCAATCTCAATCTTCTACTCAGGGGTCACAAAAATAAAGGCTAGAAAAGCCTTACATCCTCTCCTCATCAGCTTATCAGCTCGAAGAGCCAAAATAAGTGGAACAGACTTATGGTGTCTAATTCCTATAAAAGAAAGTCCAGGGTGTCCAGTGAAAGACACAGAACTAGATCTGCATTGAACATTGGCCTCATACTTAGTCAACCAATCTGCTCCTAGGATTACATCATAATCCTTCATATCCATACAAACTAAATCAGCTGGCAGGTTTTATTCATTGATCATGACCTTACTGGCAGGATAGAAATACTTAATTGCTGATCCATAACCAATAGGGGTCGAAATATCTAACAGAGAATTCATCAAAATTGGCTTCACAGCTAAAGACTTCGTAAATCTCCGAGAAATAAAAGAATGAGTGGCACCAGTATCAAAAAGAACAAAAGCTGATTTATCATGTATAATAAGAGTACCTTCGACGAGTCCACCCTCCTCGGTGGATCCTGCCTCGTCTTCTTGTAGAGCCTGGAGCTTGCCTTGCTGCTTCTTGATTCCTTGCGGTTTCACCGGGGTAGCTTGCTCAGATAAAAGAGGACACTCGGTAATACGGTGGTCCCTACTGCCACAACGTAAACAGGCACCCAACTTTCACCAGCACTCCTCCATCTTGTGACTAGGACGTCACAATACTTGCATACGCCCTTGAATGGAATAATAGGGCCAGGCTTCTTGTCTTCAATCTTCGGCATCTTGCCCTTCCATGAACCAGACCCGCTAATGGGCCTCTTCCCACCATGACCGGGCTTGATACTCCCAGAACCAGTATGGTGTTGTTCTTTCTTAACATTCTTTCCACGGATTCTCTCCGTCAATTCTGAAGTATCTTCCAATACTTGAGCCTTTCTCACCATCTCGGAATAAGTTTGAATTTCTATTGGTGCCAACTGGTTGATATACTGCATCTTCAGCCCATTAAGAAAGCGCTTAGCCTTCATCTTCTCGGTAGATATCAAGTGAGTAGCATAACGAGATAACAGAGAGAACTGAGCTTCATATTCAGCTACGGATAGATTTCGTTGCTTCAAAGCAGCAAACTCAACCGCCTTCTTCTCTTGTACTCTATCAAAAAATATTTACCATTGAAGAATTCCTCGAACTCTTCCCATGTGACTTGTCTATCACCAAGGGTAGCCTTCACTGCGTCCCACCATGTCCTCGCATCACGTTCAAGTTGAAAGGTCGACAAGAGGACACGTTCTTGATTGTTGCATTGCATCACTTCAAAAATTCTCCCTATCTCTTCAAGCCAGTGCTCGGCTTCATCAGGGTCAGTCGAGCCACCAAATCGCGGGGGATTCATCCCACGAAAGTTTCGATAGAGGTCGCCAGTGCCATGGTTTGCAGCTCCTCCTTGGGCCACTTGTTGTAAGGCCTGAGTAAGTCCTTGAACCGTACGCTGCAAGTTCCCTCATTCCGCGCGTTCTCCTGCCATTGCAAAAGTCTACACGTGGAATAGGTTATGTTAGGTTCAATTAAGAATGTATAATCATGCAATTATATTATTAACTCAACCCCAGTCTTCTACCTAAATCTCACCAGGTTGGGTCCTTAGACCTATAACAAGGCTATAGGTCCTAAGATATCACGTAGGATCCTAGAACTTTGAGAACCTAGGAATATTAAAACACCTAGGCTCTGATACCACCAAACTGTCACGCCCCGACGTGGAATATCGGGACTGGCAGTAGAAACCGCTAGTAATGATAACATGCTAAGCTAAGAATTAACATAACGTCACGAACAGAAATAACTCCAAATTTATTACAATAACCATCAAACCGACTTAAACATAATCAAGCATAACCTCTACTTGACTCCGTTACAATAACTAACACAAGCTCTAAGGCATAACTAGATGTAAAACAACTATAACAATCTCAACATCTATCAACTGATACACTCCAAGTCATCACTCTGGCTCATTCCCATCCATCTGTGAATCTTCACCTGAGCTGCCTGGAAAGGGGGAAACAACTATATGAGCGAACGCTCAGTAGGTAACAACAGGCAAGTGTAAGTAATTAACCAATTAATTACTTGTTTATATGAAACGGAAAGAAAAGATAAGACGATCGGATGAAACAACATAAAGAAAGTGCTAAAGAACGAAATGGAATAACAGTATGGCAGGATGATATAACTACAAGAATTGCAAGTTTGTGAACAATATAAATAACAGAAAATTATAGGAAATTGGCCAACAAGCAAGAATATAACCAAGTCGAACATGATTCAAGCAAGAGATTAAGAGATCGTTGTCATCGACATCAAGCTAGTCATGCACTCGATGTAACGCCTCACCATGTCATTACAAACTCCCATGGGCACAAGTACTTTTCGGGCGCTCTCCTCAGGACCAGACCGGGCCCCTATGATGCGTTGGCATTGATTTATTGGATCCAAGATCCCAAGTTCCGTCTAGACTTTAATCAAGTTAAAATGGCCAATTACAATCAAGTACAAACATACCTCGAAACATCCCAAGGCTAAGTTGAAGAGATACTGTCCAGAATTTATGTCTAGGAGTTCAAGTTATCAAGAACCATCATGTTCTTGGATTCAAAACCGTGAAACATGGAGAAAACTAGTCTCTGGATGATATACGGTCACTAATGGACCGCTCAAGCACTTGTGTGGTCGACTCAGGGCCGCACTTAACAAGAACTGGGTGTAGACACGCCAAAATTGATACTATGTTGATTAAATCTCATGTCACCATATTAACACCCCAAAGTGAACTTCAATATTTCCATAATATGAAGTTTTTCTATTTTTGTGTGTTTTTAGGCCATTTTCTAATTATTTTTGTAATTCACGACTCTACGTAGGGCGTGTTTTAAATAACGGCTTGGGCAGGGGCGTTTCTCAAAGGAAGGACGACTGATCCAAAAGGCGTCAGTTTCTGGACTTTTACGAATCCTACTCAAAATTAGAAAATAAGAATTAACGTCCCTCCATGGGTCGTGTTTTGAATTAACGTCTCTCTCTCAGGCGTCTCTTCATCATTTTCAAATAAAGAATATTTTCATTACTAAAAGTAAATCCATGAATTAACACCTTTATCCCAGTCATGATTTTAATTAACGCCTTGTCCCAGGTCGTCAATTTCTAATAACGCCTTTCTTTGGGTCGTCTTTCACCCTTCCGTGTCCTGCTTGAACACCCCTTTCCTGGAGAGTTCCCTGCTATGTTTTGATCACCATGTTCGATTAGGGAAGTAGAGACCTTGCCGTAGATGAGTCTTGCCTATTCTTATCCCATCAGATCTGTGTTTTGCATCCTATAAATACATCCCTGCGTCGAGCTCGCGCGAAGGGAGCTGATAGCAGGAAGAAACAAAGAGAACAACAGAAAAGAGAGGGAGCTTTAGCTAATAGCAACACAGAGAGCAACAGAGAGATCGACACAGAGAGCAGCATGTTTCCTTCACGCGGAGAGGAGTTTCCACTTCCCTTTCCTGCACAACCTTTGATCCTTCGGTGGTCTGCTTCCTCCTCTTGCATCAGCTGCAAGCCAAATTTGGTTTCTCCCTTTACTATTGTCAGGAACAGCAGGGAGTTCTTTACATTAGCACATCATCATCCCACTGTTCATTATAGTGATTTCTTGCATTAGCTTTGCATCACGTCTCCTTTCCCTAGTTCTCTTAGGGGTTTTAAAGAAACCAAAAGGTGCACACTTCATGCTTTTCTTTCATCACCTTATTCTATTTGAGGATTGATACTACACTTTGTCTAATCCTATTTTATCTTTGGTTGTTTGTGATTTGTTTAAGGGTAATCAAAGAGAGAAACCCCCTTCATCGGCCGGCCGGTAGAAGGAGGAGGAAGAAATCCACAATCATCCCGCATCCCTTTTCTCACCAGGTATTCGTGATCAATTTCCCTTCTTTTTGAGGTAACCCCTCTGGCGATCACTCTCCTTATTAGCACCTCGTGCATGCTTAATTCTTTTATTTTTAATTATTCTAAGTGGATTTCTTAGAATCTACAAATTGGCGATCACGGTGGGACTTCCACTGTTTTTCTTTTGATTACCTCCTCCTATTGGCACCCACGTGTGCCCTTTCCTATCGACACCCACGTGTGCCCTTTCCTATTGGCACCCACGTGTGCCCCTCCCTTTGGTACCCACGGTACCCCTCCATTGTGCCCCACGGGCACCCTCCATTGTGCCCCACGGGCACCCTCCATTGTCCACTGCGGATTAGCCAGTTTGTGAACATTGCTGCTGTTTTCTTATTTAACACCTTCCCTCAAGGCGTTTTTCATAATTTAACGCCTTTACCCAAGGCGTCTTCCTGTTATATAACGCCTTCTGCAAAGGCGCTATTCATCATATCTCTTGATCTGGTTTATCACTCCCTGAGAATTCACGCCCCTTGGTCTTGGCGTGCTTTGTTAATGCAGCGCCTGACATCAAGGCGTCTTTTATTTTGAGCTTGTGCACTGTCTTTTTTTTTACGCCTCTGCCAGAGGCGTCCTTTTCACAATTAGCGCCTCACACCAAGGCGCTTCTTCTGCACTGTCGGTCAGCACTTCACATATTAGCGGCAGCCCCCCCTGTCGTTTCTTCTGCTTTTAGCGACTGCTGCTAAGTCGCTTCCTACCTGTGTGTTTACAGAAACATGTTTGTTCTGTTTATTCATGCTGGATTGATTTATATGTTCATCATCTGATTATACCTGTTTGATCTGATCACATTATTCTGCATTTTGTGGCATTTGGTTGAGAGACCTCCTCTCTCTACACTAGGATTCCACATACCTTTCTTGGAATTGGAATAACCCTCCATTGAGCATTCCGTCTCTTTGGACCGGAAATTCTTTTTCCAAGACCTCCGTAAGTCCCCGCACCCGTGGATTCCCTCACAGACGCCGGGCTGGTTGTACCTTGAAGTATCCGGAGTTTAGACAACCCATCGTTGGTGAAGAGAGAGAAAGAACCTAGTTAACTCGGAGATCACACTCAAATTCATAACTAGGGTTCACACTGCAAAAAGAGTGGATTGTGCTGCAACTTAATTCACCCTAACCTCAAACTTGAATCTAAAAGCTTGCGCTCATCACAACTTGTTTGCATAAACTTGATTAGATTGAGTGATTATTGTGGTTATAATCCCTTCAAGATAAGCTTTCTCTCCTCTTAAACATGCAACTTCGCTCAGGTAAAATCATCAACATGGCAAGCTACGGGTACTCCTATGATGACATGGATGAGAATATTTTCAGTCAATCTTATGAGGTTCCCCTCCAGGATTCCATTTACCACGAGGGAAACTACCCCCCGTCTCATGCACATTATTCCCAAGTTCATGTGGTCGACACCACAACTCATGAGGTTGAATCCTCTTCTCAAGCTTTACCCTCCAACCAAAACGCATCAGGGAACACCTCCCCATCATTCAATGTCAATGATTTGATTCATGCTTTATCTCAATTGGATGACTCCCAGCGGCAGGCAGTTCAGGACGCTTTGAAAGGGAAAGCTGTTACCTCTTCGTCTTCCAACCCCCTTCTGGTCGCGAGTGGCCATCATGTTGTTAATGACCAGACGGTCTTGCACAAAACTCCTGCACATCCAACAACGCCCGTTGTGGCCATGCCGGCCCAACATGCAAGTTATTCTGCGGCTAGGCCTCAATTCCTTCAACCTCCCCAAATTCTAAGGACGCCTATGCCAAATTCTTTCATTCCAAATTCGGCCCCAGTCGAGTCAGACACCAATGCTCTACTCCTTCAAAAGTTGGCTAGCATGGAAGAACAACTCAAGAAAGTTACTGCTGCAAAGAATGCCCCGGAGATTTCTCTCCCTACATTGCCAGTATTTCATCTACCACCTTCTGAAATGCCGAACTTTCGGTGATATAATGGAACTTGCAATCCATTTATTCACTTGAAAGATTTTATGTATGAAACTTCCTTTTGGCAGGGCAACAAAGCCTCATTGGCTTATTTGTTTAGAAGGTCTCTAGAGGGGCCAGCCCTCGAGTGGTTTTATTCCTTGGACCGGGCAGATGCTAGTGACTTTGATGTGGTCCAAAAGAAATTCTTGCAGAAATATAGGGACCGGGTCGGACCCTCCCTATCAGTTACTGATCTGGTTGCAGAAAAGATGAAGCCTGAGGAGGACTTCATTATATTTGCTGATAGATGGCGATCAATGGCCGAAAAATTGAAAGATACATTGTCAGAACCGGAACAGGTCAAGATGATCATTTCAAATGCAACCCCCTAGTTCCGGCATATATTGGCCATGAATAGATTGACTACCATGGAGGAGCTCTATGAGAGAGCTCGATATATTCAAACCCAGATGAAAGATTCGCCCATCATGGGCATGTTTGAACCAAAATTGCGGCTGATTAAGAAGAATACAAATGTCAACAATAGCGGACCCACGACTGAGGGCACCGTTACTAATGAGCAAGTTGGCGTGGTTGGAAACCCCACACCCTTTCGCCAATCTAACCCACGACCTCCGCCACCTCCACAACAAAGCACCCTCTTCAATGCACCCCCACAACACCAATCCGCTCCCCAACATTCCTTTGCTCCTCCACAAAACCAAACGCCGCACCTCGACCCCCCAGCTCCTCAACAATACAACCAAGCACCACCACCCGCCAACTACGGCCCACCACAACAACAACAAAGGAGACCACGAGGTCCTAAAAGGGCCCACTATCCACCATTGCCCGAAAGTCTCCCGGATATATTCAATGCCCTTATGGCCGCCAACTTGCTCATGTTACCAAAGGAAAGGACGGCGTGGCCCGCTATTGTTGACACGTCCCGCTATTGTGTTTTCCACTGCTCCCCTGGTCACAATGTCGATCACTGCTTTCATTTCAAAGACTATATTTATGACTTAAATGACCAAGGCGGTATTAATTGGGATGAGATGAGGCAGTTTATCACCTCTCTGAAAATGAGAAGACCTCCTCGGCAACAACAGGCTCAACAACCGCAGCAACCAGCTCCACAAGTACAGTAGTAAGCTCCAGCACCACAGCAAGATATGGGGATTGTCCACAATCCACTGTCGGAGCACCCGCTAAACCAGCATGTGAACCCTGTCACAACCCTCCATGAGTTGGAGAGGGGGCAAGGATGGCACGAAGAAAACGCCTCTGTCAGGGCACTAAACCACAATCCAAGCCAACCACCACGCCTCTTACGCACGCTTCACACTCCCCAGCTAATCCGTACCCCTCTGCGCCCTGTTAACCAAACCCCATCTACTCCAATTAATTCCCCATCCTTGCCAACCCGGTCTCTCCTTACTCGTTCTCCACCTCCGCAGCCTACCACGCAGCAAACTCCACCACCCATCACCAACCCTTCGCCCTTGCCATCTAGGCCACTCCTCATCCGCCCATCATCAACACCTGTTACATCCACCACCATTACTCCTCCACCGGCAAGGACCCCTCCACCATCAGTTCACCCACCATTTATACCCAGGTCTCTCCTTATTCAACCAACTATCTCCACCCACACTCGGGCACCCCTTTCTACTCCCACGCCTCCTACGGGGGCTTCTTTTTTGAACCCTTCCCCAACACCCCCTACGGGGGCTCCTTCTTTGAACGCTTCTCCACCATTTGCCAACACTAATGTCCCTTCTTCATCCTCTAAACCTCCCTCTACCCTTGCCCCGATAGAGGCGTCGCTGAATCAAACTATGGTACTCCGCAGTGGACGGATATTCCACCGTGTTTTTCCTCAGAGGGAGCAGGAGCCCACACAGGGGCCCAATGAGCAAGAACAGGAGCAGGAGTCTATCCCGGGCACTCAATACGATTTATTAAAGCATCTAGACAGGACTCCAGCAAGAATTTCTATTTTAGAGTTGATCAAAAGGTCAACAACCATCAATTGGCCTTAAAAGAATATCTGCAGAAGGTCATGGTTAATGAAGACATTCCTGCCGAGCATATAACCACGGTCCTAACGCCTGCTAGCGGTCAGCCAGCTATTTTTCATGAACATGAACTAGCACCTCAACCAGCTCGAAAATATGCTCTGTGTATCACAGTAGACATTAACAAGGTGGCAGTAAAACAATGTTTGGTAGACACTGGGGCATCCATCAATGTATTTCCGCCTAGCACTTTAATGATGTGCGGCATTCCGGAAAGTCAGGTTTGGCCATCCACTATAACAGTCACAGCATATGATAACACCAAGAAGCCTCCCTTGGGTATGATAACATTAAAAGTCAGTTTGGGACCAGCTACAATCACAGTAGATTTTCACATCTTGGACATGGATCCAACATTCAATGGCATCCTGGGTCGCCCCTATATTCAACAGCTGGATGCGGTGCCTTCTACAAATCATCAATGCCTCAAGTTTCTACATAAGGGCCGCATTATCAAAGTCACTAGCATGCCGATTTTGCCAGATGAAGACATACACTTAGCAACATTAGTTCCGTCTATTTGGCCTTCCAACAAACCGTTGTTATCAGTGTTAGATGTCATTAACCCACGGCCGATGCCCTCAGAGACAGTCACAACGGTTGCTATGACACCTCTGACTTCCAAGGGGAAGAAGAAGAAGAGCATAATAAATACCCCTGGCTGGAATATTCTGATGAAAATGGGGTACCAAGCTGGTAAAGGCCTGGGTGTTAATTTCCAAGGTAGAACCAAGCCTGTCAAGCCACAAAAATTGATTGCACGGGGTGGCCTAGGCTATAAAGGGCCGGGCAAGAATGAAGAAGAACCATGGGCAGTTATGACATCCACTTTGAAGACAGATCGCCAACCGCTTAATTGGACATTGCAGACACATTTTATTAAAGGTGGCATTCAAAATAATGAGCAGACTACAATAGTCACTTCCATGTTAGACTGTCAAGATGTTCATGCTAGATAGTTTGCTCGTCATATTGCTCCATTGGCCACCTATAAAGCCCTCGAGTCTCTAAGGCCTGATAAGAGAAGGAAAATGGGTGATCCAGAGTGTGACTGGTATAGATGGTTTGACATGAATGATATTGCTATTGCTTTGAGTCGTCTATTTATGCCGACCGACCCAGAATGGCCGCCACTAATCCATGAGTTGTTTGAGAAACCTGCTGTGATAACAGATAAGAGGCAGCTGCTGAGCAAATATACAGACACTGGAGAGCCTGATGTGCCATACGAAGAAGGTTTCACGACAGATAGGCTGTGGGCCGGCCTTTTCTCTCTCACTTCCATGCATCCATCTCTTCTTGTCTCCCTGTATTCCCAAATGTTCCCATGTGTGCCTAGACCGCCTCCAATCATGGTCATCTTTTCTCCAAGTTCACTTCGAGTTTCTCCTCCAATTCCTCCCTTGCTCCTCGAGCAATTCTCCAGACTCTCCATCACACCCCCGCGTGGGTCATTATTAATTCAACCCTTCTCCAATCTTTCAATTTCCACTCTTCCTACTATTCCCCCTTCACATTGCTTTCTATTGGAAAAAGAAAATAAAAATGAAGAGAAAAATGAAGAAGAAAAAAAAACGCCAAAATTCCAGCTTTTCAATCCTCCATCTCCGTTGAGGAGACCTCTTATCTCCTTTCTGAGTGTGTCCCGACCCAGGGGCCGCTCTTCCAGGATTCATTGATAAATCTTTTATACCTCACCTACGAGGGGTCTTCATCTGTATCCCCTCCTGTATCCACTTTTTCACCTCCTTCCTTTTCTTCTTCTAATGATCAAGCTAGTTGCTCTTCTTCTTCTTCTAATAAAATTCATGGGGTAGCTTCACATAAGAAATCCAAGGGTAAGCAGATTCCCCGTAGATTCTTGTTAGAATTGGCTAGAAGGTGCCAGGCATACTCAACTCTTCTCGAATTTCTAGAGAATCCGATCATCTTGCTAGAATTAGAATATGAGGGTGCTTGTGCTTCTTATGAGGGTTTGGGCGTCTGTGAGATTATGAACGATGAAGACCCTATTGAAGAGGGGGATGAAAGTTACGAAGAATATGAGGACGAGGCTGATGCCTTTGCCAGTGGCATGAGAAGATTTGATGAACCATCAGCCTCAGTAGAAGAGCCTACCAAAGAAATAAATCTGGGTACGGAAGAAGACCCTAGGATCGTCCTCATTTCAAAGAACTTGCCGCCATCCGAAGAGGAGGCGCTCATTTTGGTTCTTCAAGAATACAAGGACACGTTCGCATGGAGTTATGAAGATATGCCTGGATTAGACCCTGCGCTCGTTGAACATCGGCTTACACTTAAGCCAGGGTCTATCCCGGTCAAACAACGGTTGAGACGTTTTCACCCTAACATGGCTTTAAAAATGAAAGAAGAGGTCGACAAGCTTCATAAGGCTAGATTTGTTAGAGTTGTCCTCTATCCTAACTAGGTGGCTAACATCGTCCCAGTTATGAAGAAAGATGGAAAGGTTCGGATTTGTATAGACTTTCGGAACCTCAATCGTGCGTGTCCTAAGGATGATTTCCCCCTCCCTCATATTGATGTTTTAATTGATAATACGGCAGGATTTGAGACTCTCTCCTTCATGGATGGCTTTTTGGGTTATAATCAGATTCGCTTGGCTGAGGAAGATCAAGAAAAAACATCGTTTACTACACCGTGGGGAACATACTGCTATGTGGTCATGCCTTTTGGGCTCAAGAATGCTGGAGCCACCTATTAGAGGGCTATGATGGCAATTTTTCATGATATGATCCACATTTATATTGAGGTGTACGTGGATGATCTGGTGATAAAATCAAGAACAAGGATTGAGCATCTTGGGGTTCTAGCTAAAGTCTTGCAAAGATCACGAGAGTATCAGTTGAAAATGAACCCCAAGAAGTGCGTATTTGGTGTTTCATCAGGGAAGTTGCTTGGATTTATTGTCAGCAAAAGGGGAATTGAAGTTGATCCCAATAGGGCAAAGGCCATCAGAGATATGCCTCCTCCCAAGAATTTGAAGGAAGTTCGAGGATTAATCGGGAGGTTGCAATTTATCCGCCGCTTTGTCTCCCAGCATTCACAAAGATGTAGGCTATTTTACGAGCTTACTAAGCCGGGGGTCAAGTTTAATTGGGATGACAAGTGTCAGGCAGCTTTTGACGGATTGAAGGATTATTTGGCCAATCCTCCTGTCCTGAGGCCGCCAGTTCCAGGCAAACCGCTCATCCTTTATGTTTCTGTCCTGGATGACTCTGTGGGTGCTGTCCTAGCTCAAGTGGATGAAGAAGGGAAGGAGAGGGCAGCATACTACTTGTCTAAACTTCTCAACCCTTGTGAGCAAAGGTACTCAGCTATGGAAAAGACTTGCGCCACCTTAGTCTGGGTAGTTCAGAAGTTAAAGCACTATTTCTTAGCTCACGAGGTTCACCTCATTGCACGCATGAATCCGATTAAATTCCTTCTTGAAAAATCTATCCTTACTGACCGATTAGCACGCTGGCAAAGTTTCCTCTCTCAATTTGACATCACTTACATTCAACAGAAAGCTATCAAAGGCTATGCCATTGCCGAACATCTTGCTCACCACCCTCTACCCCGATTTGATCCTGTCAATTCTGAGTTTCCAGATGAAGAACTAATGTCCATTAATCAACCCCACGATCCGATGTGGACACTACATTTTGATGGAGCTCTAAATTCCCAAGGAAGAGGGATCGGCATGGTTCTTTTAACACCAGAAGGGGTCACCATCCCATTCGCCGCTCAACTTACTTTCCCTGTCACAAATAATATAGCTGAGTATGAAGCTCTCTTGGCCGGCCTTCAAACTGCTCATAAATATGGTGTTACCCAATTACGAATTGTTGGTGATAGTCAGCTCATTCTACGCCGGTGCTTGTCAAATACCGCACTATCAATCCTAAGCTCAAACCATACCAGGAACTTGCTTCAGCTTATGCCAAACTCTTCACCAAATTGATCTTCGCCCATGTCCCTCATAGCCAGAACATCTTAGCTGACGCTCTTGCCTCATTGGCCTCTACTTTAGTCTTCCCTCCTGAACGAGATTTCCATGTTTCTCTCATTCATCAGCGTGACACTCCAGCTATTAAAGATCGCGCGTTCCTCGACATTAGGGACAAGGTGCTTGAGAAGGTCAGGCGGAGTGAAGCTCTTAAAAGCAAAGAGGTCATGTTATTAGATTGGAAAGAGGAATTGGCTGATGAGGAGAAATCATGGTATTACGAGATTGCCAGATATTACAATGATCAGTCGTATCCCGAAGAAGCCACTTCAGAAGAGAAGAAAGCAATTAGAAAAGTGGCTCAACATTATATCTTGGTTGGAGGTGTGCTCTATAGAAGAGGGCTCACGGGTGTTTTATTAAGATGCCTCGACGATGATGAATCCTGGAAGGTCGTGGAAGAGGTGCATTCAGGAGTGTGTGGTGGTCATGTGAACAGCCAGATGCTAGCTAAGAAGATCCTTAGGTTAGGCTTCTATTGACCAACTCTAGAAGAGGATTGCTCCATCTATGTTCGAAGGTGTGTTAAGTGCCAACTGCACGCCGACAAGATTCATTCTCCTGCTTCTTCACTCCATCCTATGTCCTCCCCATGGCCTTTCCCCATGTGGGCTTTCGATATCATTGGACCTCTTGGGGATTCGAACCTCCTTACAAAACAAAAGTCATTCATCCTTACGGCAACGGAGTACTTCACCAAGTGGGCGGAAGCGGAAGCATACGTGGAGATCAAAGCATCAACTGTCTGCAAGTTCATAATAAAGAACATCATCGCAAGGTTCGACATCCCGAGCACCATCATCACCGACAATGGGCCGCAATTCATCTCTCAAGAGCTCAAGGATCTCTGCAACAGGTATAACATTGCATCGCATCATTCTTCTCCCTATTATCCGCAGGGTAATGGTCAAGCAGAGGCAACTAATAAGACATTGATCAAAATTGTTAAGAAAACGTGTGAGGCTAATAAATTTTCGGATTGGCCAGACAAGCTAGTTGAAGCTCTCTGGGCCTATCGCACTTCCATTCGTACCCCCACTGGGCAAACCCCTTTCGCCCTTACTTATGGAATGGAGGCGGTAGTTCCTTATGAGATTCTCATTCCCTCTCTGCGAATACAATTGGACAAGGAATTCTCTATTGATGAGCGTCGTGATTCACTCCTTGCCCAGTTGGAACTCCTAGATGAGAAGCGTCTGGTCGCCGCTGAGCATGCGCGCGTTTATCAAAATAGGCTTTCGCGTTTTTATCAAAAGAAATTAATTGAGAGAAAATTCAAAATCGGTGAGATGGTAATCAAGAGAATCTTCGTAAAACCTGATGGACCCCGTTCAAAACTCCAACCAAACTGGGAAGGACCCTTTGTTATAAAAGATGTTTATCCTGGCAACGCTTATAAATTGATTAATGCTGAAGGAGAGGAGCTAGCTCATCCTTGGAATGGTCTGTAACTTAAGAAATACTACCCCTAATCCAAAAATCCAAAAAAATTGAAATTTTCCAAAATCCAAAAAAAATTGAAATTTCTGAAACCCAAAAAAAAACAATAGAAATTCTCTAAAATTCAAAAAAAAGCTTCCAATTTCCAAAATGGTTGCCATGGCATACGAGGACGTAAAGTCTGAAAGGTCAAAATTCAGTATTCATTCATCAGTCTTGTTAACTTAAAATGGGGTCGACTCCTGCACACACTACACACTTAAACCTCGAACTCAAGCGGTGCAAAATCCGATGGGAAGCCAAAACCTGACTAAAGGTGAAGACAATACCCATTCTTTTCTTCTTCGGCCCATAAGAGAGGAAGGGAGGTCTCGGAGTAGACCCACCAAGCCTACCCGCCGCCTTAGTAAGTGGAAGTCAGGGCCCAAAAGGGAACAAAAATGCCGCAAAAGCCCAAGTACAATTAGGTTTTTCATCAGTACAAATCAGTTTCGAAGAGAAAGTCAAATCATGAAAAGAAAATCATGTCAAGATGGTAAAGTCCCCGCAAGGAAAACCTTGGGCGTATGCATGCAATATAAAAGAGGCAAAAGGCAACAAAATTTCCCTATGCCGAAGACTGAACCCCAACAGGCATAGGGTAGGGGAGGTAGTTTTGCCTCGAGCTTCTCAGAATCCCTTATGGGCTTCCTTATATCCTCTTCCATCTCTTTCTTTGCGGTAAGTCATAAACCTGCAGAATGGTCGAGACTGACCTAGGAGATTGCACCGTGTGAGATCTTGCGTATAAGTTTAACCAATAGCACGTCGACCCCCTTTTGATTATTCAAGAAAGATCCATGAATCCTCAATGATGACCACGTAGGACCTAGTGCCTTAGTAGCTTGGTCAACCCAATTCTGAAGACACGAAAATTAACGCCTCTGAGTAAGGCGCCTTTTATGGAATTAACGCCTGAGTGAAAGTCATCTTTTCTTAAATAACGCCCCTGGGTAGGTTGTCTTTTCCACGAAAATCAAATTCTTTTTCAAAAATAACGACCGTCACTGTGGGCGTCTTTTATTTGAAAAAAATGACCTAGTCTAAGGCGTCTTTTTGAGAAAATAAGAGAAAAAAAATAAGAGAAAAAAAAAGAATGAAAAGAAGAAAAATAGAAAAGAAGAAAATAAAAGAGTGGTGGTGGTTTATCATTCATGATGTGTGCTTGCATCTTGTATGGGCATCTATTATTATGGTTTGCATATGACTGCTTGCGTGTTGCATCTCCCTTTATTGGTTATTTCATTTACCTTATTTGATTAAAGGCTTGGCCCCTTGACCCGTTATCAAGGTCAAAGTAAAGACATCCCTTGCTTATTAAGCTAGGGGCCAAGTCGAACAGATGAATTAACCTGTTTGCTTAAGTGTGAACTACGGCTGCAGGCACAGGGAAAAGTGAAGCAAAAGCAAAGAACGTGGAAAAGGAGCAAAGTACACAACCACAAGTACACAACTACACAAGTGTTCAGGTAACAAAAATTTCAATCTCATATATATATCTACATCATAAATATCTGAGTACAGGTGTGAGGGTGGAGGAGTACAAGTAAGTCTCTCTCAGCTATCGCCTCCACCCTCCTCTCTCCTACTCTCTACCTCGTCCTCGCCGTCCCGAGGAGGCGCTAGTGGAGGGGGCATGGGCCCCCGTAAAGAAGCTGGAACTCGAACATGGTCCCCTGCCTCGCTCCTCTCTCGAAGAGAGGAGCCCGCCATGAAGGTGGAGCTGGTGAAGCTGTACCCTGCAGCTCGCGCCCGCTCCCGACCTCGCTGAAGACGCTCCTCGGTCGCTCGTAGCCGCTCCTGTGCAATGGCTAGCTGGGCCCTCAAGGCTGTAAGCTCTCGATCGCAAGCTGACCGCTCCTCACGGTCACGGGCACGCTCCGCCTGGTACTTCTCACGGTCCCGGACACGCTCCGCCTGGTGCTCCTCACGCTCCCGAGCACGCTCCTCGCGCTATCGCGCACGCTCTCTCCGCTCCAGCTCAAGAGCGACCCGCAGCTCCGCTACGTCCTGAGGCAGCTCCTCCCGCCGCCTCAAAGCCCTCTCCAGCTCAGCGACCCGCTGCTCACGGATCGCCAACTCCGCCCCGGCTAGGGTAGCCCGGGTATGAGCCACCTGTAACTGTGTAGTCTGCAAACAGGTAAACAAGTCATCAGTTCCACATTTAATGCAATAATTCAATAATTCATGAAATAAGTAATGCATGGTTAAAAGTAAAACTCACCCGTGTGGCCATCGCCTGCTGGCCCTCCTCGATGCAAGTAAAAGCGGCTCGGAGCTCCTCCGTCTGCAAAACACTTTTTCATCAGCACATAATAATAGATAATTGAATGAGGTCTGAGTTTTGAAACTTACCCGTGAGGCGAGGTCGCGCTCTGCTGCCTCGGCCCGTGTCACTGCCCCTGCTAGCTGCTCTGCTAGCGCAGTCGCCTCTGCACTAGGCCCTCTCGAGCTAGAGGCCTCTCCCGTATCTCTCCTAGCTGCTCCCTGCTGGGCACGCTGCATTTATTAAGATTGTCAGTGGCTAATCATCAATAATTCAAAGGACAAAAATTCATTTGCATATAGAAAGCATTTAAGTACTCACCAAGGTCTCAAGGTCTGCCCGCGTGGTGGCCAGCTGTGCGTCCAGGCTGTGTAGGTGGGCCTGTGCATCCATCGCTGCTATATCCCGCGCATCCTGCTCTATTACATATTAGTCACATGATAGATACATAAGCATTTGCATTCAATTTAGAAATAAGTGCATTCATACATACCCCCAAGACCCTCATCTGGGGTCGGCCGGCGTAAACCTCCCAGTAGCGCCGGAGGTACTCGGAGCTATCCGCTGCCTGAGAGGTGACTCGGATCCTGCCTCGCTGCCAGTCGGCATACTAGTCCGCGAACTGCACTCTCCAGTCGATCTCCTTGGTACGACCGCGTGTCTTCTTCCCAATCCCTCACGGCTCTCCAACCTCTATCCACTCCTGATGAAGGCCGAGAGTCCTCATCACCAGTCTAAGCCGTAACGGCTCAATCTCGCTAAGGCAATGAACCCAAAGCTCATGCTCAAAGCAAGGTCGGCCCGCTACGACCCATGGCTGGCCCTCGTCGGTCATCCCCTCGTAGGGTCTCCACCGCACCTACATTCACAAGCATGCATACATCCATCATATCCATCATGTAACATAAACATAAAAAGAAATGCATAACATTGCATCATGCATACCAATGAGGGAGGGAAGTCTCGGAACTCTCTCCGTAACACCCACAACTCATAGGCGAGTGGGGCTCCAAACACTACCGGCAGCCAACATCGTGCTAGAGGGAAAGATCCCTCATCTCCAGGCCGTGGGTCGACGCGCCCCATGGGCATGTACAAGTGGCTCCAAATCTGCATCCATGCATCATATTAGCAAAGCATTATGTATTCTAAAAATAACAAAAACACATAAAATAGGGAAAAATGCATACCTGAAGAAAAGGTGAGAAGCCACTGACAGTCGTCTCTCGACCTGTCCCCATGGAGAGGTCAGCTATCAAGTGCACCAGCAGCGCTGCTCCCCAGGCATATCTGCCGACTCCCTCCAAGTCCTCGAGTATCCCTAGGAATCGGCAGTTGATGACGTCGCCCTTCGTGCCGAGCAGCAGCCTCCCGAGCATCAGAAATATGAACCTCCTCAGATCTCTGTCTGCCCTCTCTCTGTCGGCCGGGTCTTGGCAATAGGCTGCCCTAGCCCCATCCATCAATCTATGGAAAAACTGCTCTAAGGACTCCCGGGGTCTCTGCCTCGCATCGCCCAATCCCATAGCTGTGGTGAGGTCGGTACGGAAGACGATCCTGCACTCGCTAGGTGTCTCATAAACCATCTCTAACCCTAGCAGTCTCTGGGTAAGCTCAGTGTAGTCAGGGTAGGTGAACCCGCTCACAGCCTCACCGTCTACCCTCAGCCCGGTAATCCTAGCCACATCCTCTAGGGTGGGGATCATATGACCCCATGGCATCAAGAATGCCCGGCTAGTCCTATCCCATCTCTCTCTCAAAACCTGGATCAGTGCTAGGTCTGGCCTAACTGGCTCTATGCTGAGGAAAGTCCCGAACCCCATAGCATCTACCCTAGCTCTCTGAAACTTGGGGAGACCATAATATGCTGCTCGCACCTGGACCCAGGAAATGCGTGTCCTCATCAATCCCTGCATACATAAAGAAAGAATTTTTGCTTAATTGTTTAAATTTCATGTGAAAATTCATTTAAACTGCATTTGCTGAGATGTTTGCTGTTTGATTTAATTAACGACCAACCTTGGGTCGTGGCTTGCTTGATTAATGCCCCTGAGGGTGGCATTATTTCTAAATGGTTCTCTATGTTTATTGAATTAACGACCCAGCCTGGGTCGTTGGTTATCTAGAAGACGCCCCTATGGGAGGCGTTGGTTTGGAACCTGTTCTGGGAATGTTTGAATTAACGACCACCCCTGTGGCGTCACCTAATGAATTAACGCCCCGATGGGGGGCGTTGTTTTCCCAGGGTTTTAAAAAAATGAATGAAACAGCATGCGGGATAATCAGGGCAGACATATTGAAAATGAAAAGGCATGGAAATTACCAGCATGATTATAAACTTGATAATTCAAATTAACGACATGCTACAGGGCGTGTTCTCATGTGATTAATTATTTTTCAAAATAAAAAAAAGAATTGATGACCCCAGGGCTGGGCGTCTTTTCTTTAATTCACGACACCCCTGGGGGCGTCTCTTTTCTGAGTCACTGGTTTTCCCACCGAGAGCTATGGAAATGGAAGAAAAATGGAAATAAAATAAAAAAAAGGAGGAATGGAAATAAGGGTTGGGGGCCTACCTTTTGTCGTCTAGGTCCAGCCAACTCCCCACGGAGGGGTTGCCGGGGTTGCCGTGGCCGTTGGAGTTGGCCGCGGCAAGGAACGACTGCCACCGGTGGTTCTTCATCTCCTTCCTCTTCTTCCTCGTCTTCTCCTTCTTCTTCTTCGTCTTCTCCTCCTTCTTCATCCTCTCCATCTTCATCATCTTCTTCATCTTCTTCATCTCCTTCTCGTTCTTCTTCGGCCTCATCGTCTCCACCGTGTCCCCCGTCGCCGTGCTCCGCCGCGGGAGGGAGCTCCTCTACCGCCTGTGCTTCTTGCTCGTCCAGATCCACGACTTCGGGGGCGCTAACCCTTTGCCTTTTTTGTCCACTGCCGGCCATGGCTAGGGGATGAGAGAATGAGAGGGATAGAGAGTGGGAGATGGGGTTCGGTTAGGGTTGCAGAAGAAGGAAAGAGGGAAAAATGGACGGAGGAAGAAGAAGAAAGAAGGGGGAAAAGTGTTTTAGTATTCGAAAAGAATTAACGCCTGAGAGGAGGGCGTGTCTTGTTAAAGGGACGACTAGGCCACAGGGCGTTAATTCCAGATTTGGCGACGAGCTTTGAGGCGTGATTACTTTTTGCATGGGGAATGACAACCGTCGTCAGTTGCATTCAATGGGAATTGATTGACGTGATTGGAATAATCATTGCTGTTTTTGATTAACGACTTTGATGCAGGCGTTATTTACATGAGAAGTGGCTTATCTAAAGGCGTTATTCTCAGATATTTAACGAATACTTTTTGGAATTTGAATCAAATTAACGCCTTGTCTTAAAGCGTGATTCTATTAACGCCATTGCTGAAGTCGTCAATTATGGGAATTAATGTTTTGATTTTCAGAAAAAAGATCAATGAGAGACGACAAGTTCTGAGATGTTATTTATGGAATTAACGTCATTCTCTGAGTCGTTATTCAGAACAGAAACATAGATTTTTGAAAGAATTCATCAGAAACGACATAATATGGCTCGATCAGAATATTATCATTGTTTATGAAAAGATTACAATGCATCTAATGAGCCATTTTGGGCCTTAAACTTCTTAAAGCTACTACATATGATTTCCACTGATCCCTGTCTTCTTCTAAGTTATCCACAGGCTGATGAGTTTTGCAGATTTTCCACAATGCTTGGATTGTTGTGCTTTCTTCTCCATCTTCATTGCAGCCGATGTCCCTTGTCTTGATAGGAGGGAGATGAGACAGATCCTCAAATAGTCGCCATGGAAACCCGAGTTGAGGAAGGCACCTATGAGAGTTGTATAACACGAATTCCGTGGCGCCTATTAGACGAAGATCCGTCCCGGGAGAGAATCGTGCGCGGAGTTCTTGAGCTTTGAGTAGTCCTGGGGCGCATGTGAAGAGGTTCTTAGGCATTACTTTGAGATGCTCCCTCCATTCCACCCTTTTCTTGATTTGAGGAATCCGGTTCACCACTCTATTGCTCAACCCCAATGAGCCGGTCATGTAAGAAAGAGGACTTTTTGAGAATATCCTTGATGGTTGTTGGGCCTCCTCACATGGATCGAACTTGAAGTGGAGGTCTACCCAACTAGAAAGTGCAAGCATGCATCCATAAATTGGTCTCCCCATTGATGCTGAAGTAAGCCCACTATATAGAAAGGCTAATATCGCCGGTCCCACTCTCTCTCCTTCCCAAAGGCTAGCTATAGCTGATGGAGACATCATCCACAATTCCCTTTGGCTAGGGTCCTCTTCACACTCCGGCATCATTTGAGTTCGGGCCTCTCTCTATAAAGGCCCACTTATCCTTTTGTGCTATTTACTTAAGTCATTTGATGTAATTTTCATTTTATTTGAGTCATGTCCCTAGGTCTTGCATTTATTTTCCTAAGTTTGTGTGTCATTAGATGGTGTAATGTGCTAATTGGGCCCAATTCTGCAGGCTTGGCCCAATAAGCCCCCCTACCCCTTCGGTTATTTGTCATTGAGTCTTTTGTCAGGGTCTTATTGTAAATTGTGGGTTTCCTATATATACGGCCCCATTTTCTTCATTTGGAACTTAATGAATGAATGAATGATTCAATACAAAAGATTTCCATTTGAGTATTCAAATCTAGTTTAGTGGAGTGAATCCTATAGTTGGGTGAGAAGCCCTAGGGGAGTGATTCCCCACCCTACTCTCTCTCTATCCCTCTTTCTCTCTCCTCCCACTAAGGGGTTCGCCCCATTCCTCTCTCCTCCCTCCTCCCAACCACCTCCAACCCCCAACCACCTCCATTAAGGCCACTCCACTTCCCATAGTCCCATTACTCCACCCCCCTTGTCCCAAGGTGGAATCTTTACCCTTCCAACACAATCTCCCCCCTTCCAACACAATCCCCCACTTCCCCACACAATCACCCAACTTCCAAAGCCATTTCAAATTTGAAATCCCTTCCCTCCAAGCCTTGGCTGCCCCTATCTCTATGCCCTCTAACCTTGGTCGCCCCCACCTCCCTCCTCTCTTCTCCTCCTAGCAATCTCCATTCCCCCTTACCTCTAGCTGAAATCTGCGAACTCCCCCTCTTCCTCCATCTCCCCACCACCATTAGACCCCCTCCACACCTCCCACAACCCCCCCTCTCACCCGTCATCCACCTCCCCTTCACCCTATACCCCATTCCCCTTCTTCTATCAAGGCATTGGAAGCTGTCCCTTGGTTGCTGCTTGCAGTCCAAAAGTTACAGATGAACTAGCGGCTTGCAGCGGCCACCACGACCTCCTCCGGATGAGTCTGAAGATCCAAGAGCCATCGTTGGAAGCGTCTACCAGTCGCCTTCACAACCGAAGTGGTTTCATCTTCTTCTGATCTCTGAGTCGTCCAGGAGATCCATTCTCCCTCAGTTGCGCAGTTCTGCCCTGGCTGAGGACCTAAACGGGGTTGGAAGCTCTGCCATGACAAACCTCGGAGGAATCAGCCCCTAGCTCTTCTACAAAGTTCTTCTTCGTCCTGTCTACGTTCAGAATCAAGAGGCAGAACTCCATTCGGCATCATGTGGCAGGAGTTACAAATTTTCTCCCTCAGCTCCATCACTCTGCCAGCTACAAATCTGCATCGACCTGCCACCACTGTTCTGCATCCCCTAGTCTTCTCCAACCTCGGTTTGCTTCCCATAAGTTTTTCTGCGAAGAGGACCCGTTCACGATTCCAACGACTCCAACGGCGCTTGATTCCAAGGTCAGGAGCGGCCGGGACACTCTCTGCATCCTGCTGTTAGAAATCTGCAGCTGACAGTCCGAGAGTCTGAAGCCCTGTTCAAACCACCGTCCCGGTCAGCAGCGGTGCCAGCAGAAATTAAAGAAATTCTGAGGCATTCCCCTTCCTGTTACGAAGATTTCGCCGCCGGTCTCGCCATCAGCAATATTCCAGAGCGGGTTATACAGCATCCACAGCGACTACCTGTCCCTGTTCGTAGACAGCAGGCAGATTCGGTGCCGTCTCTTAATCAACCCTTTTCTCTCTAATTTCTCCGCCCCGCTTGGCCGGCTGAAGGCCCCTCCCTGTGTGGAGGTAGTATTGTTTGTAATTCCATTAACCCCCACCCCAAGATCCCCCTCCTGCGAGAGGTGTAGTGGTGTAATTTGTTTGGGCAGGTCAAGCGACACCGCCGCGGCGTGTGGGGATTCACTCGCCTCCCCGCTCGCCCTCGTCTCCGACCGGGATCGGTTTCTTCAAACCGGTCGAGTAAGTGCTCAAACCTTCACTCCACTTAGTGCTTGTATTTCAATATTAGTTCTTAATTCCGCTGGTTATGCGAGTGAGAGCCCGATCCTCAAGCCCCATAAACTTGAGTGATCACCGTGGGAATATTGCAACTGGTGCCTTTGGCACTTTGTCGGCCCCCTTGATTTGGGCATTCCCACCCACTGGGAATCAAGTCTTGGCCTTGCTGGCCCTCTACCAGCAAGGGCCCAACCCCACATCCTCACCTTGGCATTGCCAAGTCACCCCGGGCTTGGGTGAGTGACGATAGAGCGGTGGCCCAACTTGGCCCGTTTTGAATGCGATTGTGCTTGCTTGCATTAGGTCCGAGGTTGTGTCACATCAATTGGTATCAGAGCAAGTCATTGACTTGTCTCTATCAAGTCTAAGTCCTAGGGACTTTGCATTGTGTGTCCAACCTCATTTGCCCCTTGTTTTGCATGTCCACCCGTAGTGGTGCTAGTTACCGACCCGATCCGTCATCTTCAATTCCACCCATGGATCCCAATCCTCAACTCAATCAAGATGCTCTTAGGGAGGAACCCCAAGGCCAAATGAATAGGGTAGATGCTGCCCTTACAAACATCCTTGCCCAACTTGAATCCCTTAACACTCGAATTGCTCGGTTAGAAGAACATGAGGTCCACCCAAGGGACAACGAGCCTAGAGTCCACCCTCCACATGTTGAGCCTCATAGGGAAGATCCCCATCTAAGGAATAATGAGCCAAGAGTTCATCCACCACATGGTGAGTTGCATAGGAATGAGTTCCACCCAAGGAACAATGACCCAAGAATCTACCCTCCACATGTTGAGCCTCATAGGGAAGAGTTCCACCTAGGAATCATGGACCAAGAGCCTATCATCCACAAGCTGAAATTTATAGGGAGGACTTGGAATTTGACCCCTACTATAACCATGAGAGACCCCGCCACCCTCCAATTCATGAAAGGCGTCCACGGGACGACCCGGATGACCCTCTCTTAAGGATGATTAAAGTAGAGGCCCCAAACTTTGATGGTTCTCATGAACCAAGTGTCTACTTAGAATGGGAGACCGCCATGGACCAATACTTTGAATGGTACCCAATGCCCGACCAAAGGAGGGTAAGATTGGCCAAGATGCATCTCACTAAATTAGCCAAAACTTATTGGCTAAACCAAGAGGGTTTAAGAAGGATTAGGCGGGTAGAGCCTATTGATACTTGGGAGGGTATGAAGAACCAACTTAGGAACAAATACCTTCCCCAATCCTACCATCACATGCTCTTAGATGAATGGAAAAGCCTCATCCAAGAGGGGAAGACCGTAGTTGAGTACATTGAGAAGTTTGACTCCTATCTTTTGAAGTGTGGAGTTCATGAGGACCCGGCCGTTACCTTGTCCCGCTTTAGGAATGGACTTCAAAGTCACATCAAAAGAGAGCTTTTCATGAGAGATGTTGATAACCTTGAGATAGCTTATCAAATAGCTAGGGATGTAGAAAGATTCTCTAGGATCCCTCGATTTGCTACTCTCTGACCGGTCGATCCCAAAAACATGGGACCACGGCCCATTCCGGCCACTACCATGAAAGCCCATAATCCAAGTGCGAGCACCCCATTAAGGCCTTACAACCCCCCTCCCACCATCACTCCAAACAAACCCACCCCTAGTCACCCCCTCCCACGGAGGGAAGACATTCCCAAAGGCCCAAATGTAGGAACTACTTCGGGTAGCGGGCGTCAACAATGCTTTAGGTGTCAAAGGTTTGGCCACTTTGCGGGGCAATGTCCATCCAAGGGATTGCCTAGCTTGCTTATTGAGGAAGAAGCTCCACCCCAAAAAGAACTTGAAGATGTCATTGAGGACCATGAAGCCTCACTAGATTGGGAAGAGGAGTATGAAACCCAATACCTAGAGTCGGGTCTAGAGCACACCACTCCATCTTCCAACTCTCATCTAGGAGTGATTAGATGAACCCTCACCAAACCCCAAGAAGAGGATTGGCGTCGAACTTCAATATTTCACACCTTTGTCAAAATAGGGAACCATGTAAGGAAAGTGATCTTGGATAGTAGGAGTTGTGTCAATGCCGTGTCACCCGATACCGTCAAACTTCTTGGGCTAACTATCACCCCTCACCCAAGCCCATACCGAGTTTCATGGATCAACAACAACTCCATCCTGGTCAACACTCAATGTCTTGTGCCTCTCACCTTCTCTTCATACCATGATCAAATATGGTGTGACATCATACCCATGGAAGTAGGTAGCATCCTACTAGGAAGACCTTGGCTTTATGATGTAGATGCCACCATCTTGGGTAGGAGCAACAAATGCACCTTTGAACATGAGGGTAAGACTATCCGTCTTAACCCCTCCCCACCTCGTCCCATGACCAAGAGGGACACTCCCCCTCAAGGACAACACCCCACCACCTTACAAGTCTTGGGGAACTCCACCCCTCCAACTCCATCCCCTTCCCAAACTCCCAAACAAAGTGGGACCTCGGGGTTGACCAAGGGTCTTCATCTCATCACTAGGAAGGAACTTGAAGAGGAGATAGTTCAAGGAGTACCATTATGTGCAGTGGTCATTTGCCTAGGAGAACCCACTTCCACCAATCCACATCCCATAGAAATCTAACAATTCCTAGAAGAATTCCATGATGTGTTCCCAACGGAGCTCCCGGACCAACTCCCTCCCATGCGGGATGTGCAACATGCAATTGATCTAGTCCTGGGAGCCACTCTCCCAAACCTTCCTCATTATCGCCTCAATCCTACGGAACATGCCGAACTTAGGAGGCAAATAGAGGAACTCATTAGGAAGGGCTTCATTCGCATTAGCAAAAGCCCATGTGCCGTCCCGGCCCTTCTAACTCCCAAGAAGGATGGGTCATGGCGAATGTGTGTGGATAGTCGGGCCATTAACAAAATCACCGTCAAGTATAGGTTTCCCATCCCTAGGCTTGATGACATGCTTGATATGTTAGCCGGAGCCACCATCTTCTCCAAAATTGACCTTAAGAGTGGCTATCACCAAGTTAGGATAAGGCCCGGGGATGAGTGAAAAACGGCTTTCAAAACCAAAGATGGCCTCTTTGAATGGTTAGTCATGCCTTTTGGGCTTTCAAATGCCCCAAGTACTTTCATGCGTCTTATGACGGAGGTCCTTAGGCCCTTCATTGGGATCTTTCTAGTGGTCTATTTTGATGATATACTCATCTATAGTCAATCCCAAGAAGCCCACCTTGATCACCTTAGGAGAGTTTGTACCATCCTTCGTCAAGAGAGCCTATTTGCCAACTTAGGAAAGTGCCACTTCATGACCACATCCCTCACCTTCCTAGGATTTGTGGTGTCAACCAAAGGCGTCTCCATGGACCCCGGGAAGGTCCAAGCTATCATTGATTGGCCGGAACCCCACACCCTTCACGAGGTCCAAAGTTTCCATGGATTGGCTACATTCTATAGGAGGTTTATTCGAGGGTTTAGCACTATCACTGGCCCCATCACCGATTGTCTCAAGAAGGGGACTTTTGTATGGACCAAATCGGCCTCTAAAGTCTTCCAAGAACTTAAGGAGAAGTTGACCCAAGCTCCGGTCCTATGCCTTCCCGATTTCTCTAAAGTCTTTGAAGTCACATGTGATGCATCCGGGATAGGGATAGGAGGGATTCTTAGTCAAGAGGGACACCCGGTAGCCTTCTTTAGTGAGAAGCTTTGTGATGCTAGGATAAGATACTCCACTTATGACAAGGAGTTCTATGTCGTGGTTCAATCCCTCCGACATTGGAGGCACTACTTGTTGCCCAAGGAGTTTGTCATCTTTTCCGACCATGAGGTCCTCAAATACCTCAATTCCCAACAAAAGTTAAATGCCCCACATGCCCGATGGGTTGAGTTCATCCAATCCTACACTTTTGTCATCAAACACAAGGCCGGGAGTGAGAATCGAGCGGCGGATGCCCTTAGTAGGAAAGTTTCCTTGCTATCCACTATCCAAGTGGAAGTGACCGGGTTTGATAGGATCAAGGATGGTTACCCTAGCTGCCCCGACTTTGGGCACATCTATACCACCTTGACCACCCCTTCTAGCAAGGAACATGAGGGATTTGTCTTAGAGGATGGGTTCCTCTTCAAGGGACCCAAGCTTTGCATCCCACGGACCTCACTCCGTGACTTCTTGATTTGGGAATTACATGCGGGAGGGCTAGCTGGCCATTTTGGAGTCCACAAAACCATTGCGCTAGTTGAGGGACAGTTTCATTGGCCTAGTCTCAAGAGAGATGTAGGCAAGGTTGTGGGTCAATGCCGAACATGTGCCTCGGCCAAACAAGTGAAACAAAACACTGGCCTATATACCCCACTCCCCATCCCCGACCGACCATGGCAAGACTTAAGTATGGACTTTGTGCTAGGACTACCCAAGACTCCTAGAAAGCATGACTCAATCTATGTGGTGGTTGATAGATTTTCCAAAATGGCCCATTTCATCCCATGCACCAAAACCTCCGATGCCTCCCATGTGGCCCGATTGTTCATTGATGAGGTTGTCCGCCTCCATGGGTTACCCAAAACTATAGTCTCCGATAGAGATGTCAAATTCACTAGCTACTTTTGAAAAACTCTTTGGCACATGATGGGTACCCTCCTTAAATTCTCCACTGCCTACCACCCCCAAACAGATGGCCAAACCGAAGTTGTCAATCAGAGTCTAGGGAACCTCCTTAGGTGCCTTGTTGAGGATCGACCGGAAAATTGGGATCTCATCCTACCCCAGGCTGAATTCGCATATAACAACTCCATCAATAAGTCCATAGGGATGAGTCCATTTGAAGCCGTGCATGGATACAAACCAAGAAAGCCTTCCGATCTCATTCCTCTTCCCCAGCATGCTAGAGTGTCCATTTCAGCCGAGTCTTTTGCACAACATATTAGAGAATTGCATGAAGAAATTCGCAAGCACATCAGCAAAAAGAATGAGGCTTATAAAAGGCTGGACGACTCTCATCGACGTCACCAAGAATTTCATGTGGGTGACTTTGTAATGGTAAGGACGGAGAGGCTCTCCCCGGGAGCCAACTCTAAACTGAGGCCACGTGGGGCTGGTCCCTTCCAGGTCTTGAGACGCATTGGTGCAAATGCCTATGAGTTAGATCTCCCTGAGGACTATGGAATAAGTCCCACATTCAATGTTGCCGACCTAGTGCCATATAAGGGACCCACGGTGGTACCTAGTGAGGCGATTGAGCCTACTTCTTCCCTTGAGAGAGCACCCACCCGTGAGGAGAGACCACCAGCCAAGAGAGCCCAGCGTGAACAAATTGAACAAATATTGGATGAACAAGTCACTACCACTCGGAGCAAGGTCTATGAGCGCTATCTCGTCAGGTGGATGGATCGGCCTCCTTCGGAGGATTCTTGGGTGAGTCGGGAGGATCTCCAGCGGTTGGATCCGGACCTCCTCGAGCAGTACCACAGCCGGGTGGACCCCTACTTGACGGAGTCGAGCTCTTCACAGCCCAGGGGATTTGATGGAGACATCATCCACAATTCCCTTTGGCTAGGGTCCTCTTCACACTCCGGCATCATTTGAATTCGGGCCTCTCTCTATAAAGGCCCACTTATCCTTTTGTGCTATTTACTTGAGTCATTTGATGTAATTTTCATTTTATTTGAGTCATGTCCCTAGGTCTTGCATTTATTTTCCTAAGTTTATGTGTCATTAGATGGTGTAATGTGCTAATTGGGCCCAATTCTGCAGGCTTGGCCCAATAAGCCCCCCTACCCCTTCGGTTATTTGTCATTGAGTCTTTTGTCAGGGTCTTATTTTAAAATGTGGGTTTCCTATATATAGGGCCCCATTTCCTTCATTTGGAGCTTAATGAATGAATGAATGATTCAATACAAAAGATTTCCATTTGAGTATTCAAATCTAGTTTAGTAGAGTGAATCCTATAGTTGGGTGAGAAGCCCTAGGGGAGTGATTCCCCACCCTACTCTCTCTCTATCCCTCTTTCTCTCTCCTCCCACTAAGGGGTTCGCCCCATTCCTCTCTCCTCCCTCGTCCCAACCACCTCCAACCCCCAACCACCTCCATTAAGGCCACTCCACTTCCCATAGTCCCATTACTCCACCCCCCTTGTCCCAAGGTGGAATCTTTACCCTTCCAACACAATCTCCCCCCCTTCCAACACAATCCCCAACTTCCCCACACAATCACCCAACTTCCAAAGCCATTTCAAATTTGAAATCCCTTCCCTCCAAGCCTTGGCCGCCCCTATCTCTATGCCCTCTAACCTTGGTCGCCCCCACCTCCCTCCTCTCTTCTCCTCCTAGCAATCTCCATTCCCCCTTACCTCCAGCTGAAACCTGCGAACTCCCCCTCTTCCTCCATCTCCCCACCACCATTAGACCCCCTCCACACCTCCCACAACCCCCCCTCTCACCCTTCATCCACCTCCCCTTCACCCTATACCCCATTCCCCTTCTTCTATCAAGGCATTGGAAGCTGTCCCTTGGTTGCTGCTTGCAGTCCAGAAGTTACAGATGAACCAGCAGCTTGCAGCGGCCACCACGACCTCCTCCGGATGAGTCTGAAGATCCAAGAACCATTGTTGGAAGCGTCGACCAGTCGCCTTCGCAACTGAAGTGGTTTCATCTTCTTCCGATCTCTGAGTCGTCCAGGAGGTCCATTCTCCCTCAGCTGCGCAGTTTTGCCCCGGCTGAGGACCTGAACCAGGTTGGAAGCTCTGCCACGACAAACCTCGGAGGAATCAGCCCTCAATCTCTTCTACAAAGTTCTTATTCGTCCTGTCTACGTTCAGAATCAAGAGGCGGAACTCCGTTCGGCATCCTGTGGCAGGAGTTACAAATTTTCTCCCTCAGCTCCATCACTTTGCTAGCTACAAATCTGCATCGACCTGGCACCACTGTTCTGCATTCCCTAGCCTTCTCCGACCTTGGTTTGCTTCCCCGTCAGTTTTTCTGCGAAGAGGACCCGTTCACGATTCCAACGACTCCAACAGCGCTTGATTCTGAGGTCAGGAGCGGCCGGGACACTCTCTGCATCCTGCTGTTAGAAATCTGCAGCTGACAGTCCGAGAGTCTGAAGCCCTGTTCAAACCATCGTCCCGGTCAGCAGCGGTGCCAGAAGAAATTAAAGAAATTCTGAGGCATTCCCCTTCCTGTTACGAAGATTTCTCCGCTGGTCTCGCCATCAGCAATATTCCAGAGCGGGTTATACAGCATCCACAGAGACTACCTGTCCCTATTCGCAGACACCAGGCAGATTCGGTGCCGTCTCTTAATCAACCCTTTTCTCTCTAATTTCCCCGCCCCGCTTGGCCGGCTGAAGGCCCCTCCCTGCGTGGAGGTAGTATTGTTTGTAATTCCATTAACCCCCACCCCAAGATCCCCCTCCTGCGAGAGGTGTAGTGGTGTAATTTGTTTGGGCAGGTCAAGCGACACCGCCGCGGCGTGTGGGGATCCACTCGCCTCCCCGCTCGCCCTCGTCTCCGACCGGGACCGGTTTCTTCAAACCGGTCGAGTAAGTGCTCAAACTTTCACTCCACTTAGTGCTTGTCTTTCAATATTAGTTCTTAATTCTGCTGGTTATGCGAGTGAGAGCCCGATCCTCAAGCCCCATAAACTTGAGTGATCACCGTGGGAATATTACAACCGGTGCCTTTGGCACTTTGTCGGCCCCCTTGATTTGGGCATCCCCACCCATTGGGAATCAAGTCTTGGCCTTGCTGGCCCTCTACCAGCAAGGGCCCAACCCCACATCCTCACCTTGGCATTGCCAAGTCACCCCGGGCTTGGGTGAGTGACGATAGAGCGGTGGCCCAACTTGGCCCATTTTGAATGCGATTGTGCTTGCTTGCATTAGGTCCGAGGTTGTGTCACATCAATAGCACTCAATTGGGACTCTTCTAAGAAATCTTCCATGGAGGGGAACAAGATTGCTCCCGCCAAGCACACAACAAAGGCTTTTGCTACCCGTTCTATTTCATCATCCTCTGTGGCTTGGTCAGACCTTTTGTAAACCCATGAGGCAAGCTTTAAAAGGTTAATTCCTTTGGTGGCTTTGATTTGGCTCACTAAGTTGGGGCTAGGAATCAAGCTTGTTAGCAATTCATGAGAAGAGACTTGCCTTGGCATGATGGCCATCTTCTCCTCATCCCCTTGTTTCATCTTCTTTAAGCCCAAAATCATCTCTAACTCTTCTAATAGAATGGTGGCTTCAAAAGTAGAGAAGAGGAAGGTGTAAAGAGAATGCCATATCTCAACAAGAGCTCCTATAGCTGCCAATCTAGGTGAATTTGGTCATAATGTTTGGCATGGGTAACTAAACCTAGGAGATGCCATCTGGATAGGAAAACCCTCATGTCTGAACTAAATTTGGAGAGCAAGAGGGGAAGCCATTTATTTTTAGTGAATCTCCTAGCCCCTGGAATGTTTGGATAATCCTGAGAAAAGAAAAGAAAAGAAAGCACAGAGGATAAAAGAGATGAGTAGTTGAAGGTAGAAGAGAAGAAACATAAAAACGAACAACTCAAGCCTCGACATACCTGGTTCAGAACGATCCTGTTGCTAATATGTCCATTAATTCTCGAGAGCCTAGGGGTGGATCTTCGGTTTCTTGATAGCTCTCTCCATCTTTTGAGTAACTGTCTGCAGAAAGAAGCCGAACGGAACAAGCAGCACCTGCGAAAGCAGAAGAAGAACAAGCAGCACCTGCGAAAGAAGAAGAAAAAGAAGCAGAAAATAGGATTCGATTGATTTGTTGAGAGAAATCCCTGTTTTTATAGAAGTTTGAAGGATCTTATGCCCGTTCGAAACTGCAAAATCAAAGTACGAATATAACTGGGTTTAAGCTTTCTGATTTAGAGTCGGAAGCGTGTGTTTCGAATTTATGGTTAATTAACGACGGTGTTCAGGGCGTCATTTATTGAATTAACGACTTGCTCCAGGTCGTGTTTTATTTCACGCCTTGATGAGGGTCGTCTTTTGTTGAAATCTCAAATTAATTAATTAACACCTTGATGCTAGTCGTCTTTTATCCTTTTGACGCCACTGCTATCGGTCGTCAATTTATGGCTTGCATATTCAGTTCCTCTAATGCTATTTTTATGAACTTAAGTGTTGTCTTTTAAGTGGAATTTATTTGTGATTATGCACTTATGGTCATGTCATTTTCTATCATGAGGACTAATGAATTTTCAAGTGCAGAAGAGTGCAGGATTCGAGATGCATGGGTGTAACATCATTCCGTTCTTATATTCTTTCCTGTAAGCATTGTTACTGAAGAGGCAAAATCTCGCGCTTGTATCCTGAGCGGGCTGTGGATCACCTGAAGATGAACTGCAAGACAGGAAAACGTATCAGAGGGCTCAGGGGGCTTCCCTGGGGTAAAACCCTCCGATGGCTAAGTCAGTAGAGCTGTGGTGGAAGCAATAATGGGGAGGAGAAAAGCTAGCGCGCGAGATTCCTCTCCACCAGAGGGTGAAGCGGATTGCTCAGGAGTTTGGGTCTATGAGTACCTGGATGGCTCTCCTCTTCCGTCGGAGGGTAGCCCTGGTTTAAATAGTGTGCCGCCTTCAGGAGTCCTGCAAGCTGAGTGGTCTCCGGCAGGAGTTACGTCCTCAACGTGGGCTTTCATGGCCTCATTGTGGGAACGTTATCACCTTGAAGTCCGGCGGTTTCTTGACTCCCCTATCCATTGGGGACTCTTGAACGGATGATATTTGGTCTGGCCGAGCTCCCGAAACGCCAGCCCTATCCGGGCGATGAGCATAGCTCGGTGAAAGAGGGGTCAGATAGGTTGGCTAATGCCTGTCTCTCCCGGGCGGGGAAACGGCTTGGGCCGGACCTTCCTTATGACCTGACCATCACTCGGGCCCTCCGAGCCTAGAGGCCGCCGAGGAGAGTTGGTTCCTCGAGTGTTTGTTTATTGGGCTTTTCTTTCCTGAGTGGGCCCCGTGGACTGTCACTCAGGTTGGCTCGCCTCGTTGGGCCCTGTTGGGTCTTGTTGGGCTGCTCTTTGGGTGGGCTACAGAAATCCCCCTCTCCACTTGTCCCCCTCCTACTCCCGAGCCATGGAGGCTCGGTCGAGTAGTTTTTGAGGCTTTGGACCTGCATAGCTCAGGTGGGTGGAATTCTGTTGGCGTGATGGAGCCACGTATAGTGGTCGCCTGGGCCCGTAATGATGATCCTGACGGATTTGAACTAAAGGGGCCCCCCTTTTCTCGGAGCACGGAACGACGCGCCGCCTTCCTCCAGGGTTTTATAGGCGTTGGGCGCTGTTCGTCGTTCTAGGCTTCTCAGGGTTTTGGGCTTTCCTTAGTTTCTTTGCTTCTGGGGCTCCTTGATGCGCCGTGAGGGCACAGTGAAGGCGCAGAGTCTTGCGGCGGCGTTTGAGGAGTTGGCGAGGATAACCGCGGAGGCGGTCCGGCAACTTCCTTCCCCTCCTAAGTCTTCGAGCTCGCGCGAGGGATCATCTTCCGATTCGATGGCTGGTCTACCTCTGGAAATCGGGCAGGTGAGGCGGGAGCCCGTCTCCAACTGTAGTGAGTTGGGGGAGGCCGAGGTGAGGAAGCTGGAGCATCGCTTTCGCTTGCCTCTCAGGTACAGCTTTGCTGCCGCCGCCCCGTATGAGATGAGTCTGGATAGTCGTACGGGGCACATTTACACTTTCCTTCTGGCTTGGAAGAGTGGGTTCCGCCTTCCCTTCGAGCCTCTTGTACTCCAGCTTCTCGAGTTTTTTCGGTTGGCGCCTATTCAGTTGGTGGCCAACTCATATCTCCTTCTTTCTGCCTTTCGGATTCTCTGTCGTCAGCACGACATTTTTCCTTCTTTGGACCTCTTTCATTATTTTTTCGAGCTGAAAGCGCACCCATCGGCGGGGAAGGGCTTTTACTTCATCCAGGCGAGGAGGAACAGGAGTTGCATCTCCCTCGCTGCGAAGGACTCCTCGCACAAGGGGTGGAAGACCCAATTCTTCTGGGTGAAGGCGGAGGCAACGGACGAGTTTTGGAGATGTCCGATCTCGCCCAATTTTCACCCAAATCTTCCCCCTCTCCTGAAGGAGTTCCCTTCCCACGTGGAGCGGCATGCCGCTCATCTGTTGGGTAACCGCCAGTCGACCGAGGAGCTGGTGACGCCGGAGAACATCGAACGGTGCTTGCTTACGCGGTTGACGTCGATAGGTACCGCTCTCGAGGCTCTTCTCCTGGGATGGTAGTTACTTTCTTTCTCCTGACCGGGTCTTTTCTCTTTGTGGCAGACGTTAGGCGGGAACCTCTGGAGGAAGCTGCTGAGGTCATTGATCTGGGAGATGACTCGGCGGCCGATGAACCAGATGCTTCTGCGAGTCGCGCCCAAGACTGAGATAAGGGCAAGGGGGTGGCTCCCGCGGGGTCTTCACAGCCAACTGGTACAAAGCGCAAGGATCCCATGGCGGGAAAGTTGCGGGCGGCCGTGAAGGCCAAGAAACGGGCCAAGAAGGCCGGTCTTCCTCCTACCGCCGGGGGCAACTCCGGCTCGGCGGCGCTCCCCTCTCGGGGGCAAGATGGGGCCGACCCCTCGGGGCCAGCTCCCCCACTTGCCAGGCGAGAGGGGGCCGAGGAGACCGGGGGCCCATCAGAGGGCGGCGATGGGTCGGCTCTCCCCCCCCACGGAGGCCGAGCTGAGGCTGAGGCGGATCGGGCCCGGGCAGAGGAGCGTGTGGCCGAGGCGGAGCGGGCTCGGGTCGAGCTCGTCGGAAGGGCGGGGCAAGTTGAGGCGGAGGCAATCGAGCGTTACAGGAGCTCGGATGCTTACTCGGCCGACCTGATGGAAGCCGCCCTACCCTATTACGAGGTAGCACTACGCCGGGGTGCTCGAAAGGGGTTCAAGCAAGGCTATCACCGGGCGGTGGACTACGCCGATGAGCAAAACTCCGCGATCGAGTTCCCCTTCGGCCAGTGTTATGACTCGAATGAGTCGGTTTCCAGCTCTTCCTCGTCGGTCGGGGGAGATTCGGAGGGGTCGCCTCCATCGGGGTCACCGGCTCCGGGCATTTCGAGAGGGCTCACGACCGAGACAGTTCTCGCACAGGCGAGGTCAGTGTCCGAGCCGGCCGTCACCGAAGGCGCCGGGGGTGACGCGTCTCCTTTTGTCGTTCCCGAATGTCAAAGTGGGCCCGAGGCCTGATGTACTTTGCCTCCTTCCCTTTTTGTCTCTCTTCCCTCTTTTTAGAGGGTTTCCTTTTGGTGTGATAATAAATGACTTGCTCTGTTTGAGTACCATCCTTGCCGTGATTTGGTTGGCGGATCTTGAGTGGTTGGGAGGTGCCGATATGTCCTGCGTGGTTTCGCATGCAGTTTTGGTAGGCTTCTGATGGGGCGTCTTTCCGTTCCCTCATGCTTTGAATGTCAGGCCGCTTCGTGAATCCCGCTAGGGCGGGGGACGAGGAGTTGGAGGTGACTGTTCAGGGGAGAAATCCTTTGGCGTGTTTCCGAGGAGGGGGGGTCATTTAAGGCGTGTAGCCTCCTTTGGCCTATAAGAAGGACCGAAAGGCGCCCTTTCCTCTTCACTGCTTGGGATTTTCTCTAACAGTCTTTCCTCGCTCCTTCCTCTTCACTGTGCATTGTGCCCTTATATTCGGAGCATGGAGGATCCTTCGGAGGGTGACGCCGCCGACGACGGGGAGCGGCGGGCTCCCGCTGCCCTGTAATGTTGAAGGGATCCCACGGTCGCCGCGCGTGCACGAGACGGGTCCGACGGTCGCCGCACAGATCTGGAGAGGGCTTCGACGTGTGAAGGCACGGTTCTTGCCCTTTCTCAGTTCCAGTGTGGCTTCCGGGTGGACGCCGAGGTGGAGGACGGATGGGGGCATCAGGGGAGCCCACCGTTACTTCCCTCCGTGTGAGGGGAGGAGGCGTATCAAGCTCCCTCCTCACCGAAGCCTTCCTCTGTCTGCAGCCTCTTTCTCCCTCTTCTGCTCTTCATTTCTTTCACTCTTCGGGGGCTGCTTGCTCTCTCCTTCCTTCCAAGGAGTTGGCAGTTTGGAAGAGGGGAGGCCTTCACGGCGCTCCTTTTTCCTGGTTGTTGCCAACTTGGGAGGTAGCCTTCCTCAACGTTTAAAGGTGGCCTCCCTCCTGCAATCCCTCTGTTACCTTTGTCACGGGCCACCCGAGACAACTGGCTTGACCACCTCTTGTCCGAGCCAGTTTCCGCACAAGGCAGAGTCAGTGGCTGGACGCGAGGAGATCAAGACCGAGTCAGCCGAGCGATGACCCCTTGAGGCGGTGTTAGATGGATTTTTGCTTTTTGCTATGTGATGTACTGGCATTTGCCTATCTGATGTACCAATGGTTTGGAATGAAAAGAAAAGGGATTTATTCCGTCCATCTTGCTGTACAATTTCAAAAATAGAATTTGCATAGTGCGGCTGCGTTCCATGTCCGAGGAATAGGTTCCCCTTCCATTTTCGCTAACCTGTACGCACCTTTTCCGAGTGTCTCAACCACTCGGTAGGGGCCTTCCCAGTTGGGGGATAGCTTGCCCGCCACCTCTAGTGGTCGAGAGGCTTCGGCCTTCCTTAGGACGAAGTCCCCCGGTTGGAAACGCCTGTCTCGGACCTTGGCGTTGTAGTATCGAGTGAGGCGGCGCTGGTACTCCGTTGCCCGGACATTCGCGATCTCTCGGAGTTCGTCTGCTAGGTCGAGGTTCTCGAGCAATTTTTGCCCGTTTGCCTCGAGTGAGAAGCTGATCACTCAGAGAGACGGATTGGCGATCTCCAATGGAACGACGGCTTCGGTGCCATATACCAACTGAAAAGGGCTTTCACCGGTTGCCGTCCTGGGGGTTGTTCGGTGTGACCATAATATGCTAGGCAATTCCTCGAGCCAGCTACCCTTAGCCTTACCGAGTCTGGTTTTTATGCCTTTCAAGATAGTCTTGTTGGCATTTTCAACCAGCCCGTTGGCCTGAGGGTGGGCGACCGAAGTGAAGTGGTAGCGGATATTTAGGTCGGCGCATCTATCTCGGAAGTACCAAGAGTCGAATTGCCGACCGTTATCGCTTACTATCACTTGGGGGATGCCAAAGTGACAAATGATCGATTTCCAAACAAAGCCCCAAACGACTGTCTCGGTGATCCTCGCCGTAGCCTCGGCCTCGATCCACTTGGTGAAGTAGTCGATGGCGACGATGATGAACTTCTTCTGGGACTGGGCCGTTGGGAATGGCCCAAGGATATCGATTCCCCACCGAGCGAAAGGGTAAGGCTCGGCTAGGGTGACAAGTTCCGTAGCCGGCTGATGGACCAAGTGGTCGAACCGCTGGCATCGGTCGCACCGTTGAACATAGGCCGAGCAGTCGCACTGCAGGGTGGGCCACCAGTACCCCTGTCATAACAGGATTCTGGCCAGCGACCTTGCCCCTGAGTGCGCTCCGCACATGCCTTCATGAATCTCTTGGATGGCTCGGCTTGCCTCGTCGGGACCGAGGCACTTCAGGAGGGGACCGGAGAACGATCTTCGGTAGAGAGTGTTGTCGAAGATGACGAAGCGCCGAGCTTGATACTTCATTCGGCGGGCTTCTTGAGGGTCGGAGGGCCCTTGGGAGTCTTGTAGCCAGGACAGGTAGGGGGAGCGCCAGTCACTTGGAGTGGCCGAGTCAACAGCGAGGAGCTCCGTGTCAATGCTCGGGCGCTCTAGCTCTTCTAGGAGGACCGATCGTGTACCTTCCGAGTCTAGGGAGGAGGCCAATCGAGAGAGGGCGTCCGCCCGAGAGTTTTGCTCCCGAGCTATCCGGACTACCCCAAATTTCTTGAACTGTTGGGCCAGGCTCCGGACCAACTGAAGGTTTTTGATCATGGGTGCCTCCCGAGCTTCATACTCGCCGTTGACCTGACCTGCGACTAGTTGAGAGTCGGTGTGGATCCTGACACGCTCGACCCCCAGCCGTCGGGCCATGCGCGCTCCCAAGATAAGGGCCTTGTACTCAGAAGCGTTGTTGGATGCCTGAAAGTTGAATTTCAAGGCGTACTGTAGCTCTATCCCTTCGGGGGACCTCAGGAGTATCCCCGCACCGCTGCCTGCCGAATTGGACGATCCATCGACGAACAGTTCCCAGGTTGGCCCGGTCATGGTCGGAGGCATGTCCTCGGAGGGGATGGTGCTTTCGGCAATGAAGTCGGCGAGCGCTTGGCCTTTGATTGCTGATCGCGGCCGGTACAAGATGTCGTAGGCCCCGAGCATAATGGCCCATTTGACGAGTCGCCCCGAGTCCTCGGGGTGGGCCAGAATCTTCTTTAACGGCTCGCCGGTTAGCATGGTGATGGGGTGCCCCTGGAAGTAGGGGCGGAGGCGCCTTGCGGAGGTAACCAACGCTAGCACGAGTTTCTCGATTGCGGGGTACCTCCGTTCGGCCTCACTGAGCACCTTGCTGGTGTAGTAGACTGGTCTTTCGATTCTCGAGTCATTTCTGACTAGGACCGAGCTGACCGTGGATGGCGTCGCCGAGAGGTAGAGCAGCAAGACTTCGCCTGGGGCGGGCTTGGAGAGCACCGGTGGCGAAGCCAGGAACTTTTTAAGCTCGGCGAACACTGTCTGGCACTCCTCATCCCATGCGAACGTAGCAGACGCTAGCTTGGGTCCCCTCATCAGTTTGAAGAAGGGCAAGCATCGTTCGGCCGCACGGGACAGGAAGCGGCTGAGAGCGGCCACACGCCCTGCCAGACGCTGAACGTCTTTAATGCATGTGGGCGGGCGCATGTCTAGGATGGCCTGGACTTTGTCGGGGTTGGCTTCGATCCCGCGCTGAGTGACCAGGAAAGCCAGGAACTTCCTGGATTTTACTCCAAAGGCGCACTTGGCGGGGTTGAGCTTCATGTTGTACTTCAGGAGGGTGCCGAAGGTTTCGGCAAGGTCGGTGAAGTGGTCTTGGGCCTTGGGGGTCTTGACGAGCATGTCATCAATGTAAGCCTCGACGTTCCGACCCAGCTGTCCCTCGAACATGTGATTTACCCGTCGCTGATATGTGGCTCCGGCATTCTTCAACCCGAAAGGCATCCGGGTGTAGCAGTACACGCCGCAATCGGTGATGAAGACGGTCTTCTCGACATCTTCCGGGTTCATTCTGATCTGGTGATAACCTGAATAGGCATCCAGGAAACTGAGTATCACGTTGCCCGAGGTTGAATCAACCAATTGGTCGATGCTCGGTAGCGGATAGCAGTCCTTGGTCCACGCACATTCGCCATTTGCCTGTAGCTTTTGGCACCAGGACGACATTGGCTAGCCACGTAGGGTACAGGACTGGTCTGAAGAGGCCTGTCTCTTGTCCCTTGGTGACCTGCGCCTTGATGATCGCCTGTTTCTTGGGCGCATGCTTCCTTCTCCGTTGATGTACGGGCCTCACGGTGGGGTCGAGGCTGAGCTTGTGCATCACGGTCTTCTCTGGTATGCCAGGGAGTTGATCATCGGACCAAGCAAAGACCTGAACGTACTCAGAAAGGAATTTTTTGTATTGCTGCTGTTCCATGGGTGGTAGGTCGGCTCCGATCCTTACTCCGAGGGCCGGGTCATCGTTTAGGAATACCGTTAGCAATTCGCCACCGGGCTCGGCGGTTACGGTCTTCCCTTCGATTCCCTTGGGGCCCTTATCTCCCCCGTCCGGCCTTGAGGCTTCCACCGAGATGTTGTAGCACCTTCTAGCCGTGGCCTGGTTACCTCGGACTTCCCCCAACACATTTTTGGTGGGAAACTTCATTTTCTGGTGATAGGTAGATGGTACGGCCTTTATCCGGCTGAGGATTTTCCGGTTGAAAATGGCGTTGTACGCTATCATACCCTTAATCACTATGAAGTCCACCATGACCGTAACGGTTTTGGGTGGGGTGCCGATGGTGACCGGCAGGCTTAGGGCACCCTCGGGGTAGGTGGCTAGGCCGTTAAACCCATAAAGGGGTGTTCGGATCGGGCGGAGCTTGGATGGGTCTTCCCCCATCTTAAGGAAACAGTCGTAAGATAATACATCGGGGGCGCTCCCATTGTCAACCAGAATTCTATCTACGTTACAATGGTTTATTGTGGCCGAGATAATGAGGGCATCATCATGCGGGGTCTTCAGCCCTTCCAGGTCTTGGTCGGAGAAGACTATGACCTGGGACTCCCTCGGCGGGCCGCTGGAGGGTTCTAAGACCTGGCTGGCCCGCTCGGCATGACGCTTCCTTCCTCGGCTGGTGCCGCCGCCCGACGCCGTTCCTCCGGAGATGACGTTGATGTGGACCCCTCGGGGGGCGTTGTCGATCTCCTCGGCGGCGTCCCGGTCTTCTTTACGCCCGGCTGCAAACCGGGCCAGGTGCCCCTGACGGATGAGACATTCGATCTCGTCCTGGAGCTGGTGGCAGTCGCCGGTATGGTGCCCGTGGTCGCCGTGGAACAGGCAATGCCTGTCGCGCTTGCGGTTCTTCGATCTCATCGGTTCGGGCCGGCGGAAGAGTCCCGAGTCTTTGATGTCTTCATAGATCTCGTAGACTGGTGCTGTCAGCGGGGTGTACCGCTCATACTTCCTCTTGCGCTCTCCTTCCCGATCGCGCTTCTTGCCCGAGCCAGGGTTTGGCTCGGAGGCTCGCTTCTTGCCCCCCTCCCGACCCAAGCAGGTTGTGTCTCGGTAGGCGCTGAGTACTTCTTCGCACTCGGCGTGGCGCAGTGCCAGAGTCACTAGCTCGGCAAGGGTCGGGGGAGGGTTCTGTGAGGCCCTAGAGGGGCCATCTCCTGCCGCCACCATGGCCTTGCCCTTCTCGACGGCGGATCTCCTCCCTGAGCTTCTTCTCACCATCTCGGCTCTTCGTGCGTTTCCCACAGGCGGCGCCAGATGAAGAGGCGAAATCTCGCGCTTGTATCCTGAGCGGGCTATGGATCACCTGAAGATGAACTGCAAGACAGGGAAACGTATCAGAGGGCCCAGGGGGCTTCCCTGGGGTAAAACCCTCCGATGGCTAAGTCAGTAGAGCTGTGGTGGAAGCAATAATGGGGAGGAGAAAAGCTAGCGCGCGAGATTCCTCTCTACCAGAGGGTGAAGCGGATTGCTCAGGAGTTTGGGTCTATGAGTACCTGGATGGCTCTCCTCTTCCGTCGGAGGGTAGCCCTGGTTTAAATAGTGTGCCGCCTTCAGGAGTCCTACAAGCTGAGGGGTCTCCGGCGGGAGTTACGTCCTCAACGTGGGCTTTCATGGCCTCATCGTGGGAACGTTATCGCCTTGAAGTCCGGCGGTTTCTTGACTCCCCTATCCGTTGGGGACTCTTGAACGGATGATATTTGGTCTGGCCGAGCTCCCGAAACGCCAGCCCTGTCCGGGCGATGAGCATAGCTCGGTGAAAGAGGGGTCGGATAGGTCGGCTAATGCCTGTCTCTCCCGGGCGGGGAAACGGCTTGGGCCGGACCTTCCTTATGACCTGACCATCACTCGGGCCCTCCGAGCATAGAGGCCGCCGAGGAGAGTTGGTTCCTCGAGTGTTTGTTTATTGCGCTTTTCTTTCCTGAGTGGGCCCCCTGGGCTGTCACTCAGGTTGGCTCGCCTCGTTGGACCCTGTTGGGTCTTGTTGGGCTGCTCTTTGGGTGGGCTACAGAAATACCCCTCTCCAGTTACTATATGGAACTCTACGCTATTATAGTATATCAAGGACCTTGTGGTTCTGACGAACCTGGAATTTGAGTTCCCCTTCATCAAAAACAGTGATAATTCCATGAGAATCTTGATCACACGGATAGGCCGTTGAGTCATTCAAGGTCTGGGACGATGGTTCCACTTTCTAGGTTGATGCGCGGATAAACGGGCTTCGGCTTAGTGTCAGCTCAGAGATATGGATTCTTGACCAAATCTAGATGGCTTGGCAATATTATCCTTGATTATTTTCTATTTTTAGTTTGTTTTAATTTTTCTTTTAGCCCAGCATGCATCAAGTAGGACTTTGAGCTTAATGATGAAAATCTTCATATTACGGCAATAATGAAGGTCACTCACTCTTGATTGAGTTGACATGAGATATTCCACTCCAAATCAAGTACTTTATTCTCTCTGAAACCGCTCAGGCTAGTTCCTTGAAAGCATCCCTTCGTTAGGTCTTCATCTTCATTCACTTTAATTTTCTGCAAATCCACCTTGATTGTAGCATTTTCACATTGGCTGGTAACCGCTCTCCAAAGGTGCCTCCCTGTCGTGCCCTCGCGCACATTTTATTTATTTAGTTTAGTCTCCTTCGTCCAGCCAATCGATGCTTTCTTGGAATCACTCGGAGTTGTTTCACTCAGAATCTTGGAAAGATTTCTAACGCTTAGTGTCAGAGGCGTGTCACATCACACCTTGGCATCTACTTATCAGTTCATTCCACTTCATTTCGCTTGTTGCACTTTCACTTCATTTTCATCTCACTCCCTTGCAAAGCAGACGCCAAGGCGGGGCAGCTGTAGACACGCCAAAATTGATACTATGTTGATTAAATCTCATGTCACCATATTAACACCCCAAAGTGAACTTCAATATTTCCATAATATGAAGTTTTTCTATTTTTGTGTGTTTTAGGCCATTTTCTAGTTATTTTTGTAATTCACGACTCTACGTAGGGCGTGTTTTAAATAACGGCTTGGGCAGGGGCGTTTCTCAAAGGAAGGACGATTGATCCAAAAGGCGTCAGTTTCTGGACTTTTACGAATCCTACTCAAAATTAGAAAATAAGAATTAACGTCCCTCCATGGGTCGTGTTTTGAATTAACGTCTCTCTCCCAGGCGTCTCTTCATCATTTTCAAATAAAGAATGTTTTCATTACTAAAAGTAAATCCATGAATTAACGCCTTTGTCCCAGTCATGATTTTAATTAACGCCTTGTCCCAGGTCGTCAATTTCTAATAACGCCTTTCTTTGGGTCGTCTTTCACCCTTACGTGTCCTGCTTGAACACCCCTTTCCTGGAGAGTTCCCTGATATGTTTTGGTCACCATGTTCGATTAGGGAAGTAGAGACCTTGCCATAGATGAGTCTTGCCTGTTCTTATCCCATCAGATCTGTGTTTTACATCCTATAAATACATCCCTGCGTCGAGCTCACGCGAAGGGAGTTGATAGCAGGAAGAAACAAAGAGAACAACGGAAAAGAGAGGGAGCTTTAGCTAATAGCAACACAGAGAGCAACAGAGAGATCGACACAGAGAGCAGCAGGTTTCCTTCACGCGGAGAGGAGTTTCCACTTCCCTTTCCTGCACAACCTTTGATCCTTCGGTGGTCTGCTTCCTCCTCTTGCACCAGCTGCAAGCCAAATTTGGTTTCTCCCTTTACTGTTGTCAGGAATAGCAGGGAGTTCTTTACATTAGCATATCATCATCCCACTGTTCATTATAGTGATTTCTTGCATTAGCTTTGCATCACGTCTCCTTTCCCTAGTTCTCTTAGGGGTTTTAAAGAAACCAAAAGGTGCACACTTCATGCTTTTCTTTCATCACCTTATTCTATTTGAGGATTGATACTACACTTTGGCTAATCCTATTTTATCTTTGGTTGTTTGTGATTTGTTTAAGGGTAATCCAAGAGAGAAACCCCCTTCATCGACCGGCCGGTAGAAGGAGGAGGAAGAAATCCACAATCATCCCGCATCCCTTTTCTCACCAGGTATTCGCGATCAATTTCCCTTCTTTTTGAGGTAACCCCTCTGGCGATCACTCTCCTTATTAGCACCTCGTGCATGCTTAATTCTTTTATTTTTAATTGTCAGAGGCGTGTCACATCACACCTTGGCATCTACTTATTAGTTCATTCCACTTCATTTCGCTTGTTACACTTTCACTTCATTTTCGTCTCACTCCCTTGCAAAGCAGACGCCAAGGCGGGGCAGCTGTAGACACGCCAAAATTGATACTATGTTGATTAAATCTCATGTCACCATATTAACACCCCAAAGTGAACTTCAATATTTCCATAATATGAAGTTTTTCTATTTTTGTGTGTTTTTAGGCCATTTTCTAATTATTTTTGTAATTCACGACTCTGCGTAGGGCGTGTTTTAAATAATGGCTTGGGCAGGGGCATTTCTCAAAGGAAGGACGACTGATCCAAAAGGCGTCAGTTTCTGGACTTTTATGAATCCTACTCAAAATTAGAAAATAAGAATTAACGTCCCTCCATGGGTCGTGTTTTGAATTAATGTCTCTCTCTCAGGCATCTCTTCATCATTTTCAAATAAAGAATGTTTTCATTACTAAAAGTAAATCCATGAATTAACGCCTTTGTCCCAGTTATGATTTTAATTAACGCCTTGTGCTAGGTCGTCAATTTCTAATAACGCCTTTCTTTGGGTCGTCTTTCACCCTTCCGTGTCTTGCTTGAACACCCCTTTCCTGGAGAGTTCTCTGCTATGTTTTGGTCACCATGTTCGATTAGGGAAGTAGAGACCTTGCCGTAGATGAGTCTTGCCTGTTCTTATCCCATCAGATCTGTGTTTTGCATCCTACAAATACATCCCTGCGTCGAGCTCGCGCGAAGGGAGCTGATAGCAGGAAGAAAGAAAGAGAACAACGGAAAAGAGAGGGAGCTTTAGCTAATAGCAACACAGAGAGCAACAGTGAGATCGACACAGAGAGCAGCAGGTTTCCTTCACGCGAAGAGGAGTTTCCACTTCCCTTTCCTGCACAACCTTTGATCCTTCGGTGGTCTGCTTCCTCCTTTTGCATCAGCTGCAAGCCAAATTTGGTTTCTCCCTTTACTGTTGTCAGGAACAGCAGGGAGTTCTTTACATTAGCACATCATCATCCCACTATTCATTATAGTGATTTCTTGCATTAGCTTTGCATCACGTCTCCTTTCCCTAGTTCTCTTAGGGGTTTTAAAGAAACCAAAAGGTGCACACTTCATGCTTTTCTTTCATCACCTTATTCTATTTGAGGATTGATACTACACTTTGGCTAATCCTATTTTATCTTTGGTTGTTTGTGATTTGTTTAAGGGTAATCAAAGAGAGAAACCCCCTTCATCGGCCGGCCGGTAGAAGGAGGAGGAAGAAATCCACAATCATCCCGCATCCCTTTTCTCACCAGGTATTCGCGATCAATTTCCCTTCTTTTTGAGGTAACCCCTCTGGCGATCACTCTCCTTATTAGCACCTCGTGCATGCTTAAATCTTTTATTTTTAATTGTTCTAAGTGGATTTCTTAGAATCTACACTGGGCTGGGTCGAACGGCTGATTAAAGGCCGCTCTTCAGCAGGAACGGTAACCATTGGGCCGCACAATGCCGAAGTTTAGGAAATCGAAGACAGGATATACGGTCCTGACAGAGCCGCTCATTAATTGAACAGTCCATTAAGGGCCGCCTGATAAGCTGTACGGTCCATTACTGTCCGCACAACAGAGGGCCTAACAAAAAATCTAGAAATTCGCCCAAGTGGGCTCCTGGGCTGCCATAGGCAAGGTGGAACTGCACCAGAGTCCAGCCCACTGTCTGCTGGTCGGCCTAGGGTCTACTGGGCTGATCAAATCAGGAATTGGCCGAAGATGGATCAAGGATAATCGGCCAAAACTAATTGGCATTAGCTAGGGATGAACGATCGCCACAGGGTCGTTCAGGGAGATATGTTGTCCACTAACGACCGCACATGTCTCTGTTAGTCCAATTCGGACTATGACTCATATCACATCAGTTTGATTAAGTCCAAGTTCAATTCTAGGAGATAATAATGGTTCAAGATTAACGGTTCAGGTATAAGGTTATAACAAGTATAAACCTAATAGCCATTTCAATTATAAATGATTCACAATTAAGATTGACATTTATTGGAAAGATGAATCAAGATCAAGCTCAAATTAAATAAATCAGCAAGAATTATTTACTGTCATGAATTACAGTTTATTAGGTGTGTTGTTAACATGCCATTTACCACTAACATAACATGTTGTAATGATAATTAATCTGTTCTGTTATAGATGTGCGGTCGGGCCTGGACCTTACATCTCCATATACGGTCATGGACAGGCCGCGCATGCCCCCTCAGGTCCAAAGGCCTGCAGGAGATGGACGGTCGGTGGGGTGCCGCTGGGATGGATGTACGGTCTGGGACTAACCGTAGGACAGACATGCGGTTAGGATTCAGCCGCACGTTCCAGGGAAACGATCAGAGATATAAACATATAAACAGTCAACTAATGGCCGCCTGTCTTGGACGTGCGGTCTATCGTGTGTCCGCATATGTCCAGACAGATCGTTGCCCCTTAGCCTTGCCCGACTCCGGTGAGGTTTCTAGGGTTAGACTAAAACATGGAATTCACATGATATAAAGCATGAAATTTGGGACTTTTACTATCAACAGAAAGAGCATGAAAAACTCTACAAGATGCACGAATCAATTTTATGTTTACAGCCTGAAATTACTACTTAATCGAAAGGGAACAGCTATAACCCTAGATGTGATATGCTTCTACTAAAACTAAAAATTCTCGCAGAACACTTGATAAAATTTAGGGCTTTCTACATCAATGAAAAGTTGACACGATGATGCTTCCAACCATATATTATTTGTAGGGTTTTGCTTGCTATCACCTACTTGAATCGGATGAAGAAAGAAGGAGAAGGAAAACCCGAGGCGCTTGTACACGCAGCCCCTAATCGCCGGAGATCTCCCTCGATCCAACTCCTCTGCAGCCGCCACTGGTTCTAAACGATTCTAGGGTTAGAGAGGTTCATTTTTATAGGTCGCATGCCTTCTAGAGGTTTCTATGCACGGAGTATTCGTCCACGCAAGTTGGGTTAATGTGAACGCCGCCGTAATTGTTGACGCGATCCAATCTCCGCCGATTGCATCACCTAGGGTTAGGGTTTTGGGAAAATAAGGGAGGGGAAAATGATCCTCTCATCCTGGCCTTTCATTTGCCACTGGTTTGGGCTCATTTGATGGAGTATTGGGCTCGAATTTAGCATTACAAGGTGCGGTTAACTAAGTGTTTATTTTGGGCTTAATTCACTAATTCGACCTATTTACAGATTTTATTTGGGTTGGTCACAGAAGACAAGTTTGTTAAACATGTTATCCTCTACAAGAATATAATTTTTCTGGATTTTTATAAAATGGTCAAAATTTAGCTTATTCTATTTATTAAGGAATTTCTAATTAATTTCTTAAAAAATTAGGGTATTACAGTTGGGGACTCCTTGGCAGTCCTCATGGGACCATTTTTTCCACAGGGTTACACCCGTTGAAGAATTCGAACCGCCTTAAGGGTAGCGGTCTATCGGTGGATCGCTAGGAACCCTTACGGTCTAGTACATGGCCGTTTGGTTGCTGAAGTTTGTTATGCTTAAAATGCTATATTTGTTCCATTTTTGTGTGGCCTTTGCCTTATTTGATGCATCGTGCTTATCTCTTTTGCTTGAATATTGATTGTTGATCTATTAATTGCAAAAATCCATGCATTGTCGCATCGCGCCACTTCACGCCAGACAGGTAAGTCAGGTAAGTATCTCGATCCTTAGCCCCTTAATGCATATTATGTGGTATCTATGATATATTATCTCGAGAACTTGTTGGTCATTCATGTGTTCTAGGATCTGATGTTCTCCTTTAACAAAAATGATGATGATCTAAGTGCACATATTTAATCATTGGAAAGGCCGTTAGGTTGGAAGAACTGGGGGACGATGGTTCTATCTTGCACGTCGTGGTTGCAACTGGTGTCCTGACGCTGATTTATCTGGTCAAGCAATACTATTTTTGAGTATTCTCTATTTAATGGTTTCTTTGCATTCATTTTGATGATTTCTTTTATTTTAGCCCAGCATGCATCATGCACATCTTTGAGCATTCATGTGCCCTGATCTGTCTAAAGTGTCTCAGGAATGGTGGATAACTGTGTATCCATGGTGTTGGATAGAGAGAGTCATTCCACTCTGAGTTGGAATGTTTCCTTCGGTCTATTTGCTCGGTTTGGTTAGCTGAGGATTCTTGTTTGGAGTTTAGTTGCTCATCTTTTACTTTTCGCTTGCTCCGATCGCCTACCAGCTGTATGTTCCAGTGATGAGGTTGGTCGTGTTTTATTTCCTTTAGTTGTTACCTTCTCCAGGCATGCGTCATTCGGTTTGGCCGTTCCTTGTGATTGGTTCAGAGTTTTCAGGAAGATTCCTATTGTCTGTTGGTTAAGAACGGGTGTCGTTTATGTTAACGCCTGCTTTTCAGTCTGCTTCGCTGCATATCTGCTTTATCTCCATGTTCCATTTCACTTCACCTCCGCTCGTTCCCCTACAAAGAGGACATTAAGGAAGGGCATCTGTTGACATCCGTTTTATGACCAATGAGTTGAGTCATCTTCTTATCTTATTTTTATGATGTCCCAGGTTATTCACTGGTTATTGGGCCATTATTGGTTGATTTTGGGCTTATTTTATGGGTTTTTCTCCCTAGTTAGGCTTAAGTTTCTTCCCTTTTCATCATTTTAGCTTGATGGGCCTAGACAAGGGCTAGATGAGGATTATTTTGTGGATTTATATGCATATTTATCTTGCCCTTATCTCTTTCCAATGTCTATCTGCCTAGCGGTCTATCACAGGACCGCTACTGAAGGGTAGCGGCCCATTCCTCGACCGCTAGGTGGACAGAGACTCCTGTTTGGGTTACCTTTTCTCCCGTTGGCTTTATCTCTTTGTGAGCGACCAGGCTTAGCGGTCCATCGTACGACCGTTTGATGTGCCTTGTAGTCTATTGCGAGACCATTAGGTGAGACAGAGAGTCCTGCTCCGTCTGATTTTTCTCTCTCCATCCGTGGTTGAACAGAGTCCTTAATTTCTTGTTTTATCTATGGATCTCGATCCTCAGAAGCTTCTGATTGATTCTATGGACTCTTAGGAGTATTATCTACGAGTTTTATCAGGTTTAGCCCTATTTTCTTGCTATTATCCCTCCAACTCGACCTAGGGTTTTGGGGATCTATAAATAGAACCCTTGACTTCATGGCTTGAGAAGGAGATTTTTGGAGCTTGCGATGTAGTGCTGTAACATTTTGGAGCGAGTACCAACCAGGGAGAACTTGTTTCTGTGTCATTGAGTCATCTGGTCCAGGGAGTAGCCGGTTCTTTTGAGTTTTTTGTGTCTTCTTCACTTAGTCTTTGTTCATCTTTGCATCATCATAGCATCGTTTCTTCTTCTTCTTCCACATTCTTATGCATTCAAAACACGTTTTTAAACATCCTCCTACTGTTTTCACGCCCCACAGGGGTTAAAAAACCACCAACCCCTAGATATTCACCCTTCCTTTTCATGCGTATTAGTTTTATTGTTTTATAGATACTACACTTCTCCAGGGCTAATTGGGTTGTTTTCTTTCTGTCTCTACACTCTTTTGCAGGTCTACAGTACTCCTAACACGAGGCCCAACTCTTCTGGCCCGCCAGGAGGGGTGGAGGTCTGAGTTCCACATCTTACTTTTCTGGGTGCACGTAGCGGCCATCATCCGACTGTCTGTCTTCGCCTTGCGGTCGCAGGAGGACCGTTTTATGCTCTGCACCTAAGTCTTTCTCTCCTGCGTGCGAGTGTGCTTTACTCGGCTTCTTTCCAAGGTACGTAGCGTGGTGTTCTCTACATTATTTACTTTGGTGGCGATCACAATTGCTTATTTAGGTATTTGTCATCATATCTCTCTATTTCCTCTTATTTCCTTTTCTTTTAGTTGCTCCATGCCTACGGTGTGTGTTTACTTTTCATCTCCATCATTGCTCCACGCCCACAGCGTGTGTTTAGTTCTTTCTATTGCTTCATTTTACACTGTTGAGATGACATACGCACATGCTTCATGCTCTATGTTGTTGCTTGCTTGAGGTTGGCACATATCTCACACTTCATATCCCATCTCACCCACTTTTCACACCACTTCATATCAACAGGGTCGTCCGGTTATAACCAGATCCGAATGTCCCTCAAAGATAAGAATCACACCGCTTTTAGATCCCCCAAAGGGATTTTCAACTATAAGCGCATGCCCTTCGGTTTGAAGAATGCCGACGCTACTTACCAAAGACCCATGACTAAAATATTCGATGAGATGCTGCACAACATCGTCGAGTGTTATGTGCTGGAACACAAGACTGAACAGGGTCAGATCTAGTGGGCTGTGGGGATCTAAATTTAAAAATGGGAAAACGAAGTGGAAAAAATCTGAAACTTTTTTTGGGACGTGGGATCAACTGTCACGCCCAGAGCCTTTATTACAGCGGAAGACTAACTCGGGGAGCGTGAACAGTCGGCATGGTAAGCCTCTTGAAAGCAAGAACGGTCGTAGCGCGAGACAATCACAGACATAAATGCAATTGCACAATATTTAATCAAACTCCAACTTTATTTCATAAATGATTAATAGTCAAATATAATTATTTTTCCATCAACTTTTACTCTACTAGACTCAAGAAATATGAAATTACATTGACTCGATCTAAACAATATAGACTTCCTAAGTCTTCGCTCATTCTTTATTCACTCTCGGATCCGCTACTTGAACCTTCCAAATCCGAACCCGACTCACTTCCGTTTCCTGAAAAAGATTGGAAATAGGTAATGAGCACACTTGCCCAGTAGGTATCTTCGCATCAACATGAAGGCACTATTAAAGTAATTAACATTTTTGCTCTAAAGAATAAGGTAAAATCATGTAATGCGATGATCACGCGATTAAACCAAAGTAATCCGATTATCATGTAAGATAGAATGAGAGCGAGTATGAACTAGCAAGAATGTGAAAAGAACATGATATTGGCCTTTCATGAACAAGAATGTATCGAGAATGTACTAGCAAGCCACATAATCATCACTCCAGTATCTTTTGCTTATGAGCAAGTACTTCGTGAATTTTTATGGAATATCAAGCAAGAAAGTTATGTCGTGTCGTGGATTTTCACTTATTTATAGAGAAAGTACTCCCAGCGCAATGCGACGCTAGTAGCATCATACCCTATTGTTTATAAAATAGTATGTTTCCGACAATCAGCCGAGGGGACTAGCATAGAGCCCTTGAACACAATTAGTGCTCGATCGCATCTTCAAGTATAAATCAAGTTACTTCCACGCATGTAACAATAAAGTATGGCCAAGAATGTAATAAGTTCAATAATTTCAAGATAATAATAATCAATGAATGAACGCTTCAATTTGAATATGAGGAATCAAAAATGACATCAAACAATGTTATGCTCATAAAATAAATCGGTAGCATAACAGTATATTTCTTAACTTTCATTCATTATATTAAGTCTATTAAGCAATATGATAAGTTCTAGATTATCAAGGGTCATCTAGAAACCTTGAAATATCAACCCTTGGGTCAGACCTCAGGTTAAGTACTCAAGTAGTGTGACGGTCGTGTACTGGGCCGTTACATGATGTGACGGTCTAGTTCTGGGACGTTACATTAGTCTGAATCTAGAACTAATAAAATAGACTCAATGAAGTGTGACGGTCGTATAGTGGGCCGTTAGGTGCTCCTAACGGTCCAATATAGGTCCGTTACATAGCTAGAACCAGAAAACATCGATAGTGTAATCTAATCAAATGGGTTTTAATGGTACAACTAACTCGACGTCCTAGTGGGAATCCCAGACTCGCGAAGAATTACGGAGGCCTTGAAACAAGATTTCCTAGTCCATTGGAAGGAATATCCAATATAGAGGTCCTCATGTCTAAGAATAATGTTCGTATAGTGCAAAGTGAACTAATGGACAACATACCGGAGTATGTGCCATGTACTTAAAGAAAATGACTCTATAGATAGAGGAAGAATATGTAACAACGTGAAAGCAAGATAAACTCCGTCAATACAACATTGGAAAATCATGTTTTTAATTACAAAACTATAAAGTTTTGGCATATAAAATTAACATAACTTAAAATAGTTCAAGATGCCTAGATCATACAGATTACGATATGAATTAGTAAGTAAACTTGAAATAATAACAGGTCAAAACTTAGCTAACTAGGCTTATTTATAAGTTAACTTAACTGCTTACTATTCTATCATGGGCTGACACAACACAGAGTCTAACGGTCTAACAAGAGAGCGTCACAGTGCTTGTGACGGTCTATCGAGGGGCCGTTACAGTAATGTAACGCTCCTTTCCTGGTGCGTTAGAGACAACAGTGAAATAAAACATAACAGAGTGTGTAACGGTCGGTCGTAAGACCGTTATATCATGTGACGGTCCTACCCTGATCCGTCAGAGCCTCTGCTGACAGTAATAAATAACAATGACCTAAGTTTCAACTTGCATCATGTCTGAAAATCATACATATAACTTCCAACATGATAGAATGAAGGCTAAACGAATATCATGCATGGGTTCTCTGTGAATTTCACAAGGAAGTTTCTTTTTAATTTAGTTAGGGCTAAGAATATAGATATATGCATGTCTCTACTAAAACATGAAATTCACGAGCTAACGTGCATGTAATCAAGTAAAATCAGAGGGCTTTTATCCCTAACATGTTATTTTTGCCGTTCATGAGATAACCTACCTCTTCTAAGACCTTTAAACTTCGAATTTGATGCTAGGTGCTACCCTTTGATCCTTGCTCTTCTTGTGATAAATCAGCAACTTGGGAAGCTTCAATCTCCTTGGTTGCTTGGTCTCCTAGCACGAAATTTGGAGGGCTATTAGTCTAAAGTATACTAAACAAAAGCTTCTAAAGAACTTACCCGAAATTATGACTCCTTACCTTGATTCTTCACAAGTCAAAAGTAAGGGTCGGTCAGTTCAGAACTAGGTTCTATTTATAGGGTTTTGGCTAGGGTTTGAAGATTAGATCGATTTTAGAGTCCTTGTTAAAGCTTAGATCAACTTCTAAGAGTCCTTAACACCTCTATTAGTCTTCCTATCTCGATCCCTAAGAGATAAGTTAGCAAAAATCTAATCTTTTGGCTTGTTTTTCACTTCACGGAACTGCAGGATGTAACGGTCGTCCATAGGTGTGTTACATGGCTGTGGCGGTCGCCCGATAGACCGTTACACTCAACGTGTATAGAGTTCAATATTAATCAAACTCTTTTGGTTAATTATCCAAACAATTATTTTATAAAAATAGTATTTATCCTTAAAATACGTGAATAAGCTAAGTACCAATCTAGAACATGGGCCAAACTTAATGGACTTGGTCCTTAAACCTTTTGGATAATAATTAGATAGACTAGGTTAATTATTTCAATCCAATTGGGCTTTATAAGGTCTTATTAATTCAATAATTCCTTTAAATATATTTAGGCCTTTATATAAATTCCAAAAAATTATTTTATAATTCAAAAATTATTTATATAAATTCTGGGGCACTACACCCTCCCCCACTTAGAAGAATTTGATCCCCAAATTCAATACATGGATTGTGGAGAGTGTACTTATAGTTAAATAGTTCTGGAAATCTTTTCCGCATGGCTACCTCGGTTTCCCATGTTACTTCATATGACCATGTTTTCTTCCATTGAATCTTGACCATAGGAATAACTTTATTTCTTAATTGACGCACTTCTTGTTCCAGAATCTTTATTAGCGTTTGTTCGTACGTCATGTCCTTCTGAATTTCTAGATTGTCATAAGTGATAATGTGGTTAGGGTCATATACATATTTCTTCAGCATAGAGACGTGAAATACGTCATGAACTCCTGCTAGTTGTGGAGGTAAAGCTAGTTTGTAAGCCACTTCACCAATCCTTTCGAGAATTTTAAATGGGCCAATAAATCTAGGAGTTAGCTTTCCTTTAATGTCAAATCTTCGAATACCACGACCTGGAGAAACCTTCAGATATACATGATCTCCAACCTGAAATTCCAAGTCACGTCTTCGATTGTCAGCATAAGACTTTTGCCTATCTTGCGCCATTTTCATCCTTTCCTGAATGAGCTTGATCTTCTCTGTAGAGTCCCTTATAAGGTCGAGGCCTAGAAATTACTTTTCCCCTATTTCATTCCAACATATTGGTGATCTACAGCTTTTTCCATACAGAGCTTCAAAAGGTGCCATTTGTATGCTTGCTTGATAACTATTGTTATATGTAAATTCTACCAGAGGCAAGTGATCATGCCAACTTCCTCCAAAATCAATGACACAAGCCCTGAACATGTCTTCTACCACCTGATTTGTTCTTTCTGTTTGACCATCAGTTTGTGGATGAAAAGATGTGCTGAAATTCAATCTAGTCCCTAGTGAATGTTGTAGACCTTTCCAGAACTGTGATGTGAATCGAGGATCTCTATCAGATATAATAATGACTGGGACACCATGTAATCTGACAATCTCTCTTATGTATATTGCTGCTAGAATATCCACAGACCATCGACTCTTGATTGGTATGAAATGCGCGGATTTAATTAGTCAATCGGTCTATGATTACCCATATTCCATCGTGTCCACCTCTGGTCTTGGGTAAACCCATAATAAAGTCCATCCCTATACCCTCCCATTTCCATTCGGGAATATTCAAAGGATGCAATTTTCTTGCGGGTCTAAAATGTTCGGCTTTTACTTGTTGGCAAGTAAGACAACGAGACACGAAATTGGCTATTTCCCTCTTCATATTGGGCCACCAGAAATTTCTTTTGAGATCTTGATACATCTTTGTTCCTTCTGGATGAATTGTGTATTTGGAATTATGCGCTTCATCTAGGATCAATTTCTTCGTAGCCTCATGATCTGGTACACATATTCGGCCCTTAAATAATAATCTTCAGTCATTGGAAATAGAAAAATCTGTCCTTTGTTCAACATTGGCCTTAATTTCCAGTAATATAGGATCATTATTTTGCAACTTGACCAGATCTTTTATCAATATAGGTTGAGCTCAGATATTAGCTATGAAACAATCTTTTTCCTTTATGTCAATATCTAAGTTCAACTGAGCAAATTGAGGAACAAGATTAGTCACACTAATAATAAGACTTGATAGCTTACCCATTAGTTTTCTACTGAGTGCATCTGCTACAGCATTAGCCTTGTCAGGATGATATTGAATAGTAAAATCAAAGTCTTTGAGATATTCTAACCACCTCCTCTGCCTCATGTTAAGCTCCTTTTGAGAAAATAAATATTTCAAGCTTTTGTGGTCCGAGTAGACCGTGAACTTTTCTTGTCACGCCCCGAGCGCGGAAGATTACCCGGAGGCGTGACGCGTCTATATAGATCGTGTCAATCATGTAAATATCAGAGTGCACAATTGACTAGGATTTAACTCGAAGTTAATACAATTAGGATGAGCTGACAATTGATACAACTAACCCAATGACAATTACATACATATCCAAGTCCAACTACTAGGCTTCAAGCCATTATTATAATTATTGGACTAACACAGCTGACGTCTGACATAACTTGATATGACTGACATAAATGAAATTACAATAACACCATTTACACAAGTACAATTTACAAGATAACAAGATAACTCTATTTTTACACTCATCACTCCGACTCATTCCCTTCCGAGTTCTAGCTGATATCTGAATTTCTTGGAAAGGTTAGAAAACAACTAGATGAGCGAATCGCTCAGTAGGATTTACATCTCAAATTTTAACATGCTTTAAGTGAATTACACATTCATTTAATGTACGTAACCTATGCATGCAGACAGATAGATATCAAAGAATTGTAAAATCGACGGAAGTAGAAAGTGAGAGTATATAGATTTCACAATTTCAAGCAGCAGTGGCAAGTGATAGTAAATGATGTCAAGTCAGTGATCACTGAATAGCAACATGTTATTCAAGCTAGTAACTGAGTAGAAACATGTTATTCAAGCTAGTAATAGTAAGCAAAGTAGTTTCAAGTGTATAACTGGAATTGGCTATTTATAATGCATTCAAGTAAGCACTTTTACCCTTTTGCGGGTCTCAAGTCAATCAATCAAGTAATATCATGAGAATGAGTGGAATGTCTAAAGTCTAGCAAGCAAGTACTTCGGTGCAATGCCAAACACCGTGGTCAATAAACTCCCATGGGCACAAGTACCTTCGGGTGCTCCCCCCAGGACCAGACCGGGCCCTATATGCACAGCATTTATCATGTATGTTGACATCCACTCTCATTTATAGCCAATGTGAAATTTCAAGGTTTGACCAGTATGATATATAAGGTGGAATTATGGAATAGAATCCAAGGGCGCATTGATGTGTAGGGATGAACTAGGAGTGGAAACCAGTAATGTTTGATACACGAAAAAACTAGATAAGAGAGGTGCCTTATGGGCCACCTGACAATTTTAGAAATGACATCCTTACTGTGGGATGCCCTACCTGGGAATTATACAGGGTTCAGAGGACCCTGTCAGGAGTTAAAAATCACCTCTCCGGCTGCCATCTATCAGTGGAGATGGCAAAAGTGAAAGCCTAATGATCACGTTAACGTAATGAGCTAGCTGGGTCGACTCAATAGTTCATTGCGTCAACTCATCAGCTCATCGCGTCAACTCATCAGTTCACCGCGTCAACTCATCAGTTCGCCGCGTCAACGCGATGAACTGGCAGGGTCGACTCATCAGTTCATTTTCACAGGCAGGGTCAACTCATCAGTTCATTTTCATTGGCAGGGTCGACTCATTAGTTCAAATCTGTTGGCAGGGTCGACTCATCAGTTCATTTTCATAGGCAGGGTCGACTCACCAGTTCATTTTCATAGGCAGGGTCGACTCATCAGTTCATATGAATAGTACTGCGTCAACTCATCCATCAGGCTGCGTCGACTCATCAGTTCAATTTCCAGCTCACAGGGTTGACTCATCAGTTCATATGAACAGTACTGCGTCGACTCATCAGTTCAATTTCCAGCTCACAGGGTTGACTCATCAGTTCATATGAACAGTACTGCGTCAACTCATCCATCAGGCAGAGTCGACTCATCAGTTTTGTTCCCTAGTTTTCATGCCCTTCCAATCCTCCTTTCACTCTGAGTTCTTCACAAAAGTTCTTCCCCTCTTGTAGATACAGATTTTCTTATTTTACCATATCCTCCAATTCTTCTTAGTTTTTAAGTTATAATTAATTTTCTACGGTTCTGATTTTTTTACTCAGTAACTATTCACCTACGCCTATAGATCTCGTTTTTTCACATTTTTCACATTCTTCCTCTCATTTTCTCTCTCTGCACTCTTCATGAAACTTCTTCCTAACCTTCCAATCTACGACTTTCTCTTCTTGCACACATTCTCATTCTCTCTAGATTTTTCATTATTCTCCTTCTTATAACCCTATATTTTCAATATCATTTCATTGTGCTTTCAACTGGGTCCTTTTCCACTTGGCCTCTTTCAACTTGGTCTTTTTCCCCATTTTTCATCCTCTTGACTACAATTTCTTCTTTCACTATTTTCAGGCTTTAGTTTCTCTTATATAACATTTTTAACATGGTGGTTTTAGTTTCACAGAAATTGACAAATGACAGGCCCTTTACTAAAGCATGAACTATATCAAATATAGATATTAGCTAATACATACTAATCGTCCTAGATTTAAGCTAACACATGCCAATTATTCTAGGTATGAGACTAATACTTACTAATACTTGTTAATACTTGCTAATACTTGCTAATTATTTTAGATATAAAGCTAATACATGCTAATCATTTCAAGTATGAAGCTAATGCATGCTAATCATCCTAGATTTAAGCCAACACATGTTAATCATTCTAGATATGAGACTAATACTTGCTAATACTTGCTAATTATTCTGGGTATAAAGTTAATACGTGCTAATTATCTTAGGTGTGAAGCTAAGGCATACTAATCATCCTAGACTTAAGTCAACACATGCTTTAAAAATATTAAAATCGCATGGAAATGAGCCTAATACTAAAGGCCTAGACTAATCATCCTAGATTAGCTACTAATTTAGTTAAAAGTTGAGAACACCTACCTCTGTGAAGTTCGTAGTAGCAGAACCCCTCTAGCAAAGCTTTGCCCCAACCTCAGTTAGCCTAGAATGGGAATGGGGATAGCAAAAGGGGATGTTATAGGGTCTAGTATGAACGGATAGGGGACAAGATCTGAAATAATGAGTCTTTACAGCTTGTACAGGCTGGAGAGATAAGAGATAGGCTGGAGAGATAAGAGACAATTGTTTGGACATCTAACCCATAGCCCAATTCGTAAGTGCAAGATTAGCTTATATCATATAATTATTTGGCAAAAAGGGTAGATACATGGTGGATGCTAAGATTTGAACCCTGGTCATTGGATTAGAAGGCAAGCTACTTAACCAACTACACTAGGAAGCCACTTGTTAAGTGAATAACCTTTATATATGATAACTTCATGTTCCTACTTCTTACATAAACTACCTAAATAGTTTATCTAATATTATTTTATTTTATTTTATTTTTATTTGAAAAATATTGATAATAATAAAATTTTTTTTTATACGGGGTGCTACACCCTCCCCTACTTAAAAGAATTTGGTCCCCAAATTCAATTGTATAAGGATAAATTCAACTACATAAGGATACTGTAGAAAGTATAAGATACTTGCCGAATAGTTCTGGGTATCTTCTCTTCATAGATTCCCCGATCTCCCAAGTTGCTTCTTGCTCCGAGCATCGATTCCATTGAATTTTTACCATAGGGATCGTCTTGCTCCTTAGAACTCGAACTTCGCGGTCGAGGATCCGCATCGGCTTTTGCTCATAAGTAAGGTCCCTTTGAATCACCAATTCAGCATGATTGATGATGTGAGAAGGGTCGTGCACATATTTCTTCAGCATAGATATATGAAATATATTGTGCACTTCCGAGAGTTGAGGAGGTAAGGCAATGCGGTAAGCCACCTCGCCCACTCTTTCCAATACTTCAAATGGACCGATAAACCTTGGTGTAAGCTTGCCCTTAACACCGAATCTTCTAATACCTCGGCCGGGAGATACCTTGAGAAATGCATGGTCACCCACTTGAAATTCCAAATCACTCCTTCTGTTATCAGCATAAGATTTTTACCTGCACTGAGCTACCTTGAGTCTCTCTTTGATAAGGTGTATTTTCTCAGTTGAATCTCTAACCATATCTGGGCCTAGAATTTGTCTTTCACCGACTTCTTCCCAACATATTGGAGAACGACAACTCCTGCCATAAAGCGCCTCGAAAGGAGCCATTTGAATACTAGCTTGATAGCTGTTATTATATGCAAATTCGGCTAGTGGTAAGTGGTCATGCCAGCTTCCGTCGAAATCTATAATACATGCCCTTAACATATCTTCAACAACTTGATTTGTCCTTTCAGTCTGACCATCTATCTGGGGATGGAAAGCAGTGCTGAAATTAAGTTTCGTCCCCATAGAGTGTTGTAGACCCTTCCAAAAATGAGAGGTGAAGCGTGGGTCTCGGTCAGATACGATCGAGACGGGAACTCCATGCAATCTAACTATCTCCTTAATATACAGGGCAGCAAGTACGTCGACTGACCATCGACTTTTGATGGGTAAGAAATGGGCCGATTTAGTTAACCGGTCGATAATTACCCAAATTCCATCATATCTGCCCCTAGTCTTAGGCAAACCCATGATAAAGTCCATGCCAATGTCCTCCCACTTCCACTTGGGAATATCCAGCGGATGTAGCTTTCCGGCGGGTTTTTGATGTTCCGCCTTCACTTGTTGGCATGTGAGGCAACGAGACACAAAGTCTGCTACCTCCCTTTTCATGTTAGGCCACCAAAAAGTTCTTTTCAAGTCTTGGTACATCTTAGTAGCTCCAGGGTGGATTGTGTACCTCGATCTATGAGCTTCTTCAATAATCTTCTTCTTCAATTCGGGACAGTCGGGCACACATGTCCGTGCATGAAATAGTAATCTGCCATCAGGTGCCAGCTTGAAATCTAGTCTCTCGTCCAGCTTGCTCTTTATCTCCACTAGCGAGGGATCCTCTTCTTGTAACTTCTTGATTTCAGGTAGTAAATCTGGATGTAGGCTCATATGAGATAGAATAATACACATGCTCTTCTCATCTGTGCTGATATCAAGCTCAGAGAATTTCTCTAGTAGTTTCCATTCTTGTATCATGCAGTTGGCCAATATTGTTCTCGGCTTTTGACTAAGGGCATCAGCTACGGAATTACCCTTACCAGGATGGTACTGTATAGTAAAGTCGAAATCCTTGAGATACTCGAGCCAACGCCTTTGTCGCATGTTTAGCTCCTTTTGGGAGAATAAGTACTTGAGGCTTTTATGATCGGAGTACACAGTGAATTATTCTCCGTAGAGATAGTGCCTCCAGATCTTTAAAGCGAATACTACTGCAGCCAGTTCTAAGTCGTGAAATGGGTAGTTCTCTTCATGTTTCTTCAATTGTCGGGAAGAGTACGCAATGACTCTCCCATTCTGCATCAATACACATTCGAGGCCAATACCAGAAGCATCGGTATATACCTCATATTTTTCTCCTTCCATTGGTAATGATAAGACTGGAGCAGTGGTCAAGAGATCCTTCAAAATTTGGAAACTCTTTTCACAGTCTTCCTTCCACTCATAAGGCACTTCCTTGCGGGTTAACCTGGTCAGGGGAACAGCAATTTTGGAGAAGTCCTTTATAAAATGCCGATAGTAACTAGCTAGACCCAAGAAGCTCCGAATCTCAGTTACATTTGTGGGTCGTTCCCAGTTCTTCACGGCTTCGACCTTTGATGGGTCAATAGCAATTCCATTCTTCAAAATGATATGGCCTAAGAAGGATACTTCCTCGAGCCAGAACTCGCATTTGCTGAATTTGGCATATAGCTTATTTTCCCTTAATATCTGTAATGCCTTCTTGAGGTGTTCTTCATGATCCTCTTCAGTCTTTGAATAGATCAGAATATCATCAATAAAGACCACAATAAATTGGTCTAAATAGGGCCTGAATATGCTGTTCATTAACTGCATAAAAGCTGCGGGGGCATTTGTTAGTTCGAAAGGCATAACAGTAAATTCGTAATGCCCATACCTGCTTCGGAATGCAGTTTTATGAATATCTTCTTCTTTGATCTTCAATTGGTGGTAACCTGAACGAAGATCAATCTTGGAGAAATATAAAGCTTCAGATAGTTGATCGAACAGCTCATCAATCCTTGGCAGTGGATACTTGTTCTTGATTGTAAGGTGATTTAGCTGCCGATAATCTATGCATAATCTCATCGATCCGTCCTTCTTTTTGATGAATAGCACGGGTGCTCCCCATGGGGAAGTACTCGGCCTGATGAAACCCTTTTTCAATAATTCCATTAGCTGCTCTTTTAGTTCCTTCAGCTCAGCAGGGGACATTCTGTATGGTGCCCTGGAAATAGGACTAGCACCAGGGACAAGGTCGATTGTGAACGACACTTCCCTTTCCGGGGGTAAGCCGGTTAAATCTTTTGGAAAAACATCGGGAAAATCCCGAATTACACGGATGTCTTCAAGTTTAACCTTCTCAACTTCCGTGGCAGTCACGAATGCTATGAAAGCCATGCATCCCTTATTCATTAGTTTACTAGCTCGGAGTGCTGATATAAAAAGTGATTTACTCCGAGGGCTATTGTAAACTAGATCTGGGAAATCTACGAACGTTACCTTGCCATGCTGACAATCTACAGTTGCTTGGTATGTGGATAGCCAGTCGGCACCTAGTATAACATCATAACCCTTCATATCTAGGCATATCAGGTCAGCAGGTAAATTGCTTCCCTTAATCATCACTTCACAATTTGGATAGTGGTAAGTGACATCAGACTCATTCCCAAGGGGTGTAGATATGACCAAATCTAACAGTTCATGTTTCTTAGAAAATGAAGCAGCAAAGTTCTTGGAAACGAATGAATGAGTTGCTCCGATATCAAATAAAACTTGAGCAGTTTTTGAACAAATAGTGAGAGTACCTTCCACAATTCCGCCTTCAGTGGGTTCCGTCTCTCGGAGAGCTTGTAGACGGCCTTGTTTCTTTATCGGACGCTTCTCGTCTTTAATGTCCTGCTCCTTCATCAGTGGGCAGTCTGGGATTCGATGCTCTCGGCTCCCACATTGAAGACAAGCTCCTAACTTTCTCCAGCATTCCTCGGTCCTATGACCAGCTTTATCACAATATTTGCAAATCTTATTTGATGGTGTGGTGGTGGAGAATGGCCGATCATTCTTCTGGAATTTCATCGCCTTAGAGGGCTCCCCTCCCATGAAGAATCGCTTCTTGTTGAAGGATTGTTTGAATTTTCCCAGGCTTGTGACGGGTTCCTTCTTGTCTCTTCCTCAGATTCTCTCAGATAATTCGGTGGCGTCTTCCAGCAGTTGAGCACGCCGAACCATCTCCGAATAGACTTGGATGTCCATCGGGGCCAGTTGTGTGATATAATGGGGCTGAAGCCCGTTAAGGAATCTTCTCGCCTTCATCTTTTCTGTACACACCAAGTGAGGTGCATACCTGGATAATCTAGAAAATTGGGCCTCATACTCGGCCACTTTCAAGCCCCGTTGTTTTAGAATGGCGAATTCCGTGGCTTTCTTTTCCTGGATATGATCGGAGAAGTACTTGTTGTTGAAATGCTCCGTGAATTCATCCCATGTGACATGGTATTCTGGTAGTGTTGCTTCTATGGATTCCCACCAGCATCGAGCGTCCCGCTCCAGTTGGAATACGGCCAGTAAAACCTTCTCGTCGTCCGCGCATTGCATCACACGGAAGATTCATTCCATCTCTTTTAACCAATTCTCGGCGTCCTCAGGGTCGGACGAACCCGTGAATCTTGGTGGGTTCATGTTACAGAAACTCCTGTGGAGGTCACCTGCTCCACGGTTAGCTCCGCCTTGGGCCACTTGCTGTAGTGCCTGTGTAAGGCCCTGCACGGTGCGCTGCATCTCGCGCCATTGTGCTCTTTCAGCAGCCATGATCCTACAAAAGTGTTTAAGTAAGATAAGGGTCGGTTTTACTTATAAGGATAAAGTCACTAGAAATCTTAACCCATGGCTCTATCCATCTCACCGGGTAAGGTATATCTATCCTTGAACTTGGGTTTTACCTATCCTTGGACTCAAGTTTTTTTTTTTACTTAGATTTCAATTTCTAACCATTTATTTTTTCTAGTTCCCTAGGTTTGAAAACCTAGGCTCTGATACCACGAAGACTGTCGCGCCCCGAGAGCGGAAGATTACCCGGAGGCGTGACGCGTCTATATAGATCGTGTCAATCATGTAAATATCAGAGTGCACAATTGACTAGGATTTAACTCGAAGTTAATACAATTAGGATGAGCTGACAATTGATACAACTAACCCAATGACAATTACATACATATCCAAGTCCAACTACTAGGCTTCAAGCCATTATTACAATTATTGGACTAACACAGCTGACGTCTGACATAACTTGATATGACTGACATAAATGAAATTACAATAACACCATTTACACAAGTACAATTTACAAGATAACAAGATAACTCTATTTTTACACTCATCACTCCGACACATTCCCTTCCGAGTTCTGACTGATATCTGAATTTCCTGGAAAGGTTAGAAAACAACTAGATGAGTGAATCGCTCAGTAGGATTTACATCTCAAATTTTAACATGCTTTAAGTGAATTACACATTCATTTAATGTACATAACCTATGCATGCAGACAGATAGATATCAAAGAATTGTAAAATCGACGGAAGTAGAAAGTGAGAGTATATGGATTTCATAATTTCAAGCAGCAGTGGCAAGTGATAGTAAATGATGTCAAGTCAGTGATAACTGAATAGCAACATATTATTCAAGCTAGTAACTGAGTAGAAACATGTTATTCAAGCTACTAATAGTAAGCAAAGTAGTTTCAAGTGTATAACTGGAATTGGCTATTTATAATGCATTCAAGTAAGCACTTTTACCCTTTTGCGGGTCTCAAGTCAATCAATCAAGTAATATCATGAGAATGAGTGGAATGTCTAAAGTCTAGCAAGCAAGTACTTCGGTGCAATGCCAAACACCGTGGTCAATAAACTCCCATTGGCACAAGTACCTTCGGGTGCTCCCCCCAGGACCAGACCGGGCCCTATATGCACAACATTTATCATGTATGTTGACATCCACTCTCATTTATAGCCAATGTGAAATTTAAAGGTTTGACCAGTATGATATATAAGGTGGAATTATGGAATGGAATCCAAGGGCGCATTGATGTGTAGGGATGAACTAGGAGTGGAAACTAGTAACGTTTGATACACGAAAAAACTAGATAAGAGAGGTGCCTTATGGGCCACCTGACAATTTTAGAAATGACATCCTTACTGTGAGATGCCCTACCTGGGAATTATACAGGGTTCAGAGGACCCTGTCAGGAGTTAAAAATCACCTCTCCGGCTGCCATCTATCAGTGGAGATGGCAAAAGTGAAAGCCTAATGATCACGTTAACGTAATGAGCTAGCTGGGTCGACTCAATAGTTCATTGCGTCAACTCATCAGCTCATCGCGTCAACTCATCAGTTCACCGCGTCAACTCATCAGTTCACCGCGTCAACTCATCAGTTCGCCGCGTCAACGCGATGAACTGGCAGGGTCGACTCATCAGTTCATTTTCACAGGCAGGGTCAACTCATCAGTTCATTTTCATTGGCAGGGTCGACTCATTAGTTCAAATCTGTTGGCAGGGTCGACTCATCAGTTCATTTTCATAGGCAGGGTCGACTCACCAGTTCATTTTCATAGGCAGGGTCGACTCATCAGTTCATATGAACAGTACTGCGTCAACTCATCCATCAGGCTGCGTCGACTCATCAGTTCAATTTCCAGCTCACAGGGTTGACTCATCAGTTCATATGAACAGTACTGCGTCAACTCATCCATCAGGCTGCGTCGACTCATCAGTTCAATTTCTAGCTCACAGGGTTGACTCATCAGTTCATATGAACAGTACTGCGTCAACTCATCCATCAGGCAGAGTCGACTCATCAGTTTTGTTCCCTAGTTTTCATGCCCTTCCAATCCTCCTTTCACTCTGAGTTCTTCACAAAAGTTCTTCCCCTCTTGTAGATACAGATTTTCTTATTTTACCATATCCTCCAATTCTTCTTAGTTTTTAAGTTATAATTAATTTTCTACGATTCTGATTTTTTTACTCAGTAACTGTTCACCTACGCCTATAGATCTCATTTTTTCACATTTTTCACCTTCTTCCTCTCATTTTCTCTCTCTGCACTCTTCATGAAACTTCTTCCTAACCTTCCAATCTACGACTTTCTCTTCTTGCACACATTCTCATTCTCTCTAGATTTTTCATTATTCTCCTTCTTATAACCCTATATTTTCAATATCATTTCATTGTGCTTTCAACTGGGTCCTTTTCCACTTGGCCTCTTTCAACTTGGTCTTTTTCCACATTTTTCATCCTCTTGACTACAATTTCTTCTTTCACTATTTTCAGGCTTTAGTTTCTCTTATATAACATTTTTAACATGGTGATTTTAGTTTCACAGAAATTGACAAATGACAGGCCCTTTACTAAAGCATGAACTATATCAAATATAGATATTAGCTAATACATACTAATCATCCTAGATTTAAGCTAACACATGCTAATTATTCTAGGTATGAGACTAATACTTACTAATACTTGTTAATACTTGCTAATACTTGCTAATTATTTTGGATATAAAGCTAATACATGCTAATCATTTCAAGTATGAAGGTAATGCATGCTAATCATCCTAGATTTAAGCCAACACTTGTTAATCATTCTAGATATGAGACTAATACTTGCTAATACTTGCTAATTATTCTGGGTATAAAGTTAATACGTGCTAATTATCTTAGGTGTGAAGCTAAGGCATACTAATCATCCTAGACTTAAGTCAACACATGCTTTAAAAACACTAAAATCGCATGGAAATGAGCCTAATACTAAAGGCCTAGACTAATCATCCTAGATTAGCTACTAATTTAGTTAAAAGTTGAGAACACCTACCTCTGTGAAGTTCGTAGCAGCAGAACCCCTCTAGCAAAGCTTTGCCCCAACCTCAGCTAGCCTAGAATGGGAATGGGGGTAGCAAAAGGGGATGTTATAGGGTCTAGTATGAACGGATAGGGGACAAGATCTGAAATAATGAGTCTTTACAGCTTGTACAGGCTGGAGAGATAAGAGATAGGCTGGAGAGATAAGAGATAATTGTTTGGACATCTAACCCATGGCCCAATTTATAAGTGCAAGATTAGCTTATATCATATAATTATTTGGCAAAAAGGGTAGATACATGGTGGATGCTAAGATTTGAACCCTGGTCATTAGATTGGAAGGCAAGCTACTTAACCAACTACCCTAGGAAGCCACTTGTTTAGTGAATAACCTTTATATATGATAACTTCATGTTCCTACTTCTTACATAAACTACCTAAATAGTTTATCTAATATTATTTTATTTTATTTTATTTTTATTTGAAAAATATTGATAATAATAAATTTTTTTTTATACGGGATGCTACGTTTCTCCATAAAGATAATGACGCCAAATTTTCAAGACAAAAATAACTGCTGCCAATTCCAAATCATGTACGGGATAATTTTCTCGTGACATTTCAATTATCTTGAAGAATAATAGATTACTTTTCCATATTGCATGAGAACGCATCCTAAGCCAATGCCAGACGCATCCGTATACACTTCAAATCCACCACCCTCCATTGATAGTGATAAAATAGGAGCTGTAGTAAGATGATTCTTAAGAGTTTGGAAACTCTTCTCACATTCCTCTTACCAGATAAAAGGATTTTCTTTTCTTGTAAGTCTAGTTAAAGGAACTGCTATCTTTGAGAAGTCCTTAATGAATCTTCTATAATAACCAGCTAGACCCAGAAAGCTTCTTACTTCAGATACAGTCGTTGGCCGACTCCAATTCTTTACGGCTTCTACCTTAGAGGGATCCACAGTAATACCTTCTTTTGAAATAATGTGGCCTAGGAATGAGACTTCCTTGAGCCAGAATTCACACTTATTGAGTTTGACATAAAGCTTGTGTTCTCTAAGTGTTTGTAAAGCTATTTTCAAATGTTGTTCATGTTCTTCCTTTGTCTTGGAATATGTTAAGATATCATCAATGAAGACGACGATGAACTGGTCCAGATATGACTGGAAGACATTGTTCATAAGTTGCATGAATGCTGCTGGGACATTAGTTAATCCAAATGGCATTACTACGAATTCATAGTGGCCATAACGACTTCGAAAAGCCGATTTATAAATGTCATCTTCTTTAATTCTAAGCTGATGATAACCTGATCTGAGGTCTATCTTAGAGAAATATTCTGCTCCTGAAAGTTGATTGAAGAGTTCATCAATACGCGGCAACGGATACTTATTTTTAATTGTGATTTGATTCAGTCACCGGTAATCGATGCATAGCCTGAGAGAACCATCCTTCTTCTTGACAAATAGAACCGGCGAACCCCAAGGGGATGTGCTAGGTCTGATGAAGCCCTTGTCTAGTAGTTTTTGTAACTGCCTTTTCAATTCCTTAAGCTCCGTGGGGACATCCTGTAAGGGGCTATAGAAACCGGTGCTGCTCCTGGAATGAGTTCAATGGTGAAGTTCACTTCCCTCTCGGGCGATAAATTGGGTAGTTCCGATGGAAATACGTCTGGGAACTCATTTACAATAGGGATGTCTGCTATGTTAATTTCTTTGGACTCTGAGATAATGACAGAAGCAAGGAAAGCTTCACATCCTTGTGAGATAAGTTTGCAAGCGTGAAGTGAGGATATGATAGTGGGGTGTTTCTTGTACTTGATGCCAAGAAAAGAGAATCTTGGAAGACCGGGCTTTCGAAAGGATATAATCCTATTTCGGTAATTAATATAAGCATCATGATCTACAAGCCAATCTACCCCTAAATTGGCATCATAACCTTTCATGTCAAGGCATACTAAGTTTGCGGGGAGATTGTGACCTTCTACTATCACTTCGCTATCAGGATAATAGTTGGTAAGTTTTGTTCCAGAACCTAAGGGTGTGGAAATAGCATGATCTGAAGGTAAGAGAACTGATGCGATTGGTAATGTCTTAGAAAAAGTAGTGGAGATAAAAGAATGAGAGGCACCCGTATCAAATAGCACAAATGCAAGATGAGAACAAATTCGAAGAGTACCTTCCATAAGCCCATCATCCTTGGGCGCTTACTCTTCATCTAGAACGGCATTGAGGTGAGCCTGCCTCCTGCGTCCTCTACCAGATGACTGATCCTTCATAAGGGGGCATTCTGGCATGCGATGCTCCCTGCTCCCACAATATAAACAAGCACCAAGGCGCTTCCAACACTCTTCAGCCGAATGGCTGAATTTTTCACAAAACGTGCAAGCCGTGGTGACCTGCTCCTTCTCCTCCTTGACTTTCTTTTGCTTATGGGAACTTCCACCATTCCCATTCCTAGTTCTTTTCTTACTATCACGGCTTTGATAGGGTTCCGTGATACTAAATTTCTCTTTCTTATAATGCCGATCCGATCGTCGGCTTGATTCTTCTCTTTTCCCTTTCAACTTATCAACCTTCTCTAAGGTCCTTTCACACAAATATGCCCGCTGAACCATCTCCGCATATGCACGGATGTTTTGGGTCCTGAGCTTCTGAATAAAGCCGAGTCGTAACCCGTCCATAAACCGATTTGCCTTGAGTAGATCGGTACTGATTAGATGCGGTGCGCAAGGTGCAAATCTTGAAAATTACATTTCATATTCGGCAACCGTCATCATTCCATTCCGAAGAGCGGCGAACTCCATAGCCTTCCTTTCTTTCACATGCTCGGAAAAGTATTTGGCACGGAACAAAGTGAGAAAACCATCCCATGTATGAGGTGCATTGGCTGGAGGTGCCGGAACTGACTTCCACCATGTGCGAGCATCTTTGTTGAGTTGAAAGGTTACGAGACGCACCTTCTCCTATCAGTGCCTTAGATGACATCAAATATACGATTCATTTCGTCTATCCAGTTCTCTGCCTCGTCAGGATTAGACGAACCATAGAATCGCGGAGGATTTAAACTCCAAAAATTGCGATGTAGGTCACCAGCCCTTGCCCCTGCGCCACCTTGCGCTATAGTTTGTAATGCCTCGGTAAGGCCGGCAACTGTTTCTTGCATACCATCCCAATCTACACGATGAGCCATTTGTAAGATAAGGTACCTGAGAGAAAATAACAATTTGTTATTTCTCATGAAATTGGAATGAACAAAATAAATCTTAAAGCTAATTAATTATCTTATCCCGGGCTCTACCCACTTCTCACATGGGTATGGAAACTTCTTCCTTAGTTCATAGGTAGGGGCCCTTAAACCTTGGACTTATCCTATGACATGATTCCTTCTTCCTAAGTCCTGAGACTTAGGCTCTGATACCAACTTAATTGTCACGCCCCGAGCCTTTATTACAGCGGAAGACTAACTCGGGGAGCGCGAACAACCGGCATGGTAAGCCTCTTGTAAGCAAGAACGATCAGAGCGTTAGATAATCACACACATAAATGTAATTGCACAATATTTAATCAAACTCCAACTTTATTTCATAAATGATTAATAGTCAAATACAAGTATTTTTCCATCATCTTTCACTCTACTAGACTCAAGAAATACGAAATTACATTGACTCGATCTAAACAATGTAGACTTCCTAAGTCTTCGCTCATTCTTTATTTACTCTCGGATCCGCTACTTGAACCTTCCGAATCCGAACCCGACTCACTTCCATTTCCTGAAAAAGATTAGAAATAGGTTGAGTGTTATGTTAGATGGAAGCACTCTATCACCACGGAGAGTGGATCCAGAGGGGGGTGAATAGATCGATGGCCTAATTAAAACCAATATAAGGCTCTAATGCAGAATTAAAACGAGCCGCTGATGAACAACTGAATGAGCACAATAATACCAGAACAAAGCAGATCACAGTGATTGCGGACCTAAGCAATCATCTACTATGATACGAACGGTTGAACTGAAATCACAAGAACCACAAGGCAATCACACAGTAGACAGTAATTTTAAGGTGGTTCGATCTCAACCCAGAGATCTACATCCACCCCACACTCCAACTAGAGTGTGGATTCCGTTGACTCACAGCTTGAACCGCTGGACAATACAGCTTAGCCTACAACCGCTGAGCTTCACAGCTTGCTGTCCGAGACCAAGTCTCACCCGCTGAGGATTACAGCTTCACTTGTCCAGTGGAATCCTCCACTGCAACCGTTGGGGATTACAGCTTACCCGTCCCGAGGCAGCACCTCTGTAAACGCTGACTCACAGCTTGAAAACAAGAGTTCGAAAAACAAAAATAGAAACATACGAAAACAAGAAAGCCCAGAAGGGAATATAGATCTCAATGAGCAAAACTCAGCTCTGGTATCTGAACCAAGAGTCTGAGTAACAAGCTCTCAAATAAACTCTCTCGACTCATCTCTCTCAATCTTCTCTTCTTTCTCTTTTTCTTCTCTCTGCTTTTCTTCTCTGTGGATCTCGATGGCTCTCTGCTGCTACAGCTTTTTCTGCTCGAGCTTCACCTCTTCGATCAGCCTTCTTCTGAGGAAGAAGACTTCCTTTTATAGTAGCAGCAAGCAAGATGGCGTGTGGCTTCCACATTTCCCGCCCAGAGCACCTTGATCACGTGGCAGCATCCAAGCTCGTTGCTGTACACGTGTCACTATCCTAGCACTCCTATTATCCTCGGATCACGTGCCATTCTTAATCTTCTCGACAAGGTACCTGTCAGTCAGTCGAAGAAACTTGTCAGTTTAAGGTTGAAACATTGTACAGACTTTATAGTATGTAATGTGCAGACATTGTATAGACTTGCTGAAGTGTAATGCAGTGTGCACAAGGTGAAGTATGCACAATAAAAACTGAATGCACAAACATGCCATCGACCATTGTACAGACTTCATGTTCACTATGCAGACGTTGTACAGACATGCTAATGCGTTAATGTAGAATGCATCAAGCAAAGTGTGTACATTGAAGATGAATGCATAGACGTGCCGTCAACAGATGTGTGGACTTGGTGTACATGCGACAGCAGTGTATAGACATTGCAGACTTGTGCAGACTAGCCAGTGTATGGACTTGGTGAGCATGCAGCACACAATGTGCAGACTTCGTGCAATGCATGAAGAAGCAATGTATGGACTTGGCGTGCAATGTGCAACCAATGTACATACTTTGTAATGCCTAGTGTTATGGCATGAGAGCACAATGCATCATGTACAGACTATGCGATATGCAACCAGACGATGTCTAGACTTTGATAAATTGATGCACACCAAAAAGATGACTCTTTCCTAGGCGTCAGATTCAGAACGGACGCCCCTATTGATGGGTGTCAAATTTCAAGCATAATAGAATGTATAGACTTTCTACGGCATCAAGGCAACCATGATGATGTGCAATGTTCAGACTTGACAATATATGAAGAACATATGCTGTACAGACTTCGAATCAATAGATGCATGATGTACAGACTTTGCATGAGATGCTAGACGTTGTACAGACTTGGAGACAATGCATGCTACAATGTATAGACTTAGCATATGCATGAGACGCTAAGTGAGACGGTGCATGTATAGACTTGAATGAGACACAGCATAAGACGCTGAACAGCCAAGGATGTATAGACTTAGCATGAGACGCTAAGTTAGACGGACGATGTATAGACTTTGCCGATGCAGACTTAGTCCGATGTACAGACTTTGCATTTGATGTACAGACTAGCTGGTCAAACAGACAAAAACTCTGTACAGACTTTGAATCAACGGATGTATAGACTTTGCTCAGTTCAGCTGGTGGATGTACAGACTTGAGATGAATGCTTGAACAAGCCAATGTACAGACTTGACCAGCACAGAAACGCTAAGAGAGACGCTGATAGGCTGTACAGACTTCAGCATGCAGACATGCCATTTGAATGTATAGACTTGTGTTCTAAACGATGCACAAACACAACACAAAGTAATGTATAGACTCTACGTGCATGCTTCAATGCAATGTATAGACTTTGAGTGTGTTGACTTGTGTGTGTGTGCAATGTGTGGACCTGTGTGTGTGTGCATGACGATGTATAGACTCTGACTGCATGGAACACACAGATAATCTGATAAAGATAGTTTCATCAAAACATAAACAGTTGCCAATCAATCAAAACAAGATGTTGCCAATGAAGTAAAACCTATTGTCAACATCATCAACACAGAGGAGTCACAACAATCTCCCCCTTTTTGATGATGGCAACACCCTATCATATAGAATAGCAACATCCTGTCATACAGATGTATTTTTGATGAAAAACATGATTTGTTAGTCAGATTTGTCATGCAGATGCTATGAATGCATGCTAAGAAATGAAAACTAACTCCATGCTAACAAGATCTCCCCCTTTGCTAAAATATGATGCATACACTCCCCCTGGAATTCAACAACAGACATATATTCTCCCCCTTTGCCATCAGCAAAGAGGAGGGAAAGAAATTACAAGGGAAGGAACAAGAGAAATCATCTGACTGGCATTCTGAATAAGTAGTTCAGGAATAAGCATTCTGAAGCACAGAGTCTTCAGTCATATGAATTTAGAAACTGCTTTCAGATAGAGTTCTGGTTTAAAGATTATAAAATTTAGAGTTCATGCACTACATTCATTGGATAAGTTTGCTGTGCATGATAAAAGCAATAAACCAGAATCACATTTGAGCATGCGAGATTCAGTTTCAAAGTATCTTACTTTCTTAGACTCAGTAAAAAAAATTGTTAAGAGATACCATGTCATGTATTGAAATTAAACAATTTGGCATACTTGAATTTTCTTTTGAAGGAACAACATTTTCAATTTTATTTTATTAAGGGCATTCAGGTACCATTTGTCTTTTTGCGTAAGCGTACACGTTTATCAGACGCCAGTACCCCTAGATACTCAACATAATGAACCATTCTACCTATGATCAAATTCAATAGAACTGATTTACACCTTTTTGTGTGAGGGTACACGTTTATCAGACGCCAGTTACCCCCAGGTACTCAGTGAAACCACCCTACTATTTTGATCATTTATACAGAGATAACTGATACACCTCATGACTTAAGTATTGTCTATTTCTTTGATGGATCACTCAGTTTCTCAGTGATTTACCAGTCATTGCTCTGCCAAAATTATTTTTCAAATATTTTTCAAGATTTTCAACATTTTCTTAGCTGTCCGTTATTTGTTTCAGAATGACTTGTTTAAGGACAATACACATACTTAGCCTTCTCTAATAGGATTTCAGGTGAGTTTTCAGATTTCAGATACAATTAACTTTGTCTGACATGTAATGAAATAGGGGTTGAGGGCTTCATCAATTATCAGCATTCTTATTTTCTGATTGCAATCTTTAAACTCTAAAGATTATACAATTTAAACCATAAAGTCAGTCTTTAAGCAATTAAAATTCTTATAAGAGAAGAGGTCTGTTTTCTATTGCTTAAACATTAGAACTGACTAATAGATTGCCATATTGTCAGACTCAGCTCATCAGGATCAAGGGGTTTAATGAAATCAAGAGAGACAAGGATTTGAGTTTCAATGAAGTTGATGACCTCTCTAGATTACATAAAACACTCCCCCTATCTCTATGCATGTAGTTATGATATGCATGTTATGCAATGAATATGTCATGAAGAATGTGGATGTGATGCATGCAAGGTTTGATCCATTATTCAACTGCCACAGAATTTTATTCAGACAAACAAGTTTAAAACGAGATATTCAAACCAACTGAATTCTATTCATCATGCTGAAATTTACACAAGCCAAGTTCTCTTCTAAGAAATTTGAACCTTTCATTCCCTAGTGGCTTAGAAAAGATATCAGCAATTTATTTTTTAGTTTCAATGAAATTCAATTCAATTTCCTTTTTATTAACAGCATCTCTAAGAAAATGGTGTTTGATCTCTATGTGCTTAGTCCAAGAATGATGAACATGATTTTTTGCTAAACATATGGCACTAGTATTATCACACAAAATTAGAATACATTCCAGTTTTATTTGATAATCAGCCAGTTGGTGCTTGATCCAAAGTACTTGGGCTACACAGTTACCAGCTACAACGTATTCAGCTTCAGCTGTGGACAAAGCTACAGTGTGTTGCTTCTTAGATGCCCAAGTTACTAGACAGCCACCAAGGAATTGACAGTAGCCACTAGTGCTCTTTCTCTCTACTCGACACCCAGCATAGTCTGCATCAGTGTAGGCTAGAAGTTCTAACTCACACTTGGCAGGATACCAAAGACCAAGCTCTTGGGTGCCTAGTAGATACCTAAAAATCTTTTTCACAGATTTAAGATGTGACTCTTTAGGACTAGCCTGAAATCTAGAGCATAAACACACTGCAAACTGAATATCAGGCCTAGATGCTGTAAGATATAGAAGGGATCCGATCATACCTCTATATAGCTTTTGGTCCACTGGTTTACCTTGAGGATCTTCATCTAAGCTAGTCGAGGTACCCATTGGAGCAGCTATTTCTTTGAGGTTGTCCATCTTGTATTTCTTCAGTAAATCCCTTATGTACTTGGACTGAGAGATGAAGGTTCCATCTTTTGACTGTGTCACCTGCAGTCCAAGAAATAATTTGAGCTCGCCCATTGAGCTCATTTCAAACTCATTAGTCATAATCTGAGAAAACTCCTCACACAGTTTGGGGTTAGTTGACCCAAAAACAATGTCATCCACATAAATTTGAATAATAAGAATATCTGAATGACTTACCTTAGTGAACAAAGTTTGATCAACTACACCTCTTGTGAAGTTCTTATTTGTGAGGAATTTACTCAACCTGTCATACCAAGCTCTAGGAGCTTGCTTAAGACCATAGAGAGCTTTACGAAGTTTATAAACATGATTGGGGAAGTCTAAACATTCAAAGCCAGGAGGCTGCCTCACATAGACATCCTCACATATTTCCCCATTCAGAAAAGTAGATTTTACATCCATCTGTTGAAGATTTATTCGTAGGGAACATGCATAAGCGAATAAAATTCTGATTGCTTCTAACCTGGCTACAGGGGCAAAAGACTCTTCAAAGTCTATTCCAAATTCCTGATTATACCCCTGAGCTACAAGTCTGGCCTTATTCTTAATCACATTCCCTGATTCATCAGTTTTATTTTTGAAGACCCATTTAGTCCCTATGACTGTCTCATGATCAGGAGGTGGGACCAAGTGCCACACCTTATTCCTGTCAAATTGATTGAGCTCTTCATGCATGGCATTAATCCAATGCACATCTTTGAGAGCACAGTCAATGGAATTGGGTTCTACCTGTGATACAAAAGCATATGCATTCAGTTCATTTTGAATCTAGTCCTAGGAGGGTCATGCAAATTGCCAATCACATTATGTACAGGATGATCTTTTAGATATCTAATGTTGACAATTTCATCATCATGATTTTCATTTACCTCCCCCTGAACTGTAGGCTCTTCTCCAATATGCTCTTCATTTTCTTCCTCATCTTCGGATTTGTCTGCAGGGTTCCCTTCTTTCAGAATATCACCATTGTCTTCATTCCTGTATTGACCATCATTAGTCTTTACCAAAGATTCATCAAAGACAATATGTGGAGATTCTTCAACATATTTGGAATTCAGATTATACACTCTATATGCCCGGGTGTTTTCAGAATAACCAAGAAAAATTCCTGGTTCACCTTTAGGTTCAAATTTATCAAGGTCTCTTTTATCATTTATGTGAATAAAGCATTTGCAACCAAAAACCTTGAAATGAGCAATTGAAGGTTTCTTACCCTTTATGATCTCATAAGGTGTTTTCTGGGTAGAAGGTCTTACCATAGCTCTGTTAATTACATAACATGCAGTATTTATAGCTTCAGCCCAGAACTTCCTTGGCAGACCACCTTCGACCAAGAGTGTTCGACCCATCTCCATTAGGGTTCTGTTTCTCCTCTCCACAACTCCATTCTGCTCGGGTGTTCTTGGTGAGAACTTGTGATGAATTCCATTTGTCTTGCAGAAATCATCAAACTATGAGTTTTCAAACTCACCTCCATGATCAGTTAAAATATTTTCATTTTTCTGGTTTATTTTAAGACAGAACTCCTGAAATTATGTGAATGCATCACTTTTATGTGATAAGAAATATACCCAAGTGTACCTAGAGAAGTCATCTACCATGACAAACCCATACTTCCTCCCTGATATGCTGACAGACCTGGTTGGCCCAAAAAGGTCCATGTGTATCAGCTCATAGGGTTTAGAAGACAGATTTTCTATTCTACATTTGAATGACTACCTAGTTAACTTGGATTGAGTACATGCATCACAGAGTTTATTTTCTTTCTTAAAAGAAACTTCAGGAAGTCCTCTAACCATGCTATGCTTATTCAGTTTATGTAATACTGTGTAACTAGCATGGCCTAACCTACGATGCCATAAGAATGTTAAGTCCTCTCTGCTGGCAGTAAGGCATAGGTTAGAATGTTGTATATCATCTAAGTCTATCATGTAAGTATGATTTATTCTTTTACCAGAAAATTTAACAATTTCAGAATCAGGTTCAAAAACTTTACAGCATTGAGAGTTAAAAAGAACTTTATATCCTTTATCACATAGCTGGTTGATACTAAGTAAATTATATGCTAAACCTTCTGAAGTCCCGTGATCAATGACACCCAAGAGGGGGGTGAATTGGGTGTTTACAAATTTTACTAAAAACTTTTGGCCTTTTTGTAATATGTGATATAAAGCTAATCAATAGGATCAAAACTGTTGGTTCACAAATGAGATTTATCAAACTTAATTAGATGATGATGTAGATTATGTAGGATGTACGTGGATAAATCCGGAATCACAAATACACTAACACTCACGTAGAACGAAGGTAGAGGAAATGGATCAAACCACACAATTCAAACCATACTGCATAGCGATTTTTAAGGTGGTTCGGATGCAACGACGGCAATCCTACGTCCACCCCTCACCAAACCCGGTGAGGCTTCACTCGGGGATAAATTCCCAAACGGAGACAACTCTCCAACCACACACGCAGGACGACGCCTGCACACACACACGGGGACGCGCCCCAACCCACACACGGAGACAAGCTCCAACACACACACACATACGGAGATGAACTCCAACACGATCCAACAACCGGATCAACAAGACACACACACGCTGCGACAAGTGCAGCAAACCACACACTAAAATAACTGGATCTAAGTAGATCCACACACACACACACGTAGATCTAGGAAGATCTACGCACACACGAATCAAATAGGACACACACACAACCACGGATCCAACAACGATCCACACACACACAAGTTTTTGCAGTTTATACAAAACACGAATATGAACTTAAAACACAATAAGGCACAATTTAGAAATCCCCTGATTTGGGTTCCCTTGAATGCATGCTGCGGGGTTGAGAATGGATGAAGAACACTTGCTGCACGGAGTACTGTTCACGGCTACAGTACCCTTTTTCTTCACTTGGACAATCCTTGTATCTTTTTTTTTTTAAAGAAAACCCTACCTAGGAGTATTTTGGAGAATGAGCCCAAGACGGAGCATTCCCAAGATACCACTAAGATGTTAATTTTATTAATGATAAGGACAATTAGAAGATACGGACGCTAGGAAAGCCTAGCTTATCCAGTCGGGCTGCACCCTGAACATTTTTGGGGAGCTCATGATAAGAAAAGAAAATATTACATTTATTCATGCAAGCTAAAGAAGCTAAAGAATCTGCAACATTGTTGGCTTCTCTGTATATGTGAATCAAGGAATCCATATTTGAAAGAAGATCCCAAGTTTCTCTGATATATGGAAGAATAGCCCATGGACAATTAATCTGTTTGCTAACTACTTGCACCAGAACCTTGGAGTCACATTCAATCAATGCAGGATGTGTATTGATGGTGGAAAGGTATTTAATGCCATCAAGAAGAGCTCTAGCTTCAGCGATGATGCTTGAGCTAGGACCGTAGTAGTGGGAGTAAGCTAGAAGGGTGTTTCCTTTAGAATCTCTAATTACTCCTCCCCCACCAGAAATTCCTGAGTGCTTACATGCCCCATCAGTGTTAAGCTTGAGAGATGGCCATGGGGGACATAACCATTTAACTGCCATAAGATGAGGAATTCTTTTATTGACAATCTGAATGCCAAATTGAGTGAGGATTTTCCTCTTGCTGGAGTGAGTTTCTTTGAGACCAGATAAATCACAGATTTCCTTTGCTTGAGCTTTAATCTTGTGTAGCAAGCAGTTTTTAGAGATGATCCGGCCTTCATACTTGGCCAAATTTCTAGTAGACCACAGTTCCCACATTGTGTAGCCAATAGCTGCCAGGGAAAAGAGACCATACATAGATTTTGAGCTGCTGTGTGAAATAGAATTCAGAATTCTTGACTTTTCAGAATTACCATCTAATATTAAGCCTGAGCTTTGGAGAGATGACCAAATAAAGGTAGCCTTGTCACTGCTGACGAATAGATGGTTTAAGGTTTCCACTTGGGGCTGTTGACAGCAATAGCATTTGGAGCATAAGTTTATTCGAGCATCTGTACATTATAGTCCGTGGGGAGGCAGTTGTTAACGATTCTCCATAGGAGAATAGAGATCTTTGTAGGTAGCCAGGAGGACCATAGTGATTGCCATGGCAGATTTAAGTGGATCTGGTTCAGGTTGCTAGCATGTTTATAGAGTGAAGAAACCGTACATTGACCTGAGTGTGAGAGACTCCAGGCTTCCTTGTCAGCATAAGAGGATAAGGTAGTATCCCTGATTGCTATGATCACTTCAGGTGGCAGGAAATTGTCAATGAGTTGTTTTACTTCAGCAGCCGGGTGCAATATACAATCTTCAACAGTGTCATTTTTATTGGTTATAAGTTCAACAGGAACAAATGAAATCAGAGGCTTATTGCCGAGCCAAGTATCATACCAGAAATTGGCAGAACTGCCATCCCCAAGGATTATTCTTTTGTGCTGTAATATGAGATTTTTGGCAAGAGACCAAGACCTTCGGCCATGACCTTTCATGTTTCTGAATTTTACCTCCATAAGATGGTTGCCCCGGAAGTATTTTGCTCTAAAGTAATTTGCCCATAGAGAGTTAGTATGCATGGCCCTCCAAAGCATTTTGACTCTGAATGCTATTTCCATTTGCCGAAGAGACATGATGCCCAGACCACCTTGACTGACTGGCCTGCATATGGCTTTCCAAGATTTCCAATGATGTTTATTGCCATGAGAAGATTCACCCCAGAAAAAATTTGCAAGACATTTGTCAATGACCTGATGAGTTCCAGAAAGAAGGGGAGAGGAAGCCAGTGTGTAAATAGGAATTGAAGAAAGAACATGTTTGATAAGAATGAGCTTGGCTCCCTGAGATAGAAGCTTAGCATTCCAACCTTGAATTCTGTTTTGAATTGCAGAGATGAGTCCAGCAAAATGGACTTTCTTTTTTCTACCAAGAATTAAAGGGAAACCCAAGTATTTATGTGGGAAGGAGTGATGAGAGAAACCAGTGATGTCTGCAATGCATCTAATTTTTGAAGAATCAGTTTTCAGATGGGTGAAAAAACCACTTTTCCCCACATTAATTTGCTGGCCCGAAGATCTTTCATAAAGTCTTAACACCTTGATAAGATTTCTGACTGAAATGGCTGTAGCTTTACTGAAAATAACTGTGTCATCAGCAAATAACAGATGAGAAATGTTAGGACAGCCCCTTGGCCCTGCATACCAACCAATCTGACCTGAAATGAATGACTCTGACAGAGATCTGCTTAGTGCTTCTTCAGCAATCCTTGTATCTCCTTGATGCTTGTGAGCTTGTTCTCTTCCTTTGAGATTGCTGACTTCAACCGGAGCTAGAGTACCTTCATATGATGCTTGAATGGCTCCTTCTTCCTTGTAGCATCCTTCTTCTTCTTCTCTTTATAGGCTCCTTGGTTGATAGGCTCTCCTTCGATCTCTTCTTGTTGGATGCTTGCTTCTTCAGCTCATAGGAGGATGAAGGCTTCAAGAAGGATCTTGGATCTTTAGCTGCTGGATGGAACTTGATTCATAGACTACTGTTCATGCTACAGTAGCACTACTCCTCCTTCTTCTCTTTGACATCCTCCTCTTGATCTCCTCTGAATCCCCTTGGATTGTGTAGAGGGGGATTTCTGCAGCCCACCACAAAGGCAGCCTAAGAAGACCCACAAGGTCCAACCAGGCGAGCCCGCCCGAGTGATAGCCCACAGGGCCCACTTAAAGAAGAAAAGCCCAATAAATAAGACTCGAGGAACTAACTCTCCCCGGCGGCCTTCTAGGCTCGGAGGGCCCGAGACAACGGTCAGGTCCCAAGGAAGGTCCGGCCTAAAGCCCTCTCCCCGTCCGAGAGAGATAGGCTCTAGCCGACCTATCCGACCCCACCTTCGCCGGGCCATGCCTATCGCTCGGACAAGAGCTAGCATCCCCGAGGCTCGGTAAGGCCGGTTGATTATCCGCATGTGCAGCCGTTCAGAGTCCCCCGCCAGCGGGAGAGTCAGGGGAGCCGCCGGACTCCGAGGGGATAACGTTCCCACGATCAGGCCATGAAAGCCCCCGTTAAAGACGTAACTCCCGCCGGGAACCCCTCAGCTTACAGGACTCCTGAAGGCGGCGCACTATTTAAGCTAGGGACACCCTCCGGAAGAAGGTAAGAGAAACAAGGCATTCACACACCCTTAGCTCCTGAGCACGATTCACTTCACCCTCTGGTGGAGAGGATTCTCGCGCATCAGCTCTCTCCTCCCCCCATTATCGCTTCCACCATAGCTCTACTTACTTAGCCATCGGAGGGTTTTCCCCCAGGGAGATCCCCTGGGCCCTCTGATACGTTTCCCTCTCTTGCAGATTCATCTTCTGGTGATCCATAGCCCGCTCAGGACTCAGCGCGAGATCTCGCCTCTTCATCGCTCGGACTCCGAGGGGATAACGTTCCCACGATCAGGCCATGAAAGCCCCCGTTAAAGACGTAACTCCCGCCGGGAACCCCTCAGCTTACAGGACTCCTGAAGGCGGCACACTATTTAAGCAACGGACACCCTCCGGAAGAAGGAAAGAGAAACAAGGCATTCACACACCCTTAGCTCCTGAGCATGATTCGCTTCACCCTCTGGTGGAGAGGATTCTCGCGCATCAGCTCTCTCCTCCCCCCATTATCGCTTCCACCATAGCTCTACTGACTTAGCCATCGGAGGGTTTTCCCCCAGGGAGATCCCCTGGGCCCTCTGATACATTTCCCTCTCTTGCAGATTCATCTTCTGGTGATCCATAGCCCGCTCAGGACTCAGTGCGAGATCTTGCCTCTTCATCTGGCGCCGTCTGTGGGAAACGCACGAAGAGCCAAGATGGTGAGAAGAAGCTCAGGGAGGAGATCCGCCGATGGGAAGGGTAAGGCTGTGGCAGCAGCGGGAGGCGCCCCCTCTAGGGTCTTGCAGAGCCCCCCCTCCAACGCCAGCATCCACACCAACAGGCCACCACCCCCCCCGGCGGAGACAGGGGCACCCCTCGACGGTGGCGCCAACGCCTTCCAGGCCCTCAACGAAAAAATGGACGTCCTCATGGAGCTCATGAGGGCCCAGGTGGCTAGGGACGCAAGGTCCCGCGCCCCGTCAGGAAGTCCCCCTCGAAGGAGTGCGACGCAGCACACCGCCGGAGGCCGCTTCACCCTCCGCGGTCGACAGCTCCTCCGCAATGACGTCGAAGGACCCTCGCATGCTCTGCCTACGGAGCAAGAGGCTTCCTCCACGCCGACGAGAGGGAAGCAGGGGGCGAGGCCACTGTGCCCGGGCACCAGTGCTCCGGGAGATCGCCACGACGCCCCCCCCAGCCCCACGGCGCGACCGCAGCCGGAGCTGTCTCTCCGGCTACGAGATTTTGAAAGACGATTCACAGAGCAAGAGCGCGCCCTCCGCGCCCTACAGAAGACCTCTTTCCCGGAGGACGAGGAGAAATCCCCTTTCTCCGAGTACATCTTGAAGGCAGAGGTCTCTCCCAGAGCCTCCATCCCAACCTTCAAGCTCTACGACGGCCAGGGTGACCCAGCCGACCACTACGATAGCTTCGACGCCCTGGTGACCCTGCATGGAACGCCGGATCCCATCAAATGCCGAGCCTTCGCGGCCACCCTGGTCCAAGGCGCTCAGGCATGGTTCCGGGCCCTCGCCCCTGGGTCCATCCGAGACTTCAGGCAATTTGGGCGAATTTTCAAGGAGAGTTTCGCCGGTAGCGCCCCCCCAAGGTCAGTAGCGGGGCTCTTGGCTCTCAAACAGGCGCAAGGGGAAAGGCTCCGGACTTACGTCCACCAATTTAAATCGGAAGCCCTCAGGATCCCCCGCCTGGATGTGGCCTCAGCCACAACCGCACTGACCGGGGGCACCCGGGACGAGAATCTCTGCCGCGAGCTTGTCCTCCACCCTCCCTCGACCCTTGCCGAGCTAGTGACTCTGGCACTGCGCCACGCCGAGTGCGAAGAAGTACTCAGCGCCTGCCGAGACGCAACTGGCTCGGGTCGGGAGGGGGACAAGAAGCGGACCTCCGAGCCAAACCCTGGCTCGGGTAAGAAGCGCGATCGAGAAGGAGAGCGCAAGAGAAAGTACGAGCGGTACACCCCCTTGACCGCGCCAGTCTACGAGATCTATGAAGACATCAAAGACTCGGGACTTCTCCGCCAGCCCGAGCCAATGAGGTCGAAGAACCGCAAGCGGGACAGGCATTGCCTGTTCCACGGCGACCACGGGCACCACACCGGAGATTGCCATCAGCTCCAGGATGAGATCGAGCGCCTCATCCGTCTGGGGCATCTAGCCCGGTTGACGACCGGGCACAAAGAAGACCGAGACGCCGCAAAAGGAGATCGACAACGCCCCCCGAGGGGTCCACATCAACGTCATCTCCGGAGGAGCGGCATCGGGCGGTGACACCAGCCGAGGAAGGAAACGTCATGCCGAGCGGGCCAGCCGAGCCTTAGAGCCCCCCAGAGGCCCGCCGATGGAGCCCCAGGTCATAGTCTTCTCCGACCAAGACCTGGAAGGGCTGAGCACCCCGCATGACGATGCCCTCGTTATCTCGGCCACGATAAATCACTGTAATGTAGACATGATTTTGGTTGATAATGGGAGCGCTCCCGATGTATTATCTTATGACTGTTTTCTCAAGATGGGGGAAGACCCATCCAAGCTCCGCCCGATCCGAACGCCCCTTTGCTGGTTTAATGGCCTGGCCACCTACCCCGAGGGAGCCCTAAGCCTGCCGGTTACTATCGGCACCCCACCCAAAACCGTTACGGTCATAGTGGACTTCATAGTAATTAAAGGTATGATAGCGTACAACGCCATTTTTGGCCGGAAAATTCTCAGCCGAATAAAGGCCGTACCATCTACCTATCACCAAAAAATGAAGTTTCCCACCAAAAATGGGTTGGGGGAAGTCCGAGGTAACCAGGCCACGGCTAGAAGGTGCTACAATATCTCGGTGGAAGCCTCAAGGCCGGACGGGAAGGATAAGGGCCCCAGGGGAGTCGAAGGAAAAGCCGTGACCACCGAACCCGGTGGTGAGTTATTAACGGTATTCCTGAACAACGACCCGGCCCTAGGAGTAAGGATCGGCGCCAACCTACCACCAGAGGAACAGCAGCAATACAAGGAGTTTCTTTCTGAGTACGTTCGGGTCTTCGCTTGGTCCGATGATCAACTCCCTGGTATACCAGAGGAAACTGTGATGCACAAGCTCAATCTCGATACCACCGTGAGACCCGTACAGCAGCGGAGGAGGAAGCATGCGCCCGAGAAACAGGCGATCATCAAGGCGCAAGTCACCAAGGGACAAGAGACTGGTCTTTTTAGACCGGTCCTATACCCGACGTGGCTAGCCAACGTCGTCCTGCTGCCGAAAATCACAGGCAAGTGGCGAATGTGCGTAGACTTCACCGATCTGAACAAGGCCACCCCCAAGGACTGCTATCCGCTACCGAGCATCGACCAACTGGTTGACTCAACCTCGGGCAACGAGATACTCAGTTTCCTGGATGCCTATTCGGGTTATCATCAGATCCGAATGAGCCCTGAAGATGTCGAGAGGACCGCCTTCATCACCGACTACGGCGTGTACTGCTACACCCGGATGCCCTTCGGATTGAAGAATGCTGGAGCCACATACCAGCGACTGGTCAACCATATGTTCGAGGGACAGTTAGGTCAGAACGTCGAGGCCTACATCGATGACATGCTTGTCAAGACCCCGAGGGCCCAAGACCACTTCACCGACCTCGCCGAGACTTTCGGCACCCTCCTGAAGTACAGCATGAAGCTCAATCCCGCCAAGTGCGCCTTTGGAGTAAGATCCGGGAAGTTCCTCGGTTTCCTGGTCACTCAGCGAGGGATCGAAGCCAACCCCGACAAGGTCCAGGCCATCCTGGACATGCGCCCGCCCGCATGTATTAAAGACGTCCAGCGTCTGACGGGGTGTGTCGCTGCTCTCAATCGTTTCCTATCCCGTGCGTCTGAACGATGCTTGCCCTTCTTCAAGCTGATGAGGGGGCCCAAGGTAGCATCTGCTACGTTCGCATGGGATGGGGAATTCCAGACAGCGTTCGCTGAGCTCAAAGAGTTCCTGGCTTCGCCCCCGGTGCTTTCCAAGCCCGTCCCGGGCGAGGTCTTGTTGCTCTATCTCTCGGCGACGCCATCAATGGTCAGCTCGGTCCTAGTCAGAAATGACTCAAAAATCGAGAGGCCGGTCTACTACACCAGCAAGGTGCTCAACGAGGCCGAGCGGAGGTACCCCGCAACCGAGAAACTCGTGCTAGCATTGGTTACCTCCGCAAAGCGCCTCCGACCCTACTTCCAGGGGCATCCCATCACCGTGCTAACCGGCGAGCCACTGAAGAAGATTCTGGCCCATCCCGAAGCCTCGGGGCGACTCGTCAAATGGGCCATCATGCTCGGGGCCTACGACATCTCGTATCGGCCACGATCAGCTATCAAAGGACAAGCGCTCGCCGACTTCATCGCCGAGAGCACCATTCCGGTCGAGGACAGGCCTCCGACAGCAACCGGGCCAACCTGGGAGCTGTTCGTCGATGGATCGTCCAACTCGGTCGGCAGCGGCGCAGGGATCCTCCTAAAGTCCCCCGAAGAAATAGAATTGCAATACGCCCTGAAGTTTGACTTTCTGGCGTCCAATAATGCTTCCGAGTACGAGGCCCTTATCTCGGGAGCCCGCATGGCCCGACGGTTGGGGGCCGAGCGAGTCAGGATCCACACCGACTCCCAGCTAGTTGCAAGCCAGGTCAATGGCGAGTACGAAGCTCGGGAGGCACCTATGATCAAATACCTCCAGTTGGTCCGGAGCCTGGCCCAGCAGTTCGAGGAGTTCGAGGTAGTCCGAATAGCTCGGGAGCAAAACTCTCGGGCGGATGCCCTCTCCCGGATGGCCTCCTCCCTAGACCCGGAAGGTACACGATCGGTCCTCCTAGAAGAGCTAGAGCGCCCGAGCATAGACTCGGAGATCCTTGCCATTGACTCGGCCACTCCCGGTGATTGGCGCTCCCCCTACCTGTCCTGGCTACGGGACTCCCAGGAGCCCTCCGACCCTCGGGAAGCCCGCCGAATGAAGTACCAAGCTCGGCGCTTCGTCATCCTCGACAATGTTCTCTACCGAAGATCGTTCTCCGGGCCCCTTCTGAAGTGTCTCGGTCCCGACGAAGCGAGCCAAGCTGTTGAAGAGATTCATCAAGGCCTGTGCGGAGCACATTCAGGAGGTCGGTCGCTGGCCAGAATCCTACTAAGGCAGGGGTACTGGTGGCCTACCCTACAGTGCGACTGCACGGCTTACGTACAACAGTGCGACCGTTGCCAGCGGTTCGACCATTTGGTCCATCAGCCGGCCACGGAACTTATCACCCTTACCGAGCCCTACCCTTTCGCTCGGTGGGGGATCGACATCCTTGGGCCATTCCCAACGGCTCAATCCCAGAAGAATTTCATCATCGTCGCCATCGACTACTTCACCAAGTGGATCGAGGCTGAAGCTACAGCAAGGATCACCGAGACAGTCGCCTGGGGCTTCGTTTGGAAATTGATCATCTGTCGCTTTGGCATCCCCCGAGTGATAGTGAGCGATAACGGGCGGCAATTCGACTCTCGGTACTTCCGAGACAGATGCGCCGACCTAAATATCAGCAACCACTTCACTTCGGTCGCCCACCCTCAGGCCAACGGGCTGGTTGAAAATGCCAACAAAACCATCTTGAAGGGCATAAAAACCAGACTCGGCAAGGCTAAGGGTAGCTGGCTCGAGGAACTACCTAGCGTACTACGGTCGCACCGAACGACCCCCAGGACGGCAACCGGTGAGACCCCTTTTCAGCTGGTATATAGCACCGAAGCCGTCGTTCCGTTAGAGATCGCCAATCCATCTCTCCGAGTGATCAGCTTTTCGCCCGAGGCAAACGAGCAAAAGTTGCTCGAGAACCTCAACCTGGCAGATAAACTCCGAGAGATCGCGAACGTCCGAGCTACGGAATACCAGCGCCGCCTCACTCGGTACTACAACGCCAAGGTCCGGGGTAGACAATTCCGACTAGGGGACTTCGTCCTCAGGAAGACCGAAGCCTCTCGACCACTGGAGGCGGCGGGCAAGCTATCTCCCAACTGGGAACGCCCCTACCGAGTGATCGAGACGCTCGGGAAAGGTGCGTACAGGTTGGCCACAATGGAAGGGGAACCCATTCCCCGGACATGGAACGCAACCACACTACGCAGATTTTATTTCTGAAAATGGTATCAACAAATCGGGTGAAATAAAACCCCCTTTTTTTGGATTCATTCAAGATAATTGTTGGTACATCAGAAAGGCAACTGCCAATACATTACATAGTGAAAAGCAAAAATCCATCTAACACCACGGCAGATGGCCATCGCCCGGCCGACCCGGTCTTGACCTTCTCGCATCCAGCCACTCACTCTGCCTCGCGTAGAAACTAGCTCGGACAAGAGATGGTCGACCCAGTTGGCTCGGGTGGACCGTGACAAGGGTGACAGAGGGATGACAAGGAGAAGGCCACCTTTCACGCGAGGAAGGCTACCTTCCAAGTTGGCAACAACCTGGAAAAAGGAGCACCGTGAAGGTCTCCTCTCTGCCAATCCACCAACTCCTTGGAGGTGAACAGAAAGCAAGCAGCCCCCGAAGAGTGAACGAAATGAAGAACAAAAGAGAGAGAAAGAGGCTGCGGACAGAGGTAAGCCGCCTCCTCCCCTCGCACGGAGGGGAATGGCGGCCGGCATCCCTAACTCCCCCATCCGCCCTTCATCTCGACGTCCGCCCGGAAGCCTCGCCGGAGCCAAGAGGAGGCAAACGGCATGCCCCCACACGTTGAAGCCCTCTCCAGATCCGCGCGGCGACCATCGGACCCGTCTCATGCACGCGCGGCGACCGTGGGATCCGACCGATATTCCCGGACAGCTGGAACCGGCCGCTCCCCGTCGTCTGCGGCGTCACCTTCTGAACGGTCCTCCATGCTCCGATCGCGGCGGCGTGACGCAGAGCGAAAACGAGGGAATAAGAGCAGACCGCCGGCGAGAGTCCTAAGTGTTAAGAGGGAAGGAGCACCCTTCGGTCCTTTTTATAGACCAAGGGAGGCCACGCGCCTTAAATGACTCCCCCCTCGAAAACACGCTACAGGACCTCCCCTGGAAGGTCACCTCCAATTCCTCGGTCCCCGCCCTAGGGGGATTCGTGAAGCGCCTCGACTTTCAAATCGGTGGACGTATGAAAGGACGCCCCGCCAGAAGTCTCCCGAATCGGCATGCGAAAACGGTGCAAAGAATATCAGCACTTTTCAACTGCCCTCGATACGCCAGCCAATTCACGGCAAAGATAGCGATCAAACAAAGTAAGTTCTTTATTGCCTCCCATAAAGAAGTCCTCTTACAAAAGGAAAAATAGACAAAAAGGGGAAGGGGCAAAATAAAGCATAATACATCAGGCCTCAGGCCCACTTTGAAGCTCAGGAATAGCAGTAGGCGACGCGTCATCCCCGATACCTTCGGTGACGGTCGGCCCAGACACTGACCTCGCCTGTGCGAGAACTGTCCTGGTCGTGAGCCCTCCCGGAGCCTCCGGAGTTGGTGACCCCGCTGGAGGTGACTCCTCCGGTTCTTCCCCGGCCGAGGATGAGGAGCTGGAAACTGACTCATCCGAGTCATAACTCTGGCCGTAAGGAAAATCGCCCCCGGCAAGGTGCTCATTGGCATAGCTCATCGCCCGACGATAGCCCTGCCTGAATCCCTTTCGAGCACCCCGGCGGAGCGCTACCTCATAGTAGGGGAGGGCAGCTTTAATCAAGTCGGCCGAGTAAACTTCCGAGCCTTTGTAACGCTCGATCGCCTCCGCCTCGACCTGCCCTACCCTTCCGGCAAGCTCAACCCGAGCCCGCTCCGCCTCGGCCGCACGCTCTTCCGCCATCGCCAGACGCTCCTCTAGCTCGGTCATCCTCCGCTCAGCTTCGATCGTCCGGCCCTCCGCCCGGGCTCGGTCCGCCTCGGCCTCAGCACGAAGGCGCTCCGCGTCCTCCGCCCGATCCTGCAGCTCGCCGCGCTCAAGCTCCCAGAGGCCATCCAGCTCGATGTGACGCTGACGCTCATCTTCCAGACGTTTGCTCTTCCTCTCGAGCGATTCTTGGGCCCTCGCTAGCTGCTCGGCCAGCGCCTTGGCTTCCCGTCGGCTCGACCGCGCCAACTCCCTGAACGCGAGGAACTCCCGCCAGAGCCCCTCATGCTCCCCCTCGAGCCGGGCTAGTTTTCCCTCGCATCCACCAAGGGTCCAGGCAAGCCTCGACCGTTCCGCCTCCGTCCGGGTGTGCGCCTCCGCCATCACGGCCGCTGTCCGAGCTATGACCAGGCCGCCCTCCATCAGAACATCAAGGACCCCGGCGGGAGTGTTGCACCTTTCTCCCCCCCTCGTCCTCTCGACGATCGACAGGTAGAACCGGTACAAGTCGCCCGAGATACCAAGCCTGTCTAGAGGCTCCGGCAAAGGGGACCGCTCCACCCTGGGCACCCCGCCAGAAGACCCTGTTCGGGCAGCGAAGCTGACCGCCCCGCGTGCCACGGTCGGTTGGGGCTGCGACGCCTCCCCGGGCGAACCCCCACCCTCGACCAGCGCCGTGGGATCGGCCGCACCAGAAACTTCCGGCACATGGGGCCGCAACGCCCCCACGGGCGAACCCCCATCTGCGCCGACCGATCCCTCGGTCCCAGCGCCGGCCACACCGGCATCGGCCCCCTCTGCCCCCGCAGAGGGGAGAGCCGACCCATCACCTCCCTCTGAGGGGCCCCTGGTCTCCTCGGCCCCCTCTCGCCCGGCGGATGGGAGAGCCAGCCCGGAGGGGTCGACCCCATCCTGCCCCCGAGGGGGGAGCGCCGCCGAGCCAGAATCACCCCCGACGGCGGTAGAAAGGCTGGCCTTCTTGGCCCTTTTCCTGGCCTTCACGGCCTCCCGCAGTTTCCCCGCCAGGGGATCCTTGCGCTTCAGGCTGGTCGATCGAGAAGACCCCTCGGGGGCCACCCCCTTGCCCTTGTCTCGGGCCTGGGCACGACCCGCCGAGGCATCAGGTTCATCGGCTGCCGAGTCATCTCCCAGATCGATGACCTCGGCCGCCTCCTCCAGAGGCTCCCGCCTCACGTCTGCAACAAGGAGAAGCCCCAGTCAGGAGGAGGAAAGCAGCTACCACCCCAGAAAAAGAGCCTCAAGAGCTGTACCTGTCGACGTCAACCGCGAGAGAAGACACCGTTCGATGTTCTCCGGCGTCACCAGCTCCTCGGTCGATCGACGGTCCTCCAGTAGACGGGCAGCCTGCTGCTCTACGTGGGGAGGGAATTCCTCCTGGCGAGGGGGCAGATTCGGATGAAAGTTGGGCGAGGTCCGACATCTCCAGATCTCGTCCGTCGCCACCGCCTTCACCCAGAAGAAGTGGGTCTTCCACCCCTTGTGCGAGGAGTCCTTCACCGCAAGCGAGATGCAGCTCCTATTCCTCCGCGCCTGGATGAAGTAGAAGCCTTTTCTCGCCGACGGGTGCGCTTTCAACTCAAAGAAGAAATGGAAGAGGTCCAAGGAAGGAAAAATGTCGTGCTGACGACAAAGAATCCGGAAGGCCGAGAGTAGAAGATATGAGTTGGCCACCAGCTGAATAGGCGCCAACCGGAAAAAATTAAGAAGCTGCAGTACGAAAGGATCGAAAGGGAGACGAAATCCGCTCTTCCAAGCCAGAAGAAAGGTGTAAATGTACTCCCCGCGATCATCCAGACTCGTCTCGTGCGGAGCGGCGGCAGCAAAGCTGTATCTGAGAGGCAGGCGAAAATGATGCTCCAGCCTCCGCACCTCCGCTTCCCCCAACTCACTGTAGTTGGGGACGGGTTCCCACCTCGCCGGCACAAGCTCCGGACTCTGACCCGCCATCGAGTCGGGGGAAGATCCCTCGTACGAGCTCGAAGACTCCGGGGGAGAAGGAAGTTACAGGACCGCCTCTGCGGTTATCCTCGCCAACTCCACGAACGCCGCCGCAAGGCTCCACGTCTCCGCTGTGCTCTCACGGCGCATCAAGAAGCAAGGAAAGCCTAAAACCCTGGAAGCCTAGAACGATGAACAGCGCCCCCTAAAAACCCCTGAGGGTGGCGGGCCGTTCCGTGCTCTGAGAAAAAGGGGGGGCCCTTCGTTTCGAATCCGTCAGGATCATCATTACGGGCCTCGGCGACCGCTATAAGTGGCTCCATAACGCCAACGGAATTCCACCCACCTGAGCCACGCCGGTCCAAAGCCTTGAAAAACTACTCATCCGAGCCTCCTTGGCTCGGGAGTAGGAGGGGGACAAGTGTAGAGGGGGATTTCCGCAGCCCACCACAAAGGTAGCCCAACAAGACCCACAAGGTCCAACCAGGCGAGCCCGCCCAAGTGATAGCCCACAAGGCCCACTTAGGGAAGAAAAGCCCAATAAATAAGACTCGAGGAACTAACTCTCCCCGGCGGCCTTCTAGGCTCGGAGGGCCCGAGACAACGGTCAGGTCCCAAGGAAGGTCCGGCCTAAAGCCCTCTCCCCGTCCGAGAGAGATAGGCTCTAGCCGACCTATCCGACCCCACCTTCGCCGGGCCATGCCTATCGCTCGGACAAGAGCTAGCATCCCCGAGGCTCGGTAAGGCCGGTTGATTATCCGCATGTGCAGCCGTTCAGAGTTCCCCGCCAGCGGGAGAGTCAGGGGAGCCGCCGGACTCCGAGGGGATAACGTTCCCACGATCAGGATATGAAAGCCCCCGTTAAAGACGTAACTCCCGTCGAGAACCCCTCAGCTTATAGGACTCCTGAAGGCGGCACACTATTTAAGCAAGGGACACCCTCCGGAAGAAGGTAAGAGAAACAAGGCATTCACACACCCTTAGCTCCTGAGCATGATTCGCTTCACCCTCTGGTGGAGAGGATTCTCGCGCATCAGCTCTCTCCTCCCCCCATTATCGCTTCCACCATAGCTCTACTGACTTAGCCATCGGAGGGTTTTCCCCCAGGGAGATCCCCTGGGCCCTCTGATACGTTTCCCTCTCTTGCAGATTCATCTTCTGGTGATCCATAGCCCGCTCAGGACTCAGCGCGAGATCTCGCCTCTTCAGATTGATTAGGGTTGTGGCTTCAATGAGATGTTTTATAACTCTTAAAAGGTCCATAGACAAGCTCCAGACCAGATCCACAAATCATGGTGGATTGGGTGTCTTTAGGATTAAACAAATGGGTGGAAAGACCACTCCTCGAGCTTGAAACAAAAGTCAACAAAAGGGGCAGTTCGAGGCTGGCGGTCGACCTATAGAGGCCAGCGGTCGACCGTCATTGGCCGTCCTGTAGCCATTTGGCTGCTGGGAAAATAGGTCGACCGCTAGCTCCTGGCGGTCGACCACCAGGTTCACAGGTTGCCAATTTTTAGTTCTGTGATTTCAGGTCGACCGCCAAGGGTCCACAGGTCGACCGCTAGTCTCCAAACCTGCAAAAGTCAAGTGTTAGCTCACTTGAAACTATCCATTGGTTCGATACTTGAAAAAGGGCTTGTGTTATAGTTGATTACAAGTTTGTTTAGACTCGATTTAACACATGGAATGATTCATGAACACAAGTTTGAAAAGGAGTGAATCTTGATGGTTAAAAGCATGAAGCTTCGTTTTAATACAAGGTAGGAGTCTCACCATTGCTTCTTGACAGTAAATGACATATACCACCTGTTTTGGATTGTAGGGAAGTAGAGTTTTGGTTCACCAAGTGACGGCCATGAGTTTGAACCTGCATGCAAGATAGTTAGGTTAATTGCATGCTTGTTGACATTAAAGAGGTTATGAAACTTCTTGCCTCTTGTAAAACCAACATGTGCAACCAGCATAAACAATAAGATAAATGAACACAATCACTAAGAACATGTGTAATCAACCATACATTTAGTTATCATCACGTAATCACACATTAAGTTTAGTTATCGTCAAAACATAACTTAACAATTACAACAATCATCAATTCCATAACTCAACAATCTCCCCCTTTTTGATGATGATAAACTTATTGATGATGACAAACTTAATGATGATATATTGATGATGACAAACTTAATGATGATATACAATGGAAAGGCACAGATGTTCTTCTTAGGTCTCCTCCCCCTGTCACACACAATCATCAATTTCTCTCCCCCTTTGACATAATTAAAAAGTGAGATAATGCAAACCTTTCTCCCCCTGTGACATGATCAACAATATCAACAAAGCTTGAAGAAGCCAAACAAGGAAGAGCAAACTGATCTCCCTTGGAAACAGCAATAGCCCATCTTATCAATACAGAAGAAGCAACAGTAAATCATGGACCGACAAATCAATATAAGTCCAATTAGAGGAGGCCAATTGCTTATTATTGTCAGAAATCAATATGATACCATCCAAAGCGATTACAGTCAAACATGAGCCAGTGTAGGAAGATGATCACAAAATAAGGTGTTCAGCATGATAGCATTCAAAATCTAGAGCCCATGGCAGATTTTCACACAAACAAGAGCAGGAGGACATATCAAAATGATTTTCTTTGATTTTCAAATTTTTAATTTTTACATTTTCTATTTAAATGCATGAAGTTATTTATATGCAGATGATGACTCATGAAGTGCACACAAAGTAATCAAACAGTTACATATAAGCATACATGCAATCTCCCCCGTACATATATGAGAGGAGAATGGGTATATTAAGAATGCAAGAGAGTCATGCTCACCAGAATGCACATGTGTAGCACATGGGAGATCGTGCAATCATATAGGAGATTCATGCAATTGCTGATGCAGTCAATCAATTTTCTGAATACATATTAAATCAAATTTCTAGATGTGTAGGTGAGGAACATGAAGGACGATAGTTGCAATATGGATATTCAGATTTTCAGATAAACACAATGAGACATTTCACAGACTGCACTTCAATTTTTGAGAACAGCATATTAGAGGCTTCGCTCTACCACAATGAGTTTTCACCATCATTTTTTTAACTCAACCAGAATCCCCAGTTACTCGAGTAGTATCACATGATAGGCAGAATTTTTCAAGAGTGATCAGGTTCAAAATGATTCTTTTTTACGCGAGTAGACGCATGGAGCTCATGCCAGAATCTCCGGTTAATCAGAATACTGAACCATCTCACTTCATTTTGAACAGAGGTACTAGTCCACACTTTTCAGATATGAACCACATCACGTCTCAGGTGACATGTGCCTAGTTTACTCAGTGAGACCGAGCATTGCTCTGCCGTTCATTTACCTTAGAGATTTTTCAATAAAGATAGGTAGGCAACTTTTTCCTCAACTGTCTCTTCTACATACATACAGCAAGTTGAACATCTCGAGAGTGTTGAAAAGAAATTCATGTATCCTTATCTTTAACACTCATTTTCACATTTTGTGCATAAAGTGTGCGAATTTGATTCAGCATGTATACCGAAAATATCATGAACACATAACAAGGCAGCTCCCCCTAAATAGATGCACTTATGAAATATAAACTCCCCAGAGTGTACGACAAGAAACACTCCAACAATGACTCAAATGCAGCATTATTTATCAAGAGGACATAAGGCCATAGAAGTGCCAAGGAATGAGGGTGAATAGCATATAATATCAAGCAAGCACACAAGGGGAATGTATGCAACATGCAATGCAAATATGCAACTGATACCAATCAAAAGGATACCAATTGAACTAACTGAATGCGGCTAATGCATGAGTTCTAGTGCAATGCAACCCTTGATCATATAATAATGAGATGTAACATGCCAAGACAGAATGCAGTGTGGTGTAAAACTTCTGATACAAAATGAGTGAGCTAACTACACTTAACGTATGAATTCTAATGCATGCAGTCTATTCTTATATGAGAATGGAATGCAAGATGAAAAATGACACTACATACAAGAGAGCAAATCAGATTGGAAAGATGAGCATGGGACAATTTCCATCACAAGTGGCTTATATACAAAGGGAAGCCATTTATTGTCAGAAGTTGTTAAGAGCAGATTTTCAAGGGTTTTGAAAACATTCACAAGCCATTCAGGAGTTGACATTTCCATTGCAGAACTCTTCACTTCAACAAGGATCAATTTTAGAAATTTTTGAAGGAATTCATCATGAGCATGTTGCATGTTCCAATTGGAGTTCACTCATTCAATACTCATTTCAACTTGTTTAGCTAGCAAGACCCCCTTTGACAAAGACATGAATCTCAGAAAAAATTTAATAAAAGCATCAGAAAAATTCTTTCAAGGCCAAACAATCAATTTCTTCCAGTTCTGGTACAAGGCGAAGAACTTTGGTCCAAGAACCAACTCACGCATAGTGAGAGTTTCCAGGTGAAGATAATCCACTTTTTCACTACTCAGTATTTGATATACCAGATACTCAATTAAGCTTAAATATGCTCAAGCAATCAGATTGAAGGATGTTCAAAGGTCAACATAAAGTTCAAGATTTTAGTTTCAATCAACCAATAAGCAAGTTGTCACAGCAGAATGGAGAATGACAGTTCAAGTTGAATCAATACCTGTCATCCTAAAATGTCACCAAGTGACAAAAGACCATTGCATGAACTGACGAGGTTGAATTACCTTAGTTTAGATGACAAGATCGAAGGCCTTCATGCACTAAGATTGCTAACTCCACGGCGGTTAGTACTTCAAATTTTACTTTTCATACCTTTGTCTTGAGAATCTATTTTGATCCAAGCCTTCCACCATGTCTTGGGTACATACTTCAACACGTACAAGACTTTCACCACCTTGCACTTGAGTCGATCGTGGAAGTTGTTCTACATAAAGTAGCACATCTTCTTGTAGCAACTTGAGAGGGTTCTCATCATTTTCATCCTTGCAAGGTATTCTTCCAGTTGATTCAAGCTTGGACATGACTAGCCCATCATCATTTGGATTTTAAGAGTATAATATGCATCCAAAGACAGAAAGGTTTGATTTGTAAAATTTGATTCAAATTTAGTAATAATGACATGACAAATAATTTTAACAACCAACACCCCTAGACAGCTCTAGATGCAATGCATGACTCATGTGTGATCCTAAATGTTAATGCCATAAGATGAATGTTTTTGTTCCTCCTTAGTGTGTGCATAAATGCAAGATATTCAGTTACCATCCAATGCCATATGCAGCCTGTAACTAACTGACTCATAGTACCGGGCGGAGAACTTAGATCCGAAGATCACCTCACGCGTAGTGATAGCTTTCAGACTAGCGAAACCTGCCCTTCCACATGTCACCATTTGATATACTATATAGTCAAGCGCAGTGAAGGTAGGAGGATTGCTATGCATTATGACATGAATTCATAATGTTCAACTTATGCATGACAGAGTATGAAAGTGTATGCAAACTCAATATGTGTAGTGAAATCATGATCATGAGAATCTTCAAGCTCTCCTACAACAAAATGCTATATGACAAGTGATATATGCACAAATATACAAACAACTATGAATGGAATGTATGTATGGACATATGCAAGACTACATGACTAAAAGACTCAAAATGAATCAAGGCCTTATGCAGTCACTGGTGAGAGTAGGAGAGATATCACCTGAGCTTCCAAATTTTAGTTTTTGATTTTTTCTTCAAACCTAACTTATGCCACTGGGCCCGAGTGCCTTACCTTCTTGACGAAGATAGATTTCATGTTTTATATTCCCAAGGCACACCTGTAAAACAGATTTCTCATTTGTCATTCTTAGGTACCCAAATTCTTTTGGGTCCTTGTGGGTTAGCAGCAACATTTGCACATGGTTTCCACTTTTTGACAGTATTCAAATTATCATTTTTTATTAAGGGATAACCATGCATCGACTTACAATCATGTTTAGTATGCCCAGATTCACCACAATGGAGACAACACACAGAAGACATTTTCCCATGTGGTCTCTTTGCATGAATATAAGATTTCTCAAATTTATTTCTCCCAAATGAAACCTTTTTTGCATTTTTGAATTCACTCATTTTCTTGCATGCTCTCAAATTATCATTCTTCATAATGAAACAATCATGCATGGCATGACCAAATTTACCACAGTAAAAATATGAGAGTTTCTTCCAAGGTGATTGTGTGTGTGTGGCAGAAATTTGTTCAACAAGCATGGAAGTGCTTCCAGCATTTTTGGATTCTTGATGCAAGCTGATTTTCTTTGTGGATGCATGTGCGTGTGCAACATGATTTCTCTTTTTCAGATTTTCATTTGATCTTTTTATTATCTGTGAAGAAGATTATTTTAGGGACCCATTTGATGTGCTGACTATGTTTGAACTGTGCACAAAAGATGTATAAACTTTATTTTCAAACTTCTTTTTGTTCACAGGATTAAAACCCAGCCCTTCCCTTTGAAAATTCACTTTCGTCCCCAATAATTTGTCTAAGTTTTCTTGACCATTCACAAATCTAGACATTGAAACATTCAAGTCAAGAATTTCAGATTGAAGAGATGCAATGTGTAATTTATAGGAAACCATCTTATTTTTATAGGAATTGACTTATTCATGTAAAGTAGCATTGATGGTTTTATGACTTTCAATTTCTTGCAACAAAGCATGCACTTTTTCAGATTCATCATTATTCATAAATTTTCCTTTTTCAAGAGCAAGCAATCTTTCAGAAATAGTTTTATTCAATTCCTTCAGTTTCTCATTTTCCATTTCAAGATTTTTATCATGAGCAAACTCATTTTGACCATTGCTCATAAGACTAACACTCTCTCTCATCTCTTTGTTTCGATTTCTCAAGAAAGAAATTTGATCTTTGTGAATTTCAATGTCGAACACATGACCATCAATCAATTCTTTCAAGTGTGAGCATTCTTTACATGGAGAATCACATTTATTTTATCCAACATTCTTTTTCAATTTTTTATTTTCAGACTTAACCCTCTCATATTTATCAGCAAGCTCATCATATGCAATCAATAACTCCTCATAGCTAAATTCATCTTCATTATCAGAATCAGAATTTACCTTTGAGCTTGATTCAACTTGTTGATCACTCCCTTGATCACTCGTGCCTGCCATAAGATATTGGTCTTCATGCTCTTCCCGAACTTTGGTTAAGCCAACCAAGATATCCTTCGCGGATCTGCAGTGGGAGATAAAAGGGAAATGATTAGAATCAACTGCAGCAATAAGCAAATTTAGAACTAAACAATTTTGATCATGTTTAAGCTTTTGATTTGTAGTCCAGACATTTTTATCTTTAGGCAATTCATAAGGACCATGTGAAATAAGCTTCCATAGCTTTGGGTCATATGAGTTGACAAGACTACACATTTTACCCAACCACAAATCGAAATTGCAACCATCAAACACCGGTGGAGAATTCAAAGTGTACATAATGGTAGTCATTGATCTGGACCACTCTAGATCGTAAGATCTATGAAATTAGAGCCTTGGCTCTGATACCAATTGAAGTCCCGTGATCAATGACACCCAAGAGGGGGGTGAATTGGGTGTTTACAAATTTTACTAAAAACTTTTGGCCTTTTTGTAATATGTGATATAAAGCTAATCAATAGTTTCAAAACTGTTGGTTCATAAATGAGATTTGTCTAACTTAATTAGATGATGATGTAGATTATGTAGGATATACGTGGATAAATCCGGAATCACAAATACACTAACACTCACATAGAATGAAGGTAGAGGAAATGGATCAAACCACACAATTCAAACCATACTGCACAGCAATTTTTAAGGTGGTTCAGATGCAACGACGGCAATCCTACGTCCACCCCTCACCAAACCCGGTGAGGCTTCACTCGAGGACAAATCCCCAAACGGAGACAACGCTCCAACCACACACGCAGGACGATGCCTGCACACACACACGGGGACGCGCCCCAACCCATACACGGAGACAAGCTCCAACACACACACACAAACATGGAGATGAACTCCAACACGATCCGACAACCGGATCAACAAGACACACACACGCTGCGACAAGTGCAGCAAACGACACACTAAAATAACTGGATCTAAGTAGATCCACACACACACACACGTAGATCTAGGAAGATCTACGCACACACGAATCAAATAGGACACACACACAACCATGGATCCAACAACGATCCACACACACAAAAGTTTTTGCAGTTTATACAAAACACGAATATGAACTTAAAACACAATAAGGCACAGTTTAGAAATCCCCTGATTTGGGTTCCCTTGAATGCATGCTGCGGGGTTGAGAATGGATGAAGAACACTTGCTGCACTGAGTACTGTTCACGGCTATAGTACCCTTCTTCTTCACTTGGACAATCCTTGTATCTCCTTGATGCTTGTGAGCTTGTTCTCTTCCTTTGAGATTGCTGACTTCAACCGGAGCTAGAGTACCTTCAGATGATGCTTGAATGGCTCCTTCTTCCTTGTAGCATCCTTCTTCTTCTTCTCTTTATAGGCTCCTTGGTTGATAGGCTCTCCTTCGATCTCTTCTTGTTGGATGCTTGCTTCTTCAGCTCATAGGAGGATGAAGGCTTCAAGAAGGATCTTGGATCTTCAGCTGCTAGATGGAACTTGATTCACGGACTACTGTTCATGCTACAGTCGCACTACTCCTCCTTCTTCTCTTTGACAGCCTCCTCTTGATCTCCTCTTGAATCCCCTTGGATTGATTAGGGTTGTGGCTTCAATGAGATGTTTTATATCTCTTAAAAGGTCCATAGACAAGCTCCAGACCAGATCCACAAATCATGGTGGATTGGGTGTCTTTAGTATTAAACAAATGGGTGGAAAGACCACTCCTCGAGCTTGAAACAAAAGTCAACAAAAGGGGCAGTTCGAGGCTGGCGGTCGACCTACAGAGGCTAGCGGTCGACCGTCATTGGCCGTCCTGTAGCCATTTGGCTACTGGGAAAATAGGTCGACCGCTAGCTCCTGGCGGTCGACCGCCAGGTTCACAGGTTGCCAATTTTCTGTTCTGTGATTTCAGGTCGATCGCCAAGGGTCCACAGGTCGACCGCCAGTCTCCAAACCTGCAAAAGTCAAGTGTTAGCTCACTTGAAACTATCCATTGGTTCGATACTTGAAAAAGGGCTTGTGTTATAGTTCATTACAAGTTTGTTTAGACTCGATTTAACACATGGAATGATTCATGAACACAAGTTTGAAAAGGAGTGAATCTTGATGGTTTAAAGCATGAAGCTTCGTTTTAATACAAGGTAGGAGTCTCACCAATGGTTCTTGACAGTAAATGACATATACCACCTATTTTGGATTGTAGGGAAGTAGAGTTTTGGTTCACCAGGTGACGGCCATGAGTTTGAACCTGCATGCAAGATAGTTAGGTTAATTGCATACTTGTTGACATTAAAGAGGTTATGAAACCTCTTGGCTCTTGTAAAACCAACATGTGCAACCAGCATAAACAATAAGATGAATGAACACAATCATCAAGAACATGTGTAATCAACCATACATTTAGTTATCATCACGTAATCACACATTAAGTTTAGTTATCATCAAAACACAACTTAACAATTACAACAATCATCAAAACCATAACTCAACACCTTCAACCAGCATGACATCTTCAATGCAACAGGTAGTACACTTACCTACCTTACCTGTCCTGACAATCTTACCCTTTGTGTTGCTACCAAAGGTGACAAGGCCTCCATGTTTCTCTGTCAGCATGCAGAACTTGGCCTTATCTCCTGTCATATTCCTGGAGCAGCCACTATCCAAGTACCACAGATTGTTCTTGGCTGCTAGGCATACCTGCACACACAATCAGGTAGAGAATTTTGGAACCCAAGTCTAATTGGGCTCCTGAGCAGATGAACTAGAAGCAAAGCAAGAAAGTAAACTTTTTGGAATCCACATTTGTTTAAAAGAATTTTGTTTAGTGGATGCTCTAGATTTCATTTTTTTGTGTTTCTTCTTATTTGCACCAGCAGGATTATTTACAGATTTGTTGCTTCTGTGCCAGTGCCTTTGCCAGGGTGTATTCACGAAACTTTGGCCATAGTAATCTTTGGGCTGGCTGAAGAAATGTTGGTTCCTAGGTGTCCAATTGCCATACCCACCAACCCAATTTCTGGTGTAAGGTCTATAAGACTGTGTAGCCTGATGTCCATGACCTGTAAACCTTCCCTGAGTCCTAGTCCACCCTGACCTATTTGGATAGGTTGCCTGTGCAGTGTAGTAGGATTGGGCTCTAGATTGGTAGAAATGGTTGGGTTGTGCTCTAAATGCATTCTGTCTCCCCTGCACCTTGGACCCTGCTGACCTATTCACAGGTGTGTATTGGGTCTTCTTCTGAGATGGTGGTGGTGGTGGAGACTTGGTGACCTTAACATGGGGTTTATGTGCATGTGTAGGCTGACCCCTAACCTGAGACTGAGCATTAGAATTTTGCTTGGATGTACCAGCTCTACTAGACTCACATATCTTTTGTTTCCCCTTCTCCTCAGCACTGGGCTTCTTCAGATTTATAGTTTTATTCACAGAAATTCTTGAATTCATGTTAATCACAGGTCCTTTCTCTTTTTATGCGACAAATGAAATAGTCTTCATTCTAAAACTTTTTGTTGCACTAGAATTAAATCCAAGGCCCTCTTTCCTGAAGTTGACTTTTGACCCTAACAAAGCATTTAGGTTGTCTGAACCTTGGGTCATTTTCTCAATAATTTTCAGCTTGTCCTCATTATCTTTCTGAATATCTTCAATGGATTTCTTCAGTTTGGTGTTCACACTTAGGACAGCTTCATATTTTTCACTCACAATTTTCATCTCACTCTCATATTCCTGTATTTTCAATTTCCATTCATCAGTTTCTTTTTCTAACCTCTCATTATCTTCTTTAGAGGCTTTTAACTCATGCTTGATTTCTTCTATTTCAGAGCATATGAGTTTCAGCTTATTTTTCTCAGATTCAAGACATGCAATTTTATCAATTAGAGTTGTGTCATTTTGCATGAAATTTATCTTTCTTCTTAGATGCCTATTTTCCTTTCTGATATCATCTTCTTTATCAGCTATGTCATGATAGGCATCTACCCAATCAGCAATAGTGAAATTATCAAATCGAGAGGATACCTCATCTGAGTCTTCCTCTCTATCTTCAGAGCTTGTTGCCATAAGGCAAATGGGCTTTTCAGCTTCACCCTCACTGTCTGAGCTACTGCTGAATGAGCCTTCGTCCTCATCACTCCAGGTACTCACCATGGCTTTCCCTTTAGTGTTCTTTCTCTTGGACTTGTCCTTGTGCTTCTGGTTCTCTGGACAATCAGCTTTCAGATGGCCGGCCTTCCTGCATTGGTAACATGTATTAGTTTCAGTTTTCTTTGCATGATTATATTTATACCTTGTATCCCGTCGGCCGCCACCATGGTTCCTTCAGCTGAATCACCTTCCTTCTTTCCTGAGGAACCGCCTGAATTCCCTGGTAATCATTGCCATATCATTACGTTCTATATCTTCTCCAGTCAGGCTCTCCTCGAATGATGATCCACTAGAGCTGGATCGGCTAGATTTGTTGGCACCAGCTTTCAGAGCAATTGGTTTCTTCTTCTTCTCAGCTTCCTCTATCTTTGGCAGATTTATTTCATACTCCATCAGTGAACCAATTAACTCATCTGCCCTGGTGTTGCGCAGATCCCTTGACTCTTCCATCACAGTAGCTTTGGTGTGCCAAACATGAGTCAGGGAACGCAGAATCTTCCTTACTATATCATATTCTATTTGTGTCTTCCCAAGACCTCTAAGACCGTTAGTAATGATTGTCAATCGAGCGTACATCTCCTTGATGGTCTCGTTGGGCTTCATCTTGAAGGCTTCATACTCTGACACTAGGAAATTCACCTTCATCTCTCTAACCTGAGAAGTCCCTTCATGGATAACTTCCAGCGCATCCCACATCTCCTTAGCTGAACTGCAAGCCGATACACGAGAAAATTCTGTGGGGTGCAGAGAGCACTGGATAGCATTTATGGCACTCCAGTTCAGAGTGGACCTTCTGATCTCTTCCTTGGTCCAGACATCCTCGTTACGGGACAACTCATAATGTCCCTTACTGACTACCTTCCAAATCTCGTAGTCTTTCGCCCTCAAGAAGACTTGCATACGGTTCTTCTAGTATGCATAATTCCATCCATCAAAGAAAGGGGGCTTGGTGGTTGAGTGTCCTTCAGCGATCATTCCTCTAGCATCCATCTGTGCCTTTCCTCTTCGGGCGGTAAGTCCCTGTAGAAGAGTTAGGCTCTGATACCAACTGTTATGTTAGATGGAAGCACTCTATCACCACGGAGAGTGGATCGAGAGGGGGGTGAATAGATCGATGGCCTAATTAAAACCAATATAAGGCTCTAATGCGGAATTAAAATGAGCAGTTGATGCCCCTGCGCCACCTTGCGCTATAGTTTGCAATGCCTGGGTAAGGCCGGCAACTGTTTCTTGCATACCATCCCAATCTACACGATGAGACATTTGTAAGATAAGGTACCTGAGAGAAAATAACAATTTGTTATTTCTCATGAAATTGGAATGAACAAAATAAATCTTAAAGCTAATTAATTATCTTATCCCGGGCTCTACCCACTTCTCACATGGGTATGGAAACTTCTTCCTTATTCATAGGTAGGGGCCCTTAAACCTTGGACTTATCCTATGACATGATTCCTTCTTCCTAAGTCCTGAGACTTAGGCTCTGATACCAACTTAACTGTCACACCCCGAGCCTTTATTACAGCGGAAGACTAACTCGGGGAGCGCGAACAGCCGGCATGGTAAGCCTCTTGCAAGCAAGAACGATCAGAGCGCGAGACAATCACACACATAAATGTAATTGCACAATATTTAGTCAAACTCCAACTTTATTTCATAAATGATTAATAGTCAAATACAAGTATTTTTCCATCATCTTTCACTCTACTAGACTCAAGAAATACGAAATTACATTGACTCGATCTAAACAATGTAGACTTCCTAAGTCTTCGCTCATTCTTTATTTACTCTCGGATCCGCTACTTGAACCTTCCGAATCCGAACCCGACTCACTTCCATTTCCTGAAAAAGATTGGAAATAGGTAATGAGTGTTATGTTAGATGGAAGCACTCTATCACCACATAGAGTGGATCTAGAGGGGGGTGAATAGATCGATGGCCTAATTAAAACCAATATAAGGCTCTAATGCGGAATTAAAATGAGCCGCTGATGAACAACTGAATGAGCACAATAATACCAGAACAAAGCAGATCATAGTGATTGCGGACCTAAGCAATCATCTACTATGATACGAACGGTTGAACTGAAATCACAAGAACCACAAGGCAATCACACAGTAGATAGCAATTTTAAGGTGGTTCGATCTCAACCCAGAGATCTACGTCCACCCCACACTCCAACTAGAGTGTGGATTCCGCTGACTCACAGCTTGAACCGCTGGACAATACAGCTTATCCTACAACCGCTGAGCTTTACAGCTTGTTGTCTGAGACCAAGGCTCACCCGCTGAGGATTACAGCTTCACCTGTCTAGTGGAATCCTCCATTGCAACCGCTGGGGATTACAGCTTACCCGTCCAGAGGCAGCACCTCTGCAAATGCTGACTCACAGCTTGAAAACAAGAGTTCGAAAAACAAAAATAGAAACATATGAAAATAAGAAAGCCCAGAAGGGAATATAGCTCTCAATGAGCAAAACTCAGCACTGGTATCTGAACCAAGAGTCTGAGTAACAACCTCTCAAATAAACTCTCTCAACTCATCTCTCTCAATCTTCTCTTCTTTCTCTTTTCCTTCTCTCTACTTTTCTTCTCTGTGGATCTCGGTGGCTCTCTGCTGCTACAGCTTTTTCTGCTCGAGCTTCACCTCTTCGATCAGCCTTCTTCTGAGGAAGAAGACTTCCTTTTATAGCTGCAGCAAGCAAGAGGGCGTGTGGCTTCCACATTTCCCGCCCAGAGCACCTTGATCACGTGGCAGCATCCAGGCTCATTGTTGTACACGTGTCACTATCCTGGCACTCCTATTATCCTCGGATCACGTGCCATTCTTAATCTTCTCGACAGGGTACCTGTCAATCAGTCGAAGAAACTTATCAGTTTAAGGTTGAAACCTTGTACAGACTTTATAGTATGTAATGTGCAGACATTGTATAGACTTGCTGAAGTGTAATGCAGTGTGCACAAGGTGAAGTATGCACAACAAAAACTGAATGCACAAACATGCCGTCGACCATTGTACAGACTTCATGTTCACTATGCAGACGTTGTACAGACATGCTAATGCGTTAATGTAGAATGCATCAAGCAAAGTGTATACATTGAAGATGAATGCATAGACGTGCCGTCAACAGATGTGTGGACTTGGTGTACATGCGACAATAGTGTATAGACATTGCAGACTTGTGCAGACTTGCCAGTGTATGGACTTGGTGAGCATGCAGCACACAATGTGCAGACTTCGTGCAATGCATGAAGAAGCAATGTATAGACTTGGCATGAAATGTGCAACCAATGTACATACTTTGCAATGCCTAGTGTTAAGGCATGAGAGCACAATGCATCATGTATAGACTATGCGATATGCAACCAGACGATGTCTAGACTTTGATAAATTGATGCACACCAAAAAGATGACTCTTTCCTAGGCATCAGATTCAGAACGGATGCCCATATTGATGGGCATCAAATTTCAAGCATAATAGAATGTATAGACTTTCTACGGCATCAAGGCAACCATGATGATGTGCAATGTTCAGACTTGACAATATATGAAGAACATATGCTGTACAGACTTCGAATCAATAGATGCACGATGTACAGACTTTGCATGAGATGCTAGACATTGTACAGACTTGGAGACAATGCATGCTGCAATGTATAGACTTAGCATATGCATGAGACGCTAAGTGAGACGGTGCATGTATAGGCTTGAATGAGACACAGCATAAGACGCTGAACAGCCAAGGATGTATAGACTTAGCATGAGACGCTAAGTTAGACGGACGATGTATAGACTTTACCGATGCAGACTTAGTCCGATGTACAGACTTTGCATTTGATGTACAGACTAGCTGGTCAAACAGACAAAAACTCTGTACAGACTTTGAATCAACGGATGTATAGACTTTGCTCAGTTCAGCTGGTGGATGTACAGACTTGAGATGAATGCTTGAACAAGCCAATGTACAGACTTGACCAGCACAGAAACGCTAAGAGAGACGCTGATAGGCTGTACAGACTTCAGCGTGCATACATGCCATTTGAATGTATAGACTTGTGTTCTAAACGATGCACAAACACAACACAAAGTAATGTATAGACTCTACGTGCATGCTTCAATGCAATGTATAGACTTTGAGTGTGTTGACTTGTGTGTGTGTGCAATGTGTGGACCTGTGTGTGTGTGCATGACGATGTATAGACTCTGACTGCATGGAACACATAGATAATCTGATAAAGACAGTTTCATCAAAACATAAACAGTTGCCAATCAATCAAAACAAGATGTTGCCAATGAAGTAAAACTTATTATCATCATCATCAACACAGAGGAGTCACAACAATCTCCCCCTTTTTGATGATGGCAACACCCTATCATATAGAATAGCAGCATCCTGTCATACAGATGTATTTTTGATGAAAAACATGATTTGTTAGTCAGATTTGTCATGCAGATGCTATGAATGCATGCTAAGAAATGAAAACTAACTCCATGCTAACAAGATCTCCCCCTTTGCTAAAATATGATGCATACACTCCCCCTGGAATTCAATAACAGACATATATTCTCCCCCTTTGCCATCAGTAAAGAGGAGGGAAAGAAATTACAAGGGAAGGAACAAGAGAAATCATCTGACTGGCATTCTGAACAAGTAGTTCAGGAATAAGCATTCGAGGCACAGAGTCTTCTGTCATATGAATTTAGAAACTGCTTTCAGATAGAGTTCTGGTTTAAAGATTATAAAATTTAGAGTTCATGCACTACATTCATTGGATAAGTTTGCTGTGCATGATAAAAGCAATAAACCAGAATCACATTTGAGCATGCGAGATTCAGTTTCAAAGTATCTTACTTTCTTAGACTCAGTAAAAAAAATTGTTAAGAGATACCATGTCATGTATTGAAATTAAACAATTTGGCATACTTGAATTTTCTTTTGAAGGAACAACATTTTCAATTTTATTTTATTAAGGGCATTCAGCTACCATTTGTCTTTTTACGTAAGCGTACACGTTTATCAGACGCCAGTACCCCTAGATACTCAACATAATGAACCATTCTACCTATGATCACATTCAATAGAACTGATTTACACCTTTTTGTGTGAGGGTACACGTTTATCAGACGCCAGTTACCCCCAGGTACTCAGTGAAACCACCCTACTGTTTTGATCATTTATACATAGATAACTGATACACCTCATGACTTAAGTATTGTCCATTTCTTTGATGGATCACTCAATTTCTCAGTGATTTACTAGTCATTACTCAGCCAAAATTATTTTTCAAATATTTTTCAAGATTTTCAACATTTTTTTAGCTGTCCGTTATTTGTTTCAGAATGACTTGTTTAAGGACAATACATATACTTAGCCTTCTCTAACAGGATTTCAGGTGAGTTTTCAGATTTCAGATACAATTAACTTTGTCTGACATGTAATGAAATAGGGGTTGAGAGCTTCATCAATTATTAGCATTCTTATTTTCTGATTGCAATCTTTAAACTCTAAAGATTATACAATTTAAACCATTAAGTCAGTCTTTAAGCAATTAAAATTCTTATAAGAGAAGAGGTATGTTTTCTATTGCTTAAACATTAGAACTGACTAATAGATTGCCATATTGTCAGACTCAGCTCATCAGGATCAAGGGGTTTAATGAAATCAAGAGAGACACGGATTTGAGTTTCAATGAAGTTGATGACCTCTCTAGATTACATAAAACACTCCCCCTGTCTCTATGCATGTAGTTATGATATGCATGTTATGCAATGAATATGTCATGAAGAATGTGGATGTGATGCATGCAAGGTTTGATCCATTATTCAACTGCCACAGAATTTTATTCAGACACACAAGTTTAAAACGAGATATTCAAACCAACTGAATTCTATTCATCATGCTGAAATTTACACAAGCCAAGTTCTCTTCTAAGAAATTTGAACCTTTCATTCCCTAGTGGCTTAGAAAAGATATCAGCAATTTATTTTTCAGTTTCAATGAAATTTAGTTCAATTTCCTTTTTAGTAACAGCATCTCTAAGAAAATGGTGTTTGATCTCTATGTGCTTAGTCCAAGAATGATGAACATGATTTTTTGCTAAACATATGGCACTAGTAATATCACACAAAATTGGAATACATTCCAGTTTTATTTGATAATCAGCCAGTTGGTGCTTGATCCAAAGTACTTGGGCTGCATAGTTACCAGCTACAACGTATTCAACTTCAGCTGTGGACAAAGCTACAGTGTGTTGCTTCTTAGATGCCCAAGTTACTAGACAGCCACCAAGGAATTGACAGTAGCCACTAGTGCTCTTTCTCTCTACTCGACACCCAGCATAGTCTGCATCAGTGTAGGCTAGAAGTTCTAACTCACACTTGGCAGGATACCAAAGACCAAGCTCTTGGGTGCCTAGTAGATACCTAAAAATCCTTTTCACAGATTTAAGATGTGACTCTTTAGGACTAGCCTGAAATCTATAGCATAAACACACTGCAAACTGAATATCAGGCCTAGATGCTGTAAGATATAGAAGGGATCCGATCATACCTCTATATAGCTTTTAGTCCACTGGTTTACCTTGAGGATCTTCATCTAAGCTGGTCGAGGTACCCATTGGAGCAGCTATTTCTTTGAGGTTGTCCATCTTGTATTTCTTCAGTAAATCCCTTATGTACTTGGACTGAGAGATGAAGGTTCCATCTTTTGACTGTGTCACCTGCAGTCCAAGAAATAATTTGAGCTCGCCCATTGAGCTCATTTCAAACTCATTAGTCATAATCTGAGAAAACTCCTCACACAGTTTAGGGTTAGTTGACCCAAAAACAATGTCATCCACATAAATTTGAATAATAAGAATATCTAAATGACTTACCTTAGTGAACAAGGTTTGATCAACTACACCTCTTGTGAAGTTCTTATCTGTGAGGAATTTGCTCAACCTGTCATACCAAGCTCTAGGAGCTTGCTTAAGACCATAGAGAGCTTTACGAAGTTTATAAACATGATTGGGGAAGTCTAAACATTCAAAGCCAGGAGGCTGCCTCACATAGACATCCTCACTTATTTCCCCATTCAGAAAAGTAGATTTTACATCCATCTGCTGAAGATTTATTCCTAGGGAACATGCATGAGCGAATAAAATTCTGATTGCTTCTAACCTGGCTACAGGGGCAAAAGACTCTTCAAAGTCTATTCCAAATTCCTGATTATACCCCTGAGCTACAAGTCTGGCCTTATTCTTAATCACATTCCCTGATTCATCAGTTTTATTTTTGAAGACCTATTTAGTCCCTATGACTGTCTCATGATCAGGAGGTGGGACCAAGTGCCACACCTTATTCCTGTCAAATTGATTAAGCTCTTCATGCATGGCATTAATCCAATGCACATCCTTGAGAGCACAGTCAATGGACTTGGGTTCTACCTGTGATACAAAAGCATATGCATTCAGTTCATTTTGAATCTAGTCCTAGGAGGGTCATGCAAATTGCCAATCACATTATCTACATGATGATCTTTTAGATATCTAATGTTGACAATTTCATCATCATGATTTTCATTTACCTCCCCCTGAACTGTAGGCTCTTCTCCAATATGCTCTTCATTTTCTTCCTCATCTTCGGATTTGTCTGCAGGGTTCCCTTCTTTCAGACTATCACCATTGTCTTCATTCCTGTATTGACCATCATTAGTCTTTACCAAAGATTCATCAAAGACAATATGTGGAGATTCTTCAACAGATTTGGAATTCAGATTATACACTCTATATGCCCGGGTGTTTTCAGGATAACCAAGAAAAATTCCTGGTTCACCTTTAGGTTCAAATTTATCAAGGTCTCTTTTATCATTTATGTGAATAAAGCATTTGCAACCAAAAACCTTGAAATGAGCAATTGAAGGTTTCTTACCCTTTATGATCTCATAAGGTGTTTTCTGGGTAGAAGGTCTTACCATAGCTCTGTTAATTACATAACATGCAGTATTTACAGCTTCAGCCCAGAACTTCCTTGGCAGACCACCTTCAACCAAGAGTGTTCGACCCATCTCCACTAGGGTTCTGTTTCTCCTCTCCACAACTCCATTCTGCTCGGGTGTTCTTGGTGAGGAGAACTTGTGATGAATTCCATTTGTCCTGCAGAAATCATCAAACTGTGAGTTTTCAAACTCACCTCCATGATCAGTTAAAATATTTTCAATTTTCTGGTTTATTTTAAGATAGAACTCCTGAAATTATGTGAATGCATCACTTTTATGTGATAAGAAATATACCCAAGTGTACCTAGAGAAGTCATCTACCATGACAAATCCATACTTCCTCCTGATATGCTGACAGACCTGGTTGGCCCAAAAAGGTCCATGTGTATCAGCTCATATGGTTTAGAAGACAGATTTTCTATTCTAGATTTGAATGACTACCTAGTTAACTTGGATTGAGTACATGCATCACAGAGTTTATTTTCTTTCTTAAAAGAAACTTCAGGAAGTCCTCTAACCATGCTATGCTTATTCAGTTTATGTAATACTGTGTAACTAGTATGGCCTAACCTACGATGCCATAAGAATGCTAAGTCCTCTCTGCTGGCAGTAAGGCATAGGTTAGAATGTTGTATATCATCTAAGTCTATCATGTAAGTATTATTTATTCTTTTACCAGAAAATTTAACAATTTCAGAATCAGGTTCAAAAACTTTACATCATTAGAGTCAAAAAGAACTTTATATCCTTTATCACATAGCTGGCTGATACTAAGTAAATTATATGCTAAACCTTCTGAAGTCCCGTGATCAATGACACCCAAGAGGGGGGTGAATTGGGTGTTTACAAATTTTACTAAAAACTTTTGGCCTTTTTGTAATATGTGATATAAAGCTAATCAATAGGATCAAAACTGTTGGTTCACAAATGAGATTTATCAAACTTAATTAGATGATGATGTAGATTATGTAGGATATACGTGGATAAATCCGGAATCACAAATACACTAACACTCACGTAGAATGAAGGTAGAGGAAATGGATCAAACCACACAATTCAAACAAAACTACATAGCAATTTTTAAGGTGGTTCAGATGCAACGACGGCAATCCTACGTCCACCCCTCACCAAACCCGGTGAGGCTTCACTTGGGGATAAATTCCCAAACGGAGACAACGCACCAACCACATACGCAGGACGACGCCTGCACACACACACGGGGACGCGCCCCAACCCACACACGGAGACAAGCTCCAACACACACACACACACGGAGATGAACTCCAACACGATCCGACAACCGGATCAACAAGACACACACACGCTGCGACAAGTGCAGCAAACCACACACTAAAATAACTGGATCTAAGTAGATCCACACACACACACACGTAGATCTAGGAAGATCTACGCACACACGAATCAAATAGGACACACACACAACCACGGATCCAACAACGATCCACACACACACAAGTTTTTGTAGTTTATACAAAACACGAATATGAACATATAAAACAATAAGGCACAGTTTAGAAATCCCCTGATTTGGGTTCCCTTGAATGCATGCTGCGGGGTTGAGAATGGATGAAGAACACTTGCTGCACGGAGTACTGTTCACAGCTACAGTACCCTTCTTCTTCACTTGGACAATCCTTGTATCTCCTTGATGCTTGTGAGCTTGTTCTCTTCCTTTGAGATTGCTGACTTCAACCGGAGCTAGAGTACCTTCATATGATGCTTGAATGGCTCCTTCTTCCTTGTAGCATCCTTCTTCTTCTTCTCTTTATAGGCTCCTTGGTTGATAGGCTCTCCTTCGATCTCTTCTTGTTGGATGCTTGCTTCTTCAGCTCATAGGAGGATGAAGGCTTCAAGAAGGATCTTGGATCTTCAGCTGCTGGATGGAACTTGATTCATGGACTACTGTTCATGCTACAGTAGCACTACTCCTCCTTCTTCTCTTTGACAGCCTCCTCTTGATCTCCTCTTGAATCCCCTTGGATTGATTAGGGTTGTGGCTTCAATGAGATGTTTTATATCTCTTAAAAGGTCCATAGACAAGCTCCAGACCAGATCCACAAATCATGGTGGATTGGGTGTCTTTAGGATTAAACAAATGGGTGGAAAGACCACTCCTCGAGCTTGAAACAAAAGTCAACAAAAGGGGCAGTTCGAGGCTGGCGGTCGACCTACAGAGGCCAGCGGTCGATCGTCATTGGCCGTCCTGTAGCCATTTGGCTGCTGGGAAAATAGGTCGACCGCTAGCTCCTGGCGGTCGACCGCCAGGTTCAGAGGTTGCCAATTTTCAGTTCTGTGATTTCAGGTCGACCGCCAAGGGTCCACAGGTCGACCGCTAGTCTCCAAACCTGCAAAAGTCAAGTGTGAGCTCACTTGAAACTATCCATTGGTTCGATACTTGAAAAAGGGCTTGTGTTATAGCTCATTACAAGTTTGTTTAGACTCGATTTAACACATGGAATGATTCATGAACACAAGTTTGAAAAGGAGTGAATCTTGATGGTTTAAAGCATGAAGCTTCGTTTTAATACAAGGTAGGAGTCTCACCATTAGTTCTTGACAGTAAATGACATATACCACCTGTTTTGGATTATAGGAAAGTAGAGTTTTGGTTCACCAGGTGACGGCCATGAGTTTGAACCTGCATGCAAGATAGTTAGGTTAATTGCATGCTTGTTGACATTAAAGAGGTTATGAAACTTCTTGGCTCTTGTAAAACCAACATGTGCAACCAGCATCAACAATAAGATGAATGAACACAATCACTAAGAACATGTGTAATCAGCCATACATTTAGTTATCATCACGTAATCACACATTAAGTTTAGTTATCGTCAAAACATAACTTAACAATTACAACAATCATCAAAATCATAACTCAACAATCTCCCCCTTTTTGATGATGATAAACTTATTGATGATGACAAACTTAATGATGATATATTGATGATGACAAACTTAATGATGATATACAATGGAAAGGTACAGATGTTCTTCTTAGTTCTCCTCCTCCTGTCACACACAATCATCAATTTCTCTCCCCCTTTGACATAATTAAAAAGCGGGATAATGCAAACCTTTCTCCCCCTGTGACGTGATCAATAATATCAACAAAGCTTGAAGAAGCCAAACAAGGAAGATCAAACTGATCTCCCTTGGAAACAGCAATAGCCCATCTTATCAATACAGAAGAAGCAACAGTAAATCATGGACCGACAAATCAATATAAGTCCAATTAGAGGAGGCCAATTGCTTATTATTCTCAGAAATCAATATGATACCATCCAAAGCGATTACAGTCAAACATGAGCCAGTGTAGGAAGATGATCACAAAATAAGGTGTTCAGCATGATAGCATTCAAAATCTAGAGCCCATGGCAGATTTTCACACAAACAAGAGCAGGAGGACATATCAAAATCATTTTCTTTGATTTTCAAATTTTTAATTTTTACATTTTCTATTTAAATGCATGAAGCTATGTATATGCAGATGATGACTCATGAAGTGCACACAAAGTAATCAAACAGTTACATATAAACATACATGCAATCTCCCCCGTACATATATGAGAGGGGAATGGGTATATTAAGGATGCAAGAGAGTCATGCTCACCAGAATGCACATGTGTAGCACATGGGAGATCGTGCAATCATATAGGAGATTCATGCAATTGCTGATGCAGTCAATCAATTTTCTGAATACATATTAAATCAAATTTCTAGATGTGTAGGTGAGGAACATGAAGGACGATAGTTGCAATATGGATATTCAGATTTTCAGATAAACACAATGAGACATTTCACAGACTGCACTTCAATTTTTGAGAACAGCGTATTGGAGGCTTCGCTCTACCACAATGAGTTTTCACCATCATTTTTTTAACTCAACCAGAATCCCCGGTTACTCGAGTAGTATCACATGATAGGCAAAATTTTTCAAGAGTGATCAGGTTCAAAATGATTCCTTTTTACGCGAGTAGACGCATGGAGCTCATGCCAGAATCCCCGGTTACTCAGAATACTGAACCATCTCACTTCATTTTGAACAGAGGTACTAGTCCACACTTTTCAGATATGAACCACATCACGTCTCAGGTGACATGTGCCTAGTTTACTCAGTGAGACCAAGCATTGCTCTGCCGTTCATTTACCTTAGAGATTTTTCAATAAAGATAGGTAGGCAGCTTTTTCCTCAACTGTCTCTTCTACATACATACAGCAAGTTGAACATCTCGAGAGTGTTGAAAAGAAATTCATGTATCCTTATCTTTAACACTCATTTTCACATTTTGTGCATGAAGTGTGCGAATTTGATTCAGCATGTATACCGAAAATATCATGAACACATAACAAGGCTGCTCCCCCTAAATAGATGCACTTATGAAATATAAACTCCCCAGAGTGTACGACAAGAAACACTCCAACAATGACTCAAATGCAGCATTATTTATCAAGAGGACATAAGGCCATAGAAGTGCCAAGGAATGAGGGTGAATAGCATATAATATCAAGCAAGCACACAAGGGGAATGTATGCAACATGCAATGCAAATATGCAACTGATACCAATCAAAAGGATACCAATTGAATGAACTGAATGCGGCTAATGCATGAGTTCTAGTGCAATGCAATCCTTGATCATATAATAATGAGATGTAACATGCCAAGACAGAATGCAGTGTGGTGTAAAACTTCTGGTACAAAATGAGTGAGCTAACTACACTTAATGTATGAATTCTAATGCATGCAGTCTATTCTTATATGAGAATGGAATGCAAGATGAAAAATGACACTACATACAAGAGAGCAAATCAGATTGGAAAGATGAGCATGGGACAATTTCCATCACAAGTGGCTTATATACAAAGGGAAGCCATTTATTGTCAGAAGTTGTTAAGAGCAGATTTTCAAGGGTTTTGAAAACATTCACAAGCCATTCAGGAGTTGACATTTCCATTGCAGAACTCTTCACTTCAACAAGGATCAATTTTAGAAATTTTTGAAGGAATTCATCATGAGCATGTTGCATGTTCCAATTGGAGTTCACTCAGTCAATACTCATTTCAACTTGTTTAGCTAGCAAGACCCCCTTTGACAAAGACATGAATCTCAGAAAAAATTTAGTGAAAGTGCAATGTTTCTCTTATGACATGGGGCTAGCTGACAAGGAGCAAATAAAAGCATCAGAAAAATTCTTTCAAGGCCAAACAATCAATTTCTTCCAGTTCTGGTACAAGGCGGAGAACTTTGGTCCAAGGACCAACTCACGCATAGTGAGAGTTTCCAGGTGAAGATAATCCACCTTTTCACTACTCAGTATTTGATATACCAGATACTCAATTAAGCTTAAATGTGCTCAAGCAATCAGATTGAAGGATGTTCAAAGGTCAACATAAAGTTCAAGATTTTAGTTTCAATCAACCAATAAGCAAGTTGTCACAGCAGAATGGAGAATGACAGTTCAAGTTGAATCAATACCTGTCATCCTAAAATGTCACCAAGTGACAAAAGACCATTGCATGAACTGACGAGGTTGAATTACCTTAGTTTAGATGACAAGATCGAAGGCCTTCATGCACTAAGATTGCTAACTCCACGGCGGTTAGTACTTCAAATTTTACTTTTCATACCTTTATCTTGAGAATCCATTTTGATCCAAGCCTTCCACCATGTCTTGGGTACATACTTCAACACGTACAAGACTTTCACCACCTTGCACTTGAGTCGATCATGGAAGTTGTTCTACATAAAGTAGCACATCTTCTTGTAGCAACTTGAGAGGGTTCTCATCATTTTCATCCTTGCAAGGTATTCTTCCAGTTGATTCAAGCTTGGACATGACTAGCCCATCATCATTTGGATTTTAAGAGTATAATCTGCATCCAAAGACAGAAAGGTTTGATTTGTCAAATTCGATTCAAATTTAGTAATAATGACATGACAAATAATTTTAACAACCAACACCCCTAGACAGCTCTAGATGCAATGCATGACTCATGTGTGATCCTAAATGTTAATGCCATAAGATGAATGTTTTTGCTCCCCCTTAGTGTGTGCATAGATGCAAGATATTCAGTTACCATCCAATGCCATATGCAGCCTGTAACTAATTGACTCATAGTACCGGGCGGAGAACTTAGATCCGAAGATAACCTCACGCGTAGTGATAGCTTTCAGACTAGCGAAACCTGTCCTTCCACATGTCACCATTTGATATACTATATAGTCAAGGGCGGTGAAGGTAGGAGGATTGCTATGCATGATGACATGAATTCACAATGTTCAACTTATGCATGACAGAGTATGAAAGTGTATGCAAACTCAATATGTGAAGTGAAATCATGATCATGAGAATCTTCAAGCTCTCCTACAACAAAATGCTATATGACAAGTGATATATGCACAAATATGCAAACAACTATGAATGGAATGTATGTATGGACATATGCAAGACTACATGACTAAAAGACTCAAAATGAATCAAGGCCTTATGCAGTCACTGGTGAGAGTAGGAGAGATATCACCTGAGCTTCCAAATTTTAGTTTTTGATTTTTTCTTCAAACCTAACTTATGCCACTGGGCCCGAGTGTCTTACCTTCTTGACGAAGATAGATTTCATGTTTTATATTCCCAAGGCACACCTGTAAAATAGATTTCTCATTTGCCATTCTTAGGTACCCAAATTCTTTTGGGTCCTTGTGGGTTAGCAGCAACATTTGCACATGATTTCCACTTTTTGACAGTATTCAAATTATCATTTTTTATCAAGGGATAACCATGCATCGACTTACAATCATGTTTAGTATGCCCAGATTCACCACAATGGAGACAACACACAGAAGACATTTTCCCATGTGGTCTCTTTGCATGAACATAAGATTTCTCAAATTTATTTCTCCCAAATGAAACCTTTTTTGCATTTTTGAATTCACTCATTTTCTTGCATGCTCTCAAATTATCATTCTTCATAATGAAACAATCATGCATGGCATGACCAAATTTACCACAGTAAAAATATGAGAGTTTCTTCCAAGGTGATTGTGTGTGTGTGGCAGAAATTTGTTCAACAAGCATGGAAGTGCTAGCAGCATTTTTGGATTCTTGATGCAAGTTGATTTTCTTTGTGGATGCATGTGTGTGTGCAACATGATTTCTCTTTTTCAGATTTTCATTTGATCTTTTTATTATCTGTGAAGAAGATTATTTTAGGGACCCATTTGATGTGCTGGCTATGTTTGAACTGTGCACAAAAGATGTATAAACTTTATTTTCAAACTTCTTTTTGTTCACAAGATTAAAACCCAGCCCTTCCCTTTGAAAATTCACTTTCGTCCCCAATAATTTGTCTAAGTTTTCTTGACCATTCACAAATCGAGACATTGAAACATTCAAGTCAAGAATTTCAGATTAAAGAGATGCAATGTGTAATTTATAGGAAACCATCTTATTTTTATAGGAATTGACTTGTTCATGTAAAGTAGCATTGATGGTTTTATGACTTTCAATTTCTTGCAACAAAGCATGCACTTTTTCAGATTCATCATTATTCATAAATTTTCCTTTTTCAAGAGCAAGCAATCTTTCAGAAATAGTTTTATTCAATTCCTTCAGTTTCTCATTTTCCATTTCAAGATTTTTATCATGAGCAAACTCATTTTGACCATTGCTCATAAGACTAACACTCTCTCTCAGCTCTTTGTTTTCATTTCTCAAGGAAGAAATTTGATCTTTGTGAATTTCAATGTCGAACACATGACCATCAATCAATTCTTTCAAGTGTGAGCATTCTTTACATGGAGAATCACATTTATTTTGTCCAACATTCTTTTTCAGTTTTTTATTTTCAGACTTAACCCTCTCATATTTATCAGCAAGCTCATCATATGCAATCAATAACTCCTCATAGCTAAATTCATCTTCATTATCAGAATCAGAATTTACCTTTGAGCTTGATTCAACTTGTTGATCACTCCCTTGATCACTCGTGCCTGCCACAAGATATTGGTCTTCATGCTCTTCCCGAACTTTGGTTAAGCCAACCAAGATATCCTTCGCGGATCTGCAATGGGAGACAAAAGGGAAATGATTAGAATCAACTGCAGCAATAAGCAAATTTAGAACTAAACAATTTTGATCATGTTTAAGCTTTTGATTTGCAGTCCAGACATTTTTATCTTTAGGCAATTCATAAGGACCATGTGAAATAAGCTTCCATAGCTTTGGGTCATATGAGTTGACAAGACTACACATTTTACCTAACCACAAATCGAAATTGCAACCATCAAACACCGGTGGAGAATTCAAAGTGTACATAATGGTAGTCATTGATCTGGATCACTCTAGATCGTAAGATCTATGAAATTAGAGCCTTGGCTCTGATACCAATTGAAGTCCCGTGATCAATGACACCCAAGAGGGGGGTGAATTGGGTGTTTACAAATTTTACTAAAAACTTTTGGCCTTTTTGTAATATGTGATATAAAGCTAATCAATAGGATCAAAACTGTTGGTTCACAAATGAGATTTATCAAACTTAATTAGATGATGATGTAGATTATGTAGGATATACGTGGATAAATCCGGAATCACAAATACACTAACACTCACGTAGAATGAAGGTAGAGGAAATGGATCAAACCACACAATTCAAACCATACTGCACAGCGATTTTTAAGGTGGTTCGGATGCAACGACGGCAATCCTACGTCCACCCCTCACCAAACCCGGTGAGGCTTCACTCGGGATAAATCCCAAACGGAGACAACGCTCCAACCACACACGCAGGACGACGCCTGCACACACACACGGGGACGCGCCCCAACCCATACACGGAGACAAGCTCCAACACACACACACACACATGGAGATGAACTCCAACACGATCCGACAACCGGATCAACAAGACACACACACGCTGCGACAAGTGCAGCAAACCACACACTAAAATAACTGGATCTAAGTAGATCCACACACACACACACGTAGATCTAGGAAGATCTACGCACACACGAATCAAATAGGACACACACACAACCACGGATCCAACAACGATCCACACACACACAAGTTTTTGCAGTTTATACAAAACACGAATATGAACTTAAAACACAATAAGGCACAGTTTAGAAATCCCCTGATTTGGGTTCCCTTGAATGCATGCTGCGGGGTTGAGAATGGATGAAGAACACTTGCTGCACTGAGTACTGTTCACGGCTAAAGTACCCTTCTTCTTCACTTGGACAATCCTTGTATCTCCTTGATGCTTGTGAGCTTGTTCTCTTCCTTTGAGATTGCTGACTTCAACCGGAGCTAGAGTACCTTCAGATGATGCTTGAATGGCTCCTTCTTCCTTGTAGCATCCTTCTTCTTCTTCTCTTTATAGGCTCCTTGGTTGATAGGCTCTCCTTCGATCTCTTCTTGTTGGATGCTTGCTTCTTCAGCTCATAGGAGGATGAAGGCTTCAAGAAGGATCTTGGATCTTCAGCTGCTGGATGGAACTTGATTCACGGACTACTGTTCATGCTACAGTAGCACTACTCCTCCTTCTTCTCTTTGACAGCCTCCTCTTGATCTCCTCTTGAATCCCCTTGGATTGATTAGGGTTGTGGCTTCAATGAGATGTTTTATATCTCTTAAAAGGTCCATAGACAAGCCCCAGACCAGATCCACAAATCATGGTGGATTGGGTGTCTTTAGGATTAAACAAATGGGTGGAAAGACCACTCCTCGAGCTTGAAACAAAAGTCAACAAAAGGGGCAGTTCGAGGCTGGCGGTCGATCTACAGAGGCCAGCGGTCGACTGTCATTGGCCGTCCTGTAGCCATTTGGCTACTGGGAAAATAGGTCGACCGCTAGCTCCTGGCGGTCGACCGCCAGGTTCACAGGTTGCCAATTTTCAGTTCTGTGATTTCAGGTCGACCGCCAAGGGTCCACAGGTCGACCGCCAGTCTCCAAACCTGCAAAAGTCAAGTGTTAGCTCACTTGAAACTATCCATTGGTTCGATACTTGAAAAAGGGCTTGTGTTATAGTTGATTACAAGTTTGTTTAGACTCGATTTAACACATGGAATGATTCATGAACACAAGTTTGAAAAGGAGTGAATCTTGATGGTTTAAAGCATGAAGCTTCGTTTTAATACAAGGTAGGAGTCTCACCAATGGTTCTTGACAGTAAATGACATATACCACCTGTTTTGGATTGTAGGGAAGTAGAGTTTTGATTCACCAGGTGACGGCCATGAGTTTGAACCTGCATGCAAGATAGTTAGGTTAATTGCATACTTGTTGACATTAAAGAGGTTATGAAACCTCTTGCCTCTTGTAAAACCAACATGTGCAACCAGCATAAACAATAAGATGAATGAACACAATCATCAAGAACATGTGTAATCAACCATACATTTAGTTATCATCACGTAATCACACATTAAGTTTAGTTATCATCAAAACATAACTTAACAATTACAACAATCATCAAAACCATAACTCAACACCTTCAACCAGCATGACATCTTCAATGCAACAGGTAGTACACTTACCTACCTTACCTGTCCTGACAATCTTACCCTTTGTGTTGCTACCAAAGGTGACAATGCCTCCATGTTTCTCTGTCAGCATGCAGAACTTGGCCTTATCTCCTATCATATTCCTGGAGCAGCCACTATCCATGTACCACAGATTGTTCTTGGCTGCTAGGCATACCTGCACACACAATCAGGTAGAGAATTTTGGAACCCAAGTCTGATTGGGCTCCTGAGCAGATGAACTAGAAGCAAAGCAAGAAAGCAAACTTTTTGGAATCCACATTTGTTTAAAAGAATTTTGTTTAGTGGATGCTCTAGATTTCATTTTTTTGTGTTTCTTCTTATTTGCACCAGCAGGATTATTTACAGATTTGTTGCTTCTGTGCCAGTGCCTTTGCCAGGGTGTATTCACGAAACTTTGGCCATAGTAATCTTTGGGCTGGCTGAAGAAATGTTGGTTCCTAGGTGTCCAATTGCCATACCCACCAACCCAATTTCTGGTGTAAGGTCTATAAGACTGTGTAGCCTGATGTCCATGACCTGTAAACCTTCCCTGAGTCCTAGTCCACCCTGACCTATTTGGATAGGTTGCCTGTGCAGTGTAGTAGGATTGGGCTCTAGATTGGTAGAAATGGTTGGGTTGTGCTCTAAATGCATTCTGTCTCCCCTGCACCTTGGACCCTGCTGACCTATTCACAGGTGTGTATTGGGTCTTCTTCTGAGATGGTGGTGGTGGTGGAGACTTGGTGACCTTAACATGGGGTTTATGTGCATGTGTAGGCTGACCCCTAACCTGAGACTGAGCATTAGAATTTTGCTTGGATGTACCAGCTCTACTAGACTCACATATCTTTTGTTTCCCCTTCTCCTCAGCACTGGGCTTCTTCAGATTTATAGTTTTATTCACAGAAATTCTTGAATTCATGTTAATCACAGGTCCTTTCTCTTTTTATGCGACAAATGAAATAGTCTTCATTCTAAAACTTTTTGTTGCACTAGAATTAAATCCAAGGCCCTCTTTCCTGAAGTTGACTTTTGACCCTAACAAAGCATTTAGGTTGTCTGAACCTTGGGTCATTTTCTCAATAATTTTCAGCTTGTCCTCATTATCTTTCTGAATATCTTCAATGGATTTCTTCAGTTTGGTGTTCACACTTAGGACAGCTTCATATTTTTCACTCACAATTTTCATCTCACTCTCATATTCCTGTATTTTCAATTTCCATTCATCAGTTTCTTTTTCTAACCTCTCATTATCTTCTTTAGAGGCTTTTAACTCATGCTTGATTTCTTCTATTTCAGAGCATATGAGTTTCAGCTTATTTTTCTCAGATTCAAGACATGCAATTTTATCAATTAGAGTTGTGTCATTTTGCATGAAATTTATCTTTCTTCTTAGATGCCTATTTTCCTTTCTGATATCATCTTCTTTATCAGCTATGTCATGATAGGCATTTACCCAATCAGCAATAGTGAAATTATCAAATCGAGAGGATACCTCATCTGAGTCTTCCTCTCTATCTTCAGAGCTTGTTGCCATAAGGCAAATGGGCTTTTCAGCTTCACCCTCACTGTCTGAGCTACTGCTGAATGAGCCTTCGTCCTCATCACTCCAGGTACTCACCATGGCTTTCCCTTTAGTGTTCTTTCTCTTGGACTTGTCCTTGTGCTTCTGGTTCTCTGGACAATCAGCTTTCAGATGGCCGGCCTTCCTGCATTGGTAACATGTATTAGTTTCAGTTTTCTTTGCATGATTATATTTATACCTTGTATCCCGTCGGTCGCCACCATGGTTCCTTCAGCTGAATCACCTTCCTTCTTTCCTGAGGAACCGCCTGAATTCCCTGGTAATCATTGCCATATCATTACGTTCTATATCTTCTCCAGTCAGGCTCTCCTCGGATGATGATCCACTAGAGCTGGATCGGCTAGATTTGTTGGCACCAGCTTTCAGAGCAATTGGTTTCTTCTTCTTCTCAGCTTCCTCTATCTTTGGCAGATTTATTTCATACTCCATCAGTGAACCAATTAACTCATCTGCCCTGGTGTTGCGCAGATCCCTTGACTCTTCCATCACAGTAGCTTTGGTGTGCCAAACATGAGTCAGGGAACGCAGAATCTTCCTTACTATATCATATTCTATTTGTGTCTTCCCAAGACCTCTAAGACCGTTAGTAATGATTGTCAATCGAGCGTACATCTCCTTGATGGTCTCGTTGGGCTTCATCTTGAAGGCTTCATACTCTGACACTAGGAAATTCACCTTTATCTCTCTAACCTAAGAAGTCCCTTCATGGATAACTTCCAGCGCATCCCACATCTCCTTAGCTGAACTGCAAGCCGATACACGAGAAAATTCTGTGGGGTGCAGAGAGCACTGGATAGCATTTATGGCACTCCAGTTCAGAGTGGACCTTCTGATCTCTTCCTTGGTCCAGACATCCTCGTTACGGGACAACTCATAATGTCCCTTACTGACTACCTTCCAAATCTCGTAGTCTTTCGCCCTCAAGAAGACTTGCATACGGTTCTTCTAGTATGCATAATTCCATCCATCAAAGAAAGGGGGCTTGGTGGTTGAGTGTCCTTCAGCGATCATTCCTCTAGCATCCATCTGTGCCTTTCCTCTTCGGGTGGTAAGTCCCTGTAGAAGAGTTAGGCTCTGATACCAACTGTTATGTTAGATGGAAGCACTCTATCACCACGGAGAGTGGATCTAGAGGGGGGTGAATAGATCGATGGCCTAATTAAAACCAATATAAGGCTCTAATGCGGAATTAAAATGAGCAGCCGATGCCCCTGCGCCACCTTGCGCTATAGTTTGCAATGCCTGGGTAAGGCCGGCAACTGTTTCTTGCATACCATCCCAATCTACACGATGAGCCATTTGTAAGATAAGGTACCTGAGAGAAAATAACAATTTGTTATTTCTCATGAAATTGGAATGAACAAAATAAATCTTAAAGCTAATTAATTATCTTATCCCGGGCTCTACCCACTTCTCACATGGGTATGGAAACTTCTTCTTTAGTTCATAGGTAGGGGCCCTTAAACCTTGGACTTATCTTATGACATGATTCCTTCTTCCTAAGTCCTGAGACTTAGGCTCTGATACCAACTTAACTGTCACGCCCCGAGCCTTTATTACAGCGGAAGACTAACTCGGGGAGCGCGAACAGCCGGCATGGTAAGCCTCTTGCAAGCAAGAACGATCAGAGCGCGAGACAATCACACACATAAATGTAATTGCACAATATTTAGTCAAACTCCAACTTTATTTCATAAATGATTAATAGTCAAATACAAGTATTTTTCCATCATCTTTCACTCTACTAGACTCAAGAAATACGAAATTACATTGACTCGATCTAAACAATGTAGACTTCCTAAGTCTTCGCTCATTCTTTATTTACTCTCGGATCCGCTACTTGAACCTTCCGAATCCGAACCCGACTCACTTCCATTTCCTGAAAAAGATTGGAAATAGGTAATGAGTGTTATGTTAGATGGAAGCACTCTATCACCACATAGAGTGGATCTAGAGGGGGGTGAATAGATCGATGGCCTAATTAAAACCAATATAAGGCTCTAATGCGGAATTAAAATGAGCCGCTGATGAACAACTGAATGAGCACAATAATACCAGAACAAAGCAGATCATAGTGATTGCGGACCTAAGCAATCATCTACTATGATACGAACGGTTGAACTGAAATCACAAGAACCACAAGGCAATCACACAGTAGATAGCAATTTTAAGGTGGTTCGATCTCAACCCAGAGATCTACGTCCACCCCACACTCCAACTAGAGTGTGGATTCCGCTGACTCACAGCTTGAACCGCTGGACAATACAGCTTATCCTACAACCGCTGAGCTTTACAGCTTGTTGTCTGAGACCAAGGCTCACCCGCTGAGGATTACAGCTTCACCTGTCTAGTGGAATCCTCCATTGCAACCGCTGGGGATTACAGCTTACCCGTCCAGAGGCAGCACCTCTGCAAATGCTGACTCACAGCTTGAAAACAAGAGTTCGAAAAACAAAAATAGAAACATATGAAAATAAGAAAGCCCAGAAGGGAATATAGCTCTCAATGAGCAAAACTCAGCACTGGTATCTGAACCAAGAGTCTGAGTAACAACCTCTCAAATAAACTCTCTCAACTCATCTCTCTCAATCTTCTCTTCTTTCTCTTTTCCTTCTCTCTACTTTTCTTCTCTGTGGATCTCGGTGGCTCTCTGCTGCTACAGCTTTTTCTGCTCGAGCTTCACCTCTTCGATCAGCCTTCTTCTGAGGAAGAAGACTTCCTTTTATAGCTGCAGCAAGCAAGAGGGCGTGTGGCTTCCACATTTCCCGCCCAGAGCACCTTGATCACGTGGCAGCATCCAGGCTCATTGTTGTACACGTGTCACTATCCTGGCACTCCTATTATCCTCGGATCACGTGCCATTCTTAATCTTCTCGACAGGGTACCTGTCAATCAGTCGAAGAAACTTATCAGTTTAAGGTTGAAACCTTGTACAGACTTTATAGTATGTAATGTGCAGACATTGTATAGACTTGCTGAAGTGTAATGCAGTGTGCACAAGGTGAAGTATGCACAACAAAAACTGAATGCACAAACATGCCGTCGACCATTGTACAGACTTCATGTTCACTATGCAGACGTTGTACAGACATGCTAATGCGTTAATGTAGAATGCATCAAGCAAAGTGTATACATTGAAGATGAATGCATAGACGTGCCGTCAACAGATGTGTGGACTTGGTGTACATGCGACAATAGTGTATAGACATTGCAGACTTGTGCAGACTTGCCAGTGTATGGACTTGGTGAGCATGCAGCACACAATGTGCAGACTTCGTGCAATGCATGAAGAAGCAATGTATAGACTTGGCATGAAATGTGCAACCAATGTACATACTTTGCAATGCCTAGTGTTAAGGCATGAGAGCACAATGCATCATGTATAGACTATGCGATATGCAACCAGACGATGTCTAGACTTTGATAAATTGATGCACACCAAAAAGATGACTCTTTCCTAGGCATCAGATTCAGAACGATGCCCATATTGATGGGCATCAAATTTCAAGCATAATAGAATGTATAGACTTTCTACGGCATCAAGGCAACCATGATGATGTGCAATGTTCAGACTTGACAATATATGAAGAACATATGCTGTACAGACTTCGAATCAATAGATGCACGATGTACAGACTTTGCATGAGATGCTAGACATTGTACAGACTTGGAGACAATGCATGCTGCAATGTATAGACTTAGCATATGCATGAGACGCTAAGTGAGACGGTGCATGTATAGGCTTGAATGAGACACAGCATAAGACGCTGAACAGCCAAGGATGTATAGACTTAGCATGAGACGCTAAGTTAGACGGACGATGTATAGACTTTACCGATGCAGACTTAGTCCGATGTACAGACTTTGCATTTGATGTACAGACTAGCTGGTCAAACAGACAAAAACTCTGTACAGACTTTGAATCAACGGATGTATAGACTTTGCTCAGTTCAGCTGGTGGATGTACAGACTTGAGATGAATGCTTGAACAAGCCAATGTACAGACTTGACCAGCACAGAAACGCTAAGAGAGACGCTGATAGGCTGTACAGACTTCAGCGTGCATACATGCCATTTGAATGTATAGACTTGTGTTCTAAACGATGCACAAACACAACACAAAGTAATGTATAGACTCTACGTGCATGCTTCAATGCAATGTATAGACTTTGAGTGTGTTGACTTGTGTGTGTGTGCAATGTGTGGACCTGTGTGTGTGTGCATGACGATGTATAGACTCTGACTGCATGGAACACATAGATAATCTGATAAAGACAGTTTCATCAAAACATAAACAGTTGCCAATCAATCAAAACAAGATGTTGCCAATGAAGTAAAACTTATTATCATCATCATCAACACAGAGGAGTCACAACAATCTCCCCCTTTTTGATGATGGCAACACCCTATGATATAGAATAGCAGCATCCTGTCATACAGATGTATTTTTGATGAAAAACATGATTTGTTAGTCAGATTTGTCATGCAGATGCTATGAATGCATGCTAAGAAATGAAAACTAACTCCATGCTAACAAGATCTCCCCCTTTGCTAAAATATGATGCATACACTCCCCCTGGAATTCAATAACAGACATATATTCTCCCCCTTTGCCATCAGTAAAGAGGAGGGAAAGAAATTACAAGGGAAGGAACAAGAGAAATCATCTGACTGGCATTCTGAACAAGTAGTTCAGGAATAAGCATTCCGAGGCACAGAGTCTTCTGTCATATGAATTTAGAAACTGCTTTCAGATAGAGTTCTGGTTTAAAGATTATAAAATTTAGAGTTCATGCACTACATTCATTGGATAAGTTTGCTGTGCATGATAAAAGCAATAAACCAGAATCACATTTGAGCATGCGAGATTCAGTTTCAAAGTATCTTACTTTCTTAGACTCAGTAAAAAAAATTGTTAAGAGATACCATGTCATGTATTGAAATTAAACAATTTGGCATACTTGAATTTTCTTTTGAAGGAACAACATTTTCAATTTTATTTTATTAAGGGCATTCAGCTACCATTTGTCTTTTTACGTAAGCGTACACGTTTATCAGACGCCAGTACCCCTAGATACTCAACATAATGAACCATTCTACCTATGATCACATTCAATAGAACTGATTTACACCTTTTTGTGTGAGGGTACACGTTTATCAGACGCCAGTTACCCCCAGGTACTCAGTGAAACCACCCTACTGTTTTGATCATTTATACATAGATAACTGATACACCTCATGACTTAAGTATTGTCCATTTCTTTGATGGATCACTCAATTTCTCAGTGATTTACTAGTCATTACTCAGCCAAAATTATTTTTCAAATATTTTTCAAGATTTTCAACATTTTTTTAGCTGTCCGTTATTTGTTTCAGAATGACTTGTTTAAGGACAATACATATACTTAGCCTTCTCTAACAGGATTTCAGGTGAGTTTTCAGATTTCAGATACAATTAACTTTGTCTGACATGTAATGAAATAGGGGTTGAGAGCTTCATCAATTATTAGCATTCTTATTTTCTGATTGCAATCTTTAAACTCTAAAGATTATACAATTTAAACCATTAAGTCAGTCTTTAAGCAATTAAAATTCTTATAAGAGAAGAGGTATGTTTTCTATTGCTTAAACATTAGAACTGACTAATAGATTGCCATATTGTCAGACTCAGCTCATCAGGATCAAGGGGTTTAATGAAATCAAGAGAGACACGGATTTGAGTTTCAATGAAGTTGATGACCTCTCTAGATTACATAAAACACTCCCCCTGTCTCTATGCATGTAGTTATGATATGCATGTTATGCAATGAATATGTCATGAAGAATGTGGATGTGATGCATGCAAGGTTTGATCCATTATTCAACTGCCACAGAATTTTATTCAGACACACAAGTTTAAAACGAGATATTCAAACCAACTGAATTCTATTCATCATGCTGAAATTTACACAAGCCAAGTTCTCTTCTAAGAAATTTGAACCTTTCATTCCCTAGTGGCTTAGAAAAGATATCAGCAATTTATTTTTCAGTTTCAATGAAATTTAGTTCAATTTCCTTTTTAGTAACAGCATCTCTAAGAAAATGGTGTTTGATCTCTATGTGCTTAGTCCAAGAATGATGAACATGATTTTTTGCTAAACATATGGCACTAGTAATATCACACAAAATTGGAATACATTCCAGTTTTATTTGATAATCAGCCAGTTGGTGCTTGATCCAAAGTACTTGGGCTGCATAGTTACCAGCTACAACGTATTCAACTTCAGCTGTGGACAAAGCTACAGTGTGTTGCTTCTTAGATGCCCAAGTTACTAGACAGCCACCAAGGAATTGACAGTAGCCACTAGTGCTCTTTCTCTCTACTCGACACCCAGCATAGTCTGCATCAGTGTAGGCTAGAAGTTCTAACTCACACTTGGCAGGATACCAAAGACCAAGCTCTTGGGTGCCTAGTAGATACCTAAAAATCCTTTTCACAGATTTAAGATGTGACTCTTTAGGACTAGCCTGAAATCTATAGCATAAACACACTGCAAACTGAATATCAGGCCTAGATGCTGTAAGATATAGAAGGGATCCGATCATACCTCTATATAGCTTTTAGTCCACTGGTTTACCTTGAGGATCTTCATCTAAGCTGGTCGAGGTACCCATTGGAGCAGCTATTTCTTTGAGGTTGTCCATCTTGTATTTCTTCAGTAAATCCCTTATGTACTTGGACTGAGAGATGAAGGTTCCATCTTTTGACTGTGTCACCTGCAGTCCAAGAAATAATTTGAGCTCGCCCATTGAGCTCATTTCAAACTCATTAGTCATAATCTGAGAAAACTCCTCACACAGTTTAGGGTTAGTTGACCCAAAAACAATGTCATCCACATAAATTTGAATAATAAGAATATCTAAATGACTTACCTTAGTGAACAAGGTTTGATCAACTACACCTCTTGTGAAGTTCTTATCTGTGAGGAATTTGCTCAACCTGTCATACCAAGCTCTAGGAGCTTGCTTAAGACCATAGAGAGCTTTACGAAGTTTATAAACATGATTGGGGAAGTCTAAACATTCAAAGCCAGGAGGCTGCCTCACATAGACATCCTCACTTATTTCCCCATTCAGAAAAGTAGATTTTACATCCATCTGCTGAAGATTTATTCCTAGGGAACATGCATGAGCGAATAAAATTCTGATTGCTTCTAACCTGGCTACAGGGGCAAAAGACTCTTCAAAGTCTATTCCAAATTCCTGATTATACCCCTGAGCTACAAGTCTGGCCTTATTCTTAATCACATTCCCTGATTCATCAGTTTTATTTTTGAAGACCTATTTAGTCCCTATGACTGTCTCATGATCAGGAGGTGGGACCAAGTGCCACACCTTATTCCTGTCAAATTGATTAAGCTCTTCATGCATGGCATTAATCCAATGCACATCCTTGAGAGCACAGTCAATGGACTTGGGTTCTACCTGTGATACAAAAGCATATGCATTCAGTTCATTTTGAATCTAGTCCTAGGAGGGTCATGCAAATTGCCAATCACATTATCTACATGATGATCTTTTAGATATCTAATGTTGACAATTTCATCATCATGATTTTCATTTACCTCCCCCTGAACTGTAGGCTCTTCTCCAATATGCTCTTCATTTTCTTCCTCATCTTCGGATTTGTCTGCAGGGTTCCCTTCTTTCAGACTATCACCATTGTCTTCATTCCTGTATTGACCATCATTAGTCTTTACCAAAGATTCATCAAAGACAATATGTGGAGATTCTTCAACAGATTTGGAATTCAGATTATACACTCTATATGCCCGGGTGTTTTCAGGATAACCAAGAAAAATTCCTGGTTCACCTTTAGGTTCAAATTTATCAAGGTCTCTTTTATCATTTATGTGAATAAAGCATTTGCAACCAAAAACCTTGAAATGAGCAATTGTAGGTTTCTTACCCTTTATGATCTCATAAGGTGTTTTCTGGGTAGAAGGTCTTACCATAGCTCTGTTAATTACATAACATGCAGTATTTACAGCTTCAGCCCAGAACTTCCTTGGCAGACCACCTTCAACCAAGAGTGTTCGACCCATCTCCACTAGGGTTCTGTTTCTCCTCTCCACAACTCCATTCTGCTCGGGTGTTCTTGGTGAGGAGAACTTGTGATGAATTCCATTTGTCCTGCAGAAATCATCAAACTGTGAGTTTTCAAACTCACCTCCATGATCAGTTAAAATATTTTCAATTTTCTGGTTTATTTTAAGATAGAACTCCTGAAATTATGTGAATGCATCACTTTTATGTGATAAGAAATATACCCAAGTGTACCTAGAGAAGTCATCTACCATGACAAATCCATACTTCCTCCTGATATGCTGACAGACCTGGTTGGCCCAAAAAGGTCCATGTGTATCAGCTCATATGGTTTAGAAGACAGATTTTCTATTCTAGATTTGAATGACTACCTAGTTAACTTGGATTGAGTACATGCATCACAGAGTTTATTTTCTTTCTTAAAAGAAACTTCAGGAAGTCCTCTAACCATGCTATGCTTATTCAGTTTATGTAATACTGTGTAACTAGTATGGCCTAACCTACGATGCCATAAGAATGCTAAGTCCTCTCTGCTGGCAGTAAGGCATAGGTTAGAATGTTGTATATCATCTAAGTCTATCATGTAAGTATTATTTATTCTTTTACCAGAAAATTTAACAATTTCAGAATCAGGTTCAAAAACTTTACATCATTAAGAGTCAAAAAGAACTTTATATCCTTTATCACATAGCTGGCTGATACTAAGTAAATTATATGCTAAACCTTCTGAAGTCCCGTGATCAATGACACCCAAGAGGGGGGTGAATTGGGTGTTTACAAATTTTACTAAAAACTTTTGGCCTTTTTGTAATATGTGATATAAAGCTAATCAATAGGATCAAAACTGTTGGTTCACAAATGAGATTTATCAAACTTAATTAGATGATGATGTAGATTATGTAGGATATACGTGGATAAATCCGGAATCACAAATACACTAACACTCACGTAGAATGAAGGTAGAGGAAATGGATCAAACCACACAATTCAAACAAAACTGCATAGCAATTTTTAAGGTGGTTCGGATGCAACGACGGCAATCCTACGTCCACCCCTCACCAAACCCGGTGAGGCTTCACTTGGGGATAAATTCCCAAACGGAGACAACGCTCCAACCACACACGCAGGACGACGCCTGCACACACACACGGGGACGCGCCCCAACCCACACACGGAGACAAGCTCCAACACACACACACACACGGAGATGAACTCCAACACGATCCGACAACCGGATCAACAAGACACACACACGCTGCGACAAGTGCAGCAAACCACACACTAAAATAACTGGATCTAAGTAGAACCACACACACACACACGTAGATCTAAGAAGATCTACGCACACACGAATCAAATAGGACACACACACAACCACGGATCCAACAACGATCCACACACACACAAGTTTTTGTAGTTTATACAAAACACGAATATGAAAACAATAAGGCACAGTTTAGAAATCCCCTGATTTGGGTTCCCTTGAATGCATGCTGTGGGGTTGAGAATGGATGAAGAACACTTGCTGCACGGAGTACTGTTCATAGCTACAGTACCCTTCTTCTTCACTTGGACAATCCTTGTATCTCCTTGATGCTTGTGAGCTTGTTCTCTTCCTTTGAGATTGCTGACTTCAACCGGAGCTAGAGTACCTTCATATGATGCTTGAATGGCTACTTCTTCCTTGTAGCATCCTTCTTCTTCTTCTCTTTATAGGCTCCTTGGTTGATAGGCTCTCCTTCGATCTCTTCTTGTTGGATGCTTGCTTCTTCAGCTCATAGGAGGATGAAGGCTTCAAGAAGGATCTTGGATCTTCAGCTGCTGGATGGAACTTGATTCATGGACTACTGTTCATGCTACAGTAGCACTACTCCTCCTTCTTCTCTTTGACAGCCTCCTCTTTATCTCCTCTTGAATCCCCTTGGATTGATTAGGGTTGTGGCTTCAATGAGATGTTTTATATCTCTTAAAAGGTCCATAGACAAGCTCCAGACCAGATCCACAAATCATGGTGGATTGGGTGTCTTTAGGATTAAACAAATGGGTGGAAAGACCACTCCTCGAGCTTGAAACAAAAGTCAACAAAAGGGGCAGTTCGAGGCTGGCGGTCGACCTACAGAGGCCAGCGGTCGACCGTCATTGGCCGTCCTGTAGCCATTTGGCTGCTGGGAAAATAGGTCGACCGCTAGCTCCTGGAGGTCGACCGCCAGGTTCAGAGGTTGCCAATTTTCAGTTCTGTGATTTCAGGTCGACCGCCAAGGGTCCACAGGTCGACCGCTAGTCTCTAAACCTGCAAAAGTCAAGTGTTAGCTCACTTGAAACTATCCATTGGTTCAATACTTGAAAAAGGGCTTGTGTTATAGTTCATTACAAGTTTGTTTAGACTCAATTTAACACATGGAATGATTCATGAACACAAGTTTGAAAAGGAGTGAATCTTGATGGTTTAAAGCATGAAGCTTCGTTTTAATACAAGGTAGGAGTCTCACCATTAGTTCTTGATAGTAAATGACATATACCACCTGTTTTGGATTGTAGGGAAGTAGAGTTTTGGTTCACCAGGTGACGGCCATGAGTTTGAACCTGCATGCAAGATAGTTAGGTTAATTGCATGCTTGTTGACATTAAAGAGGTTATGAAACTTCTTGCCTCTTGTAAAACCAACATGTGCAACCAGCATAAACAATAAGATGAATGAACACAATCACTAAGAACATGTGTAATCAGCCATACATTTATTTATCATCACGTAATCACACATTAAGTTTAGTTATCGTCAAAACATAACTTAACAATTACAACAATCATCAAAATCATAACTCAACAATCTCCCCCTTTTTGATGATGATAAACTTATTGATGATGACAAACTTAATGATGATATATTGATGATGACAAACTTAATGATGATATACAATGGAAAGGCACAGATGTTCTTCTTAGTTCTCCTCCTCCTGTCACACACAATCATCAATTTCTCTCCCCCTTTAACATAATTAGAAAGCGGGATAATGCAAACCTTTCTCCCCCTGTGACATGATCAACAATATCAACAAAGCTTGAAGAAGCCAAACAAGGAAGAGCAAACTGATCTCCCTTGGAAACAGCAATAGCCCATCTTATCAATACAGAAGAAGCAACAGTAAATCATGGACCGACAAATCAATATAAGTCCAATTAGAGGAGGCCAATTGCTTATTATTGTCAGAAATCAATATGATACCATCCAAAGCGATTACAGTCAAACATGAGCCAATGTAGGAAGATGATCACAAAATAAGGTGTTCAGCATGATAGCATTCAAAATCTAGAGCCCATGGCAGATTTTCACACAAACAAGAGCAGGAGGACATATCAAAATGATTTTCTTTGATTTTCAAATTTTTAATTTTTACATTTTCTATTTAAATGCATGAAGCTATGTATATGCATATGATGACTCATTAAGTGCACACAAAGTAATCAAACAGTTACATATAAACATACATGCAATCTCCCCCGTACATATATGAGAGGGGAATGGGTATATTAAGGATGCAAGAGAGTCATGCTCACCAGAATGCACATGTGTAGCACATGGGAGATCGTGCAATCATATAGGAGATTCATGCAATTGCTGATGTAGTCAATCAATTTTCTGAATACATATTAAATCAAATTTCTAGATGTGTAGGTGAGGAACATGAAGGACGATAGTTGCAATATGGATATTCAGATTTTCAGATAAACACAATGAGACATTTCACAGACTGCACTTCAATTTTTGAGAACAGCGTATTGGAGGCTTCGCTCTACTACAATGAGTTTTCACCATCATTTTTTTAACTCAACCAGAATCCCCGGTTACTCGAGTAGTATCACATGATAGGCAGAATTTTTCAAGAGTGATCAGGTTCAAAATGATTCCTTTTTACGCGAGTAGACGCATGGAGCTCATGCCAGAATCCCCGGTTACTCAGAATACTGAACCATCTCACTTCATTTTGAACAGAGGTACTACTCCACACTTTTCAGATATGAACCACATCACGTCTCAGGTGACATGTGCCTAGTTTACTCAGTGAGACCAAGCATTGCTCTGCCGTTCATTTACCTTAGAGATTTTTTAATAAAGATAGGTAGGCAGCTTTTTCCTCAACTGTCTCTTCTACATACATACAGCAAGTTGAACATCTCGAGAGTGTTGAAAAGAAATTCATGTATCCTTATCTTTAACACTCATTTTCACATTTTGTGCATGAAGTGTGCGAATTTGATTCAGCATGTATACCGAAAATATCATGAACACATAACAAGGTTGCTCCCCCTAAATAGATGCACTTATGAAATATAAACTCCCCAGAGTGTACGACAAGAAACACTCCAACAATGACTCAAATGCAGCATTATTTATCAAGAGGACATAAGGCCATAGAAGTGCCAAGGAATGAGGGTGAATAGCATATAATATCAAGCAAGCACACAAGGGGAATGTATGCAACATGCAATGCAAATATGCAACTGATACCAATCAAAAGGATACCAATTGAATGAACTGAATGCGGCTAATGCATGAGTTCTAGTGCAATGCAATCCTTGATCATATAATAATGAGATGTAACATGCCAAGACAGAATGCAGTGTGGTGTAAAACTTCTGGTACAAAATGAGTGAGCTAACTACACTTAATGTATGAATTCTAATGCATGCAGTCTATTCTTATATGAGAATGGAATGCAAGATGAAAAATGACACTACATACAAGAGAGCAAATCAGATTGGAAAGATGAGCATGGGACAATTTCCATCACAAGTGGCTTATATACAAAGGGAAGCCATTTATTGTCAGAAGTTGTTAAGAGCAGATTTTCAAGGGTTTTGAAAACATTCACAAGCCATTCAGGAGTTGACATTTCCATTGCAGAACTCTTCACTTCAACAAGGATCAATTTTAGAAATTTTTGAAGGAATTCATCATGAGCATGTTGCATGTTCCAATTGGAGTTCACTCATTCAATACTCATTTCAACTTGTTTAGCTAGCAAGACCCCCTTTGACAAAGACATGAATCTCAGAAAAAATTTAGTGAAAGTGCAATGTTTCTCTTATGAGATGGGGCTAGCTGACAAGGAGCAAATAAAAGCATCAGAAAAATTCTTTCAAGGCCAAACAATCAATTTCTTCCAGTTCTGGTACAAGGCGGAGAACTTTGGTCCAAGGACCAACTCACCCATAGTGAGAATTTCCAGGTGAAGATAATCCACCTTTTCACTACTCAGTATTTGATATACCAGATACTCAATTAAGCTTAAATGTGCTCAAGCAATCAGATTGAAGGATGTTCAAAGGTCAACATAAAGTTCAAGATTTTAGTTTCAATCAACCAATAAGCAAGTTGTCACAGCAGAATGGAGAATGACAGTTCAAGTTGAATCAATACCTGTCATCCTAAAATGTCACCAAGTGACAAAAGACCATTGCATGAACTGACGAGGTTGAATTACCTTAGTTTAGATGACAAGATCAAAGACCTTTATGCACTAAGATTGCTAACTCCACGGCGGTTAGTACTTCAAATTTTACTTTTCATACCTTTGTCTTGAGAATCCATTTTGATCCAAGCCTTCCACCATGTCTTGGGTACATACTTCAACACGTACAAGACTTTCATCACCTTGCACTTGAGTCGATCGTGGAAGTTGTTCTACATAAAGTAGCACATCTTCTTGTAGCAACTTGAGAGGGTTCTCATCATTTTCATCCTTGCAAGGTATTCTTCCAGTTGATTCAAGCTTGGACATGACTAGCCCATCATCATTTGGATTTTAAGAGTATAATCTGCATCCAAAGACAGAAAGGTTTGATTTGTCAAATTCGATTCAAATTTAGTAATAATGACATGACAAATAATTTTAACAACCAACACCCCTAGACAGCTCTAGATGCAATGCATGACTCATGTGTGATCCTAAATGTTAATGCCATAAGATGAATGTTTTTGCTCCCCCTTAGTGTGTGCATAAATGCAAGATATTCAGTTACCATCCAATGCCATATGCAGCCTGTAACTAATTGACTCATAGTACCGGGCGGAGAACTTAGATCCGAAGATCACCTCACGTGTAGTGATAGCTTTCAGACTGGCGAAACCTGCCCTTCCACATGTCACAATTTGATATACTATATAGTCAAGGGCGGTGAAGGTAGGAGGATTGCTATGCATTATGACATGAATTCATAATGTTCAACTTATGCATGACAGAGTATGAAAGTGTATGCAAACTCAATATGTGTAGTGAAATCATGATCATGAGAATCTTCAAGCTCTCCTACAACAAAATGCTATATGACAAATGATATATGCACAAATATGCAAACAACTATGAATGGAATGTATGTATGGACATATGCAAGACTACATGACTAAAAGACTCAAAATGAATCAAGGCCTTATGCAGTCACTGGTGAGAGTAGGAGAGATAACACCTGAGCTTCCAAATTTTAGTTTTTGATTTTTTCTTCAAACCTAACTTATGCCACTGGGCCCGAGTGCCTTACCTTCTTGACGAAGACAGATTTCATGTTTTATATTCCCAAGGCACACCTGTAAAATAGATTTCTCATTTGCCATTCTTAGGTACCCAAATTCTTTTGGGTCCTTGTGGGTTAGCAGCAACATTTGCACATGATTTCCACTTTTTGACAGTATTCAAATTATCATTTTTTATCAAGGGATAACCATGCATCGACTTACAATCATGTTTAGTATGCCCAGATTCACCACAATGGAGACAACACACAGAAGACATTTTCCCATGTGGTCTCTTTGCATGAACATAAGATTTCTCAAATTTATTTCTCCCAAATGAAACCTTTTTTGCATTTTTGAATTCACTTATTTTCTTGCATGCTCTCAAATTATCATTCTTCATAATGAAACAATCATGCATGGCATGACCAAATTTACCACAGTAAAAATATGAGAGTTTCTTCTAAGGTGATTGTGTGTGTGTGGCAGAAATTTGTTCAACAAGCATGGAAGTGCTAGCAGCATTTTTGGATTCTTGATGCAAGTTGATTTTCTTTGTGGATGCATGTGTGTGTGCAACATGATTTCTCTTTTTCAGATTTTCATTTGATCTTTTTATTATCTGTGAAGAAGATTATTTTAGGGACCCATTTGATGTGCTGGCTATGTTTGAACTGTGCACAAAAGATGTATAAACTTTATTTTCAAACTTCTTTTTGTTCACAGGATTAAAACCCAGCCCTTCCCTTTGAAAATTCACTTTCGTCCCTAATAATTTGTCTAAGTTTTCTTGACCATTCACCAATCTAGACATTGAAACATTCAAGTCAAGAATTTCAGATTGAAGAGATGCAATGTGTAATTTATAGGAAACCATCTTATTTTTATAGGAATTGACTTATTCATGTAAAGTAGCATTGATGGTTTTATGACTTTCAATTTCTTGCAACAAAGCATGCACTTTTTCAGATTCATCATTATTCATAAATTTTCCTTTTTTAAGAGCAAGCAATCTTTAAGAAATAGTTTTATTCAATTCCTTCAGTTTCTCATTTTCCATTTCAAGATTTTTATCATGAGCAAACTCATTTTGACCATTGCTCATAAGACTAACACTCTCTCTCAGCTCTTTGTTTTCATTTCTCAAGGAAGAAATTTGATCTTTGTGAATTTCAATGTCGAACACATGACCATCAATCAATTCTTTCAAGTGTGAGCATTCTTTACATGGAGAATCACATTTATTTTGTCCAACATTCTTTTTCAATTTTTTATTTTCAGACTTAACCCTCTCATATTTATCAGCAAGCTCATCATATGCAATCAATAACTCCTCATAGCTAAATTCATCTTCATTATCAGAATCAGAATTTACCTTTGAGCTTGATTCAACTTGTTGATCACTCCCTTGATCACTCGTGCCTGCCACAAGATATTGGTTAAGCCAACCAAGATATCCTTCGCGGATCTAGAATGGGAGACAAAAAGGAAATGATTAGAATCAACTGCAGCAATAAGTAAATTTAGAACTAAACAATTTTGATCATGTTTAAGCTTTTGATTTGCAGTCCCGACATTTTTATCTTTAGGCAATTCATAAGGACCATGTGAAATAAGCTTCCATAGCTTTGGGTCATATGAGTTGACAAGACTACACATTTTACCTAACCACAAATCGAAATTGCAACCATCAAACACCGGTGGAGAATTCAAAGTGTACATAATGGTAGTCATTGATCTGGATCACTCTAGATCGTAAGATCTATGAAATTAGAGCCTTGGCGCTGATACCAATTGAAGTCCCGTGATCAATGACACCCAAGAGGGGGGTGAATTGGGTGTTTACAAATTTTACTAAAAACTTTTGGCCTTTTTGTAATATGTGATATAAAGCTAATCAATAGGATCAAAACTGTTGGTTCACAAATGAGATTTGTCTAACTTAATTAGATGATGATGTAGATTATGTAGGATATACGTGGATAAATCTGGAATCACAAATACACTAACACTCACGTAGAATGAAGGTAGAGGAAATGGATCAAACCACACAATTCAAACCATACTGCACAGCGATTTTTAAGGTGGTTCGGATGCAACGACGGTAATCCTACGTCCACCCCTCACCAAACCCGGTGAGGCTTCACTCGAGGATAAATTCCCAAACGGAGACAACGCTCCAACCACACACGTAGGACGACGCCTGCACACACACACGGGGACGCGCCCCAACCCATACACGGAGACAAGCTCCATCACACACACACACACATGGAGATGAACTCCAACACGATCCGACAACCGGATCAACAAGACACACACACGCTGCGACAAGTGCAGCAAACGACACACTAAAATAACTGGATCTAAGTAGATCCACACACACACACACGTAGATCTAGGAAGATCTACGCACACACGAATCAAATAGGACACACACACAACCATGGATCCAACAACGATCCACACACACACAAGTTTTTGCAGTTTATACAAAACACGAATATGAACTTAAAACACAATAAGGCATAGTTTAGAAATCCCCTGATTTGGGTTCCCTTGAATGCATGCTGCGGGGTTGAGAATGGATGAAGAACACTTGCTGCACTGAGTACTGTTCACGGCTATAGTACCCTTCTTCTTCACTTGGACAATCCTTGTATCTCCTTGATGCTTGTGAGCTTGTTCTCTTCCTTTGAGATTGCTGACTTCAACCGGAGCTAGAGTACCTTCAGATGATGCTTGAATGGCTCCTTCTTCCTTGTAGCATCCTTCTTCTTCTTCTCTTTATAGGCTCCTTGGTTGATAGGCTCTCCTTCGATCTCTTCTTGTTGGATGCTTGCTTCTTCAGCTCATAGGAGGATGAAGGCTTCAAGAAGGATCTTGGATCTTCAGCTGCTAGATGGAACTTGATTCACGGACTAATGTTCATGCTACAGTCGCACTACTCCTCCTTCTTCTCTTTGACAGCCTCCTCTTGATCTCCTCTTGAATCCCCTTGGATTGATTAGGGTTGTGGCTTCAATGAGATGTTTTATATCTCTTAAAAGGTCCATAGACAAGCTCCAGACCAGATCCACAAATCATGGTGGATTGGGTGTCTTTAGTATTAAACAAATGGGTGGAAAGACCACTCCTCGAGCTTGAAACAAAAGTCAACAAAAGGGGCAGTTCGAGGCTGGCGGTCGACCTACAGAGGCTAGCGGTCGACCGTCATTGGCCGTCCTGTAGCCATTTGGCTACTGGGAAAATAGGTCGACCGCTAGCTCCTGGCGGTCGACCGCCAGGTTCACAGGTTGCCAATTTTCTGTTCTGTGATTTCAGGTCGACCGCCAAGGGTCCACAGGTCGACCGCCAGTCTCCAAACCTGCAAAAGTCAAGTGTTAGCTCACTTGAAACTATCCATTGGTTCGATACTTGAAAAAGGGCTTGTGTTATAGTTGATTACAAGTTTGTTTAGACTCGATTTAACACATAGAATGATTCATGAACACAAGTTTGAAAAGGAGTGAATCTTGATGGTTTAAAGCATGAAGCGTCGTTTTAATACAAGGTAGGAGTCTCACCAATGGTTCTTGACAGTAAATGACATATACCACCTGTTTTGGATTGTAGGGAAGTAGATTTGGTTCACCAGGTGACGGCCATGAGTTTGAACCTGCGTGCAAGATAGTTAGGTTAATTGCATACTTGTTGACATTAAAGAGGTTATGAAACCTCTTGCCTCTTGTAAAACCAACATGTGCAACCAACATAAACAATAAGATGAATGAACACAATCATCAAGAACATGTGTAATCAACCATACATTTAGTTATCATCACGTAATCACACATTAAGTTTAGTTATCATCAAAACATAACTTAACAATTACAGCAATCATCAAAACCATAACTCAACACCTTCAACCAGCATGACATCTTCAATGCAACAGGTAGTACACTTACCTACCTTACCTGTCCCGACAATCTTACCCTTTGTGTTGTTACCAAAGGTGACATGGCCTCCATGTTTCTCTGTCAGCATGCAGAACTTGGCCTTATCTCCTGTCATATTCCTGGAGCAGCCACTATCCAAGTACCACAGATTGTTCTTGGCTGCTAGGCATACCTGCACACACAATCAGGTAGAGAATTTTGGAACCCAAGTCTGATTGGGCTCCTGAGCAGATGAAATAGAAGCAAAGCAAGAAAGCAATTTTTTTGGAATCAACATTTGTTTAAAAGAATTTTGTTTAGTGGATGCTCCAAATTTCATTTTTTTGTGTTTCTTCTTATTTGCACCAGCAGGATTATTTACAGATTTGTTGCTTCTGTGCCAGTGCCTTGGCCAGGGTGTATTCACGAAACTTTGGCCATAGTAATCTTTGGGCTGGCTGAAGAAATGTTGGTTCCTAGGTGTCCAATTGCCATACCCACCAACCCAATTTCTGGTGTAAGGTCTATAAGACTGTGTAGCCTGATGTCCATGACCTGTAAACCTTCCCTGAGTCCTAGTCCACCCTGACCTATTTGGATAGGTTGATTGTGCAGTGTAGTAGGACTGGGCTCTAGATTGGTAGAAATGGTTGGGTTGTGCTCTAAATGCATTCTGTCTCCCCTGCACCTTGGACCCTGCTGACCTATTCACAGGTGTGTATTGGGTCTTCTTCTGAGATGGTGGTGGTGGTGGAGACTTGGTGACCTTAACATGGGGTTTATGTGCATGTGTAGGCTGACCCCTAACCTGAGACTGAGCCTTAGAATTTTACTTGGATGTACCAGCTCTACTAGACTCACATATCTTTTGTTTCCCCTTCTCCTCAGCACTGGGCTTCTTCAGATTTATAGTTTTATTCACAGAAATTTTTGAATTCATGTTAATCACAGGTCCTTTCTCTTTTTATGCGACAAATGAAATAGTCTTCATTCTAAAACTTTTTGTTGCACTAGAATTAAATCCAAGGCCCTCTTTCCTGAAATTGACTTTTGACCCTAACAAAGCATTTAGGTTGTCTGAACCTTGGGTCATTTTCTCAATAATTTTCAGCTTGTCCTCATTATCTTTCTGAATATCTTCAATGGATTTCTTCAGTTCGGTGTTCACACTTAGGACAGCTTCTTATTTTTCACTCACAATTTTCATCTCACTCTCATATTCCTGTATTTTCAATTTCCATTCATCAGTTTCTTTTTCTAACCTCTCATTATCTTCTTTAGAGGCTTTTAACTCATGCTTGATTTCTTCTATTTCAGAGCATATGAGTTTCAGCTTATTTTTCTCAGATTCAAGGCATGCAATTTTATCAATTAGAGTTGTGTCATTTTGCATGAAATTTATCTTTCTTCTTAGATGCCTATTTTCCTTTCTGATATCATCGTCTTTATCAGCTATGTCATGATAGGCATTTACCCAATCAGCAATAGTGAAATTATCAAATCGAGAGGATACCTCATCTGAGTCTTCCTCTCTATCTTCAGAGCTTGTTGCCATAAGGCAAATGGGCTTTTCAGCTTCACCCTCACTGTCTGAGCTGCTGCTGAAGGAGCCTTCATCCTCATCACTCCAGGTACTCACCATGGCTTTCCCTTTAGTGTTCTTTCTCTTGGACTTGTCCTTGTGCTTCTGGTTCTCTGGACAATCAGCTTTCAGATGGCCGGCCTTCCTGCATTGGTAACATGTATTAGTTTCAGTTTTCTTTGCATGATTATATTTATACCTTGTATCCCGTCGGCCGCCACCATGGTTCCTTCGGCTGAATCACCTTCCTTCTTTTCTGAGGAACCGCCTGAATTCCCTGGTGATCATTGCCATATCATTACGTTCTATATCTTCTCCAGTCAGGCTCTCCTCGGATGATGATCCACTAGAGCTGGATCGGCTGGATTTGCTGGCACCAGCTTTCAGAGCAATTGGTTTCTTCTTCTTCTCAGCTTCCTCTATCTTTGGCAGATTTATTTCATACGCCATCAGTGAACCAATTAACTCATCTGCCCTGGTGTTGCGCAGATCCCTTGACTCTTCCATCACAGTAGCTTTGGTGTGCCAAACATGAGTCAGGGAATGCAGAATCTTCCTTACTATATCATATTCTGTTTGTGTCTTCCCAAGACCTCTGAGACCGTTAGTAATGATTGTCAATCGAGCGTACATCTCCTTGATGGTCTCGTTGGGCTTCATCTTGAAGGCTTCATACTCTGACACTAGGAAATTCACCTTCATCTCTCTAACCTGAGAAGTCCCTTCATGGATAATTTCCAGCGCATCCCACATCTCCTTAGCTGAACTGCAAGCCGATACACGAGAAAATTCTGTGGGGTGCAGAGAGCACTGGATAGCATTTATGGCACTCCAGTTCAGAGTGGACCTTCTGATCTCTTCCTTGGTCCAGACATCCTCGTTACGGGACAACTCATAATGTCCCTTACTGACTACCTTCCAAATCTCGTAGTCTTTCGCCCTCAAGAAGACTTGCATACGGTTCTTCTAGTATGCATAATTCCATCCATCAAAGAAAGGGGGCTTGGTGGTTGAGTGTCCTTCTGCGATCATTCCTCTAGCATCCATCTGTGCCTTTCCTCTTCGGGCGGTAAGTCCCTGTAGAAGAGCTAGGCTCTGATACCAACTGTTATGTTAGATGGAAGCACTCTATCACCTCGGAGAGTGGATCTAGAGGGGGGTGAATAGATCGATGGCCTAATTAAAACCAATATAAGGCCATAATGCGAAATTAAAATGAGCAGTTGATGCCCCTGCGCCACCTTGCGCTATAGTTTGCAATGCCTGGGTAAGGCCGGCAACTGTTTCTTGCATACCATCCCAATCTACACGATGAGCCATTTGTAAGATAAGGTACCTGAGAGAAAATAATAATTTGTTATTTCTCATGAAATTGGAATGAACAAAATAAATCTTAAAGCTAATTAATTATCTTATCCCGGGCTCTACCCACTTCTCACATGGGTATGGAAACTTCTTCCTTAGTTCATAGGTAGGGGCCCTTAAACCTTGGACTTATCCTATGACATGATTCCTTCTTCCTAAGTCCTGAGACTTAGGCTCTGATACCAACTTAATTGTCACGCCCTGAGTCTTTATTACAGCGGAAGACTAACTCGGGGAGCGCGAACAGTCGTCATGGTAAGCCTCTTGCAAGCAAGAATGATCAGAGCGCGAGACAATCACACACATAAATGTAATTGCACAATATTTAATCAAACTCCAACTTTATTTCATAAATGATTAATAGTCAAATACAAGTATTTTTCCATCATCTTTCACTCTACTAGACTCAAGAAATACGAAATTACATTGACTCGATCTAAACAATGTAGACTTCCTAAGTCTTCGCTCATTCTTTATTTACTCTCGGATCCGCTACTTGAACCTTCCGAATCCGAACCCGACTCACTTCCATTTCCTGAAAAAGATTGGAAATAGGTAATGAGTGTTATGTTAGATGGAAGCACTCTATCACCACGGAGAGTGGATCTAGAGGGGGGTGAATAGATCGATGGCCTAATTAAAACCAATATAAGGCTCTAATGCGGAATTAAAACGAGCCGCTGATGAACAACTGAATGAGCATAATAATACCAGAACAAAGCAGATCACAGTGATCGCGGACCTAAGCAATCATCTACTATGATACGAACGGTTGAACTGAAATCACAAGAACCACAAGGCAATCACACAGTAGACAGTAATTTTAAGGTGGTTCGATCTCAACCCAGAGATCTACGTCCACCCCAAACTCCAACTAGAGTGTGGATTCCGCTGACTCACAGCTTGAACCGCTGGACAATACAGCATAGCCTACAACCGCTGAGCTTCACAGCTTGCTATCCGAGACCAAGGCTCACCTGTTGAGGATTATAGCTTCACCTGTCTAGTGGAATCCTCCACTGCAACCGCTGGGGATTACAGCTTACTCGTCCAGAGGCAGCACCTCTGCAAATGCTGACTCACAGCTTGAAAACAAGAGTTCAAAAAACAAAAATAGAAACATACGAAAACAAGAAAGCCCAGAAGGGAATATAGCTCTCAATGAGCAAAACTCAGCACTGGTATCTGAACCAAGAGTCTGAGTAACAACCTCTCAAATAAACTGTCTCAACTCATCTCTCTCAATCTTCTCTTCTTTCTCTTTTCCTTCTCTCTGCTTTTCTTCTCTGTGGATCTCGGTGGCTCTCTGTTGCTACAGCTTTTTCTGCTTGAGCTTCACCTCTTCGATCAGCCTTCTTCTGAGGAAGAAGACTTCCTTTTATAGCTGCAGCAAGCAAGAGGGCGTGTGGCTTCCACATTTCCCGCCCAGAGCACCTTGATCACGTGGCAGCATCCAGGCTCATTGCTGTACACGTGTCACTATCCTGGCACTCCTATTATCCTCGGATCACGTGCCATTCTTAATCTTTTCGACAAGGTACCTGTTAATCAGTCGAAGAAACTTATCAGTTTAAGGTTGAAACCTTGTACAGACTTTATAGTATGTAATGTGCAGACATTGTATAGACTTGCTGAAGTGTAATGCAGTGTGCACAAGGTGAAGTATGCACAACAAAAACTGAATGCACAAACATGCCGTCGACCATTGTACAGACTTCATGTTCACTATGCAGACGTTGTACAGACATGCTAATGCGTTAATGTAGAATGCATCAAGCAAAGTGTGTACATTGAAGATGAATGCATAGACGTGCCGTCAACAGATGTGTGGACTTGGTGTACATGCGACAGCAGTGTATAGACATTGCAGACTTGTGCAGACTTGCCAGTGTATGGACTTGGTGAGCATGCAGCACACAATGTGCAGACTTCCTGCAATGCATGAAGAAGCAATGTATAGACTTGGCGTGCAATGTGCAACCAATGTACATACTTTGCAATGCTAGTGTTAAGGCATGAGAGCACAATGCATCATGTACAGACTATGCGATATGCAACCAGATGATGTCTAGACTTTGATAATTTGATGCACACCAAAAAGATGACTCTTTCCTAGGCGTCAGATTCAGAACGGACGCCCCTATTGATGTGCATCAAATTTCAAGCATAATAGAATGTATAGACTTTCTACGACATCAAGACAACCATGATGATGTGCAATGTTCAGACATGACAATATATGAAGAACATATGCTGTACAGACTTCGAATCAATAGATGCACGATGTACAGACTTTGCATGAGACGCTAGACGCTGTACAGACTTGGAGACAATGCATGCTGCAATGTATAGACTTAGCATATGCATGAGACGCTAAGTGAGACGGTGCATGTATAGACTTGAATGAGACACAGCATAAGACGCTGAACAGCCAAGGATGTATAGACTTAGCATGAGACGCTAAGTGAGACGGACGATGTATAAACTTTGCCAATGCAGACTTAGTCGGATGTACAGACTTTGCATTTGATGTAAAGACTAGCTGGTCAAACAGATAAAAACTCTGTACAGACTTCAAATCAACGGATGTATAGACTTTGCTCAGTTCAGCTGGTGGATGTACAGACTTGAGATGAATGCTTGAACAAGCCGATGTATTGACTTGACCAGCACAGAAATGCTAAGATAGACGCTGATAGGCTGTACAGACTTCAGCGTGCAGACAGGCCATTTGAATGTATAGACTTGTGTTCTAAACGATGCACAAACACAACACAAAGTAATGTATAGACTCTATGTACATGCTTCAATGCAATGTATAGACTTTGAGTGTGTTGACTTGTGTGTGTGTGTAATGTGTGGACCTGTGTGTGTGTGCATGACGATGTATAGACTCTGACTGCATGGAATACACAAACAATCTGATAAAGACAGTTTCATCAAAACATAAACAGTTGCCAATCAATCAAAACAAGCTGTTGCCAATGAAGTAAAGCTTATTGTCAACATCATCAACACAAAGGAGTCACAACAATGAGCACACTTGCCCAGTAGGTATCTTCGCATCAACATGAAGGCACTATTAAAGTAATTAACATTTTTGCTCTAAAGAATAAGGCAAAATCATGCAATGCGATGATCACGCGATTAAACCAAAGTAATCCGATAATCATGTAAGATAGAATGAGAGCAAATATGAACTAGCAAGAATCGTGAATTTCTGTGGAATATCAAGCAAGAAAGTCATGTCGTGTCGTGGATTTTCACTTATTTATAGAGAAAGTACTCCCAGCGCAATGCGACGCCAGTAGCATCATACCCCATGGTTTATAAAATAGTATGTTTCCGACAATCAGCCGAGGGGACTAGCATAGAGCCCTTGAACACAATCAGTGCTGGATCGTATCTTCAAGTATAAATCAAGTTACTTCCACACATGTAACAATAAAGTATGGCCAAGAATGTAATAAGTTCAATAATTTCAAGATAATAATAATCAATGAATGAACACTTCAATTTGAATATGAGGAATCAAAAATGACATCAAACAATGTTATGCTCATAAAATAAATCGGTAGCATAACGGTATATTTCTTAACTTGAAATATATGATAAGTTCTAGTTTATCAAGGGTCATCTAGAAACCTTGAAATATCAACCCTTGGGTCAAACCTCAGGTTAAGTACTCAAGTAGTGTGACGGTCGTGTACTGGGCCGTTACATGATGTGACGGTCTAGTTCTGGGCCGTTACATTAGTCTGAATCTAGAACTAATAAAATAGACTCAGTGAAGTGTGACGGTCGTATAGTGGGCCGTTAGGTGCTCCTAACGGTCCAGTATAGGTCCGTTACATAGCTAGAACCAGAAAACATCGATAGTGTAATCTAATCAGATGGGTTTTAATGGTACAACCAACTTGGCATCCTAGTGGGAATCCCAAGCTCGCGGAGAATTACGGAGGCCTTGAAACAAGATTTCCTAGTCCATTGGAAGGAATATCCAATAGAGAGGTCCTCATGTCCAAAAATAATGTTCCTATAGTGCAAAGTGAACTAATGGACAACATACCTGAGTATGTGCCATGTACTTAAAGAAAATGACTCTATAGATAGAGGAAGAATATGTAACAATGTGAAAGCAAGATAAACTCCGTCAATACAACATTGGAAAATCATGTTTTTAATTACAAAACTATAAAGTTTTGGCACATAAAATTAACATAACTTAAAATAGTTCAAGATGCCTAGATCATGCAGATTACAATATGAATTAGTAAGTAAACTTGAAATAATAACATGTCAAAACTTAGCTAACTAGGCCTATTTATAAGTTAACTTAACTGGTTACTATTCTATCATGGGCTGACAGAACACAGAGTCTAACGGTCTAACAGGAGAGCGTCACAGTGCTTGTGACGGTCTATCGAGGGGCCGTTACAGTAATGTAATGCTCATGTCCTGGTGCGTTAGAGACAACAGTGACATAAAACATAACAGAGTGTGTAACGGTCGGTCGTAAGGCCGTTATATCATGTGATGGTCCTACCCTGATCCGTCAGAGCCTCTGCTGACAGTAATAAATAATAATGACCTAAGTTTCAACTTGCATCATGTCTGAAAATCATACATATAACTTCTAACATGATAGAAGGAAGGCTAAACGAATATCATGCATGGGTTCTCTGTGAATTTCACAAGGAAGTTTCTTTTTAATTTAGTTAGGGCTAAGAATATAGATATATGCATGTCTCTACTAAAACATGAAATTCACGAGCTAACGTGCATGTAATCAAGCAAAATCAGCGGGCTTTCATCCCTAACATGTTGTTTTTGCCGTTCATGAGATAACCTACCTCTTCTAAGACCTTTAAACTTCGAATTTGATGCTAGGTGCTACCCTTTGATCCTTGCTCTTCTTGTGGTAAATCAACAACTTGGGAAACTTCAATCTCCTTGGTTGCTTGGTCTCCTAGCATGAAATTTGGAGGACTATTAGTCTAAAGTATACTAAACAAAAGCTTCTAAAGAACTTACCTGAAATTATGACTCCTTACCTTGATTCTTCACGAGCCAAAAGTAAGGGTCGGTCAGTTCAGAACTAGGTTCTATTTATAGGGTTTTGGCTAGGGTTTGAAGATTAGATCGATTTTAGAGTCCTTGTTAATGCTTAGATCAACTTCTAAGAGTCCTTAACACCTCTATTAGTCTTCCTATCTCGATCCCTAAGAGATAAGTTAGCAAAAATCTAATCTTTTGGCTTGTTTTTCACTTCACAAAACTGTAGGATGTAACGGTCGTCCATAGGTGCGTTACATGGCTGTGGCGGTCGCCCGATAGACCGTTACACTCAACGTGTATAGAGTTCAATATTAATCAAACTCTTTTGGTTAATTATCCATACAATTATTTTATAAAAATAGTATTAATCCTTAAAATACGTGAATAAGCTAAGTACCCATCTAGAACATGGGCCAAACTTAATGGGCTTGGTCCTTAAACCTTTTGGATAATAATTAGACAGACTAGGTTAATTATTTCAATCCAATTGGGATTTATAAGGTGTTATTAATTCAACAATCCCTTTAATTATATTTAGGCCTTTATATAAATTCCAAAAAAATATTTTATAATTCAAAAATTATTTATATAATTTCTGGGGCACTACATCAACATTGGGAACTCACCCTCAAAGTTTCAGCTTCATCAGATATACGAGCTGAGAGCCAAAATTCTGGATTTGGCTTGCTGTCCTGAATTGGATAGAACTCCGGCAACGGCGGTGGCGGTGCGACGGCCGTGGCGGTGGTGGCGGTGGCGGAGAGCTTCACACACTGATAGGGGAGGCATCACACCTTAGATTGGCAGCCTTCACAGCTGCAAGAGAAGGGAGAGGAGAGAGAGAGGGGGCGGCCCTTGGCTCTTGCAGCAAAATTGCAATAATTTTTCTATTAATTGTGATGAAAATGGAAAATACAAGCCTTTTATAAGAAATGGGATCCCTAGGTAAATGACCTACCTTACCCTCAGATCTGGGGTTGGGGAGGGGTACATTAGGGATACCAAAATCTATTTTTCCCCATGTGGTCAAAGCTAAATAAACAAATTAACCTAATAAGGCCAAAACAAGGGGCGCCCTCCTCATGGGTCAAATTGGCAACTTTGGGCCAAAGACCAACTAATTGGCCCATGGACCCTTGTAGCCTATGGGACCTTCCAAGCTAGGAAGCCCATGAGAGAGGGAAAAGCCCAATTGGGCTTTAAGTGGCCTTAAGGTCCAATATGAACATAACCCCTTAATGGACTCTAAATAAACTTGACCCAATGGCTTATTAAGAGCCTTACAAAGGAGCCCAAATGAAAAACCCAAATAAACACACATTACAAACACACTAATACAATGCAATAAATACCAAATACACCCCAATAAATACTAGAAAATACCTAGACTCAAGACAGAGACTCCAAACTATCTCCAAGCCAAAGGGATGCCGGTGTAGCTCCAGTGGTGCTTCACGTTCGATACCGACGACTTGCCGAATCATGCTTCTCGATCGCTCTGGTGTCCGCACCAATTCTCCCCGGGTGGGAGAAACTCGTCCCAGTCGAGTAAGGGTCGGGATCGCTCTAGTAGAGCTCTAGAAGGTCCGGATATATCCTTTGCAACTTTGCCCTGGTGATCCACGTATCCTCGGTGGCGGGTCACCCTCTCCATCGCACTAGGTAGCGCGGGTAGGATCCACTCCTGGTAATAGTCACCTGCTCATCTAGTATATGATCTATCTACTCACGCTGCCGTGGAAATGAGACTGGTGGTGGACACTCAGGTGTGGGGTCACTCTCAAGAGGGGAGATGGCTCAAAAGGGCGAAGTGGTCTACAGTACTCCTAACACGAGGCCCAACTCTTCTTGCCCGCCAAGAGGGGTGAAGGTCTGAGTTCCACATCTTAGTTTTCTGGGTGCACATAGTGGCCGTCATCCGACTGTTTGTCGTCACCTTGCAGTCGCAAGAGGACCGTTTTATGCTCTGCACCTAAGTCTTTCTCTCCTACGTGCGAGTGTGCTTCACTCGACTTCTTTCCAAGGTATGTAGTGTGGTGTTGCCTACATTATTTACTTTGGTGGCGATCACATCTGCTTATTTAGGTATTTGTCATCATATCTCTCTATTTCTTCTTATTTCCTTTTCTTTTAGTTGCTCCACGCCTACGGCGTGTGTTTACTTTTCATCTCCATCATTGCTCCACGCCCACAGCGTGTGTTTAGTTCTTTCTATTACTTTATTTTACACTGTTGAGATGACATACCCACATGCTTCAAGCTCTATGTTGTTGCTTGCTTGAGGTTGGCACATATCTCACACTTCATATCCCATCTCACCCACTTTTCACACCACTTCACAAATATCAACAGGGTCGTCTGGTTATAACCAGATCCGGATGTCCCGTAAAGACAAAAATCACACTGCCTTTAGATCCCCCAAAGGGATTTTCAACTATAAGCGCATGCCCTTCGGTTTGAAGAATGCCGACGCTACTTACCAAAGACCCATGACTAAAATATTCGACGAGATGCTGCACAACATCGTCGAGTGTTATGTCGACGACCTCATCCTCAAAACAAAAAGGCACGAAGACCACCTTCGTGATTTGCGCCAAGTCTTCGATCAACTCCGGCGATATGGGCTCAAGATGAACCCCATGAAATGCGTCTTTGGCGTATCCAGCGGTAAGTTTCTCGATTTCGTCGTCAGATACAGAGGAATCGAGGTGGACCCCAGCAAGATCAAATCGATCCTGGAGTTTCCACCGCCCATGAACCTCACCGAGCTCAGGTCCTTCCAAGGAAGACTGACCGACATTCGAAGGTTCATCTCCAATCTCTCCAGTCAATCTGCGCCTTTTAGCAAATTAATGAAGAAAGACACCCAGTTCATATGGGACTCGGAATGCCACGCCGCTTTCGAGCAGATCAAGGAGTACCTCCTCACTCCCCCAATCCTGGGGCCACTAGTCAAGGGCAAACCCCTTATACTCTACATTGCTGCGATGGACGCTTCGTTGGGAGCTCTGTTGGCGCAAATCAATGTGGAGGGTAAAGAGCAGCCGCTCTACTACCTCAGCCGAAAACTAATCGGCGCTGAGTATTGCTACTCCCCCATGGAGAAAGTTTGGTTGGCATTGGTATTCGCCGTCAAGAAGTTGTGGCACTACCTCCTGGCCCATCGGGTTAAGCTTATATCTAAGCACGACCCACTCAAATACCTCCTCAGGCAACCCGTTCTCTCTGGCCGACTGGGAAAATGGACTCTCCTGCTAATGGAGTATGATATTACTTGTGTCCCAAGAAAAGCAATCAAGGGACAAGGCATGGCTGAATTCTTGGCAGCCTAGCCAATACTCGATGACTCTCCTCTCAACACGGAGCTCCCTGACAAGGAGTCTCTTGCTATCCAGTCACAACAACCAGTTGAACAGACTGGAGATGTCTTGCATTAACAGCAGCAAGATGCCCTCACGGCCAATGTACCTTGCTAGGAGCTCTACTTCGATGGTGCTTCCCAAGAATTTGCCGGGAGTAATAAAAATTCAGCCGTCATGGCGGGTGCCGGCATCGTTTTCCTAACCCCTCAGGGCGGAGTTTTGTACAACTCATGCGCCCTCATGAAATCCCTGACCAACAATGAAGCTGAGTATGAAGCTCTAATCATCGAGCTTCATATGGCTCTCGACATGGGCATCAAGTGCCTCAAAGCCTATGGGGACTCCCAGCTGATAGTCCAGCAAGTCCTCAGCATTTACGATGTGTGGAAGAGAGAGTTGCTCCCATACCATGCTGCCATCACCAGACTTACCCCAGAAGTTCTATTTCTTCGAAATAGATCATGTTCCTAGGAGCAGCAAATCCCAGGCAGACGCCCTGGCTGACGCCCTGGCCAAATTGGCTGTAGCCATCAAGCTTCCGCCCGAAGGTGAAGTCGACATCATTGTCAAGCACATAAGGCTAATGCCGACTACACTCGAAGGTGAATCTGGCCTCACTACATACGAGGTCCACAGCCTCGACCAGACAACTCCTCCAGAAGAAGAAGATTAGCATGAGCCTATCATCAAATTCAAGTGCGGTTGGCTCCCTCCTGACCGAGCTCAAAGAGTCCAGTTTCTTTGTCGGGCAACGTCATATAAGTTGATCTGCGACTCTATGTATAGACTTGTCCATGAAAAGGACAAGTCGGTTCTGATGTGACATCACCTTGGGGGTGGCAGCCACTAGACCAATGCTCCTTGGACCTAAGTATGCAAGCACAACCACAAGGCTAAGAAGCCTACGTAAGCGGACACTCGTATGGCGCGTACACTCAACCCGGGGGTGACTCACTCACACCCACGGCAGTCGCACGAAGGCGGTGGAGCCTTGGGACCAGGCGCTCTCTCCCTTAACCGATGGCGCAATTGATGAATATTAAATGAACAAGTATAATTAGGAGCAAGGGTTGAGAGTTTACCTAGCCAGTTTGAAGAACCGACCCCGGTCGGAGACGTGGGCGAGCGGGGAAGCGTGGGATCACCTCCTGCACGCTGTGCCGATGAAGCTTCAACCTGAAATTGATAAATTACATGCACTACACCCCTCGCAGGGGGGTTGAACTAAGGGTGGGGAAGATCAAATTACAACCATAATTATCCTCTACGCAGGGAGGGGCTATAAGCCGGCCAGGCGGGGTGGGGAGGTTTGGATGACGGCGGGCCGACCGATCGAACCAAGTTCTACCCGGTCCGGTTCTATAGGACAGCCGGCTGAAGAGGACAACGCCACGGACTCTCCCGAACTCCAATGGGGGCGGGACTTGCTCTGAAATGTCCTGGGTTGGCCTAGGAATGTGCCACAGAAATTGTGGGTCGATCCGAGGCCGACTGTGGTCGAGGCGGGGCCGGGACTTGGGAAGGTCAGACTTGGTTCTGTCTGTTCCAGAACCGCAGCTGCTGGAAGAAATTGATGTCACGAGCACCCTCGGGGTCCGATGAGGGGGGAGCCAAGGCCGTTGCGCTCATGGATGAGTCTTCTTCGAGCAGAGACCAACGAGGCCCCCAGGAGAGGTCGGAGCAGAGGATTAGGTAGAGAGAAGCGGAGGGTGGTCCGAACGGGCTCTGCTAGACTGACCTGCATGCTCTGGGGAGAGAGGCTGGAACGGGGAGCTTTGGAGCCCAAATGGCACCCTTCTTCTTGCGGATAGCAGAGGACTTGGAGGAGAAGATCTTAGCTAAAAAATCACGTCCAAACTCGCACAGGAGCGGCCGTGGTCACGTCTTCTCTTGGGCTCAGGTTCCCTACCGGAGCAGCATTGAGCAGTCGAGGGAGAATGGCTCCTTTGTAAGGCACTTAATAAGCCATTGGGTCAAGTTCATTTAGAGTCCATTAAGGGGTTATGTTCATATTGGACCTTAAGGCCACTTAAAGCACAATTGGGCTTTTCCCTCTCTCATGGGCTTCCTAGCTTGGAAGGCCCCATAGGCTACAAGGGTCCATGGGCCAATTGGTTGGTCTTTGGCCCAAAGTTTCCAAATTTGACCCATGAGGAGGGCGCCCCTTGTTTTGGCCTTCTTAGGCTAATTTGTTTATTTAGCTTTGACCACGTGGGGAAAAATAGATTTTGGTTTCCCTAATGTACCCCTCCCCAACCCCAGATCTGAGGGTAAGGTAGGTCATTTACCTAGGGATCCCATTTCATATAAAAGGCTTGTATTTTCCATTTTCATCACAATTAATAGAAAAATTATTGCAATTTTGCTCCAAGAGCCAAGGGTCGCCCCCTCTCTCTCTCCTCTCCCTTTTCTTGCAGCTATGAAGGCTGCCAATCTAAGGTGTGACGCCTCCCCTATCAGTGTGTGAAGCTCTCCGCCGCCGCCGCCACCGCCATCGAGCCGCCGTCGCACCACCACCGCCGTTGCCGGAGTTCTATCCAATTCAGGATAGCAAGCCAAATCTGAAATTTTGGCTCTCAACTCGTAGATCTGATGAGGCTGAAACTTTGAGGGTGAGTTCCCGAGGTTGATCCCGCATCCCAAAAAAAGTTTCAGATTTTTCCCACTTCATTTTCCCATTTTTCCATTTAGATCCCCACAGCCCACTAGATCTGACCCTGTTCAGTCTTGTGTTCCAGCAACCTAACACTTCGCCCTTGAGACCCCCTTTTCGATTTCAGAATGAGCTAAAATTCGAACTGGGAGTTCTATCCACCTAAGCCATCGTCCATAAATTTTTTTGTGATTTTAAGAATTTTCTTTCCCATCCAAAAAACCACTACATTTTCCCAAATCTGTGCTGCCCCTGCAGTCCAGATCCGACCCATCCCTGTTAGAAAATCCCTTTCCCCTATCAAACCTCCACCATAAAATTACCAAAAAAATATCTAAGTGTTCCTTACTTCCCCCTCTAGCTTCCATAAAAATCCCATCACCCAGATTCGAAGTTTCAGTCGCGGTCAACGCCCTTTCTCAGGCAGATCTCAGTCTGCCTGGCCAGATCTGAGACAGGAACCTTTCTTGTTGAAAAATCCACCATGAAAAATACAGCAACATCAAAATTCCTATAACACCATAGGTTTGAAGTTATCTAAGTTAGCTACACATCGGCGCTAGTTTCGTGACGTTCTGAGATCAGAGCTGGTCTCAGCAATTTTTATCGCTGGGTCGCGCAAGCCTAAAATAGCAGCCCAAATCTGTGGACAGCAAGCAGCAAGGCTCTCAAATCCGGCCGCCTCACCTTCCATGAGGTGAACCAGTGCAGCCGCCTCACAGGGATCGTCCCTCCAGGGGTTCCATTCATTGCGGGACTAAACCCGCCTCAGTCGGCCGTCCGAGCAGGTTCGTGGACCCCACAACCGTCAACCCGCGTCGTCCGGACAGCATCAAGTTGCAGCGTGTCGGCACCGACAGAGCAGTTCAAAATGTGGCCCGTCAACCCAATTTTGATCCTCCCGGGTTTCACATGTTACCTATTACCTCCCTGCGTGGAGTGGGTTTAATTCTGTAATTATTGATAATTGTTAACCAGGAGTACGATTTTGGCCGGGATTGTCTTCCCCACACCCAGAGCATGGAGGTAACGGTCTCTCCTTCTCGGCATTTGCTTACCTAGTATATGATTATATGCCGCTGCATGAGTGCGTTAGACTCCTAGCTTGTTAAATCAATTTTAATCACTGCTGTGAGAGCGAGAGTTAACCCGTCCCGTGACTCGATCTGAGCACGGAAGTTAGTTTAACCACCCTTAACTCTGCCGGTTTCTCAACCGCGCGGATCCACGTTTCCCTCGCCTGGGATGATGAGTGAGCTCGCATTTCTATTTAAGGCATATATCCCATAGGAGCTCTTAGTGTCGAGCTGAGGTGGCTCTATTGTTCGCGGGTCGCTGGTCGATTCGTCACTTAGAGTCCAAGGTTCGCATCGTTTGGTGTCGAGTCCCTCATTCGTCCTGCATCAGTTTGGTATCAGAGCAAGTTAGAGTCTAGGGTAGTCACCCACGGTGCCTCATTTGCATTCCTTTACCCGGTATATCAAAAGGTGTTCACGGAATAATAGGTTACGCCTATTGAGAAGGTTGCACACTTGCGTGAGTTCGGTCTTCGGATCACACCTCCGCCACGTACCGGATATTGGTTAGATCTAGGTTCATCATCTTTGCTTTAGTCCGTGTATCCCAGTCACCGTGTCACTTGCATGCCCACCCGTAGAGGTACCCAATACTCACCACCACCACCTATGGCGGATCCCCGAGTCCGTAGTCTCTATGAGCCTTCGGTGGCCGAGATGTTCCGATCTCTCATGGATCGATTCGATACGCGTATGGATGGGCTTAGTACCCGTGTAGATGGCGTAGGTACACGTCTGGAAGGGAGAATGAAAGCCTTAGAGGATTGGGCCGAAGCATCGGACCAGTCTATCCAGGGTCTGGTGGGGAGAGTTGCAGTCCTAGAGAGGGCCCCGGTTGAGGCGGCGCAACCCGCGCCGACCAATGGCCAACAGGAGCCGGTTCAGCAACCTGCTACTCCAAGGGCTCAATGGGTAGATGATAAAAGGCAGTGAGTGGCCGAGGTGGATGATTATGCATCCGATAATAAACCTGGGGGTTATGGTCGTTACCATCAAGCCCAACGACGGAATCGTGATTACGATGAAGACGACCGCGTTCTTAGGAACGTGCATGCAGAGCCTCCCCTTTTTGACGGGTCCTTGGACCCAAAGGTCTATTTAGATTGGGAGGCCGGCATGGATCGATATTTCGAGTGGTTTGAGATGATAGACCACCGAAGAGTCCGCTACGCAAAGATGAAGTTGCAAGGGCAGGCACAAACCTATTGGATCAATGTGGAGAGCCTGCTAATGCAGCGACATCAACCCCAGATCGGTTCTTGAAATGACATGAAAACTAAATTGACGCAGAAGTACCTTCCTGCCATATATCGCCAGTGTCTCATAGACAAATGGCAGAGTTTCTCCCAACGGAACCGATCCGTGACTACGTACACCGCAGAGTTTGATGAGTACTACTTGCGGTGTGGAGTTACGGAAGAGAGCACCATGACCATCTCGCGCTTTCGAAGAGGTCTGCGGCAACACTATCAATATGATCTTTTTCGCCGCAATGTGGCCACTTTGGAACAAGCGTATCAGGTCGCTCTCAAATTGGAGCAATTCAAGGCCGAGTTTGAGCCTACCCAACGGTTGGGCCCCTTCCCTCTCCATAGTGTCGAGCCCCGTAGCTCTTCAAGCACATATCAGAGGGCCCCCATGGCTCGACCTCAGGAGCCCGCCCGTCAAGAGCCATTCGCTCCTAGGCCTCTCCCTCCACCTCCGAGGGATTTTCCTCCTCGACCCCAACCTACGGCACCCATTGCCCATCCGCCGGCACCCGCACCTCTTGCCCGTTCCTTGTTGCCTACACCTCTTATCCATCAAGAGGATAAGGGTAAGGGACCTTTGATCGGGGAGCCTAGTGGATCACGGCAGCAGTGTTTTCGCTGCAATGGGTTTGGCCACTTTGCCAACCAGTGTCCCACTCGTCAATCTCTAGTCATTGGGGACACACAGGTTGGGGATACCTCATCTTCCGAGCTTGTGTCAGTCAGCTATGAGGCAGAACAGGAATTAGCTGACGAGTTCTTTGCGAACGAAGATGATGGCCAGGAGGCCCGGCATCCAGACGATACCCATTTGGGAGTCGTCAGGTGTATCCTTACCCAGCCACAGGCCAGTGATGACTGGCGTCGGACCACTATCTTTCATACATACTGTAGGCTGGGCGGAAAAGTTTGTAAGGTGATTATCAATAGTGGGAGTTGTATCAATGCAATCTCCACGGGCACTGTTTCTCGTCTTGGTCTTACTCCCGTGGACCATCTTTGCCCCTATCGAGTATCATGGGTGGATTCCACCTCCATTCCGATCAGGCTGCGGTGTCTGGTCCCACTGTAGTTCCATGCCTACCGTGATGAGATCTGGTGTGATGTTGATGAGGGCATCCCTTGCCCCTCCACATTTTCTCCGGACTCGGATTGTTCGTCGGCAAGTGCCACTATGTTAGTCATGTATTTCTGAGTCTAGTCATGTAATCTTCACATTTTCTTTGAGTCAATATCATGTACTTTTCCGTTTATTTAAGTCATGTACCTAGGTTGTTGAGTCATTTTCCTAAGTATTGAGTCATTATGTTGGTTTGATACGTTAATGGGCCCAATTCATTGGGCTAGGCCCAGGGGCGCCCCTCCTTTAGACTGTTTGGTCATTAGTTAGTTTGTCAGGGTCAGTTTGGTCTTAGGAAAAGTGTGGGGTCTGTAAATAGCCCCACCCCTCTCTCATTTGTAACAACTAATGCTTGAATATTGAATCCATAAAATTTCCACACCTTCTAGTTCCCTCTCAATATCTCCCTCTCTCTCTCTCTCACTCTCTCTCTCTTACTATCACTCTCTCTAAGTGGGTTGTGCCCCCTCTCTCTCTCCTCCCCACCCCAATTTCAAAATTCATTCTCTCTCCTCCCCATTCACCCCTCATTAAGGCCCCTTCCCCTTCCCCATGCACTCATTCAATTCCCCCTCCAACCCCTAGGTGGAAACCCCTTCTCCTAGGTACCTTTCCACTCTCCCAAGCAACCCTCCCTCTCCCCAAGACTGAAAGAGCCCTTCCCTAGGCCAAATTTCGAATTTCCCTCTCCCTTGGGCTGTGCCCTTTCATCTCCCCACCTCCCTAACCACCCAAGGTCGCACCCCCCCCCCTTCCCCATCCACCAAATAACCCCTTGTTCATGCCCTTCCCCATACCCTCTTCTCCACCTATTCTATCCCTGTTGCAGGTTTCAGACAAGCAGTGATTTGCAGCAGCAGCCACGACTTCCCCAGAAGGCTCCAGGCAGCATATCCTACATTGCTGGAATCATCTCCAAGTCTTCTTTCCAACGGTGGTACTCTTGCCTGCATCCGAGTTCAGAGCTGTCCGGAGGAACGTCATCTTCAACGACTGCGCAATCTGCCCTAGACTGAAGACCAGAGCGATCTTGGAAGCTGTTCTGCGGTCAACCTTGGAGAAATTCGAGCATGCTTCCTTCTACAAAATTCTTCTTCGTCAAGTCCTCCAACAGTAGTAGAAAGAACAACAGCAATTGCCTGCCCGAGCTATTTGTTCTGAATTGTTTCGTCGGAGTGTGCAGTCTGCCCCCTGCAGGTCCATGTTCGACCTGTCTTCACTTCACCGGCCACCATTCTCCTCTCCGACATCGGATTGTGGCCCCGTCAACTTCTTCTCAAAGCTACTCCGACCACGATCGTGTCACCGCCAGTCTCGTCCCAATCGGAGTTCGGGAGCATCCGTAGTATCTTCTGCAACCGACTGCACCAACCCTGTACCTGTCAGAGACAGAAAGTTGCTGCCAGGTTCCAGTTGCCGGCCCGATCAGCCCCGAGCTTCAGAGCCTTCCCAAAAAATCAGACATCACCCTCAGTCAGTTGGGAAACTTTTGGCGTAGGTTTCATCAAGATCTGAGCTCTGTGGAATTTGTGGCAGTGTCATCACCGCCCCCTATCCAGCAATTCTGAAGGTTGGCAGAACCGGCGGGGATCGGCAAATCGGGTTTCCTTTGCATAAGTCCCCACCCCGCTTGGCCGGCTGAAGGCCCCTCCCTGCATGGAGGTAGTATTGGATGTAATAAGATTAATCCCCACCCCAAGATCACCCCTCCTGCGAGAGGCGTAGTGGTGTAATCTTTCCATTTCATGTTGAAGCGACACCGACGCGGCGTGCGGGTGCATACCCTCGCCTCCCCGCTCGCCCCCGTCTCCGGCCGGAGTCGGCGTCTTCACGCCGGCTAGGTGAGCCTCGGTCCCCCTTTCCTTGCTGGTTAATATCACTTGCTTAGCTTAGTATTCTTGCTTTGCTGCGTCGGATGGAGAGCGAGGGCCCGGCCCAAATTACCGATCATGTGAGTATCCATCGCGGGCGAGTTGTGAGCGAGCTATTTCAACCCACACCCATGGTGTGACAGCCGCCCGTGAGTGGGCATCCCTAGCCCAATTGGGGTTCTTCCCAAGCTTGCCAAGCACCGGAGCATCATTGTCCCACCCCGGACCCTCTCCATTATCGCTTAGTTGCCCACGGGCACAAGTGTGCACCAAGCGAGTGAGCCGCTCGAGTAGTATCATCGCCAATTTGCTTGTTTGCAATCTTAGGTCCAAGGGTCATATTGTCTTGTGGTCATCACCCCCCAGGTGGTATTACATCAAGTGGTATCAGAGCAAGTTCACAACTTGTCTCTATCAAGTTGGTCCTAGGGCATGTCTATGCATTTAGAGTTATCAAGTACATCACTCTTGTCCCCTAGTATGGCCATCTCATATCGACCTTACCAATCGGCCCACTCCATAAGTCCAAGACACCAAGAGATGCCTACCACTAACACCCATAACTTCCCTGGCCATGTCAACTACTTCATGAAAGCCTTGACCTATGCCAATGAGCGGCTTGATAACATATCGGGCCGACACAACCAACTTGGAGAAGATACGCCCGCCCCAAGGACGGACGATGGGATGGTCCCTTTCCCACTTCCCACCTTTGATGGAACATCTCCTAGAGAATATTTAGATTGGGAAGCTACAATGGACCAATACTTCACTTGGTATCATATGTCCGAGGATGAAAAGGCATGGGTTGCCAAAATGCAACTTACCAAACGGGCAGAAACTTATTAGATGCAAATTGTCGGGCTAAAGGTACTTAGAAGGGAAACTCCCATCACCACTTGGAAGGACATGAAGGAGCAACTTAGGGCTAGATATGTTTCCCCCTCATACTCAAATCACCAAGACCTAAGGAGCACTTCAACTCCTTCATCCCCACCTAGGCAACCCATGACCCTAATTCCCCATTCCACATCACTTCCCACCTATCCTACCCCAACCACCACACCAGCACCCTACCTACAAACTCCCACCACAACCATATGTCCACAAACCCAATTGGACCCCGTGTCCACCCATCCACTGAGGCCCATAATGGCCACCACCCCCAAACCCAAAACCCCTCACCAAACCCGTACCCCACAAGCCCCCTTGACCACCACCACAAACCCACCATCATCCCCAAAAAGGGACACATCTCCCAAAACAAATCAACCCAAAATCTCTCACCCAACCCACCTCCCGCTTCCTACACCAATCTTTCTCCAACCTAGGCCTCCTCTACTTCCCCTTCTTATCCCAACCCAAGCCCATGCTTGTTCACCACCCCGGGTGTGTCATACGCTAGCTATCACCAAACCACCCACCATAGATCCCCCTACTCCATTAGCAATAGAAGTTGCAACCCACACACCCACCCAAGTGGAGAAGGATGCCCATCCGGATCCACCTCCCAACATAGAGGAAATCCAAAGGCCAAACAACTTACACACCTCTAGCCTAGCTCCTCTAGAGACACCCAACCTCACCATAGATAAGTCCATACTCCAATGGCTCAAGAAAGGTCTCACCATTCCTAGTTCACAACCATGCCACCTACCCATGGGATATCAATCCCAAATCATTCCCATTCAGCCACATGTCACTTATCAAACTTCCTATTGTGTGGAAGATTGGGGAAACTTAGTGAACTACCTACATTGGCAAATTCACTTGACCAATATGCTAGCCATGAGGCCGTCCATGACTAACACCATTAGCCTAGCATATCCAACCATTGGCTCCATCACTTCCATCTACACTAATGGCCAAGTTACTAGTGAGATCATCCTCCTTCTTCCCATGGAGGAAGAACCTATCCTAGTCCACTCCCCAACCATTGAGATCCCAAGTGCTTTGTTCGGCCAACCCATTAGCAACCTTGGCCCACTTATTGAGGAGGATGACTCACCATTCGAGGATCTTGAGGACATGGAGTACCCCTATCTAGGTGACCCTTACCATGATCCCTTCGACCCTTTCCTATGGGAACCTAGATCTCCATGTGACCCACTTACCTTATTCACCACTCACCTTACCCTACCCTTACCACCCATGATGAACCAAACCCCTCCCTTCCTAGACTCGGGTTACACCATGGGAGCCTTGACCTTCGGCAACATACACCTTGGGATTGATGAGTTGCCCCACTCCATGATTTTCCCCTTCTTAGATCCCTTTGATCCATACGAGTGGAAGCTCAAGGGCCACCCCATACCCATGCACATAGAAGTCATCTCTAGGATAGGAGTGCATAAGTCTTGGCACCACACACCACTTGGCATGATTAGTAAGACGGGTCCATTCATTCACATCACCCACATGTCAAGTAGGAAGCATGAGTGGTCCCTATTTGGGTGTAACGGTCCTCCCCAATTCACCATTGGTCTTATGTATGCTAGGAGTCTACATGGGTGTCTGGGTCCTCCAACATTCATCACACTCACTTGTAAGAGGGACACCTATGGATGCCCCGGTCCTCCCAAATCCTTCAAAATCTTCATAACATCAATGCATGATAGGTCTATTTGTGGTTGTCCTGGACCACCTTTTCATACCATACATTGTCAACTCACATTGCATCATAGTGCATGGCATATGCATTCAAGCAAGTATCAAGCAATAAGCGGTGAGATTCACAAGAAGCGAGCACAAACTCCTAAGCACCACTTTGAGTTCCAAGTCGATAACTTGGCGATGATGGCTTTGGAGTGGCTCTACTTTAGGGTCACCTCCAAATTGAGGGCACGAGGACTTGGACCTTGCCAAGTTCCGAGTGGCTTTGGCAACCCGGCTTATGGGTTGAACTTTCAAAAGGGTTTTGGGATTCTCCCCATTTCTCATGTGGCGGATCCAGCACCCTCTAAGGGCACCGCGGTGGATCCTAGTGAGTGCCTCGAGCTTACACCTACCCTTGTGAGAGACACCCTCGGAGTGCCACCACAAATAGCCTGAGAGCCCGACGTGAGCACACAGCGGCAATACTAGGCAAGTAAGATCCCATCGCCAGCATGAGGGTATGACCGAGCCACTTTGTCGAGCTGAAGCGCCGTTCCCCGACTATGGTCGCGGGTTGAGTATAGAGATCGTGGATCGCCTAGAGCCGCAGTTCGATATACTACTTCCCTGGTGGACCCATACTCGACGGGGTCGAGTTTTCCCCACCTCGGGGGTATGATGAGGGCATCCCTTGCCCCTCCACATTTTCTCCGGACTCGGATTGTTCGTCGGCAAGCGCCACTATGTTAGTCATGTATTTCTGAGTCTAGTCATGTAATCTTCACATTTTCTTTGAGTCAATATCATGTACTTTTCCCTTTATTTGAGTCATGTACCTAGGTTGTTGAGTCATTTTCCTAAGTATTGAGTCATTATGTTGGTTTGATAGGTTAATGGGCCCAATTCATTGGGCTAGGCCCAGGGGCGCCCCTCCCTTAGACTGTTTGGTCATTAGTTAGTTTGTCAGGGTCAGTTTGGTCTTAGGAAAAGTGTGGGGTCTATAAATAGCCCCACCCCTCTCTCATTTGTAACAACTAATGCTTGAATATTGAATCCAGAAAATTTTCACACCTTCTAGTTCCCTCTCAATATCTCCCTCTCTCTCTCTCTCTTACTATCACTCTCTCTAAGTGGGTTGTGCCCCCTCTCTCTCTCCTCCCCACCCCAATTTCAAAATTCATTCTCTCTCCTCCCCATTCACCCCTCATTAAGGCCCCTTCCCCATGCACTCATTCAATTCCCCCTCCAACCCCTAGGTGGAAACCCCTTCTCCTAGGCACCTTTCCACTCTCCCAAGCAACCCTCCCTCTCCCCAAGACTGAAAGAGCCCTTCCCTAGGCCAAATTTCGAATTTCCCTCTCCCTTGGGCTGTACCCTTTCATCTCCCCACCTCCCTAACCACCCAAGGTCGCACCCCCCCCCCTTCCCCATCCACCAAATAACCCCTTGTTCATGCCCTTCCCCATACCCTCTTCTCCACCTATTCTGTCCCTGTTGCAGGTTTCAGACAAGCAGTGACTTGCAGCAGCAGCCACGACTTCCCCAGAAGGCTCCAGGCGGCATATCCTACATTGCTGGAATCGTCTCCAAGTCTTCTTTCCAACGGTGGTACTCTTGCCTACATCCGAGTTCAGAGCTCTCCGGAGGAACGTCATCTTCAATGACTGCGCAATCTGCCCTAGACTGAAGACCAGAGCGATATTGGAAGCTGTTCTGCGGTTAACCTTGGAGGAATTCGAGCATGCTTCCTTCTACAAAATTCTTCTTCGTCAAGTCCTCCAACAGTAAAAGAAAGAACGACGGCAATCGCCTGCCCGAGCTATTTGTTCTGAATTGTTTCATCAGAGTGTGCAGTCTACCCCCTGCAGGTCCAGGTTCGACCTGTCTTCACTTCTCTGGCCAACATTCTCCTCTCCGAGATTGGATTGTGGCCCCGTTAACTTCTTCTCAAAGCTACTCCGACCACGATCACGTCACCGCCAGTCTCGTCCCAATCGGAGTTCGGGAGCATCCGTAGTATCTTCTGCAACCGACTGCACCAACCCTGCACCTGTCAGAGACAGAAAGTTGCTGCCAGGTTCTAGTTGCCGGCCCGATCAGCCCCGAGCTTCAGAGCCTTCCCAAAACATCATACATCACCCTCAGTTAGTTGGGAAACTTTTGGCACAGGTTTCATCAAGATCTGAGCTCTGTGGAATTTGTGGCAGCGTCATCACCGCCCCCCTGTCCAGCAATTCTAAAGGTTGGCAGAACCGGCGGGGATCGGCAAATCGGGTTTCCTTTGCATAAGTCCCCACCCCGCTTGGCCGGGTGAAGGCACCTCCCTGCGTGGAGGTAGTATTGGATGTAATAAGATTAATCCCCACCCCAAGATCACCCCTCCTGCGAGAGGCGTAGTGGTGTAATCTTTCCATTTCAGGTTGAAGCGACACCGACGCGGCGTGCGGGTGCATACCCTCGCCTCCCCGCTCGCCCCCGTCTCCGGCCGGAGTCGGCGTCTTCACGCCGGCTAGGTGAGCCTCGGTCCCCCTTTCCTTGCTGGTTAATATCACTTGCTTAGCTTAGTATTTTTGCTTTGCTGCGTCGGACGGAGAGCGAGGGCCCGGCCCAAATTACCGATCACGTGAGTATCCATCGCGGGCGAGTTGTGAGCGAGCTATTTCAACCCACACCCATGGTGTGACGGCCACCCGTGAGTGGGCATCCCTGGCCCAATTGGGGTTCTTCCCAAGCTTGCCAAGCACCGGAGCATCATTGTCCCACCCCGGACCCTCTCCATTATCGCTTAGTTGCCCACGGGCACAAGTGTGCACCAAGCGAGTGAGCCGCTCGAGTAGTATCATCGCCAATTTGCTTGCTTGCAATCTTAGGTCCAAGGGTCATATTATCTTGTGGTCATCACCCCCCAGGTGGTATTACATCAGATGTCCTCCCGATGGAGGTGGACAGTATAATTTTGGGTAGGCCGTGGTTGTTTGATCGGGATGCCACGCCCCATGGCCGGTCGAACACCTGTACCTTCGACCATGGTGGCCAGTAGATTACCCTCCACCCCTCTCAACCCACGAGTTCTTCAGTTAGGGGTCCTACTGGTCCTAGTACTCCGGAGCCTTCTGTCCCTGGACCCAGTACTCCATCCCCAGCTCGGGCCATGACCGTTACATCTTGCACATGTTAGACAGGAGGACGGTGAGCTAGAAGGGGAGGGGATGAATAGATCACCGTTTAAAAAATATTTGACTGAGTCGAGGTAGGACCCTTAACCAATATAACGTAGTTCACGAGCGCAGAACATAAATCACTCAAAAATTCATCAGCACATATGCACAACCACCTAGCGAGCAGTCAAACCAAGATTTCGATCATCAACATTCACATTTACTTAATGAAGCCAGACAAAAGCATAAGGAAGATAAATGCGCACAACCATACCACGGAGAACAGGAGATTTAGATGGTTCAGTCTGCAACCTGCAGACTTACGTCCATCCCTCACTTAAGGCCGAGTGAGGCTTTCTTTCACAAGAACAAACCGCAGACTCAGTCTGCCAACATCACGCTGATCCACAGCTTGGGGATCGAAATCCCTACAGACGCTGAACACACAGCTTGAACCCAGGTCTCACACCCCAAGACCTGACCCGGAGATAACTCTCCCTTCCTCGTAGACAAGAGGGAACCTAGTAGTGACTCACCCTCACTGCAATTCAGAGACGCTGTCTCTCTTCCTCCACAGCCGGAGGGAACAACCCAGATAGCCTCCTCACTATCTGAACACAGCAACCCCGGAGACCACCTCCCTTCCTCTGATCTGATTCAGAGGGAATCACAATGCAACCCAGAGGATCCACCTCTCTTCCTCTACACCTAGAGGGAACGATAAAACAGAGTATCAAAATTTAAGAACAAACAACTGAAAAACATAAAGAAATATCGAAGACAATCGAACGGAGAAACAATGTAGCTTCTTAAAGAAGCATAGACAAAAAATAGCAGAAAACCATCCTCTCCTTCATCACTCTCTCTCTTTCAGGTACGCTCAACGAATGGATCAGGATGGCTCCTCCTCTCCTTCTTCTCGCTCTGGCCTCACCCTTTTCCTTGTGGCTTCGGCAGCTTTTCAGGAGCAGAAACCTTCATATATATATATCCAACCTCACGAGAGAGTGAGGGTTTGGGAGACACGCGCGAAGACATGCTTCCAGGTGAACCGAGCCACGTGTTAGACGATTGTTCCCTCGGATCACGTGCTCACATGATTGGAATAAAGTTCCAATTTGTCTTTAAGTCCCTGTAAGGTTTCAGAGAACATTCAGTCAATCTCAGAAATATTCAAGTCATTAATTGTTCACACAGAATGCACAGGACTTATCAAAGGACAGAAGAATGCGTAAACGCACTAAGGCCAAGGCGTTAACGGAATGGATATAATGGAGAACAGGTCCCTTGACCAAATACACTAATGCGTCAACACATCAGTTGACAGCGTCGACGCTTCTGCTTGGTGGTTGATCAAAAGGAACCTTTGGTCATAAACTCAAGGCGTCGATGCTTCCATTGTGTAGCGTCACCTCAGCTCCTTGGGCGAGACGCACAATCTCTTGGTAACAAGCCAATGCGTCAACGCTTTAGGTGACAGCGTCGACTCAGCTTCATAGGCGAGACGCTCAAGCCCTTGGCACCAAGCTAAAGCATCAACGCTTCAGGTGACAGCGTCGACTCAGCTTCATAGGCGAGGCGCTTAAGCCCTTGGCACTAAGCCAATGCGTCAACGCTTCCAGCGTGCAGCGTCGACTCAACTTCATATGCGAGACACTCAAGCCCTTGGCATCAAGCCAATGCGTCAACGCTTCCATCGTGCAGCGTCGACGCAGTGGACAAAACAGCAAGCGAAAGATGCACTAATGCGTCTACGCAGCCAGCCAAGTGCGTCAACGCACTAAATGTACAGAACCCATATAATCAAGACAAGTAAGTACGAGCTCATGGGTGCACATGATAGAGGAGCATCAAAATAGAAAAGCATGATGAAAAAGCATTTGATGCATAGATGTGCATGCAAGACAACAACATTAGATCCTGAGAATATTTAGACAATTCTGGATCTTTATCATTCATTTAGGAGCATCAAGATGATTATCATAAAAATAATTTGATTCATAGTGTTAGTCATCATCAAAATTACAGAGATGCAACAATCTCCCCCTTTTTGATGATGGCAACACTATGAATCAAATTTAGTGAAAGGAGAAATACCAACTTAAAACATTCTCAATAAAGGCAGCAACGGTGACCTCTCAAGGCCTGAATAGGCCTGAACTCACAGCACTCATCATTTTTTTTTAAAATTCCAAAACCTTCCTTCCACTAGCTGGCTACAAAAACACCTCTTTACTCCCCCTTTCAACCTACCCCCTTTCAGACTTCTCCCCTTCCTCCCCTTCTCAGACTTTTCAACCTTCTCCCCCTTTGACATCATCAAAACAAGGAGAAAGAGAGATGTTGACGCTGGACTGATGAGAAAAGATGGAGAAGATTCCAACAGTAGACACTCATTGTCAACCCTTAGATGCTTAAGTGGGGCTGTAAGGTCCAGTGAAGAATCTTGGAGTTCTGGTAAGAGAAAGAGATTCAGAATAAACTTGAAGTTTATCAACTTACTATGATTATGAGAGAAGAGCAAGTGGCAACTAGTAAGACTGAGCTAACTGTTAAGGCTTGTCAAAGAGACAACAAGAGTTTGAACCACTAAGACAGCCTGTAGGCATTGAGGACAAACAGTCCAGGCAGAGAGAGCATAGTTGTAGAGTGTATTTGGCCAGTTGCACTTTTGACATTAAGTATGCACCTTGGTCAGAGGCCAGCATCCTCAGTTACTCAGTGTAAGAGCCTCATCACTTCTCAATTAGAGAACAGAGATAGTGACCATTGGTTGTTACATGAGGAGACACCTTGATCAGAGGCCAGAATCCCCAGTGAGTCACCATATTGTCATCATTGCTCTGCCAATCACAATTTTGAACACACATTTCTTTCTTTTGATTTTGTTTATGAGAACTGATACCTCATGACATAGGAAATTCTCATTTCATAGATGGGATTCCTAGTTTCTCAGTATTCAGTTTTAAGCACAGATTAGTTTAACTAGCTCAACAAGGGGTTGTTTGAAGACACAAGCCAGGGCAAGTATTAGAGGACTTATCAAGATGTCTAATGAGAAGCTCATAAACAGAAACCATTTCTTACAAGTCTAGCTTGTTCATGAGTCATGCAACAAAGTAAGAGGATATACTTGTGAAGGTGAATCTTAGCCTCTTAAGACTTACGACAAGAGGATTCTAGCTGGACTTTAATTGCACAAACTTAAGAGTGTAGGAAATGAGTGAGGTTCTATTAATAGGAATATTCAAGATCAATTCTAACATTTAATCCAGCAACAACAACCATCTCTCAAGCGTTTCTAATTAGTCAAGCTCCCCCTCTCTAGTAGCTCTATCTTCCATTTTACCCAGAAAAATAGCAGAGAAGCAGAATTGACTTTACTCAAAGCACACACCCGCTCCCCCTCACATAGGGACCCCCACCAGAAAAAGTATGACAAAACTACCACTAAAATTTATGGAAATACATGAACCAGAAATCATTGCCTCAAATCAGTCAGAGTTTGTAAATACCAAGTTCTCTTCTCAAGGAAGTGAATTTTTCAGTATCTAGAGGTTTGGTAAAGATATCAGCAATTTGATCTACAGTCCCAACATGAATTAATTCAAAAATTTTATTTGCAATTTCATTTCTGATAAAGTGGTGCCTGATTTCAACGTGTTTTGTTCGTGAGTGTAAAACAGGATTCTTTGCAATGTTTATGGCACTAGTGTTATCACAAAAGATGGGAGTGCAACCTGTCTCTACTTGGTAATCCTGGAGTTGATGCTTGATCCAGATAACTTGAGTGCCACAGCTGCTTGCAGCCACGTATTCAGCCTCAGCAATGGAAAGAGCCACTGAATGCTGTTTCTTTGAACTCCAAGAGACTAGGCATCCTCCTAAGAATTGGCAGTGGCCACTTGTGCTCTTCCTATCTAGCTTACATCCAGCAAAGTCTGCATCAGTGTATGCAACTAAATCTAATGTGCGTGAAGTAGGATACCATAAGCCTAGTGTATGTGTGGCAGACAGATATCTAAAGATTCTTTTTACAGCAGACACATGTAGTTCAGTAGGCCTAGACTGATATCTTGCACATAAACCAACACTGAATTGTATGTCTGGCCTAGAGGCAGTTAGGTACAAGAGGGATCCGATCATACCTCTGTAGAGTTTTTCATCCACTTGTTTACCTGACTCATCTGCATTAAGGGTCATGCTTGTGCTCATTGGGGTGGAAATTTGCTTCAGGTTAGTCATCCCAAACCTTTTTAGGATATCCAGCGTGTACTTGGTTTGGTGGAAGAAACAGCCATCTATCATCTGATTTATCTGCAAGCCAAGGAAATAAGTCAGTTCCCCAACTAAGCTCATCTCAAATTCAGCTGACATAAGCTGTGAAAATTCTTTACACAGTTCAGGATTTGTTGATCCAAAGATGATGTCGTCCACATATACCTGAACTATGATGAGATCTTGTCTTGAATTCTTAGTGAATAAGGTTTGGTCAACTTTACCTCTGTTATATCCTTTATTTAGTAAGAAACTGGTAAGCCTTTCATACCAGGCCCGAGGAGCCTGCTTTAATCCATAAAGAGCTTTGTTTAACCTGAAAACTTGATCCGGTTTAGTCGAAAACTGAAAACCAGGAGGTTGTTCAACATAAACTTCTTCTTTTAGAATTCCATTCAAGAAGGCACTCTTAACATCCATTTGCTGAAGTTTTATGTTGTTTGAACAAGCAAATGCTAATAGAATTCTGATAGCCTCCATTCTAGCTACTGGAGCAAAGGATTCATCAAAGTCCACTCCATACTCCTGACTGTAGCCTTTAGCTACAAGTCGAGCTTTATTCCTAGAGATGACACCTTCTTCATTCAGTTTGTTCTTAAAGACCCATTTTGTTCCTATTACATTGAAATTTTCAGGTCTAGGTACAAGTTCCCAGACATTGTTTCTATCAAATTGCCCTAGTTCTTCACACATGGCAGTTACCCAATTCTCATCACTTAAGGCTTCTTCAATGGTCTTAGGCTCAATTTGAGAAACTAAAGCAATTAAGTCCTGATTTTGAACATTTCTAAAATGAGATCTTGTCCTAGGGGGATCATTGAGACTACCAATAATATTGGTTACAGGGTGGTCTTTTAAAACTCTGACATTTGTTGAGGACTCACCTTGTTCGGCTGTACTTACTGGGTTCAGATCAGTGGGTTCTTCAGCCGGTTGTACTTCCTCCTCTTGCATTTGATTCAGGAACTCTCCATCATGACTTGTAGACATGTTATCATCATTTAGACTGCTAGAGATTTTTGTTTCATCAAAAATAACATGAGGGGTTTCCTCTACAGTCCTATCAGTTTTATTAAAGACCTTGAAGGCTCTAGATGTTTCAGAGTATCCTAGGAATATTCCTGGAATACTTCTAGCATCGAATTTATCTAAGTCTCTCTTGTTGTTATTATGAATAAAGCATTTTGAACCAAAAATTTTGAAATATGAAACATTAGGCCTCTTACCTTTCAGGAGTTCATATGGTGCTTTCTTATGTATGGGTCTTACCAAGGCTCTATTAAGTATGTAGCAGGCTGTGTTTGCCGCTTCTGCCCAAAAGCTCTTAGGTAGCTGACTCTCCATTAGTAGTGTTCTTGCCATTTCCACTATTGATCGATTCCTTCTCTCCACAATTCCATTCTGCTCTAGGGTCCTGGGAGAAGAAAATTTGTGAGTCAGTCCCTCTTTGTCACAAAAACTAGAAAATGAGGAATTCTCAAACTCTCCTCCATGATCTGATTGGATAACAGTGATCTTGTGACCTACATGTTTCTGCTTATTGAAAAAATGTTCAAAATTTTGAAAAGCATCACTCTTATTTGCCAAGAAAAACAGCCATGTAAATCTAGAGTAGTCATCGACAATGACAAAACCAAATCTTTTACCATTTAGACTCTGGGTTCTAGTAGGACCAAAGAGATCCATGTGCAAGTGTTCCATGATCTTAGTTGACAAGCTCTCAGACCTAATTTTAAAAGAAGCTCGAGTTTGCTTGCCTAGAGTACAGGCCTCGCAATTCTTCGAAACTGATTTGAACTTTAAGCTAGGCATGCCTCTAACTAAATTAAATTTAGCTATTTTATGCAAGGTGTTAAAGCTAGCATGGCCTAGTCGCCTATGCCAGTCAAACATGTTATTATCTGAGTCAGCAGTGAGACACAGATTAGACTCAGACTCAACATCAAGATCCATAATATAGACATTATTGACTCTATTTGCAATGAACTTTATTTTATCGGAGTTTGGTTCTAAAATTTTTCAAGCATGCTCATCAAAAAGAACCTTGTGACCCTTGTCACACAACTGACTAATACTCAATAAATTGTGTTGTAGACCTTCAACCAACAAGACTTTCTCAACAGAGTTGGAGGTTTTCTTACCGATGGTTCCGGTCCCAATGATTTGGCCTTTCTTTTTACCTCCAAACTTAACTGACCCTCCTGCTTCCAATTCAAGCTTGCTGAACTTCCTTTGATCCCCTGTCATGTGCCTCGAGCAGCCACTGTCGAGATACCACTTGTTGTTCTCGGCTGCTAGGCTCACCTGCACAATAACAATTTAAGTTGTTGGCTTTGGAACCCAAGGTAAATTGGGTCCAAAAATACCGTTCAATTCATTAAGCACAGTCTTGGGAATCCAGATCTATTTTAACCCCTTTTTCTTTCTGTGCTGAGAGTTGACAGTTTTGTTGTTAATGTGCATTTCATTTGTTTCTTTTTGTTTCTCAAGATGTGTAATATCCCGGACCTTTCGGATCCTTCTTCGTGGGTCCCGGATCTAGTTTTCGGAGCGTCCGGCTCCGTTGTGTCCGAAATTTCGTTTCGGACATCTTTCGTGTTCGGATCGGCGTGATCCGGAGTCGTTTCGGAGGCCCGGAGGCGTTCCGCGGCTTTTTCCGCGCGTGTTTTCCGATTTCCGGTGTGTGTTTCGGCTTTTTCTTCGGACGCTCGCTGCGGGCGAACCGGGCAGTTCCCCGAGGCACGAGTGGTACCGTTGCGATCGGTGCGTTCCGAGGATTCCGGAAATGTATTTTTCTATTTTTCGGTATTTTTCCGAAAAATCGGATTTTCTATATATTCCCATTTTCTTTTCTTTTCTTTTTCTTCTTTTCTCTTTTCTTCTTCTTCCTTCCTCTCTCTCACTCACGCGACCGTGGCCGGCTCTCTCCCTCCTTCTCTCCCGTTCGACCGTGCCGACCCCCGTTCCGGCTGCAGACGGCGGCGGTGCGACGGCGCGAGGACGTGGGTGACGTGGTGGCGATCGTGCGGGCATACGGCGAGCGTGGGAGGCGTGGAGAGGCGAGATTCTAGCGGCGTTCTTCGCGACTTCGAGCTCGGATCGGAGCGTTTCGTCGCGGACCGGAGGTAGGGTGACGTTCCTTAGCCTCATGTCTTCCTTCCCCGTGAGTTTCAGCTCGAGACGAGGTCGAGAGGGGTTTATTTTGAGCCGGGAAGGGTCGATCATGCCGCGGGGTGAGTTCGTCCGATCCATCGTTTTGAGCCCCGATTTCACGGTTTAAGGGCGTAGGAGCATGCTAGGGGGCTTGGGGGTCCTTCTCTCGCCATTTCCCCCTCCGTGGGGTTTGTTTTGAGGCCGATTGGGCGATTCCGGTGAGGTTCGCCATTTTCTCGCCGGTGAGCGATGTGCGGTCGAACCAGTGGCCGCACAACCCCTATGCGGTTCCGTTCGGACCGTTCATCGGCTCGGCGCGCTCTGGGTGAGGCTTGGCGCGCAGTGGGCTTGAGCGGTCTATCGTGGGACCGCATATCCTAATGTGCGGCCCCACAGCTACCGCCCAACCCCAAGGGTTTTGACCGTTGGTTGTGACCGTTGTGCAGTGCTCTGGGATGTGCGGCCAGGAGCTGACCGCATAACCCCTTGCACGGCCAGGTGCTGGCCGTACATCCCCTAGCGCTATGGTTGGATGTGCGGTCTGGCCCTGACCGCACAACACCTGAACGGCTAAGCCGTAGCCGCCCTTCCCCAAGTGCGGCTAAGGACTAACCGTCCAGGGTTTTTACCGTTGGGAGACGAGCGGCCAGGAGGTGACCGTTCCTCACCCACGTGCGGTCAAGAGTTGGCCGCACATCTGTTTGAACGGTCCTGTGTTGGCCGTTTATCCGTCGTTTGGACCCTGGGTGGAACGGTCCTGATATGACCGTTCTAATCCTTGTGCGGTCCCTGTGTGACCGCACATCCCTGAGCGGCCCAGTGTGGACCGTTCAAGGGTACGGGTTGCGTCGGTGTGTCTCTCGTCGTACAGAGTGTACCGGGAGATGTTGTTGGCAGCTGGTCACCGTGCGTCGGTGTTGGTACAAGGAGCGTTCCTCGTACCTGCAGTTGCACCGTTGTTTTCCGAGACTTGAGAGTCTACTCCCTCTGTGACCCTCCACTAGTCGTAGCCTACTAGTACGCGTGTGCTAGTCGCACCAGGGAGTGGTGTACGGGCTGACCTTTAGAGACGGTTTGTGGACCGGTTACCGTTGGGCCCCACGTCTTGCAGCCAGAGTCCGGCTGAGGGGAAAACCGGTCAGAGGGCCAGACCAGGGACGCGCGGTCTGTGTGTGCACACGTGGTTGGGGGCGGTTGGACCCACGTCGACGGGCGTGACCCCAGCTAGTCACTTGTTGTAGTTACTTGTACGGTGTTTGCGCCTCGGGTAGGACCTACCATGTCAGGCGGTTCACCTGCGGTGCGGTGTAAGACGTCAGGGGACGCTACCGGCTGTGCTTCTAGTGGGTGGTACTCCTGCCGAGTACGGAGTGTCAGACTGTCAGTCGTGTGTTTCCGACCTTCGGGTTTTGACGGTTCGACCGTTGAGTTTCGGTCTTCTCGTACCGTGGCACGTGTGTCGGTTTGCGTGCCGTTAGGGTCTAGTTCTGTAGAGTACAGGGCTTTCCTTTCCGAGGTACCTTTCTACCGCTAGAGTAGTGGTTTCTCGTTTTTCGAGGTAGGGTTCGAGTGATCCCTACTGAGTCTTGTTCCGAGACTCATTCCCTGCGTGTTTTCACCGTGTTTCAGGTGAGGCGCCACCTTCGGGGAGCGCGTCAGGAGCGCAGCGTGGTGCGGGTGCCCAGAGGTAGTGCCAGAGGTCAGAGCCGGGGGATGCCCCGTGTAGCTGTACTTTTCTTTCTTGTCACTGTACTAGTCGTGGACTACTGTTGCTGTTGTTGTTATTTTATTGTGGACCATGTAAAATGTTAATTCATTTCCTGCTTAATATCATAACTGTTTAATTTCTGCAATTATTTGTGATGCTTGTGTAGTTTCCACACCATCCTTTTAACCCTTCCGAGTCTTCGGGCTCGTGGGTGGCGGTGCGAGTCTCGGGTTATCGGGCCTTCCCGGTAATCGGATTCTCGGGTCGTTACAAGATGTGTCCAGTTTCTATTGATAAAGGTTTGGGTCCCAGCCAGACCATAATTTTTAACCTGTCTAGATGAAGGCATTTTATTGTCAGTATTCTGTGTGTAGTTAGACGTTCCCATGTTTCTTTTATAATAACCCATTCTTTTATTAGAGTCATAGTTGATGAACTGACAAACACCTTGCTTCTGGTGCGTGGGCTTGTTGAATTTCTTGAAGATATTTTTTCCAAAATCAGCCTGTTGTCTATGGATGTTCTTCTGTTGTTCAGTAGTTTTGGAACTGGATGGAATGTCCAGTTTCTCTTTTTCTTTCTCAGTGCAGAAAGTAGTGGTTTTTACCCCAAATGCTTCCTTCTTACTTGGGTTGAAACCCAACCCCTCTCTGTTAAACTTTACTTTGGTGCCTAACAAGGCATTCAAATTACTCTCTCCCAAAACAAACCTCTCAAGGGTTTTCTTCTTATCTTCCAACTCCTTCCGCAGACATATATTGTTTTCCAGCAATTCATCATTGACCCTTTTAACAGCTTCATACCCTTCCCTGAGTAAATCATTTTGTCTCAGGTTTTCTTCAGTATGTTGATTGGTTTCATCAAGCTGTTTTCTTAGTTTTTCAAGCTCCTTTTTAACAAGATTGTTCTCATTTCTTACATTTTCCATTTGAGCTAATTCAGCTATCAGTTTGGAATTTTCTGTCTTGATGAGTTCTTGTTCTTCATTAACCACATTGAGTTTGCGTTTGGTGACTCTATGTTCTTTAGCTAAGGCATTGTACATATCTAGCAGTTCACCATACTTATCTTCCCAGTCATCAATAGAGTAAGTCACAAAGGGATTGATTACCTCATTTTCCTCGTCGGCCATCAGAAATACTCCATCAGTCTCCTTTCCTGAGGAGTTAGTCTCTGAGTCTTCTTCTTTCTTGTACACTTTGGAGCCTTTCTTATGATAATCCAGTGTTTTCTTCTGAAGCTCAGGGCAATCTTGCTTCATGTGCCCAAAATTCCTGCAATGATAACACATCACACCTTTATCATTCCTATCCTTGTCATTGCCATTGTTTGGATATTTACCTGATGAGTAATTTCTTCTTCTCCCATATGATTTTCCCTTCAGTTTCAGAAATTTCCTGAACTGCCGTGTGAGCAGAGCTTTTTCACTCCTGTCAAGGTCTGGAATTTCATCAGAGTCTCCACTACTGCTGCTGCTGCTACTATGTCGTTCAACTTTAAGAGCAACATTCTTGCCCTTTCTGTCACTTCCTTCTCCTGTTTTCTTGAGATTCATCTCATAGGTCATAAGAGACCCTATGAGTTCAGTGACAGTCATGGTTGTTAAATCCTTCGATTCCTCTATCACAGTGGCCTTTGTGTGCCACGCTGGAGTCAAAGATCTCAAGATCTTCCTGACTATATCCCCTTCAGATATTTCCTTTCCAAACCCCTTGAGGCTGGTTGTGATCAGTGACAGCCTAGCGTACATATCAGTCGCGCTCTCCTCTGACTTCATCTTAAATAATTCATACTCAGAGGTTAGGTAGTTTACCTTGGTAGCTCTGACCTGAGAGGTACCCTCGTAAATCAGTGCTAGTTCATCCCACATCTTCTTAGCTGTCTTGCACGCCGAAATTCAGGCATATTCTTCAGGGTGAACTGCGCACTGGATGATGTTGAGCGCTGACCAGTTCAGTCCGGATAATTTGACTTGTTCTTCAGACCACATCTCCTCATTCGGAGGTAAATCATAAGGTCCAGTTGTAATGACTCTCCACAGCTTGTGGCTCTGAGATCGGATGAAAACTTCCATCCTATTTTTCCAAAAGAAATAATTAGAACCATCAAAATATGGGGGACGGGAGATTGACTGTCCTTCAGCTATGTAGCTGCGAGGACCACTGGTTCCAGGATTACCTTGGTCGTTGGACCACATCTAGGGTAAACCCGCTCTGATACCAACTGTTAGACAGGAGGACGGTGAGCTAGAAGGGGAGGGGATGAATAGATCACCGTTTAAAAAATATTTGACTGAGTCGAGGTAGGACCCTTAACCAATATAACGTAGTTCACGAGCGCAGAACATAAATCACTCAAAAATTCATCAGCACATATGCACAACCACCTAGAGAGCAGTCAGACCAAGATTTCGATCATCAACATTCACATTTACTTAATGAAGCTAGACAAAAGCATAAGGAAGATAAATGCGCACAACCATACCACAGAGAACAGAGATTTAGATGGTTCAGTCTGCAACCTGCAGACTTACGTCTATCCCTCACTCAAAGCCGAGTGAGGCTTTCTTTCACAAGAACGAACCGCAGACTCAGTCTGCCAACATCACGCTGATCCACAGCTTGGGGATCGAAATCCCTACAGATGCTGAACACACAGCTTGAACCCAGGTCCCACACCCCAAGACTTGACCCAGAGATAACTCTCCCTTCCTCTTAGACAAGAGGGAACCTAGCAGTGACTCACCCTCACTACAATTCAGAGACGCTGTCTCTCTTCCTCCACAGCCGGAGGGAACAACCTAGATAGCCTCCTCACTATCTGAACACAGCAACCCCGGAGACCACCTCCCTTCCTCTGATCTGATTCAGAGGGAATCACAATGCAACCCAGAGGATCCACCTCTCTTCCTCTACACCTAGATGGAACGATAAAACAGAGTATCGGAATTTAAGAACAAACAACTGAAAAACATAAAGAAATATTGAAGACAATCGAACGGAGAAACAATGTAGCTTCTTAAAGAAGCATAGACAAAAAATAGCAGAAAACCATCCTCTCCTTCATCACTCTCTCTCTTTCAGGTACGCTCAACGAATGGATCAGGATGGCTCCTCCTCTCCTTCTTCTCGCTCTGGCCTCACCCTTTTCCTTGTGGCTTCGGCAGCTTTTCAGGAGCAGAAACCTTCATATATATATATCCAACCTCACAAGAGAGTGAGGGTTTGGGAGACACGCACGAAGACATGCTTCCAGGTGAACCGAGCCACGTGTTAGATGATTGTTCCCTCGGATCACGTGCTCACATGATTGGAATAAAGTTCCAATTTGTCTTTAAGTCCCTGTAAGGTTTCAGAGAACATTCAGTCAATCTCAGAAATATTCAAGTCATTAATTGTTCACACAGAATGCACGGGACTTATCAAAGGACAGAAGAACGCGTCAACGCACTAAGGCCAAGGCGTTAACGCAATGGATATAATGGAGAACAGGTCCCTTGACCAAATACACTAATGCGTTAACGCATCAGTTGACAGCGTCGACGCTTCTGCTTGGTGGTTGATCAAAAACAACCTTTGGTCATAAACTCAAGGCGTCGACGCTTCCATTGTGTAGCGTCGCCTCAGCTCCATGGGCGAGATGCACAATCTCTTGGTAACAAGCCAATGCGTCAACGCTTCAGGCGACAGCGTCGACTCAGCTTCATAGGCTAGACGCTCAAGCCCTTGGCACCAAGCTAAAGCGTCAACGCTTCAGGTGACAGCGTCGACTCAGCTTCATAGGCGAGGCGCTCAAGCCCTTGGCACTAAGCCAATGCGTCAACGCTTCCATCGTGCAGCGTCGACTCAACTTCATATGCGAGACGCTCAAGCCCTTGGCATCAAGCCAATGCGTCAACGCTTCCATCGTGCAGCGTCGACGCAGTGGACAAAACAGCAAGCGAAAGACGCACTAATGCGTCTACGTAGCCAGCCAAGTGCGTCAACGCACTAAATGTACAGAACCCATATAATCAAGACAAGTAAGTATGAGCTCATGGGTGCACATGATAGAGGAGCATCAAAACAGAAAAGCATGATGAAAAAGCATTTGATCCATAGATGTGCATGCAAGACAACAACATTAGATCCTGAGAATATTTAGACAATTCAGGATCTTTATCATTCATTTAGGAGCATCAAGATGATTATCATAAAAATAATTTGATTCATAGTGTTAGTCATCATCAAAACTACAGAGATGCAACAGCACAGGCGAGCCCCCGTCTAAGAGGCTGATGTTGATTGGCTCCCGAGAAATGGAGAGGGAGGCCAGTAAGGGGAGTCATGTGTTTGCTATCACAGTCCGTGAGGTGGAGCGAGAGTCCGAGGGTGAACTCCTGTAACACCCTCAAATATAGCTAAGTTGTACTCTATATCATCGAGGTGCCTTTTGAAGTATCGGCTCAGTTCTTGTAAAGAACTCTGAAGTTAAGCGTGCTTAATGGGGAGTAGTACTGGGATGGGTGACCTACCCGGGAAGTCCCTCATTCTGGAGCCGATCACTGTTAGAAAGGGACAAAACCGTGAGGCCGATAGGCCAAAGCGGATAATACCTCGACGGTATAGAGTACGGGGCGTGTCAGAATGGTATCAGAGCTAGACCCTAGTTGAAAGTGTGGGAACTAAGTGCCATGCAGGGTAAAGTGCTACGCTATAGGAGTCACCTCTTGAACCCGTAATGGGACAAAGTGCTACATAGTGGGAGCCACCTCTTGAGCCTATAGGGGCCACCTCTAGAGTCCTACCTGCCTGGGGGTTTGATTGCGTGATTGCGTGCTATGTGTGCGCAGCAACGAGGACGTCGCCTATATAAGAGGGGTATATTGTAACACCCTCAAATATAGCTAAGTTGTACTCTATATCATCGAGGCGCTGAAGTATCGGCTCAGTTCTTGTAAAGAACTCTGAAGTTAAGCGTGCTTAATGGGGAGTAGTACTGGGATGGGTGATCTACCTGGGAAGTCCCTTATTCTGGAGCCGATTACTGTTAGAAAGGGATAAAACCGTGAGGCCGATAGGCCAAAGCGGACAATACCTCGACGGTATAGAGTACGGGGCGTGTCAACTCCCACCCGATGTTGTTCCCATTCTGTAGGAGTTTGTTGATATCTTTCCCGAAGAGCTTCCCGAGGGACTCCCACCTATGCGGGATATTCAGCATACTATCGACCTGATTCTGGCATCTTCATTGCCCAACCTTCCCCATTATCGCATGAGTCCCACTGAGCACGCCGAGCTAAAGCGGCAGGTCGATGAGCTTATGCAGAGAGGATCTGTTCGGGACAACATGAGTCCGTGTGTTGTTCCCGCATTGCTCGCCCCAAAGAAGGATGGCACTTGGAGGATGTGTATTAATAGTCGTGCCATCAACAAAATCACCGTGAAGTACATGTTCCCTATTCCCTGCCTGAATGATATTCTTGACATGATGGCATGTGCCACTATCTTTTCGAAGATCGATCTTAAGAGTGGCTATCATCAGGTAAGGATTAGGCCAGGTGATGAGTGGAAGACTGCATTTAAGACGAAGGATGGTCTATATGAGTGGTTGGTTATGCCCTTTGGGCTGACCAATGCCCCCAGCACTTTTATGCGACTCATGACTCAGGTTCTTCAACCTTTCATTGGAGTCTTTGTTGTGGTGTATTTTGATGATATTCTCATCTATAGTCGCACTACGGGGGACCACTTAGACCACCTACGGCAGGTTTGTCTCCTCTTAAGGTGAGAGCAATTATTTACAAACCCACAGAAGTGTGCTTTTATGACTCATCAGCTTACCTTCTTGGGTTTCATTATGTCTAGTACTGGGGTCTCCGCTGATCCGGAGAAGGTCTGGGCCATTGTTGAGTGGCCGAAACCCCTCACGATCCATGATGTCCGAAGCTTCCATGGCCTCGCGACGTTCTATCATCGTTTCATCCGCGGATTTAGTTCTGTCACTGCCCCGATCACGTATTGTATCAGGAAGGGCACATTTGTATGGACAAAGGCCGCTGCGGCTGCATTCAAGGACATTAAGGAACGCATGACCCAGACACCGGTCCTTCGATTACCAGATTTCTCGAAGGTGTTTGAGGTCTCATGTGATGCATCGGGTGTAGGAATAGGAGGAGTGTTGAGTCAGGAGATGCACCCGATCGCATATTTCAGTGAGAAGCAGAATGACGCGAAACTGTGATACTTTACATATGATAAGGAATTCTACGCAGTTGTTCAGGCTCTTAGGCATTGGAGGCACTACTTATTACATCGGGAGTTTGTATTATACTCCGACCATGAGGCCTTGAAGTTCCTCCATGCCCAAATGAAGCTTAATGCGCGTCACAGCAGACGGGTTGAGTATCTCCAACAATTCACATTTGTGCTCAAGCACAAAGCTGTTGTGCCCCTGTGGTTTTGATGATGGTTTTGATGATTGGTTTTTGATGTGAGTTAATCACTGTGAGTCATCTTGCTGTGTGAGTCATCATGTTGATATTCAGTCATTTTCTGTTCATAATGCAGTCTTTTTCAAATGTTCAGTCAAGCATTGCATATTCTGATGTTCAGTTTGATTATCAAAGCATTGTATTGCTGTTCAGTTAGTTTAACAGATTTAAAGCATTGCATGTTTTATGTTAGTCATTTTGTCTGCTGCATAGAGCATGTTCAGCTATGCTGTCTGTTTGTGCAAGTCTACACATCCTATTTGGTCGCTCTCCAAGTCTATACACTGCCAGCACACACGTACAAACTATCTTCATGTAAAGTCTTCACATCGACTGTTCATGCAAAGTCTAGACATTCGATCAAGTTTGTACACTGGTCTTGGGATATGGATTCATAAAGTACATACACTCTTCGGTTGACTTCAACTAAAGTATGTACATCGGCATGCATTGCATCAAGTGTATACATTGGGTCATGCATTCACTGTAGAGTCTACACATAGCTGGGTCTTATTCAATGTCTTCATGCATTCATCAAGTCTATACGCTGGAAGATAAAGTCTATACATCCTCAGTTAAACGTAAAGTATATACGTTGCAGCGTCAACTCATTGGGCTGCAGCGTCAACTCAGCAAGTATGCACATCGCCTCATTTCTTCAAAGTCTATACGCTGGATCGTCTTTCTTAGCGTCTTCATATTCGAAGTCCATACATTGGTCTTCACCTAAAGTCTGTACATCACTGTAGCTGCATCGTCTCATGCAGCGTCTCATTCAAGTCTGTACAGCCGTTTGCACTTCAATTGAAGTGTGTACATCATAGGCGTTCAAAGTGTGCACTTTGCCTAAGTCTGTACAGCCACTAGTCGCAACAAAGTCTGTACATCACCTTCAAGGCATCAAGTCTATACAGTGGACTGTGCTTCAAGCATTGGCCAAGTCTGTACATCGACCTGTTCACTCGTATGAGCAAGTCTATACATTGGTCGGTGGCAAGTCTATACATTGCTTTGCTTTACCTACGTTCAAGACCACCAAGTCTGTACATTGGGTAAAGTCTACACATCGCATTGGTCACTTGCTTCAAACTCTATACACTGTGAACATTCAAGTCTGTATAGACTTCACTTCAATCAAGTCTGTACATCGTTAAGCTGCCTTTGTGCCGAAGGAAGTCTATACAGTGGTCTTCATTTCGTCAAGTCTGTACATTGGTTTCAACTCTCCAAGTCTATACATCGCTTGCAGCTTCAATGTCTATACAACCATAGCAAGTCTGTACATTGACACCTTACCTTCATTCAGAACATCAAGTCTATACACTCATTTCTAAGGCAAAGTCTATACAATCGTCTTCATAGGTTTCAAGTCTGTACAGCATGCCTTGCTATTCACAGCCTTTAAAGTCTATACATTGGCCTCGCATCGGCAAGTCTGTACATTGGCTTCATATTCTCCTAAATCTATACATCGGTCCTCAAGCGTTACAAGTCTGTACATTGGTTCAGACTCTTCAAAGTCCGTACATTGGGCCTTCAAGCTTTTGAAGTCTATACACTGGCTTACTCTTCAAGTCTGTACAGCCTACCTTGATTCAGAGTCTATTCATCGCTGTTGAGTTAAAGTCTGTACAGCCGTTCCTTTGGCTAAAGTCTACATATTGTGTAGTCTATACACTCTACTGCTTGCTTTGCTTCAAGTCTGTACAGTCTCTCCCTCAGCAAGCCTATACACTAGAGTCGTCAGCTGCAAGGACAGCATGTCTGTACATTGGTTCTCATGCATGTTAACACCAAGTCTATACACTGCATTCATGCATTGTTCTTCACAGGAATGTCTGTACACTGTGGTCTCTCGTACGCAAACAAAGTGTGTACAACCCGTGCTTGCATTAGCAAGTCTACACACTCGATTCATTCATGCATTTCACAGAAGTCTATACACTCCTTCCTATTATGATAATGCATTCTTCAGCAAGTATATACACTAAGCTCGCATGAAGACTTCTAAGTCTATACACTCCCTCACACTGTACACACTTGCTGTATTGATATCTATAAGTCTATACATTGCTGAACTATGTACAGCCTGTGTTAATTTTATCCATCGACTGAACTCCTCAGTTACTCTTGCAGGTGTTCTGGCACGTGAACCAAAGAAATGTCTGGCACATGATCCAAGGAGCTGAGATGCTGACACGTGGCCAAATACTTGGGCGGGAAATGTGGAGGCCACACGCGCCCAGTGCTGCCCCTGCTCGAGCTGCTATAAAGGGTAGTCTCCGTTGTCTGAAGGAGGTGGATCGAAGCCTTGAGAGCAATAGCAGAAAAGCAGAAGTGCTGAGAGTTCGATCCAGCAGAAGAGAAGCACAGAGCAGAAGAAGAAGAAATAGAAGAAGAGTGAGCCGGCAGAAGAAAAAGAGTTGCAGAGAAGAAGGAGAGAACAGCGTGAGAGAAAAGGAGAGCAGAGGAGAAAGAAAGAGAGAGAGAGAGAGAGAGTTCGTGGAAAAGAAGGAATAAGCTATTGAAGATCTGTCATCTGGCGTTTGGATTAAATCCAAGCCAGATCTGCTCCTTTGAGAGCTACATTCTTGTTCTTCATTTACAGCCTTCCGATCGCTGTGTATTTTCCATTCCTTATTTTTTTCCTTTTCATCTGGTTATCCTGTTCTCCCGATCCTCTGGTCTGAGGTCGGGTTCCTCCTGTGGACTCAGGAGAAGGGAGACTTGTCTCCGGTTCTGGGCTTGTGGGTTGCAAGTCCAGGGGTCCCTCCGGTTGGAGGAAGAGAGGTCTTCGACCTCTGGTTGCTGGTGACGGGGAGTCACTGGCGGGTTCCCTCCTGGACTGGAGGAAGAGAGACTTCGGTCTCTGGTTTCCAAGTGGCTGGGAGTCACTTGGGGTGTCCCTCCGGTTGGGAGGAAGAGGGGAGGTCGTTCCCCTGGTGAAGCTGTGTGGCAGCACCTTGTTCGCAGACTGAGTCTGCTTGGTTCTAGCGTTTGCTAGTGAAGCCTCACTCCGGTTGGGAGTGAGGGGTGGATGTAGGTCTGGAGGACCGAACCACCTAAAAATCTATTGAGCAGTGGTTTGCTTTGTGTGTTTGCTTCTGCTAGATGCTTGGATAGGCGCGCTCCATGTGCTTGCTCATAAGTTTAATTGAATTAGTTTTATTCTGTGATTGCGTCTAGCATCTGAGTTTTTATTTGGGCATTATTTGTAGAAGGATACATTCACCCCCCTCTGTATCCGGGCATAGCACCTTAACAATTGGTATCCGAGCGGTGTCTGCTTAGAAGGTCCAGCGACCTGCAGATCCGATCCTACTATCTTCGGTGCTAATTTGTTTTTAGTGCATCAATATTCCTGTTGCATTGAATTTTCTTGTTATTTGTTCTCATGGCCCATCCACCAATTTTCAGTGGTACGCATTTTAATGTATGGTTTGCTGGTCTGAAGAATTATTCTAATTCTGTTAATCCAGACCTGTGGAAAGTAATTTCACACGGTCCTCATGAACTACCAAAGAAAAAGTCCAAATGGACTGATAGTCACAAATCTATGCATGAAGAGAACCAGATAGCTATAAACCTAATAAAGGCAGCTACTGATAGAGCCCTTCATTCATGTTTCCTTGATTGCACTTCTGCTAAAGACATTCTGGATATATTGAAGCGAACTCAGATAAGAAATGAGGTCAGCTGCATGATGGCCGACAGAAATAATCAAGGCAGCAGTCAAGATGAAGATGATGATGATGATGAGGTAAATCCCTTTGAAAACTATACTTTAGATGATTGGAAAAATGCATATTCTGAGCTACTTGAATATCATGAACTGTTAAGAAAATAGTACAAAAAATTGAAGAAGGGTACTAGGTCAGTTAGTTCAAGTTCTCCATGTAGAAATTGTGTTGAATTGAAAAATGTTCATGATGCATGTCTGTCTGATAATCATATGTATAAAAATCAGAATGCAAAACTGAAGAAGGAACTTGAATGTGCTTACTCTGAACTAAACAAGCTAAAATCTGAAGATGACTCTCTCAGAAAACTCTCCAAAGAAGATGAAGAAAAATCAGAGAAACTTAAACAGGAGAACAAATTGCTGATTGAAAAACTTAATGCCATAAAGTCTGTAAACATAGAATTACAGAAAGATCTTGAAAAATAGCAAAAAGATATGAAGGAAATTGAAAATGGAAGAAAGTATGAAGTCAATTCAGAATATCAGCTTCAAATAAATGAATTGGTTCAAAATGACAAACTTAAGGAAGAAAATGAGAAGTTAAGAATGCTGAACTTCACCATGTCTGAGAGACTTCTAGCTTTAGAAAGAGGTAAAAGTGTTTGCGTTGAAGATTCTGATAAACTGAGCAATCTGGAACAAGAAGTTGAAAAATACAAAACTGCTAACAATGTGTTAACTGAATGTGTGAATTGCAGTGAGCAAGAAATTGCCAGTTACGAGTTGCATATTTCCTCTTTAGAAAATGAAATTCAGGATTTGAGAATATCTTTGTCTAAATTTGTTAATGGGCAAGAAAACCTAGACAAGCTGCTAGGTGTAAAAGTCAATGTCAAAAAAGAAGGGTTGGGCTACAATAATCTAAATAAAAAGGTTCTGCAGAACAAAGTAACAACATCCTTTGTAAATGCTTCAAATATAGCCACAACATCAAAAGACAAACAGCCCACTGATCAGAAAAAACTGGGAACAAAGATTAATTTTAAGAAAGAAGGACTGGGTTACAGTCCAGTCATGAGGAAGGTTGATGGAGTCAACCTGAAAGTTATTTTTGTTAAATCTTCTGAACAGGATGAGCCTTCTACTTCATCTCCAACTCAGTACAAGGCTAAGAAAATAGGAAAACATGATAAAAATCCGAAAAGGACTGTAAATCAGAAAATAAATGAAAAGGGTTCATCAATGCATATTGATCACAGTCCTCACACACATTCACATGCATCCAAAAAGAAAATGATATGTCATTACTGTCATAAATTTGGACATCTGATGCATGAGTGTAAGTTAATGGAGAAGGATGATAAGAATGCTAGGAGATCTCATGATAAAAATCCTTCACCTCAGAAAAGGAGTGTCACATGTTCTAATTGTGGCAAATTAGGACACTCAATTGCTCATTGCTGGTTTGCTAGTGGTAAGAAAACCTTTTATTCATATCATACTAAATTCTCTGCAAACTAACATGTTTTTAGTAAAAACAAATCTGTTTCAATGAACCAGCACATCATCTGTTTTAACTGCAACATGATTGGTCACAAGACCTCTGAATGCTGGTCAGGTTCTTTTAAAAGAAATTCTTTCAAATGCTCTCACTGTGGAAAGTATGGCCATAGGGCCATTGAATGCTGGCTGAATGCTGGTAGGAGAAACTCTATTTCATGCTTTGAATGTGGAAAGAGTGGCCACAGGGCCATTGAATGCTGGCATGCTCAGGGTAGAAATGAGAATTTTAAACATGCTAAAATCCCTGCAAATAGACATGCTTTTCATGAGAATTTTAAGAGAATGAATTCTTCTTATTATTTTAACTGTGGGAAGCCAGGCCATAGAGCTGCTGAATGTCGGCTGGCCAGTTTTAGTAAACAGAATTTTAACTTTGTCAACAACAAAAAATTTCATGCATATGCACATGGATTTCATGCTAACAAGAATGTGCATAGATTAAATCTAAAATCTGGAGCATCTTACTATCATTATAGTAAAAAGAACTCTCTCTCTCTGCCAATAAACTTCATGACAATAGTAATGTGCATAAGAAGAATTTGAAATCTGCTAATTCATGTCATTACTGTGGTCAAATTGGTCATTCAATGAATAATTGCTACTTGATGAAATCTGATGACCATGCTGCTAGAAATGTGCTGAGAAAACCTGCTAGAAGTAATACTATCATGTCAGGACCCAAGACTTCTTGGGTGCCTGTTTGTGCAAAATAACTTTGCCTTGCAGGTGTGCCTTGGAATGGAATAAAAAGGGGTATTAATCCAAGGCACTCAAGAATGAAAACCCCTTCTGAACTGTTCAGGTAAATTCTCTGCATTTCATGTTTTGAAACTCATTACATATCTTGGTTGATGTGTCCATGTATAAGTGCTATTTTTTTCTGCATAACATATTCACTCTTCATCTGCATTGTCTAAATTGAAGCCTCTGAACTCTCCACAACTGAAATTTATGCTTTGGACACTATGAGTATTCACATCTCTCAATGCTCATACTGTTTTGTCTGTTTAAATCTGAACTGCATATGAATATTGTTGAAATCTGTCTGTTGCATAGTTCATTGAAAATCTGAATTGCATATAGGACTGCATATTGAATTATCATGATTGACCTCAATAGTATATAAATGGTAAGCTACCAAAAGGCAAGAAAATCTGTCTAGAGGTTCTTACTATGTGTGAGGTGGTCTTTTAGACCAAGTGCTCCGCCTAGTACCATGGGTCACTTTGCTGATAGGACAGTCTGATTGTGCACAAGTCACAATATCATTTGGAATCATATGTTCAGTTTTCAGTGCAAACATTGCATGTTTTCAGGGGGAGTTAGTTGCATATCTTTGCATAGTATTCAATGTTGAGTCTTTGCATGTCCTTGCATACATATAGTGCATTGCATTTCCTTATATTGAAAATACCAAAAAGAGAGTTTGAATGCATATTGTGAGGGGGAGTCAATGCATTGCATATAGGTTATCAAATGCGTACATTTGTCAGAATTCATTGCATATCCTTTCTTATTGATTTTGTTGACAAACCTTGATCATATTCTGAAAACTTTGAGCTTCACAATCTCTCTTAACAATTGGTATTTCTCCTATCAATTGGTATCATTTGGGTTCAAAATTCTATCAGTCTCTCATGAAGATTTTAATGGGCTATCTCGATCATAAATCTGAAAACTCTTGAACTAGAAATCTTCTATTATATGTTTTTATGAATGTCTGAAATAACTCATATGGTTTAAGTTTAATGTATTCATGGAGTTTGACTTTAAAATCTTTTAAAAATATCTGAAGCATGTTTTAATAAACCTTAACCATCTATTTCATGTTGTATCTTGTAAAATCTTCTGAAATTTGCCTTATTAAATTCATGGCTTTAATTGGTTAAGTATATGAAATTATTATTGACTTGAAGCAAATGAAATTGTCTGAAATGTCTAAAGGGTAAATAGTTGTCAGAGCAATGACTTTGGTCATTGAGAAACCATGTCCAAAGGATTGTGTCATGAGGTGCCTAGTTAACTCTGCAAAATAAAAATTGATTGTTAAACAGGCAGAGCAATGGCATGCACACTGAGAAATACAACTCACTCATCCGGAAATGATTTGGAATGTGTCATGATGTGTAAATGCTACCTCTGTTCATATAAAGCATGACTGTTAGTCACACTAAGTGCTTAGGGATATTGGCCTCTAATCAAGGTATATCCTCTAGTTACAAGGTGTGCACTGAACTAGACTGCTCGTAAAATTTGTAGCATGAAAAATTGTTGAACATATCTCAATATTTGAATATTGATGCTAAAATCAAATTGCTACAACCCTAGATAAAATCATATGACTTCATAATTACTTAATCTCAATACTAGTGCATGTAATTATGAAAGAAGTCAACAAATTTGATTGTGTAAGACAAAGGGAAGATAATCAAGATAAATATGAGGGCTTGGTTCATTTTTATTAAAACATGGTTTTAGATATCAATACAGAATTTTATTGATAAACTCTGCATACATCATGTTTAAACCATGCTGTTCAATAAAGCTCATTCATAAGCCCTTATAATGGAAGACTTTGAAAACTTATGTTTTAGATTTATGAGATTGATATCTCTTTGAAAATCTGGCTGAACTTCTTGTGTTTGGAGCATCCTTGAAAAATATGTTAATTGAAACTCTTCTGCTCATGTCCTTGGTTCATTGACCTGAACTTCTCCTTGTTTGCCCCTGTGGTCTCCTTCTCATCTATCTCATAAGATTCCACTTATTGAGGGGGAGCTTCCATGTCATATGCATCATGCTGCATAGAAACTCTTAAAGGGGAAGATCTTGCATTCTGGTATCGGCATCTGCATTCACCCCTTCCCATGGTTCATCCTGACTATACCAAAGGGGGAGATTGTTTGCCAAAGGGAGAGAATTATGTTCTTGCAAGGGGGAGAAATTGACTGAATTTTTATACATGCTTTAATTTCTCAAACTATTTTCTTTTTGATGAAGTCAAAGGGGGAGAATAATTTGAGTCATCAGAATGCCTCACATCATCAGAATGACTCAATGTGTTGAAAGTGTTGCCATCATCAAAAAGGGGGAGATTGTTGTGCACCTGTGGTTTTGATGATGGTTTTGATGATTGGTTTTTGATGTGAGTTAATTACTATGAGTCATCTTGCTGTGTGAGTCATCATGTTGATATTCAGTCATTTTCTGTTCATAATGCAGTCTTTTTCAAATGTTCAGTCAAGCATTGCATATTCTGATGTTCAATCTGATTATCAAAGCATTGTATTGCTATTCAGTTAGTTTAACAGATTTAAAGCATTGCATGTTTTATGTTAGTCATTTTGTCTGCTGCATAAAGCATGTTCAGTTATGCTGTCTGTTTGTGCAAGTCTACACATCCTATTTGGTCGCTCTCCAAGTCTATACACTGCCAGCACACACGTACAAACTATCTTCATGTGAAGTCTTCACATCGACTGTTCATGCAAAGTCTAGACATTCGATCAAGTTTGTACATTGGTCTTGGGATATGGATTCATAAAGTACATACACTCTTCGGTTGACTTCAACTAAAGTATGTACATCGGCATGCATTGCATCAAGTGTATACATTGGGTCATGCATTCACTGTAGAGTCTACACATAGCTGGGTCTTATTCAATGTCTTCATGCATTCATCAAGTCTATACGCTAGAAGACAAAGTCTATACATCCTCAGTTGAACGTAAAGTATATACGTTGCAGCGTCAACTCATTAGGCTGCAGCGTCAACTCAGCAAGTATGCACATCGCCTCATTTCTTCAAAGTCTATACGCTGGATCGTCTTTCTTAGTGTCTTCATATTCGAAGTCCATACATTGGTCTTCACCTAAGGTTTGTACATCACTGTAGCTGCATCGTCTCATGCAGTGTCTCATTCAAGTCTATACAGCCGTTTGCACTTCAATTGAAGTGTGTACATCATAGGCATTCAAAGTGTTCACTTTGCCTAAGTCTGTACAGCCACTAGTCGCAACAAAGTCTGTACATCGCCTTCAAGGCATCAAGTCTATACAGTTGACTGTGCTTCAAGCATTGGCCAAGTCTGTACATCGACCTGTTCACTCGTATGAGCAAGTCTATACATTGGTCGGTGGCAAGTCTATACATTGCTTTGCTTTACCTACGTTCAAGACCACCAAGTCTGTACATTGGGTAAAGTCTACACATTGCCTTGGTCACTTGCTTCAAACTCTATACACTGTGAACATTCAAGTCTGTACAGACTTCACTTCAATCAAGTTTGTACATCGTTAAGCTGTCTTTGTGCCGAAGGAAGTCTATACAGTGGTCTTCATTTCGTCAAGTCTGTACATTGGTTTCAACTCTCCAAGTATGTACATCGCTTGCAGCTTCAATGTCCATACAACCATAGCAAGTCTGTACATTGACACCTTACCTTCATTTAGAACATCAAGTCTATACACTCGTTTATAAGGCAAAGTCTATACAATCGTCTTCATAGGTTTCAAGTCTGTACAGCATGCCTTGCTATTCATAGCCTTTAAAGTCTGTACATTGGCCTCGCATCGGCAAGTCTGTACATTGGCTTCATATGCTCCTAAGTCTATACATCGGTCCTCAAGCGTTACAAGTATGTACATTGGTTCAGACTCTTCAAAGTCTGTACATTGGGCCTTCAAGCTTTTGAAGTCTATACACTGGCTTACTCTTCAAGTCTGTACAACCTGCCTTGATTCAGAGTCTATTCATCGCTGTTGAGTTAAAGTCTGTACAGCCGTTCCTTTGGCTAAAGTCTACCTATTGTGTAGTCTATACACTCGACTGCCCTGCTTTGCTTCAAGTCTGTACAGTCTCTCCCTCAGCAAGCCTATACACTAGAGTCGTCAGCTGCAAGGACAGCATGTCTGTACATTGGTTCTCATGCATGTTAACACCAAGTCTATACACTGCATTCATGCATTGTTCTTCACAGGAAAGTCTGTACACTGTGGTCTCTCGTACGCAAACAAAGTGTGTACAGCCCGTGCTTGCATTAGCAAGTCTACACACTCGATTCATTCATGGATTTCACAGAAGTTTATACACTCCTTCCTATTATGATAATGCATTCTTCAGCAAGTATATACACTAAGCTCGCATGAAGACTTCTAAGTCTATACACTCCCTCACACTGTACACACTTGCTGTATTGATATCTATAAGTCTATACATTGCTGAACTATGTACAGCCTGTGTTAATTTTGTCCATCGACTGAACTCCTCAGTTACTCTTGCAGGTGTTCTGGCACGTGAACCAAAGAAATGTCTGGCACATGATCCAAGGAGCTGAGATGCTGACACGTGGCCAAATACTTGGTCGGGAAATGTGGAGGCCACACGCGCCCAGTGCTACCCCTGCTCGAGCTGCTATAAAGGGTAGTCTCCGTTGTCTGAAGGAGGTGGATCGAAGCCTTGAGAGCAATAGCAGAAAAGCAGAAGTGCTGAGAGTTCGATCCAGCAGAAGAGAAGCAGAGAGCAGAAGAAGAAGAAATAGAAGAAGAGTGAGCCGGCAGAAGAAAAAGTGTTGCAGAGAAGAAGGAGAGAACAGCGTGAGAGAAAAGGAGAGCAGAGGAGAAAGAAAGAGAGATAGAGAGAGAGAGAGAGTTCATGGAAAAGAAGGAAGAAGCTATTGAAGATCTGTCATCTGGCGTTTGGATTAAATCCAAGCCAGATTTGCTCCTTTGAGAGCTACATTCTTGTTCTTCATTTACAGCCTTCCGATCGCTGTGTATTTTCCATTCCTTATTTTTTTTCCTTTTCATCTGGTTATCCTTGTTCTCCCGATCCTCTGGTCTGAGGTCGGGTTCTTCCTGTGGACTCAGGAGAAGGGAGACTTGTCTCCGGTTCTGGGCTTGTGGGTTGCAAGTCCAGGGGTCCCTCCGGTTGGAGGAAGAGAGGTCTTCGACCTCTGGTTGCTGGTGACGGGGAGTCACTGGCGGGTTCCCTCCTGGACTGGAGGAAGAGAGACTTCGGTCTCTAGTTTCCAAGTGGCTGGGAGTCACTTGGGGTGTCCCTCCGGTTGGGAGGAAGAGGGGAGGTTGTTCCCCTGGTCAAGCTGTGTGGCAGCACCTTGTTCGCAGACTGAGTCTGCTTGGTTCTAGCATTTGCTAGTGAAGCCTCACTCCGGTTGGGAGTGAGGGGTGGACGTAGGTTTGGAGAACCGAACCACCTAAAAATCTATTGAGCAGTGGTTTGCTTTGTGTGTTTGCTTCCGCTAGATGCTTAGATAGGCGCGCTCCATGTGCTTGCTCATAAGTTTAATTGAATTAGTTTTATTCTGTGATTGCGGCTAACATCTGAGTTTTTATTTGGGCATTATTCGTAGAAGGATACATTCACCCCCCTCTGTATCCGAGCCTAGCACCTTAACAAAAGCGGGAGTGGAGAACAAGGTGGCTGATGCCTTGAGCCGGCGTGCATGTCTGCTGACTACCATGAGTGCCAAGGTCATAGGGCTAGAGAAGATGAGAGAGGCTTATGTTGATTGTCCTGACTTTGGTCAGATCTTTGCCACTCTCCAGGCCAGACCCTCGAGAGATCATAATGATTATGTCCTTCTGGAGGGTTACCTCTTTCGAGGAGGGAGGATTTGTGATGCGGGACGGACACGCGGCCTGGGACTCTAGCTCGCGATCGTTCCTAAGTGAGGGAAGACGTGGGACCGGGCGCGGTTGAGAAACTGGCCGTGAGTCTCGGGTATCGGCTTTTCCGCGTTAACTCGGATTGAGTCACGGGACGGTCACTCACTCACTCTCACAGCGGTGATACAAATGATATAACGGGCTAATAACCTATCACATGCAGCGGCATATACGAATAAATACGAGTAAAGCAAACGCCGAGTAAGAGAGCGAACACGATACCTCCACGCTCCTGGCATGGGAAAGACGATCCCGGCCAGTTACGGTAACTCCCGGTAACAACGGTTAAAACTTAATTACAACAGTGACTTTTATTGCCCACTCCACGAAGGGAGGTAAAGGGCTACAAGTGGGCCCGGGAGGACCGACCCTGGGTTGACGGGCAGCAAGTTGGACGGGCTTTTGGGGCGAACTCGGCCTGCTGGTCCGACTCGGTACTACGCCGACTCGGTACTACGCCGACTCGGTTCTGACTCGCTGGATAGAAAGTCTTGGCCTCCAAAGGAACGTCACCTTCCTGATATCTTCTGGAGGCGCCGTTTTGCTGGAACGTTGGCAACATGTCCCTGGTCGACTCCTGGGAGTGGCGGCTGCTGAAGTTGATTTTTGATATTTGTTTGTGAATTTTTCCCAGACTGTAATTCTGGACATGCACAAAGAACAAGTCTGCACGCCTCGGCTGCTCGAATTAATTCTCTCAGATCTGAAATCAGATCGAGGCAAGACTAGTGGCGTTGGAAAGAGGACTCCCAGATCTACAACATATATTTTTTGTAGGTTGATACAACAAAGGAATGAGAAATGAGAGGCTCTGCAAGACTGTGTTTTTTTCTGTGGGTCGGATTAAAGACACTCAGGACAGAAGGAATCTGCATGAAACTGATCTTTGACCAAGGGGTAAATGATTTTTTCAAGGGCTAACAAAATTACGGGAGGTAGGGGGGAACGTGAGGAACACTAATGAATTTGTGTAGATTTTCTAGAAATTTTTAAGGGGGTGGGAAAAATACGAATATGGGACATTGTCCCTCAGATCTGCAAAATGGCAGATTACTAAAGGGAAGAACAAAAATACGGGAAAAATACCAAATGAAGGCTAAATGGCACAAAATTTGAACTAGAGATTAGGGGAGACAGGGAGAACGAACCCTCAAAGTTTGGGCTCGATCAGACAACAAGAGAAAAAAAAATTACGGGATTGAGGTTCTGTCCTGATTTGGACAGAACTCCGGCGAGTGGCGGTGGCGGCGTGATGACGGCTCGATGGTGGCGGCGGCGGCGGCGCTGAGCTTCACACTCAGGAAGGGGGAGGGGAAGGAGGCTTCACACCTCATAAATTTGCAGCTTTCATAGCAGCTAGGGGTTGGGAGAGAGAGAGGGGTGCCCTTGGGCTCTTGGAGGCAAATTCTAATTTTCTTCTCATTAATTCTAGTAAAATGGGAATTACATGGTATTTGTATGAAATACAAAATGACCTAAACTAACCTCAGATCTAGGTTAGGGGAGGGGTGCTTAGGGGATAGAACATACTTAATTCCCCATGTGATTTGGAACAAAATAAAAAAATATTAAGAGGGGGGGCCCCTTTGAAAAATGGGGATGGCATCTTAGACATTTTAAGCCCATTGTCCCCTTTGAATGGTCAAGCTTCTAGAAGCCCACCTTGGACCTTTGACTGGCCCCACATGGGCCCTAAGGCTTAGGTGGACCAATAGGGAAGGAGATGGGGGCCCCTTGCTGGTCCTACTGGACTTTTACACAAAAACCTAAAGAATCCTAAGGAATGACAAATTAGCTTATAAAGCCTTACAATTGCACATGTGTTTTCCCAAGGATATAAAAGCAAACTAAAAGGACACAAATGTAAAATAAAAAGGAAGTGGTCTTGCTCTGATGTCCCCATCAATTTCCCCGGGTGGGAAGAACTCGACCCCGTCGAGTAAGGGGTGCGGCTGCTCGAGTAGTTCCGGCGGATCCCTCACCGAACCTGGAAGCGCAGAGTACGCTCCACTCCAAGTAATTCGACACCTACTCATCCCGTATAGATTCAATATGCACACGCTGCTGGGGAATGAGGCTAGAGGTGGACACTCTGGGGTGGGGTCACTCTCAAATGAAGGAAGCGGCTCAAGGAGTCACTAGGAATCACCGCTGGGTCCCTTATGTGACTAGATCCGATATGTAGAGGTAGAGACGATCCCAAAGTCAGACAAGTATCGCACTCGAAAGGGACTGACAACGCGAGCGTACAAAAGACCGACTCGACTCGACACATGCATGTATAGACATACGAGACCCTTGACAAACCTATTGTTAGTCCGACCCGTACATATGCAAAGGTGGACCAAGACATCCAAATGTGTGCCATGCATGCATTTGACGTTACCGGAGGTTAACGTCATGGTGGACTCCTAGACATCCTACGATGCACCAATCATTGACATTGGGCTTGGATGTGGGAAGTCCGGGCGGTTCGGGTGGTTTAGGTGGGCCGGGGGAACCAAAGTCTTCATTACCCCCAAATGACGGTTCGGACCTATTGCCATGTGAAGGTTGTTGTGCACCTTGTGCCTTGATAATGCAGTGAAGTTTTGATGATAGCAACATTAGTGTCATCACTTGGTTAATCTTCAATTGAGAGCTTGATCTGTATGCCTTATGCCTTGATGATGTTTTAGCTGATGTGCATAAATTGTTTTGTGCATGATTTAAGGTCTGTGCATTTCCCTGTTTGCATCGGTGCATTACTTATCTACTGATATGTTTATGCTGTAGTTCATTGTGCATGTGTGCATGTCTGCACATTCCTTAGTGGCTAGTCTGTACAACCTCCGGTTGATTCATTCGATCAAGTCTATACAGCCAGAGCCAGTGCTCTTCAAGCATATATAGTCTGTACAGAGTTTTGCCTAGATTGCATTAGTCAAGTCTGTACATCGCCCTAGATTGCATTATCAAGTCTATACATTCTTTAGCTCAGTTCGCAGCTGAGTCTGAAATCTGTACAGCCTAAGTTCTTCATGCATACTCAGTCAAGTCTGTACATCGATCAAGTCTATACATTGGCTGCTGCATGCTCACTAAGTCCATACACTCGCAAGTCTGCACACTCCTTGGTAGCAAGACTGCACATTGTCTGGTTGCATGCACGCATAGTCTACACATTACCTGCTATTGTGTTCATGCATCATCTGAGCAAGTCTGTACATTATAGCACGCTGAGTCTGCATATTCGTTTGGAATGTCAGTGCATCCACTTTCGTCGTGCATACTTTGATATATGCATTTGTGCAATCCTTTCAAAACAAAGTCTGTACATTGTCCTTTGTCATGCACTCAAAGTCCATACATGCACACACTTAGTTTGTGCATTGTGCTCTCATGCTTTAACACTAGGCATTGCAAAGTCTGTACATGGCTCTGCACATTATGTACAAAGTCTGTACACTGTCATGGTTGCTTTATGCATGTTTCTTTATGCACACACCAAGTCTATACATGATGCACTCAGACATAAACGTTAGGCACAGCAAGTCTGTACATCGCATAGCATGCACGCATGTACAAAGTCTGTACACTGTCATGGTTGCTTTGATGCCGCAACAAGTCTATACATCCGTTTGCCTTGCTTCAAACTAAGTCTATACATCGGTGAAGTCTGTACATCGAGCAAGTATGTACATCGTCCAATTGCTCATGACGTCTTGGATAAGTCTATACATTGCATCGTCTCACCCAGCGTCTCATGCAAGTATGTACAGCCGTGTGAGCATCAAGTCAGTGCTTGTTAAGCTGCGTCTCACTTAGCGTCTCTGTCCACCTTTGCATATGTAGACTTCCCTATACATTGTCTTCTTGCATTCACGCTAAGTCCATACACTATGCATTGTGCATCGTTCAAAACAAAGTATGTACATTACTTTCTGAATTAACTCTGTGCATCCTCGTCTATTCTAACAGGACTGTTGGTCGAGGAACTTAAGGAGGGCATGAGATCCAAGATGGGGATGGCTTAGGATCGTGACACGTGTACAGCAACGAGCCTGGATGCTGCCACGTGGTCCAAGCCTTTGGGCGGGAGATGTGGAAGACACACGCCCTACCTACTGCTCTCTATATATACTAAGCTTCTTCCTCAGAAGAAGATTGATCGAAGCAAAAGGGGTAGAAGCAGAGAAGGAACTGAGAGCCTGCACGATCCAGTGTGAAGAGAACAAGAAGAAAAAGAGAAGAGCAGAGTGTGAAAGCAGCAGAGAAGAAGAAGAAAAAGAAAGAGGAAGAGAGATCGAGAGTTGAGAAGACGAAGCAGTCAGTTATCTGAAGTTTAGTCTCTATTGGACCGTGGATCAAATCCAGGCCAGTCAGCTCCTTGAGAGCCATTTCGTGCTTCATTGTTTACAGCTTTTCGTTGCTGTGGTTTCTTGCTTTTGTTTTTTTTTTTGAACCTTTCATCAAGCTGTTAGTCAGCGGTTTTGTAGAGGAGGATTCCTCTGGACAGCAAGCTGTGTTGCTTAGCGGGCGAGGTGGATACCTCGGACGGGTTAAGCTGTAGTCCCCAGCGGATGGCTAAGCTGTATTGCCCAGCGGTAGCAAGCTGTGATGCTTAGCGGATGGCAAGCTGTGAAGCCCAGCTGATGTATGGCAAGCTGTGATGTCCAGCCGTTCAAGCTGTGAGTCAGCGAATCCACACTCTGGTTTGAGTGTGGGGTAGATGTAGGTCTGGAGGACCGAACCACCTAAAAACCCTTTTGCAGTGGTTTGTGTGTTATCTTTGTCTTCGTTAGATGAATGCATAGGCGCGCTCCACATATTTGATTACTGGTTCAACAGAAGATTTGATTAGCTTTTCAGGTTGTCTAGTTTTGTCTAGTTAGCGAACTAGATTTTTAATTGAGCGAAATTATAAGAGGGATTCATTCACCCCCCTCTGAATCCATCGCACCGAACTTAACAGTTGGTATCAGAGCGGGTCTCTGACCTAACAGATCTAACAATCTGCTGAGGATCCTGCTAGTTTTTGGTGCATTTCAGAGTGGGTTTCTTGTGTTCTGTGTTTTGTTTCACCGGTTTAGTGTCTTGATTTGCTCATCTGATTTCGGTGCATTCATCATATCTCGATGGCTAATCCTCCGATATTCAGAGGTAATGATTTTGATTCTTGGTTAGAAAATTTTCATCGGTATGTAAAATCAACTGATCCTAATCTTTGGAAGGTAATAACTCATGGTCCACACAATTTATCAAAAGATAAATCTAGATGGACTGAGAAGGATAAATTGAAAGACTCTGTCAACACTAGAGCATTAGTTTTAATGAAAGAATCAATTGACAGAGCTCTAATCTCATGTATTTCTTCTTGCAGGTCTGCCAAAGAAATTTTGGAAAAACTAAAGCTTACCAAGAATCACAACAAATGCTTGATGGCTGATCGGAGAAATGATAATGAAGAATCATCATCTCAGGTAAGCTCTGGATCCGAAGAAGTTTCGATTGAGGATTTATGGAATATAAATGAAGAGCTTACTGATAGATGTACAAAATTAAAATCTGAAAATAAAAGGCTAAAGAAAAGAATTGAACAATGCAAATCTGAACTTACTTGTGATATTTATCCTACATTGAAACAGTCTTATGATACATGCATAATAGATGCTCAGAATTTTAAGGAACAAAATGGTTCTCTAAAAATTGAAAATCAAACATGCTTGGACAAGATATCAGAACTTGAGAATCAGCTGAATAAGAAGAAAAATGAGCATCTAGAAAGCATGCAAGAGCTGACTGAAATTAATTCTGTAATGGACAAACTAAAGCTTGAACATGCTGAAGTTCAAAAAGAAAATGAAGATCTCAAGGCTAGTCTGAATAAAGTCAACAAGGAAGGTGTGCATGTTTCCTCTCTAAAATCAAACTGCAATATGTGCTCGACTCTAAGAGAACGTAATGAAGATCTTTATAGTGAGAATGAATGGCTGAATAAACAAATTACCTCATTTAAAGAGGATCACAAAAACTTGGTTGTTGAGAAAATTAAAGTAGAAGAAAGAGAAGAGGAACTAATTGAGAGACTAGAGTTGATGTCCAGTAATGAAAATTGTGATGAAGAAGTTAAGAAGCTGACCAAAGAAAACACTGAACTAAAGGCTGAAGTTGAAAAACTAAAGCGGTTAAACACTGGCTTGTCTGAAAGACTTCTCACCATAAAAAAAGGAAAAGCTGTTTGTGATGAAGAGTCAGAAAAGTTGAGCAACTTGGAACAAGAAATTGAGAAGTATAAAACTACAAACAAAGTTCTAAGTGAATGTGTCAATTGCAGTGAACAGGGGATAGCAAGTTATGAGCTTCATATAGCACATTTAGAGAATAAGATTCAGGATCTAGAAAAATTAATATCCAAGTCTGCTAAAAATGAAGGAAAAATGAAAGCTGTCATGAAAGATAAAAATTACAATTCAAGAGAGGGGATAAGTTGCAGTTCTGATGTTAAGGAAATCACTAAAAACCAGCTATACACCACTTTTGTGCAAAGCTCTGATGTAGCTGGTACCTCAAATCAATCCCCAAAATAAAATAAAAATCAGAATTCACCTTCATCATCTATATTTCAATTCAAAGCCCAAAAAATTGAAAAGCAAACGAAAATTGTGAAAGGGGGTAAAAAATTGAAAACGAATGGTCAGATGAATAAAGTCAAAATTGTCCTTGCATGTACTGTGAACTCTGCTAGCTATGTGGAGTTTGATAGATTAATGCATGCCACTTAAAAATCATCTACTCACTCGCATGCATCTAAGAAGGAATTCTCATGTTATTACTCGCATGCATCTGAGAAGGAATTCTCATGTTATTACTATGGCAAAGCAGGTCATATCATGGACGATTGCAGACTATTAAAGAAGATGAGCATGTAAATAAAACACTGCATTCTAGGAATTCATCTGATAGAAACCACTTCACTAAGAAATCTGATGCATCATGTTATTACTGTGGTAGGTGTGGTCACCTAATGAATGCATGTTTTATCATGAAAGAAGACAATAAACTACATGCTAAAATTCTCTCACATGCTCATGGCCCATATAGATATAAATCTACTTCAGGCCAGCCTATTATTTGTTTCACTTGTAACAAGCCTGGGCATAAGACAAATGAGTGCTGGTCAGGAAATCATTGGGGAAACCATGACTCAAGAGGTAAGCACCTAAGGTACTATGAGTGTGGGAAGTATGGCCATACAGTCAAGGACTGTTGGCATGCCCAAGGAAGCCATGTTAATGACAATTTTTTTAAATTCTGTGCCAAAAGACCTGTGAATTTTTCATGTTATAACTGTGGCAAGTCAGGTCACAAGTATGCTGAATGTTGGTCATCTGGTAATAAGAAACAAAATGTTCATGTAAACAACAGAACATTTCATGCTCAGTTTCATAGGTCTCATGCTGCTGTTGATATGCACCATAGGACCAGAAAATCTGCTGTTTCATGTAGATATTGTGGTAAATTTGGTCACTCCATGACTAATTGTCATCTGATGGACTTTGATGACAATGTTGCTAAAAGATTGTTTAGAACACCTGTTAGGGCTAATACAGGACCCAAGGCGGCTTGGGTTCCTGCAGGATCAAAATGATTGTTTTGCTGCAGGTGTGCCTTGGAATGAATAAAAGGGGGTTAATAAGCCAAGGCACTCAAGAATGAAACCCCCAGGATTGCACTGAACAGGTAAGTTCTGAAAACCCGTGTTAAATTCTGTTCTCTGACATTCTCTACCCTTTAGATGATCGCATATCATAATAATCTATCTGTGCTAAATTGATTTGTCTTGAAAAGTTGATTGCTCTCGCATGATGATCTCTGAATAAAGAATGCTCTGATGTTTGAATAATCATTCTGCATAGCTGAATGTCATACGCATGCTTTGCATAGTTGACAATTCAAGTCAATGCATGTATTGCACCGGGTATAGGTAGCTGCATGTCTTGCATATAGTCGGTGCATCTCATGTTCACAGTGCATATTGTTGTGCCTTCATTGCATATCATGCATTTTGTCAGGGGGAGCTTGTCTGCTGTCGCTTGGTCATCATGCTCTCCTTATCAGATTTGTTGCATACTGCACATATGAAGAGTAGTGCATGTCATAAAATTTTGAAAAACCTAAAAAGATATTCCATTGCATTTAGACAGGGGGAGCATTCCTATTTCATCTCTTCTTCACCTCATGAACTCCTTTTATCTAGTAATCTGATCCATTCTCTTGCCTATGTGCTGTTCAATTGAATTCTCTACTGTCTTCACCAAAGCAGCTGATCAGTATGTATTCCAGACTCAGCTACTGTTTGTTGATAAACTCTCTTCTAATGCTCTTCTCTATTGGTGATTGACTCTTCCACCAACTTATACTCATCCTTCATATATCTCTTAGCTGGTGTGACTGATTTGGTTCTACTGTTGATTAGTTGGTCAGCTAAATTTCTTTTTGATCTGATCTGAGGAACTCAAGCTGCAGGCCATGCAATTCAGTCTGAATCATGTAGAAATCCCTATCATATAGGTTTAAGAATAACCACTAAATCAGACTGATATAAGATTTATGTATTCTCATATTTACATTTAAATGCTTTGAAAATATCTGAATGATAATGCTTAATAAACTTTAACCACATGTGTCATGTAAACCTTAGACTCTCTCATCTGATATCTGAAAATTTGAAATCAAGGTTACTTTGGTAGAGATACATAGAGTGAGTACTGTGGTTAAACATTAACTTGAAAAATGTTGACTAAATGAAAAATTGTGAATTCAGAGCAATGACTCGATCATTGAGAAACTGGGTTCTTTATCAATGAAATAAAGTAACTTATGTCATGAGGTGGCATAGTTATCTCTGATAAAAATTTATCGAAAAACCTGACAGAGCAATGGCATATTTGTGTCGAGTAACTGGGGAGTCTGGCCTCTGATCAAGGTGTCTCCTCATGTAAAAAGATATTTCTATTGCTAACTCTGGTCTCAATGTTGAGTGGCAATGACAGTTATCACACTGAGTAACTGGGTTACTTCACCTGAGACGTGTTGTGCCTCATGTAAAAAGGTGTGATCAACTGAAATTGCTCAGGAAAAATATAATGTGCTTCAAATGAAAATATATTGAAAATTCTGTCAACTCATATTCTTGTAAAAAGTGTTTAACATCAATACTAATCTGTGTAACTCTTAAAAGAGTCATTGAGATCTTGTGTGTAAGATGAAGATGAGCGGTCATGAGTGTCATCTGATTATTTGGTTCATCTTTATTAAAACTTGAATTCAGATATAAGTATTGCTTGTAATTGACAAATTTGGTATACATCATAATTAAATCAGGTTGGTCATGTTGCCAATTCATAACCCTCTATGATAGGAGAGTATATTCATGTTAAGACTCATTGTAGTTGTGCATGCCTTAAAATCCCTCATGATCTGACTCACCTCTCACAACTTGATCAACAGGAACTGTATTGACAATCCTCTCTTATCAGTTGACTGATTGATTCCTGAGATGTACTCCTCTCCACACTGTTGGAATCTTCCATCTTGTTTTACAACCAGTTCTGGTTCTGTGGACTTTCCACCTGTTTCATTCTGTTCATGCATATGTGAGGTGCCACAACCAGAGTTCAGATTGTTTGTAATGACAGATTTCAGATTGATTTATTGGAGTTATGGGTCATCTGCATTTAAGGGGAGAGTAGTCAATTATGCATGTTGATAGGGGGAGTTCTTATATTTTATTCTTCAGTACTCATTCTGCATGTTTCTAAGGGAGAGAATTGGTATCAGATTTCATACATGTCTTTCATTCCACTCGCAAACTATTTCCTTTTTGATTGTGTCAAAGGGGGAGAATTGTTTGCCGAGTCTGTGAGACTCATTGTGTTGCCATCATCAAAAAGGGGGAGACTGTTGTGCCCCTTGTGCCTTGATGATGCAGTGATGTTTTGATGATAGCAACATTAGTGTCATCACTTGGTTAATATTCATTTGAGAGCTTGATCTGTATGCCTTATGCCTTGATGATGTTTTAGCTGATGTGCATAAATTGTTTTGTGCATGATTTAAGGTCTGTGCATTTCCCTGTTTGCATCGGTGCATTGCTTCTCTGCTGATATGTTTATGCTATAGTTCATTGTGCATGTGTGCATGTCTGCACATTCCTTAGTGGCTAGTCTGTACAACCTCCGGTTGATTCATTCGATCAAGTCTATACAGCCAGAGCCAGTGTTCTTCATGCATATATAGTCTGTACAGAGTTTTGCCTAGATTGCATTAGTCAAGTCTGTACATCGCCCTAGATTGCATTATCAAGTCTATACATTCTTTAGCTCAGTTTGCAGCTGAGTCTGAAGTCTGTACAGCCTATGTTCTTCATGCATACTCAGTCAAGTCTGTACATCGGTCAAGTCTATACATTGGCTGCTGCATGCTCACTAAGTCCATACACTCGCAAGTCTGCACACTCCTTGGTAGCAAGACTGCACATTGTCTAGTTGCATGCACGCATAGTCTACACATTACCTGCTGTTGTGTTCATGCATCATCTGAGCAAGTCTGTACATTGTTGCACGCTGAGTCTGCATATTCGTTTGGAATGTCAGTGCATCCACTTTCGTTGTGCATACTTTGATATATGCATTTGTGCAATCCTTTCAAAATAGAGTCTGTACATTGTCCTGTGTCATACACTCAAAGTCCATACATGCACACACTTAGTTTGTGCATTGTGCTCTCATGCTTTAACACTAGGCATTGCAAAGTCTGTACATGGCTCTGCACATTATGTACAAAGTCTGTACACTGTCATGGTTGCTTTATGCATGTTGCTTTATGCATACACCAAGTCTATACATGATGCACTCAGGCATAAACGTTAGGCACAGCAAGTCTGTACATCGCATAGCATGCACGCATATACAAAGTCTGTACACTGTCATGGTTGCTTTGATGCCGCAACAAGTCTATACATCCGTTTGCCTTGCTTCAAACTAAGTCTATACATCGGTGAAGTCTGTACATCGAGCAAGTATGTACATCGTCCAATTGCTCATGACGTCTTGGATAAGTCTATACATTGCATCATCTCACCCAGCGTCTCATGCAAGTATGTACAGCCGTGTGAGCATCAAGTCAGTGCTTGTTAAGCTGCGTCTCACTTAGCGTCTCTGTGCAGTCAAGTCTATACATTGCATCATGTCTAAAGTCTATATATTGATGCATGCTATCAAGTATGTACAACCCGTGTTCTTCATTCATTTCATGTCTGTACATTCTTCAAGGGCATAGTCCATGATTCAATGTGTAGACTTCCCTATACATCATCTTCTCGCATTCACGCTAAGTCCATACACTATGCATTGTGCATCGTTCAAAACAAAGTTTGTACATTGCTTTCAGAATTAACTCAGTGCATCCTCGTCTATTCTAACAGGACTGTTGGTCGAGGAACTTAAGGAGGGCACGCGATCCAAGATGGGGATGGCTCAGGATCGTGACATGTGTACAGCAACGAGCCTGGATGCTGCCACGTGGTCCAAGCCTTTGGGCGGGAGATGTGGAAGACACACGCCATACCTGCTGCTCTCTATATATACTAAGCTTCTTCCTCAGAAGAAGATTGATCGAAGCAGAAGGGGTAGAAGCAGAGAAGGAATTGAGAGCCTGCATGATCCAGTGTGAAGAGAACAAGAAGAAAAAGAGAAGAGCAGAGTGTGAAAGCAGCAGAGAAGAAGAAGAAAAAGAAAGAGGAAGAGAGATCGAGAGTTGAGAAGAAGAAGCAGTCAGTTATTTGAAGTTTAGTCTCTACTGGACTGTGGATCAAATCCAGGCCAGTCAGCTCCTTGAGAGCCATTTCGTGCTTCATTGTTTACAGCTTTTCGTTACTGTGGTTTCTTACTTTTGTTTTTTTTTTTTGAACCTTTCATCAAGCTGTTAGTCAACGGTTTTGCAGAGGAGGATTCCTCTGGACAGCAAGCTGTGTTGCTCAGCGGGCGAGGTGGATACCTCGGACGGGTTAAGCTGTAGTCCCCAGCGGATGGCTAAGCTGTATTGCCCAGCGGTAGCAAACTGTGATGCTCAGCAGATGGCAAGCTGTGAAGCCCAACTGATGTATGGCAAGCTGTGATACCCAGCCGTTCAAGCTGTGAGTCAGCGGAATCCACACTCTAGTTTGAGTGTGGGGTGGATGTAGGTCTGGAGGACCGAACCACCTAAAAACCCTTTTGCAGTGGTTTGTGTGTTATCTTTGTCTTCGTTAGATGAATGCATATGCGCGCTCCACATATTTGATTACTGGTTCAACAGAAGATTTGATTAGCTTTTCTGGTTGTCTAGTTTTGTCTAGTTAGCGAACTAGATTTTTAATTGAGCAAAATTATAAGAGGGATTCATTCACCCCCCTCTGAATCCATCGCACCGAACTTAACAAAGGTTGCCAGGCCCGAGTGGGAGGGGTGTGGTAGTGGACTCCCTCAAAGAAGTGAAGTATACATGGTGGGTCTAGGGGTCCACTAGGGAATGGGTCAAAGGGATCAAAGAAGGTATGACCCCTTGTGGTGGGTTCTCACAAGTCACGGTCCCATGTGTGGTATTCGTGAAAGTGTGGATGATCACCTTCATGCATTGTGGTAGGTGGGACAGTGATCATGTGTAGAAAATAAGATTCCTCCCTTGGGCAAAAGGCAATGAAGTCGGGCTCGGCCGGCATAGGGAGGAATAGAAGAATCTCCATGGTGACACAACCCACGGTGCACATGGAGGTAATGGACCCTAAGGCTGGATGGGTGAAGCTAAGACTAGTGGGTTGGTCGAAGCCTTGGGCCAATGAGTGTGCCAACGTCCATTGCCGGTGTAGACCCATAATAAGGTCACCCAAGGTATCAACGTGGTGACTAGACCGGAATGTCGTGTGGTAGGAGTTAACAGGCACTATAGGTAAGGTGGGGTAGGGACCAAGCCATCCTTGAGCCAGCTGAGAAGCCGCTCGGCTATGAAAAGCGTTCCCGTTAGAAACACGGGTGGCTCGGGATGAGGTGGGTCCAAATGAGATGGCTCCGAATGTAGATGTGAGGGTGGCGGCAAAGGAGCTCTCATGGGTGAGGAAGGCATGTCCTCCCGGAGGGGAAATGGTCCTTGGGACCCCGTAGGTGGGGCCGGGTTAGGGCTACGGGCTATGGCCTCCCTAGGCTCGAGTATGGCTACCTCCTGCCTCGGAGGTGGGCAAGGGGAGACCAGCGACTCAAAATAAGCGCACCTCCTATCCACCCATTCTGAAATCATTTGCACAAGTTCGGCAATGGTATGGGTTGGAGTAGGGGTATCGCGGTGGACTCGCCCGTAATCAACCGACCTTGGCTTGGGTCGGGGCTCATCTAAGAGCGGGGCTCCTTGCCTCCGATTATGACCCACTTGGTTGGAAGTGAGTTGGTGGGGTCGGCTGGAGGTGTGACCCACGGGGTTGGAAGTAAATGGGTGGGACGGGTTGGAAGGGACTGGATGGGGAAGGTAGACCCTCCTAAGCTCTCTCTTCATGTCCCACCATGATTCGATGGGCCATTGCCTCCTAACCTCTCTCAAGCCTTCTATGTCTCTCGACTTTTAGGCTGCCTCGTGGAGGAGCCTCTCCTTGGCAAAATAGAATTGCCTAACTTCGGACATAGTATAACAATCAAAGTATGTGTCCATGGCGGCCTCCCACTTGAGGTAGTCGCTCGGGTCATTGGAGCCATGAAAATCCGAGGCTTCGGGCCTACGGAAGTGGAGAGGATGGTTCCCAAGTCCATGGGTGGGCTAACGGTCATATCGCCTGGGCGATCGAGATTCCATTGGAAATGGGGAACAACAAGACGGACATGCTGGCACTTGGACAAGACACTAGACACGTCTATGCAAGGTTGGAATGCACTAACTAATGCACACTAAGGACCCTAGACTTAAACCAAGATCCGGTACGTTGGCGGAGTTACGGGATCCGAAGATCCTCTCGTGCAAGTGTGCGGTCTTCCTGATAGGCGTAGCCTAACATTCAGACAGCACCTTTTAATATACCGAATAAGGTATGCGATGCAACCTTGGACCGACTTAAACTTAGACTCGACTTAAATGACTCTTTTTTTGTATTTTTGTTAAGCAATGATGAATGACTACCCTAGACTCAATTGGCGCTCTGATACCAAATTGATGCGGGACGGACACGCTGCCTGGGACTCTAGCTCGCGATCGTCCCTAAGCGAGGGAAGACGTGGGACCGGGTGCAGTTGAGAAATCGGCCGTGAGTCTCGGGTATCTATTTTTTCGCGTTAACTCGGATTGAGTCACGGGACGGTCACTCACTCACTTTCGCAGCAGTGATACAAATGATATAACGGGCTAATACCATATCACATGCAGTGGCATATACGAATAAATACGAGTAAAGCAAACACCAAGTAAGAGAGCGAACACGATACCTCCACGCCCCGGGAGTGGGGAAGACCATCCCGGCCAGTTACAGTAACTCCCGATAACAACGGTTAAAACTTAATTACAACAGTGACTTTTATTGGTGGGCCCGGGAGGACCGACCCTAGGTTGACGGGCAGCAAGTTGGAAGGGCTTTTGGGGCGAACTCGGCCTGCTGGTCCGACTCGGTACTGCGCCAACTCGATTCTGACTCGCTAGACAGCAAGCCTTGGCCTCCAAAGGAACGTCATCTTCCTGAGATCTTCTGGAGGCGCCGCTCGGCTGGAACGTTGGCAGCACGTCCCTGGTCGACTCCTGGGAGTGGCGGCTCCTGAAGTTGATTTTTGATATTTGTTTGTGAATTTTTCCCGGACTGTAATTCTGGACCTGCATAGAGAACAAGTCTGCACGCCTCGGCTGCTCGAATTAATTCTCTCATATCTGAAATCTGATCGAGGTAAGACTGGTGGCGTTGGAAAGAGGACTCTCAGATCTACAACATATATTTTTTGTAGGTCGATCCAACAAAGGAATGCGAAATGGGAAGCTCTGCAAGACTTTGTTTTTTCTGTGAGTAGGATTACATACACTCAAGACAGAAGGGATCTGCCTGAAACTGATCTTTGACCGAGGAGTAAATGATTTTTTCAAGGGCTAATAAAATTATGGGAGGTAGGGGGAATGTGAGGAACATTGAGGAATTTTGGTAGATTTTATGGAAAATTTTAAGAGGGTGGAAAAAATACGAATATGGGACACTGTCCCTCAGATCTGCAAAATGGCAAATTACTAAAGGGAAGAACAAAAATACGGGAAAAATATCAAACGAAGGCTAAATAGCACAAAATTTGAACTGGAGATTAGGGGAGACAAGGAGAACGAACCCTCAAAGTTTGGGCTCGATCAGACAAGAATAGAAAAAAATAAAATTACAAGATTGAGGTTCTATCTTGATTTGGACAGAACTCCGGCGAGTGGCGGTGGCGGTGCGATGGCGGCTCGATGGTGGCGGCGGCAGCGGCGGCGGCGCTGAGCTTCACACTCAGAAAGGGTGAGGGGGAGGAGGCTTCACACCTCAGAAATTCGTAGCTTTCACATCAGCTAGGGGTTGGTAGAGAGAGAGGGGTGCTCTTGGGCTCTTGGAGGCAAATTCTGATTTTCTTCTCATTAATTCTAGTAAAATGGGAATTACATGGTATTTGTATGAAGTACAAAATGACCTAAACTAACCTCAGATCTAGGTTAGGGGAGGGGCACTTATGGGATAGAACATATTTAATTCCCCATGTGGTTTGGAACAAAATAAAAAAACATTAAGAGGGGGGGCCCCTTTGAAAAATGGGGATGGCATCTTGGACATTTTAAGCCCATTGTCCCCTTTGAATGGTCAAGCTTCTAGAAGCCCACCTTGGACCTTTGACTGGCCCCATATAGGCCCTAAGGCTTAGGTGGACCAATAGGGAAGGAGATGGGGGCCCCTTGCTGGTCGTACTGGACTTTTCCATAAAAACATAAAGAATCCTAAGGAAAGACAAATTGGCTTATAAAGCCTTACAATTGCACATGTGTTTTCCCAAAGATATGAAAGTAAACTAGGACACAAATGCAAAATAAAAAGTTAGTGGTCTTGCTCTGATGTCCCCATCAGGAGGAACACCAAACGGATTTCTCTAGGGTGAACCTCAAAACTCAGAGTGAGGCCTCCGTTAACCCATAAGTGAGTGTGGAGGCTCGAGGACTAGCCTTTAAAAGTTCCAGCAGCTCACGGGTGATGATCTCACAGAAATCCCATAGAGATGAATATTTGCCATGAACGGACATAATTATTCACCCTTCAGAGGTATTCCTTCAAAGGCCATGCCACAGAGAGGCAGTCCCCCAAAGGATCTCGGGTGATTAAGAGGTAGGGAGATAGGAGAAAAAAGCAGTGAAATAGAACGTTACACATATTTTTCAAAAGGGGGACCCTTTTTATTCATCTGCGGAAGAAAGGGGGATAGATACACGAGGGAAATACTATCCCATAGTAGAGGAAATCAAAAATAGAGGGGAAGAGATACAATGGTGAAAGGAAAGCAAAACCCAAACCCCCACCCTTTTCTTCACCTCACCGGCGTAGATCGGCAGGCCTCTATCCCTCCTCAGATGCCGAAGGTCTCCAAGGGGGAGGGCTCTAGACTTCTCTTCTCAACTAACTAGTGGCTGCCCTGGGAGAGAGAAAATCGACCGAACGAAGAACCAGGAGAAGCCGCTGAACCAGCCGAACGCCTTTTTTTCTTCGGACTTGCCGTTTTATAGAATGGCCATTGAGGAGAGTTCCCGCCACTTCCACCTCATCCGTAATGAAGTCTGAAATCGACATGCTGCGCTGGATGCTACTAGTTCGTGCCATACGCTGCTGCTCATCCGACGATGGGATGTTTACAGATTTGCCGTGTGATCTGCTGCTACTGCCACCGTCACTGCGTGTTGCTGCCATTGCTGCCGCTTCGCTGTCGAACGGAGGTGGAGGCAGGCCTTGCGGCATTGAATGTTCTCTGTACGATTAGACTAATTTGAAACAGAGTGTCGGAGTTTGGATGGGATGGCCATTCGGTTAAAACGGCGCGGGGTGAGCGCGCTGGTCCGGGAGCAATAGAGGAGCGCGCCGTTTTAAACCAACTTCAGGTGCACGCCGGATTAGCACCAAGAGGTGGGGCGCGTCGACTTAAAACCCCCTTTAGGGGCGCGCCGGTTTAAGTGGAGGCCGCGTCGGTTTAAGTGTCAAAAGACTTCGTCCCGGCTTCGTGGTGATTCAGGCCAACACTTGCTCTCTCGCAATGCTTTAGTTGTAACGCACCGCCTCCGTGATGTCTAGTTCAGAGCCCCCGAGTCCCGGTTTAGGACTTTGAGTGATTTTCAGCGCATTACGAGCCCGTCTCCAAATTACCGGGTTTCTTTCTGATTCGGCTTTTGGTAATGCCGACTGGAGAGCCGGGGCCATCTCTTCTATCCGAAGGGCTTCTCGTTGGGTGGAGGAGCGTTGAGTATATATATTCATCCTGCTTGGAGGAGGTACAGGGTTTGTTCGGCCTTTCCATCTTTGACTTGCTCTTGGGGTGTCGGGAAGTCTGTGCCGCAGGAACGTTTCTTTTCTTCTCTTCTTTTTGACGTCCACAAATGCCCCCCACTCATGGGCGGCGCAAGCGAGGGACGAGTGCGCGGGGCCCACGAGTGTAGAGTTCTTCGATAGGATATCCATTCTTCCGAGCCAGTGGGATGCTTGCCCGGTGCGAATTCACAGGAAAGCACTTACTCCTTCAGTGAAGGGATGAGGGGATCGCTTTACCGCATATGCATGCAGACCGACATGTCAGAATGGGGATTTAGTCATCGTCATGGCGGAAGGCCGAAGCAAGAAGGAAGGGCTTATGCGTCGCCCCAGGCAAAAGGCCCAAGACGACTTAGATGAGGCCAATCCCAAGGGGGAGTTGTTGACTCGTGCTGGGTTTAGGAAAATTGTTCATTCATTGACTCAGATGGGAGGTCCGAGCCGAGCAAAGGGGATGAACTTTCTGTTCATGGATTGGGACGGAGGGTCCAAGCCAAGCAAGGAGGGGTTTCTTTGTGTTATGGACTTGGACGGAAGGTCCGAGCCAAGCAAGGAGGGGTTTCTTTGTGTTCATGGACTTAGACGGAAGGTCCGAGCTAAGCAAGGGGGTTCTTTTTGTTCATCAACTTGGATGGAAGGTCCGAGCCAAGAAAAGAGGTTCTTTTTGTTGATCGACTTGGACGGAGGGTCTGAGCCAAGCAAAGAGGTTCTTTTTGTTCGTCGACTTGGACGGAAGGTCCGAGCTAAGCAAAAAGGTTCTTTTTTTCTCTTTTTTTTATTCATTGACTTGGACGGAAGGTCCGAGCCAAGCAAGGAAGTTCCTATTTTTTGTTCATTGACTTAGACGGAAGGTCTGAGCCAAGCAAGGGGTTCTTTTTGTTCATCGACTTGGACAGAAGGTCTGAACCAAGCAAAGAAGGTTTCTTTTTTGTTCATTGACTTGGACGGAAGGTCTGAGCCAAACAAAGGCGTTCTTTTTGTTCATCGACTTGGACGGAAGGTCCAAGCCAAGTAAGGAGGTTCTTTTTCTCTTTTTTTTATTCATTGACTTGGACGGAAGGTCCGAGCCAAGCAAGGAAGTTTCTCTTTTTTGTTCATTGACTTAGACGGAAGGTCTGAGCCAAGCAAGGGGTTCTTTTTGTTCATCGACTTGGACGGAAGGTCCAAACCAAGCAAATGAGGTTTCCTTTTTTATTCATTGACTTGGACGGAAGGTCCGAGCCAAGCAAAGGCGTAATTTTTGATCATTGACTTGGACGGAAGGTCCAAGCCAAGAGTTTATTTATCAGTGGGACTGGGAGTTGTAATATTGAGGTGGTTTATTCACTGACACTGGGTTAATGCCAAAGCAAGGGCCTTTTGTTCATGGCTTCAGACGGAAGGTCTGGGCCACTGGCTTATTCATCGATGCCAACGGGGAGTCAGGGACCGACGTGATTTAGTTGTCTCTTGGTGTTTTCGTTGGTATGGGGGTTGGTGCCAACGCAAGGAGCAAGGTTGTTTCCCCAATCTCGGACGGAAGGCTAGGGTGGGGTGCTCTTCGTCAGTGCCGACAAGGTGTCAAGGGCTGACATGGTTGATTTGTTTATTAAAATATTCGTTGGTACGGGGATGGTGCCAACTCAAGGAGAAAAGGTTGATTCCCCAATCCCGGACGAAAGGTTTAGGTGGGGTGTTCTTCGTTAGTGCCGACAAGGTGTCAAGGGCTGACATGGTTGATTCGTCTATTGAAATATTCGTTGGCACGGGCTGGTGCCAACGTAAGGAGAAAAGGTTGATTCCCTAATCTCGGACGAAAGGTTCGGGTGGGGTGTTATTCGTCAATGCCGACAAGGTGTCAAGGGCTGACATGGTTGATTCGTCTATTGAAATATTCGTTGGTACGGGCTGGTGCCAACGCAGGGAGAAAAGGTTGATTCCCCAATCCCGGATGAAAGGTTCGGGTGGGGTGTTCTTCATCAGTGCCGACAGGGTGTCAAGGGCTGACATGGTTGATTTTTTTATTGAAATATTCTCGAAGATAAGAGTGAGTGTTAATAAAGGGAGATTGATTCCTCCTCCCCCCCGCCTTTTCCTTTTTTTTCTTTTCTTCTTCTTTTCTTTTCTTTTCTTTTCTTTTTTTTTCTTTTTTTTCTTCATTTTTTTTCTTTCCCCTTTTTTGTTCTTCTTCTCCCTTTTTTTTTTGAAATGCAAGATAAATAGTGCCCAAATCATCTGGGCAACAGTAATGCAAATTTGCCCGGGGCGGGGTGGAGAAATGCATTATTCATTGAATGGGGGAATCAGAGCGTGGTACAACCTCAGATGCCTACCATTGAGAGGCGAAAACTGAACCTCCCCCCGATGGTCGACGATTACATACGCTCCGCCCTCGTAGACTTTCTGGATCACATAGGGTCCAAGCCAATTCTCATTCAGCTTGCCCTTGGGCTTGGAAGCTATGACTTCTCTTCTCTTCACCATAACGAGGTCCCCCTTCTTGAATTCGCGTTCCTTGATGAGCTTGTCGAAGGCGCGAGCTATCCGGGCCTGATAGACCTGGATGTTCTGCTGGGCTTGGAGCCGTTTCCTCACCAAGTTGGAGAGCTCTTCGAGCCTTTGCTCGACATTTATCTACTCTTCCCGGACCAACCCATGTTGGATTGCGACCTGGAGGGAGGGTATTTCCAGCTCGATAGGGACAATTGCCTCTGAGCCATATACCAAGGAAAATGGTGAACAACCCATTGGAGTTTTGTGCACAGTTCGATATGCCCATAAGGCTTCATACATTTTCTCTTCCCAGTCCCGCTTGTTAGAATTAACAATTTTGGACAGGAGAGTACAAAGAGTTTTATTAAAAGCTTTGGCCAAGCCATTGGCCTGTGGGTTATAAGGGGTCGACGTCCTCCAGTCGATCTTGTACTTTTCGGCTAGCCGGTAGACCTTCTGGTTGCGGAAGTGACTTCCATTGTCTGAGATAATTCGGTTCGGAGTGCCAAACCGGAATATGATGTTACGACGGACAAATCTGGCAACGATCTCCCAGTCACTTCTTTCAATGCAACAGCTTCCGCCCAGCGGGAGAAGTAATCAGTTGCCGCCAAGATATACTTACACCCAGCAGATGATGCAAGTAGTGGACCCACGACGTCTGTTCCACATTGGGCAAAGGGCCAACTAGGTAGTGTTGGGTGCAGCGGTACGGGCGGTCTCATGGGCACCATCGCGTGCTCCTGGCATTTCTGACAAGACTTGGCATACTTGCAGCAGTCATCAAATATTGTCGGCCAATAGTAGCCAAGCTTCTTTATTTCAATTTTCATTTTCGGTCCCGCCTGGTGTGCACCAGCTATCCCGGTGTGGACTGCTTTCATGACTTTCCAAGCTTCTTCAGTGGATAGGCATCGCAGGAGCTCCTTTCGTTTGGCATCTGCCATAATTCGGAATAGGATCCCGTTCCAGACCTCATAAGAGTCCTTTGTTCTAATTAGCTTGATCTTCTCTTCTCTCTGCCTGGGCAGTTACTGGTATTTAAACCACTACATAAGGGGGTCCCTCCAGTCGGGTAGGCTGATGGCCTCCGCTGTAGCGACCTCAAGTTCTTCTTCTTCTGATTCTTCTATCATGCTAGGCACTTGGCGTTGATTCACCACCCGGATATTGAGGGATCCATCTGGCGGGACTGCCAATGAACTTGCCAGATTTGCCAGTGCATTGGCTTGTGCATTTTCTCGTCTAGCAACATGGCATATCTCAATGAGGTAGAACTGCTCCATGAGCTGTTTCCCCTTAGCATTGTAAGGGAGTAGCTCCGGCTTCCGAATGTCAAACTGTCCCTGGACCTGTTTGACGATCAACAACGAATCGCCAAGCACATGTAGTATTTTAATCTCCATTTGCAAAGCGACTTGGAGACCGATGATCAGAGCTTCATACTCTGCCTCATTATTTGTGCAAGGCTTGTTGATGGAACAGGATGTAAGCAATACTTCTCCCTCAGGGGATTTGAGGATGATGCCGGCTCCGGCCCGTACTTTTGTGTGCCCGGACGGGGTTGTTTCTGTTCTTGAAGCTCCATCAAAGTGCAGCTGCAAGGCAATCTGCTGGACCTGGCCTACCTCCAGTGTTTCATCTTCAGGTAATTCTGTGGCCAATGGGGAATCTTCAGGCACAGGGTGTACTGCAAAGAAATCGGCCACGGCCTGACCCTTGACGGCCTTCTGCGGCACGTAGGTGATATCAAATTCCATTAATAGAACAGCCCACTTGCCGAGACGTCCCTTCAGGACTGGCTGGGAGAGAATGTGCTTGACCGGGTCGGCCTTAGATATCCGGCCCACTTCATGTGAGAGCATGTAATGCCTCAGCTTCTTGACTGCGAAGACTAAGGCGAGACAGACCTTCTCAATTGGGGTATATTTTACTTCTGCCCCCACTAGTCTTTGGCTGAGGTAATAGAGAGCTTGCTCTTTCCCCTCGTCATTGTTCTGGGCGAGCATTGCCCCCAGTGAACATTCAGTGGCATCTATATACAGAATAAGCGGCCTCCCCTTGTCAGGTGCCCCCAGCATAGGTGGGGTCTTCAAGTAAACTTTCAGCCAATCGAAGGCCCTCTTGCATTCCTGGTTCCAATCGAAAGGTGCATTCTTCATCATCAATCCGTGGAACGGCTGACAGCGCCCTGAAAAATTGGAGATAAATCTTCGGATGTAAGCCAGCCGACCTTGCAGGGATCTTAACTCTCCCAGATTCCTCGGAGGAGGTAGCTCCTGAATGGCTTTTATTTTCAAAGGGTCAATCTCGATCCCTCTATATCGGACAATGAAGCCGACGAACTTCCCACAGGAGACGCCAAAGGCACACTTCATTGGGTTCATTTTTAGCTCATATTGCCGGAGTCTCTCGAAGATGACCCTAAGGTCATTCAGGTGATCCCCCCTTTTCTTCATCTTGATGACCTATTCATTAATGTAACATTTGACTTTATTATATAGCAGCTCATCGAATATCTTCGTAATCGCCCGTTGGTACGTGGCGCCAGCGTTCTTGAGGCCGAAGGGCATTCTTTTGTAGTGGAATATCCCCTTAGGCGACCGGAAGGCCGTATGAATTCGGTCGTGCTCAGCTATCTAGATTTGGTTATAGTCAGACGATCCATCTATAAAGGACAAGGCCTCATGGCCAATAGTTGCATCAATCATTACTTCGGTGATGGGCACTGGAAAGTCATCCTTCGGGCAGGTTTTATTCAGGTCGCGAAAGTCCACGCAGATCCTGATCTGTCCGTTCTTCTTCTTCATTGGCACAATGTTGGCAAACCAGGTAGTGTATTGATTCTTAGCTACAAAGTCGACGTCTACGAGCTTGTCGACTTCTTTGCAAATCTGGTTTATTAATTCTGGCTTCATGCGCCGGGGGATTGCTTGACTGTCTCCACCTTGGGGTCAATAGCCAGAATGTGTTGAGTTACACCGGGGCTGAGGCCGGGCATCTCTTTGTAGTTCCAGGCAAAACAGTCCCAGAATTCTTGCAACATCTTGACATATTATTCTCTCTCATGTGGAAGTAAAAGGGCACTTAGGAAGGTTGGTCTGGGGTCGCTTTCTGTGCCTAGATTGATTTCAAGGGGCTCATCTACTATGGCATGGCCGCCATCTTCAATTTTCGACGGCGCCGGTAGTAGGTCGATGAAATCCTGATCTTCACCATCTTCCACTTCAAGGACACTGTAGGCGTCTTCCGGCTCCGCCTCGTTGGGCAATGAGGCTTTGCCCATTTCCCCCTCTTTCAGGCTTGTGGTGTGCGGCTCCGAGGGGTCCTCCGGCGCGGAGAAGTGAAGGACTTCTCTGAGATCTTCTTGGTAATTATCATAGACGGCTCCTGCTAGGGCCGAGGTGACTGATTGCCACTCTGGGGACTGCTCCACCGTTGGTGGCCGGGGCTATTCATCCTCAATCGTATCTTCAAAAATCTGGTGCTGGACTGACGCCATGTAGATACTTCTTTCGTGGTCACTTGTCACATGGGGGCGCGGCGGAGCCACCACATAGTCTCCCATTCTGAGCTCATCTCTTTCAATCAAACCCTAAGTAATATCCTTGAAGACGTAGTAGTCTTTGATAGGGTGGCCCAGTATTTGGTGATAAGGGCAGAACAAGGGGTCACCGCTTCTGCGGGCATCTTGTGGCCTCTTAGACATCGGGAGGGAGGCCTTGTCATAGTGACAGGCCCAGTCAAATATTCCTCGGGTCTTGTTCCTTGGGAATGAGTAAGGCTTCTGCATCCTTTCTTCTAATGTAGGATTTCGTTCGGCCGACCGCCCGGCTGGGAAAACAGTCGCATCCCTTGCCCCCTTCTTCAAGTGCATGGGGGCGTTCGGGATGGTGTTCGGGGACTGGTAGATGCCGATGTTCTGCTGGCGGAAGATGCCCCCAATTAAGTCAGACACCAGTGCGGTTACTTCGGCCAGCCGAGCCTTCAACATCTCAATTTCCCGCTACTGCTGATAGCACAGGGCGAATAGGGCAGAGTCACACCGAGAGGGGCCCGGAATCAGACTCCCTTCCCCGTCCTTTGCAACAATGTTGGGCGAGGGCAGTGGGGCCCTGTTGTTGGAGCTACTCAGGGTCGATCCCTCAGAGGGGGGTGGGACCTTCCCCTTGTTCTTGCAGGGCGGTGGGTTCCATAGGAACACCTCATCATCTTGATCTTCGTCGGTCGGGGGCGTACGGCACTGACGGTCTTTGGGTTCCCGTAAGCCTGCATTGTCTGCGGGGCTACTGCCGTTTGGAGCTAAGACTGATATCACGTCGGATTCATAGGAGTTTTTATTAAGAAACCCAAACCCGGGTGCCGGGTGATATGCAACAACCTCCGGTCCAGGTTTGGCGGGTTCCACATTTTCTTAAACATTTCTTTCCGACTGGAGAGCTGGCGAAGGGGGATCCCCTATTTTTTGGTCATCTTGACTACACGACCGTATATGTCAGGATGTCCCATGATCGGGACGAGTGGGTCGTACAGCTCGTTGGGGAGTCTACAATCATCATCCCCTCTGACCGGGTGCTCTTCGGCTACATAAAAAATGGTGGATAGACCTTCGGGGTTAGGCACCTCAAAGATCCTTAATGGCTCAACCACCTGGCAGTCAGCTGCTGCAAGAGGCTTGGTGATCTCGGGTGGGACCCTGACGTCCTCCAGCAAGTCTTCAAGGTATGGCGTCCCCGTTGTAGGGTAGATGGGAAGGGGAGTGGCTTTGAACACCCCTTCTGCTTCAGAAACAAATGACACCTGAGGGGGGGGCACATAGCCTGGCGGCGGTGGAGGGAACCAGCTATAAGACTCTAACTTCTTCTTTCCTTTGTCTTGAGTGACTTGGGGAACTTGCTTCGGCTTCTCCAAATACAAAGTGGCGTCCGATAAGTGACATTCGAACACTTCAAAAGGGTGGAGGTCAGCAAAAATTCTCTCCTCTTTCCCGTTGTCGGGGTACTTGATGCATTGGTGTAGAGTGGACGGCACCACCCTATTTTGGTGTAGCCAAGGTCGGCCGAGCAATGCCTTGTAAGAGGTGTTGGAGTTGATCACATGAAACTGGACCTTGGTTGTGAAGTCGCCGAGGGAGAGGTTGAACTCCGCAACTCCCATGGGGACCTCGCATTTCTGGTTGAAACCAGCAATCTTAACATTCTTGACCTCAATCAAGTGTACATCGAAGTTATGTTTCTGGTACACCCGGTAGGGGAGTATGTTCACCGCTGCCCTAGGGTCAATCAATACTCTGTTGATGGGATGCCCATTCAGCTGCCCCTTTATGTACAGTGGCCTATTGTGACTGCAGGTAGGTAGGAGCATATCTTCTTCTGTAAAGGCCACGGCTACTTCAGGTGACATTTCTGCAAGGCAAGCTTCCACATATGCTAGCGTCTGGAGCGCAGCGATGACGGCTTGCCGTGTCTCTTCATCTAGAGATAGAATCTCCCAGACAGTGAACCTGGCTGGGATCTTCTTCAGGTGCTTGACTATTCTGTTGCTGGCTCGGACCTCGAGCAACTTCATCTCTTCGGCTCTACTACGCCTGCCCCCGGTTTGGGCCTAGGGAGCAGGCTCAGTCGGTGTCTCCTCCACGGGGTCGGATGTCACCTGAGCCTACGGGGCCTGCTGGGTCACTTCCTTTTCTTGCATGAACTCGGCAAGGTTTGGGATGTTGTCGGGCTCTTCCCTCGGCCGAGGAGGAATCGTCGCCAATGGGGCCGAGGGGCCGCCTGCCTCTTTGGTCTGTTGGGACTTGCGGGGGCATGATTGTCTTCCCCTTTGAGTCGTAAGAAATTCAATGAATGAAGGAGCGCTCTGGCCCCCTGGTTCTCCAGGGTAGAGGCCTGAAGGAGGGGGAATCTCCATGCCTTGGACCCTAGGCTCATGGATATGATATGGTTGTTCTCCCCTAAGCAGGATGTTGTGGTTGGCCTGAGGAGGGCGTCCCCATTTCCTTCCCGACCTAGTAGCATGTTGGGAAGTGGATGCTTCAGCCTGATTCACCTCTGACGGCTCGACGGGCGCTTCTTGTTCTTCTTCTCCCAGGGAGAGGGCTGTGTCAAACAATGCTGAGAGGGTGTTGCAGGAAAGGATGACCCCACTCTGCTTCTTGTTTCTGGGTCTTCTCTTCTTATTTTTTTTCTTCTCTTCACTAGCTGGTGGCTGCTCCATAGGGGGTTCTCCCCACAGAAGAGGTTCTTCGCTTACTTCGGCTTTCATGCCTAGAGCCAGTTCGAGTGACTCGAGCTCCTCCCAGGGGACATACTCCTTCAGTTCCATAAGTTGGATCTCGGGCTGTTCATAATCTTCAAGCCCATCAATAATAGCCTGGAGCCTTTCAACCGCAGGGTTGGTTTCCTTGTGCACCCGCATCGGGATGTGTTTCTTCTTATTATGAGTGGGCCGTCTCATAACGAGCCGGGGGCTGTGTCATGCCAGACATGTGTCAGTGGTGGCGGTGTTGGTCGGGGTGTAACGCCCCTTATGTGAACTTCCGGAGTGGGCTGGGGAGCTTGTCTTCTTCTTCTGTTCTTCGTCGGCGTGGCTTGCCAACCTCCTTGGTCTTGAGCTGGCGCGATGACGAAGGCTTGATAAGTGGCCTGTGTACTGGCCTCCGCCCATTCTTCAGGCAGCTACTGGTATAAAGATACCATGTTGACAGTGGTGCCGAGGTTCGATATCTCGTGCAGCTACGGAGGATCCACTCTAAGCTCCCCTATGTCCAGCTCTCCCTTCTTGATCAAGGACTCAATGACATCCTTGAAGATGTAACAATCCTCAATGATATGCCCAAGCATCTGATGGTATGGGCAAAAGCGAGGATCATCCTTCTTCTTCAAGTCACAAGGCCTCTTTGGATCTGGTAATGTGATCTTGTTGTACCTGGTGACCCATTCAAACAGGAGCCGGGCTTTGTCTCGAGGAAAAGAATACAAATTATTCTTCATCTTCTCCCGCAGGGAGGGACCTTCCCGCCATTCAGTGGACCTGGGCGGAGGAGGATTGGCCGTCTCCTTGGCTATCTCTTTCTGTCTCTCGAAAGCTTCAAAGTCCAGTGTATGGACTTCTGGCGGTATCGGTCTTTTCTGGACCTGTCTGGCCCTCTGGCTCGATGCAACTGGGACAGAAGAGTATCGAGCAAGGAATGCCTCGATCTCTGCCACTATGTTATTCAGACGGTCAAATGACCTTACTTCAGCACCGATCATCCTCTCAAGGATTTCCTTCTTCAGATTCTGTTGACAGATCTGCACTCCGTCCTCCTGATGCGGGGGACGTTTGCACCTCATGCTGAGGTTCCTCCACCTCTCTATGTAATCGAGTGCCGACTCATCATTTCTCTGTCTTGTGGCGTAAAGCTCTGCCACGGTTACCTCCTGCTCAGCTATGTATAACCTTTCCTTGAATTTCTTCTGCATATCCGGCCAGTCTGCAATGGACCCGGCGGGCAAGCTCGAGTACCACTCGAAAGTGAGCCCGGTAAGTGTCGAGCCGAAGAACTTGAGGAGATAAGCTTCATCCGTAGCTAGATCCCCCATAACATTCACATAGTAGTCAACGTGCTCCGTGGGAGACCCTTTCCCATTAAATTTCTCAAACTTTGGCGGCTTGGTGATGCCGACCGACAGCCTCTTGGCAGCATAGTGTGCCGGGTAAGGTACCCGATATACGTCGAATGGCGTGTGATCACCATCGCTCCTCTATGCCAGCTTCATATCTATCATTTGTTCGAGCATTAGTCTACTCACTGTTGCCGGGTCAACCAGGTTTGGATAGAAATAGGCTGGTTGCGCCAGCGGCGTTGTTAACACTGTTGCATGTGGTGCAATGGTGGACGCCTGGAATGGCAAGTTCGGTGGCGGGGCCGGTGTGGTATGATGTGGCTGATGCAGGAGTACACCACCAGTGTAGGTAGGTATTGGGGGAGATAGCGTCGCCTGTGGAGAAGCTTCCGAGGCCTGACTGTTACCCCCAGGGGTCTCCGGCAAGGCTTCAGTCTGCCCGGATGTCGAGGGCTGAGCAGCTCTTTCAGTCAATTGCTTCCTTAACAATTTGATCTCCAGTTGATATTGCTGCATCATATGCAATACAGCGGGGTCGTTCATGGAAAGGCTAGGGGCGCCCCCTCTTTCTTCAATCGGTGCCTCTTCGGATGAAGTGGATGGTCCTCCCGTGGTGCCTTCTGCAATAACATTAGCTGCCAAGGCCATTGAGGGTTCCTCATAGTCAGCTTCTCCAGTGTGGACTTGTGTCTTCTCAATTGCCACTTTCCCTCTTCTAGTAAGAGGTCCTGGCCTTGTGGTAAGCCTGGCCACTTCTTCGGGCTCGGTTGGTAGAGCACCGTACCAGCCAGATACTCCCGCCATGTTGCAGGTATAAACCCTTAGGTCTCTACCTCTTCTTGTCGTTCTTCTCCATGGCCTACCCGGAAAGACCAGTCTATCAAAAACTGATCTCCGTGGCTCCACTTCTTCCCTCAACGGGGACTAGTAACGCTCCTCGGAGCAGTTTCTTGACTCGGTGCTGGGCACCGATCAGGCCTCTTCTTCTTCAAAGGTGGAGGCTACTGCCCCCAGTAATCTCTGCCTACCCAGGGTGGTGCTCCCCGGGCCCCGCAAGTAGTTACTCATGTCTTGCTCCACTCCTTCCCAGTCCTGGTCAGGAGGAGAGGCTGGTGATGTTGCCCTATTAACAGCAACGGGCACATGGGTTGCAGGTTCCACACGGGCAGCCTGATAGCGACGTCGGTAGTGTCAACAGAGGATGTTTATCGGTGGTGCAGGTATGGCCAGTGCCGGCTGGCAGACATGGGTCGATGTCTTGACCCGATCTCCTTGTTGTGGCCTTTCCAGGCGGAAGGTGCTGGGCCCTGCCCGGACTGGTGAGGTGAACCGGGCCCCCTTGGGAACCCAAACTTGGTTAGCTTTGGTGGGCCTGGAGGCCAATCGATGCTGCAGTGCTGGGGCCGGAATGGCGGGCGTCATATTGCCCTTCATCTTCTCCAGTGCCTGAAAAGAGTTGTGCACTGGTACGGCGGGTACAATGCGATCCAGGATCACATCGGAACATTGCCCCGTAAGATGCACCCGGGTAGTCCCGATGACAGCAGACTTGCCGATGCTGGAGAACCGGCCTCGGGGTGATGTCGTGGCGTGGCTCCTCCGGAGCCTCCTCTGGTGAGAGGCCGACCCCTGGCGAGATGGGCCGGCAGTTTGGTGCACATGGTGCACGTTGGAGCTCAGCGTTCTGTTCGGGACGGTCTTGGAGGTCTCGGCCATGGATCGGCCGGCAGCAGCTTTGGCGGTGCCCTGGATGGGAGCGTTGCTTTCAGTCCTATCAGACGCTTCCGCATCCAGCAAGTTTGTGAAGGCTACCCCGAGGAAGTTGGGGAAGCCTACTGCGAAAGGGAAGCTCCCGAAGCTGAGGGGGACGGCCAGGTAGCCATTCTGAACATGGCTTTCAACGGCCTGCTGACCGAAAGTGAGTGCCATTCCGATGTCCGAAATGCAACCTGCATTCACAAATCAAACAATTATTATTACAAGAAAGGGGCCGTAGGGCCCTTAGTCCCGACAAAGAGATGAAGGGTGATTTCGGTCCCACTGGGCGTGCCAGACTTGTGGACGCACTAAAATTCGAAAAGAATCATTTTCGTTTGTTGATCGGGTTAATTCATTTATTTAGTGCGAGGGCGTGCCAGTCACAAAGTGACAATTTGTTCGGGCCCCGAGGAGCCCTTGGTGCGCTCGATCTGACTTGGTCAGACGATTGTGTGGTTCATGTGGGGATCAAAACCCGCCATGCTGTAAAGGCCACGGCGTTATTTACATCCCCCATATGGGGGAACACCCTTGATTGATTGCCGGGAATAAGGGCCCTACGGCCTGAAATTCATGGTAACAAAGCGAGAGCAAAGGTCTTGGATCACGTTTAGACAAACTCACATTGGGGCATAAATGTTCATAGTTACATATATGTCGGTCACTCATGGACCGTTTCATCTCTAGACAGAAGTCAGTGTTTGTAGCATCAAAGACGGTGATAAAACCGCGCAGATGTCTGCCATGGTTACAGCAAGTTAATATGGGTGCGGGATCGGATCCCAGTAGAGGTGGGTCAAGCTGGACGAACTTGTTGGCCCAGGATGGTTTTGGGCTATGGCCATAACGGGGTTCCCGAGGTCCACATACGATGCCGTGGGGCGTCATTGCTTTTCTCTCCACGCACAGTCCGGGGAAGCGAATTGTTAAGTGTGAGGCCCGCACTCGCTAACGTGCGCCCTCGCACACGGATCGACCTGCGCGGTCAGGTCGCGGGGGTCAAGGGGGCAGCGCCCCTTGCGGGGGGATCCGGGGGCAACGCCCCCGGAAGAAAATTTTAATTATAGGAGGGGCAATTTTTGATTAGTTTTCCATTAACTTAAAGTATATTTTTTTTGGTTAATCAATTTCTTTCTCTTTTAGGCACGCCGGTTTAAGGAGGCAAATGGGCGCGCCGGCTAGTGGGAGCCCAAGAGAGCACGTCGGAATAGGGAGTGCAAGGGGGCACGCTGGTTAAGTGTGTCGAAGGGGGGGTGCGCCGGTTTAAGAAGGATGCCATGGGGAGAGTGGGGCGCACCGGTTTAAGGCCCAAGCAAGGGGGGGGGGGGCGCCGGATAGAGGCACCCATGGGGGCACACCGGTTTAAGGGAGTTCAAGGGGGCGCGCCGATTAAGGTCCAGGAAGAGGAGCGCGCCGGGTTAAGGCTCAAATAGTAATGGGGGTGCACTATTCATCCCAATAATTTGAAGGTGGTTTTGAGTGTAGAGTTAAACCGACGCGGGGGGGTACCGCGCCGGATTAGCCCACACTGTATTAGCCCCGCACCAGGTTAGCTATTATGAGTTTAGTTTCATTCTTTTTGACTTTGCTTCTTCTTTCTCTGCCCACAGATCGACTGAATGGTTGAATTATGTATTCAGTTAATACATTGAATCAATAGGAGGGAGGTTTGAATATTTTTTATCATTCCCTAAGGCAAGATAACGTGAAAGTTTGAGTGTTTTTTTTTGAACGGTTTATTTGTGCAAGGCTTCTGAGACTTAAAAGTTCAGGTCCAAGTTGTGTTTGATTCAAAGAGGGGCTTTCTCAGTTAGGCAGCTCTTGACAGGGAGAGGCCTAGTTTGTTCATTTATTCTTGTGCATCTTTGTTCTTGGTTCTTATTGTTCATGCTCCTGGCAAAAATTGGGCAGCATCTCCCCCTGACTGAGGTTCGTCGGAGAAAAATGGAGGACCACCAAACGGATTACTCCGGGGTGAACCTTAAAACTCGGAGTGAGGCCTCCGTTAACCCATAAGTGAGTGTGGAGGCTCGAGGACTAGCCTTCAAGAGTTCCAACAGCTCACGGGTGATGATCTCACAGAAATCCCATAAATATGAATATTCGCCATGAACGGCCATAATTATTCACCCTTCAGAGGTATTCCTTCAAAGGCCATGCCATAGAGAGGCAGACCCCCAAAGGATCCCGGGTGATTAAGAGGTAGGGAGATAGGAGAAGAAAGCAGTGAAATAGAACGCTACACATATTTTTCAAAAGGGGGACCATTTTTATTCATCTGCGGACGAAAGGGGGATAGATACACGAGGGAAATACTATCCCACAGTAGAGGCAAGCAGAAACAGAGGGGAAGAGATACAATGGTGAAAGGAAAGCAAAACCCAAACCCCCACCCTTTTCTTCACCTCACCGGCGTAGATCGGTAGGCTTCTCTCCCTCCTCAGATGCCGGAGGTCTCCAATGGGGAGGGCTCCAGACTTCTCTTCTCAACTAACTAGTGGCTACCCTGGGAGAGAGAAAATCGACCGAACGAAGAACCAGGAGATGCCGCCGGACCAACCAAACGCCTTTTTTTCTTTGGACTTGCCGTTTTATAGAATGGCCAATGAGGAGAGTTCCCGCAACTTCCACCTCATCTGCAATGAAGTCTGAAATCGAAATGCTGCGCTGGATGCTGCTGGTTCGTGCCGTACGCTGTTGCTCGTCTGATGATGGGATGTTTGCAGATTTGCCGTGTGATCTCCTGCTGCTGCCACCATCGCTACGTGTTGCTGCCATTGCTGCTGCTTCGTTGTTGAATGCAGGTGGAGGCAGGCCTTGCAGCATTGAATGTTCTTTGTACGCTTAGACTAATGCGAAACAGAGTGTCAGAGTTTGGATGGGATGGCCATTCGGTTAAAATGGCACGGGGTGAGCGTGCCGGTTCGGGAGCAATAGAGGAGCACGCCGTTTTAAACCAACTTCAGGTGCACGCTGGATTAGCACCAAGAGGAGGGCGCCGGCTTAAAACCCCCTTTAGGGGCGCGCCGGTTTAAGGCTAAAGGAGGGGCGCACCGGTTTAAGTGGAGGCCGCGCCGGTTTAGGTGTCGAAAGACTTCGTCCCGGCTTCGTGGTGATTCAAGCGAACACTTGCGCTCTCGCAATGCTTTAGTTGCAATGCACAGCCTCCGTGATGTCTAGTTTAGAGCCCCCGAGTCCCGGTTTAAGACTTCGAGTGATTTCCGGCGCATGACTGTAGACACGCTACTCCTGACATCTCCTGAGAAAGTCTCATATCACTATACAACGCCTCGCGATGGCTTACGCGTTTTGAATCACTTGAGTGCTTCCTTTTCTTGAGTCTTCTTCCGCCCTTTTCGGCATCCGGAATCGTCTCGTCACGGCATTCGGACGGCATCAACACTAGTCAGACGCATCAGGTGGTTCCGGAACCAAGAAGGGTGTCTGCCGGGCGGCTGCCAACGCCTGAACTGAGGACCCGGGTGGGTCTTTATGGGGGCATCCAGGCCCCTGGACGCCCCCATTCTTTTAATTTCTTTTTAATTTATTTTTCGAAGAACAAAATCAAATAAAAACTAATATATTAATGGAGGCGTCCAGGCCCTTGGACGCCTCCATAAAAATAAATATAAAAAATTAAAATGCCAGCTTTGGCATAAAAATAAAACACAAAAATAAAAATAATATATTTATGGAGGCGTCCAGGCCCCTGGACGCCTCCATCAACTCCTTCACGGGCGCCGTCTACCGAACGACGGTTTGTCGTGTGTGAAAGAAGCCAAATTATGGAGACGTCCAGCTAGCTGGACGCGCCCATTTCTGAATCACGAGGCGCCGCTCATAAAACCACGCGTTGTGCCAAACCGCGTGCGGCCATCGGTGGTGTTCGTTGGACCTATTGGAGGCGTCCGGGGCCCTGGATGCCTCCACAAAAATATTCCGAAAAAATAAATAAAAATAGAATAAAATATTAGTTCGGCCCTGATGGAGGTGTCTAGGGTCCTGGACGCCTCCACCCTCCGGAGCCCTATAAATAGAGGCCCACCCCCTCAGTTCTGAAAAGCTTCTAAGAGATCCGATAGGCTGCCGGAGCCCAGAGGCTACCGGAGTCATTTCTAACCCATGGGGTCTTTTGTAGGTGGAGGTTCTGCCGGCTTCTCGGGTGTCCAGGCTCACGAGAGGAAGGCTATCTTCGTCCACCGCGCTTCCACGTCGTCCCTACGCTGCCGGAGCTCCGCCGGATCTCACCTTCGGCTCATCCAATAAGCCTTTTCTTCCCCTTTTTCTCCATAGTTCTTTACATTCATCATACTGCACCCTCTATCTCCCTACATAAGGGCGCCATCTCTTGCATACTTCTTGCATTCATCATCGCATTTTTCCTCCTACTCGAGTCCGAGAGGGGTTTAAAACCACACCAACCAGGTGTGTGTCAGGTCACGATCTCGTTACTTTTATTGCAAGGAATTGTTACTACACTGCCATTTTTTAATTCCATTCATTTATTGTCTACTATTTTGCAAGGGTACCCAAGGAAAGCCCTCTCCGTCAGCCGGCCGAAGGGGGAGGAAGAAGCAACCCGCCATCTCCCGCTCTTGAGGTAGGCGCGATCACTTTCTTTATTTTGGGGTCTTTTGGCCCATGGCGATCACTCTTGGATGAGAAGCGGCTGGCCGCTACCGAACACGCGCGTGTGTATCAAAATAGACTCGCTCGCTTTTACCAAAAGAAAGTCGTTGAGAGAAAATTCAAAGTCGGTGAGATAGTCGTAAAAAGAATTTTTGTCAAACCTGGAGGGCCGCGTTCTAAGCTCCAACCCAATTGGGAAGGACCATTTGTAATTCAAGCCGTGTACCCTGGCAACGCCTACAAGCTAATCAACGCCGAAGGGACCAAGTTATCCCACCCTTGGAATGGGCTTTATCTTAAGAAATACTACCCTTAGCACAAAACAAAAAAATGATGAAAAGATAAAAACATCAAAAACAAAGAAATATTGAAAACCACTAAAAATATGGAAAATTCAAAATGCCGATGCCTGGCAGTCACCATGTAGTTAAGTCCCTACATCTAACCTTCATGTTAGGATAGGGCCCATTAAGACTTGGTAGGCATCGGGTCTTGATTTGCCAGAACCGTGGAGATCCCTGTCCGGCCACGTCGGCCTATGCTCGCTCGAAGGAAGCTAACATGTGCTCACTTATGTATTTTATTCAAAAAGTCGGTAGCATCACCTACGGTGGGGCCCCACCCAGAAGATCTCCGAAAGCTGTAATCTTTATTCTTTTCTCTTCGACTAAATGAGACAGTCGGCGCCCTTAAAACGCTGAGCATGAGAAACCAAAACTCAAACCCCAAAGGCAAGAGTAGGATCCATTTTCTCGAGCATCGATCAGAGCACGAGAAGAGGGCAGTGTCCCCGCAGGCATACAAAAAGGGAGCCCACAAACGTCAAACGACTATATCTCCCTCACAAAAAGAAATACAAAATCAAAATCAAGAGAAAAGCCTGGTCGTGACCGTGCCTGTTGCGATAAACGGAACCCCTCAAAGCAAAAGTCTGAATCCACAAAAGGGGCCGTGGAATGTAAATGCTCGAGATTTGGTCCGAAGTTGTCCGAAAGGAAAGAGTTAATGGGCCCTTATTCGCTCGCCGAGTTAACGGCTTTGCCGGTCCTCTCGGGAGGTTTATCCCCCACGCTCTTCCTTCTTCCTCTAAAGATGAAGGTTCGATGGAGTTTCTGAAGGGTAAAAACTACCCAGGGTCTGCGACCTTATTTTAATATACACATTTGGTTACCTACTTTGAAAAGCAAAAGCTATCGCTGTGAAGGAGTCTCCGTGTTTCTGGCTGGTCAAGACCCCTGTTTACCACCTTGATGTCTTCTTGTTCAACCTCGGGCTTAGGCCAATGCAAGCGCGTCACCTATGGGTGCGACGGCGTCTGATTCCGGGTCAGCGTCGCGCGGTTGGTCGTTAGGGTTCCAGGGTGTTCCATCATATACCATCTAGAGTTGTGAGGAAACAGACCCGGGTCGGGCAAATCTCTTACCTCAAACACCTTTTGGGTGAATCCCTGTGGTCGGAAGCAACTGGGAGCCTAAGCATGGCATGACGGTATTGTCATCAGGGTAAGTCTTAGCCGGCGGGATCATCATTCGAGGGGTCTAGAGGCCCAAATCAACCTAGATGTGCACTTAGGATACCTGGGAGGTTAGTAAGAAACCCATGTTCTCACGTAGGTTAGGTGCCATTTGGGTGCTTGCCAGGCGTTAGCAACAAAAAAAAAATTAATAATAAAAGTAACAAAAAAATGGAAAAGAGAAAATGTACATATTTGTAAAAAAAAAATCTTTTTATGATAAAACAAAAAAAAATGCCAAATATAAAAAGAAAACAAATCAATTTTGCATGATTGCATTTGCGTGCAGCATCTCACTTTTAATACCGCTTGCATTCGTGTGCTTGCCTGTCGCATTTATCATCACCACATCTTTCCCTTGCCTTCGTTGATAAAGACTTGGCCCCTTGACCAGTTATCAAGAATAGTCACAGTGACCATTTGCTTATTGAGCAAGGGGCCAAGTCAGAACAGAAATTCTGATTTGTTTGTTTCAGTGATGTGTGCAGGGAATCAGGCAACAGAAGCAAAGGTGAAAATCAAACAAACCGAACCTTATATTTTATTCCAAAAATAAAAAATTTACATCAAGTTCCGCCCTCTCTCTCTGCATTACTCGTCCCACTACTCTCCGGGTAAAACGCTCTCAAAGGCGCTACCCAACTACGAAAAGCGGTACTCCTACCGCTCTGTACTCCCCTTCCTATTCCCACACCCCGGCATTGATCCACGGAAGCAGTAGAGAAGCTACCAACACGAAAGCCACGCTCTCGTGCTCTTCGGTAGCGCTCCTCACCATCTCTCAGCCACTGTTCAGCAAGACCAAGATTGATTCAGAGTTCGAATAGTTGGGCCTCCATGGCCCTTCGTTCCTCCCTTTCAGTCAATCTGTTGGCTCTTTCTCTCTCTGCGTCTCTTTCTTTCTCTGCACGTTCTCTCTCACGGTCTTCCCTCTCCAACTGGAGAGTGATCCTCAGTTCCACGGCATCCCTAGAGGAGTTGTCATCAGGATGACACCGCAGTTCCCTCTCCAGTTCTGCTATCCTAGCTTCCTTCTGCGTAGCCTTGGCAAGCGCTTCTTCCGTCTCCTTTTCCTGCCGAGTGTACCATCTCAGATACGCGATAAGGCGTAAAGAAAGAGAACTCAACACTGAAACTTTTACCTGTATACAGAGCATCCCTTCTGCCTCCGCAGCACACTACGTGGCGTGAGCAAATTGCTCATGAAGCAAGTCAAGTTCTGATGTGAGAATCCACAAGCTGGAAGAGGCACCACCTACTCCCATCGCTGGGGAAGCCGCACCAATCTGGGCATGCTATGACCACGTGAATTAGCAGCCAACATCTGGAATCTAGGGTTTTAATTAGGAACGCACTGTACACCGACCAAGGCGCTCGTAGCTCCGCGGGCATCGCCCAACCGTTGCTCCATCTCTGCCAAACGAGTTCGAAAAGTCGCTATCATCGTATCACGGATATCCTGCAGCCATACGAGTCGGCATTTCCACCAGAAAACCAAAAAAAGGGAGAAAGAAGAAAAGAGAAAAAGGAAAAACCTACCTCCACAAGTCCCCGGGGTTGGAGTTGCTCTGCGTACTTTGTCCTATATAGACGCAAGTAGTCCTCGCTATCCCGCGCATGTGATTCTACAATCGTGCCACCCCGTTGCCAATCCTCATACTGTTCAGGGAACCGCACGCGCCAGTCAATGCAGGTCACCGGTCCTCGCGTCTCTCTCCCAACGTGAGGTGGCGCAGCTGAATCCACCCATTCTTGAGCCAGTCCTAAAGACCTCATAACCAATCGTAGCCGAAGCGGCTCGATTTCATTCAGGCAGGGCATCCACAGTTCACGTCCAAACCGGGCACGACTTGCTAGAACCCACGGCTGGTCGGCATCGACCATGTCTGAGTAGGGTCTCCAGTTTACCATCACTGCAGGGAACTCCTGTAGCTCCCGCCTTAGCACCATCAGTTGGTAGGTTAGGGGTGCCGCACTCATGATGGGTTCCCACCGCCTGGCTAGCGGCACCATCACGGGTCGCCAATGCCGAGCTCTCCCCATGGTGAGGTAATAATAGCTCCACAGCTGCTCGGCGCAGGTCATCAGTACCTTGCAAAAACACAAAAAAAAATACAAAACAAGTAAAACCAAAAATACCTGGATGAATGGTGTAAAACCACTCACAGCCATCTCACGATCCACTTCTTGGAACAGGCCTGCAAACAAGTGTGCCAGCATGACAGCTCCCCAGGCGTAGTATCCTACTCTTTCAAGGTCTGACAGCAGCTCCAGGAAGCAACATTGGATACCGTCCCCTTTCGAGCTCAGTACCAATCTCCCCAAATGGAAGAGGAGAAATCTTCTCAAATCTATGTTGCATCTTTCCCAGTTGCCGAAATCTGTGCAGTACACGGCACGGCATCCTATTTCCATCCTTTCCATGAACTCTTCTGAGGATTCATCATCCCGCCGACGAGTGTCGGTGAGCCCTAACGCATCCATGAGGGACGCCCTAGCTACCGACCTATTTTTTCGACCATCTAGGTCCAAACCCAGTAGCTTCCGAGCACCTTCTCGGTAATCCGCATAAGTGACCCTGGTCACTGCCTCCCCTCCACCTTCAGGCTTGTGATCCGGACCACGTCCTCCAAGTTGGGCACCATGTGCCCCCAGGGCATCAGGAATGCCCGACTCACTGGGTCCCATCTCTCACACAAGGCTTGGATCAGGACCAGGTCGAGCTAGATCGGCTCGATCCGAAGAAAGGTGCCAAAACCCATCACGTCTAGCCTGGCCTTCTGAAAATATGGGAGACCTCGGTATGCTGCCACTACCAACTCCCATGAGATCTGTGATTTCATCACACTCTACGCATACAAGAAATGGAGAAAGGTTTTGTCAGAAAGAAATGAAGAAAAAAGAATGGAAAAAAGGGCAAGAAAGCACAGCTTACGAGTTGTGATTGGGCCCTTTCGCTGAAGTGCCCTTCGAGGTCCGAAAGCCTCCTGGAACTACTACCACTGGATCTGCTTCTCTTCGAGGAGTGGGAAGATTCGCCCTCCATCCAACTCTCAGAATTTTGAACTCCTCCTCTCCCGTGAGAACTTGTGCTCCTCGAGTTAGCTCTCGATATACCTGGGAGGATAAAAGGGACAAGAATTTATAGAAATGGAAGGAGTGTGGGCCAAGATTGCCTCCATCACCTTTTAATGATAGCCCTCGCAATGAGGCACCTGCCATCGGTCCCGTGTGTCACTTCACCGCTCGCACTGGGTGATTGATTGGACGAAGAATATGACGACTAGCACCCTATGTTGTCTAGGGATACCCTATCATGTTTTGAAGGACGTCCGCAAAATTTGACGCAACATCCGGGAGAAGGAACTAGGGCCGTCATTATTGACTTCGACGGCAGATTCCCGTGGAAAATGGTCACAACAAGACGTGATTCTCTGCTTGGGGTGGAGTCTCGGCAGACCCATCACATGGGAACAGTGCAAAGGAGAGGAAGTGTAGGGAAGAAGGAATGCACAAGAGAACAAACGAGCAGCAGAAAATCAAATCACTCCATTCATAATTCTACATAAGCTGTCATAAACACTACAATCATAGAGAGGTGGCGGGTCCACTAGCTCGCCAACTCTTGCCATTATCTTCATGCTCGTCCCTCTAGGCGTCTCTCTCCTCTCCCCTGAGGTGAGGGTCCCTCAGAAGCCTCCGGGATCCCCGTGCAGTAGCACCCTCCTCGCCTCGTGGCGTCGGCTCCACAGCAATGACTCGCTGCTCCTCCCCTGGCGTGGCAAAGAAGCCACTAGCGGCAAAGCGACCAGACTGGCGCAGTCACTCCCCGAACTCTCGTGCTCTCTCGTAGCGCATCTCCATCCCTCCTAGTCTCTGCACGAAGGCCTGAAGGCCCAGCTGGAGCTCCCTCACTTGGGCCTCCAAGGCCCTCCTCTCGATCTGATCCCGCTGTCACTCGGACCTTCTCTCGGCTTTCTCTCTCTCTGCCTCTCTCCTGATCATCTGCAGAAGAACCCTTAACTCCAGGATGTCTGGAGAAGGTCTCTCCTCACCGCGATGTCGCAGCTCTGCTATAGTCGCCACCCAGGCATCACGCTCCTCTTCCGCCCGGGCAGCCCGAGCCACCGCACCAGCAAGTTACTCCCGGAGGGAGGCAATCTCAAGAAAAGGGGCCGAGGAACTGGAAGATGCGCCGCCAGCCACTCCCCCCATCGCTGTCTGCTGGGCACGCTGGAACGAACAAACAACAACCGTCAGCTAAGCTCCACATTTAAAGATAGAAAATGCAGCACTTAGCTTACCAAGAGCGACAGTTCATGTTGAGTGGCGGCCAGCTGCCACCTGACCTCGGCTAATTGGGCACGCGACCCGTCGACATCGCGCGTATCCCCGGCTTGGGGAAGCCCCGCATAACTCTCTCTCTGCCGCCGCAGGAAGTCGGCACTATCCTGCACTAGTACGCTCCCTTGCTGCCCAAGGAGACGTATGCGCCAGTCTTCAAGCTTCGCCTTGCCGCGACTCTCCTTCCTGATGCGGCTCGGCTCGTCTGCACTCGCCCACTCATCGGCCAGGCCCAGGGTCCTCGTCATGTCCTACACCAAGAAAGAAGGGCCTCGCATCATAACAAAGAACGCGTCCTCTGTCTAGGACGCGTCCATCATTTGAGTGCAACACTCGCCGAACCCTTTCCCCCCTCGCGCGGCTCGCTTCAAAACTCAAAATGGATCAAAAGAGGAAGAGATCAGAGGACCTACCAGACCGTGTTCACCTCCCTCCGCGACATCGGGCCCCTCGGGTCCCTCGGGGGCCCGAAGCGGCCCTTCCTCCTCCATGGACGCCGTTCCGTGTTCTTGCGTGTCCCTCCTCGGGCGAGGAGTTCCTCATCCCTCTTCACCTTCACCATGGTCGGGCCCACCGAACTCCATCGATCAAAAGAGGAGGAAGATGAAAAAGGGGGCAAGCGAGTTTTGGCGGAAGGCGGGCTCGTTTGCGGGTAAGGTACGGGAGAAGAAAGGCCACCCGACGCTTTAAATTTGAATTCAAGGATTAAGACGCGTCCTCGCGCCTGGACGCGCCCAAAAAGGGAGAAAGGAACATAATCCCCCCGTGCAAAGTAGTTCCCTTCTGTCCAGGGTAAAAGTCTCGTGAAGCGTAAACAACGTGGTGCAAAAGAAAGTGCGGGAAAGAAAAGGGCACGCCACACGAAATCCATTTCATATAATAGTCAAAGTACATCATACAGTGAGAAGGGTAACGTGTACAAGCAACTCTCTAACTCTCGCTGCCACCCTCCTGGTCATCCCTGTCCTCCCTCCTCTGCCGGGGATCCCTAGGGGGCCTCTGCGAACCCTGAGAAGCCGTGCTCGCCTCGCCCTGCGGTGGCACTCCAGCCTCGAAGGCGCGACGACGCTCCTCGGCCGAAGAAACCAGATAGCTGCCCAAGGAAAAAGAACCTGACTGACGAAGTCGCGCCCCGCGTTCCTTCACCCTCTGGTACCGCTCCTCGCTCTCCCGAAGCCTCCCCTCCGCCGTGCCGAGACTCAATCGGAGCTCCAGCAGCTGGGCCTCCAGAGCCCTCCTCTCGGTCTGATCCCGCTGTCGCTCCTCCCTCTCTCTCTCCCTCTCCTCTCTCTCTCTCACCGCCTCCCTCCTCGACAGCTCGAGGGCGATCCGCAATTCCAGCACGTCACGAGGGAGCTCCTCAGCCTCCCGTCGACGCTCCTCCTCCAGCTCCACAATTCGGGCGTCACGCTCTGCCACCCAGGCATCGCGCTCCTGCTCAGCACGAACAGCATGGGCCAGGGCCTCCCGAATCTCGACTGTAGATCTCTAATTTAGAATAATCCACTTAAGAAAAATATCAAAGAAAAGACATGCAATAATCATCAATATGGAGGAAAATATATGCACGAGGTGCACAAGGGGAGTGTGTGATCGCCAGAGACGCTAGGTCTCAAAAATATAATCAATAAGAACATGGGAGGAATGATCGCGAAAAGTACCTCAAAAGATGCGGGGATGTGAGTGCTTCCTTTCTCTTCAAATCGGCCGGCCGATGAAGAGAGTTCTTGCTTTTATTACCCTTGCAAAAAAGACACAAACACCAATGAAAGAAATTGGATTAGAAATATGGTGAGTGTGTAGCATCAAATCCTAAATAAAAATATGAGCATGAAAACATGTGCAAGAACACACCTTAAGGGTGGTTGCCCTTAAACCCCTATGCAAAGAGGGTGTGGGGAGATATGATGAATGCATGAAAATATGAATAAAAATTAAGGGGAAAGAGTGCATGAGTTGCACTTATGGGAGATCTCAATGATGGAGAGAAAAATCAATAAAACAATGAAATATGATGCATGCATGAATTAATGAAAATACAAGATGATGAAAAGGAGATGAGATAAAAAATCTTGTTTGTGGTTGGTGCTCCTTGGCTTGAATGCTCAATGGGGAGAAAGCTTCAAAAGGGATGAAGAGGTTGATGTTGAAAGTCCTCCTCCTTAGCCAAAAAGCCCCTTCGGTTCCTGTAAAAAGAAGAAAAATAAAAAAAAGAGAACAGAAGAAAAACAACAGAAGAAGAAGGGGAAAGAAGAAGATAGAAGAAAGAAGAATAGAAAGGGAAGAAGAAGAAGACGGAAGAAGAAGAAGGAAAAGAAGACAGAAGAGGAAGAGGAAAAGAACGGAGGGGAAGGAAGGGATCCAACCTAACAACAGAGCCCATCGGCCCTATTAAATAGAATTGGATGAAGAGATAAGAAGGCAAGAGTCCAAGGGGGGAAAGGATAGGAATGGGCAAGAGCCCAAACAAAGTAGGTGTCTAACAAAGCAAGGACTCTCTGGGGAAAGGGATGCGAAGACAGAAGATGAAACACGCCCTGGGCCAGGGCGTCAATTCAAGAATTGACGACCTACCATAGGGCGTTAATTCAAAACACGACATGGCCAAGGGCGTCAACTCCCAGATCAATTTTGGAAATAAATATTTCTTTTATTTGAAAATTCTGAAACACGCCTCCAGGAGAGGCGTCAATTGAAACACGCCCCAAAGAAGGGCGTTAATTAACATTTTTCAAACATTTATTCTTTTTCAAAAATTGGATAATGTCGGGAATTGACGCCCTCATCTCAGGGCGTCCTTTCATCAAGAAACGCCCCAGGTCAGGTCGTGTTTTAAAACACGCCCTTCACCAGGTCACGAATTTATAAAATAGGTAAAATGGGGAGAAATAGATAAAATGGGGAGACACGCCCTGGATCAGGCCGCGTTTTAAAAACACGCCCCTCTCCAGGGCGTTAATTTTAAAAAAGAGGGAAAGGGGAGAAAATCCATGAAAAATGGAAAAAACACTCAAATAAGCTAATTTGAGGGTCAAATGGGGCATTACAAGGTAATATGAGAAATACTCAAAGTAATGTCAATTTTGGCGTGTCTACAGCTGCCCCGCCTTGGCGTCTGCTTTGCAAGGGAGCGTAGCAAACTGAAAAGTAGATGCCAAGGTGTGATGAGACACGCAATCAACATCACTTGATGAGAATCAAATCAAAAGCACGAGATGAAGTAAATCTCGGGAAATTCAATGAAATCAACAATGTTTGGATAAAAGGGGAGATGTGCACGCGGTGCACGAAGGAGATAAAATAAAATGATCAACTTCCAGCGCGGTGGAAGTACCCCAGGTCACAAACCTGTAAGTTTCACCATTGGGGAGCGGTTACCAGCCAGTGTGGACGTGCTGCAGCCAAGGTGGATCAAAGGGAAATGATTAAAAATAAGATGATAAAAATCCAAACAAGGAACTCTCGAGAGAAGACCCAAAACAGTGATAAAACGAACTGAGGATCCAATTCGACAATGAAAATCTCATATCGAGAAAGATTAAGATCAATTCAACTCTCAACATCAACTTATCAGAATAATTTTTCAATGTTAATTCAAAGTCCTACATGAATGCATGCATGCTGGGCTAAAGGAAAAATAACAAATGAAAATATAATATAATCAAGGATAATATTGTTAAACTGCCCAGACTGGGTCAAGAAACCAATTCTGCGAGCTGATACTAAGCCGAAGCCCGTTTATCCACGCACCAACTCGTAAAAAGGGAACCATCGTCCCCAGTCTTGGACGGCTCAACGGCCTATCCGTGTGACTAAGACTTCTCTGGAATCATCATTGTTTTTGATGAAGGGGAACTCAAATCCCAGATTTACCAAAGCCACAAGGTCCTTGATATAATCTAGTAACATATGTAACATATAGTAGAATGCATACAGGGAGATGGTGATATCAATAAGCATGGGAACTGAGAAATGAGCTGCAGGCACCGTGGGACTTTGAGTGATGATGCCCTGCCGGCGGGACCAAGAGCCTCTTCCTGCGCTCAAAAATTCATTAGCCAAGATATAACAAGCAATGAATAAGGCATTTAATCATAGCATGCATAGCATGAATCAAAGCAACCAATCATAGCATATATCATGAACAGCATAAGTCAAATCATGGCATAGCAAAGCATCACTATTTGTTGTTTGTCATGAGGATGACAATCTGGCTAATCAAGTTTTGGAGTTAAATAATCAGGATCTGATAATGCCCATCGGCGGAGTAATCAGATGAAACGAGCAGGAGTTGATTGAAAGATTTGGAGATGAATAATCATGAGATATGATAATCAGAATGATATAGGGAGATGATGCCCCTGGGTGGCATGTCATGAGAATATTGGGAAGAATCAATAGATTGATATCAATAAGTAGAGAGAGGACCCATCCCGTGCTCTTGGTCCTTGCAAAGTTGTTCCTGCAAAACACCATCAGAAAATACAATGCAAATTTTTGGATTTTGGAAATATGTAAATTTTTATGAGTTTTGTAAATATTTGAATTTTTATGGAGATTTTTGGAAAATATTTTGAATTTTTGTTGGGATTTTGATCGGGAAATATTCAATTTTTTTTTTGGATTTTGGCTTAGACATTGTTAATGCAGCATCAAAGGGTTGTTTTGAACCACTGGCTAGGGGTCCTTGTTCCTTCCCTTTTCGCTAAAACTGCCCAAAGCTGGACGTGCATTGAAAGTGGCATCCTATAACCGACCGTCTTTGATCAACGGTGCCCCTACCAAGGCCATACCCGAGAAACATTCGGTCTTAGAGGGAAAAGAGAAGAACAATTGTGACAAGCTTTGTGCAGGATGGGAGATATCGGGACTTGAATTCCTTCCAAGGTGTTCCCTTCAAAGAGGTAGTCTGTTGTGCCGGGGCTTTGTGCCTTTAATTTTTAGACCATTCACATGCATACGACCAGGGTTTTCCCTGCGGGGACTTTGCCACTCTTGACATGCCATAATTCATACTTTTGCTTTTATCGAAATTTTGACTTGATTTTCATAATAGCCCTTTTGGCGAGATGTATATCATGAAATTCATATTTAGTTTGGGTCAAGACTGCCCCTATTTGAGACTCCTCTCGTATTGGGGATTACCAAGGTTGGTCATCTCATCCGTCAACCTCTTGCCCCTGCACGTGGCCGAGTAAAGAAGAGAAAAGACTTTCAGATATACTCATGGCATGGCCAAGGTAGCAACGGTGTTTAACCAAAGGAGCCGGCTAAGGACGCCGTGAAGTGTGTGAGGTGCCCAGCTGAGGGTTGATCTTAACAAGCAGGGAGAGAATGTTGAATTCCCAGCGCGGGGTTCTTATTAACCAAGGGTGCTGCAAAAGCAAGTCTAAAGACTCTTTTTAACAATGATTTAATTTAACAAAAGCCTAAGATAAAGATCTAAAACACCACTCTTAATCTTGTTAGGAAGCACTTCATTTTGAAAATCATGCGTGAAGTAATGAGGTAATGATATCATATAAATGCATACTTACGTCAATATGTTACCTTGCAACCTTTGTAGAAGCAGCTGCCACGAGAGGCGAGGTTGATCATCGTGGGGTAGTCCTCTTAGGCAGATAAAGGGTTGGAAGCAAAGGATTGAAAGTGGCTTAACAAGAAGGAGTGGTGCCAAGACCAGACTCAGACGAATAAGGAAAAAAGGAAAAGAGGCGAGGGCTAGAACTCCCTCACTAAGGTGCGGAAACCCTGATCACATGGAAGAGTCTACAGAAGAAGCGGAAAATCAAGAAGAGGGGTGAGGACTAAAGCCTCGGAAGTAATGGGAGAAAGGGCAGATGCCCAAGGCAGTGGATGTGGAAGAAGTTGGGTCGGACCCAGAATCAGGAGGAATTAGAAGAAGAAATTGGTAGATAGAAAGAGGCGGATCCGGAGGGTCCGGAGGCAGAGGAGAATCATGAGAGGAAAAATCCGAAGGCTCCGGAGGGATGACAAAAGAAGGGACACGATGCCCTGAGACGAAATAGGGAAAAAGATGATGGAAAAGGAAGAAAAAAATGAAGGATGTGATGTTCAGGAAGATTAGAAAGATGAATCGGAAGAAAGATGGAGGGTCCGGAGGTTCCGGAGGAAGTAAATGCCGAGGGACGCGATGCCCAGGGAGGAGAGAAAAATCCGGAGGTTCCGGAGGAATGAAATCAGGAAGGAGAAGGTGGAAAGGGGCGTCGTGCCCGAGGGAAAAGTCCGGAGGTTCCGGAGGAAGAAAATGCCGAGGGACGCGATGCCCTGGGAAGAAGGGAGAGAAATCTGGGAGATGAAAAGGTTGGAAAGGGGCGCGATGCCCAAGTAATGAAGATGAATATGAATAAGGTGGGAAATGCGGAGGATCCGGCGGTGCCGGAAGACGGGGAAGATACGGGTTCGGAAACCCGGGAAAGAAGAAGTGCAATTGCATGCAATATGATGGATGCGATGAATGCAGCGAATGCAGTGAATAGAATGAATGCATGAAGGAAGATGAAAAATAAGAAGAATACGAAGGGTGAGAGGGCGAGGTCCTCCTCTTTCCCCTGGAAGTGGCCCATGAAGAAAACGCGATCGACAAGAATATGGATGGGGTGGATAAAGGAGTGGAAGGCCCCTTAGTGCCAAAATAACTGCCCCTCCACGGTAGTGAAAGAGTATAGCTAATTGGCCCAATGGAAGAAGCTTCACTAATGAATGACAACCCCCTTGGAAGGCAAGGATCAATGATGTGAGGGAGTTGGAAAGTTGGAACATGAAGCATTGCCATGCCCATTAATTGTGGTGTACAAGAAGTGTTGAACAAAATGGGCATTCGCCCCTTGTATGGAGGAATGGAATCAAGATTTGGAAGATGGAATAAAGGGTGCCCTGCCCGGCCCTTGGATGGCATCAATGCTTGGCATTCTCTGAGCAATGGTGGTGACCTGGCCCCTTCGACCATGTTTGGCACAATAACCTGGATCGGCATCCGGTAAATAAATTCTTGAATCTTGAACGGCACAGCCACGGCCAAATTCTCCTTGCGCGGCGCTTGATTATCCTTGGCGCAAGTACTTATAGCAGCGTTCCCCTTCCGAGTAATAAGGGGAGGTGAGGCGGAGGCGGAAGGCTCCGTGGATGGTGGAGGTATAATGGAAAGTGTAATGGGAGGTGTTGTAGAAAGGATGAGTGGAAGTGGAGGTTCAAACACGCCGAGCTTCTCCCTTTGCTCGAAAGCAGTCGGGGTTGGCTTGAGTGCAAAAAGTGGTGGATCCTGCTCAGGATTAACCATGGGTAAAGATGAAGGGTTAAGTGGGGGAGTAGGTAAGGTGGGTTGAGGCGGTGATAATGGGATAACGGAAGGTTGAATTGGGGAAGGTTTAATGGTAGGCTCGGTGAAGGCTAAAGGCTCAATATGTAGAGGTTTTATAGTGGAAGGCTTGGGGGAGGCTGGTGTTGTGAAGGTTGATGGCATAGTGGATGGAGGTGTAATTAGTGGAGGTTTAATGGGTGATGGTTTAATTGGGGGAGGTTTGGTGCGGAGAAAACGCCGAACAGGGCTAGCGGTGTTAGGAGTGGGAGTAGACTCAAAATGCGCCGGCGTGGGTGATTGGAGTATCGACCCATCGTCGTAACACCAAGAAGTCTCGGGAATAGGGGGTGAATTGGGAGTGGTAGCTTTATCCTGAGCAGGGGGTTCATCAAATGAATGTGGGGGAAGTGGAAAGCGAAGGAAACTCAGAAGGGGTGCCTGTGGAGCTTCATCATCATCGTATACCACCTCCGATTCTTCGAATGCTGGCTCTTGCTCACTTGAACCGCCGACGCCGTAATCATCCCTCCTGTCTTTCCATTCTCTCTCCATCTTTGTAATCTCATCCAAAGCGGCATGGAGAGGATTGACTGGAGTAGGAGGAGCCGTGACCCTCTTTATTTGTTCCTCCATCAAAGTAATCTTATCAAGCAGAGATTGTTGGAGGGGTGTGACTTGAACAACCGAGGGCTAGCAGGGCCTTGAAGGAGGAGGGGCCGCATAAAAAGGCCGTGGAGGGGAGTTGACGGGATGACCCGTAAAAGAACCCGGACGGGCCGGATTGCAAGGAATATAAGGGCCTCGGGGCCGCGATGGAGGAGGAATAGAAGGAGGCGGGTGATGGGCCACCCGAGTAGAATGAACAGGAGGAGATGGGTAATGGGCTACCCGATCAGGATTGGAAGGAGGAGGTGGGTGATGGGCCACCCGTGTAGAATTGGAGGGAGATGCATGAGATGTACCCTCAACGGCGGCCTTAAGGGCTTGGATCTGTTGAGGGGTAAGATGATCTAATGCATGCAAAATCTGGGAGACCTTCTCATCATTGGGACGAGAGGGCTTAATGGGAATAGTGGCTCGAAATTGAGTTGAAGGACCATTGGATTGGACATTGCCCAAGGGTCGGGCAACACCATAAGAGTGAGGACGTGGTCCTTTGAAAGTATGGTGAGAATTTTGAACATGTTGAAAGTGAGGATTATAAGAAGTGCTAGGTTGTGCATCCTCATGAATTGAATTAAACATGTTATCTTGTTTATAGTAAGCCATCATGCAATCAAAGTTCAAAATAATATGCAAAGAAGCACACAAAAGAGATGGTTACCTTGATTTGATTTGTTTGAACCTTGGTGAATTAAGGATTTTATCAAAGTTTTGAATGATTCACACAAGGGGGGGAAACCTAGTTTCAATATGGTTTGAACTCCAATGCCAACTAGGAACCCTCTCTCACCACGTATAGGCCAACTAACTCGGGACTTCAAAAGGGTACAACCTGCCCGGCGTCTGTGAGGGAATCCACGGGTGCGGGGACTTACGGAGGCTTGGAAAAGGGATTTCCAGTCCAAAGAGACGGAATGCTCAATGGAGGGTCGTCCCGATTCCAAGAGGGTGTGTGGATCCTAATGAAGAGGAGGGGGCTCCCAAACCAATGCAAAGAATGAATGCAACAGGGGAAATCAGGCCAACCACACAATATGATCAATCAATATGAAATATCATGAAAACTCACCCACGGGAAGGGTTCTGGAAACCCACAGTAAAAACACGCCCTGGAAGGGGGCGCTACTAACAAAAGACACGACAGTGTGACTGTCGTGACTCAAAGCGAGGTGCCAAGGGCAGTAAAAACACGCCTTAGGGTGAGGCGCTATAAGGGGAAAGGACGCCCTTGACCGAGGGCGTCAAATCAAAAGCAACGCCTTGTTGAGGGGCGCTAATCAGCAAAGAAACGCCCTGGCGCAGGGCGTGAATTCTCAGGCAGCGTAATAAAACCAGAAATATCAGGAAATATGCTGGAAGGCGCCCTGTCAGTGGGCGTAAAATACGAATAAGACGCCCTGAGTTAGGGCGTGAAATCGAAAAAGTGCCTCTGACAGAGGCGTTAATTCCTCAGGAAAGCACGGCCAGAAATATTAAATAGGCACACTCACAACCACATAAATAAGGCAATCAACAGGATAAGCATGCTCATCAAGAATTTTAAATAAGTGGAGATTCTAATGAAAAGACAACAAAATGGCAAATCACTTTAGGGAAGAAAGCAAAGCCAATGGAGGGTGCCCGAGGGGCACAAAAGGAGACGCACCGAGGGTGCAATAGGGGAGACGGCACACGCGGGTGCCTAAGGGGAAAAGGGGTAATAAAGAGAATGCAAAGCGTCCCACCGTGAACGCCAATTTGTAGATCTCTAATTTAGAATAATCCACTTAAGAAAAATATCAAAGAAAAGACTTGCAATAATCATCAATATGGAGGAAAATATATGCACAAGGTGCACAAGGGGAGTGTGTGATCGCCAGAGACGCTAGGTCTCACAAATATAATCAATAAGAACATGGGAGGAATGATCGCGAAAAGTACCTCAAAAGATGCGGGGATGTGAGTGCTTCCTTTCTCTTCAAATCGGCCGGCCGATGAAGAGAGTTCTTGCTTTTATTACCCTTACAAAAAAGACACAAACACCAATGAAAGAAATTGCATTAGAAATATGGTGAGTGTGTAGCATCAAATCCTAAATAAAAATATGAGCATGAAAACATGTGCAAGAACACACCTTAAGGGTGGTTGCCCTTAAACCCCTATGCAAAGAGGGTGTGGGGAGATATGATGAATGCATGAAAATATGAATAAAAATTAAGGGGAAAGAGTGCATGAGTTGCACTTATGGGAGATCTCAATGATGGAGAGAAAAATCAATAAAACAATGAAATATGATGCATGCATGAATTAATGAAAATACAAGATGATGAAAAGGAGATGAGATAAAAAATCTTGTTTGTGGTTGGTGCTCCTTGGCTTGAATGCTCAATGGGGAGAAAGCTTCAAAAGGGATGAAGAGGTTGATGTTGAAAGTCCTCCTCCTTAGCCAAAAAGCCCCTTCGGTTCCTGTAAAAAGAAGAAAAACAAAAAAAAGAGAACAGAAGAAAAACAACAGAAGAAGAAGGGGAAAGAAGAATAAGAAGAAGACAGAAGAAAGAAGAATAGAAAGGGAAGAAGAAGAAGACAGAAGAAGAAGAAGGAAAAGAAGACAGAAGAGGAAGAGGAAAAGAACGGAGGGGAAGGAAGGGATCCAACCTAACAACAGAGCCCATCGGCCCTATTAAATAGAATTGGATGAAGAGATAAGAAGGTAAGAGTCCAAGGGGGGAAAGGATAGGAATGGGCAAGAGCCCAAACAAAGCAGGTGTCTAACAAAGCAAGGACTCTCTGGGGAAAGGGATGCGAAGACAGAAGATGAAACACGCCCTGGGCCAGGGCGTCAATTCAAGAATTGACGACCTACCATAGGGCGTTAATTCAAAACACGACATGGCCAAGGGCGTCAACTCCCAGATCAATTTTGGAAATAAATATTTCTTTTATTTGGAAATTCTGAAACACGCCTCCAGGAGAGGCGTCAATTGAAACACGCCCCAAAGAAGGGCGTTAATTAACATTTTTCAAACATTTATTCTTTTTCAAAAATTGGATAATGCCGGGAATTGACGCCCTCATCTCAGGGCGTCCTTTCATCAAGAAACGCCCCAGGTCAGGTCGTGTTTTAAAACACGCCCTTCACCAGGTCACGAATTTATAAAATAGGTAAAATGGGGAGAAATAGATAAAATGGGGAGACACGCCCTGGATCAGGCCGCGTTTTAAAAACACGCCCCTCTCCAGGGCGTTAATTTTAAAAAAAGAGGGAAAGGGGAGAAAATCCATGAAAAATGGAAAAAACACTCAAATAAGCTAATTTGAGGGTCAAATGGAGCATTACAAGGCAATATGAGAAATACTCAAAGTAATGTCAATTTTGGCGTGTCTACATCGACCACCTGTCAAAGCACGCATGCACCGTAAGAGAACAGTGATAGAAGGAGAGCTGCCAGAAGGAGAGTCGAGGTCAGGCAAACACTCACTCGAGCCTCGCGGTCACGCTCGGCCTCCTCAGCCCGAGCCACCACATACGCCAGCTGCTCCTGGAGGGCAGAAACCTCCGGTGGAGGGCCCCGCGAACTGGAACCCGCTCCACCAGCCATCCCGGCTGCCGCTGTCTGGTGGGCCCGCTGAAACACAGAGCAAACGACAGTTAGAGGCCAAGTATCAGAAATCCAGGTCATAAAAAATGCATCGCATAAACTCACCAGGATCTCCAACTCCTATCGGATGGCCACCAACTGTCGCCTGGCGTCCGCCAACTGGGCCCGCAGGTCGGCGATCATGTTGTCATGAGCATCCTGCATTGCACATAAGTTAGTGCCACATGCATATACATATAGAAGGGTGAAGCATTTTCATTTCAATTACCCCTGCCATACCACCAAGGAAGAGGCGGTCCCCGTACGTAGCCCGGTACCGTCTGAGGTAATCAGTACTATCCTGTACATGGGACACCACTGGGACCCCGCCCTGCTGCCAGTCCTGGTACTGTGCTGGGAAGCGCGCACGCCAGTCCACAATCTTCGCCTTCCCCTTGGTCTTCTGCCCGATGCGGGCCGGCTCATCTACATCAACCCACTCCTGGGCTAGCCCCAATGTCCTCATAACCAGCCTCAGCCGAAGCGGCTCGATCTCGTTCAGGCAATGGACCCACACGTCCCACCTGAAACGAGGAAGACCCGCTACAACCCAAGGCTGGCCAGCGTCACCCATGCCCAGGTAGGGTCTCCACACCACCTGCATCACCATACATACATCATGTTAGTTACCATTCAGTCACATGCATAAACACAAAAAAATCATACGCATCATACCATGGCCTCGGGATACTCGCTCAGCTCCCTACGAAGTGATGCCAGCTGGTAGCTGTGTGGTGCCGCTACCACGACTGGCCTCCACTGTCGCGCTAGAGGAATGGCTCTCCTGTTCTCCTGCCTGGCCCTCCCCATCGGAAAGTAGTAATAACTCCACACCTGCATCCATCATACATCATTAGCACGAATAATTACATATTTAACTACGATAAAATGCATAAATAAATTGTGTACCTGGAGAAAAGGTGCAAAGCCGCTGACTGTCGTCTCCCTCTCTAAAGTCTGGGAGAGATCAGCAATCAAATGGGCAAGCAGAGCCGCTCCCCACGCGTAGTGCCCCACTCTGTCAAGGTCCGCCAGGATCCCGAGGAAGCGGCAGTGGATGCCATCCCCCTTCGTCCCCAGCAGAAGGCAGCCCAGGAAGAAGAAGAGGAACCTCCAGAGGTCTAGATCCACCAGCTCCCTCTCGCTCGGGTCCTGGGTGAAAGCTGCACGGGCATCTCCCTCCAGTCGTGCCAGAAACTCCGCTCCAGTCTCGCTAACCCACTGGCGCGGGTCGACGATTCCGAGCGCCTCCATAATCTCCACTCGGCCAACTACCCTGCTATCTCTATCAGTCACGCTCGTCTCTAACCACAGCAGGTCCAGGGCACTCTCTCGATAGTCGGGGTAGGTGACCCCACTCACCGCCTCTCCGTCCACCCGTAGCCCGGTGATCCGAGCCACGTCCTCCAGTGACGGCACCATGTGCCCCCAGGGCATCAGAAACGCCCGGCTCGGCGCGTGCCACCCCTCCCTCAATGCCTGGATAAGAGGAAGGTCGAGCCGAAAGGGCTCGATCCTAAGGAAAGCTCCAAAGCCCATGGCGTCCACACGCGCCCTCTGAAAGTCTGGCAGCCCACGGTATGCCGCCACCACTAGGGACCAGCTGATCCAGCCCTTCATCACGCCCTGCACACCACAAAACCAATAAAAGAACACATCAGCATCATGGATAGTAATAAACAATAACATTGTATATGCTACTTAGTTATTTTATTTTTATTTTTTTAAAAAAAAGTATTTATGTTTTTTTTGGAGGCGTCCAACTTCTAGGACGCCTCCTTTTTATTTTCTTCATTTTATTTTTAGAAAAACCCAAAAACCAAAATAAAAATAAATAAAAAAATATACATATTATCATGGAGGCGTCCCATGCCCAGGACGCCTCCTTATTTTTAATTCTATTTCTATTATTATTTACGTAAATAAATAAATAAAAAAGAAAAAAAAGAAAATATGGAGGCGTCCAGGCCCCTGGATGCCTCCTTCCCTCACCCCCGGCGTTCTCCACACAGCCTCTCGTCCGCCCTTTTAGCCCAGTGAACCAATAGAATGGAAGTCTAAGGGGCTTACCGGATCGTGCTCGTCCTCTCCCACGTCGCCAGCATCCACTGCAGCCTCCACGGCCAAAGGGCAATCTCCTCCGCCGCAGCAGCATCCTTGGCATCGTCCCTCAGCCTCCTCGGACGACGAGCCCGTCGTTTACGCTTCTCTCCACCCTGGCTCGGGCCTCCTTGCTCCATTGGGACTAAGAATGGGTCGTCTGGTTTGACTGGCTCGTTTGAATGAACAGTAAATGAGCAAAAGGGGGAGGCCCCCCCCATAAAAATAGAATCCACCTTCATTGGGGCGTCCAGGCGCCTGGACGCCCCCACTTTTTTTATTTTTTTCAGAATTCAAAAAAGTAGGGGCGTCCAGGCGCTTGGACGCCCCCAAAACAAAAACTAAAAAAAATAAAATAAATAAAAATCAGGGGCGTCCAGGACCCAGACGCCCCCCCAAAAAAATTAAAAATTTCAAAATGAAAAATAAAAAAAATTAGGGGCGTCCAGGCCCCTCGACGCCCCCATAAAAAATATAATAAAAGAAAAAAAAGATAAGAGTATGTATATAATCCAAACAAAATAAAAACACAAAGAAAAATAAAAATCACCAAAAATAATAATAATTAAAGGGACAAGGGTCCAAAACATCCAAATGCCAGATTTTATTCCATCAGAGAAGTAGAATAGGCTACATCAGGGGTTTAGGCGCCTTAGGCCTTAACTTCCCCAGTTCGGTCACATAAGCTCTCCACAGCTCGCATTCTTCCCCCACATGCGCTAAGGCCTTTCCTGCAACACTTGTCTTCCAGGGTGCTTTGACGGCCTTCGCTTCCTTCGCATCCGCTTCAGTGCCCAACTCTCTCTTCTTCAAAGGAACGATGCCAGTCGGTAGTGGGAACGAATGGCGTGGAATGCCGATCTGGAGGCAGCACCGATGCGCGTTGTAAAGGACAAACTCGGTCGCACCAATCAGTTGGAGATCAACTTCACAAGAAGGCCTCATGAGGAGATCAAGCGAAAGCAAATATGCCGGTGCGCAAGTAAAGAAGCCTTGTGTCACGGTGCGGAAGTGAGACCGCCAGTCTTCACGTTTCTTCAGCTACGGAATGCGGTTCACTACAGTACCACCGAACCCTAACACGCCGGCTATGTGGTGAAGCGGGCTTTGTTGGAAAAGCTTCGAAGCTGTCGGCATTCCCTCGTGGTGGTCGAATTTGAAATGCAACTCAAGCCAGCAATTCAAGACAAGTGCGCAACCAAATGGAGGCTTATCCATGCTCGAGGCAGTAAGACCGCTGTAAAGATAGGCAAGGACGGCGGGTCCTACCCTCTTTCCACTCCAGATCCCATGAATGGCACTTAGTTGGTCTTCCTCCACCATGTTGTCAGTATAAGGAAACAAGAGAGCACTCGCCAGACAAATGGTGAACCCCTTCATGATTCCCTCCAAATAGTCATCGTCTAGTGACCCTCTCAGGGCGTCCATGACCCACTCCGCGAGCTTTTGGAGATCGATCCCCTTTTGAGTACGGACCTTTCGGGCTGCGTCGGGTGGCATGAAGCTTCCAAGGACGCTTTCAGAAGTCCCCCGTGTCAGCATCCGCATAGCCTTCACCTTCCCGTCACTCTTGAATTTCTTCAATCCGAGCAGAAGTTCCACCTCCTCGAGGAGGATGGTCACCTCGAAGGTCGGGAAGATAAAAGTGTGGGTCTAGGGATGCCAGATCTCCACTAGTGCGCCCATAGCCGCCCAGTCCATACGAATCTTCTCATAGTGTTTGGCGTGAATAAGGAGCCCCTGCAGATGCCACTTCGAGAGTATGGCCCTCATGCCGATGGAGATGTTGGAAGTTAGCTTTGAAAGCCATGGCAGTTTGGAAAACTTCCTCGGGCTTGGGAAGAGTGGATATGGCTGGAAGAGAAAAGAAAGAAGAAGAAATGAAGGAAGTAAGAAGAAGGTTCACGTGGACAAATTTGAAAAGAATCAGCTTACCATATGCGACATGATCGTCCCACTCAGATGACCCTCGAGGTCGGAGAGTCGCCTGATCTCGCTGCTAGGCCTGCTCCTCTTCATAACGCGGGAAGACTCTCCTTCCATCCTGAAATCTCTAGATTCTCCTCTCTTTCCTCTCCCGAGCTTCCAAAACCCACATTGATGCTTTTGAATGAACTAGCCTAAGGGGAGTTCTTATAGGAAGGGTAGGGCGCTACAGGACGGAACATGTCACATCAGTGGTCAATGTCAGGATTTTGGCTAGATCTCCTTTCCATTGTGGTGCGATTCTTTTACGATTCTGTTACTTTCTGATGTTATTAATCCATGCTGGCCTGTGCAGGTTTTACTAACAGACGTCTTTGTCCTATCTCCTGTCCCACCTTTCAATGGTTGGTCCTACCATGTCATGCACCATAGTATATGATACCTACGCTACTAGAACATGTCAAGGACCTTGCGACCCGAACAAATCTGGGATTGGAGTTCCCCTTCAACAAAAACAGTGATGATCCCGAAGAATTTGGGTTGTACGGATAGGCCGTTAACTTGTGGTAGCATGGGGACGACGGTTCCATTCAGTGAGTTGGTGCGCAGATAAACGGGCCCCAGCCCAGTGTCGACTCACCGGATCGGTATCCTGACCCATTCTTAACAAGTTGACAATATTATCCTTGGCTATTTTCTATTTTAGTTTGTTTTAAATTTCTCTTTAAGCCCAGCATGCATTCATATAGGACTTTGATTTATTGCGGAAGATCATTCAAGTGATTCGATTGCGAAAGCCGCTGTGCTTCAATTCTTACAAATATGAGATATTCCACTCCGAATGAAATACTGAGTTTCCTTGAAACGGCCCTACGTTGCTCTTCCAAAGGAGACCCTTGTTTGGACAGACCCTCAGATATTCCTTTGCTTTTTACCTTGCTTGACCCACCTTGGCCGCAGCACTTCCACGTTGGCTGGTAACCGCTCCCCAAAGGTGAAACCTGCAGGTTTATGACCCAGGTACTTCCACACCGAGAAGTTGGTCTCCTTTATTTTCGTGCCTGAGTGCACATTTCACCCTCCCTTATTTGATCTCCGTCCAAGCAACCGTCAAGACTTGAAAGACCTCCTTCAAGGTCGCCTCATTGAAACTTCAGGAAAGATTCCAGACAGTAACGTCAAAAGCGTGTCTCATCACACCTTGGCATCAACTTATCAGTCCGCTCCCACTTCATTTCACTCCACTTCGAAACCATTCCACTACGTGTCGCTCCCTTGCAAAGCAGACGCCAAGGCGGGGCAGCTGTAGACACGCTACTCCTGACGTCTCCTGAGAAAGTCTCATATCACTATACAACGCCCCGCGATGGTTTACGCGTTTTGAATCACTTGAGTGCTTCCTTCTCTTGAGTCTTCTTCCGCCCTTTTCGGCATCCGGAATCGTCTCGTCACGGCATTCGGACGGCATCAACACTAGTCAGACGCATCAGGAGGTTCCAGAACCAAGAAGGGTGTCTGCCGGGCGGCCGCCAACGCCTGAACTGAGGACCCGGGTGGGTCTTTATGGGGGCGTCCAGGCCCCTGGACGCCCCCATTGTTTTAATTTCTTTTTAATTTATTTTTCGAAGAACAAAATCAAATAAAAAATAATATATTAATGGAGGCGTCCAGGCCCCTGGACGCCTCCATCAACTCCCTCACGGGCGCCGTCCACCGAACGACGGTTTGTCGTGTGTGAAAGAAGCCAAATTATGGAGACGTCCAGCCAGCTGGACGCGCCCATTTCTGAATCACGAGGCACCGCTCACAAAACCACGCGTTGTGCCAAACCGCGTGCGGCCGTCGGTGGTGTTCGTTGGACCTGTTGGAGGTGTCCGGGGCCCTGGACGCCTCCACAAAAATATTCCAAAAAAATAAATAAAAATAGAATAAAATATTAGTTCGACCCTGATGGAGGTGTCCAGGGTCTTGGACGCCTCCACCCTCTGGAGCCCTATAAATAGAGGCCCACCCCCTCAGTTCTGAAGAGCTTCTAAGAGATCCGATAGGCTGCCGGAGCCTAGAGGCTACCGGAGTCATTTCTAACCCGTGGGGTCTTTTGTAGGTGGAGGTTCTGCCGGCTTCTCGGGTGTCCAGGCTCGCGAGAGGAAGGCTATCTTCGTCCACCGCGCTTCCACGTCGTCCCTACGCTGCCGGAGCTCCGCCGGATCTCACCTTCGGCTCATCCAATAAGCCTTTTCTTCCCCTTTTTCTCCATAGTTCTTTACATTCATCATACTGCACCCTCTATCTCCCTATATAAGGGCGCCGTCTACTGCATACTTCTTGCATTCATCATCGCATTTTTCCTCCTACTCGAGTCCGAGAGGGGTTTAAAACCACACCAACCAGGTGTGTGTCAGGTCACGATCTCGTTACTTTTATTGCAAGGAATTGTTACTACACTGCCATTTTCTAATTCCGTTCATTTATTGTCTACTGTTTTGTAAGGGTACCCAAGGAAATCCCTCTCCGTCGGCCGGCCAAAGGGGGAGGAAGAAGCAACCCGCCATCTCCCGCTCTTGAGGTAGGCGCGATCAATTTCTTTATTTTGGGGTCTTTTGGCCCCTGGCGATCACATCTTGTTCTCGAGGCCGCGGCGAGTCACTTCCCCAATGGCCGTTTAAATTCCCTTTCTTATATTCTCTTTATATTCTGTTGTATTCTGCTCATATTCTCGAGGCCGCGGCGAGTCACTTCCCCAATGGCCGTTTAAATTCCCGTTCTTATATGTTATATTCTTATCTATTCATATTCTCGAGGCCGCGGCGAGTCACTTCCCCAATGGCTGTTTAAATTCCCGTTCTTATATATTATATTCTTATCTATTCATGTTCTCGAGGCCGCGGCGAGTCACTTCCCCAATGGCCGTTTAAATTCCCGCTCTTTATATTCTCCTTATATTCTGTTATATTCTTATCTGCTCATATTCTCGAGGCCGCGGCCAGTCACTTCCCCAATGGCCGTTTCAATTCTTGCTATTTAATTTCTGCACCATTCCCGTCCCCCCGAGGTCGCGGCGAGTCACTTCTCGCTATGGCCGTTTAACCCCCATATCTTGCTATATTACATTTGTCCCGCTCGCCCCGCCGGAGCAATCTCCCGTGGTGGCCCCTTCTCTCTTCTCTTATTTCTGTGTTACAGTAAACAAAAGAGGAGCCCGCGTCCTCCGCGTCCTCTTCGCACCCCGAACCGCGTGACGTCGCTCACAATGACGAGCCCGTCTCCGAATTATCAGGTTTCTTCCTGATTCGGCTTTTGGCAATGCTGACTGGAGAGTCGGGGCCATCCCTTCTGTCCGAAGGGCCTCTCGTTGGGTGGCAGAGCACCGAGTATATATATTCATCCTGCTTGGAGGAGGTACGGGGTTTGTTCGGCCTTTTCATCTTCGACTTGGTCTTGGGGTGTCGAGACGTCTATGCCGCAGGAACGTTCCTTTTCTTCTCTTCTTTTTGACATCCACAAGAGGCTAGGGCTGAGAAGGAAGATCTAAATTAAGTGTCTTTTACAGAATTAGAGATCTTGGAAGAAGAAGAATTGCCATGGTATCATGAAATCAATCTGTATTGCAAAGATGGATCGTTCCCAGAAGTGGCAAACGCCGAGCAGCGTAAGGCTATTAGAAGAGCCGCCTCGAGGTACACCATCATTACTGGAGGATTGTATAGGCGCGCTCTCAATGGAATGCTCATGAGATGCCTAGATGATGATGAAGCTTGGAAGGTTGCCGAAGCAGCCCATTCTAGTGAGTGTGGAGGTCATGTCAATGGCCAGGCTCTAGCTAAGAAGATCCTTAGGCAGGGTTATTATTGGCCCACTCTAGAGGAAGATTGCTCCCTCTATGTCCGGAGGTGTCTTAAATGCCAACTCCACGCTGATAAAATCCAAGCTCCAGCTTTATCTCTTCATCCTCTCTCTACTCATTGGCCATTCTCTATGTGGGCTTTCGACATTGTTGGCCCGCTCGGTGATCTCAATTCTCAGACCAAGTAAAAATCCTTCTTCCTTACCACCACTGAGTACTTCACCAAGTGGGCCAAAGTGGAGGCGTACGCAAAGATCAAAGCTACCACAATGTGTCGCTTCATCCTGAAGAATATCATCTCACGGTTCGGAGTGCCAAACAGCATCGTCACCGACAATGGACCCCAGTTCATCTCTCAAGAGCTCAAGGACCTTTGTAAGAAGTTCAATATTACATTGCATCATTCATCTCCATATTATCCTCAAGGCAACGGTCAAGCTGAGGCCACTAATAAAACCCTTATTAAAATCATAAAGAAAACATGTGAATCTCAAAAATTTTTAGATTGGCCTGAAAGATTGGTGGAAGCTCTATGGGCTTACCGTACCTCCGTCCGTACTCCTACCGGGAAAACCCCTTATGCTCTTACCTACGGGATGGAGGCAGTGCTCTCATATGAGATCCTAGTCCCTTCCCTAAGGGTACAGCTCGATAAGGAACTTAATCTCGATGAACGTCGAGAGGCGTTGCTCCTTCAGCTGGAACTCTTAGATGAGAAGAGGATGAATGCGGCCGATCACGTATCTATCTATCAAAAGAGAGTTTCACGTTATTTTCAAAAGAAGGTAATTGAGCGCAAATTTCAAATAGGAGATATGGTTTTGAAATGAAAATTTATCAGATCCGGAGGTCCCAGGTACAAATTACTACCTAACTAGGAAGTGTTGTTCGTCGTTAGAGAGGCTTATCTAGGGAATGCTTATCACTTAGTCAACGTAGAAGGTGAGGAGCTGTCTCACGCTTCGAATGGGTTGTATCTTAAACACTTTTTCCCTTAGAGTCAGACTAATGAAAATCGGGTAGCGAGGTGTCCTTTTCCTCGATCACAAAGGAGGACCCTGAGTTTGGCAAATCACACACTTCACGACATCCCTGGTCGGGTTCCTCATGTAAATGCCGTTTCTCCTTCGTAATGCCTGGGGGAAGTCAAAGTCCCTGTCCGTTTTTCTCCTCGGTCGAATCTAGGGGCAAGAGACAAAAAGGAGGCGACGACTAATCTGGACACCCTGACGAGAGGAGGTCTCAAATAGGGGCAGTCCGTTATGGCCTAAGTCTACAGGAAGAGAAAAAAAAGCAACTATAGCATCAAAAGAAAAGAAGCAAATCAAAGCTAGATTAAAAGCTCATCTCAAGAGATCGAAGTTTCAAAGTTAAAGCTGCACAAGTGTGGAACTAGGCATGGCAAGAGTGGCAGTACAGTTTTCCCATGGGACATTATGAGCCCGGTCGTATGCATGCCTAGGGAGGATAAAGGTTCGATGACGGACGTAAAGCCCCGGCGCAACAGACCTAGTCTCTGAATGGGTTGTCATGAGAAGGACTCAAACCCTAAACACCTCTATACCTTGCCTATGCATAACTCCTTATTTCTATTTTTCTTTTAGGACCAGACAGTACCCTGGGTATAGTCTCGGTAGAATCACCATCATTGGCCCTGGTCAGGGATTGTCACCTCAAAAGCACGCCGACCTCAGGAGAATCCTAGTATGACAAGTAGGGCTCTTGTTGCTGGGACGGAATTAGCTTTCAAAAGCCAAAAAAATCATATATTTCAAAATCCAAAAAAGTCAGATATTTCAAAAGCCAAAAAAATTATATATTTTAAAATCCAAAAAATTATATATTTCAAAAGCCAAAAAATCATATATTTCAAAATCTAAAAAAATCACATATTTCAAAATCCAAAAAAATTTAGATATTTCAAAATCCAAAAAAAAAATGAGATATTTTAAAACCTCATAAAAATCCAAATACTTTCAAAACTCCAAAGATACCATCATCTTGCATTGCCTGCATCACATTTTCTTCATTATATTTCGCCTATTTTGATAAGGCTCCACCCCTTGACCAAATATCAAGAATTGGTCATTTTCTAACTTGCTGCAGGCAAGGGGTTGGGTCTAAGAACAGATCTAACTTATTTTCTGGTCTAAGTGTGTGCAGACGTAGATTCAAGCACCCAAGATTCAAAGCTCACAAGTCTTCTATTTCTGGTTCCCCCACGGTCTATCATTAGACCGCTAACCATCTATGGCGGTTTATAATTAGACCGTTTTCCTTTCCCGAAAGCTAGAAAAATCAACTATCAGTAAATTGTCCCTCGCGGTCTTACTTTAGACCGTCAGAAGTCTTTTTGCGGCCTATAATTAGATCGCTTTCCTCACCCGAAGGTTGAAAACTCTCGATTTTCCTAAGCGCTATCTCTAGCGGTCTAGCGTAAGACCGCTAGTCCCTGGTTAGCAGCCCTTTTATGGACCGTTTGTCAGACAGAGAACCCTGTTCTAAACTGATTTATCCATCCATTCAAGATCAATCAAGCAATCCATTGCACATTTCCCAACACAAATATCTTATTCCATTCAATCAAGTTCATTGACCATCATTTTATTGATCATTCCAAGTACATCAAGAAGAAAAGCTCAAATTACATTCATTCTTTTCTCCATGCAAGGCCGGATCTTGCGCAATTCCTTCACATACGCATGGTACTCCTCTTCATCCTCTGCCACTTCTGCTTGCAGAACACACACCTGACAGATTTCCCACATGATTAGTGTGTTCCGTACAGCTCGCTCGTCCTCCTCAGTCCCTATCTTCCTAGCTAGAGGGGGAGGGAAGTGTGATAGTGCATGGACTTGTGGGGGATCATTTTTATTAGTGGTTTGTTCGCGTAGGGCGTGCCAGTCACGTGTGTGACAAATTTATTGTGTGCTGGATCTGACTTAGTCAGTCGATTGTGATGTTCATGTCGGGACCCGGAGTCCGCCATACCGTAAAGGTTATGGCGTTAATTACATCCTCTAAGAAAGAGGATAACCCTTGATTAACTGCCAAGAGAGGATGCCTCGAGGGATGATGCGAGGGCATAAGAAATACTGACTGAATGCACTAATTAGATGCTGTGAGATGCGGTCATTTGGTTGACCGTCCGTGTGAAATGCGATGGATTTGTTAATTGGTTTATTCATATGATTAGAGGTGTGATTATGGTTGTTTAGACGATAATGTATGCCAATGCAGATGCATGTCCATGCTTTAAAGATGGACATTCAATATAATTGAAGGTGTCAAACCCCTTTTTATTCCTTTATTTAGCTAGGTTTATTGAGCCAATTAGAGCTATAACATTAAGCGTCAAGTGCTGACACACAAACAATCAGATGCACATGTGGTTGATGCATGTATAGATATGATTAGCCTAAAATGGCACGGTAGCTAGTTAGAGCTAAAACGGCGCGATGCCCATATGGAGGGTAAAACGGCACGGTGGCAAGTTGGCAGTTAAAATGGCGCGCCGGGTGGAGGCCAAAGGGGGCAAATTGAAGGATGAGTCTAGCGTTAAAACGGCGCGCGGGGGGGGGGGGGGGCGCCGAAATTGGCGTGCCAGATTAGGGCCATGCCGGATTCGGGTATTTTTGGCCAATTTAAGTTCTAATGAAACTTCAGGCAGGTTTCTTAGGACTTTAGAGTTATTTTTAGAAGATTAGAAGATCTATTGAGGTCCCAGATGCACTGTCATTAAGACAAGTATAGACCTATACGAGGTTCCTACTCGAGCATAGTCTTCAATCAACTTATCAATGTAGATCAACTGCAAATCAAACCAAGTCATTAGTGAAAATTTGGGAAGCACCTCCCCATGATTGAAGGGTTGCAGGGACGAAGTGGAGACAGTCCCACAAGATTGGGGTACGCTCCTTAAAGCCGGGAGTGCCAAGCGGTGACCGGCGAGCTTTGATAGAGGGAAAAGAGCCCGAGGGCTAGCCTGCTAGGGGCATCCATCTCCACGAGTCAAAATCGTTAAGGGACGGCTGAGATGAGAAGGCACCTCAAGGGCTAGCCTACGAGAGGTTACCTTCCCACAGCCACCACCACTCCCAAGAGGAGGTCGGTTTAATGTCGGGCTAAAGCCCTGTTGATGTTCACTTGATGAGTCACAGGGTTCATATCATTAGGAGATATGACCCCATGGCTCGACAATGATTGAGGATGATGATGGGGTGTTCCCCTCCCCGGGCAGTGGACTCTTCGAGAGGACAAATCACCAAATGCAATGATGTAGGGACCGCACTCAATCGATGAGGGAACATCAGATGACCATATGTATGCATATACATCAAAAAAGTAGGCTACCATGGAAGCTATCAAGCCAGACTGAGGACCCGCAACTGAGTCAGGGAATTGAGGTTCAGGGGGGGGCAAACAGTCGAATAGCTTAACGGCGTCTGCAACCCAAGCGAATACGGCACACCTACAGAGATGGCCATCCCCATAGCCCTGAACCATAAACAGGGAATATTGAGGAATCATCTCCGAGGGGGAAGGGGAATGCATTCACAGGCATGCCTCCGCCCGGGGAGAACACATGGGCATAATATCTAGTCCATACGACCTACACGATGAAAGAACCTTGGGGAAGGGATTATTGCTGTTGCCCCTAGAAACAACAGGGCGTATTCAGCGGTAGAAAAATTGAAACAAATAATACACAGAAAATAGAGGAGATAGACTGCAATATGATAAGAAAGATAGCAATGAACATACATCTAGTCATTCATCCAATCCCACAGGGAAAGCATTACAAGGCGCACTCTACACCGCTGCGGCTCGGCGTTGTCGCACAAAGCCGATTCCCATCCTGGAAAGAAAGGGGAAAACAGAGAGAAGATAGAGGGGAGAAGCTCATAGAACACCCGGGCTCATATCATCACCCCTTTCATTACAGCACTCCACAGAGCTATTCTAGCAGAAGGGGAAAGAAAACAGCAGAGGAAGAGGAGACGACTTCCGCCAACCCACCTCAGCGCTTCGCAGCAGAGAAAATAGAGTATCGGAATCGAATGGGCTCTCCGCTCCCATTCTTCCTCTCCAAGCTTCTCTCTGTATACTTCTTCTCTATCTATCTTTCTGTATTCTCTATCTTCGTGTATATGTCTTCTCTTCGAACATAAGGCCTTTATATAGGCGATCCCTCGAGCGAGCTTAATCCGGCGTGGAGTTTAGCGCGTCGGATTCGAGTTGAGTAGGGCGCGCAAGTTTAGGAGGCTGCCAAACGCAAGGAGGGCGCACCGATTTAGGAGGGGCGCTCCAGATTCGAGCCACTTTGTCACGTTAACTTGATACAGGTCCGACAGCGGGCCCCAGACTAAACCCGAGAGTCGTTGTGATTCTTTATCTCTCCGTGGTCTTGCCAAAGCATAGGGGGAGATATTGACGAAGCTTCCGGGCCGCCAAACGGTTGCTTTTGGAACTCGTGCACCTTCAGCTCAGACATGCGGGTTTTCCACTGACACGGCTCTCGGCACAATGGTTCATGCTGCTGACTCGACTCGCATTGCATTGGTAGCTTCCACGGGGAGTGGTGTACTGCCCGAGGTGTTTCCGCCTCGACTGGGCGATCATCTGGCCGCTGATAGGCCTAATATGCTGAGAAGCCGTACCCGTGCCGGGTAATCAGGGTCTTCCACTGACAGAGCCTTCGGTCCCTTGCTCTGAGGGGCCAAGGGCGTTCCCTCACTTGGGGAGGATCTTTCATTCCGGCGGCATGCCTCCAAGTATACCTATGTTCTTGGTCGGACGACGGATACACGCTCATCCTTGGTCAGACTACGGATATGCTCTCGCCCTTGGTCGGACGATGAGGGTGTGCTCGTCCTTGATCGGATGACGGGTACATCCTCGTCCTTGATCGGACGACGGATATGTTCTCGTACTTGGTCGGATGACGAGGGCATGCTCATCCTTGATCGGATGATGGATAATGCCCGCTTATGGTGTATTCTTCTCGATCCTTGTCAGGTGAAGTCCCCAACATTCATAACGGGTGACCTGAGGCTCTGGCAGCTTGAGAAGGCTTCAATGCATTGGTCTCCTTCGGCTTCTCTGCTTCGGTAGGCCGCATCATTTATGTTTGAGGCTTGATTACCATTGAGTATATTTTGAGTGCCAACAAATGCCCCCCAACCACGGGTGCTGCGAGCAAGGCACGAGCGAGGCGGGACCCACATATGAGCTCCATTTGGGCAGATTTCCCGTCTGGCTTGACATGGTCCTGGAATGGCCTTTGAATACGGCGCGGTGGTTAATCTGGCGTGGCCATGGGACTTGAGTTAAAACGGCGCGCCCTTGCGTTGGCAGACTTAATACGGCACGCCTTTGGAGAGGGGGCCAGTCCTAGTGTGGGCGCCTTGCAAGGTATGCCATCCTCGTCTTCTACGTCGGGTGACGATATTTGGGCTGCAGTTGACAGCCGGGTAGAATTTCAACTCCCTGATACGCCGTCACTTGGTTTGTAATCCTCGAGTGACCTAGTGTGGCAGTATCTGGAGACATTGCGGGAGACGGTGATAGCTCGCCCAGAGTTAACTTACGCACAGTTGAGGGGTCTTGCAGAGCACCTCTCCCGTACTTTGCTGGCTTTTGGCTGCCCCATGGAGGACTGGGTGCAGCGGGTAGTCCTGCTCCTGAAGCACGTGAACAGGAGGGAGTTCATAGGCCGCAGCTTGCTATATCAAATGACGGCCGCACAACTTGAAAGGACAGAGTGTCAAGCTGCCCTTCAATCATTGAGAGAGACCGCCCAGCAGATGCGGGATGCCGCCGACGATTCTGGCCAACGTCGGACTTCTCTGAAGACTCAGATAGCTGAGCTCCGTGCCGAACTTGACCGGGCTGAAGTTGAATTAGCATTGTCCGATCAACTGTGGGTCCAGCATATAGAGGTGGCTGAGCTGGCAGAAGGGCAAGCCGCATCACTTGAGGAGAAATTGGTGCGACTGCAGGGCGAGGAAGACCATCTATAGGAGCTGGCCTGCTACCCGTCCCTAGGGCTGCTGGAATTCGAGGAGATTTTCTGCCGTTTGCTGCAATAGCTTCATCATTTTCTCTTTTCTCCCTTTTTTGTGAACTTCCACGTATTCCGGGGGGTGTATGCCCCGGGTAACATGTATTTCTCTTTTGTATTTGAATGGAATCTTTTGTTCCCTTACTTTGCACATCTGCTTGCTGAATAGATTCATTTAGTTTGGAGTATGTCAGTCGCTAGGGCAGGAGAGCGCTCGCACCTTCAGGGAAGGGGTGAGGGGTTTGCTCCATCGCGGCGCAACTTCTCCTCGGGACCACTGATCCACCCGGGTCAAACATCGGGGAATAATGAGAGAGGTTTACGGGCCACCGAGGGCCAGAGGGTAGAAATAGGGACTTATTTGTGGACTTTACCGAAGGTGACAAAGGTTCAAGGTAAAGGGGGGTTTACCCATAAACACGGACGTAAGGTCCGGGCTGAGGGAAACACCGACCGATCTTGTCGATGATGACAAGGGTCAACAGTAACTCAGTCATCAGCATTGGTTAAATGTCGAAACAAAGGATTGATTTATTCTTTAACGAGGATGGAAGGTCCAAGTTAAGGTAAAGGTCGACCGGTCTCTTCGATGATGACAAGGGTCGAAAGATATTTGTTTGTCGGTGGGACTTTTGAAGGAAGACTCCGTTCTGGCCCTACAAAGGGTCTTCTGGGCGGAGGATGCGTCATCATTATTCGTCATTGATCAGATTACTGACTTAAGCGCCCTTTCGGGTTTTCGCCGAAGCCAGCCCCCTCTTACTTTTGCCCACGCGCCCTCTCGGGTTTCACGTGGCGGGGTACCCGATTTTACCTGTGGTGCCCTTTCAGGTTTTCACCACAGCTGGGTTAGAGCCATTTTTACCCTTGTCCTGGTATAGGATCAAGGCTGGCGAGGCACCTCTATTTTAAGCCTCATTTTTTTATTCATCATTTTTTTATTCTCATTTTTTGAACTCAATTCTCAGGGCAAAGCCGGGCTTGAGGAGATGCTGGCCGACCTTGCCGATGATGACAAGGGTCACGAGGAAGTTGACCGATCTTGTCGATGATGACAAGGGTCAAAAGGGAGTCGACCGATCTTGCCGAATGGTGACAAGGGTCGCAAGGAAGTCGACCGATCTTACCGATGATGACGAGGGTCACAAGGAGGTCGACCGATCTTGCCGATGATGACAAGGGTCGAGAGGAGGTTGACCAATCTCGCCGATGGTGACGAGGGTCACAAGGAGGTCGATTGATCTTGCCGATGATGACAAGGGTCGAGAGGAGGTTGACCGATCTCGCCGATAGTGATGAGGGTCACAAGGAGGTCGATCGATCATGCCGATGATGACAAGGGTCGAAAAGAAGGTTGACCGATCTTGCCGATGATGACAGGGGTCACAAGGAGGTCGACCAATCTTGCCGATGATGACAAGGGTCGATAGGAGGTTGACCGATCTCGCCGATGGTGATGAGGGTCACAAGGAGGTCGACCGATCTTGCCGATGATGACAAGGGTCGAAAGGAGGTTGACCGATCTTGCCGATGATGACAAGGGTCAGACGCAGGTTGACCGATCTTACCGATGATGACAAGGGTCACAAGGAGGTCGATCGATCTTGCCGATGATGACAAGGGTCGAGAGGAGGTTGACCGATCTTGCTGATAATGACAAGGGTCGCAAGGGGGTTAACCAATCTTGCTGATGATGACAAAGGTCGCAAGGGGGTTGACCAATCTTGCCGATGATGACAAGGGTCGCAAGGAGGCTGATCGATCTTGCCAATGGTGATAAGGGTCAGAAGTAGGTCAACCGATCTTACAGATGGTGACAAGGGTCGCAAGCAGGTGAGCGAATGATCTCCGATGGGGATCATGGTGATCGCCCTTTTCAGAGTTTCACTTGGATGCGAGTGAGGCGGGACTTAAATTATCACATTACTGACTTAACCGCCCTTTTGGGTTTTCACCGAAGCCAGCCCCCTCTTACTTTTACCCACGTGCCCTTTCGGGTTTTCACGTGGCGGGGTACCCGATTTTGCCTGCGGCGCCCTTTCGGGTTTTCGCCACAGTCGGGTTATAGCCATTTTTGCCCTTGTCCCAACGTAGGAACAAGTCCGGCGGGACACCTCTATTTTAAGCCCCATTTTTTCATCATCTTCTTTTTTTTTTGACTCACATAACAGGAGGACGTTGAGAGGGTCGGCTGGGACACGAGGCCTTACGCCGAGAAAGAGGGTTTATTCATCAGTAAGGCGGTAATCCTAACGTAAAGGATAGATTTGAGCCGATTCAGACGTAAGGCCCGCAATGGCAATGTTGTAGAAGGGTCAGCTAGGACACGAAGTCTTGCGCCGAGAAAGAGGGTTTATTCGTTGGCAAGAAGGTAATGCTAACGCAAAGGATAGATCTATGCTGATTCGGGCGTAAGGCCCGCAATGACATTGTTGTAAAAGAGTCGGCTAGGACGCGAAGTCTTACGCCTAGAAAGAGGGTTTATTCGTTAGCAAGAAGGTAACGCTAGTGCAAAGGATAGATCTGAGCCGATTCGGGCGTAAGGCCCGCAATGGCATTATTGTAAAAGAGTCGGCTAGGACGCGAAGTCTTGCCCCGAGAAAGAGGGTTTATTCGTTAGTAAGATGGTAATGCTAGCGCAAAGGATAGATCTATGCCGATTAGGGCGTAAGGCCCGTAATGGCAATGTCATTTTATATGTCATTATATATATATATACATATATATGTATGTATATATATATATATGTATATATATACATATATATGTATATATATGTCATTATATATATATATATATATATATATTAGAGCTCGGGTAGGACGGAGTGCCACTAGGGCAAGGTAGGTAGAGCTCAGTCAGGGCGGAGTGCCACTAGACTAAGGTAGGTAGAACTTAGCTAGGGCGGAGTGCCACTAGACTAAGGCAGGTAGAACTTAGCTAGGGCGGAGTGCCACTAGACTAAGGCAGGTAGAACTTAGCTAGGGCGGAGTGCCACTAGACTAAGGTAGGTGGAACTTAGCTAGGGCGGAGTGCCACTAGACTAAGGTAGGCAGAGCTTAGCCAGGGTAGAGTGCCACTAGACTAAGGCAGGTACAACATAGCTAGAGCGGAGTGCCACTAGAGTAAGGCAGGTGGAACTTAGCTAGGGCGGAGTGCCACTAGACTAAGGTAGGTAGAGCTCGGCCAGGTCGGAATGCCACTAGGCCAAGGTAGGTGGGATTCGGTCGGGGCGGAATGCCACTAGACCCAGGTAGGTATAGGTCATTCTGGGAATGTCGGTTGAACTGTGTGATACAGCTTCATTTGTTTTCATTAAGGGGAGAGAACTGGATGACTCCTTTGTGATCTACAAGGACGTACGCACCCCCTTCATATACTCGACGGATGACATATGGTCCGACCCAGTTTTTAACCAACTTCCCTTTGGGGTTGGAGGCCATCACTTCTCTTCTTTTAACCATTACCAGGTCGCCCTTCTTGAATTCTCACCCTTTGACCAGCTTATCGAAAGCATGGGCCATGCGGGCTTGGTAGATTTGGATATTTTGTTGCGCACGAAGACGCTTTCCTTCGAGCCCGACGAGCTCCTCCAGTCTTCTTTGTATGTTTGTCTGCTCGCTGTTGACCAATCCATGCTGGATGGCGATTCACAACGAGGGAACCTCTAATTCAATTGGCACCACAGCCTCCGACTCGTACATGAGGGAGTAAGGTGAACAGCCAGTCGGGATTTTATAGACTGTACGGTAAGCCCAGAGTGCTTTATACATCCTCTCTTCCCAATCTCTTTTGTTAGCCTTGACAGCCTTTGCTAGCAGAGTGCATAGCGTCTTGTTGAAGGCTTCTGCAAGTCCGTTGGCTTGCGGGTAGTAGGGAGATGATGCCCTCCAATCAATCTTGTATTTGTCAGCTAGTCGGTACACCTTCTGATTCTTGAAGTGACTGTCGTTGTCAGAGATGATTTGGCTGGGTACTCCAAATCGGAATATTATATTTTGCCGGAAGAATCTGGCGACTAATTCCTTCGTCACTTCTCTCTGTGCTACTGCCTCTGCCCATCGGGAGAAGTAGTCTGTAGCTGCTAAGATATATTTGCATCCTGATGAAGATGCTGGTAGTGGCCCTACCACATCCGTACCCCATTGGGCAAACAACCAACTTGGTATGGTAGGATGTAGTGGCACAGGTGGCCTTCTTGACACAGTGGCATGTTCTTGACACCTCTGACAGGCTTTGGCGAACTTGCAGCAATCGTCAAACATAGAGGGCCAATAGTAGCCCAGTTTCTTTATTTCAATTTTCATTTTCGGACCGGCCTAGTGTGCCCCGGCTGACCCGGCATGGACCTCTTGCATTACCTGCCTGGCTTCCCCTGGAGATAAGCAATGAAGTAAGATCTTCTTTTGGGCATCTGCCATTATCCGAAACAACATTCCATTCCTCATCTCATAAGAGTCTTTGACCCTCAGGAGCTTCATTCTCTGTTCTTTCTCTTTTGGGAGTTGTTGGTGTTGAAACCAACGTAGGAGGTGCTCCCGCCAATCGGACTGCTGGATTCCTTCTACAGCTGCCATTTCATTTGCTTGTTCATCGGCTAGGGTTTCTGTCACACTGGGGACCTGCCGTCGGTTGATTATTATTATATTCAGGCTTGTATCAAGCGGGACTGCCAAAGAACTGGCCAACTTTGCGAGGGCGTCTGCTTGAGCAATCTGTCCTCGGTTGATGTGCTTGATGCTAATGAAATAGAATCTTGTCATTAGGTGGTGTGCCAGCCGGTAATAGGGGAGGAGCTCTTGCTTCCATACATCAAACTCCCCCTCCAACTATTTTATAACTAGCATAGAGTCCCCAAATGCTTCTAGCATCTGAATCCCTATTGACAGAGCAATCTGTAACCCGATTATGAGGGCTTCATATTCTGCTTCATTGTTTGTGCAAGGCTTGTTTATTGAACAGGATGTATGCATGACTTCTCCCTCTGGAGATTTCAGGACTATGCCTACCCCCGCCCGGACTCTGGCTGATCCAGTTGTTGAGGTGTTAATCCTGAAAGCGCCATCAAAATACAGCTGCCACAGAGAGGGCTGCCCTTGGCTGACCTCTAAGGTCTCATCTTCAGGAAGCTCGGGCTCCAGTGGGTAGTGTTCAGGCACTGGATGCTTAGCGAAGAAGTCGGCGATGGCCTGGCCCTTGACGGCCCTTTGCGGTACATAGGAGATATCATACTCCATAAGAATCACCGCCCACATGCCAAGGAGGCCTTTGAGGGCTGGTTGAGACATGATATATTTAAGCGGATCCTCCTTGGATATCATCTTAACCTCATGCGACAGCATATAGTGTCGGAGTTTCTTGACCGCGAAGACCAATGCCAGGCAGATCTTCTCGATATAGGTGTACCTCTCCTCAGTTCTGACCATTCTTTGACTGAGGTAATAGAGGGCTTATTCCTTCCCTTCTTCATTATTCTGGGCTAGCATTGCCCCCAGGGAGTTATATGTGGTTGCTATGTAGAGGACTAGCGGCCATCCTTTCACCGGTGCACCCAGCACTGGAGGAGCTTCAGATAATCCTTCAGCTTGTCAAAGGCTGTCTGGCATTCTTCGTCCAGTAGAAGGGAACATCTTTCATCATTAGCTTATGAAAGGGATGGCATCGCCCTGATAAGTTGGATATAAACCGCCGGATGTACGCTAGGCGGCCTTGTAGAGATCTCAGCTCCGAGAGGTTCCTTGGTGAAGGTAGCCCCTGGATCGCCTTGATCTTTGCGGGGTCTATCTCAATTCCCCGATATCTAACAATGAAACCCAAGAACTTTCTGCTCAAAACTCCGAACACACACTTCACAGGGTTCATCTTCAATTCATACTGCCTCAGCCTCTAGAAAATAACTCGGAGGTCTTGTAGATGGTCTTCTTTCTTTCTGGTCTTGACTACCAGGTCATCTATGTAGCACTCGACCTTATGGTATGTTGGGTTATATGCGCCCCCTCGTTGTCTTTGACAATGGTTTTGATGATTCCAATATACTGTGTGGTTTTCGTATGTTTTAAAGTAAAAACAATCTATGTAAGTCTTGTGATAAATGTTGCGGCAAATGAGCTTACATGTTGATCTTATGCCTTGCAGGTTTGTATGTTCTTGGGTTGACTGACCTTAATAGTTCTCCATGTATATACTTGGATTTGGATGGCCAGGTTCACTGCGTTAACAAAGTGCCGACACTGGTTGCTGAGTGTCGACACTAGTTCCAATATGTCACATGCACTGATCTGTCTTCTTGTATGGTGTTCTATTGACTAGTTCATTTGAGTGCATTGGACTGGTAGATGAGTTAAGTTCAAACTGGTTTTGAATGTGCTTGACTTGATTGAAAGAACTTGATTGTTTTGGTCTGAAATGGAATTTTATGTGTAGCTTTGTTAAATCATATTTTGATATGTGAGAGTTGCGTAGAAGAATTGGGTTCCTTGAGTTAAAGTGAACTGCCATCTGCACCGACCCACATTTGCCAATTCTTTATGTGTGGACAGTCCTTGGGCATACATGCATATACATTAATAGTTCATATGTACTGACCTGTTCATTGGTTGATATTCAGAAATCATCATGTGCATTGATATGTGTTCACAAGTTTGATTGATGATATGAATAGCTATCAATGAACTAAACTTAAATTCTTGGACTGAACTTGATAGTTTTGGTTTGATCATGGCATTCATGTATGACTTGTCTGAACCACATCTGATATGTGAGTTCATGAAAATCTTGGTTTGAAAATTCATAAATCACTCATATGTGGATTTGCATTTTAATATGTGAACATGCAGATTGAACACATGTCTCTTACATATTTGATTTCAATGTGCATGTGGATAGTTCTGGATTGAAACTGAAATTCAGACTGAACCTTGGATCCATGAGAGGAATGCATTTTACTTTACTCAAATGCATGTTTTTCACTTGGCTAAATCAAGTTTTCATAAATGGGTTGAAAATGGCTTCTTCAAGTGCTTTGACTCATAACTCTCATGATTTGAATTTCTTGAAAGTGCAGGTTTCAAGATACCCACAAACCTTTGTAAACATGGTAAGAATTCATTTTAGTATATGTTTCCAAGTGGGTAAGTTGGGTTTAATTTATTTGGCTACTTAATTGTCTTTTGACTAAGTGAGCTTCATGATGCATCATGCTCAATTCGATTCCCACTCTTTCTTGCAATATCTGATTTGATTTGTGTTTTAAAACCCTTCATGCATCTCATTCTATTGTTTTTGAATGGGGATTAAAGGTGTTTTATTGATCCTCAATGTGTTTGGGGTTTCAATTCCGTGTTAACTAAGTTTTCTGTTATGTCAGAAAAAGTGTTGACTCACTGAGTCGACACTTCTTTAAGGATGTTCTGTCTAATGCTTCATTTCATTTGTCCAGACAGAAAGTGTCGACTCCAGGAGTCGACACTTTCTGGCCAGCCTGCTGGCTGGACACTTCTGGCTGCAAGTGTCGACTCCTAGAGTCGACACTTACAGGCCGGAGGTCTATTTTCAAAGAAAACAGAACCTCTGGTGAAAAGTGTCGACCCAATGAGTCGACACTTTCACCCAGGTCCTATTTTTATATAATAGGACAGCACTTCGTGAGAAAAGTGTCGACCCAATGAGTCGACACTTTCTCTGGTTTGTCCGGATCGAGTTTTCCAGATTGATTTTGAAAACCCCATTTCAAGATTCATTTTGGCTTGGCTCTTTACAATAATGCCCTTAGGGTTATACCCTGCCATTAGGAATGCATTTGAGAGGGTATAAGCATGGGTTTTATGGTCTATTATTGTTATTTTCTCTTGGGTATATAGCAGTTACGATTTCCAGCGGATGAACAAGACTTGGGCTAATGTTTTCCATCTGTTGCAGGAGGAGAAGAACGAAAGAAGAGGAGACTACTTCCTTGCCATATTTGATCTCTTCCCATCGAGATTTGAAGGTTCTTGATGAAGGAGATAGCAAGCATAATGAAGAGAGGAATCCGAAGAGGTCAATATCGCGAGTAACCTTCGACATCGACTTGGAGATTTGAGGAGTTTGTAAAAGGGAAACACTCTATATCTTTTATTCATCTCTTGGTGATATTTTGAAGGGTTTTTCTGCTAGGCATTTTAGTCTTTAAGCGGCTCTTTCTGCTAGGTATATGTTGGCCGCGATTTTCATTCGAGAGTAGAGTGTTTGGGCTTAACGCTTTCATTTGCAGTAGGAAAGAAGGAGAGGGGCGACACCATTACTTGGAGGAGGAAGAGGAAGGAGAGGAGGACACCAAACAAGCATTCTCTGCCAAACTGAAAGCTGGGAGCGAACCATTCTCCCTACGGTGCCTTCTACGAGCTTGAGCAGCTTCCACTCTGCGGACAGATCGTTCAGTGCACCCCATCATTCCATTGGACGGCTTTCACTGTAGATTTGAGGGGGAATCAATCTTCTCCCATCTCTACTCTTTCATTTGAGAAATAGATTAACATTTGGGCGATTATTGTATATCCTTTATTTTGTTAAACTCGATATACATCGTGTGTGGGCGGAGTTGTACCTCCGTGTGTGTGGTCTTATTATGGGGAAAGGCTCCCCGTGATTAGTTGTGTGTGGACGGAGCTGCGACTCCGTGTGGTTGTCGTGTCCGGGGTATGTTCCCCGATGTTGTGTGTGTGTGTGCTGCAGTGGCAGCGTTTTGAGGCAACGCCTCGTGCCATCGTGCGTGTATTGCTGCGGAAGCAGCGTGTGTGTGGTTGGGCTTTGTCCCCGTGTTGCTACGAAAGTAGCGTGTAGTGAAGCCTCACCCGGTTAGGTGAGGGGTGGACGTAGGGAGCCCGTCGTGGTCCCGAACCACCTTAAAATCCATGTGTCTTGTGTGATTGCCTGTGTGATTGTCATTTCTTCTATCTCCCTTCGTGGGTACATTATATAGGCTTTTAACTCACTACACTGTCATACACTGCTACCTCCGCTATTCGTGTGAGATCGAGAAGTTTAAGAGAACGTCTTAATCTCACTTGAAGTTTTTGTTAATCATCGTTGTTAATTCTACACTGTTAAGAAAGTTTTTAAAAATCCGCCATCTCGGCAAGGGGACTATTCAAGCCCCCTTCTTTTCCGCCATCTCTCTAGGCCAACAATTGATATCAGAGTCTCGTCTCTGATTTTTTAGTCGACCTTGCGGTCGTAGAGTAAAGATCATTTTCATGATGGCTAGTGTGAATTCTATTCCTATCTTTAATGGTTTTGACTATTCCTTATGGCTAGGAAAATTCTGTGTTTGGATTACTAGCATTAATCCAAAGCTTGTGAGATTAATGACTCATGGTCCTCATGTGTTACCCAAAAATGAGTTGAGATGGACCGATGAGGATAAGAGAAAGAACTCTTATAATTTGTTTGCTTTGAATGCTCTTAAGGCAGCAATAAACATTAATAAATTTTCATTTGTTTCCAACTGTAGGTCTACCAAAGAGATTTAGGATGGACTAAGCGAAGCCCAAGAAGAAAGCTGGAAGAGTGATTGTCTCGTGGCAAATAAAGAAAATGAATGCCAAAGCGAGGAAACCTCTAAGGTAAATTCTAACTCCAATTCTGAGGAAGAGGATGAATTGAGCTATGATGAATTAGTGAATGCTTATGATGAACTGTTTGATAGATATAAGGTATTAAAATCTAAAAAGAAAAGGTTGAAAAAGAAACATGACAACTCTTCATGTGGGAAATGTATTGAGCTTGAAAAACTTGTTGAATCTCACATGCTTGTTGAAGAAGAACTCAAAGAAATGATTGAAAATCTTAGATCTGAAAATAAATCCTTATTGGATAAAAGTTCAGAATTTCAACACATTGAGAAAGATAATGAGAATATGAATAAATTAAATGGTGCTATGTCTGAAAAATTACTTGTCCTTGAAAAAGAAAAATGCATGTCTGTTGATAAATCTGAATGGTTAAGGGAGCTAAGACATGAAATTGAAAGGTTTAAAAGAGTGAATGACAAATTTGAATGTAATGAAACCATGAATAAAATAGTTGATGAACATGTGAGCTTTCAAAAGAATGAACTTGAACATATCTCCACGACTGAAAATTCATTTAAAAACTTCAAAATGTAAAACTTGCTGAAGAGATTCAAAAATTGAAATATCGAAATAGATTATTGGTTGATAAATTCCACATGTTTGAAAAAGGAAAACATGTTATTGATGATCCTGAAAACATTCATGTTTTAGAACAGGAAGTTGCAAGCTACAAATCTATCACTGTTATGCTAAATGATAAAGTTGCTTTGTGTGAAGTACAACTTGCTACTTGTGAATTGCATATCTCATCATTGGAAAATGAGATTAAGAATTTGAATGAGTCATTCTCTACTTGTGAAAAAGAAAATGAAAAATATGAAAATATTGTTGATTGTTCTTGTGTGCATGTAGAACCCCCGGTTGTTAAACATAATCATGCAACAAGTAAAAGGAGAAATGTTTCATGCTATTATTGTGGCAAATTCGGTCATGACATGTATGATTGCTTATTGATGGAATTTGATGATAATGAAGTATTGAAATCACAATTGAGAATTATTGATGAGTCTAAAAATCTTGAAAAACCAATGAAGAAAATTTTTAATGTTCATTGCTATTATTGTGGATTACATGGTAATGTCTTTGAAAATTGTCTTATAAAAAAAATGATGATGAATGGTTTGTCAACAAGAATTTATCATGTTATTATTGTGGTGAACATGGACACATGATGAACAATTACTTTTTAATTAAAGATGATGAAAAATGGTCCATGAGAAGAAAATCCTCTCACTGTTATTATTGTGGCCTAAATGGACATTCAATGGATGATTGTACCATGATGAGGGCCGATGATGAATGGTATGAACGGAAAAATGAAAAGAAAACTTTTGTTCATGCTAAAACTAACCTCTCGGGACCCAAGATGGCTTGGGTACCCAAATCTCCAAAATGAGAAATCTGTTTTGTAGGGGTGCCTTGAGGAGGAAGAATTTGTTGATAACTGAAGGTCCTTCAAGGTAAAAGAAAAGATGAGCTGATCTGGTAAAGATTTTGGTATACTATTTACTTTTGGATTATTCAACTCAGGTGAGAGGTTAAATTCTGAGAAAAATATAAAGCTTCTAATTGCAAATCTTTTATCAAATTGACCATCCATGCTTGTTAGTTTGCATGATTATAAATAAAGTCAAATATGAGTTTCATTTGAATTTTACACTACCTTTTGTTAACTTTGGTAGTCAGAAAGAAAATGGTTTGATTTTGAGAACTTACTTTGGTAAGGTTCTTTTTGAAAAATCTAGGAAGGTAAAATTTGAGCCTTGATGAAAAATGGTTGAATTCAAATTGTTGCATTCCTGCTTTATTGATTAAGACAAATTCTGAAATCATGAGATCTTGTGAGCTTCATGTTTAGAGGAGTTGAACACTCTTCACTCTTCACATCTTGTGAATAAATGTGGTCTTAAACGCTTTTCACTGTGCATAGAGTCTTCCATACTCTTGCTTACTTTTTGCAAATAACAACTCACCTTTGCATACATAGAACACTTACTTAGTTGGTTGATACATCATGCACATATCATACACAAACTTGCATACTTGTAAATATGAATTTTTTTTCAATCATCTCTTCAAGTTCATATATATACTTGACATACTCGTGTGCTTGAATTTCATGATTATCTGGTATATCAAATGATAATTGTGGAAGGTTGGATTATGTCCAACTGGAAACTTTTTTCACGCGTGATGGTGGTCTTCGGACCTACGTTCCCCGTCACGTACCGGTAATCAACTTGCTTGAAAACTTCAGTTCAGTGCTTGTTTGAATGTATATAATATACAACCACTTTTTGACTCCTTCTATGACTCATTCCTTGCTAAATGAAATTGCATTGATTAAAACATGTTTGTTACATAGCATATATTAAGGGGGAGATTTTTTATAACCGTGCATATATTTAGGGGGAGACATTACTATGATAAGACTGATTCATCTTTTACATTCAATACAACCACCCACACAAAATGTACCTTTTTGAGATAATGATTCAATCTAATAAGGATTACTATTTTCTACTCTACACTTTAGAGAGTTATTAATTCTCTACATATAAATCACATGTCTCGTGAGGAAAAAGCTGTTCACCCCACCAAAAATTTGTATAAGTGGAATGTGGATCCGAGTAGTCGGGAATCCTCCTTGAAACAAAGGAGGAAACTCGCGTCAAAAGGAGAAACTAATCCATATATAAATAAGTGTGATTTGCCACCGAGTAGTCGGGAAGTGCCCCTGAGACAAAGGGTATAACTCGCGTCGAAAAAGTGTCTCATCCACATCATAAAAAGTGACGAAACCGAGTAACCAGGAATTGCCCCTGAAACAAAGGGCATGACTCGTGTCAAAAGGTTAGTCACACCATTTTTAGTATTTAAAAATTGAGGTCATACGTAGCTACCAAAATTCGAGCATTGTGTATAAAAGTGTATGGATGAGAAGTTCTTTTTAGTGTTCTTTAAAAAATCTGATTTTCCATATTTATTTGAACTTCATTGCTCAATCTTCACATATGCACCTTGGGTTTGATTGTTTGAATGTCTCTTATGAATCAGTCATCTTTCATGGTTAATGTAGTACTTTATTTATGTAAGCACGACCTTCTTAGTATTGTACATGCACGTCATGTTCTATAATTGATTGCATTATCCTTACACCCATCCCGAAGGGACTTGCATGAGTCTATATCTTGCTATGCGTGCTTGAATGCTTGAATGCTTGATCTGTCTTGATCATATCATACTTCATTCTATAGTTTACATCTATAGGTCATATTTGTAAATAACAGGTAAAATAACCCATTGTCAGTTGATTTTTGTTCTTGACAATTGGGGGAGAATAATGTGTTTTTTAGCACAATACTTTTTGTGCATAGCTAAGTTTCACACTTTGCATATAGGTTAGTTAAATAAATACACTTGTGAATAATTGGTCATACATATAGCAAAAATTACAAAAAATGTAAGCACTTGCACTTATTTCACACATCTGCTGATTGCACATCAAATTCTAAACTTTTGCTTGGTTCTCAGTTCATACACCTTCCCTTCATGGGAAATTAATTGCTGGGTTCATGCGCTCATATCTCATTCATTTTTGAAATCTTCACAATTGATCATTAGTCCCCCATTTTTTGATAATGCCAGAGGGGGAGAGAACTTTGAATAGTCATAATATATTGTCATCATCAAAAAGGGGGAGATTGTTGGGTTCTATGCGCCCCCTCATTGTCTTTGACAATGGTTTTGATGATTCTAATATACTGTGTGGTTTTCGTATGTTTTAAAGTAAAAATAATCTGTGTAAGTCTTGTGATAAATGTTGTGGCAAATGAGCTTACATGTTGATCTTATGCCTTGCAGGTTTGGATGTTCTTGGGTTGACTGGCCTTAATAGTTCTCCATGTATATACTTGGATTTGGATGGCCAGGTTCACTGCTTTAACAAAATGCTGACACTAGTTGCTGAGTGTCGACACTACTTCCAATATGTCACATGCACTAATCTGTCTTCTTGTATGGTGTTCTATTGACTAGTTCATTCGAGTGCATTGGACTGGTAGATGAGTTAAGTTCAAACTGGTTTTGAATGTGCTTGACTTGATTGAAAGAACTTGATTGTTTTGGTCTGAAATGGAATTCTATGTGCAGCTTTGTTAAATCATATTTTGATATGTGAGAGTTGCGTAGAAGAATTGGGTTCCTTGAGTTAAAATGAACTGACATCTGCACCGACCCAAATTTGCCAATTCTTTATGTGTGGACAGTCCTTGGGCTTACATGCATATACATTAATAGTTCATATGTACTGACCTGTTCATTGGTTGATATTCAGAAATCATCATGTGCATTGATATGTGTTCACAAGTTTGATTGATGATATGAATAGCTATCAATGAACTAAACTTAAATTCTTGGACTGAACTTGATAGTTTTGGTATGATCATGGGATTCGTGTAGGACTTGTCTGAACCACATCTGATATGTGAGTTCATGAAAATCTCGGTTTGAAAATTCATAAATCACTCATATGTGGATTTGCATTTTAATATGTGAACATGCAGGTTGAACACATGTCTCTTACATATTTGATTTCAATGTGCATGTGGACAGTTCTGGATTGAAACTAAAATTCAGACTGAACCTTGGATCCATGAGAGGAATGTATTTTACTTTACACAAATGCATGTTTTTCACTTGGCTAAATCAAGTTTTCATAAATGGGTTGAAAATGGCTTCTTCAAGTGCTTTGACTCATAACTCTCATGATTTGAATTTCTTGAAAGTGCAGGTTTCAAGATACCCACAAACCTTTGTAAACATGGTAAGAATTCATTTTAGTATATGTTTCCAAGTGGGTAAGTTGGGTTTAATTTATTTGGCTACTTAATTGTCTTTTGACTAAGTGAGCTTCATGATGCATCATGCTTAATTCGATTCCCATTCTTTCTTGCAAGATCTGATTTGATTTGTGTTTTAAAACCCTTCATGCATCTCATTCTATTGTTTTTGAATGGGGTTTAATGGTGTTTTATTGATCCTCAATGTGTTTGGGGTTTCAATTCCATGTTAACTAAGTTTTCTGTTCTGTCAGAAAAAGTGTCGACTCACTGAGTCGACACTTCTTTAAGGATGTTCTATCTGATGCTTCATTTCATTTGTCCAGACAGAAAGTGTCGACTCTAGGAGTCGACACTTTCTGGCCATCCTATTGGCTGGACACTTCTGGCTACAAGTGTCGACTCCTAGAGTCGACACTTACATGCCGGAGGTCTGTTTTCAAAGAAAATAGAACCTCTGGTGAAAAGTGTCGACCCAATGAGTCGACACTTTCACCCAGGTCCTGTTTTTATATAACAGGACAGCACTTCGTGAAAAAAGTGTCGACTCCATGAGTCAACACTTTCTCTGGTTCGTCCGGATCGAGTTTTTCGGATTGATGTCGAAAACCCCATTTCAAGATCCATTTTGGCTTGGCTCTTTACCCTAATGCCCTTAAGGTTATACCCTACCATTAGGAGTGCATTTGAGAGGGTATAAGCATGGGTTTTATGGTCTATTATTATTATTATTTTCTCTTGGGTATATAACAGTTACAATTTCCATCGGATGAACAAGACTTGGGCTAATGTTTTCCATCTGTTGCAGGAGGAGAAGAACGAAAGAAGAGGAGACGAATTCCTTGCCATATTTGATCTCTTCCCATCGAGATTTGAAGGTTGTTGATGAAGGAGATAGCAAGCGGAATGAAGAGGGGAATCTGAAGATGTCAATATCGCGAGCAACCGTCGACATCGACTTGGAGATTTGAGGAGTTTGCAAAAGGGAAACACTCTATTTCTTTTATTCATCTCTTGGTGATATTTTGAAGGGTTTTTCTGCTAGGCATTTTAGTCTTTAAGCGGCTCTTTCTGCTAGGTATGTGTTGGCCGCGATTTTCATTCGAGAGCATAGTTTTTGGGCTTAACGCTCTCATTTGCTGTAGGAAAGAAGGAGAGGGGCGACACCATTACTTGGAGGAGGAAGAGGAAGGAGAGGAGGACGCCAAACAAGCATTCTCTGCCAAACTGAAAGCTGGGAGCGAACCATTCTCCCTACGGTGCCTTCTATGAGCTTGAGCAGCTTCCACTCTGTGGACAGATCGTTCAGCACACCCCATCATTCCATTGGACGGCTTTCACTATAGATTTGAGGGGGAATCAATCTTCTCTCATCTCTACTCTTTCATTTGAGCAATAGATTAACATTTGGGTGATTATTGTATATCCTTTATTTTGTTAAACTCGATATACATCGTGTGTGGGCGGAGTTGTACCTCCGCGTGTGTGGTCTTATTGTGGGGAAAGGCTCCCCGTGATTAGTTGTGTGTGGACGGAGCTGTGACTCCATGTGGTTGTCGTGTCCGGGGTATGTTCCCCGACGTTGTGTGTGTGTGTACTGTAGTGGCAGCATTTTGAGGCAATGCCTTGTGCCGTCGTGCATGTATTACTGCGGAAGCAGCGTGTGTGTGGTTGGGGTTCGTCCCCGTGTTGATACGAAAGTAGCGTGTAGTGTTCCTCACCCGGTTGGGTGAGGGGTGGACGTAGGGAGCCCGTCGTGGTCCCGAACCACCTTAAAATCCATGTGTCTTGTGTGATTACCTGTGTGATTGTCATTTCTTGTATCTCCCTTCGCAGGTACATTATATAGGCTTCTAACTCACTACACTGTCATACACTGCTACCTCCGCTATCCGTGTGACATCGGGAAGTTTAAGAGAACGTCTTAATCTCACTTGAAGTTTTTGTTCATCATCGTTGTTAATTTTACATCTGTTAAGAAAGTTTTTAAAAATCCACCATCTCGGCAAGGGGACAATTCAACCCCCCTTCTTGTCCGCCATCTCTCTGGGCCAACATGGTAGAGCAGCTCATCAAATATTCTAGTCATCGCCCGCTGATAAGTTACGCTGTCGTTCTTTAATCCGAACGACATCCTCTTGTAGTGATAAATGCCTTTTGGGGGTTCAGAAGGCGATGTGGACCCGGTCATGTTCCGCGATCCATATCTGGTTGTAGCCAGATGACCCATCCATGAAAGATAGGGCCAAATTGATCGATTGTTGCATCTATCATGACCTTCATTATTGGCACTGGGAAGTCATCTTTTGGGGCAGTCTTTATTCAGATCTCGGAAGTCAACACATATCCGAATCTATCCATTCTTCTTCTTCACGGGCATAATATTAGCTAGCCACGTGGTATATTGATTTTCCTTGACGAAACCCACATCAATGAGCTTGTCGACTTCCTTTCATATTCGAGTGATGAGCTCTGGCCTCATGTGCCGCGGCGGCTACTTCACTAGTTCGGCTTCAGGGTTTATGGTTAGCTCATGCTGTGAGACCGCAGGGCTCAGTCCTGGCATTTCCTTGTAGGTCCAGGCAAAGCAATCTCGATATTCTTGCAGTAGTTGGATATACAGCCCCTGTTCTTCAGTAGATAACTGGGCGTTGAGGAAGGTTGGCCTGGGGTCATCCTCGTCTCCCAAGTTGACTTCTATCAGTTCATCGACTATTGCTTGTCCTTCATCTTCTATCTCCGGGGGTGCAGGCTGAAGGTCGACAAAGTCTGGTATATCAACTTCGAGCTTGAAGACCTCAATCTCTCCATTTTGCCTTGTCTGAGCTTCGTCAAGAATCTCTAGTTCGGCTGGCAGTGACCGCATGAATTGTTCTGCCAACAAATCTACCTCAATAGCACTTCCGAGGGGTGAGTCGATTGCCTCATCCCTTGCTGAGGGGGTTGCAGTCACTAGGGACTGGTGATTGTTTGTCATTGAGTCAGAGTAACACTACAGCCTCATGGTACAGGGCGAGAAGGTCTCAGTCCCTTGGACCACCATATCTTCTGTGGAGGTAGCCTTTTCTTTTCTAGCAGTGTCCATCTCTTGATCAGGCTCGGGAGAAGCTTCCCTGACTTGTTTGAGGAGTGCTGACATCATCATCAGAGGAGGGTTACTGGAGGGAGGCAGCCCTGCTTCTTCAACATCTTCAGCTTCACTACTGCTAGCTGTGTCGAATTTGGCTTGAAGAGCCGCTTCTTCAGGATAGACATGTTCCCAACACCGGTAGGGGAATATGGCTTCTGATTCCAGGCTTATTGGCTGAGCCGGCTCAGTGTATTCAGCTTCTGCTGGGTGTTCATCGAAAGTTGCCCCCAGTGAGCCATCCTCAGTTGGGTAGAAAGTGGAAATGGTATCTACTTCATAGCGTCCGCTGTAATAATATTCCTCGAGGGTGAAGCCCAACCCTGGGTGTTGGGAGACACGTCTCATTTCTTTATCCAGGTTCGGGGGATACCACAGCTTCTAGAATGCTTCTTTCTTCTTGTGAGGCTGGCCAGAGGGGATGCGCTGCTTCTGGAACATCTTGGCTATTCGACTTGTTATAAATGTCAACCCCTGTATAGGAACTGATGGGTCTTCTATATCTTCAAGCAGATGATAATCGATATCCTCCTATGTAGGGTGCTCCCTAGCTGTGTAGAACAAGCTGCTGGTGCCATCTATCTGTGCCACCTACCAAGCTTTGAAAGGCTCGACGGTGACATTATCAAGACCGAGAATTGGCTTGGTAAGGCCCTCCGGGATCCCGATGTGGTCGTGTTACTGGTCGACCCTGACTTCATTAGCTTCGGGGTAGATGGCGGGAGGTGCTACCCGGCCAACGTTCTCGGTGACAGTGATGTGTGAGACCGTCTTGGGATTAACATACCCACGCGGCGGCGGAGGGAACCATTCTGTGCCGGAGGTGCTTTTTGTTGTGCTGGAAGAGGTCTTGGCTTTAGGGGTCTTCTGCGACCATTCTGCATATAGAGGGGCGTCCGCCAAGTGACACTCGAACACTTCAAACGGGTGGAGATCAGTAAATACCCTCTCCTCCTTTTCTTCCAGGTTATATTTAATGCACTGGTGGAGCGTGGAAGGCACCACCATATTCTCATGTAGCCAAGGACGGCCGAGCAGCGCCTTGTATGAGGTGCGGGAATCGATGACATGAAACTGCACCTTTGTGACAAAGTCTGCTAGAGTGAGTGTGAACTCCGCTACTCCCAACGACACCTCACACTTTTGGTTGAAGCCGGCAATACGCATATCTCCGACTTTTTGGAGGCACACGTTGAAGTAGTGCCTCTCATATATCCTGTAGGGCAGGATGTTGACAGCCGCCCCGGGATCCACCAGGATTCTGTTCAACTCCCGGCCATTCAGATGCCTCCTAATATACAACGGTCTGTTGTGGCTGGTAGTGGGGAGCAACATGTCCTCCTGAGTGAAGGTCATGCTGGCCTCCGGCAGTGCTTCAGCCAAGCAGGCTTCATATTGAGCAGGCGTCTGTAAAGCAGTAATGATCGCATGTCGGGTCTCTTCACTCCGAGAGAGGATTTCCCAGATAGTGAATCTTGTCGGGGGCTTTTTCAACAGCTTGACCACCCGACTTCCTGCTTGGACATTGGATAGTTTCATTTCTTCTGCCCACCTGGGCTTGGGAGAGTCTTGGACTCTGGCCCCCAATGGGCCTGCTTGATCAGACTCGGAGACTGCACCCTTCTGCTTGGGGTCGTCTCCTTGTTGTCCCTCACTGGCTGCTACTGGGCCAGCTTCTCCTTCATCCGGCAATTCGAAAGATTGCTGGAGCTACGGGTGAATGCCCCATGTTGTCGGTTCGGCATCCCGGCATGGCTGCTTCCCCTTCGACATCTTCACAAATTCTAGGAAGGAAGGAGCGGCAGTGCTACCCCTACTCTGGTTGTATAGGCCGGACGGAGGAGGGATTTGGACTCCCCTGACCTCCGGAGGGGGTATCTTATAGGGTTGTTCCCCCCTGAAGATAATGTTGTGGTTGGCGGGTGGCTGGCGCCCCCATCTTCGGCCTGACCGGGTTGCATGTGTAGTAGTTGCGGCTTCGGCCAAACTTTCCTTGGCAGCGGGAGCGAAGCATATCTCTTCTTCATCCTCATCACCAGGCACATTGAATAGAGCAGAGAGGGTGTTGCAAGAGAGGATTATAGCCTTTGCAGCCTTGCTGGCCCCTTTTTTATTTCTTCATCTTCTTTTCTTTTTTTCGGCTGACGCTTGCCCCCAGAACAGGCTGCCATCCTTGTCTGATGCTTTGTCAGCTTCCTCTTCCTACTTCAGTGAAAGTTGTTCTAGCTCCTGCCACGGGACATGATCCCGTACTAGTAAAGGTTCTAGCTTAGGCTGTACATACTCATCTAGCCCATTTATGTAGTCCTGTAGCCGTCGGGCTTCTGGACTAATTTCCTTGATTGCCGACAATGGAGTCTGCCTCCTCCGGTTATGGGTAGGTATTCTAATGACTGCAGGTGGGTTGGTCCACACTGGTGTTGCCACTGGCAAAGCGGGTCGTGGTGTGATGCACGAATATGTGCCCCCACTTTTGGGCGAGATGTGCCCTTCTTCTTGGTTCTTGCAGGGACTCGCTGCCATCCCTCTTGTTCTTTCATTGGGGCCAGACAGCAGACTTCATTGGTGTGCTGAGTATTGGCTTCTACGGTCTCCTCAGGCAATGCTTGAGATAGAGAGACCATGTTTACGGCGGCTCTTCTTAGAGGCGCCTCATGTGGTTGTGGAGGGTCAACCTTGTACTCCCCCAACTCTACTTCTTCTTTCCTCACCATGCCTTCGATAATATCCTTAAAAACATAACAGTCCTCAATCAGATGTCCCAGCATCTGGTGGTAAGGGCAAAATCTTGGGCTGTCTCTTCTCTTCAGGTCCTCCGGCCTCTTTCGCTCATGCAGGGTGACCTTATCATACTGGGTAACCCAGTCAAACAAGATCCTGGTCTTCTCCTTCGGGAAAGAGTAGGCCTTCTTCATCTTGTCTCGGAGTGATGGACCCTCTTTGCCATCTTCGGTTTTAGCAGGCTGGGGAGAAGCCGTCTTCTTTCCTTTGTCTTTTTGTTGCTCAAACGCCTTGATATCAAGGGCATTCGCTTCTTTAGGTGCATGGCGCCGCTCTGGTGCCTTGCCCTTCGGTGTAGTGGCAATAGTTGATGTCGTGGCCGGTTTCGCGAGGAAGGCTTCTACCTCGGCCACAACATTATTTAGGCGATCGAACGATCGAATTTCCATTCCAATCATCTTTTCTAGTACCTCTCTCCTGAGGTTCTGCTTGCAGATTTATACAGCATCCTCCTGGTGTGGGGGCCGCATGCATCTCATTCCGAGGTTCCTCCACCTCTTGATGTAGTCAAGGGCTGTCTCATCTACCATTTGTCTTGTTGAGTAGAGTTCGGCCACTGTGACCTCCCTCTCTGTGACATGGAATCTTTCTCTGAACTTCCTCTGCACGTCCGACCAGTCGCTGATCGACCCGATCGGGAGGCTGGAGTACCATTCAAATGCGAGCCCCGTGAGCGAGGACCCGAAGAATTTCAGCAAGTATGACTCGTCGGTGGCCAGATCACCCATGACGGTCATGTAGTAGGCGACATGTTCTTTTGGGGATCCCTTCCCATTGAACTTGTCGAATTTTGGTGGCTTGCTAATCCCAGGAGAGAGCCGCTTAGCAGCATGATGCGGCGGGTACGAAACCTTATAAGCATCGAATGTGACATAGTCACCTTCACTCCTTTCAGTGGGCTTCATCTCGATCATTCTTTCCACCATCATCTTGCTCATGACGGTCGGATCAACCGGTTCTAGGTAGAAATGTGCCAGTTGCAGGTACGGGGTGACCAGGATGGTCGCCTGCGGAGGAGGATGCCGCAGTGGAGGTGTCTGGTGCACCTGTGGTAGCACCGACGACATCAGCGACTATGGTGGGCGTTGCGGAGTTGTTGCCAAGCTTAGTTCTATCGGCTGAGGCGGGGTGTAGAGTGGTGGGAAGTCATTTTGGTTGACGACTCCCCGTGATGACTCGGCCTGCATATCAGGCTGCTTGGAGGCTGAATACTGCTCTGTCTTCTCCATCAATTACATCTTCAGCAGCTCTATCTCCTACCGGTACCTTTGGAGTATCATTAGTACTGTCGGATCCATAGCTGCAGTGCTGGGGATAGCTTTTGTCGTCTCGCCGGGTGCACCCTCAGGTAGGATATCGTGCAAGACATCTTCTTCTTCTTCTGCTGTCACCACATTTGCGGTGAGAATAATGGCTTTATCATGTTGTTGGAGGTGGGCCAGGGATTGCTTTCCCTTGGTCGCCGCCAACTTTTCTTTTGCGGCTTCCGCCCTTCAAGTACTCGGCCCCGGCCTTCCGGCCAGCCGGGCCAGCTCCTGAGGCTCCTCAGGCAATCTTCCATAGTGGCCCGACACCCCAGCCATGTTGCAGGTGAAAATATGCATCCTTCTCCTCTGTCTGCAAACCCTCCTTTTTGCATTCTCTAGGAAGGTGAGCCTTTCAAATACAGAGACTCTTCTTCTTTCCTCCTGATAGGGAGTAGCTTCATCGGCTTGAATATTCAAGCCGTCTTCATACCCATTGTCATCGACCGATGACATCATTCTTCTTTCTTCTTCTTCTTCCACTAACATTGATGAGCAGTGATCTTCTTCAGCCACGGCTGCTTGTAATAGCCGATGTTGGCCCAAAGAGGGGTTACCTGGTCCCCTAAAAAAGCTTCTGACCATACTGGTCATCTCTTCTTGCCCTCGGCCTGGATGTAGGGTCGGGGATAGTTGTCGACCTCCCATCGGAGGGATGTAAGCAAGCCGGGCTCTTTCAGAAACTTGTTGGAATCTTCCTCCCACAGTGGGGATGTTGGCCTGTCGGGCGTAGGCCCTAAAGCTTCCACGGCGTAGAGGGTCCACGACCGCGTCTTCCTTTCACAGGGCGGGGCCCCTCTTCTTGTTCTCCTCTACTCCAGTAAATCTGGAGCGGTGCTGGACTGGTGCATCTTGGTAGGTAGGCTGGACCCTCTTAGGGACCCAAACCTGCTTGAATCTCCTTGGCTCGGGAGCAAACTTTCTTTGGCCATGGTGGCTGGCTTCTTCCTCCTCGGCTCTCCTTCCAGAGAGGGCCTGATAAGAGTTGTAGACAGGCACTGCGGGGATCACCCGATCCGGGCTTACTCGAGCTTTGCATCCATCTAGAAAGACGTGAATTCCCATGATCAGCATAGACTTGTCGGACATGGAGAGACGTTCGATCACAGCAGCAGCAACCTTCCTCCCGGGGTTCCGGTGTCGGCGCTTCCTGAAATTCATGGCGGGGATGGGGCAGCCCCCATGAGCGATATGGTGCACCATGCAGTTGGCGACTTGAATTGGGCTCGTGAGTGAGCCAGCACAGCGTCGAGCCTCCTGGGCCCCGACCTTTTCTGCAATCTTCGCCTCTACAGGCTCCGAGGATTCCACTTGCAGCATGTCAGCAAAGGCCAACCCCAAGAAGTTGGGGAAGCCTACAGCTGGTGGGAAGGACCCGAAAGCCATGGGCACCGCTAGGTACCTGTGTTCAGCGTGGCCGGCGACGATCGCGGGGCCGAAGTCAAGAGCGGTGAGTCCCAATGACGTCATCGTTCACCTGAGATAGACAGACCAACAGTCAGTATTCTTGGGGGAAGCCCCCGAAGGCATCCCCTCTTGGCAAAGAGATGAAGGGAGACTCAAGTCCCACCGGGCGTGCCAGACTTGTGGGGGATCATTTTTATTAGGGGTTTGTTCGCATAGGGCGTGCCAGTCACGTGTGTGACAAATTTATTGTGCACTCGATCTGACTTAGTCAGTTGATTGTGATGTTCATGTCGGGACCAGGAGTCTGCCATACCGTAAAGGTTATGGCGTTAATTACATCCTCTAATAACCCTTGATTAACTGCCAAGAGAGGAAGCCTCGAGGGATGATGCGAGGGCATAAGAAATACTGACTGAATGCACTAATTGGATGTTGTGAGATGCGGTCAATTGGTTGACCGTCCATGCGAAATGTGACGGATTTGTTAATTGGTTTATTCATATGATTAGAGGTGTGATTATGGTTGTTTAGACGGTAATGTATGCCAATGCAGATGCATGTCCATGCTTTCAAGATGGATATTCGATATAATTGAAGGTGTCAAACCCCTTTTTATTCCTTTATTTAGCTAGGTTTATTGAGCCAATTAGGGCTATAACATTAAGCGTCAAGGGCTGACACACAAACAATCAGATGCATATGGGGTTGATGCATGTATAGATATGATTAGCCTAAAATGGCGCGGTAGCTAGTTAGAGCTAAAACGGCGCGATGCCCATATGGAGGCTAAAACGGTGCGATGCCAACTGAAGGCTAAAACGGCGCGGTAGTCCATTGGAGGCTAAAACAGCGCGGTGGCAAGTTGGCAGTTAAAACGGCGCGCCCTGGGCGCGCCGGGGTGGAGGCCAAAGGGGGGAAATTGAAGGATGAGTCTAGTGTTAAAACGACGCGGGGCGGGGGGGCGCCAAAAATTGGCGCGCCGGATTAGGGCCGCACCGGATTTGGGTATTTTTGGTCTATTTAAGTTCTAATGAAGCAGGTTTTTTAGGACTTTAGAGTTATTTTTAGAAGATTAGAAGATCTATTGAGGTCCTAGATGCACTGTCATTAAGATAAGTGTAGACCTATGCAAGGTTCCTACTCGAGCATAGCCTTCAATCAACTTATCAATGCAGATTAACTGCAAATCAAACCAAGTCATTAGTGAAAATTTGGGCAGCACCTCCCCATGATTGGAGGGTTGCAGGGGCGAAGTGGAGACAGTCCCACAAGATTGGGGTATGCTCCTTAAAGTCGGGAGTGCCAAGTGGTGACCGACGGACTTCGATAGAGGGAAAAGACCCCCGAGGGCTAGCCTGCTAGGGGCATCCATCTCCACGAGTCAAAATCATTAAGGGATGGCTGAGATGAGAAGGCACCTCGAGGGCTAGCTTACGAGATGTTACCTTCCCACATCCACCACCACTCCCAAGAGGAGGTGGGTTTAATGTCGGGCTAAATCCCTGTTGATGTTCACTTGATGAGTCACAGGGTTCATATCATTAAGAGATATGACCCCATGGCTCGACAGTGATTGAGGATGATGATGGGGTGTTCCCCTCCCCGGGTAGTGGACTCTTCGAGAGGACAAATTACCAAATGCAATGATGTAGGGACCGCACTCAATCGATGAGGGAACAGCAGATGATCATATGTATGCATATACATCAAAAAAGTAGGCTAACATGGAAGCTGTCAAGCCAGACTGAGGACCCGCAGTTGAGTCAGGGAATTGAGGTTCTAGGGGGGAGGCAAACAATCGAATAGCTTAACGGCGTCTGCAACCCAAGCGAATACGGCACGCCTGTAGAGATGGCCATCCCCCTAGCACTGAACCACAAATAGGGAATATTGAGGAATCATCTCCGAGGGTGAAGGGGAATGCATTCACAGGCATGCCTCCGCCCGGGGAGAACACATGGGCACAATATCTAGTCGATCCGACCTACACGATGAAAGAACCCCAGGGAGGGGATTATTGTTGTTGCCCCTAGAAACAACAGGGCATATTCGACGGTAGAAAAACCGAAACAAATAACACACAGAAAATAGAGGAGATAGACTACAATCTGATATGAAAGATAGCAATGAACATACATCTAGTCATTCATCCAATCCCACAGGGAAAGCATTATAAGGCGCACTCTACACCACTGCGGCTCGGCATTGTCGCACAAAGCTGATTCCCATCCTGGAAAGAAAGGGGAAAATAGAGAGAAGATAGAGGGGAGAAGCTCGAAGAACACCCGGGCTCATATCATCGCCCCTTTCATTACAGCGCTCCGCAGAGCTATTCTAGCAGAAGGGGAAAGAAAATAGCAGAGGAAGAGGAGACGACTTCCGCCAACCCACCTCAGTGCTTCGCAGCAGAGAAAATAGAGTATCAGAATTAAACGGGCTCTCCGCTCCCCTTCTTCCTCAACAAGCTTCTCTCTGTATACTTCTTCTCTATCTGTCTTTCTGTATTCTCTATCTTCTTTTATATGTCTTCTCTTCGAACATAAGGCCTTTATATAGGCGATCCCTCGAGGGAGCTTAATCCGGCGTGGGGTTTAGCGTGCCGGTTTAAGGCCTTCCATGCGCACCGGATTTGAGTTGAGTAGGGCACGCCGGTTTAGGAGGCTGCCAAATGCAAAGAGGGCGCGCTGGTTTAGGAGGGGCGCGTCGGATTCAAGCCACTTTGTCACGTTAACTTGATAAAGGTCCGACAGCAGGCCCGAGACTGAATCCGAGAGTCGTTGTGATTCTTTATCTCTCCGTGGTCTTGCCAAAGCATAGGGGGAGATATTGACGAAGCTTTCGGGCCGCCAAACGGCTGCTTTTGGAGCGCGTGCACCTTCAACTTAGACATGCGGGTTTTTCGCTGACACGGCTCTCGGCACAATGGTTCGTGCTGCTAACTGGACTTGCCTTGCATTGGTAGCTTTCACGGGGAGTGGTGTACTGCTCGGGGTGTTTTCGCCTCGACTGGGCGATCATCTGGCCACTGATGGGCCTAATATGCTGAGAAGCCGTACCCGTGCCAGGTAATCGGGGTCTTCCATTGATAGAGGCTTCGGTCCCTTGCTCTGAGGGGCCAAGGGCATTCCCTCACTTGGGGAGGATCTTCCATTTAGGCGGCGTGCCACCAAGTATACTTATGTCCTTGGTCGGACAACGGATACACGCTCGTCCTTGGTTGGACGATGGATATGCTCTCGCCCTTGGTCGGACGATGAGGGCATGCTCATCCTTGATCGGACGACGGGTACATCCTCATCCTTGATCGGATGACGGATATGTTCTCATCCTTGGTCGTATGACGAGGGCATGATCATCCTTGATCGGACGATGGATAATGCCTGGTTATGGTGTATTCTTCTTGATCCTCGTCAGGTGAAGTCCCCGACATTCATAATGGGTGACCTGAGGCTCTGGCAGCTTGAGAAGGCTTCAATGCGTTGGTCTCCTTTGGCTTCTCTGCTTCGGTTGGCCGCATCATTTTTCTTTGAGGCTTGATCGCCATTGAGTATATTTTGAGTGCCATCAGGACCGTAGTACGGGGTAGCCCAATTTGGAGATGCCACCGGTGAGGGTTGTAGATTGCCAAGGTAGTATTCCCCACTAGCTGAAGATCTAGGCCTGGTCGCCGAGGTACTCTGAGAGTAGTGCTTTGAAGAAGTCTGGGTCGCATCACGAATTTGTCAATTGGCAAAGTGTTGAGGTAGAGGCGCCAATCATCCTGTGTTTTCTTATCCTCCGTCCGGCACTTAACCTGTGAAGAGAATCCAGATGTGCCTCCTATAAAGGATAAAGGGTGGCTCTCGAATATATGGCTAGCTGAAGGCATGTCCTCCTTGGGTAAAAATTTAAGTCTCACTCCCATCCAACACTCAAGGATAATCATTGACCCGAAGAGTGGCCCTCCTAGATAAGTTGAACTTAGGCCTTCATAAAGGTAAGAAAGGACCGCTTGAGAGATAGATAAACCTCGCTACAACCCACTAATGATGCTAAGGTTTTGGATGTCCAAGAGGTGGTCGCCGGTGGGTCACCGGAATCATCGGTGGGTTGCTCAGTTTTGGTGTTTTGAGTGAATGGGTGTTTTGTGGGGGGAGATAATGTTCGGTTTATTTTTTTGAACGCCCGGGAAATTTCGCGGTCTATCGTTATACCATTACAATCATTATGGCGGTCCTTCCTTCGACCGTTTGTCATCAGGGTGTTCTTCCTATTATGTTAGATGAACGCAATCTATCTCCACGAAGTGTGGATCTAGAGGGGGGTGAATAGATCTGATGCCTAATTAAAACCAGAAAGATGTTCAATGCGGAATATAGGTAAACATCAGTTAAGCCAAATGAAGAAACACTATGTAAAGCGTCGACACATGCAGCCACACAGTAGAACACAAGCAGTTTCACGAAGGTGCACAATGAAAAACACAAGACCCACAAGCAAACACATAGTAGGCAGCAATTTTAAGGTGGTTCGATCTCAATCCAGAGATCTACGTCCACCCCCACTCCAACTAGAGTGTGGATTCCGCTGACTAACAGCTTGAACAGTTGGGCAACACAGCTTGCCTTACAACCGCTGATACACAGCTTCGCTGGGCTTTACATCTTGCCGACCAGAGGAACAGATCCTCTACAACAGCTGGGCAATACAGTTTAGCCGTCAGAGACCAAGTCTCGCCTGCTGAGGATTACAGCTTCACCTGTCCAGTGGAGACCTCCACTGCAATGCTGCCTCACAGCTTGAAGAAACAAGAGTATCAAAATCAAAAACAGAAGCAAATGAAAATAAGAAAACCCGGAAGGGAAATAGCTCTCAATGAGCAAACATATCAGCTCTTGTATCTGAACCAAGAGACTGATTTACAACCTCCCGAACAAGCTCTCTCAATCTCACTCTCTCAACTCATCTCTTCTCTCTTTCTCTTCTTCTCTGTTTTTCTTTCTTCTTTCTTTTTCTTCTCCTCTTTGGATCGGTGGCTCTCTGCTGCTTTTTGCTCACTGTATAGACTTTGCCCACTTCATCGATCAACCTTCATCTGAAGACGAAGAATTGTATATATACCAGCAACAGGTGGATAAGGGCGCGTGGCTTCCACATTTCCCGCCTAGTGAATTCGCCAGAACCGAGGCAATTCCATCTACATGGCAGCATCCTATGATGGGCTACTTCCACGTGTCACCATCATAGCACCTCGTCCTCCTTGGATCACTAGCCAAGTCACCAATCTCTGTAAAGAATCCCTGTCAGACAGTCGAAATAGACTTATCAGGTTAAGTATAAACCCTATACATACTTGTAAGACTAAATGCATTGTATAGACTTCACTGTATGGACTTGTGAACTCGAATGCAATGTACAGACTTCATATAAGAAGGCAACCGCTGTACATACTTGCTGAAGCGTCAAACAATGTGCAGACTTTGAAGAATAGCAGCCAGTGTATGGACTTTGGCAGGCTTCAGCTCGTGCAATGTATAGACTTCATGCAATGCAATGCAGATGAATGTATAGACTTCATGCAATGCAATGCAAACCAATGTACAGACTTTGGCGAAGCAAAGGCTGTACAGACTTCAACTAAAAGATGCACGATGTACAGACTTGGAGATCATTCAACAGCCAATGTGTAAACTTCATGATGTATAGACTTTCCAAAGGAAAGGCTATACAGACCTGAACAAAGCAAGGCAGCGAATGTATAGACTTCCAATGTATAGACTTGCCAACTGAGCGATGTACATACTTGAACAAGGAAACTCTGTACAGACTTGATCAAGGCAAGGCAGTCGAGTGTATAGACTTCCAATGTATAGACTTGTCAAGGGAAACGACGGTAAAGCTATCAGTGTATAGACTTCGAGTGCAACGTCGGTAAAGCTACCGATGTACAGACTTGCGAGTGCAACGTAGGTAAAACTTCCAATGTACAGACTTCGAAGTTGAACAGGTGGATGTACAGACTTGGAAGTTCACTGATGGATGTACAGACTTCACCTCGATGTATAGACTTGGAAGTTCAATGAAGGATGTACAGACTTCACCTCGAGCATCTACAGTGCAGTGTATGGTCTTGAAGAATGATGCACAGTGCAATGTATAGACTTCATGACTATGCTCATGCAATGTATGGACTTTGGAAAGCTAAGGCCAATGTATAGACTTCAATGATGCGTGCTACAGTCCAATGTATGGACTTATGAAGAACAATGCATGACACTGTACAGACTTCACTGATGCATGCTACAGTCCAATGTATGGACTTAGCTTCGTGCATGCTACAGTCCAATGTATGTACTTCCAATGTATAGACTTCCAGTGAGACGGACGATGTACACACTTTAGCCAATGCAATGCAGTGTATGGACTTCAACTAAGACGGACGATGTACACACTTAGCCAATGTAGTGCAATGTATGGACTTCAACAAAGACGGATGATGTACACACTTAGCCAATGTAGTGCAATGTATGGACTTCAACTAAGACGGACGATGTACACACTTAGCCAATGCAGTGCAATGTATGAACTTCAACTAAGACGGACGATGTACACACTTCGCCTGAACCACTGTATAGACTTTCATGAGACGCTCAATGTACACACTTCAAGTCCAGTGTATATACATTGACTTAGACTCTAAATGAGACGGACGTTGTGCAGACTTTAGCCAATGCAATGTATAGACTTTGGGCTCGCCATACAGTTTATAGACTTAGAGGACAAACGCCACGATGCAATGTATAGACATGCTGCGTTTGTAGACTTGTGTTTGTGTGCAATGTGTAGAACACACAGACAATCTGATAAAATAATTCTGATAAAACAATTTCATCAAAACATAAACAGTTGCCAATGAAATAAAGCATATGTCAACATCATCAACACAGAGGAGTCACAACAATCTCCCCCTTTTTGATGATGGCAACCCCCTATCATATAGAATAGCAATTACCTGTCATACAGATGATGAGAGACATGATTTGTTATTCAGATTGTCATGCAGATGCTATGCATGCATGCTACGAAATGTAAGCAACTCCCTACTAGCAAAATCTCCCCCTTTGCCATAACATAATGCATACACTTCCATTGGAATGAATTCAGAATTCATACAATATTGATACCATTCTCCCCCTTTGCCATCAACAAAGAGGAGGGAAAGTGAGGACAAGGGAAGGAACAAGAGATATCATCTGACTGGCATTCTGAACAAGTAGTTCAGGAATAAGCATTCTAAAGCACAGAGTCTTCAGTCATATGAAGTTATAAACTACTTTCAGATAGAATTCTGGTTTAAAGACTATAAAATTTTGAGTTCATGCACTACAATCATTGGATAAGCATTCTGTGCATGATAAAACAATAAACCATAAACACATTTGCATGAGAGATTCAGTTTCAAAATATCTTACTTTCATAGACTCAGGAAAAATGATTAAGAGATACTAGGTCATGTATTGAAAATAAACAAATTGACATCCACGAAATTTCTTGTGAAGGAACAGCATTTTCAATATGAGTTCATTTTGGGCATTCAGGTACCATTTACCTTTTTGCGTAAGGGTATACGTTTATCAGACGCCAATACCCCTAGATACTCAACATCATGGACCATTCTGCCTATGATCAAACATAATAAAACTGATTTACACCTTTTTGTGTGAGGTTAAACGTTTATCAGACGCCAGTTACCCCCAGGTACTCAGTGAAACCAACCTACTGTTTTGATCATTTTATATAGAGATAGCTGATACACCTCATGACATGAGTGTTGTCCACTTCTTTGATGGATCACTCAGTTTCTCAGTGATTTATCAGTCATTACTCTGCCAATGTTATTTTTCAATTGATTTTTAATATTTTTCAATATCTTTCTTAGCTGTGTTTTATTTGTTTCAGAATGACTTGTTTAAGAACAATACACATACTTAGCTTCTCTAACATGATTTCAGATGAGTTTTTAGATTTCAGATATAAGTAGCTTTGTCTGACATGAAATAAGAAAAGGGTTGAGAGTTTTATCAATTTTCAGCTTTCTTATTTACTGATTACAATCTTTAAACTCCAAAAATTATAAAAATTAAACCATTAAGTCAGTCTTTAAGCAATTGAAATTCTTATAACTGAAGAAGTCCGTTTTCTATTGCTTAGGAATCAGAATTGACTAACAGATTGCCATATGTCAGATTCAACTCATTCAGGGCCAAAGAATGAATGAATTCAAGAAAGTTGATGACCACTCTGAATTTCTAATAATACTCCCCCTGTCTATATGTATGCAGTTTTACAAATGAATGGCAATAATTAGATACCAACTGTTATGATATGCAATGAATAATATGTCATGAAAAAATATGTCATGAAAAAGTATGTCATGCATGATCATGAGTCTGTTGCAACATTCAACATCCACAAGATTTATTCAAGCTATCAGATGCAAGTCCAAATCAGAAATTTTATTCAAAGCAGCTGAATAAATTATTCATCATGCTGAAATTTACATAAGCCAAGTTCTCTTCTAAGAAATTTAAATCTTTCATTCCCAAGAGGCTTAGTAAAAATATCAGCAATTTATTTTTCAGTTTCAATGAAGTTCATTTCAATCTTCTTTTTATTTACAACATCTCTGAGAAAATGGTGTTTTATCTCTATATGCTTAGTCCTAGAATGATGAATAGGATTTTTAGTAAGGCATATAGCACTAGTATTATCACACAAGATTGGAATACATTCCAATTTTATTTGATAATCATCTAGTTGGTGCTTGATCCATAGTACTTGGGCAGCACAATTACCTGCAGCAACATATTCAGCTTCAGCTGTAGACAAGGCTACAGTGTGTTGCTTCTTAGATGCCCAAGATACTAGACAGCCACCAAGGAATTAACAATAGCCACTAGTGCTTTTTCTATCTACTCGACACCCAGCATAGTCTACATCAGTGTAAGCTAGAAGCTCTAACTCACACCTAGCAGGATACCATAGACCTAGCTGTTGGGTGCCTAGTAAATACCTAAAAATCCTTTTCACAGCCTTAAGATGAGTTTCTTTAGGACTATCCTGAAATCTAGAGCATAAACACACTGCAAATTGAATATCAGGCCTAGATGCTGTAAGATAAAGAAGAGATCCGATCATACGTCTATATAGCCTTTGGTCCACTGGTTTACCTTGAGGATCTTCATCCAAACTGGTTGAGGTACCCATTGGAGTAGCTATTTCCTTGAGGTTATCCATCTTGTACTTCTTCAATAGATTCTTTACGTACTTGGACTGAGAGATGAAAGTGCCATCCTTTGATTGTGTAACATGCAGTCCAAGAAATAGTTTGAGCTCACCCATTGAGCTCATTTCAAACTCATCAGTCATAATTTGAGAGAATTCCTCACACAATTTGGGGTTAGTTGACCCAAACACAATGTCATCCACAAAAATCTGAATAATAAGAATATCTGAATGACTCACCTTGGTAAACAATGTTTGATCAACTATACCTCTTGTGAAATTCTTGTCGGTGAGGAATTTGCTCAACCTGTCATACCAAGCTCTAGGAGCTTGCATTAAACCATAGAGAGCTTTATTGAGTTTGTAAACATGATTAGGGAAATCTAAACATTCAAACCCAGGAGGCTGTCTCACATAGACATCCTCACTAATTTTCCCATTTAGAAAAGCAGATTTCACATCCATCTGCTAAAGATTTATACCTAGGGAACATGCATAAGCCAATAATATTCTGATTGCTTCTAACCTAGCTACAGGGGTAAAAGACTCTTCAAAGTCTATTCCAAATTCCTGATTGTACCCCTGAGCTACAAGTCTGGCTTTATTTTTAATGACATTCCCTTATTCACCAATTTTATTTCTGAACACCCATTTAGTCCCTATGACTGTTTCATGATCAGGAGGTGGAACCAAATGCCACACCTTATTCCTATCAAATTGATTGAGCTCCTCATGCATGGCATTAATCCAATGCACATCTTTGAGAGCACAGTCAATGGACTTGGGTTCTACTTGTGAAACAAAAGTAAAAGCATTCAATTCATTTTGAATTCTTAAGTGGCCTCTAGTCCTAGGAGGGTCAAGCAAATTTCCAATTACATTATCTACAGGATGATCCTTAAGATATCTAATGTTAGCAATTGGATTATCATGAGTTTGATTTACCTCCCCTGAACTGTAGGCTCTTCTTCATTAAGCTCTTCATGTCCTTCCTCATCCTCGGATTTGTCTGCAGGATCTCCTTCCTTCAAAATATCACCATTGTCTTCATTCCTGCATTGACCAATATTAGTCTTCAATAAGGATTCATCAAAAACTATGTATGGAGATTCTTCAACAGTTTTAGAATTCAGATTGTACACTCTATATGCTCGGGTGTTTTCAAAATAACCAAGAAATATTCCTGGTTCACCTTTAGGTTCAAATTTATCAAGGTCTCTTTTATCATTTATATGAATGAAACATTTACATCCAAAAACCTTAAAATGGGCAATAGAAGGTTTCTTACCCTTTAAGATCTCATATGATGTTTGTTGGGTAGAAGGTCTTACCATGGCTCTGTTAATTACATAACAGGCAGTATTTACTGCTTCAGCCCAAAACTTCCTTGGTAGACCACCTTCAACCAAGAGTGTACGACCCATCTCCACTAGGGTTCTGTTCCTTCTCTCCACTACTCCATTCTGCTCAGGTGTCCTTGGTGAGGAGTACTTATGGTTAATTCCATTTGACCTGCAGAATTCATCAAACTGTGAGTTTTCAAACTCACCTCCATGATCAGTCAAGATATTTTAAATTTTCTGATTTATTTTAACATAGAACTCTTGAAATTCTAGAATGCATCACTCTTATGAGATAAAAAATAAACCCAAGTATATCTAGAAAAGTCATCTACCATGACAAACCCATACTTCTTCCCTGATAAGCTGACAGATCTGGTTGGCCCAAAAAGGTCCATGTGTATCAGCTCATAGGGTTTAGAAGACATATTTTCTATTCTAGACTTAAATGACTTTCTAGTTATCTTTGACTGAGTGCATGCATCACAGATTTTATTTTCTTTCTTGAAGGAAAATTCAGGAAGTCCTCTAACCATGCCATTCTTATTCAGTTTATGCAAAACAGTATAACTAGCATGATCTAACCTACGATGCCATAAAAATGCTAAGTCTTCTCTATTAGCAGTAAGGCATAGGTTAGAATGTTGAATATCATCTAAATCTATCATGTATGTATTATTTATTCTTTTTCCAGAAAATTTGACAATTTCAGAATCATGTTCAAAAACCCTGCAGCAATGAGAATCAAATAAAACTTTATATCCTTTATCACACAACTGGCTGATACTAAGTAAATTATAAGCTAACCCTTCAACCAGCATAACATCATCAATGCAGCAGGTAGAACACTTACCTACCTTACCTGATCCAATAATCCTACCCTTTGTGTTGCTTCCAAAGGTGACAAGGCCTCCTAGTTTCTCAGTCAGCATGCAGAACTTGGCCTTATCTCCTGTCATATGCCTGGAGCAGCCACTGTCCAGGTACCACAAGTTGCTCTTCGCTGCCAGGCATACCTGCATACACAATTAGGGAGAGAGGTTTGGAACCCAAGACTGATTGGGCTCCAGAACAGATGAAAAAGAAGCAAAGCAAGAAAGCAGACTTTTTAGAATCCACATTTGTTTAAAAGAACTTTGTTCAGTGGATTTTGCAGTTTTCCTTCTGTTATTCTTTCTCTAATTTTTGTTATTTTTCTTCTTATTAGCACCAACAGAGTTATTCACAAAATTGTTGTTGTTATGCCACTGCTTCGGCCAAGTTGCGTTCATAAGGTTTTGGTCAAAGTGATATTTGGGCTGGCTGAAAGATTGGAAATTCCTAGGTATCCGACTACCATACCCATTATCCCAATTTTTGACATAGGGTCTGTAAAATTGTGTAGGTTGATGAACGTACCCTGTATGCATCCCTTGAGTTCTAGTCCACCCAAACCCATTAGGATAGGTTGACTATGTGGGGTAGTAGGACTGAACTCTAGGTGGATTAAATTTGTTGGGCTGACTCCTGAAAGCATTTTGTCTTCCCTACACCCTTGACCCTGCTGACCTGTTCACAGGTTTTTGTTGGGTCTTTTTCTGTGATGGTGGTGGTGAGGACTTTTTGGCATTGACATGGGGTTTGTTTGTCTGAGCAGGCTGACCCCTAACCTTGGGTTGAGCACTAGAGTTAGGTTTGGAAGTGCCAATTCTACTAGGCTCACCAATTTTCTGTTTGCCCTTCTCCTCTGCAGTGGGCTGTTTCATATTCACATTTGTGTTCATAGCATTATTAGAATTCATGTTAATCAGAGGTCCTCTCTCCTTTTGTGCAACAAAGGAAATAGTTTTCATTCCAAAGCTCTTAGTTGCACTAGAGTTAAATCCTAGGCCCTCTCTCCTGAAATTAACTTTAGACCCCAATAAAGCATTTAAGTTTTCAGATCCTTGGGTCATTTTCTCAATGGTTCTCAACTTATCCTCATTGTCTTTATGAATTTCATCAATAGACTTTTTTAATTCATTATTTACATTGAGGACAGGTTCATATTTTTCAGAAACAATTTTTATCTCACTTTCATATTTTTGAATTTTCAGTTTCCATGCATCAGCTTCATTATCTAACCTCTCATTGTCTTCTTTAGAGGCTTTTAACTCATTTCTTATTTCATCTAATTCAGAACATGTGAGTTTCAAATTTTTATTCTCAGATTCTAGACATGCAATTATATCAGTTTGAGTTTTATCACTTTGCATGGAATTGATCTTTCTTCTTGGATGCCTGTTCTCTTTTTTAATATCATCAGCTATATCAGCTATGTCATGGTAGGCATCTACCCAATCAGCAATAGTGAAATTTTTAAATCTAGTGATTACCTCATCTGAGTCCTCTTCTCTGTCTTCTAAGCTTGTTGCCATAAGGCAAATGGGCTTCTCAGATTTGGCTTCACTGTCTGAGCTGCTACTAAAGGAACCTTCATCTTCATCACTCCAGGTACTCACCATTGCTTTCCCTTTCGTGTTCCATTTCTTTGACTTGTCCTTGTATTTCTAATTATCTGGATAGTCAGCTTTCAGATGGCCCGGTTTCCTGCATTGATAACAAGTGTTAGTTTAAGTTTTCTTAGCAGGGTTATGCTTATACCTTTTATCCCTTCGGCCGCCACTATATTTCTTCTGGCTGTATCGTCCTGCTCCTTTCCTGAGAAATCGCCTGAACTCTCTGGTTATCATGGCCATCTCAGAACGAGTTATATCTTCTTCATTCAGGCTCTCATCTGATGATGAACTGCTGGAGCTGGATTTGCTGGATTTGCTGGAACCAACCTTCAGCACTATCGGCTTCTTCTTCCTCTCAGCTTCTTCCATCTTTGGCATATTAATCTCATATGCCATCAGCGAACCAATTAGTTCATCAGCTCTTGTATTTCGCAAGTCCCTTGACTCCTCCATCACTGTAGCTTTAGTATGCCAGGCATGAGTCAGGGAGCGAAGTATCTTCCTCACCACATCATATTCTGTCTGAGGTTTCCCGAGACCTCTGAGACCATTGGTAATGATAGTCAAATGAGCATACATTTCACTGATGGTCTCGTTTTGCTTCATCTTGAAGGCTTCGTATTCTGACACAAGGAGATTAGCCTTCTGCTCTCTAACTTGAGAGGTCCCTTCATGAATTACTTCCAGTGCATCCCACATCTCCTTAGCTGATTTGCAGGCTGATACGTGGGAGAATTCTATAGGGTGCAGAGAGCACTGAATGGCGTTTATGGCACTCCAATTCAGTGTGCACCTCATGATCTCCTCCTTGGTCCAGACCTCCTCATTAGGGGATAGCTCATAAGGTCCCTTGCTGACTACCTTCCAGATCTCGTAATCTTTAGCCCTCAAAAATACCTGCATACGATTCTTCCAGTATGCGTAGTCAGATCCATCAAAGAATGGGGGCTTTGTAGTTGAGTGTCCTTCATCTATCATCCCTCGAGCATCCATCTCTGCCTTCCTCTCCGGGCGATGAGTCCCTGTAGAAGAGTATGGCTCTGATACCAAGTGTTATGTTAGATGAACGTAATCTATCTCCACGAAGTGTGGATCTAGAGGGGGGTGAATAGATCTAATGCCTAATTAAAACCAGTAAGAGGTTCAATGAGGAATATAGGCAAACATCAGTTAAGCCAAATGAAGAAACACTATGTAAAGGGTCGACACATGCAGCCACACAGTAGAACACAAGTAGTTTCACGAAGGTGCACAATGAAAAACACAAGACCCACAAGCAAACACACAGTAGGCAGCAATTTTAAGGTGGTTCGATCTCAATCCAGAGATCTACGTCCACCCCACACTCCAACTAGAGTGTGGATTCCACTGACTAACAGCTTGAACAGCTGGGCAACACAGCTTGCCTTACAACCGCTGATACACAGCTTCGCTGGGCTTTATAGCTTGCCGACCAGAGGAACAGATCCTCTGCAATAGCTGGGCAATACAACTTAGTCGTCCGAGACCAAGTCTCGCCTGCTGAGGATTACAACTTCACCTGTCCAGTGGAGACCTCCACTGCAATGCTGCCTCACAGCTTGAAGAAACAAGAGTATCGAAATCAAAAACAGAAGCAAATGAAAATAAGAAAACCTGGAAGGGAAATAGCTCTCAATGAGCAAACATATCAGCTCTGGTATCTGAACCAAGAGACTGATTTACAACCTCTCGAACAAGCTCTCTCAATCTCACTCTCTCAACTCATCTCTTCTCTCTTTCTCTTCTTCTCTATTTTTCTTTCTTCTTTCTTTTTCTTCTCCTCTGTGGATCAGTGGCTCTCTGCTACTTTTTGCTCACTGTATAGACTTTGCCCACTTCATTGATCAACCTTCATCTGAAGACGAAGACTTGTATATATACCAGCAGCAGGTGGATAAGGGCGCGTGGCTTCCACATTTCCCGCCCAGTGAATTCACCAGAACCGAGGCAATTCCATCCACATGGCAGCATCCTGTGATGGGCTACTTCCACGTGTCACCATCACAGCACCTCGTCCTCCTTGGATCACGAGCCAAGTCACCAATCTCTGTAAAGAATCCCTGTCAGACAATCGAAATAGACTTATCAGGTTAAGTATAAACCCTGTACAGACTTGTAAGACTAAATGCATTGTATGGACTTCACTGTATGGACTTGTGAACTCGAATGCAATGTACAGACTTCATATAAGAAGGCAACCGCTGTACATACTTGCTGAAGCATCAAATAATGTGCAGACTTTGAAGAACAGCAGCCAGTGTATGGACTTAGGCAGGCTTCAGCTCGTGCAATGTATAGACTTCATGCAATGCAATGCAGATGAATGCATAGACTTCATGCAATGCAATGCAGACCAATGTACAGACTTTGGCGAAGCAAAGGCTGTACAGACTTCAACTAAAAGATGCACGATGTACAGACTTGGAGATCATTCAACAGCCAATGTGTAAACTTCACGATGTATAGACTTTTCAAAGGAAAGGCTGTACAGACCTGAACAAAGCAAGGCAGCGAATGTATAGACTTCCAATGTATAGACTTGCCAACTGAGCGATGTACAGACTTGAACAAGGTAAGGTAGCGAATGTATAGACTTCCAATGTATAGACTTGAACAAGGAAACTCTGTACAGACTTGATCAAGGCAAGACAGTCGAGTGTATAGACTTCCAATGTATAGACTTGCCAAGGGAAACGACGGTAAAGCTATCAGTGTATAGACTTCGAGTGCAACGTCGATAAAGCTACCGATGTACAGACTTGCGAGTGCAACGTAGGTAAAACTTCTAATGTACAGACTTCGAAGTTAAACAGGTGGATGTACAGACTTGGAAGTTCACTGATGGATGTACAGACTTCACCTCGATGTATAGACTTGGAAGTTCAATGAAGGATGTACAGACTTCACCTCGAGCATCTACAGTGCAGTGTATGGACTTGAAGAATGATGCACAGTGCAATGTATAGACTTCATGACTATGCTCATGCAATGTATGGACTTTGGAAAGCTAAGGCCAATGTATAGACTTCAATGATGCGTGCTACAGTCCAATGTATGGACTTATGAAGAACAATGCATGACGCTATACAGACTTCACTGATGCATGCTAAAGTCCAATGTATGGACTTAGCTTCGTGTATGCTACAGTCCAATGTATGTACTTCCAATGTATACACTTCCAGTGAGACGGACGATGTACACACTTTAGCCAATGCAATGCAGTGTATGGACTTCAACTAAGATGGACGATGTACACACTTAGCCAATGCAGTGCAATGTATGGACTTCAACTAAGATGGACGATGTACACACTTAGCCAATGTAGTGCAATGTATGGACTTCAATTAAGACGGACGATGTACACACTTAGCCAATGCAGTGCAATGTATGGACTTCAACTAAGACGGACGATGTACACACTTAGCCTGAACAACTGTATAGACTTTCATGAGACGCTCAATGTACACACTTGAAGTCCAGTGTATAGACATTGCCTTAGACTCTAAATGAGACGGATGTTGTGCAGACTTTAGCCAATGCAATGTATAGACTTTGGGCTCGCCATGCAGTGTATAGACTTAGAGCACAAACGCTACGGTGCAATGTATAGACATGCTGCATTTGTAGACTTGTGTTTGTGTGCAATGTGTAGACTTGTGAAAATGCATAGAACACACAAACAATCTGATAAAACAATTTCATCAAAACATAAACAGTTGCCAATCAGTCAAAACAAGGTGTTGCCAATGAAATAAAGCATATGTCAACATCATCAACACAGAGGAGTCACAACACTTCCTCGAAGGATGTGAACTGACGTCCGTTAGCGGTCCATCATTAGACCGTCTGTGACATTCTAGCGGTTCTATTTTAGACCGTTTGTGGCTTGAATTGTTTTGCAATGCTCTATCCATTATGTTTCATGCCTTATCTTGTGTTTCATGCTTATCATATGATTTATTGGTTGATGGCTAACCTTGTCATTACAAAAATTATGAACACCGTCGCGCTTTTTCGCCACATCTCGTCTAGCAGGTAAGTCAGGTAAGTATCTCGATCCCTAGTCCCGTAATGCATTACTATATGGTATCTATGATATATTATCTCGAGAACCGGCTGGTCATTCATGTGTTCCAAGATTTGATGTTCCCCTTTAACAAAAATAATGATGACCTAGGTGAACATGTTTAATCGTTGGATAGGCTGTTAGGTTGGAAAAGTTGGGGGATGATGGTTCTGTCTTGCACGCCATGGTTGAAGATAGTATCTTGACCCCGATTTATCCGGTCTAGCAATACTATTCTCTAGTATCTTCCTATTTTATTCTTTCTTTGCATTTATTTTGATGATTTCTTTATTTTGGCCCAGCATGCATCATGCGCATCTTTGAGCATTCACGTGCCCTCATCTGTCTAAAGTGTCTCAGTAATGGTGGATAACTGTGTGTCCATGGTCTTGAGTAAGGAGAATTATTCTGCTCTGAGTTGGAAGGTTTCCTTCGATTTGTTTACTCGGTCTGGTTAGCTGAGGATTCCTGTCTGGAGTTTAGTTACTCATCTCTTTACTTTTCCGTTTGCTCCGACCGCCTATCAACTGTGTGTCCAATGAGGAGGTTGGTCGTGTTTTCCTTTCCTTTATTTGTTAGTTCCTCCAGACATGCGTCATTCAGTTTTGCCATTCCTTGTGATTGGTTCGAAGTTTTTCGAAAGATTCCTATCGCTCGTTGGTTGAGGATGGGTGCCGTTTGCCTTAACGCCTACTTTTCAGTCCACTCCGCTTCATTTCCGCTTCACATCCATGTTCCATGTCGCTTTCGCTTTACCTCTGCTCGTTCCCCTGCAAAGAGGACGTTAAGGAGGGGCATCTGTTGACACCCATTTTATGATCGATGAGTTGAGTCATCTCCTTATTTATCTTTATGATGCTCCGAGTTATACGTTGTTTATTGAGCCATCTTGGTCAGCTTTGAGGCTTATTTCATGGGTCATTCTCCTTGATTGGGTCTCGCTCCTTATTCATTTTTCCGTGGGTTGAAGCTTCGTAGGCCTTTCATTTGTTTTGCCATGCCACTGTCTCTGGCGGTCTATAGAATGACCATTTGATGAAGTGTAGCGGTTTATCTTAAGGCTGTTTGTTGACGCAAGCAGAGCCAATGCCTTTCTCTCAGCCTTATCCTTTCTTATCCATTGAGCTCTGATGGTTTATCGTATGGCCGTTAAGGCATTGTGGCGGTTTTACCTTAGACTGTTTTCCAGTTCCAGAGTCCTATTCATGAAGTTTTCACCCGTTGACCTTATCTTCTAGTGAACGACCGAGGTTAGCGATCTATACTTGGACCGTTTGTTCTAAATGGCGGTTTATCGTAAGACCATTTGTGCAGACAGAGAGTCCTACTAGAACTGTCTTTTCTTTATTACGCCGTGGCCGAATTAGAGTTTTGATTTTATGATTTCTCTCTTGATAGTGATCCTTAGAAGCTTCTGTTTATTTCTATGGACTCTTGGGAGTATTATCTTCAAGAGTTTGCTAAGCTCTGCCCTACTTTTTCGCTGGAATCTCTCCAACTCGTCCAGAGAGTTTGAGGGTCTATAAATAGAACCCTTGAGTTCATCGGTTGAAGAGGAGAATTCTGGAGATTATGTCAAGGTGCTGCTACGTTCTGGAGCGAGTGCCCATCAAGGAGAAGTACTGTCTACGTCCATTAGCCTTCAAGTTCAGGGAGTATTAAGTTCCAAGGGTTCAATAGTGTTGTTTTCCTCTTTAGTTTCTTCCCCCTCTTCATAGCATTCACAAGCATCTCCCCTCTTCCTCTTTCACGTTCTATCATCTTTACATCATTTTTAACATCTTCCCATCTTTTCCACGCCCTACAGGGGTTTAAAAACCACCACCCCAGGTATCCACCCTTCTTTTTGCATGCACTTTGGTTTATTTGCATTATAGTTGCTACACTTGTCATTGGGCTAATTTGGGCTATTTTTCTGTGCTTCTACATTTTTTTTTGCAGGTCCATAGGGTTCCTAGCATGAGGCCTAGCTCTTCTGGCCGGCCAGGAGAAGAGGAGATTCAACTCCCAAGTTGCTACTCTGTGTGCTCTGGCGGCTCTACATTGGATCGTTTGTGAGGCTCTGGCGGTTTATCGTAAGGCCATTTTTGGTTCGTTCGCGGCCTGATATTAGACCGTTTGAAAGCGCAGATCTCTGGTTTTCATCTCACGTGGGCGGGTGTTTCATCCTCCTCTTTCCAAGGTATTTACCTTACCTTTGCTATTTTAATTACCTTGGTGGCCATCACACTCCTTTAGTTTGGACAGTAGTCCTCTTTATCTTCCCCATATATCTCTTTCTTGGCTTTAGTTTAGTTGCTCCACACCTACGGTGTGTGTTTGGTTTTATTCTTTTGCTCCACGCCCCGGCGTATGTTTTTCTTTTCTCTTGCTTATTGCTGATGAAGATGACATGCCCATGTGCTTATATTTCCATGCTGATTGCTTGAGTTGATGTTGCATTTGTTCATGAGTCCACATCATTTATATCAACTTGTTCATCATCATATCTTCACCATTGAGGGAACCATTTAGAAAACCAACACCTGTGAGGGTGCTTCAGCTTGTATTGCTGGGGTTATTGGGTCTGTGGGGTTGAAACTGGTGCTGGCCGGCTAACCGCCATAACGACGTAGCCGAACACTAGGACCAGAATTGAAACTGGTGTTAGAATGGGGGCTTGGACTAGTCGGCTGACCATTGGGGTGTGTAGCCGAATGTTGTGACTAGAACTTGAACTGGAGCTGGCCGGCTGACCGCTGATGTGTAGTAGTCGGAGATTGGAACTGGCCGGCTGACTGCTAAGGTGTTGTAGCTGGAGACTAAGACTGGTCGGCTGACCGTTGAGGTGTGTAGCCGAATGTTGGAGCTGGAGACTAGATCTGGCCGGCTGACCGCCAAGGTGTTGTAGCCGGGGACTGGGACTGGTCAGTTGACCATTGAGGTGTGTAGCTGAATGTTGGAGCTGGAGACTAGAGCTGGCTGACTGACTGCTAAGGTGTTGTAGCTGGGGACTGGGACTGGAGCTGGGGACAGGAGTTGGCCAACTGACCGCTAAGCTATTGTAGCCGGAGACTGGGACTGGAGCTGGGGACTGGAGCTAGCCGGCTGACCGCTAAGGTTTTGTAGCCGGAGACTGGGACTGGAGCTGGGGATGATCGACCCTCGAGGGTATAGTGGCCACCATTGTTGAGCAGTGATGCTGAGCTCGCCATCGGCAGGATGTCTCAGTTGACGGCTTTCATCAGTAAGGAGTAGAGAGGAAGGGGATTTTTTTTTCTTTTCTCTTTGCCAGCTCTACCGCCCTTATGGGTTTTCGCTAGAGCTGGCCCCCTTTAGCTTTTTCCGACGTGCCCGTGCGGGTTTTCACGTCAAGGGGTTACCCGATTTTGCCTGTGACATCCTTTTGGGTTTTGACCTCAGCTGGGTCGATGGCAATTTTTGCCCTCAGTAGTCCCGTGGAGGGAGCTAACTGAGGCCGCCGGGGTATCTTTATTTTTAACCCCGTATTTTGACGTCTCTTTTTTTTTGAATCTGGGGATTGTCGTCCATAGCATACTGCTGTCAGGGGACATGACCTAAGACTTGTGTTGTTTGAAGACTTGATATCTATGTGGCCTTAGTTAGGACTTTTACAGGGTACTGCGTCATGGCCCCTAAGGGTCATTATATCTTGGTGGAGTATGATTGGAGTTATAACTGGTGGGCCAGGGAATCCGTAAACATTGAAATGGTGACTGGGACCATGGTAGTGAACCATGATGAACTGGCGACTGGAGCTTCCAGATTGAAGGTATTTAAGGTGTATGATCATAGAATGAAGGGGGTCTGGGAATTGGCTGAGACTGATCTCGTACTCCCGGAATAGTAAGTAATTAAATTACAGCAATGAATATGAATGCCCACTCTACGCAGGGAGGTAAAGGGTGACACAATGGGACCCGAGAGTAGTGGGTTCGGGTTGACGGGCAGCTTCTTCCGTAGCTTCGGTTGCACGCGTACACACGATCATGGGGCCAACGTGCTGGTCAGTGGGGCCGCGTGGGACCGGGGTGGAACCACTATGGTGGGGACGCTCGGGGGGGGGGGGCGCTCCTTGGGAAGGCGGCGTGCTGGTTCGCCGGTCGGAGACCCGGCTTCTCCGATCTTCACTCGTCGGAGTTGCTGCCCACGGATCTGAACTACTGTTTCAGACCCACGCGTCCCGACGAAATCCGCTGCTGCGGTCACTCCCGACATCGGATCGACGCACAAGAGGTACCGATGGAAAGCTAACTCAAAAATCTTTGATCTATGGCTACAGAAAGAAATTTTAATTTCTCGTTGATGGCCTTTGTCGAATATTCAAGCTACTGGTTCACAGGATCAGAAAACTCAGGGCCGAAGTGCTTTTTCATGTGAGTTGGTGTTGACTGTGATGTAGACCTTCGATTCAGCTTTTGTGAGCTTCATGAAAGTGGTAGAGGTCGAAGAGAGGAAATGAGAATATATTTATGAAAGGTTTGGTGGAGATTTGACTGGGAAAACATATTTTATAGGACCGGGTGGTCGGATATGGACAGCAGAGACAGAACAGAACTTGGGATCTGAAGTGAATTTTTAGAAAATATGAATGAAATTATGAATTCACAAGAAAATTTGTGGATGGTGGGGGTGGTGGGCATAACCTCTAATAAATTTGGTGATTCAAAAAAAATGAAGAAGTGAGTCGAAAGGGGGAAAATCAGAGTGGCTATAACACTGGACAGACTGCAGGCAGAACTGGTAGATTGGGAAGCACAAAAATGGAAAAATGGAAAACGATATTGGAATTTTTTTTAATTTTTATGGGATGTGGTGATGACCTCTAGAACTCACCCTAAAAATATTAGTACCAGATAATGTGGGAGTGGGGAGCTAAAATTCTCGGAGTGAACCCTTATCTAGTAAAATTGAACCTGGACAGCACTTCAGAAGGATGCTCGCGGTGGCTCGTTGGCGGCATGAACGGCGGCGGCGGTAGCAGAGATAGAAATCAGAGGTGGAGGGGCTACCTGAAATGCAGAAGGAGGAGGGAGGAAATAGAGGGAGAGAGGAGGGGGCGCACCAAGCTCCAATGCACACAATGCAATATTTTATTCTCATTAATTCACACAAATGGAAACTACATGTTATTTATATGAAATGAAAGAAAACTCTTAATACCCTCAGATCTAGGGTTGGGAGGGATATACAAGGTATAGAACTAATTAGTTCTAATAGACTTATTTTTTCAAAAATTAAAATTGGACCAAAATGGGGGGGGGGGGGCGCCCCCTTGACCAAGGGGACAAGGTAGGTAAGGTAGGTAGCCTCCTTTGAAATTTTAAACCGCTTGTCTCCCCATGTGTCAATTGACTAGTCAATCCATCTAGAAGGCCACCTAGGACTTTGACCAGCCCCACATGGCTTAGGTGGACCAATGGGGAAGGACTGGGGGCCCCCTTGCTGGACCTACTGACATTTTGCGCAAAAACCCACTAAGACTTATAACTGTGTACCCATATAATACAAGGGTATACATACAAATATAAAAGGACATAAATGCAAATAAAATATGAGCGGTCTTGCTTCGATGTCCCCATCATATTTTTAACCCCCCTTTTTTTTGCTTACCTGGGAGCCTGGCGATCGCGGGAACGAAGCTGGGAGGCCGACCTCTACGAGTGCGTAGTGGTGGCGCTGGGCTGCTTCACTGGGAGGAAAGACCGGAAGAGGTGGCTAGACCCACCCCTGAGGGGGGGGGGGTCGGTGTCAGTGGTGACGGATGAGGCGCGCGCCTTAGTCTGGGTGGCACGCGAACTCGTGCTCTGGGGCATGGTATAACTTCATGTGTTTACCGTTGAGAGGTGGAAATGGCTTATTACCCTTATGGTCTACAACTGTGTAGGCCCCACCCTCGTAGACATCATGAATGCTGTATGGACCACGCCAATTAGGTTGCAATTTTTCACTGGAGCGCCACGCCATGACTTCTTTTTCCTTGATCATGACGAGGTCGCCTTGTTTGAAGGCTCGTTGCTTGACGAGCTTATCGTAGGCGTGCGCCATGCAGGCCTGGTATACTTGCAGGTGTTTGTAGGCTTCGAGCCATTTTCCTTCTAGATCGGCGAGCTCCTCTAGCCTTCTCTAGTATTCATCTGCGTCTGGGCCGACAAAGCCAGTTTGAACCGCTACGCGGTAAGAGGCTAACTGGATCTCGATGGGGATGATGACTTCTGCTCCATAGATGAGAGAGAATGGTGAGCATCCCATACGGGTCTTGTAGATTGTTTGGTTGGCCCATAATGTCTTGAACACCTTTTCCCCCCAATCTCGATTCCGATGGCGAACCATTTTAGCCAGGAGCTTGCAGAGGGTTTTATTGAAGGTCTCCACTAGGCCATTAGCTTGAGGGTTGTTTCTCCAATTGATGTGGAATTTGGCCGCTAGTTGATATACAGCCCTATTCTTGAATGGTGTGCCATTGCCTGACACTATGCGGTTGGGAGTACCAAATCGGTAGATAATGTGGTGCCGAACAAATCAGGCTACTATTTCACCGGTGACCTCCCGTAGGGGAAGTAATGCGGGACGAATGAGGGACTCGACCCCAAATGATGCAAACCTTGGACTCTAAGTGACGACGCGATCAGCGACACGTGGACAATAGAGCCACCTCGACTGGACACTAAGAGCTCCTATGGGATATATGCCTTAATTAGAAATGTGAGCTCAATCGTCGTCCCAGGCGAGGGAAACGAGGATCCGCGTGGTTGAGAAACTGACAGAGTCAAGGGTGGTCAAACTCACTTACATGCTCGGATCGAGTCACGGGACGGGTTAACTCTCGCTCTCACAGCGGTGATTAAAATTGATTTAACAAGCTAGGAGTCTAACGCACTCATGCAGTGGCATATAACCATATACTAGGTAAGCAAATGCCAAGTAGGAGAGACTGTTACCTCCACGCTCCGGGCGTAGGGAAGACAACCCCGGCCAAAATCGTACTCCCGGTTAACAATTATCAATAATTATAGAATTAAACCCACTCCACGTAGGGAGGTAATAGGTAACATGTGGGACCCGGGAGGATCGAAATTGGGTTGACGGGCCACATTTTGAACCGCTCCGTCGGTGCCGACACGCTGCAACTTGATGTTGTTTGGACGACGCGGGTTGACGGTTGTGGGGTCCATGACCTGCTCGGATGGCCAATTGAGGCGGGGTTGGTCCCGCTGCGAAGGGAACCCCTGGAGGGACGATTCCTGTCAGGCGGCTGCACTGGTTCACCTCGTGGAAGGCGAGGCGGCCGGACTTGAGAGCCTTGCTGCTTGTTGTCCACGGATCTGGGCTACTGTTTCAGGCTTGCGCGACCCGGCGATAAAAATTGCTGCGACTAGCTCCGATCTCGAAACGTCGCGAAACTGGCGCCGATGTGTAGCTAACTCAGAGAACTTCAACCCTTTGGTGTTACAGGAATTTTGCTGTGGCCGTACTTTTCATGGGGGATTTTTCAACAGGAAAGGTTCCTGTCTCAGATCTGGCCAAGCAGACTGAAATCTGCTTGAGAAAGGGCGTTGACCGTGACTTAAACTTTGGATCTGGGTGATGAGATTTTTATGGAAGCTAGAGGGGGATGTAAGGAACACTTGGATATTTTTTTGGTAATTTTTTGGTGGAGGTTTGATAGGGGAAACGGATTTTCTAACAGAGATGGGTCGGATCTGGACTGTAGGGGGCAACATAGATTTGGGAAAATGCAGTGGTTTTTTGGATGGGAAAGAAAATTTCTAAAATCACAAAAAAAAATTATGGATGATAGATTAAGTAGACAGAACTCCCAGTTCAAATTTCAGCACATTCTGAAATCGAAAAGGGGGTCTCAAGGGCGAAGTGTTAGGTTGCTGGAACACAAGACTGAACAGGGTCAGATCTAGTGGGATGTGGGGATCTAAATGTAAACATGGAAAAACGAAGTGGAAAAAATTTGAAACTTTTTTTGGGACGTGGGATCAACCTTGGGAACTCACCCTCAAAGTTTCAGCCTCATCAGATCTACGAGTTGAGAGCCAAAATTCCAGATTTGGCTTGTTGTCCTGAATTGGACAGAACTCCGGCAACGGCGGTGGCGGTGCGACGGCGGCTCGATGGTGGCGGCGGCGGCGGCGGAGAGCTTCACACACTGATAAGGGAGGCGTCACACCTTAGATTGGCAGCCTTCACAGCTGCAAGAGAAGGGAGAGGAGAGAGAGAGGGGGCGGCCCTTGGCTCTTGGAGCAAAATTGTAATAATTCTTCTATTAATTGTGATGAAAATGGAAAATACAAGCCTTTTATATGAAATGAGATCCCTAGGTAAATGACCTACCTTACCCTCAGATCTGGGGTTGGGGAGGGGTACATTAGGGATACCAAAATCTATTTTTCCCCATGTGGTCAAAGCTAAATAAACAAATTAGCCTAATAAGGCCAAAACAAGGGGCGCCCTCCTCATGGGTCAAATTTGGTAACTTTGGGCCAAAGACCAACCAATTGGCCCATGGACGCTTGTAGCCTATGGGGCCTTCCAAGCTAGGAAACCCATGAGAGAGGGAAAAGCCCAATTGGGATTTAAGTGGCCTTAAGGTCCAATATGAACATAACCCCTTAATGGACTCTAAATGAACTTGACCCAATGGCTTATTAGGAGCCTTACAAAGGAGCCTAAATGAAAAACCCAAACAAACACACATTACAAACACACTAATACAATGCAATAAATACCAAATACACCCCAATAAATACAGGAAAATACCCAGACTCAAGACGGAGACTCCAAACTATCTCCAAGCCAAAGGGATGCCGGTGCAGCTCGAGTGGTGCTTCGCGTTTGGTACCGACGGCTTGCCGAATCATGCTTCTCGATCGCACTAGTGTCCGCACCAATTCTTCTCGGGTGGGAGAAACTTGACCCAGTCGAGTAAGGGTCGGGATCGCTGTGGTAGAGCTCTAGAAGGTCCGGATCTATCCTCAGCAACTCTGCCCTGGTGATCCACGTATCCTCGGTGGCGGGTCGCCCTCTCCATCGCACTAGGTAGCGCGGGTATGATCCACTCCTGGTAATAGTCACCTGCTCATCCAGTATATGATCTATCTACTCACGCTGTCGTGGAAATGAGGCTAGTGGTGGACACTCAGGTGTGGGGTCACTCTCAATAGGGGAGATGGCTCAAAAGGCTCACTGGTGATCACCGCTGGGTCCCTATACGCAACTAGATCCGACACATTGAAAGTAGAGCTTATCCCATATTCCTCGGGCAAGTTCACATGTAGCAACCCTGATAAAATATTAATAATAATAATGATTTTTTATATAAATCAAATAAATAAATAAATAAAATGAAATAAAGATAACGCCTCTGATAAAGGCGCTATTTAAATTAGAAACGCCTCCAGTTAAGGCGTGACTCAAGAAAGGACGCCCTCACCACAAGTCGTCAATTCCAAACGCCAAAAAGGGCAAGGATAAGAAACGCCCTTATTCTGGGCATGTTTTAAAAAAACCAGAAACGCCCTTCTACAAGGCGCTACTTAAGAAACGACCTCAACCAGGTCGTCAATTTAAGAATCGACGCCCTGACCCAGATCGTTAATTCTGTTCGAATTCCGTTCGAGCCCAGAACTTATCCAGGGCAGGTGATAAGCATTAGAAGAGTTCAAACGTGGTAATGACTCAATCTGGGAAGCATTACTTCCAATAAAACTCTAGCCTTAATAGGACACCCACAATCCTATAAAGACTCTCGTTCAACCAAACCCTAACCCATTTGATCGACCCGCTGCTGCACGGTAAGTGAAGAACATATGTTCTTCTTGTTTTCTTTTGACCTCTGTTTCGACTACATGAAGAACTAACAGTTCTTCATCTTCTTCTTACAGGTCGAAGAGAGCACCTACGTTGTGAAGAACGTAGGTAAGGTTCTTCTAAAAACTTTTCCTAACTACGGTTATGTCCCCATCTTCCTCATCTTCCTTCCTTCCTCCTACAGATCGATTGTTGAGTGAAGTTCCTGAAGACAGAAGATCAATATCTTCATCCGTTCCATCATCTCCACATCAACTCTTAAAGGTAGGATTTTCTCAAGTATGTAGCCCAAAGTATATAAGGATCGTAGTGAAATCATATGAGCATGCACCTGCATATAGTTTTCCTAAGTTTTAAACGTTTCTGATGAATTCTTGAAAGAAACGTCCTTACAAAGGGCGTGCTTTTGAAATATATGACCACAAACGAGGGCGCTACTTGTAAAGAAACGACCTTAAACAGGTCGTCAATTTCGGAATCAACGCCCTGTACATAGGCGTTAATTTCATGAAAATCATAAATACCCATATTATAAAGATGATATATATGAAATCTTGATTCTAATATAATGCATGACTCTTCCTGCTAGTTTCCTGTCCTGTCCATGAAATTTGATCTCAGAAAATTGCTTGTTATATAACTTCGTTACTGTTCATGACCCTTGAAGAATTAAAGACCTAAGTTAGGTCGTGACTTGTGAAACTAACGCCCTGAACTAGGGCGTGAGTATGTAAATAATGCCCCTTCACAGGGCGCGTTTCTGTAAATTTGTGAAAATATATATTCTGTAAAAAAATGGAATTAAATAAGTATTGCCCCTTCCCAGGGCGTGTTTTCGATAAATCCTGAAAATTATTTATATTCTGTCAAATATGTAAATAATAAGACGCCTGCTGCTGCAGTCGTCAAATCTTGAAGAAACGACCCTGACCAGGGCGCGTTTTAGATAAATTTCTGAATTTTTGAAAATTCTGCAAAATGGAAATATATGCAAACGCCCTTCTGATAGGCGTTAATTACTTGATACACGACTTTACTTAAGTCGTTATTTTCCGAAAAATGATTTTTATCCTGATTCTGTTAACCGATGGTTTCATATTATACATATACGTATATATCAGCACTATTCTCCACTCCGTGAGTATAGTCCCACTTTTCACGTTGTTTTATCGATCACACTCAACTCTCATTGACATACAAGCTCTCCATTGGACATTCCGTTCCTTTGGACTAGCGAGTTAGTCATAGAGACCTCTGTAAGACTCCTCGTAGCCTTGGATTCCCTCAAGGCCGACTGAGCTGGTTGTACCCTAAAAACCCATTACACAATCTTTGCCATGTCAATCTAAAGAAACATGGTATACCGGCCCTTATGATTATACAAAGAGTATATCATAAGAAATTCTTAATGGGATAATGATATCATGCCATATCATGTCGTTCTTGTAAAAACCTCAATTCTATGATAGGAATGAGGGTATCTTACCTTTGATATACTGTTCATGTGGACCTCAATTCTATATAAAGAATGTCCATACTGATTTGTCATGGTACCCAAGTTAAGGGAACCATATTCTACCTAGATTTTTTATCGATATCGTGATTATACCGTTATTATCGCCATTCTATGTCCTTTGTCATATTTTGGACTCTATTCTATCAAAGTTGCCATACGTGTCTACAAGCTTGATTATTGAAATTCTACGTTGGCTATAAACAAGAGTGGATGTCAAAACACATGATAAATGCATGCGCATATAGGGCCCGATCTGGTCCTGGGAGGAGCACCCGAAAGTACTTGTGCCCATGGGAGTTAAAATGATAAGGTATCTGGCATTATACCGAGTACTTGACTTGCTTGATTGGACATTCCACACACATCTTGTACTTGAATCGTACTTGACTTGACATGAATTGCGTGGCCCGAAAAAGGGTAATTTACTTGCTTGATACATGATAGCCAAAGTTCTTGACATGACTTGTTAAACGTACTTGCTTGAATATCTTGAATAAACTTGTTACCTTGTTGAAAGTTCATGATTAAGTTTATCTTATTTCCTTGATATTACATTCTCTCTATCTTGTCGTTTTATGCGAGCATGCATAGCTTTATTACATTCATGAAAGATGTAATTACTTACACCCCTTGCTAGTACTTGAGATATAATTTCCTACTGAGCGTTCGCTCATTCCGTTTGTCCCTTTTTACTTTTCAGGTAAGTCCGACGACGATGGAAGTCAATCGGATGGGAATGGTCAAGAGTGAAAGTGATAGAGCTGCTCAAGTGTCATCTAGTCTTTTCTATAGTTTCTTGAGTCAAATATGTATTCTTTTCCTTTTTATTAAACAAAGTATTGGATTTGTAATAGTCTATCCATTATGAAATAAAGGATTGGGTTATCTTGTTATTTTGCGCATCTCTGTCTTTGTGTCGAATACACGACCACTCTGATTGACATAATTGATATAAACTCGTCACGCGTCTCCGGGTATCTTCCGCGCTCGGGGCGTGACAGTTTTTGTGGTATCAGAGCCTAAGGTATTCAATTCCTAGGAAAAACCCAAGTCCAAGGATAAGTCGAACGTTTAACCAAGTGAGATTGGTTAGAACCAAGGGGTAAGAGTCAATGAGTCTTTTAATAAGATCACAGTGATATAATACTAATGTAGCTATTATAATTGTAGGATAATGGCTGCCGAACGTGCTCAATGGCGCAACATGCAGCGTACCCTCCAAGGGATGACTTAAGTGCTACAACAGGTAGCACAAGGTGGTACTCCACGAGCTGGAAGCTTACACCAAGCCTTTAAGAACATGAATCCCCCGAAGTTTATGGGATCGACCGATCCGGACGATGCCGAGCATTGGGTTCGGGAAACCGAACGCATATTCCGTGTCATGCAATGCACGGATCAGGACAAAGTTCTATTAGCTACATTCCAGTTAGAGAAAGATGCTAGATGCTGGTGGGAGTCTATTGAAGCAACCATCGATCCTACTCAAGTAACATGGGAAGAATTTGTGGAATACTTCAATGCTAAATATTTCTCGGACCGAGTCCAAGAAAAGAAGGCTGCAGAATTCGCTGCATTAAAGCAACGATCTTTATCATTAGCAGATTATGAAGCTCAGTTCTCCAGGTTGTCTAGATATGCTAAGCATCTTATTAGCACGGAGAAGATGAAAGCCCGTAGATTTCTTAATGGGCTTAGGCCCCACTATATTACTCAATTGGCGCCTATGGACATCCAAGTTTATTCTGAAATAGTGCGCCGAGCTCAATTACTTGAAGATGCCACGGAACTATCTGATAGGATCCGTGGAAAAGACAAGAAGGAGCAAGTCATAGGTTCGGGTTCTTTTAAGCCCAACTTTAAGAAAAGGCCTAGTAATGGAGGTCCTTCCTCTCAAGATCAAAAATTCAAGAAGACCAAGCCCTTCTCTATCGCCACTACACCTTCAAACGTAGTGTGCAAGTATTGTGACAAGGCTGGTCACAAGACAGAAGAATGCTGGAGGAAATTAGGAGCTTGTCTCCGTTGTGGGAGTCGCGAACATCAGATTCCCGATTGTCCATTAATGAATGACCAAGCCGGTGACGGTAAACGCCCGGTGACAAAGAATGCTCATCTTCATGCAATTCAGGAGACCGAACCAGAAGAAGAAGGTGGACTGGTAGAAGGTACATTAACAGTTTGTTCCAAAAGTGCTTATGTCTTATTTGATACGGGTGCATCACATTCCTTTATTTCTAAGAAGTTTGCCGACCCGTTACCGTTAGAACCAGAATGGATAAAAATAGTTCTAACTACTCCTCTTGGAAGCGAAAATGATATTACTCATCACTACCAAAACTATGAGGTAATGGTTCAAGGTAGGAATTTACCTATAGATCTCATATGCCTCGATCTAAAGGAGTATGATGTTATACTAGGAGCGGACTGGTTATCCAAATACCAGGCAACGGTTGATTGCCGCAATAGCCAAATTGCTTTCAAAGATTTTCCAGAGTTAGTCTTTACTCGCCCCAAGAGTCGGAACAAATCCCCTCTTATTTCGGCTCTTCGAGCAAGCAAGCTCGTCAGGAAAGGATGTGTATCCTTCCTTGCCTTTGTCACTGTTAAAGAAGCTAAGGAAACTAAGCTAGAAGACATACAAGTGGTGCAAGAATTTCCGGACGTATTTCTGGAAGATTTGCCGGGATTACCCCCTCAAAGAGAAGTGGCCTTCACCATTGACTTAGTCCCTGGTGCTGGTCCAGTTTCAAAGGCACCCTATAGAATGTCCCCTACGGAACTCAAAGAGTTGAAGGAGCAGTTGATGGAACTAATTCGAAAAGGGTTTATTAGACCAAGTACTTCCCCGTGGGGAGCACCAGTCTTATTTGTGAAGAAGAAGGACGGATTCATGAGATTGTGCATCGACTATCGACAGTTGAATCATCTCACTATCAAGAACAAGTATCCACTGCCGAGAATCGATGAGTTATTTGATCAGATTTCAGGATCCAAATATTTTTCCAAGATTGATCTCAGGTCGGGATATCATCAATTAAGAATCAAGGATGATGACATTCATAAGACTGCATTCAGAAGCAGGTATGGCCATTACGAATTTGTTGTTATGCCTTTTGGACTAACAAATGCCCCTGCTGCCTTTATGCAGTTAATGAATAGCATATTCAGGCCTTATCTAGATCAATTTGTGGTGGTTTTCATTGATGATATATTGATATATTCCAAAACTAAGGAAGAACATGAGGAGCATTTAAGGATCGTATTGCAAGTATTGAGGGAAAATCAATTATATGCAAAGCTCAGCAAATGTGAATTCTGGCTTGAAGAAGTGACTTTCCTCGGACATGTGATATCCAAGGATGGTCTATCTGTTGATCCATCAAAGGTTGAAGCTGTTAGAAACTGGGGAAGACCAACCAATGCTAGCGAGATCAGAAGTTTCTTAGGTCTTGCAGGCTATTATCGGCGATTCATCAAAGATTTCTCTAAGATCGCCGTACCACTTACAAGATTAACTCGTAAGGAGATCCGATATGAATGGAGTGAGGAATGTGAAAGAAGTTTCGAAACTCTCAAGGATCATCTCACTACAGCTCCGGTGTTAGCTCTACCAATAGAAGGAGAGAAATTCGAGGTTTACACTGATGCTTCTGGCATTGGCCTCGGATGTGTCCTAATGCAACAAGAAAAGGTCATAGCATACTCTTCACGTCAACTGAAGAAGCATGAGGAGAATTACCCCGTCCATGACTTAGAACTGGCCGCGGTGGTATTTGCCCTAAAGATATGGAGACACTACTTATATGGAGTGCAGTTTACTATATACTCCGATCACAAAAGTCTCAAATATCTATTTTCACAAAAGGAGCTAAACATGAGACAAAGACGCTGGCTAGAATATCTCAAGGACTTCGACTTCAATATACAATACCATCCCAGAAAGGGTAATTATGTGGCTGATGCCCTTAGTCGAAAGCCGAGAGCAATGATAGCCAATTGTATGATACAAGAATGGAGGTTGCTAGAACAATTCTCCGAGCTCAATATAAGCTTGGAAAAGGAAGCCAAATTTGTCACCTTATCTCATGTAAGCATACAGTCAGATTTATTATCTAAAATACAAGCACTTCAGGATGATGATCCTATATTAGTGGAAATCAAAGGCAGAGTAGAAGGACAATCTGATTTTCAACTAACTTCTGATGGAAGATTATTATTCAAAGGTAGAACTTGTATACCCGACTGTTCGGAATTAAAGAAGAAGATCTTAGATGAAGCACACCGATCAAGGTACAATATTCATCCAGGATCAACCAAAATGTACCAAGATGTAAAGAGGAACTTTTGGTGGCCTAATATGAAAAGAGAAATAGCAGACTATGTATCTCGCTGTCTCACATGCCAACAGGTCAAGGCAGAACACCAAAAGCCTGCTAGAAAACTACATCCTCTAGATATTCCTAAGTGGAAGTGGGAGGACATTGGTATGGATTTCATCATGGGTTTATCCAAATCAAAAGGAGGACATGATGGAATATGGGTTATTATTGATCGATTGACCAAATCGGTGCATTTCTTGCCAATAAAAAGCCGATGGTCAATTGATGTGCTAGCTGCACTATACATCAAGGAAATAGTCAGGTTACATGGAATTCCTGTCTCAATCGTGTCTGACAGAGATCCCCGTTTCACTTCTCATTTTTGGAAGGGATTACAACATTCGTTGGGAACAAGGCTCAACTTTAGTACTGCTTTTCATCCTCAAACGGATGGTCAGACCGAGAGAACTAACCAAGTTGTTGAAGATATGCTTAGAGCATGCATCATTGACTTTGGAGGAAGCTGGCACGATCACTTGCCACTAGTGGAATTTGTATATAATAATAGCCACCAAGCTAGTATCCAAATGGCACCTTTCGAAGCTTTATATGGAAGGAGTTGCCGATCACCCTTATGCTGGAACGAAGTTGGAGAGAAACAACTGTTAGGTCCAGACATGGTAAGGGATACAACTGAGAAGATACAAGTAATCAGAGAAAGATTGCAAGTTGCTCAGACCAGACAAAAGGCTTATGCTGATACAAGGAGAAGAGATCTTGAATTCTAGGTTGGAGATCATGTATTTCTTAAAATATCGCCTGGACGTGGCATACGAAGATTTGGTGTTAAGGGCAAGCTTACGTCAAGATTCATCGGACCATTTGAGATACTCGAAAGAGTTGGCGAGGTTGCTTATCGCATCGCGTTGCCTCCTCAATTGTCCGAGGTACATAATGTATTTCATATATCTATGTTGAAGAAGTATGTGCACGATCCATCGCATATTATTGAACATGGAGATCTGGTGATCCAGAAAGATCTCACATATGAACAAAAGCCTATGAAGATCTTAGACCGTGAATTACGAGCTCTAAGGAATAAGGTTATTCCCATGCTCAAGGTGCAATGGAATAAGAATACTGAACACGAAGCGACATGGGAGACCGAGGAATCTATGAAGAAACGATTTCCCGAGTTGTTCTAAGAGGTATATACTCTACACTCTCCGCGTGTATACATGATATGCAATTGAATTTGGGGACCAAATTCTTTTTAAGTGGGGGAGGGTGTAGCAACCCTGATAAAATATTAATAATAATAATGATTTTTTTATATAAATCAAATAAATAAATAAATAAAATGAAATAAAGATAACGCCTCTGATAAAGGCGCTATTTAAATTAGAAACGCCTCCAGTTAAGGCGTGACTCAAGAAAGGACGCCCTCACCACAAGTCGTCAATTCCAAACGCCAAAAAGGGCAAGGATAAGAAACGCCCTTATTCTGGGCGTGTTTTAAAAAAACCATAAACGCCCTTCTACAAGGCGCTACTTAAGAAACGACCTCAACCAGGTCGTCAATTTAAGAATCGACGCCCTGACCCAGGTCGTTAATTCCGTTCGAATTCCGTTCGAGCCCAGAACTTATCCAGGGCAGGTGATAAGCATTAGAAGAGTTCAAACGTGGTAATGACTCAATCTGGGAAGCATTACTTCCAATAAAACTCTAGCCTTAATAGGACACCCACAATCCTATAAAGACTCTCGTTCAACCAAACCCTAACCCATTTGATCGACCCGCTGCTGCACGGTAAGTGAAGAACATATGTTCTTCTTGTTTTCTTTTGACCTCTGTTTCGACTACATGAAGAACTAACAGTTCTTCATCTTCTTCTTACAGGTCGAAGAGAGCACCTACGTTGTGAAGAACATAGGTAAGGTTCTTCTAAAAACTTTTCCTAACTACGGTTATGTCCCCATCTTCCTCATCTTCCTTCCTTCCTCCTACAGATCGATTGTTGAGTGAAGTTCCTGAAGACAGAAGATCAATATCTTCATCCGTTCCATCATCTCCACATCAACTCTTAAAGGTAGGATTTTCTCAAGTATGTAGCCCAAAGTATATAAGGATCGTAGTGAAATCATATGAGCATGCACCTGCATATAGTTTTCCTAAGTTTTAAACGTTTCTGATGAATTCTTGAAAGAAACGTCCTTACAAAGGGCGTGCTTTTGAAATATACGACCACAAACGAGGGCGCTACTTGTAAAGAAACGACCTTAAACAGGTCGTCAATTTCAGAATCAACGCCCTGTACACAGGCGTTAATTTCATGAAAATCATAAATACCCATATTATAAAGATGATATATATGAAATCTTGATTCTAATATAATGCATGACTCTTCCTGCTAGTTTCCTGTCCTGTCCATGAAATTTGATCTCGGAAAATTGCTTGTTATATAACTTCGTTACTGTTCATGACCCTTGAAGAATTAACGACCTAAGTTAGGTCGTGACTTGTGAAACTAACGCCCTGAACTAGGGCGTGAGTATGTAAATAATGCCCCTTCACAGGGCGCGTTTCTGTAAATTCCTGAAAATATATATTCTGTAAAAAAATGGAATTAAATAAGTAACGCCCCTTCCCAGGGCGTGTTTTCGATAAATCCTGAAAATTATTTATATTCTGTCAAATATGTAAATAATAAGACGCCTGCTGCTGCAGTCGTCAAATCTTGAAGAAACGACCCTGACCAGGGCGCGTTTTAGATAAATTCCTGAATTTTTGAAAATTATGCAAAATGGAAATATATGCAAACGCCCTTCTGATAGGCGTTAATTACTTGATACACGACTTTACTTAAGTCGTTATTTTCCGAAAAATGATTTTTATCCTGATTCTGTTAACCGATGGTTTCATATTATACATATACGTATATATCGGCACTATTCTCCACTCCGTGAGTATAGTCCCACTTTTCACGTTGTTTTATCGATCACACTCAACTCTCATTGACATACAAGCTCTCCATTGGACATTCCGTTCCTTTGGACTAGCGAGTTAGTCATAGAGACCTCCGTAAGACTCCTCGTAGCCTTGGATTCCCTCAAGGCCGACTGAGCTGGTTGTACCCTAAAAACCCATTACACAATCTTTGCCATGTCAATCTAAAGAAACATGGTACACCGGCCCTTATGATTATACAAAGAGTATATCATAAGAAATTCTTAATGGGATGATGATATCATGCCATATCATGTCGTTCTTGTAAAAACCTCAATTCTATGATAGGAATGAGGGTATCTTACCTTTGATATACTGTTCATGTGGACCTCAATTCTATATAAAGAATGTCCATACTGATTTGTCATGGTACCCAAGTTAAGGGAACCATATTCTACCTAGATTTTTTATCGATATCGTGATTATACCGTTATTATCGCCATTCTATGTCCTTTGTCATATTTTGGACTCTATTCTATCAAAGTTGTCATACGTGTCTATAAGCTTGATTATTGAAATTCTACGTTGGCTATAAACAAGAGTGGATGTCAAAACACATGATAAATGCATGCGCATATAGGGCCCGATCTGGTCCTGGGAGGAGCACCCGAAAGTACTTGTGCCCATGGGAGTTAAAATGATAAGGTATCTGGCATTATACCGAGTACTTGACTTGCTTGATTGGACATTCCACACACATCTTGTACTTGAATCGTACTTGACTTGACATGAATTGCGTGGCCCGAAAAAGGGTAATTTACTTGCTTGATACATGATAGCCAAAGTTCTTGACATGACTTGTTAAACGTACTTGCTTGAATATCTTGAATAAACTTGTTACCTTGTTGAAAGTTCATGATTAAGTTCATCTTATTTCCTTGATATTACATTCTCTCTATCTTGTCGTTTTATGCGAGCATGCATAGCTTTATGGCATTCATGAAAGATGTAATTACTTACACCCCTTGCTAGTACTTGAGATATAATTTCCTACTGAGCGTTCGCTCATTCCGTTTGTCCCTTTTTACTTTTCAGGTAAGTCCGACGACGATGGAAGTCAATCGGATGGGAATGGTCAAGAGTGAAAGTGATAGAGCTGCTCAAGTGTCATCTAGTCTTTTCTATAGTTTCTTGAGTCAAATATGTATTCTTTTCCTTTTTATTAAACAGAGTATTGGATTTGTAATAGTCTATCCATTATGAAATAAAGGATTGGGTTATCTTGTTATTTTGCGCATCTCTGTCTTTGTGTCGAATACACGACCACTCTGATTGACATAATTGATATAAACTCGTCACGCGTCTCCGGGTATCTTCCGCGCTCGGGGCGTGACATCACAACATACACATTGGATCCGACGTGTTTCAACACTCGAAATGGACCGGCTCCGCGAGCTTGCAATTTCTTTACGATTCTAGAGGGAAAACGTTCAGGTCTAACCCTAATCATGACATACTCACCCTCTTTGAACTCATGGTGGTGTCGGTGGGCATCGACTAACTCTTTGTACCGTGTATTGCTGGCCTCAATGTGACGACGGATGTCGTCATGTAGACTCCTAACATGCCTAGCAAATGACTCAGCAGACTCCGACACACGTTCATGAATGGGCATGGGAACAAGGTCCACTGGTTTCCTAGGCCTACGACCGGTGACAATCTCAAATGGACTCATACCTGTAGACCTATTGACCGAATCATTATATGCAAACTAACCCAGTGGTAACATGATGATGCGGGAAGAGACACGGACACGACAAGCTCGCGATCGTCCCTTAACGAGTGAAGCGTCGGACGTGCGCGGTTGAGAAACCGGCAAGAGCTAGGGTGGTCGGCTCGCACTTTCGTGCCCGGATCGGGTCACGGGACGGTCACGCTCTCTCTCGTAGCAGCGGTGAATGATAATATAGCGAGCTAATGGACCTAAAGCATGCTCTCTAGCAGCGGCATAAACAAGTATATATGAAAATAAGCAAATGCCGAGTGTAGGGAGCGAGAACGATACCTCCACGCGCTCGGCGTGGGGAAGACGGACCCGGCCGAAAACTCGTACTCCCGGAAACTTAACACACAATAATTACAGCAATGGGAACATGCCCACTCCACGCAGGGAGGTAAAGGGATATACAAATGGGCCCGGGAGGACCGAATTCGGGTTGACGGGCAGCTTCGTGTGTTGATTCGGCTACACGCGTGTTCACGACCGTGGGGCCCACGTGCTGTCCGGAGGGGCCGTGTGGGACCCGGTGGTACCGCTGTAGTGGAGACACTTGGAGAAGTGCTCCCCGGGCTGGCGGCACGCTGGTTCACCGGCCGGAGGCCGGGCGGCACCGTTCGGCACCGATCGGAAAAACCGATCGGAAATCTGCCGGTTCTGTATTTCAGCGCGCGCTCCGGCGAGAACGGACGCTGCGATCAGCACCGGTGTCAGAATGCGACGAGATTAGAGCCGTTGGAAAGCTGCTTCGAAGTACTACAATCTAGTGGCCTTCAGAAAAATTCACCAGATTTGTACTTTGTGTTGGCGAATTTTATATGTTGTTGTTGTATAGTAATCGAAGACTCAGATCTGCAGAGAACTTTCCTGTTGATTGCCTTTGACCGTGAAGTAGATGTCCGAATTTGAAGCTGTGTTCTTCAGAAAGGTTGTAGGAAATCGAACAAGGAAACCAGGACTATTCTGGGATCGGGATTTGGAGGTGGTGGTGATTTGTTCTGATTTTGTAAGTGGAGGGTGGTCGGATCTGGGATCTGACTAAAAACACTGTATCAGAAGAAGAACACGAATTTCTACAAATAGATAGAAGGCTGATAAAAAAGTAAGAAAATTTGTGGAGGTAGGGGGTGATGGACAGAACTCTCAGTAAAATTGGGAGGGTTTGGACAAATCAAAAAGATAGTCGGAGGGGGAGAACTCAGAGGTTCTGTCATTGTAGATAGAAACCTGGGAGATTTGGGATGATAGGTTGGACGAAAATGTAAAAATACTAAACGATGGAATTTTGGCGTGAAAATTTAGGTGGAACTTGGGATGCAAGGGTTAAACACACCATAAAAAATGCAGATCAATACAAGCTCGTGGCTGAGACAGACAATTCGTGGTAGCTGCTGTGGTCGGACGAAGATAGAACTGCAGAGGCAGCTCGATGGCGGCACGAACGGCGGCGGCGGCGGCACAGACGATCACCGGAGGTTGAGAGGAGGGGATAGGATGTTGAAACACTCTAGATCTGGGGTTGGGGAGGGAAGAACAGCATGGGAGGAGAGAGGGGCGCACCAAGCTCCTTACTTACACACAAAAATTCTGGTTTTTCATTAAATTTCACATGAAAATACAAGCTTATATATGGTTTACATCAAATGCAATGTGGACCCTTAGATCTAGGGAAGAGGATTGAAGGGCTGGGATTGCATGCCACAAACACAAAAAAGAAGAATATAATATGCAAGGGGGGGGGGGGCTATTGACTAGGAGGGGAGGTTGAATGGAAGGTTGAATGGTAGGTGGCCTACCTTGGACAAAATGGGCCACTTGTCTACCCATGTGGCATATGACTAGTCCAACCTTCTAGATGTCCACCTAGGATGGTTGACCAGCCCCACAAGATGACATGGACCAATGGGAAAGGGCTGAGGGCCCCCTTGCTGGTCCTACTGATAAATTACATAGAAACCCACACAATCTACGGGAGTGACGCATTGGCCGATAAAGCCGTACAATTGCGCGTATACTTTCCCGTGGATATAAAAATAAACTAAAGGATATAAATGTAATATGAAAAGGTACTGGCTCGGTGTCGATTCCCATCAACTCTCCCCGGGTGGGAGGAACTCGACCCCATCGAGTAGGGGTAGGGATGATCGAATACTCCGGCGGATCCGTCACCGTGCCAAGTAAGGCGGGTACGCTCCACTCCAAATGATCGTCACCTGCTCATTCCATATATACTCGATATGCGCAAACTGCTATGGCCTGAAGGTGGACACTCCGGGTGGGGCACTCTCAAAAGGAAGGGAAGCGGCTCAAAGACTCACTAGGAAACACCGCTGAGTCCCTATAGGTGATTGATCCGGGTATAGATGTAGAATCGACCCCATACTCATCAAGTGAGTCCACTCGCCTGTTACTCATAAGAGACCGACAACGAGCTTACACAAGACGCATGCAGACAAACAATCGACACACAAACCATGCAAATAAACCACACAAAACAAACCACACAAGGAAAACACACCGACTCATATATGACCCTAGACTAAGATGGTGACACAAGCCCACTAGGTGGCGGCATCCTGGGCGGCGGGTGAGCCATCCAACTCTCCCCCCAAGGCATAGTACTCATCGGCTAGTGCGTCATCGGCCTCATAATTGACACACTCAAGCTCGGGAGGTGTGGGCTCTCCAACACCTAAGGCTAGGGTGGCGCGTGCGGGACACTCGCTGGCAAAGTGGCCAAATCCATGACAGTGGAAACACTGCACTCTCGACCGACTACTCTCTCCTATAAAAGGGGCCTTACCCTTATCATCCCGTCGGGTAGGGGGTGTAGGCAGCAAAGGGGGAGATGTAGGTGCCTTGGACAATAGTGGAGGGGGTTTCGGTGCCAGAGGACGGGCTATAAGAGCCGGGGGACGGGCAACAGGTGCCGGTGGTTGGGGTGGGAATAGATTCCGAGGTGGAGGAGGACGAGGCCGTGGAGTGAAGTGCTCCTGACGGGTGGGCTCCTGAGGTCGAGCCATGGGAGGCCGCTGATGTGGGCCTATAGAGTGACGGGGCTCGGTGCTACGGAGAGGGGTGGGGCCCAACCGATGGCTAGACTCGAACTCTCCCTCAAATTGCTCCATCTCGAGAGCAACCTGGTATGCCTCTTCCAACGTCTTGGCATTGCGACGGAAAAGCTCATACTGGTAGTGTGGCCGCAAACCACGTCGAAAGCGGGACACGGGCATGGTACTCTCCTCCGTGACACCACATCGTAGAAAGTACTCATCAAACTCCGCGATGTATTCAGAGACGGACCGGTCTCCCTGGCTAAGACTTTGCCATCTATCGATGAGTCGCTGGCGGTATATGGGAGGAAGGTACTTTTGCCGAAGTTTATTCTTCATCTCGGCCCATGTGTCGATCGGGGGTTCCAATCGCTGAAGTAGCAGGCTCTCCACATTCTTCCAATAGGTTTGTGCCTGCCCCATGAGTTTCATGGTGGCGAATCAGACCCTTCGACGCTCCGACATATCATACCACTCAAAGTAACGGTCCATGCCGAACTCCCAATCTAGGTAGACTTTCGGATCCAAAGACCCGTAAAAAGCGGGAGGGTCCGCTCGCACGGTCTTAAGGACCCGATCATCATCCTCATCTCGTTGTGGCTGAAAACCACGACGGCGTTGACCATATCCCTCATAGGCATTGTTGGAACCATAGTCCTCGAGACCAAGGTCACAGTGCGGTAGTTGGGGAACCCGAGGAAGGGCGGGTGGAGGAGCCTGTGGTGGCTGGTTTTGGGCCGCGGGAGCGGCCTGGGCTTGGGCCATGGGAGCGGGTTGGACTTGGGCCACCGCGGGAGGAGGTGCGGGTGGGCCTTGGGCTGCCCCTGGAGGGTCCCCGTGTGACATCCTATCTAACCGCCCAACGAGCTCTTGGACAGACCTGTCGGAGGTCTCCAAGCGCCCCTCCATGGCTCTAAGGCGACCATCCATATTATTAGAGAAAGTCTGAAAGTTAGCATCGGATTGGTCCAACCTAGTCATAATGGCCATCATCGCCTCTTGTACGGAGTGGAAGTCTCCCGAGGTATCCCGTGGGTTGGCCATAGGTGGTGGTGGGGGTGAGTACTGAGTACCCCGACGAGTGGGCATGCAAACACACTGACTAGAAGATGCCGACTAAAGCAAAACACACTAATGCAAAATGATGCACCTAGACTTAACCAAAATGCGGTACGCGGCGGAGGTAATCGACCCGAAGGTCACTCGTGCAAGTGTGCGGCCTTCCCGATAGGCATAGCCTAACGTTCGGACAACACCTTTTGATATACCGAGTAAAGGGATGCAATGCAAAAAGACACTTTTTTGTTTGTTTGTTTTAAAACAATGATGACCCTAAACATGACTTAGACGTAAATGACTAATGAATGACACTTTTTTTTTTGGACACCCTAGACTCAACCTGGCTCTGATACCAAATTGATGCGGGACGAGACACGGACATGACAAGCTCGCGATCGTCCCTTAACGAGGGAAGCGTCGGACGTGCGCGGTTGAGAAATCGGCAAGAGCTAGGGTGGTCGGCTCAAACTTTCGTGCCCGGATCAGGTCACGGGACAGTCACACTCTCTCTCGTAGCAGCGGTGAATGATAATATAGCGAGCTAACGGACCTAAAGCATGCTCTCTAGCAGCGGCATAAACAAGTATATATGAAAATAAGCAAATGCCGAGTGTAGGGAGCGAGAATGATACCTCCACGCGCTCGGCGTGGGGAAGACGGACCCGGCCGAAAACTCGTACTCCCGGGAAACTTAACACACAATAATTACAGCAATGGGAACATGCCCACTCCACGCAGGGTGGTAAAGGGCTATACAAATGGGCCCGGGAGGACCGAATTCGGGTTGACGGGCAGCTTCGTGTGTTGATTCGGCTACACGCGTGTTCACGACCGTGGGGCCCACGTGCTGTCCGGAGGGGCCGTGTTGGACCCGATGGTACCGCTGTAGTGGAGACACTTGGAGAAGCGCTCCCCGGGCTGGCGGCACGCTGGTTCGCCGGCCGGAGGCCGGGCGGCTCCGTTCGGCACCGATCGAAAAAACCGATCAGAAATCTGCCGGTTCTGTATTTCAGCGCGCGCTCCGGTGAGAACGGACGCTGCGATCAGCACCGGTGTCGGAATGTGACGAGATCAGAGCCGTTGGAAAGCTGCTTTGAAGTACTACAATCTAGTGGCCTTCAAAAAAATTCACCAGATTTGTACTTTATGTTGGCGAATTTTATATGCTAATGTTGTACAGTAACCGAAGACTCAGATCTGCAGAGAACTTTCCTGTTGATTGCCTTTGACCGTGAAGTAGATGTCTGAATTTGAAGATGTGTTCTTCAGAAAGGTTGTAGGCAATCGAACCAGGAAATCAGGACTATTTTTGGATCTAGATTTGGAGGTGGTGGTGATTTGTTCTGATTTTGTAAGTGGAGGGTGGTCGGATCTGGGATCTGACTAAAAACACTGGATCAGAGGAAGAACACGAATTTCTAAAAATAGATATAAAGCTGATAAAACATTAATAAAATTTGTGGAGGTAGGGGGTGATGGACAGAACTCTCAGTAAAAATGGGAGGGTTTGGACAAATCAAAAAGATGGTCGGAGGGGGAGAACTCAGAGGTTCTATCACTGTAGACAGAAACCTGGCAGATCTGGGATGACAGGTTGGACGAAAATGTAAAAATAATAAAATATGGAATTTTGGCGTGAAAATTTAGGTGGGACTTGGGATGCAAGGGTTGAACACACCATAAAAAATTAAGATCAATCCAAGCTCGTGGCTGAGACAGACAATTCGTGGTAGCTGCTGTGGTCGGACGAAGATAGAACTGTAGAGGCGGCTCGATGGCGGCACGAACGGCGGCGGCACAGACGATCACCGGAGGTTGAGAGGAGGGGATAGGAGGTAGAAACACTCTAGATCTGGGGTTGGGGAGGGAAGAACAGCAAGGGAAAAGAGAGGGGCGCACCAAGCTCCTTGCTTACACACAAAAATTCTGATTTTTCATTGAATTTCACATGAAAATACAAGCTTATATATGGTTTACATCAAATGCAATGTGGACCCTTAGATCTAGGGAAGAGGATTGAAGGGCTGGGATTGCATGCCACAAACACAAAAAAGAAGAATATAATATGCAAGGGGGGGGGGGCTATTGACTAGGAGGGGAGGTTGAATGGAAGGTTGAATGGTAGGTGGCCTACCTTGGACAAAATGGGCCACTTGTCTACCCATGTGGCATATGACTAGTCCAACCTTCTAGATGTCCACCTAGGATGGTTGACCAGCCCCACAAGATGACATGGACCAATGGGAAAGGGCTGAGGGCCCCCTTGCTGGTCCTACTGATAAATTACATAGAAACCCACACAATCTATGGGAGTGACGCATTGGCCGATAAAGCCGTACAATTGCGCGTATACTTTCCCGTGGATATAAAAATAAACTAAAGGATATAAATGTAATATGAAAAGGTACTGGCTCGGTGTCGATTCCCATTGCATGAGGTCCCAATCCCCTACACAGTCCCTAACAAGACACCTCAACAGGTCACCAAGACTCCTATTGACCACCTCGGTCTGACCATCTTTCTGGGGATGATATGCAGTGGAGAACTTGAGATAAGTACCTAACATATGTCACAGTGTCTTCCAAAAGTAACTGGTGAACCTAACATCACGATCAGACACTGGTGCAAGGCAGCCCAAACTTACACACCACATGAGAAAGGAATAGACGGGCTACCCTCGAAGCATCTGAAGTCTTAGAGCAGGGAATGAAAAGGGCCATCTTCGAGAATCGATCTACTACCACAGAGACCGAATCATGCTTCCTAGAGGTACATGGTAATCCTAAAACAAAATCCATGCTAACATCATGCCACGGGGCATCAAGTACGGGAAGAGGCGTGTAGAGGCCTGAGCTTTGCTTCTTCATTTTGGCCGTAACACATGTACGTCACTGGGCCACAATGTGAGCAACATCTCTCTTCAAGCTCGGCCAATAGAACCTATGCCAGATAGCCTCGATAGTCTTGTTCCGACCGAAGTGGACGGCTAGACCTCCCGCATGAAGTTCCCAAACTAAGAAGTCGCGAACCAAAGTTCGGGGAACACAAAGTGATGGGGATCAAGCAAGTTGCCAGGCCAAAGCAAATCAAGGAAGCTGCCAGGCCCAGGGATGAACGCGCTACCCTTGGGTAGCGTGACCTGGAGAAGGCGCCAGTCAACCCCAGCACGATCTCAGACAGAGACGCAGCTGGTGACGGTCCAACTTCCCGACGCCGGAACTCCCAAAAGTCTTCGATGTTCATCATTTTCCATGGTTGTAATCAATGTGCTAGCAACATTTTGTCTTCCCCTTCTCCTATATATGTATCCCATTCCGTTGGTCAAAAATAAGCAATGAATCTATGAGAGTTTGATTGAGTGTAGCCATGGCTATCTTCCCCAATCTTTGGAAAACCCCTTCATCCTTCGCTCTCTGGGTGCGAGGCCCAATTCTCTTGCCCTGATCCTCTCTTTCCCCTTCAATGGAGGCTGATCAAAGCCCCGGATGCATTGGCTCTGAGACGGGGTCGAGGGTGAGGCTCCATTCGGATCGTCGTTCTTCTTCCACAAACGTCCGCCTTCCCTCACCACCGCCAAAGATGCTGCTAAGGTCAGGAAGGAGCTCAGATGCACCGTCCCTGTGAAGGGTTAGGGTGAGAGGCCCCAGCCAAGCTTCCTCATGGCCCTAGGATCATCTACATCCACCTTCCTTCCCTCACCGCTCACCCCACATCCACCTTCACCAAAGTTATCCTAGTTAGTATTAGGTTGGTTTGATTTCTATTTTAGCATTCCTCATGTGTTACCCACCGTCCTGTGTGCTTTCCCCTTGTGTTTTAAACCCCCAAAGTTATCTACGAGACGCCGAATCGAAGAGCCGTCATCCCGGGCTGCTGTCTGTGAACGCGCATGGACGATATGGCACGTTCTTCAGAAGGCGCCAAGAAGGTATAGCGTGACCAGGGAAGAAATAAGGTGACCCCGTACTTCTGTCCCGCATCAAATGGTATCAAAGCTTAAGGAACCATGTTGTTCTAACAGACTGGGATCTTGAGCTACGAGGTTCGAGGACGAACCTTCCCAAGTGGAGGGGATTTGATGGGAATCAAGCAAGGTGCCAGGCCGAAGCAAATCGAGGAAGCTGCCAGGCCTAGGAATGAACGCTCTACCCTTGGGTAGCGTGACCTGGAGAAGGCGCCAGTCAACCCCAGCGCGATCTCAGACAGAGACGCAGTGGGTGACGGTCCAACTTCCCGGCGCCAGAACTCCCAAAAGTCTTTGATGTTCATCATTTTCCATGGTTGTAATCAATGTGCTAGCGTTGTTTTATCTTCCCCTTCCCCTATATATGTATCACATTCCGTTTGATCAAAAATAAGCAATGAAGCTATGAGAGTTTGATTGAGTGTAGCCATGGCTATCTCCCCCAATCTTTGGAAAACCCCTTCATCCTTCCCTCTCCCGATGCGAGGTCCAATTTTCTTGCCCTGATCCTCTCTCTTTCCCCTTCAATGGAGGATGATCGAAGCCCCGGATGCATCAGCTCTGAGACAGGGTCGAGTGTGAGGCTCCATTCAGATCGTCGTTCTTCTTCCACCAATGTTCGCCTTCCCTCACCACCGCCAAAGATGCTGCTAAGGTCAGGAAGGAGCTCGACTGCACCGTCCCTGCAAAGGGTTCGGGTGAGAGGCCCCAGCCAAGCTTCCTCACGGCCCTAGCATCATCTACATCCACCTTCCTTCCCTCGCCGCTCACCCCACATCCACCTTCACCAAAGTTACCCTACTTAGTATTAGGTTGGTTTGATTTCTGTGTTAGCATTCCCCATGTGTTACCCACCGTCCTGTGTGCTTTCCCCTTGTGTTTTGAACCCCCAAAGTTATCTATGAGACGCCGAATCGAAGAGCCATCATCCCTGGATGCTGTCTGTGAACGCGCATGGACGATATGGCGCGTTCTTCAGAAGGTGCCAGGAAGGTATAGCACGACCAGGGTAGAAAGAAGGTGACCCCGTACTTCTGTCCCGCATCACCTCCATTTTTCTCCGGCGAACCTCAGTCTGGGGGAGATGCTGCCCAATTTTCGCCAGGAGCATGAACAATGAGAACCAAGAACAAAGATGCACATGAATAAATGAACAAACTAGGCCTCTCCCTGTCAAGAGCTACCTAACTGAGAAAGCCCCTCTTTAAATCAAACACAACTTGGACCTGAACTTTTAAGTCTCAGAAGCCTTTCACAAATAAACCCTTCCAATAAAAACACTCAAACTTTCACGTTATCTTGCCTTAGGGAATGATAAAAAATATTCAAACCTCCCTCCTATTGATTCAATGTATTAACTGAATACATAATTCAACCATTCAGTCGATCTGTGGGTAGAGAAAGAAGAAGCAAAGTCAAAAAGAATGAAACTAAACTCATAATAGCTAACCCGGCGCGGGGCTAATCCGGCTTGGGCTAATCCGGCGCGGTACCCCCCCCGCGCTGGTTTAACTCTACACTCAAAACCACCTTCGAATTATTGGGATGAATAGTGCACCCCCATTACTATTTGAGCCTTAACCCGGCATGCTCCTCTCCCTGGACCTTAACCGACGCCCCCCCCTTGAACTCCCTTAAGCCGGTGCGCCCCCATGGGTGCCTCTATCCGGCCCGGCCCCCCTTGCATGGGCCTTAAACCGGCGCGCCCCACTCTCCCCATGGCATCCTTCTTAAACCGGCGCGCCCCCCCTTCGACACTCTTAACCGGCGCGCCCCCTTGCACTCCCTATTCCGACGCGCCCTCTTGGGCTGCCACTAGCCGGCGCGCCCCTCTTTGCACCCTTAACCGGTGCGCCCATTTGCCTCCTTAAACCGACGTGCCTAAAAGAGAAAGAAACTGATTAACCAAAAAAAATATACTTGAAGTTAATGGAAAACTAATCAAAAATTGCCCCTCCTGTAATCAAAATTTTCTTCCGGGGGCGTTGCCCCCGGATCCCCCCGCAAGGGGCGCTGCCCCCTTGACCCCCGCCACCTGACCGTACAGGTCGATCCGCGTGCGAGGGCGCACGTTGGCGAGTGCGGGTCTCACACTTAACAGTCTGCTTCCCCGGACTGTGTGTGGAGAGAAAAGCAATGATGCCCCACGGCATCGGATGTGGACCTCGGGAACCCCATTATGGCCATAGTCCGATCCCACACCCATATTAACTTGCCGTACCCATGGCAGACATCTGTGCAGATTTATCACCGTCTTTTATGCTACAAACACGGACTTCTGTCCGGAGATGAAATGGTTCATGAGTGACCGACATATATGTAACTATGAACATTTACGCCCCAATGTGGGTTTGTTTAAATGTGATCCGAGACCTTTGCTCTCGCTTTGTTACCATGAATTTCAGGCCATAGGGCCCTTATTCCCGGCAATCAAAGGGTGTTCCCCCGTATGGGGGATGTAAATAACGCCGTGGCCTTTACGGCACGACGGGTTTTGGTCCCGACATGAACCACACAATCGTCTGACTGAGGCAGATCGAGCGCACCAAGGGCTCCTCGGGGCCCGAATAAATTGTCACTTTGTGACTGGCACGCCCTCGCACTAAATAAATGAATTAACCCGATCAATAAATGAAACTGATTCTTTTAGATTTTTTGTGCGTCCATACCTCTACAGTCTTCCTAAGGTTGTGATACCACGGATCCTGAAGAGAGGGAGCATCTAGTCTCTAGATGACGATAGTCTCAGTATTCCGACTGAGAGGAAAAGATAAAGAGGAAGCGAGTGATGCCAGCGCATCTGCGAGAATATTCTAAGATCGGGGTGTATGGATGTAGATTAGCTTACGAAATTGCCTAGCCAAGAGGGTGATCAAATCTTGATCTGGCTTGAGCTTTGGGTCATGAGTGCGGTAAGTGGACAGAACCTGCCGTAGGACGAGCTGAGAGTCTCATATGATGTTCAAATAGTGCGCGCCTAAGAGGTAGGTGTGCTTCAATCTGGCTAGGAGAGACTCATACTCAGTGATGTTGTTGGTAGCAAGAAAATAAAGCTGATAAGCAAAAGGAATCGTCACCTCTTTTGGAGTGAGCAGAACGGCGCCTATCCCTCGGCCTTGAGAGTTGAGTGCACCATCGAAGTGCAGAGACTAAAATGGATGATGGGTAAGGACAGAGAGATGCTCATCAGGGAAATCATCCTGAATAGAGTCTGTGCAGGTGATGGGAAGATGGGTAAGATGCTCAGTGATGGCATATCCTTTGATTGCCTTCTGAACAATGAATGTGATATCGAACTGAGAGAGGAAGCTCTGCCACCGAGCTAACCTACTAGAAAGGATGGGCTTTTCTAAGAGATAACGGATCGGGTCCATTCTAGAGATCAACCTAACTGGGTGGGCTGGAAAATAATGTTTCAATTTTTGAGCTACCCACACTAAGGCGGCACAAGTCTTTTCCATGGCGGTGTATTTGATCTCTATCGGGTTAAATAACCTGGAGAGATAATAAGCTGCCCGCTCTTTGCCTTCATCATCTACTTGTGCTAGAACCGCCCCTAGGGAGTCCTCAATGATAGAAATGTATAAGATTAGGGTTTTCCGAGGGACAGGAGGTTGCAACACCGGGGGATTGGTCAAATATTCCTTTAGGTCCTCATAGGCCTTTTGACAATCTTGATTCCATTCAAATTTGACCCCCGCCTTTAGCAATTCGTAAAACGAGCGGCACCTCTGAGAATGTTGAGATATGAATCTTCTAATGAATTGCAATCTACCAATTAGTCCTTGAAGTTCCGTGATATTCTTAGGCAGAGGCATTTCTATGACGGCCTTTGCTTTGTTAGGATAGATCTAAATCTCCCGTTTGCTAACTATAAAGCCTAGCAACTTCCCTGAAGAGACTCCAAAAACACATTTCTTTAGATTCATTTTTAACTGGTACTCTCTAGCTCTCTGGAACACCTTAACCAGAATGGAGGGGTGTTCTTCTTTAGTTCTTGACTTCACCAAGATATCATCCACGTAAGCTTCCATATAGACATGCATCGTGTCATGGAATATGCCATCATCGCCCTTTGATAAGTGGCGCCCATGTTCTTCAATCCGAACGGCATAACCACATAGCAATATGTATCCCAGGGCGAGGTGAAGAAGATTTTATCTTGATCTTCGGGAGTGAGACGGATTTGGTTGTATCCTGAATAACCATCCATGAATGATAATACTTCGTACCCAGTGGTGTTATCCAAAAATACATCTATGTGAGGTAGCGGGAAATCATCCTTGGGACATGCTTTATTAAGATCCCTGAAATCAATGCAAATACGCACCTTTCCGTCCTTCTTGATAACAGGGACTATGTTCGCCACCCACTGATGATATAAGTCCACTCTAATAAACTTGGCCTTGTACAACTTATCGACATCTTCCTTAATCCTCAAGGCCATGTGGGGGTGAAATCTTCTTGATCTTTATTTCACGGGCGTTGCCCCTCGTTTAAGCACGAGTCGGTGTTCCACTAAAGTGGGGTCAAGACCCGACATGTCCTCATAAGACCAGGCGAAAGAATCGCTATACTCCCTTAGAACCTTGATTAAATCTTCTTCTACCACTGGAGGGAGATTAGCGACAATAATAACGGGCCTGGGGTCTTCTTCGATTCCCAGATTTATTTCCTTCGTAGGTTCATCCACTGCCGACGATGGCTCATCGAATCTCTTTAATCCTTGCGCATACAGATCGGCGGTGTCATCTACGTTGTTGTCCTCACCGTCGACCGGGTCTTTTCCATCCATGATTTCATAAACACCTAGTCCATCGTCGCTCCACACCCCTTCTTGCTCCTCATCTTCTTCTACCACAATTGCCATAGCGATAAACTTCAGGCACTTCAGAAGAGCATGACATCGCTGAGCTAGATCCTGCAAGAACCTATCAGGAATGGATTTGGAATGACGCGTAAGCGGGCGCGGCTCAAGTGAGAAAGGATTGGATGACCTAGAACAAGGCCCTACTTCTCTAGACCTAACAGACTCTACTTCCCTAGACTCGACAGACCCTACGTCTAACCTAGGAGCAAGGAAACCTAATGGGAAGGAGGCAGCAGGGGCCTCATGCCCCTGGGAAGAGGATGGAGAAAAGATAGCGTAATCTTCCACCGAAATCTCCGTTTCAAATTTGATGTTTTTTTTTGGAGAGAGTCAGTGGATATCATGTAGCAAGATGGAAGAGAAGAAGGTGGAGGAGGAAGCCTGAGAGGGTACTTGGAGGGACAGAAGATGTCGAGAAAGGGATCAGAGGAGGTGAAGAAGGGAGTAGATAGATTAACCGGGGGACAGCAATCGCAGGCTGGCATGATGATGAGATATTCCGTGGAGATTTCAAACAAGAATGGATCGATCATTATAGGAGGCGAGGGTGGTATGGATGCCAGATTTTGGAACAATGAAAACATGCGGGAAGGAGACCAAGTGGATATAACAGGTGAGCTCCCCCTTTCCCGTGGACGGTAAGCTGGTTTCTTCAGCTCATAACATATAAGCCGTACCTCCTGACTTTTTTCTTCATAAAATAGCCTTTCAAAAGCCTGGCTATAATCAACCATGTCATCAACTGGCCCCTTTGGAAGCAATGGTAGGCTGGCAAATACCTGAGCTGCATCTTCTTTAGGCTGACTTGGCTGTGCTTTCAATGTGCCAGGCTGAAGAGGGCCTTTGATAAAATGTTGGTGGTAGTCCCATGTGAGGGGCCCTGAATCGCCCAGAACTGAGAGTACGTACTCTCGATAGCCGAGGCCCCTTCTATTCATCTTTCTTCCTTTAGGGACCGGCTTGGTCCGCCCTTGCAGTTGTGCACCGAGGCCTCTCCCCGGCTGATAGCCTAGCTTCAATATGATGTCCCAGCCCTTGGAATCTCAAATATGGGGCTTCACTTTAATATTTACTACTGCAGAGACAGGCTTGCGTGGTGTGTAAGCCCAGGGGAAATCCAAATCTAACATTGAAAGAACCGGCCGGTTGCTGGGCCATAGTGTTGGCAGAATTTTCTCTGAAACGGCCTTCACAGACTGGACCGTAGACATGCTCTTCACCTTAACCACCCTCCCTTGGAAAGGGAATTTGAGACATTGGTGTGCAGTGGATGCTACCGCGTTGAGTTTGTCGATCCACGGATGACCCAAGATAGCCTTGAACATAGGGTCGATGTCCAGCACATAGAATTCTATCGGCATAGTTGTTGATTTTATTTTGCTTATCTATCTTCTTTTTCTTGGGGGGGGGGGGGGTTATAGTGATGATATGTAGCAAGATGACAAGCAAATAATCAAAGATCTGCACTCAACCTATGAACATGTGATCATGAACCTAGGCAACCAAAGCAAGCTGTAGCATGGGCATGCTATCTTAATCAAACTAAGCTAAAGAATAAAGGAAAAACACACGCCGGGGCATGGAGCAAAGAGTAAATAGAAACACACCGCAAGGGGTGAAACAAGTAAGGAAATAAAAGATATGCAATGAAGGAGAAAGCTAATGCCCAATACCAAGGAAAGTCGTGATCACCACCAAAGTAAAAACAAGCCAAAGACCTGAATATACCTTAGAAATAGGTGGATGAAGCACCCGCCCACGGCAGAGGAAACCAAAGAGAACCTGCAGGTCAGCTAGAAGTAACGGCTAGAACCCCGTGCGTCACTTGAAAGCGACGGTCGCTCGATAGACCGTTGGAAGACTCTGACGCGCCTGCACAAGACCGTCGTAATACCTGCAGTAGCAAAGTGTGGATCCTTTTAACTCCAACCCTTCCAGCCGGCTAGAAGACTTGGGCCTCGTACTGGTGAACCTGTAAACCTGCCTAAGAAGTGGAAGACAAGAACAAAACAACCCAAATTAGCCCTTTAGACAATATAGCATCAATTCTTCAATAAACAAAATATCATCAAAAGGAGAGGGCAATACCAGGGAGTTTTGGTTTTTTAACCCCTCTGGGCATTTTAAAAGATTAGGAGGATGTTTAGATGATGAAAACCAGTGAAAAATGTGGAGAAAGGAGAGAAATAATGCTTATGATGAAAGGGAGATTGAAGGGAAACTCAATATGCAATTATGAACTTTTGAACCAAAGGAACAAATACTCCCTTCACCAGGCAGCAAACGAACGTGAGAAGCACTTCTCCTTGATCAGACGTGGCTCTAGAATGCGGCAGCACTTCGACGCAAACTCCAGATCTTCCCCCTTTTTGCCATGAAGTTAAGGGTTCTATTTATAGACCCTCAAACTCTCAGGTCGAGCAGAGGATAATCCGGCAAGAGAAAGGGATAACTCTTAGCAAATCCTTGAAGATAATATCACCAAGAGTCCAAAGAATCAAACAGAAGGTCCTAAGGATCAGATTTGGAAGAGATATCGTCAATCCAAGTTCTTATCTCGACCACGGAGTAGCAGAGAAAAGGCCTGAACTGCCAGGACTCTCTGAAGGAAGTAACGGCTACTCGACAGACCGCCACTTGGAAATAACGCACCAAGGATCATCCGTTACTTTCAACCTTATCCCAAAGAGATAAGATCAACAGGAAGAAGATCAAAGCAATAGGACTCTGTGAAGAAAGCAACGGCCAAGGCATGGGGCGTAACAATGAAACAACGGCTGCACGACAGACCGTTATTATCAACGTGTAAGCCAAAAGATAAAGATTGAAACAAGACCTTAAGCCTTAGGACTCTTCAAAGAGTAACGGCCCAGGACCCATCCGTTATAAAGAAACAACGCTCCTGGAGCAGACCGTTATTATCAAATGGAGTTTAGAAGAAATGAAAGTTTTTGCTAAGCGTTAGTCAAATGAAATGCCACAAAAAGCCATATCCAATCAAGGAGTCAAGACCCAAGAAATAGGCTCCAAATCAATCAAGGGGCTCAATGAAGAATGAATAACTCGGAGCATCATGTAGAATGAACAAGGAGATGACCCGACTTATTGGTCATAAAATGGGTGTCAACAGATGCCCCTCCTTAACGTCCTCTTTGCAGGGGAGCGAGCGGAGGTGAAGCGAAAATGAAATGGAACAGGGAGATGAAGCGGAAGTGAAGTGGAGTGGATCAAAAAGAGGGCGTTAAGGTAAACGACACCCGTTCTTTACCAACAAGCGACAGGAATTTTCTAGAAAACTTTGAACTGATCACAAGGAAATAGCCAACCAAAGGATGCATGTCTGGAGGAACTAACAACTAAGGAAAGGAAACACGGCTAGCCACCGGAGGCAACGGAAAGGAAAGAGAACTGACTAAACTCCAGACAGGAATCTTCAGCCAACCAAATCAAGCGACGAGATCAAAGGAAACCTTCTAATTCAGAGCAGAATAATTCTCCTCATTCGAGATCAAGAACACAGCTAGTCACCATCACTGAGATACCTTGAACAGATGAAGCTTCATGAATGCTCAAAGAATGCGCATGATGCATGCTGGGCTAAAGGAAAAGAAATCATCAAAACGAATGCAAAAGAAAGATAAAATAGCAAGATACTCGAGAATAATATTGCTAGATCGGAGAAATTAGGGTCAGGACACCATCTGCAACCACGGCGTGCAAGATAGAACCATCGTCCCCAAACTTTTCCAACCTAACGGCTTATCCAATGATTAAACATGTGAACTCAGATCATCATCATTTTTGTTTAAGGGGAACATCAGATCCCAGAACACGTGAATGACCAGCCGGTTCTCGAGATAATATGTCATAGATAACATATAGTAATGCATTTAAGGGATAAGGAAATGAAATACAATACCTGACTTACCTGCCTGACGGACAGCCAAGTGTGACTTCGTTCATAAATTCCTTCATGAAAGATAGGTTAGCCAAAAATAAATGTGATCATGAATCAAGGCATAACCATTTGTACGTGCGAGAGACATCATCAATGAACATCTTGACAGAACATGGAACCATTTTGACATCAATTAGACCATTTAATTCATCAAGAAACTTGCAAGTTTGTAATGGTCTCATGTACGTGCGTCACATCAAGTAACGGACCACCCCTAGTCCGTCATAAACCAGGTGGTTCACATTCTTCAATAAAACATGGCCAACACATGTAACGGTCAAATCCAGATGCGTCAGAATGATGTAACGGTCGGTCGATAGACCGCCACATTTCCTGAGCGTTCAAAAAAATAAAACCGAACGGTCACGGCCTTCATTCAATCACCAAGCAATCAAACGCCCCAAAAAACTCCGGCGATTCCAACCCCCACCACCACCATGGCCGGCGACGAGCCATCCCAGCCGCCTCCACAGAAGAGGGAGAGAGGAAAGAGGAAGGCAATACGGCGGTTCCACCGCCGGCTCGAACGAGAAGCAATCCCGCCGGTGGAAGAAGAACAAACGGCGAGAAGAGATCCAAGGGAAGAAGATGAAGCTCCCACGGCCGTGGAGAACCAAGGAGAAGCCCCATTGGGTGAAGAAGAGCCCAAAGAATCAGCCAAGAAGAGGAGAAGGGGCATGGACCATGAGGTAGGTCCTCCCGCCCTAACTTCAATTTTTAATTTTTTTTGAATTTTTATGTGAATGCATGTGGGTTTTGAGGATAAAAAATGGGTCCAAGAACCCATTAGAATTGATTATAGGCCATTTGGCCAAAGTGGGAGACCACAGGAATGCAAAAAAAAAAAAATGCCAAAATGCAGACAATGTGACGGTCCTGCCAGCGACCGTCATACGCCTGACGCGCCACCTTGCGTGCGTCAGAGCCAAGCAACGCCCTACCCCAGGGCCGTTACATCTACCAGAGATCTAAACTATTTTTTAGGGTTTTTCAATTTTAGATTTTTGTTTGATTTTCATTTTAAAATGCTTATGCAATGTTTTTATGATGCAATCAACTAACTTATGATCTAAATGACATGCAGGGAAAGAGAAGAACAAGGATCTCCTGGCTGCAGATCCGGGCAGTGTACCAGGCATTGCCCAATTTCCAGAGAGAACGGCTAGCCAGTATGGGATTCGCCAAGGTGCTCAGCATCGAGGTGATCCGAATGGACACACCATTGTTGTACGCATTGCACGAGAGGTGGGACCCGATTAGCAGGGCGTTCATCTTCCCGTGGGGCCATATGATCCCCACACTAGAAGATATAGCGAGGATTACCGGGTTGAGAGTCCACAGAGCCGCAGTGACAGGATGGACGTACGGTGATTACTGGGAGATGGCGCAGCAACTGCTCGGGTTGGATTTGATCAGGCCGGGACAGTCCTCATCTCAGCTCTCGAGATCAGTACTGCAGGAGAGCTTGGGGCTGAGAGGAGCGGCGATCGCCGTGGGAGAGCTACCTGGGGAGCATCTGGGCAGAGTGATAGACTAGGTGCGCCCTCGCGTGGTGGCGGAGGCGGGACCAGAGGGAGACAGAGTGCTTAGACGCTTCCTGACGCTGCTATTCGTGAAGCTCCTCTTCGCGACTCGAGCGGACGTCATCAGTTGCAGACTGCTTTCGATGATAGAAAATTTGCACAGAGTCGGGAGATACGCCTGGGGAGCGGCGGTGCTAGCGTTCCTGTTCGAGTCCCTCAACACGACGGACCGGCAGACGATGCTGGGCGGCTTCTCGCCTTTTCTACAGGTAAATGCAATTTAAATGCTTTCTATATTATGCAAAAGAATGCTATGCAAATGATTATGCAATTTGACTGACTTGATTTCTAAAATGCAGATCTGGAGCTACATGTATCTCCCGGGCATCGGGAGAGGTACACTACTCCACCCCGGCCACATCCCGATTGCGAGGCGATGGACAATAGTGAGGGACACAGGGTCAATCATTAGATTGACCCGGACGATCCAGGACGACCTGGACTCCTACCCACACACGTCGGTAAGTCCAGAACTTGAAATGATTTCTACATGCTTTTTAAATGCTTCTAAATGCTTTTGAATACTTCTAAATGCTCTTGAATGCTTCTAAATGCTCCTGAATGCTTCTAAATGCTCTTGAATGCTGACGAATGGACTTAATGTTTCTAGGTGAGATGGACCCCGTACCGTGGCGAGGGTTACACGGGACAGCCGTGGGTGGAGGCGGCCTTATCATATCGGGGATGAGATATCTGGCTGCACTGCATCCATATCATCGAGCCTCTGCACTACAGGCTGATCCTGCGGACTCGGGGACTACACCAGCCTGAGGTGACCTTTCCACGCCACAGTGATGACCACCCAGGCAAGTCGGCAAGGGGCATTAGTGGCAACGTGGATTGGTGCGCTCGGAAGGTGAAGTACGTCCATGACTGGAACAGGCGGGGCCGAGCGGTGAAGGAGCGAGATGAGAGCGACGAGGCATATCTGAAGGCCTTCGCTCGACTCTACGGCGACCGAGTGTACCAAGGTACCCGACGACCGGTATGCAAATTCTAAACTCAAAAACTCTTTCTATATGCAAAAATGCAACGAGCTAGATGTACTGACTTACATGCTTTCTAAATGCAGCTAGACCCTGAGGGACGGATAGCCGAGCTGGAGGGACTACTCCACTCCACCATCCAGCAGCGGGATGAGTACCGGACCGCCCTGGAGCTTCTGGTAAGATCCTAAAACTTAGACTTAAATGATTATGATTATGCAATGCAAAATGATGCTAATGCTGACTAACCACGACACCTAACCGTGATTTCTAAATGCAGCGGGCCGAGGGAGCCCAACGAGCGGGACCGGATGCCCCATCGTCTTCCTCGCAGCCTGCGAGAGGCAGGGCTGAGCAGGAGGCCGAGTTTCCTCGGGCGGTTGCCTGGGCCGAGGAGGCGGAGGCCACCCTCGCGGAGCGGGTAAGATGCTAAAAAATGCTTATGCTTTATGATTATTCCAATTAAATGCTTTATGATTATCTATGTGAAATGCAACCTACAGGCGAGAGAACTAGCCGCAGCAACAACCGAGACACAGCGACTCCGGGAGGAGCTGACTCGGTCACAGGCCGAGATCGAGCGACTCCGAGTTGGGACGGTAGATTTAGACCGCTACCGGACCGAGGCACGCGAGGCTCGGCGCCAGGCTTACGATATGAAGATCGCGCTGCGGACCCTCGAGAGGACTGTTCGGATCATAGGCCGAGGACCTGAGCGGAGGGTTTCGCAGAGCGGAGCACAAAGGAGCGTCGCTCGGAGTGGGACGGTGGCTGTTTTCCTTGTGAGTTCCTCCGGCCAGCGGAGGAATGAGAGGGTGGAGAGAGGACAGCAGGAGGAGAGTGCCTCCATAGCACCGCCAGCAAGGAAGCCGGAGGGTGGAGATGAGGAGGGCGGCCCGGCGAACGAGCCGGCCGAATGATGCATTTCTACTTTTTTTATTTTTATACATGACTATATATATAGAAACATGAAATTCTTTTTTGGTATTTTTGTTTTGTTTCATGAGTGTGAATGAATAAATGTGCAGGAATGAATGAGTGAACGAATGGTTTGGCAGGTTTGAATGTGAATGCAGAAATGAATGATCGATTCAGATGATTTGAGTGCGAGAGATGTGTGTGAATGTACGAATGCATGTATGCGGAAAAAAAGAGTACGTATGAGAATGTGTGGATGCTGAATGAGTTGTAGAATGTGTGAAAGACCGCCAGGTCTAACACAAGGGCAGGAAGAAATTGCCTGAATTCAGCAGTAGAGAAAGTAACGGTCCAGGGTCAGACTGTCATAATCAAATAACGCACTGGCTGAGGGGCGTTATACACAACAGAGGTCAAACTTGTATTCTGAGTTGCAGGAAAAGCGACGGCCCACCTTTGGTGCGTCAGAGGGAAATAACGGCCAATGCTAGACCGTTGATCATGGCAGAATGATGGGTTGTCAGGGCAACTAGCAGGAAATGCGACGGCCCGCGGGAGACGCGTCGGGGTGAAATAACGGCCATATCCAAGACCGTCGGGAAAATGTTGAACCCAAAAGCCAACATCTGAACGATCGAGAGTGTAACGGATCATGGTCCACGCGTTACAAGATAACGACGGCCAAAGACTAGACCGTTAAGCTTCACAGAACAGGGTCGGGCCAAATCGAACCCACAGGAAATGCGACGGCCTAAGGATGGCGCGTTAGAGACAAATGACGGCCCCACGATAGACCGTTAGAGACTGAGTTGTGTTCCGAGACGGATTGAGCCGTGAGACCCTAAACTCGAGATTTATCCACTTAATCTCCCACTAGAACCTATCTAGATTGAAGATAAAGCCTTCCAACTCAAGTCTTATCCTTCCTAAGCCAAAATCAAGCCTTTAAAACTTGGAAACTCAACCAAAAATAGTAGCTTTGCTAAAAACCTCTGCTCTAGGGCTGAAGAACCTCTCCTAAGGGCAAAAATCAAGATGAAGAGAAGCTTCGAGGTGATGGCTATGGGGGAGAAGGTCTACACCGGACCTAAAGCTGCCAGAAAAGAACATGGAGAGCTCCAAGGGTTGACGTCAATTCCAAAGCACTTAAGCTCCAATGTTCAAAGGGTGGTAAGTTCCCCACAACATATCCAAGTTTAGAAAATTCTGCACTTTAATTCTCTTTTATGACTTCTTCTTCTCCTTCTTTCTTCAAGCCTCTTCCTGGTCCAAGATGCTACTCTAATCTGAAGTGGGTGGCTCCCATGGTAAAAGCACTCCCTATAGAAGTCACATCCATCCTTAAAGCTTGGCACCTTCAACCTCTCTTGGTTTTAGGCAAAAAATTCTAGAAATTATCCTTAGATTGGCCAAGTATTTCAGCTCTTGTAGAACTATGGCATCCACAAACTCATACTTTCATCTTCCCTTCCTTCGAAGCAACAGTCCTATTAGAAGAGGTAGAGACCTACCTAGCCCTTCCTAAGACTAAGGCGGGGGATGAAGACCGTGTTTGCTATACAATAGAGCCTATTGACCCGTCCTTGATCTTGAGTGATTTCATCCATAATCCAAAGGACGTGAGGACCATGATCAGCCCACACCACATTCATTTGATACCCTTGGCACAGTGGATAGTGTCTCATTGTAAAAACAAGTGGGAGAGACACGAAGCAATAGCCAAGGCGGTGGCGGTTTGCCTATGCGGAGTCTTTCTTTTCACTATGACCGACCACCTTCTAGACACCCAAAATCTCAGCATTATTAGTGGGTTGTGGCGGGGAATGTCCATCTCTCAAGCGATCCTTTCATACCTTTATGAAGGACTCAGCTCGGCTTGCGTAGGAGGACTTCTGTTCGGCTCCATGATACTCCTTGAGTGCTGGATGGGAGTAAGAGTCAAATTCCAATACAAGGAGGACCTAACTTCAACTAGCCGAATCTTTGGGAGCCACCCTCTCTTCTTCATTGGAGGGGCATTTGGATACTCTCCACAGGTTGAATGTAAGACGGCGGATAAGAAAACGCGGGATGAATGGTGCCCCTTCTTCAACACTTTGCCAATAGATAAGTTCATCATGTGACCAAGAATCCTTCGAAGCACTCTTCTTAAAATACCGCGGCGTCAAGGCCTGGACCTCCAGCTAGTGGGGAACACCACCATGGCGATCTACAACCCGCATCGGTGCCATCTTCAGATCGGACTTCCAAGAACCCAAGCTCCTGCACTATCACACTACCCTTCCCTTCTACCTAGGAAGATGGGGACCGAGGAGGATGAAAGAGCGATCCGGAACGCGCTGACCATGTGGGAGATCAGCAAGGTGCGCCCGTGGCAAGCAGAAGTAGAAGAGAACGACGAAGCACGCCGTGATTACGTGAAAGAGCTGAGAAGAATCCGCCCTCTTGCTGATAAAAACTGAATGTACCTTGATTTCCTTTTGTTCATGAGAGATATTGTTTGTAGTTGACAATCCGAGTTTGGAAATTTTATGAATTCATGTTTCATTAAGCTTGCTTGAATGAGATGAGATTGCCTTAGTTGAATGAGCATGAGCTTTGTGGTTCGATTGGCTAGAATGATGTGAAGAGGCAGAGCCTCTGGCGTATGTAACAGATGTGCACTGGGCCGCTACAAAGAAACGACGGCCTGACAATGGGCCGTCAGAGTGGAAGCCTTATCAATCCTGCTCTCTGAAGCATGTAACGGATGGGCAATGGGCCGTTATATAGAAGTAACGGTTATTGACCAGGCCGTCAGAGTGATAACAGTTGACAGAACAAAAGCCCATGCCTGAAGAGAATTAACGGTCAGGGAGGGGACCGTTAGATACCTGTGACGGTCGAACACTGATGCGTTACAGACTGCATAGTTGTAATCCTGACCTTGACCCTGCTGTCTGCACATGCTAAAACATGAAACAAGTTAGATCTGTTCTTAGACTCAACCCCTTGCCTTGAAGTAAGGTAGATAATGACCGTTTCTTGATATTTGGTCAAGGGGTGGAACCTTATTAAATAGGCGGAAAAACATAATAAAAATGCAATGCATGTTATGCACATGATGGTGTTTTTTCGGGGGTTTTGGAGAATATCTGATTTTTGTGAGACTTTGAAAATATTTGATTTGTTTGGATTTTGAAAATATTTGATGTTTTTGGATTTTTGAAATATTTGATGTTTTTGGATTTTGCAAAACCAGTGTTTGATTTTGTTTGGATTTTGGAAATGTTCAATTAGTTTGAATTTTGAAAATATTCGATTTGTTTGGATTTTGAAAATATTTAATTTTTTTGGATTTTGGAAAACCAGTGCTTCCCCAGCAATGTGAGCCCTTCCTTGTTAATATCGAGAACCCCGAGGTTGGCGTGCAATGAGGTGACAACCCTTGGACAAGGTCCAATTGTCATGACGGTGTTTCTGCCAGGGCCATACCCAGGGTATTAATCTTGGTCCTAAAAGAAAAACAGAATACGGGGGGGTAAGCTTTAGGCCAGATATAGATGTTTTTAAGACTTGATTTCCTTTCCGTACAACCCATTAGAGACTTGGTCTGTTGTGCCGGGGCTTTGTGTCCGTCATCGAACCTTAATCCACCCTAGGCATGCATGCGACCGGGCTCATAACGTCCCGCGGGGAACTGTACTGCCACTCTTGTCATGCCTAGCTTTTCTTGCTTTGCCTTTCTGGAGTTTTGGAATTCATAATTCATACTATATCGACTTTGAGGTGATGCTTTTGATTTTGTCATAGAGATTGCCCATTCGCTGTCTCTTTTGTTTCTTGTGACGTTAGGTCATAACGGACTGCCCCTATTTGAGACCTCCTCTCGTGAGGGTGTTTGGATCGATTATCGCCTCTTTATTCACCTCTTGCCCCTGGTTTTAGCTGAAGGAAGAAACAGACAGGGACCTTGAATTTCCTCCAAAGCATGGCCAAGGAGAAACGTTGCCCTTTCTCAATGTGGAAAACCTGACCAGGGATGTCGTGTAGTGTGTGATTCCCTCACTCGGGACTCCTTTAGTGACAGGAGGAACATCTTGCTGCCGGGGTAGCACATGGTTAGACTCTAAGGAAAGAAACGCTTAAGATACAACCCATTCCGCGGGTGAGAGATGTAGCAACCCTGATAAATGAATATTGAAATAAAATTAAAACATATATATTACAGAAGTAATACAGATAATAAAACAAAGTACAAATAACGCCTCTTAGTAAGGCGTTAATTTAAAAAGAAACGCCTCTATAAACGGCGTGACTAAAGAAAGGACGCCCACACATGTGGTCGTCAACTCTCACGCGACCAAATAGGCAAGTAAAAGAAACGCCCATATCTTGGGCGTGTTTCAAAAACAAGGAACGCCCTTCTCCAAGACGTTTCTTAATAAACGACCTAAACAAGGTCGTCAATTCAAGAATGGACGCCCTGATTTAAGGCGTTAATTCCATTTGTGAACCGTTCGAACCCAGAACTTATCCAGGGTAAGTGATAAGCATTAGAAAGAGTTCAAACGTGGTAATGACTCTATCATAGAAGTATTACTTCCACACAATCACCAACCCTACTAGGACACCCAAAATCCTATAAAAACTCTCGTTCATCTAAACCCTAAACCTATTTGATTCGTTCGTCTGCAGAGGTACGTAAGAGGAGCATTCCTTCTTATTTTCCTTAAATCCCTACGTCTGTTACATGAAGAACTAACAGTTCTTCATCTTCCTCTGTTACAGGTTAAGAAGCCCCTACGTTTTGAAGAAGCATAGTTCTTCATCCGGGTAAAAATTATTTACCTTCGTATGATGTTCAGATCACAAAGAAACTGATACAATTTCTTTATTTTTTTTATATAGGATAACTGCAGTTCTTCTTCTACAATCAAAGCCATCGTCTTCTTCCATCAACCAATAGCCGTGGTCTTCAGGAGCCTAACCGAGCATCATCCTCTGCTAGTCAAACCCCTCACGGTCATCTTCAAATCCATTATTAAGGTAGGTTTTCTCAAGTTATTGTAGCCCAAATGAAAATAACGCAAGATATATGTATAAGCATGGCATGCATACAGTTTTATTTTCGTTTCTGGAATATTATTGAAAGAAACGCCCCTGTAAAGGGCGCTAATTTACAAGAAACGACCCTGTCCAGGTCGTCAATTTCACATTTGACGCCCTGCACGCAGGCGTTACTTTCATGAAAATCGCATGTAATTAATAATTGATCCTGTTTAAAAATTCATTAAATATGAGATATCGATTCTAATATCTTGCATGACTCTACCTATGAAATTCTGCTAATTTTCCTGTGATGACCATGTATCATGTCTCTTGAAATTTTATTCCTGAATTCCTTTAATTCACGACCTAGACTAGGTCGTTTGCCATATGTTAACGCCCCCGATCAGGGCGTGAATCTGAAAGGTAACGCCCCTTCCTAGGGCGTTTATCAGTTAAAATCCTGAAATTTATCTATTCTGAAAAATAGAATTGAATAGTAACGCCCCTGCCCAGGGCGCGTTTTTGATAATTCCTGAAAATTAATTATATTCTGTCAAATATGTAAATAAGAAGATGCCTTCTGGTGTAGTCGTCAAATCTTTAAGAAACGACCCCGTCCAGGGCGCTTTTTAGATAAATTACTGAATTATTGAAAATTCTGCAAAATGGAACATATGTAAACGCCCTTATGTTAGGCGTTACTTACTTGAGAAACGACTTAGCGTAAGTCGTTATTTTCTGTAAAAATGATTTTTATCCTGGTTCTATTAACCGATGGTTTCATATTATATAATATATATATCGGCACTATTCTCCACTCCGTGAGTATAGTCCCACTTTTCACGTTGTTTCATCGATCACACTCAACTCTCATTGACATACAAGCTCTACATTGGACATTCCGTTCCTTTGGACTAGCGAGTTAGTCATAGAGACCTCCGTAAGACTCCTCGTAGCCTTGGATTCCCTCAAGGCCGACTGAGCTGGTTGTACCCTAAAAACCCATTACACGATCCTTGTCATGTCAATCTAAAGAAACATGGTATACCGGCCCTTATGATCATACAAAGAGTATATCATAAGAAATTCTTAATGGGATGATGATATCATGCCATATCATGTCATTCTTGTAAGACCTCAATTCTATGATAAGAATGAGGGTATCTTACCTTTGATATACTATTCATGTGGACCTCAATTCTATATAAAGAATGTCTATATTGATTTGTCATGGTACCCAAGTTAAGGGAACCATATTCTACCTAGATTTTTATCGATATCGTGATTATACCGTTATTATCGCCATTCTATATCCTTTGTCATATTTTGGACTCTATTCTATCAAAGTTGTCATACGTGTCTACAAGCTTGATTATTGAAATTCTATGTTGGCTATAAACAAGAGTGGATGTCAAAACACATGATAAATGCCTGCGCATATAGGGCCCGATCTGGTCCTGGGAGGAGCACCCGAAAGTACTTGTGCCCATGGGGTTAAAATGATAAGGTATCTGGCATTATACCGAGTACTTGACTTGCTTGATTGGACATTTCACACACATCTTGTACTTGAAATCGTACTTGACTTGACATGAAATGCGTGACCCAAAAAAGGGTAATTTACTTGCTTGATACATGATAGCCAAAGTTCTTGACATGACTTGTTAAATGTACTTGCTTGAATATCTTGAATAGACTTGTTATCTTATTTGAAAGTTCATGATTAAGTTCATCTTAGTTCCTCGATATTACATTCTCTCTATCTTGTCGTTTTATGCGAGCATGCATAGCTTTATCGCATTCATGAAAATGTAATTACTTAAACCCTTGCTAGTACTTGAGATATAATTTCCTACTGAGCATTCGCTCATCCCGTTTGTCCCTTTTTACTTTTCAGGTAAGTCCGACGACGATGGAAGTCAATCGGATGGGAATGGTCATGAGTGAAAGTGCTAGAGCTGCTCAAGTGTCATCTAGTCTTTTCTATAGTTTCTTGAGTCAACTATGTACTTTTCTTTTTATTAAACAGAGTATTGGATTTGTAATAGTCTATTATAAAGGAATAAAGGATTGGGTTATCTTGCTATTTTGCGCATCTCTGTCTTTATGTCGAATACACGACCACTCTGATTGACATGATTGATATAGACACGTCGCGCACCTCCGGGTATCTTCCGCGCTCGGGGCGTGACAAGAGAGCTCCTCACCTTCCGCATTTACTAAATGGTAAGCATTTCCTGGATAAGCTTCTTTTACGACAAACGGCCCTTCCTAGTTAGGTTGTAATTTAGACCTAGGACTTGCAGACCGAATGAATTTTCATTTTAAAACCATATCTCCTTTTTGAAACTTACGTTCGATTACCTTCTTTTGAAAATAATGCGAAACCCTCTTTTGATAGACGGATACGTGATCGGCCGCATTCATCCTCTTCTCATCTAAGAGTTCCAACTGAACCAGCAACGCCTCTCGACGTTCATCGAGATTAAGTTCCTTATCAAGCTGCACTCTAAGGGAAGGGATCAGGATCTCATATGGGAGCACCGCCTCCATCCCGTAGGTAAGAGCATAGGGAGTCTGTCCCGTAGGGGTACGGACGGAAGTGCGGTAAGCCCACAGAGCTTCCACTAATCTTTCTGGCCAATCCAAAAATTTATGAGCTTCGCATGTTTTCTTGATGATTCTAAGAAGAGTTTTATTAGTGGCCTCGGCTTGGCCATTGCCTTGAGGATAATATGGAGATGAATGATGCAATGCAATATTGAATTTCTTACAGAGGTCCTTAAGCTCTTGGGAGACGAACTGGGGTCCGTTGTCGGTGATGATGATGCTTGGCACTCCGAACCGTGAGATGATATTCTTCATAATAAAGCGGCACACCGTTGTAGCTTTGATCTCTGCGTATGCCTCGGCTTCAGCCCACTTGGTGAAGTACTCAGTGGCGGTAAGGATAAAGGATTTCTGCTTGATCTGGGAGTTAGGATCACCGAGTGGGCCGACAATGTCAAAGACCCACATAGAGAATGGCCAAGGAGCGGTCATAGGATGAAGAGACGAAGCTGGAGAATGAATTTTATCAGCATGGAGTTGGCACTTAAGACACCTCCGGACATAGAGGGAGCAATCTTCCTCTAGAGTGGGCCAATAGTAGCCCTGCCTTAGGATCTTCTTTACTAGAGCCTGGCCATTGACATGACCCCCACACTCACTAGAATGGGCTGCTTCGGCCACCTTCCAAGCTTCAACATCATCTAACCATCTCATGAGCATCCCATTAGTAGCGCGCCTGTACAGTTCTCCTGCGACAATAGTATACCTTGCGGCGGCTCTTCTAATTGACTTGCGTTGCTCAACAGTTGCCCGTTCTGGGAACAATCCCTCTTTGCAAAATAACTCGATTTCATGATACCAAGGCAACTCTTCTTCGTCCAGGATCTCTTCTAGCTCTATTAAAGATACTTCCTTAAGATCTCCCTTCTCAGTTCTTGCCTCTACAATTTTCCTAAGATTGACGAACCAAGGGTCTTGAAGAGAGGGTGCGTCCAATCTCTGAACGATGATAGTCTCAATGCTCCGACTGAGAGGGAAAGATAGGGAAGAAGCAAGGGATGCCAGAGCATCAGCTAGGATGTTCTGAGAAAGGGGAGTATGGATATAGATCAGCTTACGGAATTGCCTGGCAAGGAGCGTGACCAGATCTTGATAAGGCTTGAGCTTGGGGTCACGAGTACGTTAAGTGGTCAGCACTTGCCGTAGGACGAGCTGAGAATATCCTATAATGTTTAAATAGCATGCGCCTAGGAGGTAGGCGTGCTTCAACCCGGCCAGGAGAGCCTCATACTCAGCGATGTTGTTTGTAGCAGAAAACCGAAGTTGATAAGCGAAGGGAATGGTCACTCCCTCCGGAGTAAGCAAAACAGCACCGATCCCTCGGCCTTGAGAGTTGAGTGCACCATCGAAGTGCAGAGACCAGAAGGGGTGATGAGAGATAACAGAAAGATGCTCATCAGGGAAATCGTCCTGAATGGAATTGGTGTGAGGAATGGGGAGATGGGCAAGATGATCAGCAATGGCATATCCTTTGACTGCCTTCTGAACAACAAATGTGATATCGAACTGAGAGAGGAAGCTCTGCCAGCGAGCTAACCTACTAGAAAGGATAGGCTTTTCTAAGAGATAGCGGATCGGGTCCATTCTAGAGATCAACCTAACTGGATGGGCAAGAATGTAGTGTTTAAGCTTCTGAGCTACCCACACTAAGGCGGCACAAGTCTTCTCCATAGCGGTGTATCTGGATTAAGCGGGGTTGAATAACCGAGAGAGGTAATACGGAGCCCGCTCTTTTCCTTCATCATCCACTTGTGCTAAGACCGCCCCTAGGGAGTCCTCAATAACCGAGATGTATAGGATTAGGGGTTTCCCAGGGACATGAGGTTGCAGAACCGGGGGATTGGATAGATATTCCTTAAGGTCCTCATAGGCCTTCTGAAAATCTTGATTCCATTCGAACTTGACCCCCGCCTTGAGCAATTCATATAACGGACGGCACCTTTGAGAATGCTGGGATATGAATCTTCTAATGAATTGGAATCTACCAATGAATCCTCGAAGTTCCGTAATGTTCTTCGGCGGAGGCATATCCATGACGGCCTGTGCTTTGTTAGGATCAATCTGGATCCCCCGTTTGCTTACTATAAAGCCTAGCAACTTCCCTGAGGAGACTCCGAATACACACTTCTTCGGATTCATCTTAAGCTTGTACTCCCTGGCTCTTTGCAGTACCTTAGCCAGGATAGAGGGGTGCTCTTCCTTAGTCCTTGATTTCACCAGGATATCATCCACGTAAGCTTCCATATAGATGTGCATCATGTCGTGGAAGATGGCCATCATTGCCCTTTGATAGGTGGCACCTGCGTTCTTTAGACCAAATGGCATAACCACATAACAGTATGTGCCCCAGGGTGTGGTGAAGGAAGTTTTCTCTTGATCTTCCGGAGCGAGACGGATTTGATTGTAGCCTGAGTACCCATCCATAAATGACAGAGCTTCATACCCGGCGGTGTTGTCGACCAAGACATCAATGTGAGGCAGCGGGAAATCATCCTTGGGACATGCTTTATTAAGATCCCTGAAATCGATGCAAATACGCACTTTTTCATCCTTCTTGATAACAGGGACTATGTTTGCCACCCACTGAGGATATAAAACAACTCTGATGAATCTGACCTTGTATAACTTGTCAACTTCTTCCTTAATCTTAAGGCCATGTGGGGGTGAAATCTTCTTGACCGTTGTTTGACAGGTGTTGCCGCTGGTTTAAGCACGAGTCGATGTTCCACTAAAGAGGGGTCAAGACCTGGCATGTCCTCATAAGACCAGGCGAAGGAATCGCTATACTCCCTTAGAACTTTGATTAAATCTTCTTCTACTTGTGGAGGGAGATTAGCAGCAATAATGATGGGCCTGGGGTCTTCTTCAGTTCCCAGATTGATTTCTTTTGTAGGTTAGTCCACTGTCGTCGACGGCTCATCGAATCTCTTAAGTCCTTGTGTATACAAATCGGCAGTGTCATCTACGTCGATGTCCTCATTAACTGGATCTTTTTCACCCAGGATTTCATAGACGCCGAGTCCGTCATCGCCCCACGCCCCTTCTATTTCTTCTTCATCCTCAATCGTAATTGCCGTAGCAACAAATTCCGGACATTTTAAAAGGGCATGACAGCGCTGAGCTAGGTCTTGCAAGAACCTATCAGGAATAGATTTGGGAGGACGCGCAAGCGGGCACGGCTCAGAGGAGGAAGGTTTGGATGACCCATAACAAGACCCTACTTCTTTAGACCTAACTAATTCTACTTCCCTAGACTCGATAGACCATAATCCTAACCTAGGAGAAAGGAGACCTAGTGGAAGGGAAGGAGCAGGGGACTCGTGCCCCTGGGATGAGGATGGAGATAGGGTAGCATAATCTTCCACTGAAATCTCCATTTTGAATTTGACGTTTTTTTTTTGGAGATCAGCAGAGACTATACAGCAAGATGGAGGAGGCGGAAGCTGCATAGGGAATAGCTCAGGGAAGATGCAGTCAAAAGAAGGGATCGGAAGATGAGAACCACATCTCGTGGAGTTGGGCGTCGGGAGGAGGAGGAGTGAATAGAGTGGATAAATCAATGGGCGGGTAGTGCCCGCAAGCGCAAGGAACAAATAGAATCTCGGGTGGATCAACGAAGGATGGATTTACCATGATAGGAGGAAGACGGGGTAAGAACTCCCATTGCTGGAGGAGAGATTGAAAGCGGGAGGGAGACCAAGAAAAGACAATCGGCGAGCTCCCCTCCTCCCGTGGATCATCGTCTGGCCGCTTCTTCGGTCTCCATTGCATGAGCCGAACCTCTTGCTTCTTTTGACAGTCTTCTTCATGAAACATCCCCTGAAGGGTTTGACCATAATCAAGCACATCATGTTCTGGCATTTTTAGTGTCGGCAGAGGACTGGCAATCAGACATACTGTATTTCTCCCTAACGGAGCTGGCTGCAGAGCCAATGTGCCGGGCTGGAGAGGCCCTCGGACAAAGTGCTGGCGGTAGTCCAAGGTGAGTGGCCCAGAATCACCCATTATAGATAATGCGGTTTCTTTGTAGCCAAGACCTCTCCTGCCCATCTTTCTTCCCTTGGGTATGGGCTTGGTCATTCCTTGTAATTGTGCACCGAGGCCTCTCCCCGGTTGGTAGCCCAGTTTCAGTATAATGTTCCAGCCTTTTGAGTATCAGATCTGGGGCTTCATCTTGATGTTGACTGGAGTAGTGATGGGCCTAGGAGGCGTATAAGCCCAAGGGAAGTTTAAATCCAGCACTAATATGACGGGTCGGCTGCTTGGCCAAAGTGTAGGAAGAATCTGTTCTGAAATGGCCTTAACCGATTGCACTGTAGATAGGCTTTTGACCTTGACGACCCTCCCTTGGAAAGGGAATTTGACGCACTGATGTGCGGTGGAGGGCACGGCACCGAGCGTATCCAGCCATGGATGACCCAAGATAGCCTTGAACATAGGGTCGATGTCTTGCACATAGAATTCTACAGCCATTGTAAGGGGTCCGAGCTCTGCTTGGATAGTGACCACCCCGTGACATGTTTGCCTTGAATTGTCATATGCTGCTATAGTGGTCGGGGTAGGTCGTAATAACTCTTCGGATATGTTGCAAGCTCGTAGAGTGCTGAGTGGGCACACATTGATTGAAGCCCCTGTGTCAACCAGTGCTGCTTCAATGCTGACTTTGTTCAGAGTGATTGTAATGCAGAGCGGCATTTGCCGGGCTTCCGGGAGTGCTAGCTCGGATTCTAAAAATGTGATTGCCGGCCCTTTGGAAATAGTTGCTAGGGCCGTTGGTAAGCTGTCAACTACCATATCTTCGCTGACCATTACCTTCTGTAAGAAATCTCTCAATGCATCCTGATGAAGGGTAGACCTTTTGATCAGCTCCAGTACAGATATTTTTGCGGGCACTCGATCCAGATGATGCAGCAAGTCATATTGAGTACCTGACAGAGGTTCAGTTTCTGCCTGCTCGACCGTCGGCTGAGAGGACTGGGGATTAGAAGTAGTAGGGTAGTTCCGATGGAACATCTTCCCGCTTCTTAAAGCACAACTTGTAGCGGCCGCGGCATCGATGGATAGTATGATGGGCCCTACGGGGTGGATGAGTGGTGTAGGCTGTGCGGGGGAGATGATTTGGTGGGGTGTAAGGTTAGTGAGTGGTGGTGAGCGGATGATGGGTGAAGGATTGATGGAAGGCGGGACGGTGATGGTGGATGGTACGGATGGAGGGAGTATTGGTGGAAGAGTCAAGACAGGTGATAGGTTAGGTGATGGCGTGATGATGGTGGTAGAGGTAAATGGCGAGGGGTATGACGGAGTGCTGGGTGGTAGTAAATTTGTTGGAGCGGGCGTAAACGGGAGGACAAGTGGAGAGGATATTGGGTGTGAAGGAAGGACGAAGGAGGGGGTAAGAGGATTGCGGTGGTTGTGGTGGAGGGCCATGACTTGCGGTGTGGCACCATCGTCATCAAAAGACCACTCGGCACTAGGGGCCGGAGGTTGAACTACGTTCACTTGAGCCGGTGTAGGCGGCTGAGGTTGCTGTAGAGCAGGCGGATGATTTGGGATCGGATTTTGATGGATCCCCAGATCCTGAGCCTATTGTAGTTGCTGTTGTGGTAGTGGCTGCTGCGGCTGCGGTGCTTGTTGCTGCTGTGCTTGCTACCTCGGCTGCTGCTCTCTTTTCTTCTTGATTTCAACAATGGCCCGATGCATCGCGGTCCAATCGATTCTCTGTCCCTCATGGAGATCGTATACCAGATCCCGGAACTAATAACATCCTTCGATAGTGTGGCCTGGCTGCCTATGGAACATGCAATATTTCGTCTGATCAACGGTTGGGTTCCAGTTAGGCCGTTCTGGAGGAAGTTGAATTGCATTCACCGACATAAGAGCCGAGAAGATATCTGTGAGGGTCTCTGGCAGTGGAGGATATTGTGCCCTTTTGGGAGCCGGACGCTTGTTGTTTGGATTGTTGTTATAGCCGTTGGGTGGAGGGACATTATGGAATTACGGAGGTGGTGGTTGTTGCTGCGGAGCGATGAAGGCGTTTTGTGGAGCGGTGAAGGCAGGTGGAGGGTTTTGTGGAGCGGCTTGAAAGTTCTATGAAGCGGGATTTTGTGGAGTGCGGGGGTTTTGGGGGAAGCGGAATGGTGCGGCTTGGAATGGAAAGGTAACGGCTTGTACCTGTTTGTTTGTCTGGACCCCCTCGGTAACCGCCCCTTGTGGTTTCTTGTGATATTTGGGCTTTTGGTTTTCAAATAGGGCGTGTATGGGAGAGTCCTTGAACTGGGTTTGTATGAAGCGTGCCCGGCTGTAGAGTTGATGCATGTTAGCTATATCATTCATGGCCAGGATGTTCCTGAAGGTCAGAGTAGCATTTGAAATGAGCAGCTTGACCTTCTCTTCCTCCGGAATGTGGCCAGGCAGTCTAGCAGCCATCTGTCTCCACCTGTCTGCATAAGTGGCGAACTCCTCATCTGGCTTCATCTTCTCGGCTACTAGATCTGTAAATGAGTATTCCGGGCCGACCCGGTCTTGGAATCGCTGGATAAATTTGTCCTTTACTACCTTGAAACTTTCAGCTTCTTCTAGCGGCAAAGAGTAGAACCATTCCAGAGCAACACCATCCAAAGATCGGCGGAATAAGTACGCCATAAGGCGATCATCATATTGGAACTGCGCCGACTCATATAGAAAATCCCTCACATGAATGAAGGTATTGCCGTTCCCGTTGTACTTGCGGTAGTTAGGGAGTTCCGATTGCGGAGGGAACCGAATGTTCTGAAAGCTGGGGATAGGAACATCTGCCAAAGATTGCGGGCCAACCCGCTTCTGGAGGAAATCGAGTTGTTGCTGCATGGCGGCCCATTTATCAAGCAAGTCCTGTTCTCGGGAGGGAGCAGGGGTAGTGAAAGATGCTGATTGAATTTGAGGAGCAGATGGAACGATTGCGGCAGAAGGTGGAAGCCCATAAGCAGGAGTGAAGGGATAAACAGTAGAGATGGGGGGCCCATAAGAAGGATATTGGGCCTGAGGTTGGCCCAGATTAGAATGGGCTTGAGCCACCCCTTGCCGAGGGTGCAAGAAGTCGGAAGGGCCCATGAGAACTTGCGAAGCTACTGGAGTAGATACGTGATGATCCATTTGAACAAAAGAGGGGATGGGCGACTTTCCCTTATTGAAGGATTGTTGGGCCGAATTGGAGGACTGGCCCGTTTCCATGCTCGTGAAAGTGATGGTCCGTGGTTGGATCGGGGTGAGATCAATTGGAGTGGGCTGAATGGAAAGCCCAACAATGGAAGGATTGGATTGATTTTGGATGATGGTAGAAGGAGATGCGTTGGATCCTTGCATGGCCTGATAAAGAGCTTGGAGTTGGGCCGGATCCAATTGGGCCATCATCTGAAGGACGGAGCCCGCGGAAGGAGTGGAGAAAGAAGGGGTGGCTTGACCACCTTCCATGGAAGTGGAGGGTAGAAGAGGGGCAGTCCCCTCTCCAGAAGAAAAGGGGGTAACCCTGGGAGGGTTTTCAAGAAGCCCTTGAGGAAGGGAGTCCTCTTGGGAACGGGGAGGATTAAAGGATGCCATGGTTGACTCGAAAAGAGGATTGGAATAGGACTTGAAGAAGGAATTGACTTGAGGAGATGAGTCGGACGGACGAAAACAACTCCACATGCAACGGACAACCTTGACAAAATGCAAACAAACAACACAAACAATCACACAATGAGTAACTAAACTCGAATGTTTTTAGGAAATGATGTAAGTGATAAAAGGTGAAGACACTCAAAGTCAACCAAGTTGTTTTGAGATGATGCAACACAATTCTTGTGATTTCTCCTTTGGTACCTTAGTGAATTGATTGAAATGTGCTCTCAACAATGGGTTCCTAGCAGGAGATGGGTATGGGACTTGGTTTGACTCTAAGTGTAATCACTCCTTCACTTATGCAACCCTAGACACGGGGTGGGAAAGGTACAACCAGCCCGGCGTCCGTGTGGGAATCCACGGCTCGCGGGGACTTATGGAGGTCCCTGGTGTGATTTCCTAGTCGGCCCCAAGGAATATGGAGATGAGAGGTCCGCACACCAAGGTAGGAAAATGCAATCTAGGATATGAAAAGATGAATGGTCCTATGTGCACCGGAGTGCATGCAAAGTCTAGCCTAAAATCTAGCAATCAATGATGCACACAATGATATGGAGATATGAAACAAAGCAAGGAGGAAGTCAAGTATCATCCAAGCAAAAGAGTCACAGCAGAAACTGCGGAAATAAATGCACCTCGGATGCGTACCTGTCTGGAGTATAACGGTATAGGAACCCTGCGTCAGAGGAAAATAATGGTCGAAGACTAGACCGCCAGAAGTAATGTAACGCGGGGAGGTAGGATCGTCAAATGAGCCAGAGAGCCAAAATCAACCAGAAGTAACAGGAAAAGACCGTGAAAGCTCTCAGCAGAACAGATGTGGCGGTCTAATGCCCCTGCGTCAGAGGACTCCAACGCGTGGACACAGGCCGTAAGAGCGCTCAGAAAACTAGGATCAACAGGAAATAAAAGGAAATCGGGAGGGGAACAACACAAGAGATGATGGCAGGTTTAAAAGGAATCAAAAGCACGATTGGCACAAGTTGTCCCACCGTGATCGCCAAAAAATTATCTGTTGATTTTATTTTGCTTATCTATCTTTTTTTTCTTGGGGGGGGGGGGTTATAGTGATGATATGTAGAAAGATGACAAGCAAATAATCAAAGATCTGCACTCAACCTATGAACATGTGATCATGAACCTAGGCAACCAAAGCAAGCTGTAGCATGGGCATGCTATCTCAATCAAACTAAGCTAAAGAATAAAGGAAAAACACACGCCGGGGCGTGGAGCAAAGAGTAAATAGAAACACACCGCAAGGGGTGAAACAAGCAAGGAAATAAAAGATATGCAATGAAGGAGAAAGCTAATGCCCAATACCAAAAAAAGTCGTGATCGCCACCAAAGTAAAAATAAGCCAAAGACCTGAATATACCTTGGAAATAGGTGGATGAAGCACCCGCCCACGGGAGAGGAAACCAAAGAGAACCTGCAGGTCAGCTAGAAGTAACGGCCAGAACCCCGTGCGTCACTTGAAAGCGACGGTCGCTCGATAGACCGTTGGAAGACTCTGACGCGCCTGCACAAGACCGTCGTAATACCTGCAGTAGCAAAGTGTGGATCCTTTTAACTCCAACCCTTCCAGCCGGTTAGAAGACTTGGGCCTCGTACTGGTGAACCTGTAAACCTGCCAAAGAAGTGGAAGACAAGAACAAAACAACCCAAATTAGCCCTTTAGACAATATAGCATCAATTCTTCAATAAACAAAATATCATCAAAAGGAGAGGGCAATACCGGGGAGTTTTGGTTTTTTAACCCCTCTGGGCGTTTTAAAAGATTAGGAGGATGTTTAGATGATGAAAACCAGTGAAAAACGTGGAGAAAGGAGAGAAATAATGCTTATGATGAAAGGGAGATTGAAGGGAAACTCAATATGTAATTATGAACTTTTGAACCAAAGGAACAAATACTCCATTCACCAGGCAGCAAACGAACGTGAGAAGCACTTCTCCTTGATTAGACGTGGCTCTAGAATGCGGCAGCACTTCGACGCAAACTCCAAATCTTCCCCCTTTTTGCCATGAAGTTAAGGGTTCTATTTATAGACCCTCAAACTCTCAGGTCGAGCAGAGGATAATCCGGTAAGAGAAAGGGATAACTCTTAGCAAATCCTTGAAGATAATATCACCAAGAGTCCAAAGAATCAAACAGAAGGTCCTAAGGATCAGATTTGGAAGAGATATCGCCAATCCAAGTTCTTATCTCGACCACGGAGTAGCAGAGAAAAGGCCTGAATTGCCAGGACTCTCTGAAGGAAGTAACGGCTACTCGACAGACCGCCACTTGGAAATAACGCACCAAGGATCGTCCGTTACTTTCAACCTTATCACAAAGAGATAAGATCAACAGGAAGAAGGTCAAAGCAATAGGACTCTGTGAAGAAAGCAACGGCCAAGGCATGGGGCGTCACAATGAAACAACGGCTGCACGACAGACCGTTATTATCAACGTGTAAGCCAAAAGATAAAGATTGAAACGAGACCTTAAGCCTTAGGACTCTTCAAAGAGTAATGGCCCAGGACCCATCCGTTATAAAGAAACAACGCTCCTGGAGCAGACCGTTATTATCAAATGGAGTTTAGAAGAAATGAAGGTTTTTGCTATGTGTTAGTCAAATGAAATGCCACAAAAAGCCATATCCAATCAAGGAGTCAAGACCCAAGAAATAGGCTCCAAATCAATCAAGGGGCTCAATGAAGAATGAATAACTCGGAGCATCATGTAGAATGAACAAGGAGATGACCCGACTTATTGGTCATAAAATGGGTGTCAACAATAGTGAGAGGCCCAAGCTCAGCCAGAATAGTGACCACCCCATGACATGCCCTTCGGGAGTTGTCATATGCTGCTATTTGTTGACACCCGTTTTTTGTCGATAAGTTGAGTCGTTCCTCTTACTCCCATTTGTTGATGCCTCGAGTTGTCCATCACCCATTGGGGCTGTTTTTAGGCATATCTTGGGCCTGTTTTATGGGTAGCCTCCCTCCCTGGTTAGGTCCGAGTTGATTCAGGGCTTAATGGGCCTTGGTTTTCGTTGATTGGGCTTTTCTATGAGTTTCAACACCCATGTACATGTACGGTGCATCCCTGGCCGCCCAATCAATGTGCGGTTGCCTGTGGACCATCCATCTAGTTTGGAATATTTTGGTTAATTTTATGAATTTCCACCGACAAGCATTTATGCGGTCTTATTCTGGCCGTTCAACTTGATGAACGGATGGATGGTAGTCGCTCATCTCTCAGAGTCCTGCGCTTGGTTGTGTTCTCAGATAATTATCCAATTAATCTATTTATCACCGACAAGGCTAGAACAGTTTGTCTTTGGCCGCTTTACCTTTGAACGGTCTCATCTGAGCCGTTCATTTATGAGAGTCCAAGGGTGAAGGTTTCGGTCAGTTCGATGTATAATTTGGATGATTTATGATTTATTTTGAATTTCCACCGACGGGGTTGGACGGCCAGGACATGACCGCACATCCAGTTGAATGGTCTATCGAAAGACCGTTCATCCGTTCGATTCCTGAATTTCAACAGATTTTATCTTTTATCCGTGGTTTTATCCCCAACTTCTCCCGTCATTTTCTCCGCAGTTAATGAACCATTTTGAGTGCCGTTTCGACTGGATGAGAGATAATTTGATTATCTATGATTTTCCTTTGATTATCTCGACCTGAAAATGCTTCTAAACCCTAATTTTGAGCTAGGACTTTAGGTGCTCCATAAATTGACCCTAAAGACCGAGTTTGAAAAAGGGGGAGATTTTTGGTCGACGGCGAAGCCCTGGCGCATTCTTGAGCGGCCTAGCACCAAGGAGGGAGGCTTTCCACGTCCATATAAGCCCCCGATTTAGGGAGTAGTCTAGTTTTTAAGTCATGTGTGTTTGATACGTTTTGTCCTCTTTGTTGGGTTCGGTGCAGTATTCAGAGGGGGGGTGAATGAATATAACCCGTTTAAAAAACCTTCACCCAATTAAAAACAAGAATAATAACAAGGCAGATTCGACAATCTGAAGCTCAACTGGAATTTCGCTCTCTTGACAGATAAAGATATTCTAAGAAAACTAATCAACACTTCTGCTCAAACAGAAGCCAAACGCTGAGAGCGCCCCTATGCAATCATCTAGCGGAAGCAAAAGCATATAAACCAAACCACAATGCACAAGGGGTTTTACATCCACCCCACACTCAACCCGAGTGTGGCTTCCACTAGCTCACGCTAGAAACCGCAGACTCAGTCTGCAACAGGTGCTGCCACACAGCTTGACCAAGGGAACAACCTCCCCTCTTCCTCCAACCGGAGGGAACCACTAGTGACACCAGTCACTAGCAAACCAGAGACACACGGTATCTCTTCCTCCAGACCCGGAGGGAACCCCTGAACTTGAATCTACAAGCCCAGAATCGGAGATCAGATCTCCCTTCCTCCACACCGGAGGGAACCCACAAGTAGCACCCAGCTACTTGCAACCGGAGATAGCAATCTCCCTTCTCCTGAACTAACAGGAGGAACCCCGACCTCTCTACAGAGTATCGAAAAGTACAGCAAACCAAATGAAACAGGAAAAATAAGAAAGGAAAAATACACAGCGATCAGAAAGCTGTAAAGACAAATAACACAAATGTGGCTCGCATGGAGCTGACTGGCCTGGATTTGATCCACGGTCCAGTAGACAGATCTTCATGTAAGCTTTTCTTCCTCTTCTCTTCTCTTGTTCTTCTTCTCTTTCACTCTTTTGATCTCTGCTCCTCTATTCTCTTTGGCTCACACTTCTATCTCTCTCTTTCTCTTCTTCTGCTCTCCTAATCTCTCACTCTCTGCTGCACTTCTTCTTCACTCTTTCTTCTCTCTTCACACGAGCACTATCTCTCCCTCTTCTTCTCCTTCTGCTCTTCTTCTTTCTCTTTTCTTTTTCTATCTGGATCGTGGCTCTCTGTATGGACTTTTCTTCTTGCCAACTCGATCGACCTTCTTCTATGGAAGAAGGCACATATATATAGCAGCAGCAGCAGCATCAGCCCCGACGTGTGACCTCTACATTTTAGTCCTAAGTATTCGGACCACGTGGCAGTCTCTCAGCAGGCTTCATTCCAGTCTCGGATCACGTGCTGCCAGTCACTGGGGAATATTTCTTCCTCGGACCTGCAAGGAGATGAAAAACCATTAAAACTGAGGGCCACAATAACTAAAGCTGCACGAAGTATGTAGTAGCAATTCTAGATGCACTGAGAACGACACGAGATACACACTGTAACAGAGATAACACAACAAAGAGAACGACACGAAGAAGATGAAAGCAACACGAGGTAAAAAGAAGAACGACACGAGATACATATGAAGACAAAACAGAAACCAACACGAAGTGTGGTTTCAACATACGAAAGACACGAGGTCTAGGAAGAACAACATGAAGACATAATACGGAAATGACACGAAGTGAAACAAGAACGACACGAAGTGAGGTTATAAAACAACACGAAGTAAAAAGAAGAACGACACGAAGACATAATACAGAAACGACACGAAGTGAAACAAGAACGACACGAAGTGCAGTAGTGACAGAAACACACACTACACAGAGAACGACACGAGGAACAACAGTAAGTGACATGAAGTTACAAAAGCAAACATAAAGAGGATGACACGAGATGCAATTAGAGGACAGAGAGACACGAGGTTCACACAGAAATGACACGAGGTGGCGGGGATATAGATACATAAACCTCAAGATAATAGAGGTGGGAAGAGTCCCAGATCAATGGAAATCTAGGTAGAGGCTTATCTCCCTCGAAAGTGGTGTCAACAAGGGTTCCAAAGAGTCCCACGGCGAAGAAATCAGAGTTCAGAAAGTTTAGGACTCTCTGTCTGGAAAACGGTCTATCGCACGATTGTTTCTTGATGAAAACGGTCTTGGAAAGGACCGCAAGGGGATGACAAACGGTCTATGGGGTGATCGCAAGGCTCCATGGGTGAAACGGGATGATTTCGTACAAGTTTGGGGAAAACGGCCTAGTGAAGGACCATTTTTATGGCCTAGCGGTCTAGCAAATGATCGCTAGGCTGCTAGAGGAAAAATTCTGGACAGACTTTGTGCGACTTTTGAAATCAGATCATATCTCAAAAATGATGTAGAATGAGCGAAAGTGATAGAATAAGAAATTGTTGATAACAAAAATATTAACAACTTTCATGATGAGAGTAAGATGAGAAAATGAGAGGAAGAGGGAGAAAATGGGGCGAGAACAAAGAGAAAGAATGCTGGGACACAGGTGAACAACACAGCCTGCCAGAAAAATGTGAATAACTTGAAATCGGTGGAGAACTGGCCAATGGCGTAGAAGAAGAAATTGTAGAGCTATGAAAGATGAACAACTTTGGTGAAGGGCACTTAATGAATAGATGAACCGAAGAGGATGAAAAATGGCCCCGTTCAAGACTCTACAGGGAAAGGGGCCGAATGCTTGATGGAAATGGGCCTAAATGGGTCGCAAGTCGACTTGGAAAGCCGGAAGCTGATAAGATAAGCTCCAGGACTCTACAAAATCATGATCTCCGAAGTCCAAAGGCTAGGGAACAGTGAAGTGGGCTCAAAATCCGTCCAAGGAAGGTTCCAAAATAATGGGTAATTCGGGACATCAAAAATGCTGAATAAGAGAAACAACTCAACTTGCGGGCCGAAAATGGGTGTCAACACACATGAGCAGCTCATGCAGCTTCACCTCCGGCAGGATCCCTGGCGCTCTAATCCGGAGAGCCACCCACAATGCGCGCAGCAGCCCTACATAGCCCTTGCACAGTGGACCACCGGACCAAGGTGCCAAGCTCACCCTGGCCCCCTGCGTCGTTGACCGCAAGCAGAAGCCTCATGCGTGAAGCACGAGCTGGCATCGAAACTCTTCTGGAAGCATGTTCGAAGCCCGTACTAGGACATGTGGACAAGGCCTCCAATCATTGATGATTCCTCGGCCGTGCCCTCATCCTACTGCTATAAGAACAAGCGAAGCCTGCGAAGAGAAGCTGTCTCTCCTCCGGACTCTATCTGCTACCCCCTGGCCTCTTGGCGATCAAATTCAACTGTGCTGTGAGTGTCCACCTCCGAGAGAGGAAGACGAGAGGGAGAGGAAGGGAGAGAAGGTGTGCTTGTATGGGGAGGGAACGGGGTCAATGCCTCTCCCTCCCCCATCGTTCCTTTCTTTTTTTTTCTTTCTTTACTGTATGCTCATCTCTTTTCTCGCTTCCAGAATTTGATAATCCTGTGATGATGTATCTTTCTGTTTAAATGAATGAATGAGATGTTTCTCCAGTCCAATTCTAGGCACAAGTGTTCTCCTCTATTTAAATTCCATCTCGATGCCATGTCTCCTAGTCCCTATTTCGATCCCACAATTTTTCTTTTCTTTTCTTTTTCAATCGAAAGAGCAAGCCAGATTGTGAGTTGGTACAGATCCATCCCACCTAATGGTGATGAATGGATGTTGGGTTCCATCCCTGGTTGTCTCACTGTGTCAACGCCCTCATGGGCTATGTTAAGTATATGAATCCCATCCCCAGTGTGCTAGAAGGTCTCGTTCATCACCCTTAGTATGGGCAGATTTTATGCATTTGATGTGTGCGGTCTCCAGTCCCTTTAACATGTGTATCTTTCGCTGTCCAATGCATCTGCTTCCTGTGGAAATGGCCATGTGCCTCGCCACTCACATCTATGGGTTGTTGGGGCTCTGGCTCAATCCAAAAACCTGCTGGAACCCATGCTCTTTCACTACCTCCTATGATTTCTGTATAAGGACAATAGTAGACCCTTGTACATTAACCTCTATTACTTATGTGATCTGCATCTATCATAGTGATACATTATATAGTCTGCGATATATCAATGCCACCTGTTTCATCAAAATTCTTTTTATGTACTTGAGGACCAGCCCTGGAGGAAGGGATACATTTTGGTTTCGTAGCATTTGAGTCTCTACAACCACCTTCAAGTCTCCCGAGCGTTGCTGCTTAATAGCATGACCTCTGGAGGACTTCCCACTTAAGGCTTGAGTATTCATGGCCATAGAGCTAGCAGTCATTGACTGTACACTATGGAATTGAAGGTTAATCCCCGGGTATGTGGAGTGCCCCCTTGTAGGCTAGCCCTCGGGGGGCCTCCCTACCCAATTTGGGATCTTAGAGTAGTCACTCATGGTTTACTCTCTTAAGGAATTGGAGAATAATCCCCGGGTTTGTGGAGCTCCCCTCATAGGCTATGTAATATCCCGGACCTTTTAGATCCTTCTTCGTGGGTCCTGGATCTAGTTTCTCAGAGTGTCTGACTCCGTTGTATCCAAAATTTCGTTTCGGACATCTTCCATGTTCGGATCGGGGCTATCCGGAGTTGTTTCGGAGGCCCGGGAGCATTCCGTGGCTTTTCCACGTGTGTTTTTCAATTCCCGGTGTGCGTTTCGGTAATTCCTTCGGAACCTCGTTGCGGGTGAACCGGGTCGTTCACTAAGGTGAGAGTGGTACCGTTGCGATCGGTACGTTCCGAGGATCGCGGGAATGTAATTTTCTATTTTTTGGTATTTTTTGGAAATTTCAGATTTTCTATTAATACCCCCATTTTCTTTTCTTTTCTTCTTCTTCTTCTTCCTATCTTCTTCTTCCTCCCTCACGACCGTGGCCGCCCTCTCTCTCCCTCTCCTGTTCGAGCGCGGCGACCTCCGTTCCGACTGCAAACGGTAGTGGTGCGACTGCGCGAGGACGTGGGTGACGACGAGGCGATCGTGCGGGTGTGCGGCAAGCGTGGGAAGCGTGGGAAGGTGAGGTTCTAATGGCGTTCTTCGTGGGTCTGAGCTTGGATCGACGCGTCTCGTCGCGGACTGGAGGTAGGGTGACGTTCCTTGGCCTCTTGTCTTCCTTCCCCGCGAGTTTTAGCTCGAGACGAGGTCGAGAGGGGTCAATTTCACGTCGAGAAGGGCCGTTCATGCCACGGGGAGAGTCCGTCCGATCCGCCATTTTAAGCCCCGATTCCGTGGTTCACGGGCGTAGGAGCATGCTAGGGGGCTTGGGGGTTCTTCTCTCACCGTTTGCCCCTTCGTGGGGCTTGTTTGGGGTTGGAAAGGGTGATTATGGCGAGGTTCGCCGTTTTCGCGCCGGTGGGCGATGTGCGGTCCAACTAGGGGTCGCACAACCCTTGTGCGGCGCCGTTCTGGCCGTCCATCGGCTCGGCGCGCTGTGGCTGGGCTCGGCACGCGATAGGCTTGCGCAGTCTGTCATGGGACCGCATATCCTAAGGTGCGGCCCCACAACAACCGCACAACCCTGGGTATTCGATCGTTGAATTTTACCATTGTACAGTGCACCAGGGTGTGCGGCTAGGAGCTAGCCGCATAACCCCTTGTGCGGCCAGGTGCTGGCCGTACGTCGTCTGGTGCCATTACCTGGGTGTACGGCCAGATCTGGACCGCACAACCCTTGAACGGTGAAACCATAGCCGCTCTTCCCTTGTGCTGCTAAGGCCTAACCATTCAGGTTTATTACCGTAGGGAGACGAGTGGCCAGGAGCTGAGCGTTCTTCACCCATGTGCGGCCAGGAGCCGGCAGCACATCTGTTGAACGGGCCCATGTTGGCCGTTCTTCAGTCTGTTTGGACCTGGGTAGAACGGTCCTGTGCTGGCCGTTTAACCCTTGGTGCGGTCATTATGCGACCGCACATCCCTGAGCGGCCCAGGGTGGACCGTTCAAGGGGACATACCGTGTCGGCGGGTCTCCCGTCATACCGAGGGGTACCGGGAGACGTCGTTGTCGGCTTCTGTCACCATGCGATGGTATTGGTACGAGGGGCGTTCCTTGTACCGTCCGGTTGTGGCGTGATTTTCCGTTGACTTGAGAGTCTACTACGTAGTGAGCCTCCAATAGTCGTAGCCTGCTTACACGCGTGTGGTCCCACCAGGGAGTGGTGGAGAGGCTACCCTTAGAGACGATTTGTGGACCGGTTTCCGTCGGGCCCCACGTCTTGCTGCTAGAGTCTGACTGAGGGGAAAACCAGTCAGAGGGCCAGACCAGGGACGCGCGGTCTGTGTGTGCACACGTGGTTGGGGACGGTTGGACCCACGCTGACGAGCGTGACCCCAGCTAGTCACTCGTTTGTAGTTCTTGTGTGGTGTTCGTGCCTTTGGTAGGAGCTACCATGTCATGCAGTTCACCTGTGGTGCGGTGTAAGATGTCAGGGGATGCTACCGGCTGTGCTTCTAGTGGGTGATACTCCTGTCGAGTCCGGAGTGTCAGATTGTCAGTCTTTGCGACTTCAACCTTCGGGTTTTGTCACGTTGACCGTGGTGTTTAGGTCGTTTCACCCTGGCACGTGTGTCAACTTTCGTGCCGTGAGAGCGGTGTTTTGTAGATTGTAGGGCTTCCCTTTTCGAGGTACTCGCTTACTGCTAGCGTAGCGGTTTCTCAGTTTGCGAGGTAGGGTTCGAGTGATCCCTACTGAGTCTTGTTCCGAGACTCATTCCCTGTGTGTTTTCACCGTGTTTCAGGTGAGTCGCGGCCTCAGGGGAGCGCGTCTGAGGCTCAGCGTGGTTCAGGTGCCCAACGTTAGTGCCAGAGATCAGAGCCGGGGTATGCCCCGTGTAGCTGTACTTTTCTTTCTTGTCTCTGTACTAGTTGTGGACTACTGCTATTGTTATTTTATTTTATCTTGTGGACCATGTATCATGTAAACTGTTAAATTTATTTCCTCCTTAATGAGATAACTGTTTAATTTCTACAATTATTTGTGATACTTGTGTAATTTCCACACCTTCCTTTAACCCTTCCGAGTCTTCGGACTCCTGGGTGGCGGTGCGAGTCTTGGGTTATCGGGCCTTCCTGGTAATCGGATTCTTGGGTCGTTACAGAATGGTATCAGAGCAGCGGTTGTGGGATTATACGAGAATCATAAGTAATTGTAGTGGTCCACTAGTCCACAGCGATGATGTACGGTTGACACTGGCTTCGGGCATCGTGCATTTTTCTTGACCTTGCTGTTTTCGTGCTTTCTGTCTTTTGCTTCAGGAGTGAGTATGGCGCCGAGGCAGAGCACTCGCTCTCAGCAGGGGCAGTCGGCTGGAGGTCAGGAGATCCAGCAGGGGGTTCAGCGAGATCAGGAGGAGCATAGTAGAGCGCCACCGGGGGCCACCGAGGCAGTGGATACTACGAGGCTTCCTGGGATCGAGGACTTCTTTCGTGGCATGTACCAGCTTATGTCGCAGCAGTTCGGCGGAGAGGCTGGTGAGGGCTAGCCGACCAGGGGTGGGCCCGGCCGAGCAGTGAGGGATTTCATGCAGTTTCATCCTTCTTACTACGGTGGTCAGGCAGACCCTGATGTGGCTCGGAGTTGGCTCAACGAGATGGAGCGGGTGTTCGGCTCCGCGTAGAGTACTGCGGAGGACAGAGTTATGTTGGCCTCCAACCAGTTGCAGGGTATGGCTCAGGAGTGGTGATCTTCCGAGTGGAAGACGTCTTTTCAGCTTTGTCCACTTGAGCAGATTATGTGGGGTGACTTTGTCAGTGCTTTCGAGCGTACCTACTGTCCAGAGTTTATTGCTACGCAGCGGATGCGTGAGTTTCTGGAGCTGGTTCAGGGTGATATGTCCGTGTTGCAGTACAGGGCCCGATTTGTTGAGCTGGGTCGGTATGCATCCCATATCATGGAGCATGATAGGGTGAAGACCGCACAGTTCGTGTAGGGCTTGAGGCAAGAGCTGAGGCACCATTTGATCCCGAATGCGGCCACTGATCTGGAGACAGCGTCTCGTGTTGCGGCTTATTTGGAGATGGATATGCAGAGGACTCAAGGACCGATCAGCGAGGGGCAGTCTTTTTCGGGTCGCAGCCAGCAGTCGGCTACCCAGTAGCAGGGTTCCTTTCAGCGTGCGTCGGGTGGTTCAGGAGCGCCGGCAGCGTCGACCGCAGGATCTGCGTCTTTTGGCTCGAAGGTCAAGAAGTTCTTCAAGAAGGGGTTCGGTAAGAAGAAGTCCAAGGATCAGGGGCAGGCATCATCGGACAGTGTACAGTAGCCGGTCCCGTTTCAGCGTCAGGGGTCAGTGGGTGGATCGCGAGGACCGTGTCCACGGTGTAGAGAGAACCACCCAGGCAGGAAGTGCACAGCGTCGATAGTTTGTTTCCGGTGTGACCAGTCAGGGCATATGGCACGTGACTGTCCTTAGAGGCTACAGCAGCAACAGTCGTTTCCTCAGCAGCAGCAGGTTCCCCCGCAGCAGAGGCAGCGGTAGCAGCAGTAGGGACAGTATCCGCCGCTACCCAGGTCAGCTAGCGTGGGAGGTAGGTAGAGAGCTCGAGGCCAGATCACGCACATGACCAGGGCAGAGGCAGTGGCGTCGCAGCTCGTGGAAGGTACCATTCAGATTTTGGGTTGTGCGGCTCGGGTTTTGTTCGATTCTGGCGCATCTCATTCGTTTATTTCGGAGGATTTCACGCTGAGTATGGAGGAGCCGGTGACCCAATTTTCCTATGATTTGGCAATGGAGTTACCTTCGGGTGATTTTATGATCACTCCGTATTGCTTCGATGAGGTTCCTGTGTGGATGGAAGGGCGGAGTTTGCCGATTAGGCTCTATGCGTTGCCGCTTCAGGACTTTGATGTGATTTTTGGCATGGATTGGCTTGAGGCACATCATGCGTTGGTGGATTGCGGCTCGAAGAGGGTTTATTTCTGGTGACTTCACGGACCCACCTTCTATTTCCAAGGTATTAGGTCTTCCTCTTCCCGCTTTCTTATTTCTGCGATTCGAGCTCGCCATTTGCTTGATGCGGGTTGTCAGGGTTTTCTCACCTCCATGGTTGTTACTGACCGCATGGAGCCAGATGTCGAGGACATTCTAGTGGTGTGCGAGTTTCCTGATATTTTTTCGGAGGACTTACCTGGATTGCCTCCCCAGCGGGAGATTGATTTCGTTATTGAGGTTGTGCCGGGTATGGGACCTTTGGTGAAGGCTCCCTACCGTATGGCCCCCGCTGAGTTGAGGGAGTTGAGGGCGCAGTTGCAGGAGCTACTGGCCAAGGGGTACATTTGTCCTAGCTTTTCCCCTTGGGGTGCGCCCGTGTTGTTCGTCAAGAAGAAGGACGGTAGCTTGCGGTTGTGCATTGACTACCGACAGTTGAATGAAGTGACCATTAAGAACAAGTATCCATTACCGCGGATTGATGATTTGTTCGACCAGCTTCAGTCTGCGCGAGTGTTCTCACGGATTGATTTGCGGTCCGATTACTATCAGTTGAGGATTCGCGAGTCCGATGTAGAGAGGACTGCGTTCAGAACGAGGTACGAGCATTATGAGTTTCTGGTGATGCCGTTCGGGCTCACCAATGCCCCCGCAGCCTTCATGGACTTGATGCAGAGTATGTTTCGTCCGTGTTTGGACTAGTTCATGGTCATATTTGTGTATGACATCCTTGTTTATTTGCGGTCTACCGAGGAGCACGCGTACCATTTAGGTGTGGTGCTGCAGACGTTGCGAGATCACCAGTTGTATGCGAAACTCAGTAAGTGCGAGTTCTGGCTTCGTGAGGTGCACTTTTTGGGACACGTGATTTCTGGTGATGGTATTTCTGTGGACCCCGCCAAGGTCGAGACAGTAATGCAGTGGCCGAGGCCGAGGTCTGTGACGGAGATCCGGAGTTTCTTGGGGCTTGCGGGCTATTATCGTCGGTTTATCCAAGATTTTTCTCGCATTACGGCCCCGATGACTAGACTTACGCGGAAGGATGTGCCTTTCTTCTGGTCTGAGAAGTGTGAGCAGAGTTTCAGGGAACTGAAGAGATTGCTCACCTCGGCTCTGGTGTTGGTTTTACCTTCTGGATCGGGAGGTTTTGTGGTGTGTACAGATGCTTCCGGGGTCGGATTGGGTGCTGTGTTGATGCAGCATGGTAGAGTGGTGGCTTATGCATCTCGACAGCTGAAGCGCCACGAGGAGAACTACCCTACCCATGACCTGGAGTTGGCAGCTGTGATCTTCGCGCTGAAGATCTGGAGGCATTATCTGTACGGCGAGAGGTTCGAGGTGTTCACTGACCATCAGAGTCTGCGATATGTGTTCACGTAGAGGGACCTTAACCTCAGGCAGAGGCGTTGGATGGAGTTTATGAAAGATTATGACTTCACCCTGTTTTATCAGCCGGGCAGGATGAATGTCGTCGTTGATGCCTTGAGTCGGAAGGTCACGGTCAGTGCCTTGATGTTGAGGAAGTGGAGGCTCTGGGAACAAGTGCCCGAAGTTTCATTCAGGCTCAAGATTCCCCAGGAGCCAAAGTTGGCAGTGCTTGCTAGTCTGACTATCACGCCAGCTATCCGTCGTCAGGTGACAGAGGCTCAGCATGCGGACCCTGAGTTACCCCGGATATTGACTTTGGCTGATGTGGAGCTCGGCGAGGACGGTGCAGTAAGGTTCCGTGGCAGGCTGTAGGTCCCAACCGAGGAGCGGGTTCATCGTGCGGTATTGCGCGAGACTCATGGGAGCAGGTACACCGTACACCCAGGTGCAACGAAGATGTATCAAAACTTACGGAGGCAGTTCTGGTGGCCTGGCATGAAGAGAGATGTCGCCGAATTTGTGGCCAGGTTCCTGACCTGTCAGCAGGTGAAGGCAGAGCATCAGCGACCGGGAGGTACTCTCCAGCCCTTGGATGTTCCTGGGTGGAAGTGGGACCATGTGACCACGGATTTCATGGTGGGATTACCGAGGACTCCGAGCGGTTAGGATAGTATTTGGTTGTTGGTGGATAGGCTGACGAAGGTGACTCAGTTGTTGCCGGTCAAAGTCAGCTGGAGCGTGTCCAGGTTGGCTCATCTTTATGTGGAGCGGATCGTTCCGTTGCATGGGATTCCCATCTCCATCGTGTCAGATAGGGATCCGCGTTTCACTTCTGGATTCTGGGAGAGTTTCCAACGAACTCTTGACACGGATTTGGCTTTTAGCTCGACGTATCATCCTCAGTCAGATGGTCAGTCGAAGAGGACCATTCAGACATTAGAGGACATGCTGAGGTCTTGCTGCTTGGAGTGGCAGGGGAGTTGGGTTCACCACCTACCGTTGGTGGATTTTGCCTACAACAACAGCTATCATTCGAGCATCGGCATGGCTCCTTATGAGGCGTTGTATGGGCCTCCGTGTCAGACTCCACTGGATTGGTTTAAGGTTGGTGAGCGTGTTTTGACGAGACCGGAGTTGGTGCATCAGTGTGTGGAGGTTGTGCACCTGGTTCGTCAGAACATGCTGGCGGCCCAGAGTCGGCAGAAGAGTTATGCTGACCGTAGGCGGCGGCCTCTCGCGTTCGCCGTGGGCGATCACGTGTTCTTGAGAGTTTCTCCGATGAAGGGGGTGATGCGTTTTGGATGGCGTGGGAAGCTGAGTCCCCGCTATATTGCTCCTTTTCACATCGTGGAGCGCATCGGTGAGGTGACTTATCGGTTGCAGTTACCCCCTGAGTTGGCGTCGGTGCATGACGTGTTCCACGTCTCGATGCTGCGGAAGTATATGCCCGATGACTCTCATGTGCTCGAGGATTATGTTTGGCCCGAGGTGACTCCAGACCTTTCTCTTCCAGAGTTTCTGATCCGCGTGGAGGATAGGCGAGAGCAGCGCCTGCGGAACAAGGTCATCCCCTTGGTTAAGGTGGTGTGGCAGCGGCACTCTGGTGGTGAGGCTTCTTGGGAGCGTGAGGATGAGATACGTCAGCAGTTCCTTTACCTGTTTGAGTGAGTCTTACTCTTCTTTCCCTTGGATTGTTCTCAATTTCGAGGATGAAATTCCTTAAGGGGGGAGAGCTGTAATATCCTGGACCTTTTAGATCCTTCTTCGTGGGTCCCGGATCTGGTTTCTCGGAGTGTCCAACTCCGTTGTGTCTGAAATTTCATTTTGGACATCTTCCGTGATCAGATCTGCGCGATCCGGAGTTGTTTCGAAGGCCCGGGAGCATTCCGCGACTTTTCCGCGTGTGTTTTCGGATTCCCGGTGTGTGTTTCGGTAATTCCTTCGGAACCTCGTTGCGGGTGAACCAGGTCGTTCACCTAGGCGAGAGTGGTACCATTACGATCGGTGCGTTTCGAGGATCGTAGGAATGTAATTTTCTATTTTTTGATATTTTCTAAAAATTCTGAATTTTCAATTAATACCCCCATTTTCTTTTCTTTTTCTTCTTCTTCTTCTTCCTTTCTTCTCCTTCCTCGCTCACGACCGTGGCCGCCCTCCCTCTCTCTATCTCCCGTTCGAGCGCGGCGACCTCCGTTCCGGCTACAGACGGCGGCGGTGCGACGGCGCGAGGACGTGGGTGACGACGAGGCGATCGTGCGGGCGTGCGGCAAGCGTGGGAAGTGTGGGAAGGTGAGGTTCTAACGGCATTCTTCGTGGGTTTGAGCTTGGATCGGCGCGTCTCATCGTGGACCGGAGGTAGGGTGACGTTCCTTGGCCTCTTGTCTTCCTTCCTCGAGAGTTTTAGCTCGAGACGAGGTCGAGAGTGGTCAATTTCACGCCGGGAAGGGCCGTTCATGCCACGGGGAGAGTCCGTCCGATCCGCCTTTTTGAGCCCCGATTCTGTGGTTCACGGCGTAGGAGCATGCTAGGGGGCTTGGGGGTTCTTCTCTCACCGTTTCCCCCTTCGTGGGGCTTGTTTGGGGTTGGAATGGGCGATTCTGGTGAGGTTCACCGTTTTCACGTCGGTGGGTGATGTGCGGTCGAACCAGGGGCCGCACAACCATTATGCGGCGCCGTTCTGGCCGTCCATCAGCTCGGCGCGCTGTGGCTGGGCTCGGCGCACGGTAGGCTTGCGCTGTCTGTCGTGGGACCGCATATCCTAAGGTGCAGCCCCACAACAACCGCACAACCTTGGGTATTCGATCGTTGAATTTTATCGTTGTACAGTGCACCGGGGTGTGCGGCCAGGAGCTTGCCGCATAACCTCTCGTGCGGCCAAGTGTTGGCCGTACGTCGTCTAGTGCCGCTGCCTAGGTGTGCGGCCAGATCTGGACCGCACAACCCTTGAACGGTGAAACCATAGCCGCTCTTCCCTAGTGTGGCTAAGGCCTAACCGTTCAGGTTTATTACCGTAGGGAGACGAGCGGCTAGGAGCTGACCGTTCTTCACCCACATGGGGCCAGGAGCTGGCCGCACATCTGTTGAATGGGCCCACGTTGGCCATTCTTCAGTCTGTTTGGACCTGTGTAGAACGGTCCTGTGCTGGCCTTTTAACCCTAGGTGCGGTCCTTATGCGACCGCACATCCCTGAGCGGCCCAGGGTGGACCATTCAAGGGGACAGACAGTGTCGGCGGGTCTCCCGTCATACCGAGGGGTACCGGGAGACGTCGTTGTCGGCTTCTGTCACCATGCGATGGTATTGGTACGAGGGGCGTTCCTTGTACCGTCCGGTTGTGGCGTGATTTTCCATTGACTTGAGAGTCTACTCCATAGTGACCCTCCACTAGTCGTAGCATGCTTACACGCGTGTGGTCCCACCAGGGAGTGGTGGAGAGGCTACCCTCAGAGACGGTTTATGGACAAGTTTCCGTCGGGCCCCACGTCTTGTAGCCAGAGTCCAGCTGAGGGGAAAACCGGTCAGAGGGCCAGACCAGGGACGCACAGTCTGTGTGTGCGCTCGTGGTTGGGGACGGTTGGACCCACGCTGACGAGCGTGACCCCAGCTAGTCACTCATTTGTAGTTCTTGTGTGGTGTTCGTGCCTTTGGTAGGAGCTGCCATGTCAGACAGTTCACCTGCGGTGATGTGTAAGACGTCAGGGGACGCTACCGGCTGTGCTTCTAGTGGGTGGTACTCCTGTCGAGTCGGGAGTGTCAGACTGTCAGTCTTTGGGACTTCAACCTTCGGGTTTTGTCACGTTGACCGTGGTGTTCCGGTCGTTTCACTGTGGCACGTGTGTCGGCTTTTGTGCCGTGAGAGCGGTGTTTTGTAGGTTGCAGGGCTTCCCTTTTCGAGGTACTCGCTTACTGCTAGCGTAGCGGTTTCTCCGTTTGTGAGGTAGGGTTTGAGTGATCCCTACCGAGTCTTGTTCCGAGACTCATTCCCTGCGTGTTTTCACCGTGTTTCAGGTGAGTCGCGGCCTCAGGGGAGCGCGTCTGAGGCTCAGCGTGGTTCAGGTGCCCAGCGTTAGTGCCAGAGATCAGAGCCGGGGTATGTCCCGTGTAGCTGTATTTTTCTTTCTTGTCTCTGTACTAGTTGTGGACTTCTGCTGTTGTTATTTTATTTTATCTTGTGGACCATGTATCATGTAAACTGTTAAATTTATTTCCTGCTTAATGAGATAACTGTTTAATTTCTGTAATTATTTGTGATACTTATGTAATCTCCACACCTTCCTTTAACCCTTCTGAGTCTTCGGACTCGTGGGTTATCGGGTTATCGGTCCTTCCCAATAATCGGATTCTCGGGTTGTTACAAGCTAGCCTCGGGATTCTTCCCTACCCAATTTGGTGACCGTAGAGCAGCCCGCTATGGCTTCCTCTGTTTTAGAGGCTGTCTTGGTATATCCATGGATGCGCTTCACTTTTCACCCCCCCCAAATGCTTGGGTCCGGGGGAGGTGCTGCCAAAATTCCACTAGAATCTAGGACTTAAAAGAAATGATGAAAATAAACAAACAGTGACAACATCAACATAATAAAAATACTGCTACAATGAATAAACATTTGAACTGAGCTGTGAACTGAGCTTACTGCTTGGCAGTAATGGAGGAGGACATTTCAAAGCAAGGGGGTATATTGATAAAATTGAACTCTAATCTGAACCTCTACAGGCATGTTGGATGGGTGAACTCAAGCAGAGCTATGAACAAAGGACAAGATGAATACCAGTAGGCCCGCATATTTAGAGTACACAGAAAATCAAGTGCATTCATTGAGTACTTCCATTGCTACGTTGTTTCAAACCAAAGGCAGAACACTTCTGCATTGCTAATATCAAATGCACAATTGAGCGTATTAAGGATCTCCCAACATTGCTGAATTCAACATGCCTTCTGAGTGTACCTCTTCTGCATTCTGGAAATCCAGTCAGTCCCATGAGTATGGCGCAATTGCATACATACATACAATACACTAAATCAAACTCCGCTGAACAAAGAGAAATGGCCTTGAGCCCATGGGCAGTTGCCTCATGAACCTGGATTCTCTGCATTTTGCATGAGTATAGCAGCATCTTCTGAACCACCGAACCTTTCCCAACAAAGAAACCGTCTTCACATTCCTATGGAAGCACAAAATACACCTCATGCATGAATAAACCCCAGGTATATCCATATGCGTGTTTGGACATGTGTCTATGTATTTTTCTTAAAGAAAATAACACTTGGAGTCGACTCCAGGACCATGAAGAGTCGTCTCCATTTCTTCTTCCCCCACATTTTTGACCCCAGCCCTTTGTTCAAATTTGCACTTTCCACATATGTTGCATAGATGGACCATAGCATTAACATGCAACATATGAGTGGATCAGAACCTCTCTCACCCATCCCATAAATGGAAGAGGTCATGAATAGATCAAAATTTCAGATGCATTGCATGAATAAACCAAGATCATTCTCATGCATTGCATGAATAAGTCAAAGTCTCATATGCATTGCATTAATAAACCAAGATCATCCATGGATCCCATGTGAGTGAGCTCGGACTTCCTCTGCATCTTGTAAATCCAACAATTTGCATGAATTTGTCATGATTGCATACATCCATACAGCCCACCTATTCAAATTCCATTGGATAGAATAAGATGGCCTTGTGCTGCCGTGTAATTGCCTCATGAATAAAGGGCTTTCCTGCATTTAACATGAGCATAATGGCATTTCTGTGTGTAGTTCTGAATTCGGACCTGCAGAACTCCTCTTAATAAAAGCAGTAGTTTCATATGTTGGGTATGTTAATCACTCCCTCCTTCATTCAGATGCAATGAAATCTAGTCCATGCTTTCAATTAGCATAAAGTCCCTGCTGGCCTTCCATAAAAAAAATGCATAAGCCTTCTGCATGAGTGGAAATCCCCAAACCCATCATATATCTTTCTTAGTGTGCATTCCTTACTGCCCTGGTAGTGCACAGGTTAGGCCCATGCATATTGCATGCTAATGTACTACAAGGCTCCTCAGCCTCCTTTGTGTAGTGAAGCTGCATAGGGCCAATGCCCCTCAGTCTGGTCCCCGGTCCAAGACTGCATGCCCCTGTAGACAAAGGGAACAGATTGGATCACTCATGGTCACGGCATGAACAAATCAAAGCCTCCTGTGCATTGCATTAATAAACCGAAATCACTCCTATACATTGCACAAATAAATAAAATCATTCATATGCACTACATGAATAAATCAAACTATTTGTATTCATTGTTTGAACAAACCAAAACCATTCACATGAATGTCATAAACCGATCAGAATTTCATATGCACTACATAAACAAATCAATGATCATTCACATGCATTACATGAATAATTCCAAACCTTACTCATTCATCTCACAAGCAAAAGGAACCAGGGATTGAGTTGAGTCTTCACATATGCAATTTTGAATAGACCTAAGCACCACAAATGCCTCAAGCTGAATCATAACAAAGAGTCAGATCAGCCTGTCTTTGGGTTTGGTCGACCGAATTATGATTTCGGTCGACCAAAACCTGTAAACACTATAAACATTTGGCTCTAGGAATTTCAGTAGACCGAAATGGGATTTCGGTCTACCATCCAGTGCTCTGCAATCCTTTGCAAAACTCCTTTATAAAAAAAAGGTGGTTTGAGCACCTAGGCATGTTAATCTTTTTCTTCATGCATGTGTAGTAGACTCAAGTCCAGGTCCAGGCAGACTGCCAGATTAGAAATGTTCAGGGTTTCCAAATAGAAAAAAAGTGCCGTTGGTCACTGGAACACTACCATTGCATTAAGCACATCTCCCTTTGTTTTGCACGCACATGAGTACACATGCATGCGCATGTCTGGGTCAAAGAACTGCTGGGAGTCAGTTGTTCAAGAGGCCACCACAGCTTGGTTTAGTGCAAAAATCTGAACCTTTGGAATTTAGTCATGCAAGAAAAGTTTATAAACTTTCAGAAGTTATGGAAGAATCTCAAATGCAGTTCACTTCTCCAAATTCATAAGCTCAGATCTGCAAGTCTAGTAAATTGACATTTCAGAAGGTAGTGCTCATGAATTCCTTAAAGTCCCTCATAAAAAGAAGGGGCTCAATAGTTAAATGAAGTCAACCCAAGTCCATCAAGATGGTTTAGCGTTGCTGGAGTGCAGGCTTACATATTCCAAGGCACATGCAGTTCAATAGGCCAGTTTGCAACTCAGTTCAGCAAACCTCTGTCTGTAGTTTAGCTAAAATTAGCAAAGCTTAGAGACTCATTGCTCACTTCAGCATTAATGAAGCTCAAAACATAAATTTTCAAGAACCAAGTCATAGATAAGCTCATCATATCATATTTGCTGGTCCACTGTCTTATGCAAATTCCATCCTCGTCAACCCCACCGGGATCATACACGGGCTCCCACGATTGAATTGGCATGACAAGTCTTATAATGGCCAATCTCAGCGGCCCATGTACAAATGAGTCTAACTCAATGAAAAGAAAGGTTTATTTGATCAAATGACCCTAAGAGCTAAGTTAGCAGTAGCAATGACCCAAGAAATTCAGCTGACCTTCAGGGGTTAGCAGATTTCATAGCTGCTCTACCAAGTTAAACAGATCTTGAAGCATAGTTCAAGAAGGTTGTGTAGCCAACCTCATACAGCAGCAACAGCTCAACACAACTTAGCAAAATTTAGCTGACTCCTTGCAGTACATAATGCAGCCCAGCAAAATCCTTCAACAACCTTGAAGCTCAAGGACAACAGTTCATCATACTAGGAGTCGTCTCATATGTCAGTAGAAGCCAACAAGCTTCAAGCTCAATTAAGTTTAGAACACGAAGATTTCGCTTCAAATCTATTGATGAACAATATGGACGAAAATACAACAAATGGGCTAAAGTTCTGGCAGACTAAGCAAGATCGACACTGCTATCTAGCAAGCAATCAAGCTTTTGGCTGCAAAGCAGGTCGACCTGCAATTCACAGCAGGTCGACTTGTACCTTGCAGCAACTTGGCTTGTCAGTATCTAGTATGTTGCTTCCTAGTGTACTAGGTCTGTCTTCCACAGTAGGTGAGGTAACTTGCGGAATCATGTGATTCCTAGTAAAAATCATTGGTACAACTGTCTGGGACACTATGTGGAAGGCTGATTAAGCAGAAGAAGCAAAGGAGGTCTATGAATTCAACAAAAAGATTGAACATGCTAAGATGAATTCAGGAAAATTTTACCAAGGTTATGAGAAATGATATAAGTGTCATTGAGGGCAGAATATAGGATCCTCTACAAGGGTTCTAGTGACTAAGTCCAACAAATATGTAGTGCAGTAGCAACCCATGTACGGTAACTCTATTTGCAGCAACAGCAGCCAAGTCCAACAACTCCAGTGGGAAGCAGCAATGAAATATAATCTGATCCTGGCAATCTATCAGCCCACACCTTCTCTTACTTGTTGGCTTTCATGGCACCCTCATTACTATAGTGTAGAGTGAGCTAGCTAGATATAATTATTCCAATCCTTTGGACCTTGGAAATTTTATCCCGTCTAGATTCATTTTTCTTTGAATATCTAGTCCTCCCTTTTCGTAGTTCAGTAAGCATGTAAGATCAGACCTGTCGCAACATGGTGCCGACTCCTTCCTCCACAGATTCTGCCCATCTCCCTTTTACAACCAGGTTGGGCAGGAGTCGACTCCATGTGTCGACTCCTCCTCCGACCCAGCTCTCCTCCTTTCTGCCCACCATTTCCGTGTGAGCCGTAATCCTTTAAAGAAAAAAAAATATATATAATATGTGTCTGAAAACAACTTGCCGAGCTTTTCTTAAGCTCAATTTCCCATACCTTTTCCCCCCAAGGATTGGGCAAATCATTGGCATTCCTGTCCCCTCAATTTGAACCCCAATAAATTCATCCATACTATTGGAGCAAATCCCACTTGCAAGAGAAATCAGAAATAATAAAACACACAAAAAAACATAAAAAGAAACATGTTCTGGTTGACTTTATGGAGCTATCATCTTCCTCAGACCCCAGAAGGGGGATATACATCTGAAAGCCCAGCAACCGAGTTTGGATTCTAGGGGGGTCATCCCCCTTCATGGCCATGACTCAATTTGCTCAGGGCTAATAGTCCCCCTTCCCTCAAAGTCATATTCATGCATGAACTCAAGACCTTGTTAAGCTCAGTTCCTGAATTGGTGATCAATCAACATTATCCTTTTGTAAATTACTATATTCACTCTTCACTTGCGCACACTTTGAGCATGCAACGAAAACCAATTAAGAATGAGCAAGTGTCTTGCATGAATACTTACACCTTCCTAGTGCTCCGGTATATCAAATGGTGATTAGTGGAAGGTCGGGTTAGACCCGGCAGAAAACTTTCACTATGCATGAGTGTAACACTCCGCCATGTACTGGGAGCTGATTTAATCAATAAACTTCACTACATTACATGCTCATTAATGTTATAACATGTTTTACATGGTGAACATTGCTTTCATGTACCTTTTCCTCGGCCCCAAGGGCCCTCTCTCTTGGCGATTAATCAAGGGTTTTCCTCCTTCTCGGAGGATGTAATTAACGTCATAGTCTTTACGGTATGGTGGACTTCTGGTCTCGACACAGACTTCACATTCGTCTGACCAAGTCAGATCGAGCGCACAATAATTTTGTCACACACGTGACTGGCACGCCTACGTAATAAATAAATAAATCTAATAAATCTAACAAATTCCAATAAATAAATAAATAAACATTAATAAATCCCATCCCCAGAAGCTAGTACGCCCGGTGGGATAGAGTCTCCCTTCATCTTCTTGCCAGGATTGAGGGTCCTCAAGGCCCTATATTAAATGCTAACAAATTATTTCTTGCCATTTGTAGGTGACATCATGGTGACCGGGCTGGCTGCTCTTACTTTCGGTCCGCAAGTCGTGGCTGCTCATGCCACCCAAGGGTACCTGGCGGTACCTACTCCATTTGGAAGCTTCCCATCGGTGGTCAGATTCCCAAACTTCCTGGGGGTCGCCTTCACCGACATCATCAAGGTAGCAGCCACGGAACCTGATGTTCCTGTTGCTGCCAAGGAACCATTGCCCCGCCAAGCTAGGGGCCGAAGCTGTCAGACCTCGCTGGGAGGTCAAGCTCGAATGGTGAGCTGCATGGTACATCATATGGCTCGTGCTGCCCACCCAACCCGCACCAACCAGTCCGAGAGTGACCAAAGAAGGAGCTCCCGGAGGAAGGCATCTATGCCCATTTCTGTATGTCTCTTGGCTTCAGGGAAGTCCGTAATGATCGGCAGCGTCCGCCTCTTTCTGGATGGTCGCAATGCCCAAGTGATACCGGATCGTGTAATTCTGGTAATCTCAACCTACAACTCCTTCCAAGCTTTGTCTGGGGGGAGAGCTAAAAAAGGAGAACCTGGCTGTCAAGGCCAAAAAGAGTTGGCCCTGTTAGCGCAGCAAGAGTGATATAGAAGGGGGGGATGAATAGATCACTCCCAATTTGTAGAAACTTAGGCAGAAAATAATTTCTACAGCTAACGCACCTCCTTAATCCGTACACAGAGAAATGTAAATGAGAATGAAGAGCTGATCACATGGAAGCAAAGAGACAAGCAGATGAAGAGCGTAGATAACAATAGCAAACCACAGAGGAGGCACTCGATTTTTAGGTGGTTCGATTACAGTCCGCAATCTACATCCACCCCTCACTCCAACTAGAGTGAGGATTCCACTAGACGATGCTAGATCAATGCAGACTCAGTCTGCGAACAACACGCTGCCACACAGCTTGAACACCAAGGGAAACAAATCCCTCAACCAAGTTCTGCTACCCACAGAACTTGAAACCTGTTCTAGCTCCCAGCTAGAACACAACCGGAGAATCCTCTCCCTTCCTCCACACACCGGAGGGGAACTGTTAATGACCACCAGTCACTAACACCACCAGAGATCACCGATCTCTCTTCCTCTGCAACTCAGAGGGAAACTGGAGTGATACTCCCTTCCTCCACACACCGGAGGGAAAACAATTCAAATCAGAATGATGAAGAAAAGGAAACGAAAAATAAAGAAGAAACAAAAACCAATGAAGAAGAGATCGGTTCTGAAACCCAATACAAATGTAGCTTCAAATGAAGCAATTCATCAATCCACAACTACTGCTCTCTCTCTCGAACAAACTCCTCTCGAATTTGGAACTCTCAGCTCTTTTTCTTTTCTGGATCGTGCAAACTCTCACCAATGGCTTCTGCTTTCTCTATTCACGATCGAGCTTTAACTGAAGGATGAAGCTCTATATTTATAGCAGATATTGGCGTGTGGCTACCAGGTTCCCGCCCATGCACTTTTGGCCAGATCATTTGAATTTTGACCACATGGCAGCATCCTGACCAGGTTGCCATCCACGTGTCATGCGCCTGTTGTCTTGGATCATGTGCCAGGTGCCAACCTCGGTTCACGTGCCCAATCATCAGCCTAAATCGCCTGCAGACAGACAGATGGAATGTATAGACTTAGTTAGTTCAGGCTATTAACATGAATGTGTATACTTCAGAAACTTCAACTGATTAAGTGTGTACAACGTGAGAGAGTGTACAGACTTAATGAAAGAGGCGCATGTGTGAAGGCAGTGTATAGACTTATGAACAATGTAGACGAATGTCAGTGTATAGACTATGAACAATGCAAATGAATGGCAGTGTATAGACTATGAACAATGTAGACGAATGTCAGTGTATAGACTATGAACAATGCAAATGAATGGCAGTGTATAGACTATGAACAAGCGCATGTGAAGGCATTGTATAGACTTAAGAAGAACAAAGCAAACAAGCCTTACTAATGTGTACACTTAACAAAGCTTCAGCCACTATATAGACTTCACGAAGTCTAAACAGTGTGCAGACTTTGAACCTGTGTGAGACTCTTAATAAGACGGTGAGCAATGTATTGACTTGAACCCCAACGGAGATGTATAGACTTTGATATGCTTGAGCCAGTGTTCAAACTTTGAACCAATGTGCTGTGAGCACTATATAGACTTTGCCAGAGTGAGACGATGCATTAGACACTCGGCTGTACAGACTTGGAGATTTCTGAATGAACCGATCGGCTGATGAATCGATGTACAGACTCTGATTGTAAAGGCAGTCTGTATAGACTTGAATTCCTTGAAGCGATGTATAGACTTTGTGAAGCTCAAGCACTGTACAGACTTATGAAGACTTCAGCGTTGTACAGACTTGGTGAAGCTCAAGTGGATGTATAGACTTGATGAACCACTGTGGATGTGTGGACTTGAGCGAATGAAGCCGATGTACAGACTTGGTAAATCGAAGCCTCTGTACATACTTTCCTAAGACGCAGTTCAATGTATAGACTTGAACGACTGAGGCCGATGTACAGACTTGCCTAAGACACAGCATGAGACGCTGGCTAAGACGGACGCTGTACAGACTTTGAAGAGCAGTTCAATGTATAGACTTGAACGGATGAGGCCGATGTACAGACTTGCCTAAGACGCAGCATGAGACGCTGGCTGAGACGGACGCTGTACAGACTTTGAAGAGCAGTTCAATGTATAGACTTGAACGGATGAGGCCGATGTATAGACTTGCCTAAGACGCAGCATGAGGCGCTGGCTGAGACGGACGCTGTACAGACTTTGAAGAGCAGTTCAATGTATAGACTTGAACGGATGAGGCCGATGTACAGACTTGCCTGGAAAGCGTAGGGAAATGTTGTGTGTATGGACTTGGCCAAAGCGTAGGAAAAGATATCGAATGTACAGAGTTGGTGAATCACAGACCAATGTATAGACTTAGAGACATGAAGTCTAGTGTATAGACTTGGAGAGCTGTTCAATGTGTTGGGTTGGCGTTGTATAGACTTGGCTTTGAACACTTGGGCTGATAGCAATGTGCAGACTAAGCGATGTATAGACTTTGTGCCGAGACCATCAATGCTCTGATGCGTCGACCCACACTTGCTGATGAGTCGACCCACTGCTGTTCATATTAACTAACCAGTGTAGATAGAATTAAGATAGCATGCTTATCTGACAATCAAATGAACTGTACTCACTCACCTGATGAAACAGCATTAATCTAGAGATAGAAGATTGATTATAGTGTGAGACATCATCAAAACCATAAGGATGCAACAATCTCCCCCTTTTTGATGATGACAACACTATGAATCAAGCAATATCAAGTTTCAACAAGAGATTTATATCAGCTGCAACAAACATATTAAATTCAAGGCATGCACATGCAGATGAATTATACCATCCCTACAACACACTCTCATCTCCCCCACAACTCATAACCATAACTTCCACGAAGCAACATGACTCCCCCAAAGCTCAAGACAAATCCAAGACTCACTGATATTGCAGAACTTCTCACTGAAATTGCAGACATTGCAAACTTCTCTCCCCCTTTGACATCAGCAAAAAGAACTACAGAAGGTATGACAGTGCTGGAAACATGAAGAAAAAGGGCAGTAACTTCTTAGTGCAGAAGGTCACAAGTAGGTCTTAAGAGAATAAGTGAGTTTCTAATCTCAAGAGAAGATTCTTCATACTTCAGTACGTAATAGAGAAGTAGAGTGATAGACAAGTTTATCAGCATACATAGTGGATGATTTAGAGCAGGAGTTCACAAGTATGGCAAATATAGCTGATCATTCAACTATCCCACAAGACAGCAAGAGACTAAATCAGAGAGGTGTTCTCAAGGTATTGAAGACAAGCAATCCATTAGTTGCATAACAATAAGGAATTTTTTGTTGGAGATGATTTTCAAGAAGATTAATGAGTAAGTTGGTAGTTCACTCCTTTGACATTAGAGAGACACCTTGATTAGAGGCCTGAATCTCCAGTTACTCAGAGTGAGTACCTCATTACTTCCCCTTTTTTTTATTATTAGGGAACAGAGATAGTAACTGTGGCTTTTGACATGAGGAAACACCTTGATTAGAGGCCAGAGTCCCCAGTTACTCACCAGCAAGCCACCATTGCTCTGTCATGTCTTTTCATTCATTTTAAGCATTTGACACCTCATGACATGGGAGAAAAATTCATTTCATTGATGAAGCTCCCAGTTTCTCAGTGATCAAAACAGAACATTTTTGTTCAGTTAAACCCTTGAGTTAAAGAGATAGAATGATTGAAAACAATATCAAAAATGACTATTTCTTGAATTGAGTCTTGAAGTCTAGATTTCAAGTTGATTGGGTCAGATATCAAGACATACAAGCTTTTGGCCTGAACCAGAATCAATGACAATGTAGGAAGATATACTTTATGCAATTAGTTCAAATCTCTGAAGAAGTACTAAAGGAAAGATTCTAATTTGGAGATTAGAGTCACTGACTTATAGACTTAAGAGATAAGTGACACTCTACTGTCTGAGAGAACCGCTCTAGATAAGTCATGCAAGACCAGCAAAGTTACACATCTGGACAGCCCTTTTGCATCTGTCAAAGAACTTCTCTTCTCACATTACAACTCAGCTCCCCCTAAGACATAGCATTCCTTAATAAAACATTTCAGCATAATCTCAAAGCTTCCCCTTACTCAAAGCATTCCTGAAAGCTAACCAGTAAGCATTCTGAACTCCCCCTCAAACCAGCATGAAAGAAGGCTAATTATCAGACAAACACAACTCCCCCTCACAACAAGAACAGGCTTCATAATTAAGATAATTTGTATAAGCCTAATTCTCTTCTCAATGTGGTGAATTTTTTATTATCCAGAGGTTTTGTGAATATGTCAGCAATCTGATTATCTGTACCTACATGAATCAGTTCAAAATTATTCTCAGACACCTCATCTCTTATAAAATGATGTCTTATCTCTATGTGTTTGGTTCGTGAATGCAAAACAGGATTTTTAGCAAGATTGATGGCACTAGTATTATCACAATAAATTGGTGTGCACCCCAGGTCTACTTGGTAGTCCTGAAGCTGGTGTTTAATCCATATTACTTGCGTTCCACAACTCCCTGCAGCCACATATTCAGCTTCTGCAGTGGAGAGGGCCCCAGAATGTTGTTTCTTGGAGCCCCAAGATACTAAACACCCACCCAAGAATTCACAATGGCCACTAGTGCTTTTCCTATCTAGTTTACAGCCTGCATAATCAGTATCTGTGTATGCTACTAAGTTAAATGTGTGAGATGCAGGAAACCATAGACCAAGAGAATGACTAGCTGACAAATATCTGAAGATTCTTTCAACTGCAGCTAAGTGTAATTCAGTAGGTCTAGATTGATACCTTGCACACATTCCCACACTGAATTGTATATCTGTTCTAGAGGCTATCAAGTAGAGAAGTGATCCAATCATACCTCGATAAAGTTTGGCATTTACTTCTTTACCTGTCTCATCTGCATCCAATGAGGTATTGGTGCCCATGGGTGTAGTAATGTGCTTTAAGTTTTCCATGCCAAACCTCTTGAACAGTTCCATTGTGTATTTGGTTTGGTTGATGAAGCACCCATCTTCTAGCTGCTGTACCTGCAATCCAAGAAAATATTTTAGTTCACCAACCAAGCTCATTTCAAATTCAGCAGACATCATGGTAGAAAATTCATCACATAGTTCATGCTTAGTTGATCCAAATACAATGTCATCTACATATACCTGAACTATGATGAGATCTTTATTCATGCCCTTGGTAAATAAAGTTTGATCAACTTTACCTCTTCTGTAGCCCTTGCTGATCAGAAATTCAGACAATCTTTCATACCAAGCTCTTGGAGCCTGCTTTAGACCATACAAGGCTTTGTTTAACCTGAAAACTTGGTTAGGTTGAGGAGAATATTGAAATCCAGGAGGTTATTCAACAAAAACTTCTTCTTTAATAACTCCATTTAAAAAGGCACTTTTAACATCTATTTGTTGGAGTTTTATATTCCTTGAGCATGCAAAGGCAAGCAACAATCTTATAGCTTCCATCCTAGCAACAGGTGCATAGGATTCATCAAAGTCTACACCAAATTCCTGACAGTAGCCTTTGGCTACTAATCTGGCCTTATTCCTCGAGATGATTCCATCTTCATTCATCTTATTTTTGAACACCCACTTGGTTCCTATGATATTTATGCCATCTGGTCTTGGGACAAGCTCCCAGACATTATTCCTTTCAAACTGACCTAATTCCTCACTCATAGCATTGACCCAAGCTTGATCAGCTAAGGCATTTTCTACTGTTTTGGGTTCAATTTGTGAGACTAATGTAATTAAATCATCATTATTCATATTTCTAAAGTAAGACCTAGTCCGAAGAGGATCTTCAGGATTGCCTATGACTTTATCTAGAGGATGGTCTTTAAGAAATCTGATATTTGTTGAAGATTCACCTGTTTCTCTTGGACCTTCCTGATTTGGGGAATTTATTTCTCCACTCGGCTGAGTCTTCTCTTCTTCCTGTTGGTCTTCTAGAAAATCTCCACCATGATTGGAATCCCTGTCAAGATTTTCAACATTAGGAACATCTTTCTTTTCACTAAAAAGGATGTGTGGAGATTCTTCCACTTTCTGATCTGATATGTTAAATACCCTATATGCCCTTGACACTTCAGAGTAACCCAAGAATATTCCAGTTGAACTCTTGGCTTCAAACTTGTCTAAGTCTTTCTTATCATTGTTATGAATAAAACATTTTGCTCCAAAAATTCTGAAATGAAACAAGTTTGGTTTCTTACCTTTTAGAAGCTCATAGGGTGTTTTCTTGTGTATGGGTCTTACCATGGCCCTGTTGATTATGTAGGTTGCTGTATTGGCCGCTTCTGCCCGAAACCTTCTAGGTAATTTACTTTCAATCAACATGGTTCGGGCCATCTCCACCACTGTTCTATTTCTTCTCTCCACAATCCCATTTTGTTCAGGTGTCCTGGGAGAAGAAAACCTGTGAGTTAGTCCTTCTTTGTCACAAAGATCAGTAAACATGGAGTTTTCAAACTCACCTCCATGGTCAGATTGAATAGAACTAACCTTGTACTTTCCTTCTTGTTTGATCTTATTGAAAAACAGATTAAACTTTTAAAATGCATCACTCTTATTTGCTAAGAAAAATATCCATGAATATCTAGAGAAGTCATCTATGATGACATAGCCAAACTTGTTTCCATTAAGACTCTGAGTTCTAGTTGGACCGAAAAGGTCCATATGAAGAAGTTCCATTGGTCTAGAAGACAATGGCTCAGATCTTAATTTAAAAGAATTTCGGGTCTGTTTGCCTAGAGCACAGGCATCACATGCTTTTGATATTGAGTTGAATTTAATTCTAGGCATGCCTCTAACTAAATCATGCTTGACCAATTTATTTAGAGTTGAAAAGCTAGCATGACCTAGACGTCTATGCCATTCAAAGGCATCATTTTCAGAATTGGCAGATAAGCAAATAGTAGATTCAGATTTCTCATCTAAGTCTACAATGTAGACATTATTAATCCTGTTGGCTACAAATTTAACCATGTCAGAATTTGTTTCAAGAATTTTGCATGAACTATCATCAAATACAACCTTGTGACCCCTGTCACATAATTGACTAATGCTAATCAGGTTGTGTTGAAGCCCTTCCACAAGTAAGATTTTTTCAATGGAGTTTGTGGAAGACTTACCTACTGTTCCAACTCCAATTATTTTACCTTTGTTCTTTCCTCCAAACTTGACCAGACCCCCTGGCTTCATCTCTATCTTGCTAAACTTGGATCGGTCTCCTGTCATATGCCTGGAGCAGCCACTGTCGAGGTACCACTTGTTGTCTTCAGCTGCCAGGCCGACCTACACAGATACATCAAGCAGAGTGATTCGGAACCCAAGATGAGTTGGGTCCAATGACATTGTCCAAATCTCTGATCAAGTGTTTAGGTATCCAGATTTGTTTCAGCATGGTTTTCTCTGGCACCTTCATTTCTGGTTTATTAAAGTTGAATCCAGCTGAACTAGAGAAGTGAGTTCTATTCCATTCATTAGTCTTCCTATTCCTAGGAAATTTCCTGTAGGCTTGTTGATTAGCATATCTTTGACCATGAAAGTTATTTCTCCAGTAGGTCCTGTTTGGACCCATCTGATTGTTGTAATTCCAACTCTTATTCTGATTTACTTTCTTGGTCCATCTACCATTTGTGTTCTGGTAAGTGGGCTTAGTGTTATTCTTCATAAAACTCATTCCCATCTTCAATGGTTGTTCAGTACTGGTTTTTGTGTTTTCTTTATGACTTTGAATTCCCTTAGAGCTGTTTGAGCTGGATGGTGTGTCCAGCTTTTCTTTTCCCTTCTCTGGGCAGAAGGTGATGGTCTTGAATTGCAAAGGTCTCTTGTTGGTTGGGTCATAGCCTAGACCTTCCTTATTGAAATTGACCCTAGTCCGTAGTATAGCATCTAAGCTAGTCTTTCCTTGGAAAAAACTTTTCTAAGACTTTCTGTTTGTCTTCCAGCTCCTTTTGAAGGAACTCAGAGTTTTTTAGGATTTCAACATTTACTTTCTTCACAGCTTCATATTTCTTTGAATTCACTCTAATTTCATTCATGCTTTCTTCAATTTTAGTTTTGAATTCATTGAGCTGTTTTTGACTTTCTTGAGTTTCTTCCTTGAGCTTATCATTTTCTTTCCTTAGTGAGGTCATTTCTTCTAGTTGTTCTTTTATCTTCTCATTTTCCTCACAGATCAGAGTTTGTTCTTCAACATTTGTGTTGAATTTTCTTTTCAGAACTATGTGCTCTTTGCTAAGGGAATTAAATTTATCTAGCAAGTCAGCATAAGCATCCTCCCAGTCATCAATTGAGAAATTTTCAAAAACGTTTATTACCTCCTCTTCACTGTTTGCCATAAGGCAAATTCCATCTTCATATTCTTCTGAGGAAGCTTCTTCTGGGTCTTCTTCTTCCTCGCTCCATGTGTAGACCATCGCCTGTGGCTTCTTCTTCTTCTGCACTTTTATGTTTTTCTTCTGAAGATAGGGACCCTTCTTCTGGAGGTCTGGGCATTCACCTTTCATATGTCCCTGTTTGTTGCAATTAAAACAAGTTAGTATCTTAGAATTTTTATCCCTGTAACTAGTAAATTCAGCATTCTTGTTGAAGGGGTGTGGCTTCTTCTTCCTAAAGGTCTTTCCCTTTTTCTTCAGAAATTTTCTGAACTGTCTAGTGAGCATTGCCTGCTCCTCCTGGTCGAGATTTGACAAACCTTCAAGCTCGGACTCAGACTCGGGGCTACTGCTGCTGCTCCCACTGTTGCTACCCTTGTTGCGGGATGCCCTTAGAGCCACATTCTTACCCTTCCTCTCACTTCCTTCTCCACCTCCTTTGAAATTCATCTCATAGGTCATAAGAGATCCTATGAGTTCATTCACAGTCAAGATAGTCAAATCTTTTGACTCCTCAATCACAATGGCCTTAGTGTGCCATGCCGGGGATAAAGATCTAAGGATTTTCCTGACTATATCTGCCTCAGCAAGATCCTTCCCTAGCCCTTTAAGAGTATTTGTGATTAAAGACAACCTGGCATACATCTCAGTTATATTCTCGTCTGCATTCATCTTAAATATTTCATACTTAGAAGTGTAGAGATTTACCTTCGAGGCTTTCACTTGAGCTGTACCTTCATAGATCAATTGCAGCTCATCCCACATTCGCTTGGCAGTTCTGTATGCAGATATACGAGCATATTCCTCTGGATGAACAGCACACTGGATGATGTTCAGCGCCGTCCAGATGAGTGAAGAGAGCTTGACATGGTCATCTGTCCAAGCATCCTCGTTTGGTGGCAGATCATATGGCCCCACCGTGATTACTCTCCACAGTATATGACTCTGAGCCCTGATGAACACTTCCATCCTGTTCTTCCAAAACAGATAGTTACTACCATCAAAATAAGGAGGGCGACTAATGGATTGACCTTCGGCCATGAAGGTTCTAGGACCACCAGCATTCCCTTGACCGTTCATCCACATGGCGTAAACCTGCTCTGATACCAATTGTTAGCGCAGCAAGAGTGATATAGAAGGGGGGGATGAATAGATCACTCCCAATTTGTAGAAACTTAGGCGGAAAATAATTTCTACAGCTAACGCACCTCCTTAATCCGTACACAGAGAAATGTAAATGAGAATGAAGAACTGATCACATGGAAGCAAAGAGACAAGCAGATGAAGAGCGTAGATAACAATAACAAACCACAGAGGAGGCACTCGGTTTTTAGGTGGTTCGATTGCAGTCCGCAATCTACATCCACCCCTCACTCCAACTAGAGTGAGGATTCCACTAGACGATGCTAGATCAATGCAGACTCAGTCTGCGAACAACACGCTGCCACACAGCTTGAACACCAAGGGAAACAAATCTCTCAACCAAGTTCTGCTACCCACAGAACTTGAAACCTGTTCTAACTCCCAGCTAGAACACAACCGGAGAATCCTCTCCCTTCCTCCACACACCCGAGGGGAACTGTTAATGACAACCAGTCACTAACACCACCAGAGATCACCGATCTCTCTTCCTCTGCAACTCAGAGGGAAACTGGAGTGATACTCCCTTCCTCCACACACCGGAGGGAAAATAATTCAAATCAGAAGGATGAAGAAAAAGAAACAAAAAATAAAGAAGAAACAAAAACCAATGAAGAAGAGATCGGTTCTGAAACCCAATACAAATGTAGCTTCAAATGAAGCAATTCATCAATCCACAACTACTGCTCTCTCGCTCGAACAAACTCCTCTCGGATCTGGAACTCTCTGCTCTTTTTCTTTTCTGGATCGTGCAAACTCTCACCAATGGCTTCTGCTTTCTCTATTCACAATCGAGCTTTAACTGAAGGATGAAGCTCTATATTTATAGCAGATATTGGCGTGTGGCTGCCAGGTTCCCGCCCATGCACTTTTGGCCAGATCATTTGAATTTCGACCACATGGCAGCATCCTGACCAGGTTGCCATCCACGTGTCATGCGCCTGTTGTCTTGGATCACGTGCCAGGTGCCAACCTCGGTTCACGTGCCCAATCATCAGCCTGAATCGCCTGCAGACAGACAGATGGAATGTATAGACTTAGTTAGTTCAGGCTATTAACATGAATGTGTATACTTCAGAAACTTCAACTGATTAAGTGTGTACAACGTGAGAGAGTGTACAGACTTAATGAAAGAGGCGCATGTGTGAAGGTAGTGTATAGACTTATGAACAATGTAGACGAATGTCAGTGTATAGACTATGAACAATGCAAATGAATGGCAGTGTATAGAGTATGAACAATGTAGACGAATGTCAGTGTATAGACTATGAACAATGCAAATGAATGGCAGTGTATAGACTATGAACAAGCGCATGTGAAGGCATTGTATAGACTTAAGAAGAACAAAGCAAACAAGCCTTACTAATGTGTACACTTAACAAAGCTTTAGCCACTGTATAGACTTCACGAAGTCTAAACAGTGTGCAGACTTTGAACCTGTGTGAGACTCTTAATAAGACGGTAAGCAATGTATTGACTTGAACCCCAACGGAGATGTATAGACTTTGATATGCTTGAGCCAGTGTTCAGACTTTGAACCAATGTGCTGTGAGCACTGTATAGACTTTGCCAGAGTGAGACGATGCATTAGACACTCGGCTGTATAGACTTGGAGATTTCTGAATGAACCGATCAGCTGATGAATCGATGTACAGACTCTGATTGTAAAGGCAGTCTGTATAGACTTGAATCGCTTGAAGCGATGTATAGACTTTGTGAAGCTCAAGTACTGTACAGACTTATGAAGACTTCAGCGTTGTACAGACTTGGTGAAGCTCAAGTGGATGTATAGACTTGATGAACCACTGTGGATGTGTGGACTTGAGCGAATGAAGCCGATGTACAGACTTGGTAAATCGAAGCCTCTGTACAGACTTTCCTAAGACGCAGTTCAATGTATAGACTTGAATGACTAAGGCCGATGTACAGACTTGCCTAAGACACAGCATGAGACGATGGCTAAGACGGACGCTGTACAGACTTTGAAGAGCAGTTTAATGTATAGACTTGAACGGATGAGGCCGATGTACAGACTTGCCTAAGACGCAGCATGAGACGCTGGCTGAGACGGACGATGTACAGACTTTGAAGAGCAGTTCAATGTATAGACTTGAACGGATGAGGCCGATGTACAGACTTGCCTAAGACGCAGCATGAGACGCTGGCTGAGACGGACGCTGTACAGACTTTGAAGAGCAGTTCAATGTACAGACTTGAACGGATGAGGCCGATGTACAGACTTGCCTATAAAGCGTAGGGAAATGTTGAGTGTATGGACTTGGCCAAAGCGTAGGAAAAGATATCGAATGTACAGAGTTGGTGAATCACAGACCAGTGTATAGACTTAGAGACATGAAGTCTAGTGTATAGAATTGGAGAGCTGTTCAATGTGTTGGGTTGGTGTTGTATAGACTTGGCTTTGAACACTTGGGCTGAAGGCAATGTGCAGACTAAGCGATGTATAGACTTTGTCCCCAAACCATCAATGCTCTGATGCGTCGACCCACCCTTGCTGATGAGTCGACCCACTGCTGTTCATAATAACTAACCAGTGTAGATAGAATTAAGATAACATGCTTATCTGACAATCAAATGAACTGTACTCACTCACCTGATGAAACATCATTAATCTAGAGATAGAAGATTGATTTATAGTGTGAGACATCATCAAAACCATAAGGATGCAACAGGCCCCAAGGCCCAAGAAATTTAAACAAGTCTGGGTCCCAAAGAAGATCCAGCCTATCCCATTGGATGTACCCAGCAACAGCAATTTCCAGCCCGTCAAGGGGGAGAAGAAAAAGAAGATAAGGTTTTCTCCCAAAGAAGATGACACAATCTTGGACCCACCGAGTTGTGCAGCTTTCAAGGCCTGCGCCCAATAGGACGACGTCCCTATAACAAAGAAGAAATTCAACCAGTCTTCCATGATATCCCGACTGGCGTACATGCCTCCGGTGCGAGGCCAGAAGCTGCTTTCTGTTCTCACGAGAGGACATGAACAGGAAGATTTGGCCGGAATGTCCCGCAACTACTTTTGGGGTCTGGGAAACCCCTTGCTCATCCAACAGCGGTTATCAAATGCCTTGACTATCAAAGAAGAAGAAGAAGGCTGATCGCCACTTGCAGGTGAAGGCAATCTAGGGGATGAGGTAGAAGGGCATCTCGAGGCACCTCTGCGAGCCAGCAAGGCAAGTCGATTCTCCGTTTTCAAAAGGTTGGCATTCCCACACCGACCTGGAAGAGAAGTCAGAAGACAAGGAAAGAAGTCATATGTGTATTCCTACAATATGGCAGGAGTCACCACTCAATACGAAGCTTTCCTGACTGAGCCAGAAGAGCTTGCCAAGATGGCCGATAGGTCTGGCTTGACTACTGGAAGAAACAAAGCAACTGGCGCAATTTTGTGAGCCAAAGGAAAAGAGCTTGTTAATGAAGAAATAAGCACTGTCACCGCTAATGTAGTGACTTCAGAATCGGATGGGGCTGAGCAAGTTAGCTCGAGTGAAGCAAGCTCTGACAAAACCCCAGAAGCTACAACCAGTGGGTCCGCCTTGGATCCATCCATAATGATGTTGTTGCAGTAGTACCGGCAGGAGATAGAACTCCTAAAGAAACAATTGAATGAAAAGACAGAGCAGGCCTCGCCATTCCCGTAGCCAAAAATGTAGGCGGAGCCATCACAAGAAAGAGCTAACCCGATTGGTCTGCCAGTGCCCTGTACTCTCTTCCAGTCAGTGGAGCACAGTCTAGTTGCTGTTTAGCAACATCCATCCCAGTCACTGCTGCCACCCGTGCTGCAGCAATATCATCAAGCACCACTGCTGCATCCAGTTCCACTAGCGACGGCTTCGTCGTGCCTACAGCTGACACACCTTTACCCTGAACCGGTCGACCCGACTGCCATGAATAATCTGATGATAGAAAGAATGATAGAAATGAAGCTTGCAGAACGGGGTGAAGGAGATTATGCCGCGTTCGATGTGTACCGGGTCCCGTACCCACCCCATCATGCTACCAAGCAGCTTCCCCTGGGGATCAGCAAGCCGCCAAAGTTTGACAAGTTCAACGTGCAGGGGTCTACGAAAGAACATATTGCATACTACATAACAGTGATGGGCGACTTGGCGGCAGACGAGTCGTACCTATTGATGTTCTTCGGATCCTCGATGACGGGGCTCGCATTTGAATGGTACTCTGGCCTACTAGCCGGATCGATCCGCGATTGGCCAGATATGCAAAGGAAGTTGAGAGAGAGTTTTCATGTCACTAAAAGGGAGGTCACTGTGGCCGAACTATACTCAACCAGGCAGAGGCATGATGAAGCAACTCTGGACTACACCAAAAGGTGGAGGAACCTCGCTGTGAGATGCAGGCGGCCCCCACATCAAGATGATGCTGTCCAAATTTGCAACCAAAATCTTCGGCGGGAGATTCTCAAAAAAATGATTGGAATGGAGATAAGGTCCTTTGACCGGCTGAATAATGTGGTAGCATAGGTTGAAGCCTTCATCTCTAGCTCCCCTTCTACCCCTGCCGTTACGAGCCAAAAGGCTAAACTAGTTGACAAGCGGCAAGCACCCAAGGAAGTCCACACCGTAGACTTCAAAGGGTTTGACCAACAAAAAGAAAGGGATAAAGGAGTGCCCAACCCTCCTCCCGCCAGGCCGGTTGAACAACAAGAAGGCCCTCCTTTGCGAGCCAAGATGATGAAGCCCTACTCTTTCCCCAAGGAGAGTACTCAAATTCTCTTTGAATGGGCCATTCAATACAACAAGGTCACTCTCCCAGAACCAAAGAGACCGGGGGGCGCCAGAAGAAAGGATGACCCCCGCTTTTGCCCCTATCATCAAATGATTGGGCACCCTATTGAAGACTACTACGTCTTCAAAGATGCCATTGAAAGGATGATCAAGAATGGGGAGCTCCAGATGGACGAGCATAAGGTGGATCCTCCACGCCCTCATGAAATGCCCGATCTGAAAAGGGTAGTCAACACGGTATCTCTATTCCCACAATTACCTTGAGAGCAGAAGCTAGCTGCAAAGAGGAATAAAAAGAAGCCAAAGAATAAAGGGGGGGAAACCATTCTCTCCTGTCATAAATTATCAACCCTGCTCGGCACGAGCCAAGATGCCGAAGAAGAACATGAGGAAATATGCCCTCCATCGCCCAACGTGGAGGCGCGCTGTCATACCACTCCTCTTTGTGACGGTATGGGGGCAGAAATGTCCACTTTTGAAGGATAGAACACTTTTGGTGATGGTAAAAAGATGTTGTTGGTCCCACCCAAGACCGAGATGGAAGGCACCATTCTTGGTTATTCCTGACGTGACCATGCTATGATGGCGGAAGTATACCAAAAGTTGCAATAAGTTGAAGAGCTAAGAAGAAAATTGAATAGAATGGGTTTATACCTGGCCATACCTGGGCAAGCTAGGTCCTCGTTTGAGACTCTCCAAGGTGGTAGCGAGGCACTCAAAGCACAGTTGCGGCTAGCTATGCCCCAAACAACATATGAGAATGCAGGGGGCACCCTCCTTCAACAGCTACATCACATACCCTCGACGCATCCTTCAACCTCTCAGGCGCGTCAGGGGGTAGCTACAATACCTCATGCAATGCCATTGGCAGACTTGCTGCTACAACTAGCTAGCTCGTGCCCGAGTTTGATAGCTCTAGCGGCGATGAACGAGCTAAAGAAGGAGCAAACGGCTAGAATGAAGCTAGTCGAGGGAGGAATCACTGAAGCAGAAGTATACATGATCAAGTAGAAGGGTGATGAGTCTACTTTGGATTATATTCAAAAATGGAGAAATCTCCGTGAAATATGCGGGCGTCCACCAAGTTATAAGGATGCCATTCATATCTACAAACAGAATTTGAAGGGGGATATCCTACAAAGGGTGATTGACGTTGAGGTCAGAACCTTTGAATAGTTTAATGATTTGGCAGTTGATGTTGAGGCCCTCTTGGCTAAATATTGCCCGGTTGTTACTACCTTAAGTCATAAGAATAAGGCGATCAAGAAAGGCTGATCAAGAAAGGCAAGCTACAAATGGGCGAGTACAGGGTGGATCCACCGCGCCCTCATTAGATGCCTGGTTTTAAGAAAGAGGCCAATGTGGCCTCACCACAGCAGCCAAAGAGCAATGCACTCTAAAGGGCATTCCAAGCCCCTCGAATGATGTCAAAAAAAAGTGAAGAAGAAAAAAGAAAAGAGAGAGAAAAAGAGAAAAAGAAGAAAATAAAAGAGAAAAAAGAAGAAAAAAGATTAATGCAAGGTGTCAGGAAAGATGCAGATGGTGTTATGTTCTGGGGGCATCCATCAAGAATAGAAGAAGATATAAACCTGAGAATAAAAAGAAGAGATGCTGCTCTACCACTCGACGCATCGTTAGCTTCAATTAAGCCAATCAAATCAAAAATGGAGTCAGTCGAGGTCATGGCTAGCTGCAAAATGAGGAAGTAACAGGGAAAATCCATGATAGGTGCCCTCTCCGAATGAAGAGACCCGGCGCGACACAATCATTGCCATATATAGGCCATTGCGTGATAAAGAATACTTTACTGAAGGGGGTTTATCCCCACTATCCATAGTCTCTCATAGGCTACTCCGGATAGAAAGGGGGCAACTTTGATGGGGACATCGCTTACTCCTTCACATACCTCCGCCATAGAGATCGCCCATGTCCAGGAAGAAGAAGGAACTTCACATGGTGGTCTTCACCTTACACCACCCTCCTTAATAAGGACCGAGCTTATCATAGGAGAACCCCTTTCACGTTGGCTAAAGGAGAACCCATTTGGAGATCTCATGGTCCATGCTTACCCACCCATGGAGCAAAACCTTCCTATAGTACCCTTATCCACCTATCACACCACAATCCAATCATCCTATCAGGTGGAAACATTAGGGGATTTTCTTGAGGGTCTAACTTGGCAAATGAAGCTAACTGGTATGTTGACCACGGTAGCCGACCAACCTAGGAGTCTTAACCTCCTACATCTATGTGTCGGGTCCATCTCTTCCATTTACACTGTGGGTTGCTACACTAGCGACCTTCTTTTATCCCTCCCCATACCCGAAGAGCCCGATGCTATCCGCGAATTGGAGTTACTTTTTTCGGGTAGGATGCCAAACCCTCCAAACATGACCAAACAACCCTCCTCGAACTTCAGTTCAATTACTACATTTGAGGAGGAGGACTCACCCTCATTTGGAGACCTTGAGGTGAAAGAATACCTCACCCTTGGTAACACATTCCATGACCCCTTTGATCCCACCCCGTGGAAGACAATGAATCCATGGGACCTGGCCGCCCTACCCACCACCCACTCCCTCCTACCCTTACCAACCATGCTAGAACCAACACACCTCGTCCTAGACCCAGTCCACACCAAGGGAACCATGACCATGGGCAGTATACACCTAGGGAACAAGGTAGTGCCCCACCCCATGATGCATACCTACTATGATCCCTTCGACCCTTACAAATGGGAGCTTAAAGGTCACCCCATACCCACACACATGGTCATCATCTCTAGGAGAAGAAAGCACCCATCTTGGCATGTCACATCATACGACAAGGGTCATGAGTCCAGCCCTCCCATGCATGTCACGCACAGTTTAGGCTCAATGCATAACTGGCCTACATTTGGTTGTGCTGGCCCACCCACATTCTTCATAGCCCTTACACTTGAATGGAGCACACATGGATGTCTGGGTCCCCCGGTAATTCTCACAGCCATACACGATAGATCCACCTATGGTTTCCCAGGCCCCCCTGAGTCCACAAGATGCCTCATCACATCCATGAATGATAGGTCTATGTACGGTTGCCCCGGTCCCCCTCTGCATACCACATACTTCCCACCCCCACCGCACCATCACTCAAAGCATTCTCATTCAAGCAAGCATCCAAATATGGGTAGTAACGATCATAATGAGCGGGCTATAACTCAAGGGTGGCACTTTGAAATCCAAGGAGGTAACCTCGCGATGGTGGCATTGGAACGACTCTATCTTAGGGCCACCTCCAAATCAAGGGCATGAGGACTTGGACCTTTCATGTTCCAAGTGGCTTTGGCAAACCTGGCTTATGGATTAGATTTACTAATGGGCTATGGGATATACCCCAATTATCATGCGGCTGATCCGGCACCCTACATGGGCACCGCGGTGAATCCCAGTGAGTACTTTGAGCCTATAACTTCCTTTAAGAGGGACACCCCGGAGTGCTTCCACAAAATAGCCTTGAGAGCCCGACGTGTACACAGAGGGGCAATACTATGCCAGCAGGGTTCCATCGCCAGCATGAGGGTGTGTCCGGGCCGCCTTGAGAGGATGAAGAGCCGTCCCCTGGTCGCAGGTACAGGTTGGTTTTGGAGATTGCAGGACGCCCTGAGCTGCTCCCCCGGTGGGCCCTTACTCGACGGAGTCGAGTTCTCCGCACCCCGGGAGTATGATGGGGACATCGCTTACTCCTTCACATACCTCCGAGGGTCCTACTACTCGCCATTTTGCTCGCCATGATTTTTGGAGTCTAGCTATATAATTTCCACAATTTTCTTGAGTCATTATCATGTAATTTTGCCTTTTATTGAGTCTATTACCTAAGTTAGTTAGTCATTTACCTAAGTCCAAGTTTCATTAACTAGCTTAGTAGGCTATTGGGCCTGGCCCATGGGCGCCCCCTTCCCCAACCTTTGGTCTTCTGTCAGTTGTCCACAATGTGAGAACTTATTGTAAATTGTGGGTTTCCTATATAAGGACCCCAATCCCCCACTTGAAGAGGGTAATTGATGAATGAATGAAAATTGAACCCACTTGAATCCCCTTGAGTCTTCTCTCTCTCTCTCTCTCTCTCTAGCTCTCTCTCTCTAATTCTCTCTCTCCCTCTCTCCTAGGGGCGAACCCCCTCTCTCTCCTCCCTCCCTCTCTCTCTAAAATTTGAAATTCCCCTCTCTCCTCACCCCTTGCCACCTCACTTGCCACCTAGGCAAGTCTCTTCACCTCCCAAGACCCCCATTACTTCACCATTAATCACTCCACCTCCCCAAGCACCCTTTCACCTTCCCAAGGCATCCCTCCCCCTTCCCCAAGCAACCTCCCACCTCCCAAGGGCCCTTTCCCCTCCCCAAGGAGACCCTTCACCTCCCAAGGTCGTCCACCCCCTTCCCCTCCCTCCTAGGGTCGACCCCCTCAACCCCTCTCCACCCTCCCATTGCCTTGGCCGACCCCTCCACCCCCCCCTTTTGTCAACTTCAGTTCTGTCTGCAGGCTGACCTGCAGACCAGCCTCAAGTTGCAGCGACTACCACGACAATATCTTGAAGCTTCTGGGGGCGTAGCCTACCTTTCTGGAAAGGCCTCCCTATCCTCTTCGCAGGCGAGGTGGAATCACCCCATTCTGAGTTCGTGGCCGTCCGGGAAGGCTGTTCTACCCCGACTGCGCAGAGCTCCATCAGCAGAGCCCCTGAACCCTGTTCAAAGCTACACCATGGCCGACGGTGAGAGATTCAAGTTGTGAGTTCTTCTACAAATATCTTCCTCCACCAGTCCTCTTACTGGATCAAGAAGCAGAAGTGCGTTCGCCATCCGGAGGTCAGAGTTTTGGTCTTTCTCCCTCGACTGGTGGGGTCTGCCTCCCACAGTGGGAAGTGACCTGCCTCCACTCATTGGCATCCCCCAGTCCACCCCGACATCAGACGGCTTCCCCGTCAGTTTAGCAGCGCAGAGGGATTGTCCACGGTTCCAGCAACTCCGGCGGCTTGAGATTTGGCATCCGGGAGCGGCCGGGACAACGTCTGCAATCCACTGTTCGTTTCTGGTAGCCGCTGTGGCCAGAGTCTGCAACCCGGTTCGTTGCTGCACCACGACTAACTGTGGAGGAATCAAGCTGAACTCTCTTCTTCAAAATTCTTCCTCCATCTGTAAGAAACGGAACGACATTCGGCGTCCAGGATCCAGAGTTACAAATTTTATCCCTCCGTCGCGCGGATCTGCCTCCTGCAGTCTGCAGCGACCAGTGCCTACTCTTCAGGGCACACCGACCGTCCACGGCCTTGGATCGCAGCCCCATCGACTCCAGCTGAAAGCTACCTCGACCACGGAGACGACGACGCTGGTTTCGTGCCATTCGGAGTTCGGGAGAGCTCACAACAGCATCTGCAACCTGCTGCTACAGAACAGGTCCGGCCAGAGACCACATCTGCCAACTTGGTTCAGTCGCTGGTGTCACCAGTCCCTGGCTCCAGAGGCCGCCCAAAAATTCAGACAACACCGGCTTCAAGTCAGGAATCATTGCGAGGTAGTTTCGCTCAATTCGGAGTCCGGACGAGCCCGGGACAGAGCCAACAACAGCACCCTATCCAGCAGTCCAGATTGCAGCTGGACCCACATTGATTTCCTTTTTAACCACTTCGGTCCGCCCTCCCATCCCCGCCTGGCCGGCTTATCGCCCCACCCTGCGTGGTGGTAGTGTTTGTCTGTAATTAACCAATTCCCACCCCCGAGATCACCCTCCTGCGCGAGGTGTAGTAATTGTACTCTTGAACAGGTTTTGAAGCTTCACCGGCGCAGTGTGCGGGGAGCACACTTCCCCGCTCGCCCTCGTCTCCGACCGGGATCGGCGTCTTCACGCCGATCAGGTGAGCTCTTGGCCACTCTTCTTTGCTGGTTATTACCATTGCTAGCTTAGTATTGCTTTTAGTTGTCCGTTGGAGGTGAGAGGAGCGCCCGATCCTCAATTCAACCAGTTATAGTGTTCGCCGCGGAGCGAGTTGAGAGAGTTCCATCACATCCCACGCCCTCGGCGTGCCGGCTACCCTTGAAATCGGGCATCCCTGGCCCATTGGGGTCCCTTCTGAGCTAGCCAAACCCTTGGAACCTTGAGGTCCAACCCCGGACCCTCACCGTCATCGCCGGTCCTCCTTCGGACCCGAGTGTGCCTCCGCGAGTGAGTCCGCTAGTGCGATGTTGCCAACTCATGTGTTGCTTGCTATCCTAGGTCCAAGGGAGTCATATCACATCAAATTGGTATCATTATCCTCCGCTGCATGTTGTGTCACATCAAACTTAACAAGCAACTATCAAATGGGGCTAGCCCACTGAAAGACACTCTACTCTCGCCGAAATCTAAAATGCCCCTTTTGTCCCACCGGACGAGACTCATAAAATCTCCTTTTCCTTGGCATGAGGCACTCCACCCTTGCCGAGCTCAAAATTTTGCCCATCAGTCCCGTCTGGCTGAGCCTATAGAATCTCCTCTTCCTTGGCATGAGGCACTCTGCCCTTGCCAAACTCAAATGTCCCCATTTGTCCCACTGGCATGGGTTCATAAAACCCTTCTTCTTGGCCTGAGGTACTCCACCCTTGCCAAGCTCCAAAGCTGCCCCTAGCCCCACTCGACCGGGCCATAAACCTCTTTTCGTTGGCATGAGGCGCTCCGCCCTCGCCGAGCTCAGATCACCCTTCGTCCCGCTAGATAAGATAACCTGCATCGTAGACGAATGTGTGCCAGGGAGCCCAAAAAAAAAGAAAAAAAGAGAGAAGGAAAAAAAAGAGAAGGAATAAAATAATAAAAAAAATGAATAATGAAATGAAAATGATGATCTAAAAAGGGGGAAAAAGCCAATAAACCCAATAAAACCAATAAAACCAATAAATTAAATAAACCCAATGAATTTAATAAACCCAACAAAATTAATAAATTCAATGAAATCAATCAATCCAATGAGTAAAAAACAAACAAACAAAACAAAAAAAACAACAACAAAAAAAACTTAATAAACCAAATAAACCCCACAAAATCTAATAAACCCAACGAGACAAGCAAAATCAATCAACCCAGTGTAGTGCCCCAACATTTATATAAATAATTTCTGAATTATTTTAAGAATTTTTTGTAATTCATTAAGAATTTATAAAGGTTAAATGAACTAATAAATTGATATTGGGATTATAAGGCCCAATTATGTTAAATAATTAATCTAGCTTGGATAAATAAAGCCCAAAGGAGTTAAGGACCAAGCCCATTAAGTTTGGCCGATATTCTAGAAGGTTAAGTAATTTATCCCCGGAATATAAGGATAAATACCTTTTTATATAGATAATTATGTGGATAAAGCAATAAAAGAGTTTGATTAAGTTTGAATTCTGCGCACAGTAGCTGTAACGGTCTATCGTGCGACTGTGACAGGGCTCTGACGCACCAATACTTGACCGTTACATTCTCACTAATTCCGTGAGTGGAAGAACAAGCAAAAAGATTGGATCTTTGGGATCCTATCTGCTAGAGACCTAATTGGGAGAACATGTAAGGTTACTAAGGACTCTTAGGGATCAGGTTTTGGCCAACTAAAGACTCTAGAATCGACCTAATTCATGAAACCCTAGCAAAATTCTATAAATAGGACCCATATTGAGATTGGGCGACCCTTACTTTTGGCTCGTGAAGAATCAAGGTAAGGAGTCATAATTTTTGGTAAGTTGTTTAGAAGCGTTTGTTTCTAATACTTTAGACTAATAGCTCCAAAAATTTCGTGCTAGGAGATCAAGTATCCAAGGAGTTAGAAGCTTCCAAAGTTACTGGTTCAACCATAGCGACCCAGGAATCTGGTCAAAAGTGTAATACCTCGATTTCTTTTAGAAATTAATTAGAATAATACCTTAATAAATAGAATAAGCTAGATTTTGACTATTTTATAAAAATCTAGAAAAATTATATTCTTGTAGAGGATAACACATTTAACAAACTTGTCTTCTGTGACCAACCCAAATAAAATCTGTAAGTAGGCCGAATTAGTTGTTTAAGCCCAAATTGAACACTTAGTTAACCACACCTTGAAACGCCAAATTCGAGTCCAATACTCCATCAAATGAGTCCAAATCGGTGGCAAATGAAAGGCCAGGATGAGAGGATCATTTACCCTCTCTTAATCTCTCGAAACACTAACCCTAGGAGATGCATTCGGCTGAGTTTGGATCGAGTCAACCTTTACGGTGGCGTTCACATCGACCCGACTTGCGTGGACGAATACTCCGCGCATGGAAGCCTCCAGAAAGTGTGTGACCTATTAAAATGAAGCTCTCTAACCCTAGAATCGTTTAGAACCAGCGGCGGCTGCAGAGGAGTTGGACCGAGGGAGATCTCCAGCGATTAGTGGCTTCGTGTACCGGCGTCCTTGGTTTTCTTTCTCCTTCCTTCTTCATCCGATTCAGGTAGGTGATAGCAAGCCAAACCCTACAAATAATATATGGTTAGAAGCAGCATCGTGTTAGCTTTCCATTGATGTAGAAAGCCCTAAATTCTAATAAGTATCCTGCGAGAATTTTAGGTTTTAGTAGAAGCATGTCACATCTAGGGTTATAATTGTTCCTTTTCGATTAAGTTGTGATTTCAGGCTGTAAACATAAAATTGATTCATGCATCTTGTATAGTTTTTCATGCTCTTTCTTTTGGTATTAAAAGCCCCAAATTCCATGCTTTATATCGTACGAATTTAGTGATTTAAATTTAACCCTAGAAATCTCGCCGGAGTCGGGCACGGCGAAGGGGCGGTGACCTGTTTGGACATGTGCGGTCACACGATAGACCGCACATCCAGACAGGCGACCCTATGTTGACCGTTTATAGATTTCTATATCTGTTCGTGTCCCTGGAACGTGCGGCCTACCCCTAACCGCAGGTATTTTCTGCGGCCAGTTCTAGACCGCACATCCCTCCATGCGGCACACTACCGACCGTCCATATCCAACATGTCACGCCCCGACGCGGAATATCGGGTCGTACAGTTAGAAACTAGTTAGAAATAATATTAACAAGCTAAACTAACCAATTACACAGGTACTATGGAAAGAAATAACTCTATTGATCAAGGATAAAATCAAATTTTATTACAATAACCACCACTGCTAACACACGATCAAACATAACTTCCAACTGATTCTAATACAATAACTGACTCCAAAAGCAGTAAAGTACTAACACAACTCTAAGGAATAACTAGAGGTAAACATCTATGCCAACTCAGCATCTACTAACAGGTACACACTAAGTATCACTCCTGTCCCTCCCCATCGATATACGCGTCATCACCTGAACAGCCTGGAAAGGGGGGAAACAACAACTATGAGCTGACGCTCAGTAGGAAATAACAGGCAAGTTTACATGATTAACAATTTAATAACATTTTCATATACCATGTTAATAAAAGAAATAAATGACGATACAATGAAACAACGTAATAAAAGATCTTGCAAGGTCAAGAAATATAAGATAACTAGAATTTAATCAACAATAACATGTACAAGTGTAACAAGAACTGTAACGAGGAATGGCCACTAGCAAGTAACAAGAGATAACAAGTCAAGCACGATCAAGTAACAAGAGTAACAAGAGTTTTTCTGTCGTAGACAACAAGCTAGTCATGCACTCGGTGCAATGCCTCACCATGTCATTATAACATCCCATGGGCTCACTAATTTTTCGGGCGCTCTCCCCAGGACCAGACCGGGCCCTTATGATGCATTGGCATTGATTTATTGGATACAAGATCCCAAGATCCATCTAGACATTTAGTCAAATTCGTGGCCAATTAATCAGAGGAATTACTGTCCATAAGTATGAGATTTAAGGACCAACTTGTCCTTGGATTCATCAAATCAAAAACTCGGTATACGGTCACTTCTATGCCGTGTGACAGGACATACGGCTACTACTAGCCGCATTACAAGAACTAGACCAAAACTCAGTCCACGAGGTCAAGAAAGAACGGTTGACAGTGGGCCGCTCTACGGTATGAATGGTGCATTATGGGCCGCTCATGTCCAGAAGACATTAAGACCCATGAACAAGATATACGGTCCATACTGGGCCGTATTACGGATATGCGGTCATAAGTTGGCCGCTGTTCTACAGGAGTAAAGTGGCTGACCAGCAACCTAATAATCATATGAATCCTAATTTCATGTCAATTTACCAAGGATTAAGTTTTTCGTTAACTCAAATTGCCAAAAAGATGATTCAAGATGATAAAGAGAATGAACAAGATCGCGTAGGAATGAACAACATGCAATTAACAGAAATTTAGTTACATAATTAACCACTAATCATGTGGGTTTCTAAATTAACCATTGAGTGCGTTGAAGTGGAGATAGTAAATCGGGATGGTTTTTACACTATGATTGAATGTAGGGACCATTGTAGATTGAGATCAGAGGGTTACATGCATGGGTCACTGGTTCCTCAAAAATATATTTTTCAATTGGACTAGGTTGAATGGGTCGATCCCCTAATGGTCCGGATCGATCCTCGGGTCGAAAAATAACTAAAACGGGTATGCTAGCATATGGGTCGACCCATTGGGTCGACCCTTGGAAAAACCAGGGTCTGCCTGTGTGATGGGTCGACCCCTGCAAGACAGACTGCTGTCTGCTAAATGGGTCGACCCCCGCAATTTCTGCCCTTTGGGTCGACCCCATGGGTCGTCCCCCACCAGCCCGCGGTATGGGTCGACCCCATGGGTCGACCCCCACGCGCTGCGGAATGGGTCAACCCCATGGGTCGACCCTCGGGCAGACTATTTCTGCTTGAGCATGGGTCGACCCCTGCCTTCACAGAACCGAACGTGACTTCGGAAATCAATGAAAGCTCACGCAATTGGGGTCTAATTGGGCTGGGATCTTAACTCCATGCTCCTGGGTTCTTGATAGACATACTAGGGTCATAATACAAGAGTTTGGAACACGAAATTTACCGAAAAATCAATCGAATCACAACCTATCTAGGAAGAACACTAGAAAACCTAATTTTTAGCATGCTTCTACTCAAACACGAAATACTCTAAGCATGGTCTATGAAAATTGGTGCTTTATATATCAAAAGAAAAAGGGCTTGATGCTGATTCCAACCATATATGACATGCTATATGGGGATCAAGATTAACAACTCGAAATCATGATTTAACTTGAAAGTAACGTGAAAGAACACATCATAAACCAAGTCTAGACATGCTCTTACTCAAATCAGATATTCTCTAAACATGCTCAATAAAATTTAGGGCTTTCTACGTCAAATGAAAGCTAACATGCTGTTGATTACATCCATATATGTTAATTAGAGTTTGGGCTATTATAACCTACCTCAATCGAAGAGAGAACTTATGAACCTAGATTGAAGAACGAACTTGACAGCACTTCAGAAAAACCCCAAGATCTCCCTGGATATCTAATAAAATTTAGGGCTTTTACTATCAATGGAAAGATCTCGTCGAGAGGAACAAAATGATGTACTCAAGTGCATATTTTGGTTGAGAATGCCTACCTCAATCGAAGGAACAAAGATGAAGAAAGGAGGACGACGGGATGCCGACCCACCACCACTAATCGACCAAGATCTTCCTAGATCGAACTCCACTGCGGCTGTCGCTGCTACCAAAGGAAACTAGGGTTGAAGAGCTTCATTTTTATAGCTCATACACCTTCTGAGCCTTCGGAGCTGGGAGAAATCGACGATGCAAGGTGAGTGTTTGAAACGGCGCCGAAATGTTTGACCCAACCAAACTTGGTCGACTGCACGTTTTAGGGTTTGGTTTTCGATCAATTGATAGAGGGGAAATGATCCTTAGATCGTGGCCTTTCATTTTCCACCGATTTGGGGTCATTTGGTTGAGTATTAAGCTCTAATTTGACAGTTTAAGCTAAGGTTAGGTAAAGGTTAGATAAGTGTGCACTTTTGAGCTTAATCCACTAATTAGAAATAATTACGGATTTTTCCTGGGTCGAACACAGAAGATAAAGTTGTTAAATACATGGTCCTTGACCCAATTAGCATTTTTCTAGATTTTTATAAGGTAGTCGAAATTTCACTAGTGCTATTTACTAAGGAATTAAATATTAAATTCCGAAATTCAAGCATAAACCATTTTATTTCAATTTTTAATTAATAAAACTCAATAAATAAATCGGGGTATTACACCCTCCCCTACTTAAGGAATTTGGTCCTCCAAATTCACCGCACTAAATACGGAGGATAGGGAATGAGATAGCTCACCTAGAATAAGTCGGGATACCGCTTCCGCATAGTATCTTCAGACTCCCAAGTAGCTTCTTCGGTTCCACGCCGACTCCACTGAATCTTGACCATAGGTATAGAACGATTCCGGAGTTGCTGTTGTTTCCGGTCTAGAATCTTGATAGGTCTTTCTTTATAGGTCAAATCTTCCTTCAATTCAAAATCCACACGCTGAATGATGTGAGTGGGGTCATACACATATTTCCGTAACATGGACACATGGAAAACATTGTGTACGCCAGACAACTAAGGCGGTAAAGCCAGTCTGTAAGTAACCTCTCCCACTCTATCCAGGATCTCGAATGGACCAATATATCTCGGACTGAGCTTGCCCTGAATGCCAAATCTTCGAATCCCTCTCGTAGGAGAGACCTTCAAGAATACATGCTCGCCAACCTGAAACTTCACTTCTCTTCTTCTGTTGTCGGCATAACTCTTCTGTCTTGATTGGGCTACTTGTAACCGGTCTCGGATAATACGGATGTTCTGTGATGATTCTGAAATAAGATCCAGTCCAAGCCATTGCTTCTCACCTATCTCCTCCCAACATAATGGGGAACGACAGCTTCTTCCATACAATGCTTCAAAAGGAGCCATCTGTATGCTGGATTGATAACTGTTATTGTAGGTGAATTCAATTAATGCCAAGTGATCACTCCAACTGCCTCCGAATTCAATCATGCATGCTCTAAGCATATCTTCCACTATCTGATTGGTTCTTTCAGTCTGTCCATCTGTCTGCGGATGAAAAGTAGTACTGAAATTCAGACGAGTACTCAAAGACTCTTGTAGTCCCTTCTAGAAATGTGAAGTAAATATGGGGTCTCTATCAGACATAATGCTGACTGGTATGCCATGGAAATTTACCACTTCCTTCAAATACAAAGCAGCCAATACATCAACTGTCCACTTGGACTTAATGGGTAAGAAATGAGCTGACTTTGTCAATCGATCGACAATCACCCATATCGCATCAAGTCCACCACGAGTCCTAGGTAGACCCATAATGAAACCCATGCCAATGCTTTCCTACTTCCATTGGGGTATGTCAAGTGGTTTCAATTTTTCTGCCAGTCAAAAATTTTCAGCCTTAACTTGCTGACAAACCAAGCATCTACTCATGAAGTCTGCAACTTCCCTTTTCATATTCGGCCAACAAAAGGATCTCTTCAAATCCTTGAACATTTTAGTGCCTCCAGGATGAATGGTGTATTTGGATCTATGTGCTTCCTCGAGAATCTTGTTCTTTATTTCGGCTTCATCAGGTACACAAGTTCTACCCTGGAATAACAATCTTCCATCGTCAGCCATCATGAAATCAGGTCTGCTGCTCAAGCTTCCTTTGATCTCTACTAGCTCGGGATCATTATCTTGCAAGGACTTGATTTTCACCAATAATTCGGGCTTAAGTTGAATCTGAGCAATCATAACCCGATCATTATCAACATTCAGATCCAGGCTAGCTAATTGTTCCAGTAGCTTTCACTCTTGCAACATGAGACTTGATAATCTAGCTACAGGCTTTCGGCTTAAAGCATCTGCCACAACATTGCCTTTTCCAGGATGATATTCAATCGAGAAGTCGAAGTCTTTCAAGTACTCCAACCATCTTCTCTGCCTCATGTTGAGTTCCTTCTAAGAAAATAAATATTTCAGACTCTTATGATCTGAAAACACTATGAATGTTTCTCCATACAAGTAGTGCCTCCATATCTTCAAGGCAAACACGACTGCTGCTAGTTCCAAATCATGAACAGGATAATTCTCTTCATGCTTCCTCAACTGCCTAGAAGAATAGGCAATCACCTTCCTATGCTGCATGAGTACACAGCCTAAACCAATACTTGAAGCATCAGTGTATATCACAAAACCTCCTTCACCAGAAGGTAAAGCCAATACAGGTGCAGTAGTTAAACATTCCTTCAAAGTCTGAAAGCTTCGCTGACAATCATCTGACCAATCAAACTTGTTCTCCTTGCGAGTTAATCTTGTCATAGGTATCGCAATCTTGGAGAAATCTTGAATGAATCTTCTGTAGTAGCCTGCCAGGCTTAGGAAACTTCTAACTTCAGTCACACTGGTAGGCTGATCCCAATTCTTCACTGCCTCTACCTTCGAAGGATCAACAGAAATACCTTCTTTGGTGATGATATGTCCGAGAAAGGACACCTCTTGCAGCCAGAATTCATACTTACTGAACTTGGCATATAGCTGATGATCTCTCAACAGTTGCAATGCCATCCTCAGATGTTCAGCATGCTCTTCTTCATTCTTGGAATAAATCGGGATGTCATCAATGAATACCACGACCCATTGATCAAGATGGGGTCGAAATACATTGTTCATCAACTGCATGAAAGCTGCTGGTGCATTCGTTAGACCAAAAGGCATAACGACAAATTCAAAATGACCATACCTGCTGCGGAAAGTTGTTTTATAGATATCCTCTTCCTTAATCCGCAACTGATGATATCTAGATCGAAGATCGATCTTAGAAAAATACTGAGCTCCCGCTATCTGGTCAAATAGTTCGTCAATCCTCGGCAATGGATATTTGTTATTGACAGTCTGCTGGTTCAATTGCCGATAATCAATGCACAACCTCATCGAACCATCTTTCTTCCTAACGAATAACACAGGGGCTCCCAAGGGGAAGTACTAGGACGAATGAAACCCTTCTCGAGCAATTCCATCAACTGTTGCTTTAATTCTCTTAGTTCCGCATGAGACATATGATAAGGAGCCTTGGAAATAGGAGATGTGCCAGGGATGAGATCAATAGAGAAGATAGCTTCCCGCTCAGGCGAAAGTCCTGGTAGTTCCTCTGGAAAGACATCAGGAAAATCTCAGACAACAGAAATGTCCTTAATCTCAATCTGCTGCTCAGGGGTTGCACAGACAAAGGCCAAAAAAGTCTCGCATCCTCGTCTCATCAGCTTATCAGCTCGAAGAGCCGAGATAAGTGATACGGAGTTATGGTGCTTAACTCCCACAAAAGAAAGTCTCGGGTGCCTAGTAAAAGACACGGAGCTAGAACTGTAGTAAACATTAGCCTCATATTGAGCCAACCAATCTGCTCCTAGGATTACATCATAATCCTTCATGTCCATGCAAATTAAATCAGCTGGTAAATTCTGTTCACCAATCATAACCGTACTAGAAGGATAGAAATACTGTATTACTGATCTAGAACCAATAGGGGTTGATATTTCTAACGGAGAATTCATCAAAACAGGTTTCACAGCTAAAGACTTAGCAAATCTCTGAGAAATAAATGAATGTGTGGCACCAGTATCAAAAAGAACAAATGCTGGCTTGTCGAGTATAATAAGAGTACCTTCGACGAGTCCACCATCCTCGACGGTTCCTACTTCATCTGCATGTAAAGCTTGAAGCTTGCCTTGTGGCTTCTTGATGCCTTGTGGTTTTGCCGGGGTAGCTTGCTCCGACAGAAGAGGACAGTCAGGGATACGGTACTCCCTACTTCCACATCGCAAACAGGCGCCCAGCTTGCGCCAGCAATCCTCCATCTTGTGACCAGGACGATCACAAAACTTGCACACGCCCTTGAATGGGACAATAGTGCCAGGCTTCTTGTCTTCATGCTTCGGCATCTTGCCCTTCCACGATCCAGAACCACTCCACGAACCAGGTCCACTAATGGGCCTCTTCTTGCCATACCCGGGTTTGATATTCCCGGAACCCGTAGGTTGTTCCTTTCTTGCACCTTTTCCACAGATTCTCTCCGTCATTTCTAGAGTATCTTCTAGGACTTGAGCTTTCCTCACCATCTCAGAATAAGTGGAGATTTCCATTGGTGCCAATTGGTTGATATAATGCAACCTCAGTCCATTGAGAAAGCGCTTGGCCTTCATCTTCTCGGTAGATATCAGGTGGTTAGCATATCGGGATAACCGAGAAAATTGAGCTTCATATTCTACCACAGATAGATTGCGTTGTTTCAAAGCCGCGAACTCTGCTGCCTTCTTCTCTTGCACTCTATCAGAAAAATACTTGCTATTAAAGAATTCCTCGAACTCCTCCCATGTGACTTGCTGATCACCTAGGGTAGCCTTCACAGAATCCCACCATGTTCTTGCATCTCGTTCAAGTTGAAAAGTTGAGAGAAGGACACGTTCTTGATTGCTGCACTGCATTACTTCGAATATCCTTCCCATCTCATCCAGCCAATGCTCAGCTTCATCAGGGTCAGTCGAGCCTCCAAATCTCGGCGGATTCATCCCTCCGAAGTTCCGATATAAGTCACCAATGCCATGGTGTGCCGCCCCTGCTTGAGCCACTTGCTGTCAAGCCTGTGTAAGGCCTTGAACCGTACGCTGCAAGTTCCTCCATTCCGCACAATCAGCTGCCATTGCAATGGCCTACATGAGGAATAGATTACTTAGGTTCAATAAGATAGATAATAACACAATTAAGATACGAACTTAACCCGAGTTTCTACCCAAATCTCACCAGGTCAGGTTCTTAGACTTAACAAGGTTAGGGGTCCTATGATAACACTTAGAACCCTAGAACTTGAAAAACCTAGAACTTAGGAACACCTAGGAATGTGAAACCTTGGGCTCCGATACCAACTAAATTGTCACACCCCGACTTGGAATATCGGGTCGTACAGTTAGAAACTTGCTAGAAATAATATTAACAAGCTAAACTAGCCAATTACACAGGTGCTATGGAAAGAAATAACTCTATTGATCAAGGATAAAACCAAATTTTATTACAATAACCACCACTGCTAACACACGATCAAACATAACTTCCAACTGATTCTAATACAATAACTGACTCCAAAAGCAGTAAAGTACTAACACAACTCCAAGGAATAACTAGAGGTAAACATCTATGCCAACTCGGCATCTACTAACAGGTACACTCTAAGTATCACTCCTGTACCTCCCCATCGGTATGCGCGTCATCACCTGAACAGCCTGGAAAGGGGGGAAACAACAACTATGAGCTGACGCTCAGTAGGAAATAACAGGCAAGTTTACATGATTAACAATTTAATAACATTTTCATATACCATGTTAATAAAGGAAATAAATGACGATACAATGAAACAACATAATAAAAGATCTTGCAAGGTCAAGAAATATAAGATAACTAGAATTTAATCAAGAATAACATGTACAAGTGTAACAAGAACTGTAACGAGGAATGGCCACTAGCAAGTAACAAGATATAACAAGTCAAGCACGATCAAGTAACAAGAGTTTTTCTGTCGTAGACAACAAGCTAGTCATGCACTCGGTGCAATGCCTCACCATGTCATTATAACATCCCATGGGCTCACTAATTTTTCGGGCGCTCTCCCCAGGACCAGACCGGGCCCTTATGATGCATTGGCATTGATTTATTGGATACAAGATCCCAAGATCCATCTAGACATTTAGTCAAATTCGTGGTCAATTAATCAGAGGAATTACTATCCATAAGTATGAGATTTAAGGACCAACTTGTCCTTGGATTCATCAAATCAAAAACTCAGTATACGGTCACTTTTGTGCCGTGTGACAGGACATACGGCTACTACTGGCCGCATTATAAGAACTAGACCAAAACTCAGTCCACGAGGTCAAGAAAGAACGGCTGACAGTGGGCCGCTCTACGGTATGAATGGTGCATTATGGGCCGCTCATGTCCAAAAGACATTAAGACCCATGAACAAGATATACAGTCCATACTGGGCCGTATTACGGATATGCGGTCATAAGTTGGCCGTTGTTCTACAAGAGTAAAGTGGCTGACCAGCAACCTAATAATCATATGAATCCTAATTTCATGTCAATTTACCAAGGATTAAGTTTTTCGTTAACTCAAATTGCCAAAAAGATGATTCAAGATGATAAAGAGAATGAACAAGATCGCGTAGGAATGAACAACATGCAATTAACAGAAATTTAGTTACATAATTAACCACTAATCATGTGGGTTTCTAAATTAACCATTGAGTGCGTTGAAGTGGAGATAGTAAATCGGGATGGTTTTTACACTATGATTGAATGTAGGGACCATTGTAGATTGAGATCAGAGGGTTACATGCATGGGTCACTGGTTCCTCAAAAATATAGTTTTCAATTGGACTAGGTTGAATGGGTCGATCTCCTAATGGTCCGGATCGATCCTCAAGTCGAAAAACAACTAAAACGGGTCTGCTAGCATATGGGTCGACCCTTGGAAAAACTAGGGTCTGCCTGTGTGATGGGTCGACCCCTGCAAGATAGACTGATGTCTACTAAATGGGTCGACCCCCGCAATTTCTGCCCTTTGGGTCGACCCCCACCAGCCCGCGGTATGGGTCGACCCCATGGGTCGACCCCCACGCGCTGCTGAATGGGTCAACCCCATGGGTCGACCCTCGGGCAGACTATTTCTGCTTGAGCATGGGTCGACCCCTGCCTTCACAGAACCGAACGTGACTTCGGAAATCAATGAAAGCTCACCCAATTGGGGTCTAATTGGGCTGGGATCTTAACCCCATGCTCCTGGGTTCTTGATAGACATACTAGGGTCATAATACAAGAGTTTGGAACACGAAATTTATCAAAAAATCATTCGAATCACAACCTATCTAGGAAGAACACTAGAAAACCTAATTTTTAGCATGCTTCTACTCAAACACGAAATACTCTAAGCATGGTCTATGAAAATTGGGGCTTTATATATCAAAAGAAAGAGGGCTTGATGCTGATTCCAACCATATATGACATGCTATATGGGGATCAAGATTAACAACTCGAAATCATGATTTAACTTGAAAGTAACTTGAAATAACATATCATAAACCAAGTCTTGACATGCTCTTACTCAAATCAGAAATTTTCTAAACATGCTCAATAAAATTTAGGGCTTTCTACGTCAAATGAAAGCTAACATGCTGCTGATTACATCCATATATGTTAATTAGAGTTTGGGCTGTTATAACCTACCTCAATCGAAGAGAGAACTTATGAACCTAGATTGAAGAACGAATTTGACAGCACTTCAGAAAAACCCCGAGATCTCCCTGGATACCTAATAAAATTTAGGGCTTTTACTACCAATGGAAAGATCTCGTCGAGAGGAACAAAATGATGTACTCAAGTGCATATTTTGGTTGAGAATGCCTACCTCAATCGAAGGAACAAAGATGATGAAAGGAGGACGACGGGATGCCGACCCACCTCCACTAATCGACCAAGATCTTCCTAGATCGAACTCCACTACGGCAGCCACTGCTACCAAAGGAAACTAGGGTTGAAGAGCTTCATTTTTATAGCTCATACACCTTTTGGAGCCTTCGGAGCTAGGAGAAATCGACGATGCAAGGTGAGTGTTTGAAACGGCGCCGAAATGTTTGACCCAACCAAACTCGGCCGACTGCATATTTTAGGGTTTGGTTTTCGATCAATTGATAGAGGGGAAATGATCCTTAGATCGTGGCCTTTCATTTGCCACCGATTTGGGGTCATTTGGTTGAGTATTAAGCTCTAATTTGACGGTTTAAGCTAAGGTTAGGTAAAGGTTAGATAAGTGTGCACTTTTGGGCTTAATCCACTAATTAGACCTAATTACGAATTTTTGCTGGGTCGAACACAGAAGATAAAGTTGTTAAATACATGGTCCTTGACCCAATTAGCATTTTTCTAGATTTTTATAAGGTAGTCAAAATTTCACTAGTTCTATTTACTAAGGAATTAAATATTAAATTCTGAAATTCAAGCGTTAAACCATTTTATTTCAATATTTAATTAATAAAAATCAGTAAATAAATCGAGGTATTACACAACAGGTCTTCGGATCTGAGGGGATGTGTGCGGCCAGTCTATGACCATTCATGGGGATGTAAGGTCCAGAACCGACCGCATATCTGTAACAGAGCAGATTAAATTATCATTACATCATGTTATGTTAGTAGATTAATGGTTAATTGCATGTTAGCAACACACCTAATAAACTGTAATTCATGACAGCAAATAATTCTTGCTGATCTACTTAAATTGAGCTTGATCTTGATTCATCTTTCCAATGAATGTCAAATTTTAATTGTGAATCCATTATAATTGAATGGCTATTAGGTTCATACTTGTGATAACTTAATTTTGAACCATTGTATCCCCTAGTTTTGATTTAGACTCAATCGAACCGCTGTTACTTGAGTTAATCTGAATTGGATTAACAGAGACTTGCGCGGCTATTGATAGACCGCATATACCAATGAACGGGCCAGCGGAGACCGTTCATCCCTGGCTGATGCCAATTTATCTTGGCCGATTATCCTTGATCTATCTTCGGCCAAATATTGTTTGGATTAGTCCAGTAGACCCTAGACCGACCAGTAGACAGTGGGCTGGACTCTGGTTCAGTTCCACCCTGCCTATGGTAGCCCGGGAGCCCACTTGGGCTAAATTCTAACTCTTGGTTAGGCCCTGTGTTGTGCGACCAGTAATGGACCGTACTTCTTACAGGCGGCCCTGAGTGGAGCGTTCAAGTAATGAGTGGCTCTGTCAGGACCATACATCCTATCCTCGATTCTGTAACCTTCTGGCCTTGTGCGGTCCTATCCTAACCGTTCATATAGTAGGGCGGCCCATCAGCAGCCGTTCAACCTTGACCTCCTGAGGGCTAATCCTAGCCCAGTTCCTGTTAGTGCGGCCTAGTGTCGACCGCACAAGCCTTGAGCGGCCCAGTATTGACCGCATGTCTTCCAGAGACTAGTTTTCCCCGTGTTTTATGGTTTTGAATCCAAGAACATGATGGTTCTTGATAATTTGGACTCCTGGACAGAAATTCTGGACAGTAATTCTTCAACTTAGCCTTGGGATATTCCGAGGTAAGTTTATACTTGATTATAATTGGCCATTTAATTTGATTAAAGTCTAGACAACTTGGGATCTTGGATCCAATTAATCAATGCCAATGCACCATAGGGGCCCGGTCTGGTCCTAGGGAGAGCGCCCGAAAAGTACTTGTGCCTATGGGAGTTTGTAATGACTAGGTGAGGCATTGCACCGAGTGCATGACTAGCGTGATGTCTATGACAATAATCTCTTATATCTTACTTGAATCGTGTTTGACTTGGTTACAATCTTGCTTGTTGGCCAATTTCCTGTAATTTCCTATTATGTATATTGTTCATAAACTTGCAATTCTTGTAATCTTTTCATTCTTGTCATATTGTTATTCCATTCCATTCTTTAGCACTTTCTGTTATTACGTTGTTTCATTCAATCGTTATATCTTTTCTTTCCGTTCATATACATGTAATTAATTGGTTAATCACTTACACTTGCCTGTTGTTACCAATTGAGCGTTCGCTCATATAGTTGTTTTCCCCATTTTCCAGGCAGCTCAGGTGAAGATTCACAGATGGATGGGAATGGGCGAGAGGGATAGCTTGGAGTGTATCAGCTAGTAGATATGTTGAGTTCGTTTAGTTGTTTACATCTAGCTATGTCTTAGAATTGGTGTTAGTAATTGTACCGGAGTCGAGTAGAGATTATGTTTGATTATGTTTGAGTCATTTATAAGACGTTTGATGATTATTATAATAGAATTGGAGTTATTTCTGTTCATGGTATTATGTTAATTCTTAGCTTAGCATGTTATCTTTACTAGCGTTTTCTACTGTCGGTCCCAATATTCCGCGTCGGGGCATGACAGTTTGGTGGTATCAGAGCCTGTCTTTCTAATATCCCTAGGTTCTCTAAGTTCTAGGATCTTAAGTTATACTGTAAGACCTATAACCTTTTTATAAGCCTAAGGACCCAACCTGGTGAGATTTGGGTAGAAGACTAGGGTTGAGTTAATAATCTCACTGCACGATTATCCACTCTTGATTGAACCTAATATAACCTATTCCACGTGTAGGCTTTTGCAATGGTAGGAGAACGCATAGAATGGAGGAACTTGCAGCGCACGGTTCAAGGACTTACTCAAGCTTTGCAACAAGTGGCTCAAGGAGGAGCTACAAATCATGGCACTGGCGACCTTTATCGGAACTTTCATGGGATGAATCCCCCGCGATTTGGTGGCTCGACTGACCCTGATGAAGCTGAGCACTGGCTTGAAGAGATAGGGAGTATTTTTGAAGTGATGCAATGCAGCGATCAAGAATGTGTCCTCTTGTTGACCTTTCAACTTGAACGTGATGCGAGGACATGGTGGGACGTAGTGAAGGCTACCCTTGGTGATAGACAAGTCACATGGGAGGAGTTCAAGGAATTCTTCAATGGTAAATATTTCTCTGATCGAGTATAAGAGAAGAAGGCGGCTGAGTTTGCTACCTTGAAGCAACGAAATCTATCCGTAGCTGAATATGAAGCTCAATTGTCTCGGCTATCTCGTTATGCTACTCATTTGATATCTACCAAGAAGATTTAGGCTAAGCGCTTTCTTAATGGGCTGAAGCTGCAGTATATCAACCAGTTGGCACCGATGGAAATTCCAACTTATTCCGAGATGGTGAGAAAGGCTCAAGTGTTGGAAGATACTTTAGAAATGACGGAGAGAATCCGTGGGAAGAGTGTTAAGATTGAACAACACCATACTGGTTCTGGGAGTATCAAGCCTGGTCATGGCAGGAAGAGGCCCATTAGCGGGTCTGGTTCGTGGAGGGGCAAGATGCCGAAGATTGAAGATAAGAAACATGGCCCTATTGTTCCATTCCATGGCGTATGCAAGTATTGTTACCATCCAGGTCACAAGATGGAGGAGTGCTGGCGCAAGCTGGGTGCCTGTTTACGTTGCGACAGTAGGGACCACCGTATTCCCGAGTGCCCTCTATTATCTGAGCAAGCTACCCCAGTGAAACTGCAAGGAATCCAGAAGCAGCAAGGCAAGTTCCAGGCTCTACAAGAAGATGAGACAGGACCCGCCGAGGAGGGTGGACTTTTCGAAGGTACTCTTATTATACATGATAAATCAGCTTTTGTTTTTTTTAATACTGGTGCCACACATTCTTTTATGTCTCGAAGATTTGCGAAGTCTTTAGTTGTGAAGCCAGTTTTGATGAATTCTCCGTTAGAGATTTCAACTCCTATTGGTTCCGGTTCAGCAATTAAGTATTTCTATCCTTCTAGTAAGGTCTTGATCAAGGAACAAAACCTGCCAGCTGATTTAGTTTTCATGGACATGAAGGATTATGATGTAATCCTAGGAGCAGATTGGTTGGCTAAGTATGAGGCCAATCTTCAGTGCAGATCTAGTTTTGTGTCTTTCACTGGATACCCTGGACTTTCTTTCATGGGAATTAGACACCATAAGTCTGTTCCGCTTATTTCGGCTCTTCGAGCTGATAAGCTGATGAGGAGAGGATGTAAGGCTTTTCTAGCCATTGTTTATGTGACCCCTGAGCAGAAGATTGAGATTGAGGACTTTGCTGTCATCCGAGATTTTCCAGATGTCTTTCCTGAGGAACTATTAGGACTTCCTCCGGAGAGGGAAGTTATCTTTTCTGTTGATCTAATTCCTAGTGCGACCCCTATTTCCAAAGCTCCTTATCGTATGTCTCCTGCGGAGCTAAGAGAACTAAAGCAGCAGTTGATGGAATTGCTTGAGAAGGGGTTCATTCGACCAAGTACTTCTCCTTGGGAAGCCCCTGTATTATTCGTCCGGAAGAAGGATGGTTCGATGAGGTTGTGCATCGATTATCGACAATTGAACCAATTGACTATCAAGAATAAATATCAATTGCCAAGGATTGATGAGTTATTTAATCAGATAGCAGGAGCTCAGTATTTTTCTAAGATCGACCTTCGATCTGGATATCATCAGTTACGTATTAAGGAGGAGGATATCTATAAAACAGCCTTCCGCAGCAGGTATGGGCATTTCAAATTTGTAGTAATGCCTTTTGGGCTAACGAATGCACCGGCAGCTTTCATGCAGCTGATGAATGATGTGTATCGGCCCTATCTTGATCAATGGGTCATGGTGTTCATTGATGATATCTTGATTTATTCTAAGAGTGAGGAGGAGCAAGCTGAACATTTGAGGATGGCATTGTAATTTTTGAGAGATCATCAGTTATATGCCAAGTTTAGTAAGTGTGATTTCTGGCTGCAAGAGGTGTCCTTTCTAGGGCATATCATCACAAAAGAAGGTATTTCTGTTGATCCTTCGAAGGTAGAGGCAGTAAAGAATTGGGCTAAGCCTACTAATGTGACTGAAGTGAGAAGTTTCCTAGGCCTAGCAGGTTACTACCGAAGGTTTATTCAAGATTTCTCCAAGATTGCGGTACCTCTGACAAGATTAACCCGCAAGGAGATCAAATTTGATTGGTTAGAAGATTGCGAGCGAAGCTTTCATACCTTGAAGGAATATTTGACTACTGCACCTATTTTGACTTTACCTTCTGGTGAAGGAGGTTTTGTTGTATACACTGATGCTTCAGGTATTGGTTTAGGGTGTGTACTCATGCAGCACGGGAAAGTGATAGCCTATTCTTCTAGACAATTGAGGAAGCATGAAGAGAATTATCATGTTCATGATTTGGAGCTAGCAGTAGTGGTGTTCACCTTGAAGATATGGAGGCACTACTTGTATGGTGAAGCATTCACGGTATTTTCAGATCATAAGAGTTTGAAATACTTATTTTCTCAGAAGGAACTCAATATGAGGCAGCGAAGATGGCTGGAGTATTTGAAGGATTTCGATTTATCCATTGAGTATCATCCTGGAAAAGGTAATGTTGTGACAGATGCCTTAAGCCGCAAGCCTATAGCCAAGTTGTCAAGCCTCATGTTACAAGAATGGAAATTGTTGGAGCAGTTAGCTAGTTTGGATCTTAATGTTGACAAGGATGGGGTTATGATTTCTCAGATTCAACTTAAGCCCGAATTATTGATGGAAATCAAATCTCTGCAAGATGATGACCCGGAGTTGGTAGAGATCAAGGGAAGCTTGGGTAACAGACCTGACTTCATGATGACTGATGATGGAAGATTGTTATTTCAAGGAAGAACTTGTGTACCTGATGTAGCTGAGATAAAGAGTAAGATCCTCGAGGAAGCTCATAGATCCAGATACACCATTCATCCTGGAGGTACTAAAATGTTCAAGGATTTGAAAAGATCTTTTTGGCGGCCGAATATGAAAAGGGAAGTGGCGGACTTCGTAAGTAGATGCTTGGTTTGTCAGCAAGTCAAGGCGGAGTATTTCAGACCAGCAGGGAAATTGAAACCCCTTGATATACCCCAATACAAGTGGGAGAGCATTGGCATGGATTTCATTATGGGTCTACCTAGTGTAGACACGCCAAAATTGATACTATGTTGATCAAATCTCATGTGACCATGTTAACGCCCCAAAGTGAACTTCAATATTTCCATAATACGAAGTTTTTCTATTTTTATGTGATTTTATGTGTTTTTTTAATTATTTTTGTAATTCACGACTTGAAGTAAGGCATGTTTTAAATAACGGCTTGCTCATGGGCTCGTTTTAAAGAAAGGACGACTGAACCAAGAGGCGTCAGTTTCTGGAATTTAACGAATTTTCATTCAAATTGGAAAAAATAAGAATTAGCGTCCCTCTCTGGGTCGTGTTTTTAATTAACGCCTCTTCCTCAGGCGTTGCTTCATCATTTTCAAAAAAGGAAGGTGTTTTCTTACTAAAATTAAATCCATTAATTGACGCCTTTATGCCAGTCCTTATTTTAATTAACACCCCGACCAAGGTCGTCAATTTTAGATAACGCCTTTATGTGGGTCATCTCTTTCCTTTCCGTGTCCTGATTGAACGAGGCTTTCCTGGAAAGTTGCATGCTCTGTTTGATCATCTTGTTGGATTAGGTGACTAGAGACCTTGCCGTGGATGGCTATTTGCCAATTCTTATCCCATTAGACCTGTGTTTTTCACCCTATAAATGCATCCCTGGGTCGAGTTAGTAGAAGGTTGGCAAAAGGGAGAAGAAAAGAGGGATTGGTAATAGCAGAAACAGGTTTTCTACGCGCATAGAAGCTTTCCACTCTCCTCTTCCCTGCGCATCCTTTGCTCCTACGGCGGTTTTCTTCTTCTTATTGCATCAGCCGACTTAATTGGTTCTCCCTTTACTGTTGTCAGGAACAGCAGGGAACTCTTTGGTTTACTGTTTTATTATCGTTCATCACAATTCTTTTGCATTAGCTTTGCATCACATCTCCTTCCTTCCCTAATTCTCTTAGGGCTTTTAAAAGAACCAAAAGGTGCACACTTTATGCTCATATTCCATCATCTTATTTTATCTCTGGGTTGATACTACACACTTGGCTAATCCCTTTTTATCTTGTTTGTTTGTGATTTGTTTAAGGGTAATCAAGAAAAAAAAACCCCTTCATCGGCCGGCCGGTAGAAGGAGGAGGAGGAAATCTACAATCATCCCGCATCATTATTTTTCATCAGATATTCACGATCAATCTCCCTTCCTTTTGAGGTAACCCCTCTGGCGATCACCTTCCATATAGCAATCTCTTGCTCCCCTTTTTATTTAGTTTTCTATCTTCTATCCTTTTATGTCGGAAAGTTGATCATCTTTTTAGGTGTTCACAAATTGGCGATCACGGTGGGACTTCCACTGTTTTTCTTTTGATTACCCCTCTCCTATTGGCACCCACGTGTGCCCTTTCCTATTGGCACCCACGTGTGCCCTTTCCCTTTGGCACCCACGCATGCCCCTCCCTTTGGTACCCACGGTACCCCTCCTTTGTGCCCCACGGGCACCTTCCATCGTGCACACTGCACACTCCCATCGGGATTAGCCAGTTTGTGAGCATCTGTTATTCTCCGAATTAACGCCTTCCATCAAGGCGCCTCTTTTTTTTAACGCCTTCGTTCAAGGCATCTTTTTGTTATTTAACGCCTTCTGAGGAGGCGTGTTTTAGCATATCTCTGGTTCGTTTTATTTCTCCTTGCGAATTCACGCCCTTTGGTCTGGGCGTCCTTTCTTTGTGCAGCGCCGTGTCGCAAGGCATGTTTTTCGGACTGTCTGTCACTTTGCAGTAATTCACGGTAGGCCCACTGTCGTTTGTTTTGCTGGTAGCGACTGTTGTCAAGTTGCCCTTTTTCTGTGCGTTTACAGAAACCTTCTTGCTCTGTTCATTCATGCTGGATTGATTCACATAATTGTCATCTGATTATGTCTGATTGCTTTGACTATGTTACCCTACATTTTGTGGCACTTGGTTGAGAGACCTCCTCTCTCTACACTAGAATTCCACACACCCTTCTTGGAATTGGAATAACCCTCCATTGAGCATTCCATCTCTTTGGATCGGAAATTCCTTTTCCAAGACCTCCGTAAGTCCCCGCACCCGTGGATTCCCTCACGGACGCCGGGCTGGTTGTACCTTGAAGTATCCGGAGTTTAGACAACCTATCGTTGGTGAGGAGAGAGAAAGAACCTAGTTAACCCGGAGATCACACTCAAATTCATAACTAGGGTTTACATTGCAAAAGGGAGTGAATTGACCTTCAATTTAATTCACCCTAACCTCAAACTTAAATCTAAAAGTTTGTGCTCATCACAACTTGTTTGCATAAATTTGATTGAATTGAGTGGTTATTGTGGTTATAATTCCTTCAAGTTAAGCTTTCTCTCCACTTAAATATGCAACTTCGTTCAGGTAAAATCATCAACATGGCAAGCTACAGGTATTCTTATGATGATGTGGAGGAGAATATTTTAAATAACGGGGAAGGTAAATACTGAGCTAAGGATCACCACCCTACCTCGGGGCTGCCCGAAACGCGATGGATCACCGCCGATCGCCAAAATATCGCTTGAAACCCACGTTCTTCCCGAGCTTTCCACGAGCCACGCACGCCGCTGAGATCACCACACCGCCACCGTTGTCGCCTCGCCGTCGTCAGTAGTAGGAGGGTAGGTCGCCGTCGCATCCACGGGAGAGGGGGAAAGAGGGGGCGTCGGTCGTGATCGCACGGGAGGAAGAAGAAGAAAGGAGGAGGAAGAAGGGAAAAAGAAAATAGGGGGGTATTTATAGAAAATTCTGATTTTCTGAAAAATATGAAAAAAAATATAAGCATACATTTTTACGATCCTCGGAACACGCCGGTCGCACCGGTACCATCCCGGAGTAGGTGAACGACTTGATTCTCCCGCTACGGGGTTCCGTAGGTTCGCTGGAGAAAAACACGCAGAAACCGTGGAACACGTTTCGGGACCTCCGAAACTGATCCGAAACGCACGGATCCGAACCCGAAAAATGTCTGAAAAATAATTTTGAGTGTAACAAAAGTAAATTCTCCGAGAAAATAAATCTGAGACCCAAGAAGAAGTATCCGAAGGGTCCTGGATATTACAAAAATGGTTCGAGAGGGGCGGTAAAATGAATAAAGATGATCCTCACTAGGCCGCTTCAAATAGAAACGGTCCTCAGTGGGCCGCTATAAGCGAAACACGGTCCAATGTTGGCCGCAACTAGGTTGGGCCCATCAATGGTTTATTAGTCGACTTAGCTGATCCTTGGTCAGACTGGGCATGGTGGAACCAGACCAGGGTCCAACCCACATATCCCAGATCAATTCCAAGGGCTCAGGTCGACTTACACAAGGCCAGGTCGACTAGAAATCATGGGAAAGTTGACAAACAAACTAGCACACAGGCCAGGTCAAAAGTCAGGAATGCGGTCACCAATTGGCCACACACTGGAATAGGGCGGTCTTCACTATGGCCGCTACAAATAGTAGCGATCCCAGAAGGACCGCAATCAGACAGAACAATCCCGAATCGGGCTATGAAAACACGCGATTCGATCGAGTCGATAGGTTCAGGATTTTAAGGTACAACCAGCCCGGCGTCCTAGTGGGAATCCCAGGCTCGCAGGGTCTTACGGAGGTCTCATAACAGAGGTCCTAGTCCGACGGAAGGAATATCCGATGGTGAGTCCCAACTATTACAAGATTAAAGGTTCTAAAACATCGAAAAACGAGAGTATAGCGGTCAGCCAGCACCACCGGAGTGGGGTGACTATCAAACAATCCTAGTAATTTTTTTCCACAATATCAATTAACATTGAAGTAATAATTTCATGATTGAATTGTATTATATGTGACAAGAGGAACAATAAATAAGATATGATTGTAAATGATCACAGTTAAATCAGACATTACAATGTTCCATATAATCCCTTTATTTCGTGTGTTTCTACCCTACACGTGCTGTCTAAACAAAGTGAACACAATTAATAAAATAGCAATTTGAATATAACCTGTACGTAAATGGCGGTCTATCGCACAGTCGCTAGCATTCAGAAGCGGTCAGGAACTGGCCGCAACTCAACCTTTGCGGTCTGTCGCGAGGCCGCTAGCATGTAACGAGTTTTAAAATTTTAAAAGGGTGGAAAATGGTCTGTCGTGACACCGCTAGGATCAGAGGAGGTTCCTGATGTGACTGCAACCAAGATGCCACGTCTAGCCTCTGGCGAACTCCGATAGACCTCGATTACAACATGAGATTCACGCGGTACAGTGCACAAAAATTGGGCAAAATGATATTAATAGAAAGAGAACAAAAATGCGTACAATATATCATGATCAATTAGGATTTGAGCTTGCTTAAACCTAACATTGAATCGATATAACAAGGAGTAATAAGATCGGTGCCCTAGTTTGACATGCTCTGACGAAAACATGAACTACGATCTCTATACTCAATATAAATTAGGGCTTCCGATACCAAATTAAATAGGACTCGAATGCGCTTCTAATGGTGTAACTTAATTAAGATTTGGTTTTCTAGAACCTACCTTAATCGTAGAACAAAGGGACAATGAACGGTCAGAACCGCACAAACAATCCTCGCTCCAAACTCGCCGATTCTTCCCTCGAACGTGCTCCCCGCCAGCCGCCTCAGCAAATGAGGGTTCTAGGTCGAGCTAGGGTTGATTTTATAGGAGGCAATTCGATCAAGGGAACAAGATAAGGCTAAGAAGAGTCATGAAATTCGATCGTGTGCGAAACTCGCACTTGACTGGGTCGCGCCACCTCTCGCTCGAAATGGGGCTCCTAGGGTTATGGTTTCACGAGGGAACAAGAGGGGAAAAGGGCTACTTATCAGGGCCGACCGAATGGACCTGGTTTGGGCTCGAATGGCTACGATTTGGGCTTGAATTTGGCGATCTAAGGTTCGATTAAACAAGACTCCGATTTTAGCCCTAAATCTCTTAATTCGGCTTGATAAAATTTTATTTTGGGGTCATCCAAGAGAACAAAGTGTCTGGAAATTGGGTCCTCTGCATGATTATAATTTTTTCATATTTTTATAAATTAGTTAAAATTTAGCCCAAATGAGATTTTAATTTAATATTAAGAAATTCTTGATTATTACACAGTTCTATTACTTAATTAAATTTTGGGATGCTACACAGGTCGCATATTCACGACTTATAATATAAATTCCTTTTAAATGTAGCGCCACCATAAAGGGGCACTTATTATTTAAATAGCGACTTTGTGACGGTCGCCCATTATTTGTCTATGCTACGTATCGGGCAGGTATAATCATAGACACATGGTATTTTCAGTTTATCAAATCAGGGAAGTAAAGACATGAACATGTAGAGAAAAATATATATGTTCCAGAAACATGCTCATGCAATATTTTAAACGTCAAGTTTTGTAGATATTCATTTTTAAGCAGGTGATATTTATTAAATGCTAAAAGAAATAGCGGATTGTCGAAGGGTCATTCATTAAACGACGCCCTGTCCGCTGTCACTATTTCAGGAGAATTAGCGACCGTTCATGCGGTCGTTCATTTAATAAGCGCCCATGATAGTGTCGCTATTTACTAAAATGCAGTAAACACTATAGACACTGAAACAGAAATCAAAGTATGATGCTATATGACCTATATGCATGAAATCACTGTGATTATTAGGTTGGGCTTCGTAACTTGAGAACACCTACCTTTTTGACTTGTTTATGGGCTGTTGACACCCGTTTTTTACCTATGAGTTGTGTCATTCCTCTTACCATCAATTATTGATGCCTCGAGTTGTCTATCATTCATTGGGCTGCTTCAGGCAAGTCATGGGCTTATTTTATGGGTATCTCCCTCCCTGGCTAGGTCTGCTCTTGGATTCGGGCTTAATGGGTCTTGATTTCAGCTGATCTCTGGGTTAAATGGACTTATTTATCCCATTTTCTTAGTTTTAAGCATCCAGGCTTTACACGGTCTAGCGACCGGCCGTTCAGTTACTAGGCTGTCTTATTGGAACCGTTTGCTAATTTATTGGATATTTATTTGATTTTCTAAATTTCCACCGACAAGCCTTTACACGGTCTGAAGATAGCCGTTTACATCCATTAAACGGCCCGTCTGTAGACCGGCTAGTTCTTAGAGTCCTAAGCTGGTTAATTTTTTAGATAATTATCTATTTATCCTATTTTTTTAGATTTATCACCGACAAGTGTACACGGCCAAGCATTGGATCGTTCTATTCATTGAATGGTCCACCAGTAGACCGTTTTATCTTGAAGAGTCCAACGCCGTGATAGCTGATCAGTTCGGTGGATAATTGGATAATTTCTTATTTTATTCTATTTATCACCGACAGCATTGGACGGTCTAGTGGTAGACCATGTAATTGTCTGGGCGGCCTATTGCGCAACCGTGTACTTGCTCAAAAACTATGTGTTATTTGGATTTTCTCTCTCTATCCGTGGTTGAACCTCCACCTCCCTCTGCCATTTTCTCCGCGGTTTCTCCACCACATGCGGTGCCGTTTGATGTTGGGGGAAGATAAGAGGATTATCTACGAATTTTGTTTTGAAATCTTTGATTAATATCCCTTGGAAAATTCAATTTCGAGGTTGGACTTTTAGGGCTCTATAAATAGAACCCCTAGTCCAAGCTTGAAAGGGGGGAGATCCAACGTCGACGACGAAGCTCTGCCGAATTCTCGAGCAAGCTGTAGCCAGGGAGGGAGGTTTTCTACATCCTTCTAAGCCTCTGATTCAGGGAGTAGTCCATTGTTTTGAGTCTTAGTCTTTAGTTCACCCATTACATGCTTCTTTTCATCATCATCTTCCCACATTTTTGCACCATTTCACATCATTTCTACACACTTCCTATTATTTTGACGCCCTATAGGGGTTTAAAAACCTCCCCAGGTATCGCCCATTCCATGTTATTACGTTTATTTTCCATTCTTTTCTATAGTTACTACACTTCCTAAGGCTAATTTGGGTTGCATTTTCATGTTCTCCACGTTGTTTTGCAGGTCAGCATCAGCACAGCACGAGGCCCATCCCCTCTGACCGGCCGAAAGGGGTGGAGAATCAAGTCTCACCACTTGGAGTCTAGCGGTTTTGAATGGTCGTCTTCCGTCCGTCTGCAGATGAGAGTGCTCCTCTAAGAACCGTTCAGTTCCTGTAAGCGGCCATTTTTGAACCGTTTGGAGCCAGCCCAGCCTTCATCCTCCTTCCTTCTTCAGCGCTGTGAGCAGTCCATCAAGTGGTCCTTTCAGGACCGTATACCACTGCGGCGCTACATCTTGGGCGAGTGCTTTCTCCCTTTCCAAGGTACGTAGTACTCTTCAGTACCCGTGTCTTGGTGGCGATCACGATCACACACACACCCTTCTCACCCAATCTTTCCTTCATTTTGATTGTCTTTGCATTTTGATAGATTGGAAAAGTAAAGGGAAAGAAGGAAGAGGGTGGGAAATCACGTCAACAACCCATTTTTTGGCGATCATGGTGGGACTCCTAGTGCCCATCGTGCTGCTGTTTTGCTGATCTCCATTTTGTGCTTGGTTAGGTTTTTTTTCCTAAGTTGTTTCAGGTCGCCATTTCATCCACCCTGGGTTGCTATTCTCGGAGGTGTACGCGGTCCCTCCCGGACCGCCAAGTCTCCCCGCGGTCTGGCGATAGACCGTTCTATCCCAGTCTCAGGTACACTGCCGTTCCCTTTTTGTCACGCTGTTATTGCTTGAGCGGTCTGACTCTGACCGTTCCTCTATTTCCATAGTCATCCTATAGACCGTTCCGTTCCATCTCACGGGTGTTTGTGTTTCTGTGAGCCTGATTGCTTCAGCGGTCTCTCTAGGACCGTGCACAGATTTCCACGGTCTATCGACAGGCCGTGTTCATCTGCTACCTCAGGTACGTTACGGTCGTTCATGCACTTGTGAGTTTATTGATTTTCTGCGGTCTATCTAGGGCCATTCTGTAGCTTGCACGGTCGTTCCATAGACCGTCTCGTCAGGTATGCCTCTGTCTCTGCATCTTTTCACTTTTCTATGTTTAGTTCATCTTACTGCTCCCTATCATTGAACGGTCCTTCCTGGACCATTTACCTCCCTGAGCGGTCTCCCATCAGACCGTGTATTACTGCTACAGTGCACCCGTGATCATCAGTTTGACTATCATTTTCATATTATTCCATATTGATTGGTGCTATTTTGATCTCCCCTGATTGTCACTTGATTCTGCATGGTCATTATTTTACTTGTTATACTTGATTGATCATTGCTTGTTGGCTTTAGGTTAGATTTTGCATGCACTCTGGTGTACATAGGATTCATTCATACTTTTCCATACTAGTCGCATTCCTACCTTGGTAGGGGATCCTCTCGTTTCCATATTCGTTGGAGCCGACTAGGCGACCTTACCCGGACCTCCGTAAGTCCCCGTGAGCCGTGGATTCCCACACAGATGTCGGGCAGGTTGTACCTTATCACACCAGTCTAGGGTTGCATCTGTGAGAGAGAGTCCCTTTAGAGTCAACCAAGTTTTCCATTCCACCCCTGTTAGGTACCTTTGCGGTTGTGAGAATTGTCATTTTAATTAATCCATTAAGGTTCTAAAAGGGAGAATTGCTAAAACTTGCCACGCATCATTTCAACTTGGTTGGTCATTTGATTGCCTCTTCTCTCCTCTCTTTTTGTGTGCATTTGATTGTTAGTTTGGTTGTTTAGAAGTTCATTAGGTTTGTTCTTTTGTGTCAGTGAGCGTTGCATGTGGAGTTGCTTTACACCCTCAGGATCTTCTCCTAGGGGCAGCTCTCATTTCTTTTCCTACTTCAATCCTTTGTTTGATCCTTCACCCACCATGTCTTCTTATAATTTCTCCCACTCCCATGAGGACTCTCTCCCTCAGGGACTTCTGGAGGACTCTCTCCCTCAGGGACTTCTGGAGGACTCACCTAGGGTCGCGCACGTGCAGGGAAGAGATGGGACCACCCCTCCTCTTCCGACCATTGTTGTTGAGGGTGCGCAGCCCTCTCTCACTGATTCCTCTTCTCAGAACTCGGCCAATCAGATTCTTCACATGATGGCCCAGTTATATCCCACCAAGCTCAATCTCCTCTGTCAAGCTCTGCAGGGGCCGGATGCCCTTTCTTTAGTTCCCTCTCATGGTGTGTCTGCTGCCGCCACTTCATCTCATGTTGTTGGTTTAGGGACTGCTTCTGCGGCACCCATTGATCTCACCCCTGTTCATCCTCAGACCCTCCTATTTCATAGTATGGAAGCGGGCCAAGCTTCTAGCTCGACCCATCAGATTGCTGACAAGGGGAAGACCCAGATCCCCTTGAGTTCTTATTCCGGTCCTTATACCTCTATCTCACCAGTGCCGCAGGCCCTTGTGGCCCCGGTTGATTATATTCATCTTCAACCAGGGGCCACCCAGTTGGCTCATGCGGATATGGGCCCTTCCTTGGCCCACTATCCATCTTATGGGCTTCCCCCTTCATCAGTTTATCCATCAGCTCCGTATACTGGTTCTGTTCTTCCTACTGTGTCTCCTCCTTCTCGGGAACAGGAACTTCTTGATAAATGGGCTACTATGCAGCATAAAATTGACCTCCTCCATAAGCGGGTCGGCCTGCAGTCTCTCGCTGATGTCCCCGTTCCTAACTTCCGAGACATTCGCTTTCCTCCTCAATCGGAGCTCCCTACATACCGTAAGTACGACGGGAATGGCAACCCGTTCATTCACATAAGGGAGTTTCTATATGAATCGGCACAGTTCCAGCATGATGACCACCTTATGGCATATCTCTTCCGCCGATCATTGGACGGGGTCGCACTAGAATGGTTCTACACTTTGCCGTTGGAGGAGGCAGAGAGCTTCAAGGTGGTCAAAGAGAAGTTCATACAAAGATTTCAAGACCGGGTAGGCCCGGAGTACTCATTCATAGACCTAGTAGTAGAAAAGATGAAGACAGATGAAGATTTTGCAACTTATGCAGATAGATGGAGGCAGATGGCCTCACGTGTGCCCGGGCAGATCCCGGAAGAATAAAAGGTGAAATTGTTGATTTCAAATGCTACCCCTACGTTCCGGAACATTCTGGCGATGAATGATATATCAAATATGAACCAGTTGTATAGCAGGGCCCGGTTTATCTAGACCCAGTTCAAGGACTCCCCCATCCATTACTTATTTGAGGCCCAGAAATCCAAAACAACAAGAAAATCCCAGGGCCCGGTTACTGAGGGAGTTCAAACTAATTAGCAGGTGCAGGCTGTTCAGTTCCCAAACCACTCCACTCCACCCCGTTTCCAGCAACCCAACACAACCCCCAGTTCTCCGCTCCGCCAGCTCCCCGACCCTCTTTCCAAGCTCCCCAACAGCCATAACAACCACAAGCACCACCACAATAGCCTCTGCAGCCACCCCAATACCACAACGTTCCTCCCCCTGCTGGCTATGCACCTGCTCGACCGGGTCCGAAAAGAGCCCATTATCCTCCACTCCCCGAAACTTTGCCAGACATATTCTCGGCTTTAATGTACACTAGTGACATACAGCTTCCTCCAGAACGTCAGAATTAGAATCCGACCGCCGATCAATCTCGATATTGCATATATCATCGGCAGCCCGTGCATACTATAGATAGGTGCTTCCAATTCCATGATTTAGTTTATGATTTACATGAAGGGCAAAGGATTGACTGGGCCCAGATGCATAAGTTGATAGAAGACATCAAAGAGAAGAGAAGACAGGCAAGGCCGCAGCAGGCGACACCACAGTAGCCGCAATTCCAGCAACCCCAACCTCAACCTCAGCAGCAGTAGCAACCACCTGAACTCGAGATTCACCAAAATCCCATGCCAGACCATCCGCCCGCTCAGCAACAACAGCCATCGACACCGGCCCAAGTAAATGTAGTTCACCGCACAGCTCCCAATGTTGGGTGGTCTTTTGACGATGAGACTCCCGCTCATTTTCTGGCCTTCCACCACGCATACACCAACTTCCCCGCACTTTTTGTTCCTTCTATACTCTGGCCCACCGCCTTGACCACTGCTCCACCCTCTATTCCCTCCAGGTCACCTATCACACCTACCACATTACCCACCATTCCGCCAATCCTTCCACCATCACCCGCCATACCCACCATCGTTACCCCTCCACTCAACCCTTCGCCAATCACCACTCCACCAGGGCCCGTCAGACCAGCCTCCGCCATCCAGACCCCCATTTCTATCCCTTCTTCTCACCCCACTGGGCCAATCGGGAGTCCATCTGATGCCGTGCCGGCACGAAACTGTGCCCTCCGGAGTGGGCATTTATTTCATAGAAGATATCCCTCTACTGGTGCACCTACACCCAACCCCCCAATTCCTTCCTCAGCAGTTGAAGCAGAAGAAACTAACCCCTTGCCGGGAACCAGATATGATTTGTTACAGCACTTGGACCGGATGCCGGCCAAGATCTCAGTCCTGGAGTTAATCAAGAGGTCCACGCTACACCAAGATGCTCTAAGGGCTTTTTTGCATAAAGTTATGGTTAGCGAGGACGTGGCGGTAGATAGCTTGTCGTTGGTGTTGGCCACTATCACAAAGGGGCCATCTATTTCTTTTTCTGAATCAGAGCTAGCACCCCCAGAGGCACGTCAGATGCCACTATGCATTACAATTTCATTGAACAAAGTGGCTGTTAACTCAGCTCTAGTGGACACGGGAGCTTCTATTACTGTTTGTCCCTTGAGCACGTTGCGTGCCTGCAATATATCTGAAGACATGCTAAGTCTGACACCGACAACTATTGCGACGTACGATAACTCTAGGAGAGCTTGCCATGGGGTCGTGACAGTTCAGGCCGAGCTAGGGCCTTTGAAAATGGACGTGGAATTGTATGTGTTGGACATAGATGATAGAATAGATGGACGCCCTTAAACCTATAGATTGAGTATCTATAGATGATCTAGAGGGGGGTGAATAGATCGGTCACCCACTAAAATTTACTATAGTAGGAACAGTTGCGAAAAATAATCAAACTGCTATAGGACGATCGAAAGGCACTCAATCACAACCAGAATGAAACAGATCAAACACATTATCTCTCACGCGATCCTAAACAATCGTCTACTGAGCGATGAACAAAGATAAAGGATAAAAGCAAACCACAAACAATCGCACAGTGGACAGAGGATTTTTAAGGTGGTTCGATCTCAAACCCAAGATCTACGTCCACCCCACACTCAAACTAGAGTGTGGCTTAACTGCTGATACACAGCTTTGGGGTACAAACCCTACAAACCGCTGGGCCTTATAGCTTACACCGACTAGAGGAGTCCTCCTCTGCAACCGCTGGGGCTTACAACTTTATCTATCCAGAGGATACCACACCTCTGCAACCGCTGGGGCTTACAGCTTTACCCGTCCAGAGGATACCACACCTCTGCCCGCTGAGCGTCACAGCTTGCTCCGTTGACAAACAACTTGAAAAAGAGTTTCTAAAATGAAAAAGAAACAAAGCAAAAAGCCAAAAACCCACGAAGGGAATGTAGCTCACACTGAGCAAATTCAGCTCCGATTCTAAACCTGGAGACTGAAGAACAACTTTTCTCTCTCAATTCTCTCAAAACTCTTCTCTTAGAACACTCCTTCTTTTCTGCTCTCTCTGTCTTCTTTTTCTCTCTGGATCGTACAGGTGCTGGCTCTCGTAATAACGCAATCTACTCTTCTGGAACGATCAGTCTTCTCTCGAAGGAGAAGCTTCTTATTTATAGTATCAACAGAGAGGTAGGGCGTGTGCTCTCCACGATTCCCGCCCAAACACCTTGGTCACGTGGCAGCATCCCAACTTAATGCTTTACACGTGTCACGATCTTGGCACCTCCTCCAATCTTAGATCACGTGCCATTCTTAATCTTCACGAAAAGGCATCTGTCAAGGCATCAGACATAAAGTCACCTTCAGACAGTTGTACGAGTTATAAAGAAATTACACTGAGTAAATATTCTTACAGACTGGAATGCACCGACTCAAAGTGGTGTTCACACACACATGCACAGAGTCAACATTCATGCACAAGCAGATGCACATACTTCATTTTAGCACAAGGCCTACGGATGCACTAACTATGTATATGCAATGTGCAAGTGTTGCACAGACCTAGTCAACTCGTGAGTGGCCTTGCTTAGACTACGACAATGCGAAGATAAGAATTGCACAAACTTAATGTGCTCGGTGCAAGTATTGCACCGACTCGATGACATGCCATGAGAGGTGTTGCACTGACTTAGCTATGTATAATGGCAACCAATGCACCGACTAGTTTAAGAAGAAATGCACAGACTCTATGTGCATTGTGCAGATATTGCACCGACTCGAATGCGTGCGACTATGATTATTGCACCGACTCACCACAAGCAACGAATGCACCGACTTAGAAACTCATGTGCACAAGATGAGCATGACGTAAAAATTGCACCGATGCAAGGGTTGCACCGACCGTGCTTACCTAATGCAAGGATTGCACAGACATGCAAGACTTGAACGTTTGAAGTATGCACCGACCTCATGAATGTTTATTGCATGAAACCTGACCATGCACCGACTATATGATCACATGCACAGACCTTAGCTAGGATATAGCCATACTATCATCGACCTTATGCATGGTGACTTATAGTGTTTGCTATCATCAAAATCACAGGGGCACAACAATCTCCCCCTTTTTGATGATGGCAACACCAATGGACAGTGCACCAATGGACAATGCATATGCAGACTAATGCATCTTTAAAATATGGACAATGCATATGCAGACTAATGCATCTTTAAAATGCTCCCCCTGAATATATGACTCTCTATCCCCCTTTTTCCCTTTGAAGAGATAAACCATTCTCCCCCTTTGACGTCACCAAAAAGGAGGAAGGGAAGAGAAAAGAGATATGGAGATCAGGAAGGATGAATGAGACTAAACAACATTATATGCAATGGTTCAGGAAATGAGCAAATTATAACACAACCCTTAGGATATAAGAGTCAACAATGTGCATTCTTAATTAAATTCAGGTTTAACAGTTATAGGAAGTAGAGTAAAGCAACTGACTTCCTGAAATAAGGGTATATACTCCGTTTATAGCAATGAACCTAAAACACATAGCCATAATAAACTAAGTTAGGACAGTACCCTACTAATTTCAGAAATAGTGAATATCAAGGAAAGTCACTTGAATTTTTATTGAAGTTAAACAGTTGACACTCAATGACTTTTGTTTTTCAAGGGTTACAACAGATCTTTTTCACGTTTTGTTTCTGAATCTGAACTTAGTGAACATACGAGTGTCATTTATGCCATTGACATTAGGTGTACACCTTGATTAGAGGCCTGTACCCCCAGTTACTAAGCATAAACTACTTTATCTGTTTCTGATCAAAAGCTACAAATATAGTTTTTGCCTTTGACATTAAGGGTACACCTTGATTAGAGGCCAGTACCCCTAGTTACTCAGTGAAACCACCTCTATAGATTTGACCAAATGAACAGAGTTAACCTGAATCACTTCATGACTTGAGATATTATCCATTTCTTTGATGAAGGCCTCAGTTTCTCAGTGCAATTCAGTCATTGCTCTGCCACTTTGTTCATTTCTTTTCTTTTAATGATCTTATTTCTGCTACCCTTACAACTTTTAGAGTGACTGTTTAAAGACAATACACACTCTAGTTTTCTCCATCTAGACTTCACTAAGTCTTTTATGTTCAGGTATAGTGAAGACATTTTTTATTTTAACTATGAGAAAAAAATTTAAGAGCTATAAACAGTTTCTAACACCTTATTTTCTGATGAACAGTCTCTGAACTCTTCAGTCTATTAAGGTTAAACCTTCAATTCAGTCAAGAATCAACTGTAATTCTATAAATGAAGAGTTGCGATAACTGCAGCTTACTGAAATGAACCGATAGTAAGAATGGTATTCAATCAGGGTGAAAGAGATAAACATGAAAGCGCAGGAGCAACTCAAAGAAATTTCAAGAATAAGTTGAACGAAAATGATGTCATGAGATAGGAACTTATGAGATTAAGGAGAGAGAGAGTGGAAAGAATTGAACTTTGATCAGACATCACTTAACTCCCCCTGACAACAAGATGCATCGACCTTAACGTGCAGAATGTAGACAATGCACCGACCTATGTATATGTGCAATATGCAAGTGCACCGACCTACATGCGGCTTGTGTACAATATGCACCGACCTATATGCTGAATGCTCATGCAATGCATCGACTATGTCTAAGACATGCCATGACTTATGCTCGATGCAAAACATGCAATGACTAGAATACTCACACAATCCAACTTGTGAAAATTAAATACTTGCGCAATGCATCAACTAAGACTCTGTGCAACTCATGCACCAACATCAGAAATAGTCTGTGCAAGACATCAGACACCCAATGTACTCAGTGCAAAATAATTATTCAAGCATCAAACATTCTTTATTCAAAATTTAAAGAACAGGCTGACACAATCATCTCAAAACATTTCAACAAACAGTTTAAGAATGAAATTATTCATCATTTTCCTGCTAAAATTTGCAAAGCCCAAATTCTCTTCTTAGATATTTAAATCTTTCATTTTCAAGGGGCTTGGTAAATATATCAGTAATCTATTTTTCAGTTTCAACAAACACTAATTCAATTTCATTTTTGCTCACTACATCTCTAAGAAAATGGTGTTTAACTTCGATGTGCTTAGTCCTAGAGTGGCGAACATGATTTTTAGTTAGGCAGATGGCACTAGTGTTATCACATAAAAGTGGAATGCATCCCAGAATTATCTGATAATCTGAGAGCTGGTGTTTAATCCATAGTACCTGAGCAGCACAGTTCCCTGCAGCAACATACTCTGCCTCTACAGTGGATAGTGCCACTGTGTGTTGGTTTTTAGAAGCCCAAGATACTAGGCAACCACCTAAGAATTGGTAATAGCCACTAGTGCTCTTCCTATCTACCCGACACCCAACATAGTCTGCATCAGTATAGGCTAGTAGCTCTAGCTCACATCTAGCAGGATACCGTAAGCCTAGTTCTTGGGTGCCTGATAAATACCTAAAAATCCTTTTCACTGCACTAAAGTGTGATTCTTTATGACTAGCCTGAAATCTAACACATAAACACACTACAAATTGAATATCAGGCCTAGATGCAGTGAGATACAAAAGGGATCCGATCATACCTCTGTATAGCTTTTGATCTACAGGGTTACCTTTGGTATCTTCATCAAGACTTGTTGAAGTACCCATTGGAGCTGCAATGTCCTTGAGGTTTTCGAATTTGTACTTCTTCAGGAGGTCCCTTATGTATTTGGACTGAGTGATGAAGGTTCCATCTTTGGTTTGTGTCGCCTGTAGTCCAAGAAATAGTTTTAGCTCACCCATTGAGCTCATATCAAATTCTTGTGTCATAAGTTCAGAAAATTCCTTACACAATTTAGGATTGGTTGAACCAAAAACTATGTCATCCACATAAATCTGAATAATGAGAATGTCAGGATGACTTACCTTGGTGAACAAAGTTTGGTCAACCTCACCTCTTGTGAATTTCTTCTCAGTAAGGAATCTGTTGAGCCTGTCATACCAAGCTCTAGGAGCTTGCTTCAAGCCATAAAGAGCTTTATTCAATTTATAAACATGAGAAGGGAAATCTAAGCATTCAAAAGCAGGAGGTTGTCGGACATAGACATCCTCTTTTATTTCCCCATTGAGGAAAGCAGATTTTACATCCATCTGCTGGAGAGTTATTCTAAAAGAGCATGCATGAGCCAAAAGAATTCTAATTGCCTCTAACCTGGCTACAGGGGCAAATGACTCTTCAATGTCAATTCCGAATTCTTGGTTGTACCCCTGAGCAACAAGTCTGGCCTTATTCTTCACTACATTACCTAGCTCATTAGTTTTACTTCAAAAAACCTGTTTTGTTCCAATGACAGTCCCATGATCAGGAGGTGGGACCAGGTGCCACACCTTATTCCTGTCAAACTGATTAAGCTCCTCGTGCATGGCATTGATCCAATGCACATCTTTGAGAGCGCTGTCAATGGTTTTGGGTTCAACATGAGAGACTAATGCAAAATTATTCAATTCATTTTGTGCTCTAAGGAAGCCTCTAGTCCTAGGGGGTTCATGCAAGTCACCAATGACATTTTCAATAGGATGATCTCTTAAAAATCTGTAATTAATAACTTGGTTAGCTTGACCTTCATTTACCTCCCCCTAAACAGCAGGCTCCTCTGCATTGATCTCTTCAGCTTCTTCTTCTTGATCTGATTGGTCTTCAGGTTTTTCTTCCTTAAGGATTTCTCCATCATCTTCTTTCCTGCATTGACCAACATCAGAGTTATTCAGGGGCTCATCAAAGATAATGTGTGGAGATTCTTCAACAGTTTTAGAATTAAGGTTGTACACTCTATATGCTCTAGTGTTTTCAGAATATCCAAGAAAAATTCCTATATCACTTTTATATCAAGGTCTCTTTTATCATTAACATGAATGAAACATTTACAGGCAAAGACCTTGAAATAGGCAATTGAAGGCTTCTTACCTTTTAAAATCTCATAAGGAGTTTTCTGACTAAAAGGCCTTACCATAGCTCTGTTAATTACATGGCATGCAGTGTTCACTGCCTCTGCCCAGAATTTTCTTGGTAAGCCCCCTTCAACAAGTAGTGTACAAGCCATCTCCACAAGTGTCCGGTTACTCCTCTCCACTATTCCATTCTCCTCAGGTGTTCTTGGGGAGGAGAACCGATGAGTAATCCCATTGTCCCTGCAAAAATCATCAATTTGTGAGTTTTCATACTCACCTCCATGATCGGAAAAAATATTTTTAATCAAATTTTCATTTTTCTGTTTGATATTCAAATAGAACTCTTAAAATTTAGAAAATGCATAATTTTTGTGAGTGATGAAAAAGACCCAAGTATACCTAGAGAAGTCATCAACTAAGACATATCCATATCTCCTACCTGATAAGCTGACTGATCGTGTGGGTCCAAAAAGATCCATATGTATCAGCTCATAATGTTTGGAGGACATGTTTTCGGTTCTTGATTTAAATGACTTCCTAGTCTGCTTGGACTGTGTACATGCATCACATACTTTATTTTCTCTCTTAAAAGATATTTCAGGGAGTCCTCTAACCATGCTATGTTTGTTCAATTTGTGCAAGATAGTGTAGCTAGCATGACCTAACATACGATGCCACAAAAATGCTAAGTTCTCTTTATTAGCAGTGAGGCATAGGTTAGAATGTGCAAAATCATCTAGATTCACCATGTAAATGTTATTTATTCTTTTTTTAGAAAATTTAACAACATCGGAATCAGGTTCAAAAATTTTACAATTAAGAACATCAAATACTACCTTGTGTCCTTTATCACAAAGCTGGCTGATACTAAGTAGATTATATGCTAAACCATCCACCAGCAGGACTTCATCAATGTAGCAGGTAGTGCACTTACCTAGCTTACCCGATCCGATGATTTTACCATTTGTGTTGCCGCCGAAGGTGATAAGGCCTCCATTCTTCTCTGTCAGCAAGCAAAACTTGGCCGTGTCTCCTATCATATGCCTGGAGCAGCCACTATCAAGGTACCACATGTTGTTCCTGGCTGCCAGGCATACCTGCAAACACAATCAGGGAGAAAATTTTAGAACCCAAAAGTGTTTGGGCTCCGAAACAGAAGCAGAATAATTCAAACAAAATAATAAACTCTTCGGAATCCACATTTGTTTAAACATGGTTGGCTTAGTGGATTTCCCCACATTCTTTTCATTATTTTTTTTCTTCTCAGCACCAACAGAGTGAGCCTTCTTTTTCTGGTGCTGTGTCCTGGCACCATTGTTATTAGAAAATTTGGTGTTTCCATGCCAGTGCCTAGGCCAATAGGTATTCAGAAAATGGTGGCCATAGTTGGTCCTAGGCTGACCAAAGAAAGATTGTCTACTATGATCCCATGTCCTACACTGACCGACCCAATTTCTAGCCTGAGGTCCATAAGACTGAGTGGGAAAAAACTGATACCTAGACCTCCCTTGAATTTTATTCCATCCAGACCTATAGGATTATTGTGGCTGTCTATAATGGTAGGTCTGGACACTGGGTCGGTGAAACTGGCCTGGTTGACCTCTAACTTAACTCTGTCTCCCCTGCACCTTTGACTCACCTGGCTTATGCATTTGTGTATATTGAGTTTTCTTCTTGGCTACTGGTGGTGGTGGAGACTTGGTGGCCTTGCCCTGGGTTTGGGTGTGCAAGTAGACTGAGCCCTGACCTGAGACTTACCCTTAGGTGTAGGGCAGGGTGTGCTAGGCTCACCAACCTTCTGTTTACCTTTGTCCTTAGCACTGGACATTTTGAAATTAGCAATGTTAGCAGCAGAATTTTCATTATTCATTTTGATGAGGGGTCTCTTCTCCTTTTCTGCTACAAATGAAATTGTCTTGACAGCAAAACTTTTCTTAGGAGTAGGATTGTACCCGAGACCCGTTTTCCTTAAATTGACTCTTGACCCCAACAAAGCATTTAGATTATCAGACCCTTGGATCACTTTTTCAATGATTTTCTCTTTGTCAGCATTTTCTTTTTCTAGTTGTTCGATTGAATTCTTTAATTCATTTTTGACACCTAGGACAGCTTCATACTTTTCATCAACAATTTTCATTTCATTTTCAATTTTTTGCAATTTCAGTTTCAAATCATCAACAACATCTTTCAGCATTTCATTTTCTTTTCTACAGTCAATCAAAGCATGCTTTAAATCATCAAATTCAGAGCAAGAACTTTTTAACCTATCATTCTCAAACTGTAAACAGGCAAGTTTATCAGACATTATCTTATCATTCGAAAGAGAATTAACCTTCTTCTTCAAATGCCTATTCTCTTTCCTAATATCATCTACTTTGTCCAACAAATCTCCGTAGGCATCTTCCAAATCAGAAATAGTATAATGCTCAAAGGGAGATGATACCTCATCGGAATCTTCTCCTTTTTCTTCATCATCTTTTGCCATCAGGCAGATAGGCTTTTCTTCGTCCTCGCTCTCAGATGTGTAGCTGAATGTGCCATCGTCCTCGTCGCTCCATGTGCTCACCATCGCCTTTCCTTTGGGAGCTTTCTTCTTTGTCTTCTCTTTCAGCTTCTGGAGCTCGGGACAATCTGCCTTCATATGGCCGGCCTTCCTGCAGTGGTAGCAAACATTAGTGTCAACTTTCTTGGCAGGGTTAGATCTATGCCTTGTTTGCCTCCTACCGCCAATAAACTACCTTCCGCCGAAGTTTCTTCCCTCCTTTCTCAAAAATCACCTAAATTCTCTGGTCAGCATGGCCAGTTGGTCTCCATCGATCTCTAACCCAGAGGGGCTTTCATCGCTTGATGATCCACTATGGCTGGATCTGCTCAATCTGCTGAAGCTGGCCTTCAGAGCAATAGGCTTCTTCCTCTTCTCGAGCTCCTCAGTCTTGGTAAGGTTCATCTCGTAAGTCATTAGTGAACCAATAAGCTCGTCGACCTTCAAGTGCTACAAATTCATTGACTCCTCAATAAATGTAGCTTTTGTATGCCATACTGGAGTCAGGGACCGAAGGATCTTCCTCATAATTTCATAGTCCGAATAATTCTTTCCCAGACTCCTGAGACCATTTGTAATGATCATGAGGTGCACATACATTTATGTGATGGTCTCACTGGGCTTCATTTGAAAGGCTTCATACTCTGAGACCAGCAAATTCGCCTTGGTCTCTCTTACTTGAGATGTTCCTTCGTAGAGGACCTCCAACTTATCCCACATCTCCTTTATAGTGGTGCATGATGAGACCCGGGAGAACTCGGTGGGATGAAGTGCGCACTGAATAGCATTGATTGTGCTCCAATTAAGGGTAGATCTCCTGATCTCCTCTCTTGTCCAAACTTCCTCATTCTCATGAAGCTCGAACGGACCTTTACTGACTACTTTCCAGATCTCATAATCTTTTGCCCGCAGAAATACTTGCATATGATTCTTCCAGTATGCATAGTTGGATCCATCAAAGTATGGGGGCTTGGCAGTGGAGTGTCCCTCAGCTGTCATCCCTTTCGCGTCCATGGCCGTTGACTCTTCAGGTCATTGATCCCTGCAGAAGAGTAAGGCTCTGATACCAAGTGATAGAATAGATGGACGCCCTTAAACCTATAGATTGAGTATCTATAGACGATCTAGAGGGGGGTGAATAGATCAGTCACCCACTAAAATTTACTACAGTAGAAACAGTTGCGGAAAGTAATCAAACTGCTGTAGGACGATCGAAAGGCCCTCAATCACAACCAGAATGAAACAAATCAAGCAGATTATCTCTCACGCGATCCTAAACAACCGTCTACTGAGTGATGAACAAAGATAAAGGACAAAAGCAAACCACAAATAATCGCACAGTGGACAGAGGATTTTTAAGGTGGTTCGATCTCAAACCCGAGATCTACGTCCACCCCACACTCAAACAAGAGTGTGGTTAACTACTGATACATAGCTTCCGCTGATCCACAGCTTTGGGGTACAAACCCTACAAACCGCTGGGCCTTACAGCTTACGACGACCAGAGGAGTCCTCCTCTGCAACCGCTGGGGCTTACAGCTTTACTCGTCCAGAGGATACCACACCTCTGCCCGCTGAGCGTCACAGCTTGCTCCGCTGACAAACAGCTTGAAAAAGAGTTTCTAAAATGAAAAAGAAACAAAGCGAAAAGCCAAAAACCCACGAAGGGAATGTAGCTCACACTAAGCAAATTAAGCTCCGGTTCTGAACCTGGAGACTGAAGAACAACTTTTCTCTCTCAATTCTCTCAAAACTATTCTCTTAGAACACTCCTTCTTTTCTGCTCTCTCTGTCTTCTTTTTCTCTCTGGATCGTACAGGTGCTGGCTCTCTTAATAACATAATGTGCTCTTCTGGCATGATCAGTCTTCTCTCGAAGGAGAAGCTTCTTATTTATAGTATCAACAGAGAGGTAGGGCGTGTGCTCTCCATGATTCCCGCCCAAACACCTTGGTCACGTGGCAGCATCCCAACTTAATGCTTTACACGTGTCACGATCCTGGCACCTCCTCCAATCTTAGATCACGTGCCATTCTTAATCTTCACGAAAAGGCATCTGTCAAGGCATCAGACATAAAGTCACCTTCAGACAGTTGTACGAGTTATAAAGAAATTGCACTGAGTAAATATTCTTACAGACTGGAATGCACCGACTCAAAGTGGTGTTCACACACACATGCACAGAGTCAACATTCATGCACAAGCAGATGCACATACTTCATTTTAGCACAAGGCCTACGGATGCACTAACTATGTATATGCAATGTGCAAGTGTTGCACAGACCTAGTCAACTCGTGAGTGGCCTTGCTTAGACTACGATAATGCGAAGATAAGAATTGCACAAACTTAATGTGCTCGGTGCAAGTATTGCACCGACTCGATGACATGCCACGAGAGGCGTTGCACTGACTTAGCTATGTATAACGGCAACCAATGCACCGAGTAGTTTAAGAAGAAATGCACAGACTCTATGTGCATTGTGCAGATATTGCACCGACTCGAATGCGTGCGACTATGATTATTGCACCGACTCACCACAAGCAACGAATGCACCAACTTAGAAACTCATGTGCACAAGATGAGCATGAGGTAAAAATTGCACCGATGCAAGGGTTGCACCGACCGTGCTTACCTAATGCAAGGATTGCACAGACATGCAAGACTTGAACGTTTCAAGTATGCACTGACCTCATGAGTGTTTATTGCATGAAACCTGACCACGCACTGACTATATGATCACACGCATGGACCTTAGCTAGGATATAGCCATACTATCATCAACTTTATGCATGGTGACTTATAGTGTTTGCTGTCATCAAAAACACAGGGGCACAATAATAGACCCGATGTTTAAGGCTATTCTGGGTCGTCCATTGATTGATAGCTTGAATGCAGTTCCCTCGACCGCCCACCAGTGCCTCAAATTCCCATTTCAGGGGTGGGTAGTCAAGGTGAAAAGTGTTTCCACGGTCTAGACAGTGGATGCTATTGCTGACAAGATTCTGCCTACGCTATGGCTGAGCAACAAGCCAGTGTTATCAGTGATGGACTTCAACTTTCCATGGGCATATACATCACGCAAGCCCGCCACTTCACCAGTAAACGTCAAAATCAAGTCCAAGATTAGAGATTCAATGGGATAGCACATGATCTTGAAATTAGGTTATCAGTCGGGCATGGGCCTGGGTGCATAGTTGCAGGGGCAGACTAACCCCATCCCCAGGGGTAGAAAGATGAACCGACGAGGCCTTGGCTATTGGGAGTCCGCATTATCAATACTGGGAGACTCCGAGCCACTGACGTGGGATTACTGTTAGCATTTTGTGAAGGGCCCGTTGCAGCCAGGTACCTTAAAGAGGCCGTCCTGTGTTGATGAGAACCGTGATGCCACTTGTGTTGTTGCTGATCCACCACCGCCACTGAAGGGGCTGGTGGACGACATGGAAGATTTTTACAGTTATTTTTAGAAGATGTTTCACGAGGAAGAAGTTTGCCCGAAGAAAGTGGAGATGCAGCTGATGAAGCACTCTCCGGTTGAACCAGTTTACCAGAGGCCGTGGGAAGAGGGGAGCTCCATCATTACTGTTTCTTGGCCTCCTTCCCGCTTTGCCTCCATGTTTCAGTAGTTGGGATTTATTCCCCGTTCGCCACCAATCATGGTCGACTTGTTCTTTACGGAAAGGCCACTTGAAATTTTGTTTGTTCCGTGTGCTTGTGGGCAGTGCCCACCCATTGATTTGTCCATTATGTGGACCCCCACAACCAACCTTTCTGAAATGTGGTTTTCCTCTTTTGACCCCTTTTTTGATATTCTCTTCCCGTCTCTCTTCCCCCTTCAACTTCCTCCTCCTCCCTCCTCCTCTAATCTTTCTTGTTGCGTGATTTCCTCCGATCTCCAAAAAAAATGTCAATTTTAAAACGGAGGTTTCAATGGAGGATTACACCATGTTCTGTCCGTCTTCCTGCCAGGGGCATGAGGTCCCTGCTTCTTTCCCTGTAAATTTCTTGTCTTCTAGGTTAGATGTATAGTGTGTAGAGTCCTTTAGGTCGGTAGAGTTAGTTGGAGTAGAGTCTAGCTCTAGTGTCGTCAGCCCATCCACGTCTGCAACGCACCCTGTGATGCGTCATTCTAAATCCATTCCAGATAGGTTTCTTCAGGATCTAGCCCAAAGATGTCATGCCCTCCTGAAATGTCCTGAGTTTGTAGCAACCGCCATTGTCCTAGAGGATGATGAGGAAGTAGGTGGGGTGTGGAGCAATGACGGATTGGGAGTATATGAAATCATAGATGAGAAGGACCCTATCGATGATGAGGAAAGTGACGTGGATGACGCTGTCGATCTGTACGCACAAGGTTTAAAGAGGTTTGATGAGCCGTCGTCGGCGGTGGATGAACCCACGAAAGAAATTAATCTTGGGACTAAAGAGGACCCTAGGCCAATAATCATTTCCGCTAATCTCCCTCCTCAGGTTGAAGAGGAGCTAGTCAAGGTTTTGAGGGAGTATAGCGATTCTTTTGCCTGGTCCTATGAGAACATGCCGGGTCTTGACCCTGCTCTGGTTGAACACAGACTTATCCTTAAACCAGGGGCAACACTCGTCAAACCGAAATCAAGAAGATTCCACTCTCAAATGGCCTTAAGGATAAAGTAGGAACTTGATAAATTACATAAGGCCAAGTTTATTAGAGTTGTGTTATATCCACAATGGGTGGCGAATATTGTCTTGATGATGAAAAAGGATGGAAAGATTCAGATTTGTATTGATTTCAGGGACTTAAATAAGGCATGTCCGAAAGATGATTTCCCGCTTCCTCACATTGATGTGTTGGTGGACAACACGGCTGGGTATGAAGCCCTCTCGTTTATGGATGGATATTATGGATATAACCAAATCCATCTTGCTCCCGAGGACCAAGAGAAAACCTCGTTCACCACGCCCTGGGGCACATACTGCTATGTTGTCATGCCATTCGGATTGAAGAATGCAGGTGCCACGTATCAGCGGGCAATGATGGCTATCTTCCACGACATGATGCATGTGTATATGGAAGCCTACGTGGATGCTATTCTGGTGAAATCGAGGTCTAAGGAAGAACACCCCGCCATTTTAGCCAAGCTGTTGCAAAGGGCTAGGGAATATAAGCTAAAAATGAATCCAAAGAAATGTGTGTTTGGAGTTGCATCAGGAAAATTGCTAGGGTTCATAGTTAGCAAGCGGGGGATTCAGATTGATCCGAACAAGGCAAAGGCCATTATGGAAATGCCACCGCCTAAGAACATCACTGAACTTAGAGGATTGATTGGGCATTTATAGTTCATTCGGAGATTCATATCTCAACATTCACAAAGATGCCGCCCATTTTATGAATTATTGAAGGCGGGGGCTAAATTTGAATGGAATGAACAATGTCAGAAGGCCTACGAGGATCTTAAGGATTATCTATCTAATCCCCCGGTTCTGTAACCCCTTGTCCCTGGGAAACCCTTGATTTTATACATTTCTGTTATTGATGACTCCCTAGGAGCTGTCATGGCTCAAGTGGATGACAAAGGAAAGGAAAGGGCAGCATACTATCTCCGTAGGTTGATCAATCTTGCTAAATCTAAGTATACTGTCATGGAGAAGACCTGCGCAGCGTTAGTATGGGTAGCTCAGAAGCTCAAGAATTATTTTCTCGCGCATGAGGTCAAGTTGATCTCTAGAATGGACCCAATCCGTTACCTCTTAGAAAAACCCGTCCTTTCTAGCAGATTAGCTCGCTGGCAGAGCTTTCTTTCTCAATTTGATATCACCTTCATCGTTCAGAAAGCGGTCAAGGGATACGCGATTGCTGAACATCTTGCTCATTCTCCTATCCCTCACACTGATTCAATCCAAGACGAGTTTCCTGACGAGCACCTGGCTATACTTACTCATCTCCCTTTTGGTCCTTGCACTTCGACGGTGCTCTCAATTCTCAGGGCCGTGGAATCGGCGCCGTTCTCCTCACTCCGGAAGGAGTAACCATCCCCATCGCTTACCAGCTCTCTTTTCCTGCCACAAATAACATAGTCGAGTATGAGGCTCGCCTTGCAGGACTGAAGCACGCCTACATCATGGGCGCGCGATACCTAAACATCATAGGAGACTCTTAGTTGGTGCTGCGTCAATTCATTTCGACTTACCGCACCCATGACCCTAAGCTCAAACCCTATCAAGATTTGGTCACACTCTTGGCTAGGCAGTTCCGTAAACTCATCTACATTCATACTCCTCGTTCTCAGAACATTCTCGCTGACGCATTAGCATCTCTTGCTTCCTCCCTTGCCTTCCCTCTCAGTCGCGCCACTGAGACCATTGTGGTCCAGCGGTTAGACGCTCCTTCCTTCAGGATCCTGGTTTGCCAACCTTAGGAAATCTATAGAGAAGAAAGTTGAGAGGGAGAATTTGAAGGAAGTATCATTGACTGAGCTTGAGGAGATTATAGAAGAGGAGGAATTGTCGTGGTACCATGAAATAGAGCGGTATTGTAAGGATGGATCCTTCCCAGAGATGGCCAATGTCGAGCAGCGCAAGGCCATCAGAGAGTCGCCTCCTGATACACCATTGTTGTAGGAGAATTGTAAAGGCGGGCGCTCAACAGAGTTCTTATGAGGTGTTTGGATGACGATGAGGCATGGAAAGTTGTTGAAGCAGCTCACTCAAGCGAGTGTAGAGGACATGTTAATGGTCAGGCTTTGGCGAAGAAGATTCTTAGGCAGGGCTATTACTGACCAACCTTAGAAGAAGATTGCTCCACCTATGTCCGTAGGTTCGTCCAATGCCAACTCCATGCCGACAAAATTCATTCTCCTGCTTCCTCTCTCCATCCTCTCTCTGCTCCTTGGCCATTCTCCATGTGGGCTTTTGATATTGTAGGCCCACTAGGTGATCCAAACTCCTAGGTTAAACAGAAATCTTTCATCTTAACTGCAACTGAGTACTTCACCAAGTGGGCAGAAGCTGAAGCCTATGTAGAAATCAAAGCCACCACAGTATGCCGCTTCATCCTCAAGAATATCATTTCGCGGTTTGGAGTGCCGAGTGACATCGTCACCGACAACGGGCCTCAATTTGTGTCTCAAGAACTTCAGGACCTCTATAAGAAGTTTAACATTTCATTGCATCATTCATCACCATACTACCCTCAAGGCAACGGCCAGGCCGAGGTCACGAATAAAACCCTTCTTAAAATCATTAAGAAACATGCGAGTCACACAAATTTGCTGATTGGGACGACAAATTGATAGAAGCTCTATGGGCTTATCGCACCTCCGTCCGTACTCCCACGGGGAAAACTCCTTTTGCTCTCACCTATGGGATGGAGGTGGTACTCCCGTACAAGATTTTGATCCCTTCCCTAAGAGTGCAGCTAGACAAAGAACTTAATCTCGACGAGTTTCGAAAGGCGTTGCTAGTCCAACTGGAACTCTTGGATGAAAAGAGGCTTAACGCGGCCAATCACGTCTCTGTTTATCAAAAATGTGTCTCGTGGCATTTTTAAAAGAAGGTAATTGAACGCAAATTTCAAGTCGGTAACATGGTTTTCAAACGTAAATTTATTAGATCAGCAGGTCCTAGGTCCAAGCTGTAACCCAATTGGGAAGACCCGTTTGTAATTAAAGAAATCTATCATGGGAACGCATATCGTCTTATTAATGCAGAGGGCGAGGAGTTGCCTAATCCGTGGAATGGGTTGTATTTAAAACATTTTTATCCATAGAGTCGAGCTAGCAACGGCCCGGTGGTAGGGTGTTCTTCTACTTGATCATGAAGGGAGGTCCCCGGTTCAACACTCACACACTACACGACCCCCGTGGTTCGGTTTTCCTTTTTTGCGCAACACCATTTCTCCCTGGGCCATACTTAGCGGAAAGTGAAAATCCTTATTTTTCTCATCATTCGGTTGAAATTAGGGGCAAGTGGTAAATAAGGGGGCGAGAACTGATCTAGACATCCCGATAAGAAAGAGAGGTCTCAAATAGGGGCAGTCCGTTATGACCTGATTCCGCATTCACAAAAGAAATAAAAGAAAAAGGGCAAAACCAAGACAAAAGCTAAAAGCTCATTCAAAAGCTCGAAACTCAAAAGTCTAAATGCTCCCAAAAGAATGAAACTAGGCATGGCAAGTGTGGTAGTATAGTTTCCCCGCGGGACGTAATGAGCCCTGCCGTATGCGTGCCTAGAGCGGAATTAGGTTCGATGACGGACACAAAGCCCCGGCGTAATAGACCAAATTCTTTAAAAAAGGGCTGTCGTGAGAAGAACTCAAGCCCTAAAAACCCCTATACCTATTGCCGGCTTCCCTGTTAAATTCTCTTTCATTTTCCAATGACTAGATCGTACCCCGGGTATGGCCTCGGTAGAGGCACCGTTAAGTGGAATTGGACCCCGGCCATGGGTGGTCACCCATAATGCACGTTGAACTCGGGAAAACCCCTAATAAGATATGAAGGTATCCTGTCGTCAGGTTTTGAGCTGGCTCCAAAATCTAAAAAAAATCAAATATTCCAAAATCTAAAAAAAATCAAATATTCCAAAATTCAAAAAAAATTAAATTTTCCAAAATCCAAAAAAAATCAAATATTCCAAAATCCAAAAAATCAAATATTTCAAAAAAAACTAAAAATCAATTATTTCAAAACCCAAAAAATTGAATATTTCAAAAGCTAAAAAAAATCAAATAGTTCAAAATCCAATAAAAATCAAACATCCTCAAAACCACAAAAACATTTTCATCATCATGATTTGCATTCATGGCATGCACTACATCCATTTTCCTTTGTGTTATTTGCCTATTTAATAAGGCTTACCCACTTGACCAGAAATCAAGAACTGGTCATCTCCTAACTTGCTATAGGAAAGGGGCTAAGCCTAAAACGGATTTAATCTGTTTTCTGGTTTATATGTGTGCGGGGGCAGGTTGAAGACAAGATTCAACATTTCCATCAATGAACGGTCCTCGGGTGACCGTTTTACGCCCTCCAACGGTCAACATCAAACCGTTCTATCCTTCACACGGCCTTGTCTAGACCGCTTCAAATCTCTAACACCTTCAGGAATCCACGGTCTCTATTAGACCGTTTACAAATCAGAACGGTGCAGGATTGGCCGTTCTATTCTGTCCACGGTCTCTCAATAGACCGTCCTGCTCTCCAAAGGTCCATGTTCTTAATCCTGCGGTTGATCTGATACGCGGCCCAGATCAGGCCGTTCAATTCCATGGAGCGGTTGGACTCCAAACGTTTATCTAACGGAGCGGTATGGTATGGACCGTGTTCATCCTGGGATCCTATCTCAAACTCATTCAATCACATGCAAAAAGGCCAAACTCAAATCAAGCCAATAATCAATCTTATTCATCAAAATGCAAATATTTCGGAACATGAGTCTCTATATCAATATCATGAAAGCAAGAAAATCACTCAATCCTCAGACGGGCATCCCCGCGAGGCCTAATCTCTCTCAGCTCTCTCACATATGCCTGATACACCTCCTAGAGCTCTGTCACCACCGCCAGTAGGGTGAGCACCCTACTAACCTCCCACATGATCAGGGCGCTCCTAATCGCCTGCTCGTCCTCCTCTGACCCGAACCTCCTCACCTGTAGTGCGGGAAGATGGGGTAGTGATGGAAGTGTAGTCTGGGATAGTCCAATCTGAAGGAAGCACTGATGTGGGCTGTACATCGCCAAAGCGGTGTCGCCCACGAGCCTCAAGTCCAAACTAGGCCTCCTACGAAGCCTGAGGGTAGTGTCGTGGAGGAAAGGAGGGCACATCATGAACCGGTCCAGGGGCAAGGTGTTGATGTAGAGACGCCACTCATCCCTAGTCTTCTTGTCTGCCGTCCTACACTCCACCTACTATGAGAACCTGAAAGAACCTCCAATAAAGAATAACAGATGGCTCCCGAAGACCCTGCTGACCGAGGGGACATCTTCCCTAGGCAAGAACTTCATCCTAACTCCCATCCAACACTCTAGGAGAATCATAGAGCTAAACAGTGGACCTCCTAGGGCAGCTGAGCTAAGACCCTCATATAGGTAGGCAAGGACGGTCTGGGAGATGGAAAGACCCTGCCACAGACCACTGATGGTGCTAAGGATAGGAACATCTAAGACATGGTCGGCAGAGGGGAAGAGTATGGCCCCACACAAGCAAATGGAAGTGGCCTTAGCTATGGCCTCGTACCACCCACATTATTTCTTACAGTGTGCTATCACCCACTGGCTGAGAGGTAGTAGATGGATCTGGTGTGGGCTCACTATGGTGCGAATGTCCTTGCTACTAGGTATAAACTCTCTTAAGATAAGGGCAGGATCCACAGGGGCAACGGTGTGACAGACTAAGTCCTCCTCACCCACTGGCTGAGAGGTAGTAGATGGATCTGGTGTGGGCTCACTATGGTGTGAATGTCCTTGCTACTAGGTATAAACTCTCTTAAGATAAGGGCAGGATCCACAGGGGCAACGGTGTGACAGACTAAATCCTCCTCACCCACCTTAGACCTAGGGAAAGACAAGTAGGTATCTACCTCCTCTAAAAGGATGGTGGCCTCGAAAGATGGGAACATGAAAGTGTGGGTCTGGGGGTGCCATATCTCTACCAAAGCTGAAATGCTATGCCAATCTAAGGAAAGCTTGGGGTAGTTTTTGGCTAGCACTAGAAGAGAGTGAAAGTGCCAGGACCTAAGGATGGATGTCACAGATATGGGTAGTTCGCGGATCATAGGAGCCATCCAGTTCAAGGTTGAATATCGTCTCGGGCCGGGGAGAAGCTGAAATGAAGAAAAGAGGAAAATAGAGAGAGAACATATAAGCTTTTGAAGGAAATGATATGAAATTGAATTGAATAACATTAACTTACCTCTCTCATATGGCTAGAGCTCAAATGCCCAGGGATCGTGGTCAGCCGTTGTAGCCCGCCGTGCTCCTTTCTAGCCGGCCTTGGACCTTGGTAAGCCACCTCGCCCATTGAGCTCCCTTCAAAGGCCCTCTTCATGATGATTTGAGGAAGATTGAGAAGATTTCAAGGCTTGAAAGTGGGTTGATGTGTGAAGAATGAATTTGGGAGTCCACTCATACTTATAGAGCTTGGTTAGAGGCCAAAACCCACTAGAGTTGAGGTAGGATAAGTCTAGATCGGGTTAGGATAGAGTTTGGGTTGGTTTGGAACACCCACCTTCAGGTTGGGACTCTCCAAGAGAGTCCTGATCGGGCTCTCAGGGCGTCTTAGTAGGCGGTCTATCGATAGACCGCTTTGTTCATAGAACAGTCTCATTGAGACCATGCAGAAACCTTCTACATACTTCGATTTCAGGCATTTGCACGGTCGTGGATAGGCCATTCCGATAAGCACACGGTCAAAGAGGAGCCGCTCATTTCGTTTGAGCGAAAAATATTGGACCATTTAATTGTGTCTCTGGGTTATGGCCAAGCGACTTTCAACGATCAAAAGCTGGGCCGTGTGAGTTTTGGAGCGGTCATTTTGATGACTGTTTAGAAACCTGAAGCCTCTTTTTGTCCTCCTTTACCAACGCCACTCAACCTGTGTGCGTCTCGCTCTCTCCCACTCGCTATTTGTTGTTGCTCTCTCCCACTCGCTATTTGGCGTCGCTCTCCCCCACTCACTATTTGGCGTCTCTCTCTCCCACTCACTCGTGTCCGTCTCTCTCTCCCACTCACTCGTGTCGTCTCTCTCTCTCACTCGCTCGTGTCATCTCTCCCTCTCACTCACTCGCGTTCATCTCTCTCTCCCACTCACTCGTGTCGGATTAGGAGTCGTTGTTAGTTAGTTAGTATCAAGCATTTGCATTCATTTCACACATTCATTCATAAACAATAGAAAAATCAAAAACATATCGTATCACTATCATACCCACATGTACAAAGTCACAGCTACATCAAGCCGGTCCCTCTCCCTCTTGCCTGTCACTGTCACCCACCCCCTCGTGCCTCTTCGGTGGTGGGGCCACCGTAGAGCTCACCTTCTCTCGGGGTCGTCGGTGCCACTCCTCCTCCTCGTTCCTCCGGCGACCAGAGGAACCTGTAAAATAACTCTTGTAGGAGCTGCCATGTGTGTCGCTCGGGACACCGCTGCGCTCTGGCCTCTGGGTCATTTTCTCGAATGCCCGGACCTCGCCTCTCAGCTCGGCTGCCTCTAACCGAGCCCGCTCTGACTCTGCGCGAAGCCCGCTCCGCCTCGGCTCGGTAAAGGTCCGCCACCACTACCTGGGGTTGAAGAAGCTCCGCCTCTGCCATCCCGGTGCGGGATCGCTCCATCTCTGCATAGAGGCGTGAAGCCTCTGCTACCTCTGCACGTAGAGCTACGGCCTTAGCACGGAAGCGCTCCATTGCCTCCCGCAACCGAGTACTCTCGCCCAAGGCTGACATCAACTCGGTCGTCTGCATGGATGCATCATGGTCAGTCAATTGCATTTCATAAACATAATCAAATGGGAAAGCGTAGTGTACTTACCCTGTCGGCGGGAGCCTCCTCGGTCGCCTCTTCCCGTGCGATCATCCTCGCGAACTCAGCGTCCCGCTCAGCTCGGTCCGCAACAGTCTGAGAAGAGGAAGAGGGTACGTCACCTCTCCGCCGTTGGGTCCCCTCGGCTTGCTGCATCCAAAACTGCAGGTCAGTCATTTCACAGGCATAATCATAATTAAGTGCATAAGTAAGAGTTAGGGTTAAGGAAACTCACCAGAAGGCTCAGGGCGAGACGGGCCTCATCCCGCTCCTGGATCGTCGAGTGGTGAAGTCCCTGCAACTCCGCGATCCTCCCCTCGGGGTCAATATGCATTTAAGAAGTCCAAATGTCAGTGCATAATCATATAGAAAGCATATAGAAAGCATTAATATTAGAAGTCGTACCGGTCGGTAGGCACCACAGAACACCTGGTCCCGATAGTGCCAGGCGTAGGCCGTGTAGTAGGCCTCCTCGCTCTCCGCTCGGGCAGACACCACCCGCCCGCGCACTGTCCAGTCTACAATCTACTCCGAGGCTCGTGCCGTCCAGTCCACCACTATAGCTAGCCCTCGGGGGTGTCGCCCGACTCTCTCCTCTGGCTTTTCTGGTGCCGAAAACTCAACCGCTGGCTGATGGACGCCGATCATCCTCATCATGAGCCAGAAGTGGAGTGGCTCCACCACGTTCATGCAGTGCAGCCACACGTCTCAGCCTGAGTAGGCGAGTGCCGCCACTACCCACGGCTGACCCTCGTGCCCCTCGCTCGCGTAAGGTGTCCATCGAACCTGTCAAATAGGAAAGTCACATTAGAATCATAAGCATATAAGTTGCATTTAATGAAAGAGTTTCAGTTTAGAGTCGTACCGAGGCGAAGGGCAGCGTGTCTAGGTCATCCTGGATCTCCCGGACCTGTCTCCGTAGGGACCCTGTCTCTCGTGGAGCCGTCCACCGCCTGGCGATGGGCAGCCGCTCCGGGTGAGTCTCGTCCCCTCTCCCTAGCCCACGTAGGTGCACGTAGGCCCACACCTGCATTGCATCTCACCAAATGTCAGCATATAGCATTTATAGGAATCATATAGTAAAATAATTAGTTTAAGGGTTGAGTTGTACCCGGAGTAAGGGAGAGAATCCCCCTAGCATCGTCCGCCGGCTGGTGGAGCTGAGGGTGTCAAACAAGAACGCGAGGACCGCCGCTCCCCACGCGTAGTCACCAACGTGTCCCAAGTCCTAGAGCAGTGGAAGGAACCCGTAGCTGTTGATGTCGACCCTCGTCGCGAACAGTAGATGCCCGTAGAACAGCATCAGGAACCTCCTCAGCACTCGATCCACCTCGAGTCCCGCCTCGGCTGCTACTCTGGGTCAAACCCGGTCCACTAGCCTCTATAGGTGCTCCTCGGGTAGCTCCCCGGTCGTTATCCCCGCTCTCCTCAGTCTGAGGCTATCCTGTAGCCTCGCCCTCGTCAACGTCGTGGACTGCCACTCCGGGTGCAGTAACTCCAAGCCCAGCAGCTCCTGGGCCATCTCCCGGTAGTCGGGGTATGTCCTCCCGCTGACCGGAGACCCATGCACACGTAAACCCGTGATGCGCGCAATGTCCTCAAGCGTGGGGACCATGTGGCCCCACGGGAAGAGCAAGGTACGGCTCACTGGGTCCCAGCGATCGTGCAGAGCGTAGAGGAGCGTTGTGTCAAACTGGCTGACCTCCACGCTCAGGCACTCAGCAAAGCCCACGGTCGTGAGCCTCTCTTGCTGAATGTCCGGCAGTGCAAGGAGCACTGCTCGAACCTACAGCCAGGAGATCCGAGTCCTGCGCCTTCCCTGCATACATTTAAGATAATTACATTTCATTTTAGGATCTTGCATTTCATTAATTAAATAAATCACTCTGCTCGCTGAACAAACATCTATGGGCCATTTTTCCCTTTCAACGGTTAGCTTCCAACTGTTCCAATAAGCCCCTTTTCAGAGGTCTGCGGCCATCTGTGGACCGCTTTGATTTATGAACAGCCCTGTGAGGACTGTTCTACTGTCTGGCGCCCACCCTAGAACGGACCATCTCTGGCCGTCCAACACGCCCACGGTCCCCATCTGACCGCGTCAGTCCCTCTCAAGCCTCTAGTCATTTCGAGATTGCACGGTCTATCGTCCAACCGTGTGGTTATCAATGGTCTGATGGAAACCATTTTATTCTCAGGCATTTCATGTTCTAAACGGACCAATGTGGGCCCTCCTAAATGTCAACGGTCTGATGGAGACCGTTGTGTTTTGAACGTTTCATATTCTGAACGGACCCATGTAGGCCGTCTTAGAGGTACACGGTCTTCCTCAGACCGTGTTGCCCCGTCGGTTCAGTTTCTTTTGAGCGGCCACCCATGATCCGTTTTGTTTTGGAACGATTCTGTTTGAACTGTGTTGTTTCATTGAGCGGTCACTGTTAAACCGTGCTATTATTGCCATGACCAACGGCGTGTCATCCCCTTCCCCGTTTCCGTTGACGGCCTAAATGGCCTTACATAGGGGTCCTAAGGGGATGAATGCCCCTCTTCTACCCTCTAGCCCGCAAGCATGCACTTAAAAGCTTGGAAATGGGTTGGTTTTAGGGACCTACCTCTGAGGATCGCGGTGGTTTCTCCACCGTCGTCGTGGCCGCCTCCGGTGGCCCATAGGGGTCCTCCTCTCTAGCAACGATTGATGTGGCACCCTCCTCGGCCACGGGCGGTGGTGGTGGTGCTTCTTCCTCGGTCGTGGGTGGCGGCGCTATGTTCGTCACTGCCGGAACCTCCTCGACGGCGGCGCGGTGGTGTCTTCCCGAGCCATCCGTCGCTTCAAGGCTTGACGTTTGAAGCGCATAAAAGGTGGGGGAGAGTATGGGAGGGGGGGAGTGTAGATGAGAGTGAGTGTATGGGAGATGAGGGGTGGTGGAACATGGGGCGTGATGTGGCTTCTCCGTCGGTGACGGTGGGGAGGGGAGGAAGAGGAAGGGGAAGAGAGTTTTATTTTTTTGAAACCGCCAGTGATCACACAGTCTATCGATAGACCGTGTGACTATTGGATGGTCTCCTATGTGACTGTTTAATCTCTAACACTACGGTTCCTTTGAACGGCCATAGGAGGGCCGTGCTGTTTATTGAACAGCCTCATGCTGGGCCGTGTGCTTCCACGATCACATTCAAATTAGTAATGATTGAGTAGCTCCCACTGGAACATTTATATTCTGGAGCGGTCTGGTGCTAGACCGTTCATGTGCTGAAACAATAGTGAAGAATGTTTTTTTTGCTGCATTATGTGATTGAGTGGCTGATTTCTTTTTTTGGCTTGAATGATTATTTCATGATGTAATATTGCAAAACTCTGTTCATGAATTCTTTGAAGCACCACTTCAACTTGTCGTTTCACCTTCACAGGTAAGTCAGGTATGGCCTTCTATCCCTGTATCCATTATTGCATTACTATATGGTATTATACTATATTATCTCGAGAACTAGTTGGTTATCTACGTGTTCCAGGATCTGATGTTCCCCTTTAACAAAAACAATGATGATCCAGGTTCACATGTTTAATCATCGGATAGGCCGTTAGGTTGGGGAAGTTAGGGGACGATGGTTCTATCACGCACGCCGTGGTTGTAGATAGTATCTTGACCTTGATGATCCCAGTATAGCAATACTATTCTCGAGTATTTTCTATTTTGGGGCTTTCTTTGCAATCGATTTAACTATTTCTTATATTCTAGCCCAGCATGCATCATACGTATCTTTTGAGCGTTCACAACCCATGATTTGTCTGAAAGTGTCTCATTTGTGATGGATGATTGTGCGTTCATGATTTTAAGTAAGACGAACAATTCCATTTAGAGTTGGAAGGTTCTCTCTGGTCTGTTCACCTGGTTTGATTGATTGAAGATCCTCGTTTGGAGTTTTTAGTCTGTTTCTTTACTTTTTGCTGCTTGCTCTGGTCCCCTCATTGGTCTGAGGGATTGTGTCCGCCATGTGGTTGATCGTGTGTTTTCTTTTTTTCACTTTGTTAGTTCCTCCAGGCTGGCGTCGTTTTGGTCTGATCATCCCTGGTGTTTGGTTTGGAGTTTTTCGGAAGATTCCTATCGCTCATTGACAACGAAACGGGTGTCTTTTTCCTTAACACCCGCTTTTCAGTCCGCTCTGCTTCATTTCCGCTTCATCTCCATATTCTATTTCACTTTCGCTTCACCTCTGCTCGCTCCCCTGCAAAGAGGACGTTAAGGAGGGGCATCTGTTGACACCCATTTTTTGCCTATGAGTTGTGTCATTCCTCTTACCATCAATTGTTGATGCCTCGAGTTGTCCATCATTCATTGGGCTGCTTCAGGCACATCATGGGCTTATTTTATGGGTATCTCCCTCCCTAGCTAGGTCTGCTCTTGGATTCGGGCTTAATGGGCCTTGATTTCAGCTGATCTCTGGGTTAAATGGACTTATTTATCCCATTTTCTTAGTTTTAAGCATCCAGGCTTTACACGGTCTAGCGATCGGCCGTTCAGTTACTAGGCGGTCTTATTGGAACCGTTTGCTAATTTATTGGATATTTATTTGATTTTCTGAATTTCCACCGACAAGCCTTTGCACGGTCTGAAGATAGCCGTTTACATCCATTAAACGGCCTATCTGTAGACCGTCTAGTTCCCAGAGTCCTAAGTCGGTTAATTTTTCAGATAATTATCTATTTATCCTATTTTTCTAGATTTATCACCGACAAGTGTACACGACCAAGCATTGGACCGTTGTATTCATTGAATGATCCACCAGTAGACCGTTTTATCTTTAAGAGTCTAACGCTGTGATAGCTAGTCAGTTCGGTGGATAATTAGATAATTTCTTATTTTATTCTATTTATCACCGACAGCACTGGATGGTCTAGTGGTAGATTGTGTAATTGTCTGGGCGGCCTATCGCGCGACCGTGTACTGGCTCAAAAACTGTGGGTTATTTGGATTTTCTCTCTCTATCCGTGGTTGAACCTCCACCTTCCTCCACCATTTTCTCCGCGGTTTCTCCACCAAATGGGGTGCCGTTCGACCCTGGGGGAAGATAAGAGGATTATCTACGAATTTTGTTTTGAAATATCAGATTAATATCCATTGGAAAATTCTATTTCGAGGTTGGACTTTTAGGGCTCTATAAATAGAACCCCTAGTCCAAGCTTGAAAGGGGGGAGATCCAACGTCGATGGCGAAGCTCTGCCGAATTCTCGAGCAAGCTGTAGCCAGGGAGGAAAGCTTTTTACATCCTTCTAAGCCTCCGGTTGAGGGAGTAGTCCATTGTTTTGAGTCTTAGTCTTGGAGTCTTAGTCTTTAGTTCACCCATTGCATGCTTCTTTTCATCATCTTCTTCCCACGTTTTTGCACCATTTCACATCATTTATACACACATCCTATTGTTTTGACACCCTATAGGGGTTTAAAAACCTCCCCAGGTATCGCCCATTCCATGTTATTACGTTTATTTTCCATTCTTTTCTATAGTTACTACACTTCCTAGGGCTAATTTGGGTTGCATTTTCGTGTTCTCCACATTGTTTTGCAGGTCAGCATCAGCACAGCACGAGGCCCATCCCCTCTGGCTGGCCGAAAGGGGTGGAGGATCAAGTCCCACCACTTGGAGTCTGGCGGTTTTGAACAGTCGTCTTCCGTCCATCTACAGATGAGAGCTCTCCTCTAAGAACTGTTCAGTTCTTATAAGCGGCCATTTTTGAACCGTTTGGAGCCAGCCCAGCCTTCGCCCTGCTTCCTTCTTCAGCGCTGTGAGCAGTCCATCGAGCGGCCGTTCCATACATCGAGTGGTCCTTCAGGACTGTGTACCACTGTGGCGCTGCATCTTGGGTGAGTGCTTTCTCCCTTTCCAAGGTACGTAGTACTCTTCGGTACCCGTGTCTTGGTGGCGATCACGATCACACACACACCCTTCTCACCCTTTCTTTTCTTCATTTTGATTGTCTTTGCATTTTGATACATTGGAAAAGTAAAGGGAAAGAAGGAAGAGGGTGGGAAATCACGTCAACATGGGCGACGGATGAAGAGATCTAAGGATAACAAAAGCAACTGCAGTAGCAGCAGCTCGATCAGGAACTCGAACAGAGGAAGATAGATATGCAGCAGCAACAACAACTGCAATACTTCGCATGTATAGGGAGTGGCCAGCAGGAGGAAGAAGGAAGCAAACACCTTCTTACTTGATAGTAGGTATTGCAACAGCAACGATGGAGGAAGAAGAAGAAGCAGACGATACTCTTCTTCTCATACGGCAGCTTTACGCGAAGGAAGAAGAGAAGTTGCGGCTTCTCACTGCAACTGTGACTGAACAGCGGAACGGCTATATCAGCCACTCACGATCATGAAGAAGAAGAAGAAGAAGGAAGCAGATGCTCCTTCATGGTTGCAATTCGGCGGTCACACTAGCAGCAGAGAAGCAACGTCGATGCAGGGAATCAATACGAGCAGCAGTAGTAGCCGGAGCTCATCGATGGAGGGTTCTATTTATAAGTCTTTTGGCTTCGATGACCCTACTGCATCCCATTAGGATTTAAATTCCCACGTAAGAGTCCTAGTTAGTGTTAAGTTTCCCATCCTAATCCTTTCCACTGCCAAAACTGTAGCCACCTTCTTGATTAGGTTCGAAACCCTAAGGCATGCAAGGTTTGAACATAAGGTTAGTCTTTGGAATAACATATCTATATTCCTATATACATTCCCATAACTCCTTTGGACATACAGAAGGCTATGGGCCTTCTTTGCCATTTTTAAGCCCATATATATATATATATATATATATATATATTTAATTAAGACTTTTGTATAAAGGCAGAGGCCTATGCGGTTTGAGTTTAAGCCCAATAATGATGGTTATGGTTTGGGCTTTTATCATTGTTTTGTGTTCCTTAACTATTTAGTTTATTTTGGAAGATTTACCTATTTAGGAATTTTATTCCCATAATCTTATCCGTGTTGCTACAAGATTGCTGCTTGAAAAATTGAATGCATGTGAAAAAGGCAAATGTGTGGCTGGTGAGTCTGAAAAAGTGTGTGAGTCAGAACAAGAAATTGAGAGCTATAGGTCTGTTAATATTATGTTGAATGATAGGATCACTGCATGTGAAGAAGAGCTTGCTAGTTCTGAGTTGCACATTTCATCCCTGGAAGATGATATCAAGGATTTGAATATTTCATTGTCAAAATTTGTGGAGGGCAGAGAGAACTTAGACAAAATCCTGGGAACTAAAGTGAATTTTCAAAGAGAGGGGCTTGGCTATAGCCCAGTGAATAAAAAATCATTTGTGAACAAATTGTACACTTCTTTTGTTTCCAGCTCTAATGTAGCTAGCACCTCCAACTCACCTTCAGGACAATCTGCTAATCTGAAAACTCAAGAACAAAACAAAAATCAAAAGCAAGATAAAAACCAGAAAAAGAAAACAAATCATGTTCAAAAATAGAAAAACAATTCGAATGGTTCTAATGTGCTGGCCAAGAACTCTTATATTAGACATCATGAATCAAGAAGAACGAATGTTTCATGTTTCTACTGTGGGATGAATGGACATATGATAAATGATTGCTATGTGATGAAGAATGATGACTTGAAAATATGCAGAAATGAAATTGCTTCTAATGAACGAAGAAAATTTTCAAAAAGGGGAAACATGTTCGGAAAAGCTAATCCAAAGAATAAAAATTCAGTTAAGGGAAATCATTCTCAGTGTTGCCATCACTGTGGGAAGCTTGGCCACACAGTCAAGGATTGTTGGTAGAGAAAAGGAAGAAAAGGTTTGCATGCTGGGAATACTAACACTCATGTACACCCACGAAAATTTAATACCTATGCACACAAGAAAAAAAGTGAGACATCATGTGTGTTGTTTTTACTGTGGTGAGGTTGGGCATGAAATGAATGATTGTTTCTGGATGAGGAAGGATGACCTGGTAGCTCAGAAGTGGAGAGCACCAGTTAGAAGTGCCTCTAACCCTCAAGGACCCAAAAAAACTTGGGGACCTAAAAATTTTAAAAGAGAACTTTGTTGCAGGGATGCCTTGAAGCCAAGTGAAAAGATTGAAAAATGATGATTGCTCAAGGCACGGGTTTGAAAACAAAACTCTCAGCTCATGATCTGCATCAAATGATGGGTGTCTCTAAAAAATCCTTCATGATTAGTGATGCAGGACACTATGCGAACTAGGACTCTAGGTGCTAAGATGACCAAATGGACTCCTACGACCAGCAACGTCACGACGATCCGAATAGCTTAACTCAACACCTTAGATTCCCAAGCAGGGACTAAGCCATATAACAAGAAAGTCAAGCTCGCAAGCGCCCCTAGGAGGGAAGCGCGTGGATCCGCACGGTTGAGAAACCGGCGAGCCTAGGGTGGTCGACTCCACACTCGTGACTCGGATAAGTCACGGGACGGTCACACTCTCTCACCGCAGCAGTGAATAATGAAATAAGTATACGAGCTAGGACCCTACTGCGCTCACTAGCAGCGACATCAAGAGTGAATACTAAAGGAGCAAGCTAACCATGCAAGGAAGCGGACGCATACCTCCATGCTCGGGGCGTGGGGAAGAAACCCGGCCAAGTCACACGATCACCGGTACAAGCTAAAATAGATACAATCCAAACTAATGCCCACTCCTCGCAGGGAGGTAAAAGGCTACAAAGTATCTCCGGGATCGTGCGAGGTGGGGTGACGGGTACCGGGTCGGTGTAGCTTGTCGCCCACGTACGGCCGCGGACGGTGGTACTCACGAACCGATCTGAACTTCGCAGCAAGGAGGGTGAGTCCCGGGCCCCCAAGGAGGAAGCACGACCCATGGAAGTGGGCAGCGAGGGATGCTGAATGCTTTGGAAGACGCCGGACGCCGTCGGCACGGGAGGGAAGCTCCGGTGCGGCCGTCGAGTGGGCGGGTAGACTGCTGGCCAATCTGCCCGGAGCTGGGAAGCAGCAGGGGGGAGGGCTCGGTGCGCCCCTTTCTGAGTAGCCGCCGGTCACGAAACCCGGCATGGATGCTTTTGGGGATGTCCCAGGGACACCAGTGGATGGGCGGTGGCAGCGGAGCACCGTCGGAGCCCTGGCGAATTACGTCGCAAGACTAGTGCAGTCTGAACTTTCTGCCTGCAGCAGGATAGGGGGTGGGAGATGGGGTTGGAACCGGGATTTCCTAGAGGCAAACGGGGCTGGGATTTCTCTGGTGGAGAGGTGAGAGTCGTGGGGTGAATGGATGGCAGTGGCGGGGTGGCGGGCAGTGGAGGTTTTGGGCGTAGGAGGCTGAGATAGACAGGGTTCAGTTCTGCAATCCAGTGCAGTCAGAACTGAGGACTGGGAGGTGGGGGTGGAAAGTATGAAAAGTGGGGGTCCAAAGTATGTGAGAAAATTACAGAAGGTGGATTTGGGTGTGTAATGGCAGTGCTCAAAACCCCAGGTCGTTCTGAGGAGAATTGGGGGTAGTCCCTTTGGAGGTGATGGAGTGCTGTCCCACCCGGACTGCACACAGGCAGTGGGCGCAACTGCAAGGAATCCAAAGGAAACTTTTTACACAGGAGGAGTTTGGACGTGGGCTTTTCAGGAGAGATAGAGGAAACGTAGGGGAACAACTTCTATGAAGAGGTGATGGGGTTTTGAGAATGGAAAATGGGGGTAAAAGGTCGTCCTTCCCGGCTCTGTCCAGTGGGCAAATACCCAGGGACAGTCTGCATAGAGCGCAAGGGCTATGAAGGGAACATTTGACCCCAGACGAATTAGGGTTTGGTATTCTCAGGGGAGGTGGGGGACGTGGATGGGAAGAAGTTTTCAGAAGGGGTCGGGGTGGTTTGATGAACGGACATGGGCGTACCAACCTGATCTTCCCGACCTAATACTGCAGGCAGATGCACTCGGGAACACCAAGAACAGCAGGGTAGCCAAGGATCCTCCACACCGCAGCACCACCACGATGAGGAACTCCGGACTTTGTAGGACATCGAGGAGGTTGCCTCCTATCAGCACCAGCATCCGGAAGTTCAGGGGAGATGGTCTAGGGCGTCGCACCCTAGGAAGAAGAAAGGGGGAGGGAGAGAGGTGGGTGTCACACCCACAAGAGGGAGGGAATAAACTTGCGCAGCCAACCAAGGATTCTTCCAAATAAAATGTTCATTAATTAATCCAATACCACATAAGAGAGTATATATGGGGGAGGGAAGAAACCCTAATCAATTTCCTAAAAGAAAAACCAAAAAAAGGCAATTTTTCTGTGACCCTCCTACAAAATAGGCAAGGAAGGAGGAGGGAAACTCCACTTTCCTAAACAATAGGAGAGGGGTGGGGGGGCGCACACTTCCATGGGGTGGGACGGTGGGGGGGCATGCCCTCCTCCCTCTATAACCCTAATGGATCCCACATAATGGGTATGGATAGAGGAGGAAGGAGGAGAGGCCCAGTATGGGCTTTCTCCTAGGCGCCCAGCCCAAATGGGCTACTGAGTGACCCAAGGTGGCCCACTAGCCCTGAAACAACCTACTAAATGCAAGAAAACTACTAATAAGGTCCAACTGGCCACAGCTCGGCCTAAAAAAACATTTATAGTGATAAATAATAAAAAAACTCCAGCTCATGGGTAGCTCTCTGGATCCTCTCCAAGCCAAAGTGAAGTCTGCGCGTCCCGAACAGTGCTACGTGTCCTATAATGTCGATCTGCCGCGTCGCGCCTATCTCGAGCTCGAGTGTCCTCACCAATTAGCTAACCTTTGTCAACTTCTTATTGTTTCACAATTTGACAAGTTCAATAAGTCTGCATGAGTAGTGAACTTTGAAATCATTCTGTCCTCTTATGCATCTTCTTGCATGTCGTGCTAAGGGGAATTTTAAAAATCTACTTTGCATGTTAGAATGTGCTGCACCATCATGTCTATGACCCTTTTGGTATATAGAATGGTGATTTGTGGAAGGTTGGATTAAGTCCAACTGAAAACTATCACTATGTATGAGAGGATCTTCAGATGAAGTTCTCCGCCCAGTACTATGGGTCAAATGTTCATATAAGTCACAGGCTGCATAACTCTCAGTCAAAACATCACTAAGACATTTGGAAGATCTTGTACACATTAAAGGGGAGTCAGCATATAGCTTGACCTGCTCATTTGCATGATATTTTCTGATTCAACTGCATATCATTGATGCCTAAAAATCCAAAAAGTTCTTTCAAACTCCATGCATACAGTTAGGGGGAGATCTCATCATATGCATAGTGCACTCCATGCATAGATTAACTTTGCATCATGCATTTAACTTGCAATAAGCTTGCATGAGTGCTGAGGTCACTAGCAGAAAAGACGTTGATTTGACACTGTTATATCAGTGTGTCGACACACTCAAATGATGGTGTCGACACAGTAGTTGTGTTTTCAAGAAAATAGGTTTCTGTCTGCCATTGTGTGTCGACTCCTTGCGGTACCTACGTCGACGCACCCGCTCATGAGTAAAATTTTCGCTCACTACTTGAACAACCTTAAATTGCATGTCATATTCTGCAGCGTGCATCTTAGTTGCATGTCACATGCTGCATCTATTATGTTTGCATGATGGTTCCCCTATATATTTCATATCAAGTGCATTTGAGTGAAGAGGAATTGAAATTTTAAAAAAATGTATGTTTGATTGAACCCTTTTGATGTACAAACAAGGATCTATTTGTTGCCCTGCTTAATGAAAGTTTTGCCACTAATGATGTTGTTGAATCATATTGAAATCTTGGTAACTCGTTTCATCTTTTTGAAAACTACCTGAAAATCTCTCTAGTTGAAGGATGGGTCGACCCACTGACAATCCTGAGTTGAACCAGCTAATGCCTGTCTGTTCTTTTTCAGTCTCAACCCTTGCTGTCCTGCTACATCCTTGCATGTCTATGTACTTCCTCCCATTCCTCTGAATCATACTCTTTGAAAATCATCTTTTGAGGGGGAGTATCCCTAGTTTAATCTGATTGAGTTCATACACTCAGGGGGAGCGTAAAGTTAATGTTTTCCTCTTAGAGCTCCTTACTAATATTTTAGACCAACCCCAAATTAAACTGATGGTTTGGAGTATATAAACCTTAAATCTGGGTTTAAGGGTCTTGAAAATAACCATCTCAGTGTATGGAATAGACTTAAAATAGACATAAAGAAATGTGACCTCACCTCTTCCTGAAATCCGAAAATTGAGAATTTTGAGGTTACCCTGGTTAAAGAACTTTGCACTGAGTATTATTTTTTTAAACATTGAAAATGGTCAGATTGATTTTAATGGAAAATGCCTAAAACGTGAAAACACATATTTGCATAGCAATGACTATGACCAACTGAGTAAACATAGACTCTTCACTAGAGAAGTAATGGGAACTATGTTATGAAGTAAAAGTCTAGTTAACTAATGGAAAAATCAAAACAAAAGACACAGCAATGGCTAAATGTTGAGTAGTGGATGGCGGGTCTAGAGGGGAGGGGTGAATAGATCTGCCCCTCTTTTCACAAACAACCCTCTTTATAGCTAGTTAACGAGAATCGCAGCGGAATATAACAGGCTTAACGAAGGACACAATGATTTGCTTAGCAAGATGAACAAGCAATGTAGAAATTAAACCTAAGCATGCATCTAACACAAAATAATCGCATAATCAAACCACAACACACGAGATTTTACGGTCGTTCAGACTGAATCCCCAGTCCTACGTCCACCCCTCACCAAACCCGGTGAGGCTTCACTAGTGCAACGAACTGAACCGCAGATCGGAAAAACCTCCGATTGCCTTCCTACTAACCACCGGTAGGGACGATTCACAGTTTCAAATGTTTGAATGAAATGGAAAGAGAACAAATATGAAAATACTCAAACAACATATAGAATATGCTCAAAGAGAAAAGATATTGTCTTAGATTACTGGAGCTTGAATCTGATGCTTCAATGGTATCTTCTTTCTTGTGAAATGATCTTCCTTGGATCTCCTTGAGTTGATGAAGAAGATAAAGGATGCAGATTTGATCTCCCTTGAAAACCTTGTGAAATCAGCTTTCTTGGATCACCTTGATAGCCTTGCTTGCTTCTGCACTTCCTTGGTATTGCTTGCTTTGATATGAGCATGAAACACCTTGGAATGGATGAAGAACTTCTTCCCAGAGTACTGTTCATAGCTACAGTACTCAAACTCCTCTCCCTTGAACACACCCTTGCAGCCTCTTTTGATCTTTCCTCTTAGCCTTGCTTGCTTCTACTCTTCCTTGGAGGTTGCTGGATTGAGATATGAGCTTGGATCACCTTGAGTTGATGGAGAGAGTGTTGGATGTAGTTTTGATCTTTCTTTTGATCCTCTTGAGTTGATGAAGAGGTTTAAGGATGCAGCTTTGATCACCTTTGAGAATCTTGATTTCTTCTAGCTTCTTTAGAGGTTACTTGCTTCAGATCTATGCTTGAATCACCTTGGAATAGATGAAGAACTTCTGCACGGAGTACTGTTCATGGCTACAGTACCTCTTCTTTCAACCTCCTTCTCTAGCCTCTCTTGATCTCTCTTTGATTCCTCTTGAAGCATTAGGCTTTCTAACCCCTCATGTGTTTATTTTATACCATTTGAATGGTCATTGGACATCCTCCAGACCAGATCCACGTTTTATGGGTGATTTGGTGACTAGGATTAAACAAATACAAGGAGAATGGCTCTTCTAGAAGTGGAGAACAAAGTCAACTTTTATTGGCTCGGGGCTGGCGGTCGACCAGAAGCTTCTGGCGGTCGACATCTGCTGAGAATTGCTATAGAAATTTAATCCCTGTAATTTCCGGTCGACCTGGGGCGGTCGACCGCTGCTGCCAGTCGACCTGGGGCGGTCGACCGCGAGTTCTGCAGTATGAGACTTTTCACGTTTGGCGATTCTGGTTGACCGGAATGACCTAGTCCTACAAAGTTGAAGTGTTAGCCTAATGAAATACCTCCAAATAACAATTACTTTAAGTAGATGTTTATTTCATACATTTGGGGGTTGGATTTCACTTGGTTTATGCATTAGAAACATCAAGACCATTTGAGCATGTTACCATGATTGGAATGCGAAGCTAATGCATTTGAAGAGTGAACTTGTAATTTATCAAACCAAGTTATCATTGTGAACCTCAAATATGATGAATGAAGTTTAGAAATGAGAGGTATATGGAATACCCATGGTGAGATTGATGGCTATGATAAGGTAAGAATCTTACCAATGGTGCTTGACAGTAAATGACATATACCACCTGTATTGAATGGTAGAGAGACAAAACACCACATGTTATATGTCATGAACAAAACACCACATATGTCAGTCATATGAGAGTGGAAAACAACAATGACTTATAGTGTTTAGCCATTATCAAAACCAAGCCATTATCAAAATTAAGAATGTCCAATAGCTCAAATGACCATAAGATGATGTCGAATGACTCAAATGACCATAGTATGACTGAATTAACCATAGGGGCACAACATTCTCCCCCTTTTTGATGATGGCAACACTGTGAGTAATTATGTGGCAGTAATATCCAAGATGGCAAAGTTTATGACATATGCGACATGTGCAGCTCAAGATCCATGATAGTGAAAGCATGTGAATGCGGATATGTATGTATGGATGATCAAAGCATATGAATGCTATGCAATTATGCAAACCCATGCAATTATGCAAACCCCCATCAACATATGAAGACTCAAAGCTCACAAGGTTCTCTCCCCCGTGGACTCTCTCCCGTCCACAATTCACCCTCCCCCTTTGACAACTCACAAAGGCTGCACAAAGGGTGGACAAAGGTATTAGCTCCTAAAGGACTCACAACAAGACATTTTCTCCCCCTTTGACAGCAGCAAAAAGGAGGGATAAGGTAGAGAAGGTGACAAATGTCTGAGAGACTAGAGTTGAATGGAAGTGAAGAGCAAGCCATTATATACAAACCTGAAACATGCTGTGAGCAATATATATGGTTCAAAGCTAATGAAATCCAAGATCAACAATGGAGTTCGAAAAGCATCTACATCCATGTTTTAATAGAAATGAACCAAAAGCGCATGGCATGGCAGTGTTTAACCTTCCCTTGTCTTATATATCTATTTTCAATAACTACAAAGGGAATAACACAAAAACTAGCTAGTATTGAGGCTAAACAATCATGACTAAAGCATGGAATTTTATGAGTTCAACAAATTTGATTTTCAATATCTTTTGAATTTGAAGGCACATGACTCATATTTTACGAGCAATCAAGTCTAGTACATGCCTCCTAGCCGTAAGAATACACGTTGTTTAGACGTCAGTATCCCTAGGTATTTGGCAAGACTGACGGTTATGCTTCAGAATGAACAGAGATAGCAAAGTCACATCATGATATATCCAATCTCATTTCTTTGACGAGAAGATATATTTCTCAGCAATTATGCCATTGCTCTGCCTAAAGTCCAAATGAATTAAGACAGAGATAACATGGGCACATCATGACATATCATTCGTCACTTGATTTGATGACGTGACATATTTCTCCGCGCAACAAGATCATTGCTCTGTCAAATTAATTTTCAGGAATCCCAACTCATCCAGATGTTTAAAAATAATACTTAGCTCTAGAGTATCACCAAGGTTGTCATGAAGTTTGAATTTTCAGATTTCGGGATAGTCATTCAATGTACAACATGCAACCTCTAGTTAAGATCTATTAGAACCACATAACATAGTTGATTTCAAAAGATATATCAGAACTTCAAGGGAATCATTAAATCTGAACCATTTTCATTTGATGGATAATCATCAGTGCATATAATAGAAAGCTCTTACACCATAGTTCCGTCAGTCTCATGATCTCATTTTCAAACTGGAAGTCATGAAGTTCAGATTGCAAGAGATTAAGAGTAGCAGCAGTACTCCCCCTAAGGATATTCAGTGAATGCACTCAAGGAGTTATGTCTGCAATCAAGTGGAATGACGAATGTCAAGGAGAGGTTGACTAGAACCATACAGGGGTTGATCGGATCAAACATGGAGTTGAAAAAAATGAAATGCATGACCTAACACATGGTTGTACACTTATTAAAGTTAACAGAATGAAGATGAAATATATGCATGAATACTGCAAAGAGACAACTCCCCCTTACTATATGGCCTATATGCGATCGTGACGCATGGTACTAATGCGGGACGGACACGGGAGGTGACTCTACGTGGGGTGGACCTCAAACTCTAGATGTGGACGCGACCAGCAACACACACCAGGGAGACACTAAGCCCGACACTACGAGCTCTTAGTGGCGAAACGTCGCTAACAGAAGTGGAAGCTCACTCGTCGTCCTAAGTGAGGGAAAGCGCAGACCGTGCGCGGTTAAGGAACCGGCGGAGGTCAAGGGTAGTCTGACTCAACTTCCGGACTCGGATCGAGTCGCGGGACGGGTCACTCTCACTCTCACAGCGGTGACATGGACACACGGGCTAGTACCTACACTCTCGGCAGCGGCCTAAGACCATATACTAGCTAAGCAATGTAACGCCAAGGAGTTAAGACCTTTACCTCCACGCACCCGGCGTGGCGAAGACACCCCGGCTGACTTAAGGGCCCCCGGTTAACATAATTCACAGCGGTACAAAGAGATTCGACCCACTCCACGCAGGGAGGTAAAAGGTCACATGTGGGCCCCGGGGATCACGCAAATCAGGTTGACGGGCAGCATCTTGATGTCGCCTCGACGCGCCGAACTCCGCATTCTCGTGCTTTCCGGACGGTGAAATCAATGGGCCGTGGGGCCCACACGCTGTCCTGTCCTCCGGGTCTGGCGGGGTGGGTCCCACTATAATGGGGACCCCTGGCAGCATGCTTCTCTGGACAGCGGTCAGCCGGCGACACTCACCGGAGGCCGGGTGCCCCGGTTCCCAAGTGGAGAGAGTGATGTCCACGAGCTGATGTTGCTGTTTCAGCAGCGCGCGCTCCGGCGAAAACGGCCGCTACGATCAGCCCCATTGCCGGAATGCAATGAAACTAGTGCCGTTGGAAAGAGGATTCGAAATCCTTCAATCTAGGCCAGTGGATTCTTTTGAACCTGCGCGGACCTGGGCTTTAACTATTTTTCAATTCTCTGCTCCATAGCTCCCGAAATCTCAGATCAGCATATCAATTTCCTGTAAATGGCCATTGACCGCCTACGTACAGTTGGATTCAGACTTCGAGCCATCCTAAAAGTTGTAGGTAATCAAACCACGGAACTGGGACTATTTTTAGAATTTGATTTGGAGGTGGCTGCGATTTGTTATGATTTTTGGGGTGACTGGTGGTCGGATCTAGGAACAGGTGGACAGAACTGTAGATGGGTTTGAGAACGATTTTTAGAAAATATGAGATGGGCGAATCAAAAAGTGAGAAAAATTGTGGATGAAGGGGTGGATGGTTGGAACCCCCAGTTAAATTGGGCGAACGAACAAAAATTAAAAAGTGGATCTAAGACATGAAACTCAGGACGGAGGTGAACCTAGATAGAACTCTGGCAGAACCGAAATGGAAGAGTGGACAAAAATCAAAAAATAGAAAACGTGATCTGAATGCTGGCCTGATTTTTGTGGGTGGAGAGGAACATCCCAGTAACAACTCCTCCAAATTTGGCAGCCAAATGAGCTCAGGGAAGACCTGTGAATTTCGAACAAGCTGCTGTGATACTGCGCAGGCAGAACTCCGTTGATGGTGATGACGGTGCGGTGGCGGCTCGTGGCGGCGGAACCGATACACGAGGCGTCACACCTCAGAATGGAAGCCTTCACCGCATCCAAGGGGGAGAGGGAGGAGAGAGGAGGGGGGCGCACCAACCCTTGCTCTTGGAATTTGTTTGATTCAAATGGCATTAATTCAAGAAAATGGTAATTACATGCCTTATATATGACTCCCACCAAACTCATCCTCCACCGTTGGATCTAGGGGTTGGGGATGGATGGCTAGGATGGAGTTTGATCAAAATACAACAAAATATTAAACAAAAAGGGGAGGGGGGCGCACCTTGACCAAGGAGGGTCAAGGGGGGGACATGGTAGGTGGGGTTGGTGGCCTCCCATGTGGACTTTTCAAGTCCATTGTCCCCCTCCCTTGGCCCACCCTTCTAGAAGCCTCCATGGAGGGTTGACTGACCCCACAGGGGCCCTAGAGCTGAGGTGGCCCAATGGGAGTGGAGTGGGGGCCCGTGGGACCCAGGGATCCCCATTTTGCACATAAGCCCCTCGAACTATCTAAATTACACACTAACGAAAAGAAAATAAAATACATTACACACAAATAAAAATCCCAAAAAATATGATAAATGCTATGACTCAGTGGGGAACCTCCAGACTGTCTCCGAGCCATAGGGATGCTGAGGTGGCTCGAGTCGTGCTCCTCGTGCAGTACTGGTGGCTCGCCGGCTCGTGTCTCGCATGCGCTCGGGTGTCCGCACCAGGTACTTGGCAGAGGTGAAACCTCACGCATATTGAGTGCTTCTAGGCTAGCATATCCTACCCTTCCATACATCAATATTTGATATACCATGGCCATGCAAGAATGATGCTAAACCAACCATGCAATGCATCGTGAACATGAATTCAATCTTTATTATGCATCATGACTACATGTAATGCTACACCATATGCAAAATGACATATATATATATATATATATATATATAAACAATGCATGGACACCAATCTGCAAAAACACACAACCAAGTTGAATAAGATCATCATATAAGGTTTTATTGGCCTGAGGTCGGCAAAGACCAAGCTCCCTTCTGAGTGTAGAAAACCTGTCATTACACAAGGGCTTGGTGAAAATATCAGCAATTTGATTTAGAGTATCCATAAAATACAGTTCAAAATTTTTCTTAACGACCTCATCTCTAATGAAGTGATGTCTAATCTCAATATGCTTAATCCTAGAGTGCTGGACTGGATTTTTTGCAAGGTTGATAGCACTAGTGTTATCACATAGAATCGGGACACAACCAAGATCCACTAAGTAGTCTTGGAGTTAGTGTTTAATTCACAACACTTGGGTGCCACAGCTCCCCGCAATAACATATTCTGCTTCTACAGTTGAGAGGGCAACCGAGTGTTATTTCTTGGAGGCCCAAGAAACTAAACACCTGCCCAGAAACTGGCAGTAGCCACTAGTACTCTTGCGATCTTGCTTTCATCCAGCGTAGTCCGCATCAAAATAAGATATAAGAGATAAATCACATGATGACAGATACCACAATTCCAAATCTTGAGTGCCGGTAAGATATCTAAGGATACGTTTGACGGTAGTCAAGTGAGATTCTCTAGGACTAGCTTGAAATCTAGCACAAAGGCATACACTAAACTGGATATCTGGTCGGGATGCAGTCAAATAAAGCAAAGATCTGATCATACCTCTATAGATCTTTGCATCCACTAATTTACTATTTTCATCCGAATCCAGTGATGTTGTGGTGCTCATAGGAGTTGTAATTATTTTGCTGTTTATCATGTCAAATCTTTTCAGCAGCTCCTTGATGTATTTGGCTTGACTTATGAAGCACCCATCTTCTCCTTGGTTGACCTGCAAACCGAGAAAAAATTAGAGTTCTCCCATTAGGCTCATCTCAAATTCGCTAGTCATGAGGTTAGCAAATTCCTCACACATTTCAGAATTAGTAGAACCAAACACAATATCATCAACATAAATTTGAACAAGCAAAATGTTCTTACCTTGCTTCTTGGTGAAAAGTGTTTGATCTACCTTACCTCGTGTGTACTCTTTCTCAATGAAGAACAAGCTTAGTCTCTCATACCAAGCTCTTGGTTCTTACTTCAAGCCATAAAGTGCCCTGTCTAGCATGTATACAAAATCTGCATGGTTAGAGGTTTCAAATCCAGGGGGCTGCTCAACATAGACTTCTTCTTTGATCAAGCCATTCAAGAAAGCACTTTTTACATCCATTTGGTACAGCTTAATTCTAAGGGTGCATGCAGCTTGGTTTTAGATGTTGACTCCTACTGAAAGCATGCATGGGTTGACAATGAACTATGCAGCCTAAGACTTATGTGAATGCACAATGCAATGAAGATGCTGCATGATGATTGCACAATTTTTTTTTGGTTTCCTAAACATGATTTGCATTAGAGTATATGAGATTACAAGATGATGCAAACACAAATCATTCACAATAGATTTTGAACTGAATGTAACATGATGATGCCAATTGCTAGACTTCCCCTTTGAACAATGCTAACATGAAAAACGAGTTGAAAATGCAGCCATGATATGCATCATCAAAATCAAAATCTAAGAATTTCATGTGGTTGATATCAGGTACCTAACAACTCATCATCACATCAACGTCATCATCATAACAAGTTTCTCATGAATTAAACAGCTGAAATAACTTATCTCTGGTACACGGCGGAGGATTTGATCTTAGATCCTTCTCACGCATAGTAAGAATTCTGGGCAAGCATGACTTGCCTTTCAACTCTAGACCATTTGAAATACCAGAGGTCAAGTAGGGTGTGAGCAATTAATCTAGCTCATGTGTTCATCATCACACCATGGGGGATAAATCATCATTCAAACAAGCAATTCAGTTTGCAGAATTTTATTGAACAAAATGGGCAAACTTATGATACACTATCTACATGTCAAGACTAAACATGCAAAATAAAAAAAATATTATTTACATATCTGTGCCTTGAGCTTTTATTTACCTGACCATTCATTTCTCAGCTCCAAGGCATCCTACACCCAAAATTCTCATTTAGAATTTTTAGGTACCCAAGCTTTCTTGGGTCCTTGTGGGTTAGCAATATGTTTAGCATCTTGGCTCCTCTTTTTCAGGGCAATCGCATCATCCTCCCTCATTGCGTGGCAATCATATATCTCATGCCCATTTTTCCCACAATAGAAACAACGCACAAAAGATTGATTATTCTTTTTATGTTCATGTGCGTGTGCATATGGACTATGCTTTTGTGGGTGAGCGTGATTGTTACCTTTCATGATATGAGGGTGGTGTCTTTCTTTCAGATGCCAACATTCTTGGTCAGTGTGACCAGTCTTACCATAATGAAAGCAGCAAAGAGAAGCATTTTTGTTGAAGACCATGGGGAGTGTCGACCTGTCTGGATGCGAATGTCAACACTTCTGATTCTCCATGCGATTCTGTGCAGAGTTCTACTGAGCAGGCCCTCTGCCAGTGTTAACCTATTTCTTTCCTTGCCCTTTCACTTGCTCATCAATTCTCAGGATGAAACAATCATGCACAGTGTGACCATGTCTACCATAATAATAACAATGGACATTCGTTTTGTGGAAAGAATGGTATTTAGCATTAGACATGTTGTGGTGCATGTTTGGATGAGCATGCTGAACTTTACTTTTCTTTTGAGCAGTATGCCCTTTTTGGGGACCACAGGAGGTAATGGCTTCCGGTGAGCCTGAATCTTGAATTTGGGCAAACAAAGATAGGAAATCATTCAGACCTTGAATTTCATTTTCAAGTGAGGAAATATGCTGTTTAGATTCATCAAGACCCTCTTCGCATGCTGCCAATTGCTCATTGAGCATGGCATTTATTACTTTAAGATTTTGATTTTGTTGTTCTAAAGCATGCAATGTTTCAGAGTGATCATCAATGACAGATTTGCATTTTTCATGTGCAGCCAGTTTTTCATGCAATTCTTCTTCAGCTTGTTCAAGTTCAATTTTCTTTTCCAACAACTCTCTATTCTCTTCTTTCAGAGAATCAATCAGATTTTGTTGCCATTCAAGATCATCATGGAGACCAACATTTATGTTTCTCAAGAATGAACATTTTTCACATGCAAAATTAGCATGGCATGAAATAGAATTTTTATTTTCTTCAATCAACCGCTCATCATAGATTAGCTCATCGGCCATAGTTTGATCATTCGAGATTGACTTAGGTTGGTTTTGATGTTTTATTACAATTTCTTCCAACCTAGTGATTTTATCATGAATATTTTTATTTTCATCCCTTAGACATGCAATGCTTTGTTTATGCGTATCTAGATCAAAAGAAAGAGTGTCGTTGAGCTCTTCAAAAATAGAACACTTTTTACAAACCAAGCTTTCAGTTTGGTTATTTTTCTTGAGATCCTTTTTCAAATTTTTATTTTCTGATTTTACCTTTTTGTATTGTGTAATCAACTCATCATAGGCTTCCATAAGCTCTTCAAAAGTGAATTAATCGGAGTCAGAGTTTACCTGTGATGAGGATGTATTGCTGGACTGTTCTGCACGGTCGGCCATGAAGCATTATTGTTCTTGTTCCTTCCCTTCATGGATTTTCGCCAACTTGTCCAGTACTTGCTTGGCTGTGCTGCAGGAGGACACAAGATGAGTTAGTCTGAGATCAATTGAAGCTGTAATTAAGTTATATGCAGCAAGATTATCATTGTGTTTGGTCTCATGTTCGGCTGACCAATCAATTGAATTTGATGGCAGCTCATGAGGACCATCGTATATAAGAGTCCACAATTATGGATCTATGGAGCTAACATAGATGAACATTCTCCCTACCCATGTAGAAAAATCTGAACCATCATAAATGGGCAGAGAAACCATCGAAGCATGTGTAGCATATGAAGCCATCTAAATAAAATACACCGGGATGTTTCCCTGTAGATCGTAGGATCTGGGAATGGCAGAGCCATGCTCTGATACCACTTATTGAGTAGTGGATGGCGGATCTAGAGGGGAGGGGTGAATAGATCTGCCCCTCTTTTCGTAAACAACCCTCTTTATAGCTAGTTAACGAGAATCGCAGCGGAATATAACAGGCTTAACGAAGGACACAATGATTTGCTTAGCAAGATGAACAAGCAATGTAGAAATTAAACCTAAGCATGCATCTAACACAAAGCAATCGCACAATCAAACCACAACACACGAGATTTTAAGGTGGTTCGGACTGAATCCCCAGTCCTACGTCCACCCCTCACCAAACCCGGTGATGCTTCACTAGTGCAACGCACTGAACCGCAGATCGGAAAAATCTCTGATTGCCTTCCTACTAACCACCGGTAGGGACGTCAACACCGTAGATCGGACAACTTCCGATTGCCTTCTTATTAACCACCGGTAGGGACGATTCACAGTTTCAAATGTTTGAATGAAATTCAAAGAGAACAAATATGAAAATACTCAAACAAGATATAGAATATGCTCAAAGAGAAAAGATCTTGTCTGAGATTGCTGGAGCTTGAATCTGATGCTTCAATGGTATCTTCTTCCTTGTGAAATGATCTTCCTTGGATAACCTTGAGTTGATGAAGAAGATAAAGGATGCAGATTTGATCTCCCTTGAAAATCTTATGAAATCAGTTTCCTTGGATCACCTTATGAAATCAGTTTCCTTGGATCACCTTGATAGCCTTGCTTGCTTCTGCACTTCCTTGGAGATTGCTTGATTTGATATGAGCTTGAAACACCTTGGAATGGATGAAGAACATCTTCCCGGAGTACTGTTCATAACTACAGTACTCGAACTCCTCTCCCTTGAACACACCCTTGCAGCCTCCTTTAATCTTCCCTCTTAGCCTTGCTTGCTTCTACTCTTCCTTGGAGGTTGCTGGATTGAGATATGAGCTTGGATCACCTTGAGTTGATGGAGAGAGTGTTGGATGTAGTTTTGATCTTTCTTTTGATCCTCTTGAGTTGATGAAGAGGTTTAAGTATGCAGCTTTGATCACCTTTGAGAATCTTGATTGCTTCTAGCTTCCTTGGAGGTTGCTTGCTTCAGATCTATGCTTGAATCACCTTGGAATGGATGAAGAACTTCTGCACGGAGTATTGTTTACGGCTACAGTACCTCTTCTTCCAACCTCCTTCTCTAGCCTCTCTTGATCTCTCTTTGATTCCTCTTGAAGCATTAGGCTTTCTAACCCCTCATGTGTTTATTTTATACCATTTGAATGGTCGTTGGACATCCTCCAGACCAGATCCACATTTTGTGGGTGATTTGGTGACTTTAGGATTAAACAAATACAAGGAGAATGGCTCTTCTAGAAGTGGGGAACAAAGTCAACTTTTGTTGGCTCAGGGCTGGCGGTCGACCGGAAGCTTCTGGCGGTCGACATCTGTTAAGAATCGCTGTAGAAATTTAATCCCTGTAATTTCCAATCGACCTGGGGCGGTCGACCGCTGCTGCCAGTCGACCTGGGGCGGTCGATCGCGAGTTCTACAGTATGAGACTTTTCACGATTGGCGATTCTGGTTGACCAGAATGACCTAGTCCTGTAAAGTTGAAGTGTTAACCTAATGAAATACCTCCAAATAACAATTACTTTAAGTAGATGTTTATTTCATACATTTGGGGGTTGGATTTCACTTGGTTTATGCATTAGAAACATCAAGAGCATTTGAGCATGTTACCATGATTGGAATGCGAAACTAATGCATTTGAAGAGTGAACTTGTAAGTTATCAAACCAAGTTATCATTGTGAACCTCAAATATGATGAATGAAGTTTAGAAATGAGAGGTATATGGAATACCCATGGTGAGATTGATGGCTATGACAAGGTAAGAATCTTACCAATGGTGCTTGACAGTAAATGACATATACCACCGGCATTGAATGGTAGACAAGATGCTTATCCACACGTTTGGTTTGCCAGGCGACTGCCATGCTTGTCCATTCATTGGCTTATCTGTCATGAATAAAACACCACGTATGTCAGTCATATGAGAGTGGAAATCAACAATGACTTATAGTGTTTAGCCATTATCAAAACCAAGCCATTATCAAAATCAAGAATGTCCAATAGCTCAAATGACCACAAGATGATGTCGAATGACTCAAATGACCATAGTATGACTGAATTAACCACAGGGGCACAACACTAAATCTCATTGAGAAACCATGTCCCTTCATCCAAAAAGTGACGAGGACTGTGTCATGATATGACAAGCCACCTCTATTCATAAATGAGACAAGATGATGAGTAAAACTCTGAGTAACTGGGGAGTCTGGCATCTAATCAATGTGTCTCCTCATGCGAAAGGAGCAAACTCCAACTGACTGTTCATGAAAAATGTGTAAAATGGAAAATGTGCAAAATGAATTTCGGAAGGCTAACCCTAAAAAGAGCTCTGCACCTTAAGATGTTTATCTTCAATACTAGTTAAAATTCTTTCTAGGGGTGTCTCATGAGATCATTGAGAAAGATGGAAAGGAATGGAGACAAGGTTTTTGATCTTACAAGATATGTTTTAGCTCTATTAAATATACTAGAACATATTTTCAGGGCTCTTACACTAAGATTTCGGGCTTATAAACTTTGAACCATTACTGCATATAATGGTCTTGAATAATGCTGTTCTAAAAGGAGAATGTTAAGTCTTCAAATAAAACCCCTGATGTGTGAGCCCTATTTGATGCCTCATTCTTTATGAGCTGCTCAATTTTTCTCCACTGTAATTCTTCATTTCAGCTCCAACTCTAGAATGCATGAGCTCCACATCTTGGACATCTCCTACCCTGCCTTTGTATTCAAGTCCTTGATGGTACCGTAGGAGGAGATCATGTGAAGTCACTGGCATGTGGAGTCTCTGGTTTTGTGTCTTTTTGTAGTTGATAAAAGCTCTTCCTCATGCATGTAGTTAGACTACATTTCCTATCTCCATGCATTACATAGAAAACATTAAAAATATAAAAACCTAACAACCTAAAAATTTGAAAAACCTAAAAACTAAATCTGCTCAATGGCTGCCGAACTGATCTCAGACTACATCTTCCATTTATCCCCTCGCTATGACCAAATTTCTTGCATATACCTACCTGATCTGATCTTGGAAATTTCTGAAGTTGGCTCTCATGCTTTGGAGTATGCTGCTTTCCAAATCTACTGCATCCCCAATTCCTCTACTGTATAGCCTCTCTTAATGTCTGATACATACACCATATTAAAGTTATCAATTGGTATCAGTCCTTTTATTTGCTGCTCCAGAATTCATGGCATGTAACAAAAAAAAGGAGGGGACCCAACAAGCTTGTTACTGAATTGGTCTCTAAATATGCCAAGTCTATCATTGTCCATGGCTACATTCAATTTGATTATTCACTGCTCATTGATTTCCACTACTTTACACCAATCTCTATATTTTTATACTGTCTGACTACATTGTCAGCCTTACACAGACCTGCCCTATCTGTTGAGATGTTTTGATGTCAAACTGTTATCTATGCTTCTCTCCAGCTTTTGTATTTGGTATCAAACTATGTCCTCTTTGCTGATGGCAAAGGGGGAGATGTTTTGATGAGTCATGATTGAATTATGTTGAGAGGTGACATGATTGAATTATGTTGAGAGGTGACTCATAATGACTCATAGTTGCCATCATCAAAAAGGGGGAGAATTGTTGTGCCCCTAGTTTTGATGATGTCGGACTATGACTTATTGATGAGTCTAATATGCATTTGATGATGTCAACATGTATGAAGTTCAGGTCAAAGTCAACGCTGACAATTGTACTTACAGTCTTTGATATGACGCTATGATCTCATGGCGTCGACACTACTGCAGTATTAGCACCAACAGAAGCCAACAAAGCCAGCATCAGTAACCAGTGAAGCCAACAAGCTCAACCTTGCAATAGCAGTGGAAATGGCAATGCAAGTAAGGAGATTTGGACGTGCTCAAACATAGGAGCAAAAGGCTTTCCTCTTATTGAAATAAAGCTAAAAATGATTAGGAATAACATCAAAGGGCAAGGAGCTATGGATTTGATGAAACTCAGTTGCAAAAGATTGAGCAGAAAATCAAGAGAACTATAGGCTGCGTCGACCCCACTTCTTGTTGCGTCGACCCCTTCTCTTGGAGCCAAAGGGATATTTGAGGCTGCGTCGACCCCACTTCTTGTTGCGTCAACCCCTTCTCTCGGAGCCAAAGGGATATTTGAGGCTGCGTCGACCCCAAGACATACTACGTCAACTCCAAGTGCATTCCCAGCAAGCACTGAAGCAGTCCTCTAAGTTGCGTCGACTCCATCATCCTGATGCGTTGACTCCAGACGGGCTTTAGATCTGTTTTAAAATGCACATCAAAGAGTGCGTCGATGCAAGCCTCGCACAGCATCGACGCAGGTTCATTTCCAGCAGCAGTCAGACAGACACCCGTTGTTGGATGCGTCGACCCCACTCTCTTAGGGCGTCGACGTTAGGCTCTCCCAGAAAGTGTTGTAAATGCATCTTTTTAAGGATGCCTCGACGCAACCTCCATGATGCGTCGATGCCATGAAGGCCAGCTTGCCAACAACTCAAGAATTTGTGGAGCTGCGTCGATGCAATGACCTTGCTGCGTCAATGCACCAGAAGCCGTTTTAGCCTATTTCTGTCAAAACAACATCTATCTTGAAGAATTTCCAGAGGTCAAAATAGCCGACGTAAACCTCTAAAAAACACATTTTTTGAGGTCTGGAAAAGGTTCCTAGGATAGAGAACTATCCCTCTCCATCATGAAGCTCAAGGATAACCTTTTTGCAATGAGATCTGCAAGTAGACGGATTTGGGAAAGGTCAGCTATCATTATACTCTACCTTTTGAACATAACCAATGGGATTTCAGTCAAACATCTCTTCTGTCATGGGGCCAATCAAAATATGGATCTGGAAAGTGGCTCCAAACCGAAATCTTCCATTTTCCTTTTAGGCCAATCAGATTGAAGTCTGGATATATATATATATATATATATATATATATATATATATATATATATTGTGCTCCTGCTACCATATATGCTGGACCAATCAAAGAAGAGGTTCATTTCAAAGAAGCATTGTTTATCTGACCAATCAAATTGCTGAGTCTTGGAGGGAAAACCTTCCACGAAGCTCTTCTGTATATATGAAGCTCCTGCTTGAAGAAGAGCTACTACTATCCTAGAGAAGAAGAGAGCTGATAGAAAGAAACAGAGTGTGCCTTAGCTTGCAAGAGAAAAATCTGAAAGGAAGAAAAAGAGAGAAGAGAAAAGAGTGAGCAGCCTAGCCCTGGTTCGATCCAAACCAGTGCTGAAAAAAGGAGAACAAGAAGGAAGGAGTGCATCCCTCCTTGTAGCCGGTCTAAGCTTGAAGAGAAGAGTTCAGATCTGCAGATACAACTTCATGATATTGCTCTGAAGCTACATTTGTTTCTCCTTGTCTTGTTTGTGTTTTTTCCTTTGCAACTCGCTATCTGTATTTTTAGTGTGTTGTGCTGCTGTTGCAGGAGTGTGTCCGGTGCTCTGCTTAGAGACCAGAGGTGGTTTTTGGCTTGACTACAGCCGTGTGTGTGTTTGGGACCTTGCTCCCGTGTTTTACTGCACTTGCAGCGTGTGTGTTTTTATCTTTGGGGTTCATCATTGTGTGCTGCAGTCTTGCAGCGTGAGGACTTTTTCTTCGTGAGGAGCTTGCTCCTCGTGTGTGTGGGGATTTGTCCCCGTCAAGCTGTTAGTCAGTGGTGTTCAAGCTGTTAGTCAGCGGGAAGCCTCACCGATTTTTGGTGAGGGGTGGATGTAGGTCTACGGGTTTACAGACTGAACCACCTTATAAATCCATGTGCTGTGGGTTGTGACTTGTATGATTGCTCCTTATCCTCTGTCCCCATTTGCGGGTACTTGTTTATTTCAGATTTTCTTAGTTTCTATTTTGTTTGCACACTCCACGTACATACTCTGACTTACTCGGCGAACACACGCATCCAAGTGTTTGATTGTTGTCCCAGGTATAGTCTGTGAGCTCCAATGTGCTCATCATTGTGAACACACTTCTTCCTGGCAGATGTTTAGTAGATCACTGCTTTGTGGTGTAGCAGAACTGTCCATCTACTAACATTTAAATTTGTCTCTTAATCGTGGTCCATCTGATACTCAGCGAAGCCAAGCTTCACTCAAGTATCTTTAAATGCTCCTTGTCCAGCTTCTCATTAAGTGATCGGATTGGAGTTTTAATTGGGTGAAGTTTGAAAGGATCTATTCAACCCCCCCTTCTAGATCCGACTGCACCCAAGGGACCCAACAAAAATTGCATCGACTAAGGAGTAGAGAAATACCAATGGTTAAAATCCAATGGAGCCATCGTGGACAAGAAGAAGCCACTTGGGAATTAGATGATGCAATTAAGAAGAAGTTTTCAGAATTATTTTCAAGTTATTATTATTGGTACTCCTCTTATTTTGTAATGGATCATGTGAATTTGGAGGACCAAATTCTTTTGAAGTAGGGGAGGATGTAGTAACTCAGAATTTCATATACATATATATATATATCTATGCGAAAAGAAATAATGAAAGATGAAAATAAATTAAATTAAAAAATTATTTTCTTTAAGCCTATAAAGTATAGAATACATTAACACAAACACTAATCCTATGTGATAACGTGAACGGCGAGATTCGAGGCTCGATTCGGAGAGGGGGAAGTCATCGGTACTGTAGCATCCAATTTAAGAGAGAATTATTAGCTATAATCTAATCCTAATTAGTGAATGGGGTCATTGTTTATATCATTGAATAGATGAGGTCATTGGTTATGTCATGGAGGGAGATTTATTTCAACATTCACATGTTGGAATTTATTTTCAACATAGGTTGGTGTAATAGTAACATGGGTTGGTGAAATAGGAAAATTAGGTGGAAATTGACTTAGAATTAAATGGGCAATAGAATAATTATGGGATTTCGCCTATAAATAGGGCTGGGATCTTCTCTACTCAAAGCATAAATCTATTGGGGAATTGCTGATCGTAGAGAGGAGGAAAGCTTGAAGTTTTGAGGAGTGTTCAAAGTGTTCTTCGTTCTTGCTCTTCTTCCTCTTTGATCTTCAACTAGGTAGGCTTTCTCTCAGGAAAAACTTAATTAGATCTTCATATATGTTTCTTTGCATGAGTATTTCGATTCTATGCAAATTTTCATGATCATGTATTTGTGGCTTATTTTGAGATCTAAAGTCAAAAAATAAAGTTTTCACTGTAATAATGTGTTTCAATTTTCAGTCTAAGAACGCGGATCACATATGGACCGTGACTTGAACGCGGTAACCACGTTGAGACTGATGTGTTTGATTTGTCTCATTTATGTTAGTTATTTCAAAACTTTAATTTTAAATTTTAAAATCACATTCTTGCCTTAAAAATGCTATCGAGAAAGAAATAATTAGGTAAATGAACTCGTAAAGCTATCGTTAATTGTTCAAACAACTATACTCTAATTTTTGTAAAATTCTTATACATGATTGACCTTGTCTATTTGATCTAAGCTCTATTTGAAAGCTTGACATCTTTTTTCAATGTCTTTTCCTTCATTGAAATTCTTTCACAAATGAACATGTTAGAATATGCAACAATTAATCATTTCCGTTCGATTTACGTGTTTCTGTGTTTTCGACAAATCGTGTAGCTAGCAAGTTTACCAAGAAAGACCGGTGTCTAAGGCTAGAGGTCTATGGGCAAACGCTTTAAGTGGATAAGTGGCTATTTAATTAGGACCTTGTAAATACGAGGAGAACCTCCCACTGTCCCACCTCTTACTTGGCAATGATCTCTTTGGTTTTTTGCTAAGCACCCGACTGTGAAAAACTTGATCGAAACTAGTTTTACAATATTTTTCGCGAGTGCTGATCATGCCTTGACTGGCAATTCATTCTCTTTATTATCTTAATGTCGTTGAACATGATGCCTTAAATTATTCTTGAACTTCTCTTATAAACTTCATTTGCTCTTCATACAACATGTCCTTGGGAATAGAAAATTTGCTAGATCTGTACTTTAGCCATAAACTATCATTTGGGAGTGTAGGAGCTAAGTGCCATGCGGGGTAAAGTGCTATGTTATGGGAGCCACCTCTTGAGGCCGGAATGGCGCAAAGTGCTACATGATGGGAGCCACCTCTTAAGCCTGTGGGGGCTACCTCTAGAGTCCTCCATAACTAAATGTCAAGTTGTGCGCTATACTACGCTTCATAAACTTTTCTTGAAACTCAGATTCGCCATATTTTAAATGAATTATTATGAAAATTACATGGGACTCTTGGTCCATCTCAACACTCAATGTCTGACAAACATGGGGACCCTGATCTGGTCCTAGGCGAGCAAAGCCTGAAAGTACTTGTGTCCGAGGGAGTTGAATGATCAGGTATGGCATTGTACCAACTGACATGCAAGATTGAACTAGATAATTCACTTGTTATATGCATGACTCGTTACATGCTTGACTTCCTATACATGACATTTTTGACCGGATGTGTTAATATTCTTGTTATATGGCCAAATTTACAATTCTCTACATGTTATTAATCTTCATGCTTACACTTGAGTTCTATGATATCTATTCTTGAATTCTTGACTTCCTGATCTTGTTCTCTACTAGACTTGTCACTTGTTTTATTACCTGTTTTATTTCGAGAGTATATAATTGATCCAAAATGCTAATTACTTAAAGTGATCTGGTAAAGAGATATAAGTCCTACTGAGCTTTCTAGCCCACCCTATGTATTGTTGTCAATTTTGAAGAAATCCTGAAGATGATGGGAATGGGCTGGAGTGACGAGTGTGTTGATAGTCTTTCGTAGATTTTTTTCCAAGTCTGTCTACTTAGAAATGAATGTACTAGATTTGAATAGTATCAAAAGTCCTTGAAGGATATTTGTTGGAAATGCCAGATTATGAAATAAAGATATGATTTTGTCCATTTGTTATTCCTACTCATCATCTGGGTCTCTTGATCGACCTGCTCGTATAATTGTTCACTCCTCGATATTTCTGCCTTGTTCGGGGCGTAACATATAATGTGTGTTCAGACGGCACTTACAACTTAAAGACATGCTATATAGCCCTAATGAACCAAAATAAAGCATGGGAAAAACTAGGGTTTCTGGTGAAAATAGGGCCAGAACGTGGTCTTGCCTTGGGCCACGATCCAGATAGACGCGATCTATCTGTAGGCGCATTCATTCAAAAAAAACTTTTTTCACAAAATAAAAAGGACTCTCAAGAACGCGGACTATCGGGGTGTTGCGTTTAAGTACGCGGTCCCTATTAGCACTGTGAGCTAAAACAATAACCCGACCTCTGGCAAAACTCGATAGACCTCGATTCAAACAAAAACTACAACCGATACACTAAACATAAATTTGGGAAAATAATACCACACGAAAGAGGACTTAAAAATAGACAATTTCATGTACGGAATTAAAATTTTGCCTGAGAGAACACCTACCTTTCCATGATCTAAGAAAGTAAAGAAGACAGACTCACAAATCCTAGACAACCTCGCCTTCCACCACTAATTCCTCCCTTAATCGCACATGCTACCATCCTCCAGAGCGAACAGGGTTTACTAGGATGTGTGGCCCTCTATTTATCGAGCTATGATGCCCTATAGAACCCTAATTCGACTAGGATAAATGCAGAGAGAAAATTTCACCCAAATCCCAGAGTAATCCTTATCTAGCATTGCCAAGCCTAAATTAGGGCTTCTAGGGTTAGGGTTTTGAGGTAAGATCGAACTTCAAAGATGGGCTAGAGTTTAGACATAGATTTGAGCCTATTAGATCAAGGATTAAGGTCCAATTAGCCTAATTATAGGTGGGTTTCCCATAGCTCGGAGTTAACCCAATAAAACCATGATTACTCAACCCAATAATTCTATTAAAAATTCCTTCCTTTGGGTTCCCACTTAAGTAAATAAATTTTAAATTTTCATTTCTGTGGGATTTTATATTTATAAATATATTTATATATTTTATTTGCTCATTTATTTTTTTTCACTTTGAAATTGAGGAGGTAATTAATTAATATAATTTTACTAGTTATTTTATTTCGGGTTACCACAGAGCAGGTTCCTTTCCAATCCAGGGAAAGAGTACTGAGAGACAGTGAAGTGGATCTTTAGATATTTGAGATGTAGATTCAGAGTGTGTTTGACATTTGGGAATTCTAAACTAATTCTAGAAAGTTTTATAGATGTTGACATGGCAGGTGATCTTGAGCACAGGAAATTTACCTTAGGGTGTCTATTTACTTGTGCAAGGGGAGCTGTGTCCTGGCAATCTAAATTGTAAAAATGTGTTGTGTTGGGTCCCGTAGTGCAGGAACACGGTTCTAGAGGGGGGTGAATAGAACCCTCTACTAAAAATATGTCCAATTTCAATCTTAAACCTACCCGCAGTAGAATTAGCAAATTTAACGAGATTGAGGAATTTAAACTAAATAAAATAAATGTGATTCTCGCAATCTCACCGAGCTCACACGATTGCGTAAACAGATTAAACAATGAAGCAAGCAATCACACAATTCAAACTATAAGACAATGGGATTTTTAAGGTGGTTCGGGACCACGACGGGCTCCCTAAGTCCACCCCTCACCAAACTGGTGAGGCTTCACTGTTGTATAAAATAGCCCGGGGATAAATCCCCCCACACACATGAAGCCAAGCTCCAACACACACACGGAGCCAAGCTCCAACACACACGCGTAGGGCGACGCCTACACAGCCACACGGGAGTAAACTCCGAACCACACACGGGGAACACACCCCAAGATATGTCCAAGCACACACGCGGATATGCTCCACACAAAATGATGCACACGCGTCAACACAAACACTCGGAGAACCCTTTCTTCGAACCCCCACACAATATATCTTTCCAGAAATTTAAGAAGTGAAGACAAATATATGCATTGAGTCCCAAACAAACTCTAGAGACTGAATCAAAGAAGATAAAGCATGGATGAAGCTCCCCATTCAAGAAAGACTCCGGCTATTCTTGGCTCGTTGTTGGATGGCCGCGATTTCGGCATCCTCACGTTCCTCTCTTCGAGACGCTTCTTTTCTTCTTCTACCACGAGCTCCAAATCCTCATGGATGGAGATGAAATCAGCCTTGCAAGAGCTCCTCTTGCTTTTCCCCCTTTTCTTCTCCTACAAGACAACACAAATAAGCATTAGGGTTCTTATATCCCAAAATTGGAGTTCACATTCATATATATAGAGGAGTGGGGGAAAGACACATAAAACTCTCCCAAAGTGTGTTAGAAACACTTAAATATGATTAGCAACTAATGGGGGGTGTTATGGTAAAGTTTAGAAAGGTTTTCATTAGGTTTCGGACACTCTCAAAAATCCCGTGCCGGAATGGGTCAACCCCATAGGTCGACCCCTAAGCAACCAGAGGGCGGACTGAACACAAAAAACAATTCCAGCACATGGGTCGACCCCTATAGGCAGACAACATAAAAGGCTTCTGTTTTATCCAGAAGCACTGAGGGTCGACCCATGGGGTCGACCCCTGATAGTAAATGATGGAAACACACATTTTTAGCCCCTTTAAGCTATGCAAAACCAATGGAATAAATGCAACCAACGTCCCTTGATTCCGGATGATTAATTTGGATGGTTTGAACCTACAAAACCATATAAAAACCAAATTAGTATGGATTTGAAAATCAAATGAACTTCTCTCTTGAAACTAGCATTTCTCAAAATGAATATGCACAATATGGCATGCAAATCAACCCGGAACACCATCATCTCAAATGCTATGATCTCAATAGTGAGAAGGTGAGTTCAAAACAAGAATGTATCAAGTTAGCATTACAACCAAGCCATGCACATCATCTTGTGTTGTTAAAAACAAGGATATGAAATTATCATGCTTCCATGAGGAACCCAAACATGCTATTTTCACACAATCCATCTTCTAGAAATTCTTTAACTCATATCAAATGAAGCTCAATGAAATATACTAGAAACATGATGAGGCTCATATTCAACTCTTCACAACCATGCAATCAAGCATTAACACTTAGAACTTGTTCTCGTCAAAATACATCATTGAACTCATTCAAACATGTATTTGGCTTCTCAAATCAATCAACTAAGATACATTCCACCAAATGACAAGGTTTTGATATGATGAACATGACTCTCTCAAACAACCAAATATAATGACATTGGAGCGCAACCATACAAACACTTTCATGTATCTCACACATATGAAGAAGGGCATTCATACAAGCATGTTTTCCACAAAAAACTTTCTCATTTAATACAAAGCAATCTCACCAATGTATATGCAATGTATATTCAATGTGCTAGCATCATTCCATCACAAGGCAACTATTGACATCACACAGAGTCACAAATACATCCACATGATGAATTCACAATAACAACATTTTGTAATAATCAAAATCACATACACAAAAATCTCTCCCATTTTGATAATGACAAAATGTTATACACTAATGCTCTCTCTCCCCCTTTGACATAATCATAAATGGGGATCATAATGGGGAAATTCATGATAGAAGCGAGGCAAAAACAACAAAGCTTTCTCCCCCTTTGGCATACACAGAATGAACATGTTCAATCAAACATGGGCAGGAGAATTTCAGAGCTATTTTGAAGAAGAATGCACATGGAAATTGTAAAATACTATGTTCACGAATTAAGCATAGAATTTTCACCTCCCCCTTTGTCATTGAGAAAAACCGATGGACAATGGGGTTATTAAGAGAATCATATCCACAATATGTTCAAAAAATGCAACTAAAAATATGCATGATATGTATGAACTTATTGCACAATTATATATATATATATATATATATATATATATATATATATATATATATATATTATTTCATTGTGAGAGAAACTTGCTTACAGTATCACCGGGGCATACCCCTGTACTGCAATTGATATAGCAAAACCTGGAAACTATTAGTTAATGAGAGAATCGAAGGCTAGGCAGGCCGGTCTTATCTAAGACCACAGCACCTCTCGTCATCGGAGGTAAATCCGCTAAAGAAATGCACAATATGGACAATTTTGAAATGCAAGTATGGACAATGGGGTTATTAAGAGAATCATATCCACAATATCTTCAAAAAGATGCAACTGAAAATATGCATGATATGTATGAACTAATTGCACAATTTTGACATGCAAGTATGGACAATATGGACGGGCAGAGTGCAACTAGAATAATCAAATATGGTTGACCTTCAAGCAGATAAATGTATATACATGCAACATAGCTCCCCCATTTTATGTAGAGTGAAGGGATGGGTGTACGAAAAGTGCAGGTAAGTCAGTAAAACCAAGATGCTCATGTGTACACCTAGAAGAGTGTGTAGATAGATAGGAGAAGACATACAACAGGACATGCAATCAATGAAACTTTCAAAATACATATCAAATCAAATTACCATGTGTATAAGTGAATAACATGAAAATAGGCTTTAGCCATATGGATATCCAGATTTTCAACGAAACACAAGAGTAATTACACAGACTGCATTTAAATCTAGAGAATAGTGTATTGGAGGCTTCGCTCTGCCTCAATCAAATTTTCATCAGAATTTTTCTCAAAAAATTTCACAATGACTATCTGAATTTTTCTAAGAGTGATCAAGTCCAAAATATCCCTTTTTACGGGAGGAGACACATGGAACACATGCCAGACTCCCCGGTTACTCAGAATAATAGACCGTTTCACCTCACTATGAACAGAGATACTCTAGTGCAACACTTTTTAAAAATGAAGCACATCACGTCTCAGGTGACGTGCATCCAATTTACTCAGTGAGTCTGAGCATTGCTCTGCCTTTCATTACAACCAAATTTTTCAAGCTGAGGCAGGCAGCTTTTTCCTCAACTGCCTCTTTATCATTCATGCAGCAAATATAATTTCTTTAGAGTGTTGAAATGAAATTCATATATCCTTATGAATAACACTCAATTTCACATTATAGTGCATATAGTGTACGAATTTGATTTAACATGTATAGAGAAAATTTAACTCAAAACAAGATAGTGCAGCTCCCCCTATGTGAATGCACTTATCAAGAGATACTCCCCCTGAGTGTTTAACATGAAGCACACTAGTTAAGACTCAAATGCAGTATTATTTATTAAGGAAGTTTATGGTCATATAAGTTTCAAGGCAGGGGTTTTAGCATATATTAATATGCAAGCATACAATGGAAACATGCAAATATGCAATGAAAAATGCAACAAGGGTGCGGTATGCAAGATTTCATATTTCACAAGTCAACTCTATATGCATCTAATGCAATTAATGCATTACATGCATTTTTTTTCAAATGTGAGAACACAATTTTATTTTGAAAAGAGAATTCAGAAAATTCATTCACAGCATCAAAATCATCACATGTGAACTTTTCCTTGAAAACATTTTTACTTTTATCCAAAAAGATAAGTAACACAATGGTAAAGACCACGGAACATTGATCAAATTCAGTCCTCAAAATGTGCAACCACAAAATAACATCATCATGTTGAGAGAATGAAAAAACATCAAACTCAAAATTTTAGCTAGCAACACTCCCCCTTAATCAAATGCATGATTTCAAAAATTTATGTAAGTTAGATGCCAGATACATATACGACTCATGGTACCAGGCGGAGGCACATTCTCAAGCATGGTGATAGCTTTCAGACAGGCTTGACCTGCTGTTGTACCCAGATTATTCCCCAACAAAATACCAAAAAAAAAGGGTTCGAGATTTCCTCGAACACCTTCAAGGCATGGGCTACTCGGCCCCTCCGAAAATCCAGTGGGCCCGACCAACGGCCCTAACACGTTAGCCGAGGTGCACGGCGGCACTAGCAATCAATCGGGATCACTCCCGATTCATAAGTCACGGATTTTCTCCGTGCTCTACATGGCAACCCGGGCCGCCCCGAGGACGCTCCTACTAAAAGCAATGCCACATGGCACTCAGTGAAAAGGCTAGAGGCCTACCCCGAAATGCCTTCCCTCAACCCTCCAAGGTCAAAGGAAGACCTAAATAGGTCAACCACATGCTTAGGAGGCCCGTAGTACGCGTATACGGCTCACACACGCGTGTTCGGCATTCTACCGAACACCTTATGGGCGCACATGTTTCAACCCATCTACACCAACCCATGACCCATGGTCCCAGTACACCAATTGGGTCCTACAACGACCCCCCAGCAAGTTAGGGCCAACCCCGACACTCAGACACGTGGCAACAAGCCACTGAACTTAGCTCTCGGGGCAACCCGAGGCTACCCTACCAACCCGATGTACAATGTGGCATGTAGTACAAGGCAAGGCCCATGGGCCCAAGGTGCCTCCTCCCAGCCCCTACGAACTTCTACCCTTGGCCAAATCCAAGGCTCGTCGGCCACCTATGCGGCTCGTTCGGTAACCCGGGGTCTATCGGGCATTCGCCCGAGCACCTTGCAAGCGGCCACTACAACTCAAAGAATAATGGCTCCCACGGGCCATTTCAACATCTCAGAACTCTGTATCCTTCAAAAGGATATCCCCAGACGACAAAGGAAGACCCCCGGGGGCTATCCCTCGGGGTTACGGCTTTGCCCGGGGCCCGTGTGTCCAAGATCGAGGCCGCGCCTCCGGGGAGGGCGAACTCCCCGGGGGGGCCGCGCACTCTCCTCAGCCCGGAGGCCCGACGGCCCTCCCCATTCCCGGTCCATGCAAACTCTCAGTTTTGCGGTCTACGGTTCGTGCAAAGTTCGTTCGTCGTACCCGTACGTGGAAGAACTCGCGAAGACGGAGTCTCGGGATTACGTTGAGTCACACATGTCAATCCCTCGATCCTCGCACGCAAGCAGCCAGTCCACCAGTGTATCATCCCAGTATCCTTTATCCTCTTTCTTCTTAACCAATTTAGGAAGAAAATAACCAAAAATTAGGTTTTATAGGGGTGGGACCACTCTCCCGCTCTCTCTTCTACCTGGTCCGCCCAAACCCCCCCTTGGGGAGGGGTTTAGGCGGACCAGCTTGGGCCTCCAAGCTGGTCCACCTAAACCCTTGAATAATAATAAAAAAAGATTTTTAAAAAATTAAAAAGAGGACCACTTTGGTTCGCCTAAACGCCCCCTGGGGAGGGGTTTAGGCGGACCAGCTTGGACCCCCAAGCTGGTCCGCCTAAACCCCTCCAAAAATCAAAAAAAATAATAATTCTTTCCTCCGAAGAGCGGTTTAGGCGGACCAGACCAGCCCCTTGGGCTGGTCCGCCTAAACCCCATCTCTCACACTCCCACACACACAAAACACACACAAATAAAATTCAAATAAAATAAAAATAAAAGCACTATTTGGGGGGTTTAACCGGACCAAGTTGGACCCTCAACTTGGTCCGCCTAAACCCTATCCCCCACCCCTTCAACTTCTATAAATTGCCCCCTTACCAACAAGCTAGGACACATGCTAAGTCTGGTCGCACCGAGCTAACTTCCCCAGCCCAATTGTCGCACCCTCGGATTCCCGAGGCTTTCGGTAAGCGTCGGGAACGTAGGAAGACAACTGCACCCGCGGTTGGCTTGCTAGTCGACTCCCACACACCGAGGGTATGTCGCACGTACTCCCCTCACGTGGTGTCTAGCCGTCTCATGCCAAGTCCATCCCCGCCACATGTAAGATGACCGTACCAACGGCAAATACGCCCGCACCCCGGGCCTGCCCGTGTACGGCAACTTACGACACTTACGACGGTGACGAAGGGTACTTCATAGCGCAACATCGACCCTCGACACGGAACCACGTGCCCACCGTTCACCTCCCAGTCGGCCGTCGACCCCTCAGATCGACAAATCAAGTCTAGTCAGACCTCTGGCTCGGGAATCATAGTCCCGTGGCCGACCTCGACTCCCCAGCATGACAACACTCGCCGTCCGAGACCCGGACCCGACCGCTCACCTCGAGCCGCGTCTGACCTCCGCAAGGCGCCAGCCAGTGTTCGTTCTGGCCACCAAGGCAGTCGGACCTACACCAACTCCTCTGTAAAGAGTTCCAGTAAAACACGCGGACATCCGCTTCGCCACGCAATGCCCTGGGGACCAGCCCACGTGTCAGAATTGTGCCGCGGCTTGCACCCGTTGTACTTCGGCCATTTAGGCCCACTTGTAAAGGCCATGTGGCTAATCATAAAACAAGTAAAATACATACGCCCGTGTTCGGGCCCCCAGCTTCCGACCCACACCAACGCGTACCCCTAGCTACTGAATGCACCCCAGCCCTCTACCCACGGCTTCAGACACATATACAGACTTTTCTTCAGTATAGAACGAAGGTATTTAGATTCAATCCGATGTAAATAAAAACCGGTTGCTTGCGGCCGGTGGGGAAAGATGTCTTGTACACGATTCCCGTAATTGCCTAGGCACTCGCGCCCATGGAACCCCTTCTCTCCATGTGTCGCCCGATCGCTTGAGCCCACATGCCGCGCCCTGGTGGCGCTTCCCCAGTCAAACCTTGGTTCCATGAGTGATTGTCGAGAGATCGACTGGCACACCCACACCTTGTCCGGTTAACCCGTATCATGACATTTTCATGCCGTTCGACCCTTTTCGACTTTCCGTAAAAAGGAGAGTGCCCGGTATCGCCGTGAGAGGCATGCACCGGTTAGGAGGATACCCGAGATACATCAAACTCCCATATTTTTCTTCCCCGTTGTATTCCTTCCCTCACCCCGGTAATCGGCATAAAAACCAGCGCAACAGAGAGGATGGCATGCCCGGTGGGACGTCTCCCGCCTTCCTTCTTTTTGCTGAAGAAAAGTCTGTGCCAGCCCTGAAGCCCGGAGCCCTTTCCCTGTCCTTGCAGGAGAGGTAGAGGAGGGTACTTGTGCGCATTCTCCAGTAACTTCCGATCCATGTTCTGATTATCGGGCCGCCCTCGGTGACTATCAGCGACCGTTGCCTCCGCAGCACTAAACATTCTGGCAACCATGGCGGCCGTCACCTACGGCCCCAACGTCATCGCCACTCATGCCCGGGTGGGCTACTTGGCGACGCCGATCGCTTTCGACAGCTTCGCCCCGGTTATCGGATCGCCCTACTTCCTGGGTGTGATCCCTGTGGCTGCATCTCAGCCAACTCAAGTCTCTCCAGTGGCCCCTGTGGCCGACGCGCCATGCGCGCCTCCAGCTCCAATGTCCCGCCCGAGTGCCGGGCGTCGGACTGTCACTGCAAGCCCCTACAGGGCCCCCATATCTGTTGGGACGGTGCGATGGATACAGAAGGGGGGTGAATGTATCCCTCTACAAAATTGCCCCACTTAAAAACAATAAGCCTGTAGCTAGACACAGTTGCAGAATAAAAGCTATAGAGCTCTTCAAGAAGAAATTCAAAGAAACATTTGATCAAACAGTTGAACTGCTAACTATACTGGTGGTACCTGATCAAGTCTAATGCCGAAGACAGAACTAAGCAAACCAGACTCACTTAGCAAAACATGTAATGCTCAAGGTCACTTCAGATAGAAACAAGAATGCTCAGACAACCTGTGAAAGAGGTAGAAGATAAGGGGCAAACGCACAAGGAAAACCACGGCACAGAAGATTTTTTAGGTGGTTCGGTCCACAGACCTACGTCCACCCCTCACTCCAAACCGGAGTGAGGCTTCCACTAGCACAAGCTAGAACCGCAGACTCAGTCTGCAAACAAACGCTGCCAAACAGCTTGACCAGAGGAACACACTCCTCTCTTCCTCCACCCAGGAGGGAAACCACTAGCGACACCTAGTCACTAGCAACCAGAGACCGAAGTCTCTCTTCCTCCAGACCAGAGGGAACCCACAAGTGACACCCAGCCACTTGCAACCGGAGGACCAATCCTCCCTTCCTCCAAACCGGAGGGGAACCCAGAGACCCAAGTCTCTCTTCCTCTGAAACCCAGAGGAAAACCGCTAGCGACACCAGTCACTAGCAACCGGAGACTCCAAGTCTCCCTTCTCCTGAATCAACAGGAGGAACCCCGATCTCCAACCAGAGAATCGGAAGAACAAAGCCAAGGTAGTGTAAAATAAAAATAATAAACAAAAATACAGCAATCAGAAAGCTGGAAATGAAATCACAATGTGGCTCTCGTAGGAGCTGACTAGCCTGGATTTGATCCACGGTCCAGTAGACAGATCTTCAATAAAGTCTTCTTTCTTCTTCTCCACGAACTCTCTCTCTCTCTCTTCTCAGTATCAGGCTCACACTATTCTTCTTCTTCTTCACTCTCGATCTCACTCTCGATCACAATCTCTTTTTCTTTTTCTTCTTCTGCTTTCACTCTCTGCCTCTCTACTTCTCTTTCTTTTTCCTCTCACTGTCTACTCTTATCTCTGCTCTTCTTCTTCTTTTAATCCACACTGAATCGTGCAAGCTCTCAGTGGCTCTCTGCTCCTTTGATCACGATCAGTCTTCTCCAGATGGAGAAGGCTTCTATTTATAGCAGCAGCAGCTAGGGCGTGTGCAGGGCTTGTGCCCTCTTTGTCTAGAGATAACCTCGGATCACGTGCCAGGTGCCAACCTCGGATCACGTGCCCAAACATTTTTCTTCTCGAAGCATATACCTGTCAAACAGTCATAAGTGGATACACTGAGTAAGTTTATGTTTTGAACAGTGCACGTAGTATGTATGCTAGCAGGCAATGTATAGACTTGAGATGAATGATAACGAGTGTATAGACTTCATCTGTGAGATTGAACAAATGCAGATAGGGAAGTCTACACATTGAATCATGGATGCTCGGACATGCAGTCAACCACTGTACAGACTTTAGATGCATGCATGCGACAGCAATGTACAAACTTGCTGGTTTGTAATGCAGAATGCAGTTAAACAAAGTATGCACAATAAGGATGTATAGACTTTGATTTATGCATGCACAGACTTGTATGAAGAACAGGCTGTACAGACTTCAGACTCAGCTGCGAACTGAGCTAAAGAATGTATAGACTTGCTCAGCTATCAGCTAATGGATGTACTGACTTAATGAGATGTATAGACTTGTGTTCGTGCAACACACAGGCTGTACATACTTGATAGCTTGCAGCGATGTACAGATTTGACGTAACGAACGATGCCCAACTGCATTGACTATGGCTAATATATGTATAGACTGTGCAGACATTGTATAGACTTGGAAAGCTTGAACACGAATAGGCTGTAATGTATAGACTTTGAGTGAGATGCTGAGTGAGACGGATGGATGTACAGACTTGGGCTGTACAGACTTCAACTCAAATATGCATAGAGACACTAAGTGAGATGGACACGGCGATGTGCAGACTTTGCGTATGCTGTGAACATGGGCTGTACAGACTTGAATGCTCATGCACAAAGACGCTAAATGAGACGCTAGACGTTGTATGGACTTTGTGTGTGCATATGCCAAGACCATGTACAGACTTTACGTTTATGCAGCAACAAGAGTTGTATAGACTTTATATGCATGAATGCACCATGTAAAGACTTTGCATGCAAGACACTGTATATGCATGAACGATGTACAGACGAGTGCACAGACTGTATGACTGATGCAATGAAACACTGGAGGATGTACAGACTTTCTGCCAAAGAATGTACAGACTAGAGTTGATGCAGACTTGGCAAACTTTGTACAGACTTAGTGTCTCTTGCAGACTAGAGGTTGTACAGACTTACAGGCACAATGAACATGGACCGATGCAGTGAATGCATATAGTAGATATGAACTGATGCAATGTATGTAGGAGAACTAACAGAGCAGTCTATTTACCAATGCAGAGACAGACAATGTAATGAGATGAATGTGCCCACTCTCAAATCAATCAATCAATCATGCTCATATAGCATGCTGACATCAAAATAATTCATACTCATAGTGCAACACAATTTATACTCATAGTGCTTGCTGACATCAAAACCATAGGGGCATAACAATCTCCCCCTTTTTGATGATGGCAACACTATGAGTCACTATATGAATCACTATGAGACATGCTGACATGCAGAGAAAATTAAGCATGTATGAAAAGATTGATTAAACATCTCCCCCTTTGACAAATGAAGGCACATAAGAGCTATTCCCCCAAAAAAAAATATGCAGGATAAGCACTAGAGGAATAAGATGTAAGAACTCCCCCTATCAACATGAATGAGTTCAGGTGAACCAAAAGCAATCTGAAATTGAATTCCAACAACAAGATATTGATTGGATTGCCAAAGAATAGATGAGAGAGGAAGATTTTCAATGGGATACCAAATCCATAAATCTTGGTAAGCAAATGTCAGACTCTTTTATTATACCAGATTATGAATGAGTCTAAACTTACAAGCATGATTTAATAATGATATATACAAAGTTTATCAGGAAAATTCAATACTCATGTCTGAAACACCTTTTAATAGAGATGAACCAATTGCACATATGACACACATATTTGACCTCCTTCTATCTTACTCATTCAATTTTAATGACTTCTTTAGAAGTTACACAAGATAGTATTGAGATTAGATATATATGAGTGTATATGAAATTTCTTTGATTATACTTATTTTTCAGAATTTTTCTATTGATCAGCACTTATTTTTCTGAGCAATCTTAGTTGATAAACACCTTTTTACATGAGGCACAACACGTCTCAGGTGAAGTGACCCAGTTACTCAGTGTGATAACTGTATTGCCTCTCAGTTATGAGAACAGAGTGAGCAATAGAAGTGTCTTTTTACATGAGGAGACACATTGGTTAGAGGCAAGAATCCCCAGTTACTCAACACAATTATGCCATTGCTCTGTCAGATTTCTCAATTAAAATTTTTTTTTATACCAGAGATAACTGTGGCACTTCATGACATGGGTTTACACTATTTATTTGATAGATAACCCAGTTTCTTTGTGATCAAAGTCATTGCTCTGACTTTATTTTCTTTCAAATGTTTTCAGACAATGCTCAGTACACTGATATGTTTAAAAAACAATACTTACTACATGTATCTTAACCAAAGAAGACCATTCGATTAAAATTTCAGAGTTAAGAGGTTTTTGTATGAGGTTACATGAGACAATTGGTTAAGATTTATTAAACATGATGGTTCAGACATTTTCAAGATTTTTAAATCAAAACTTGATGAATACATTAGACTTGAATCAATTTGATTTATCAGACATTCTTAAACCAGTATAATAGAAGAGTCTTCTTTTCGGAATATGTCGAATTTATGATTAGGGTACACAGATTGAAATTTTCCCAAATTCAGATGAATCAAAATGACAATGCAGCAAGATGTGAGCATTAAAGTAGTGTAGTTCAGAAACCAATGTTAAAGACTGGAATTCATACAGATTATCTTGACAGAATTTGACAAGGAGGTATTCAAGCAAAGCTCTCCTTTAGCAATTTAAGGAGTATCAGATGTAGATTTCAGCTTCAAGAAAGTTGAGAGTTAAGTTGATTAAAGAGCAATCACTAACACACAAGAGTAGGAAGATGATTTAAATGACTGAACAGGAAGGGTTCAGTTTATGAAAGACTGATAAATTTAAGATACTCCCCCTGTCTAGATGCAATGAGTCATTACTTTTTAGATTTTTCAAATTTGATGATATGCAATACATTGCTCTACAATGCAAACTCCCCCTGACAATATGCAATGTATGAAGATTTTAAATGCAGCAAGTGCAATGACAGAATGCAGGGAGTTTTGACAAATTATGCATCATGAATGGATATGTAATGCATTCAGCAAATGAAATTATCATGATATGCAAGGATCAAGAGCACACAAATTCAGAAGATAGAATTTTAAGCTGAGTTTTTTCAGAACTAACCTGTACAGTGCAATCCTGGGGGTTTCATTCTTGAGTGCCTTGGATTATTAACCCCTTTATTCATCAACTTCCAAGGCACACCTGCAGCACATTCATCATTTTGATCCTGCAGGAACCCAAACAGCCTTGGGTCCTGCGTTAACCCTCACAGGTGTTCTGAATATTCTCTTTGCGGCGTTATCATCATAATCAATCAGGTAACAATTATCCATGGAATGACCAGATTTTCCACAATATCTACATGAAGCAACATGTTTTTTGGTCCTATAATGCATATTAACAGCTGGACCCAAGGCATGAAATGTCTGTTATATGCATGGATAGTTCGTTTCTTATTACCTGATAACCAACAATTTCCAAACTTATGACCTAGTTTATCACAGTTAAAACATGAAACATTTACATGTCTTGTTTTAGGGAATTTAGCGGATTTGGAGTTAACATGATTTCCCTGAGCATACCAACAGAAAGCAGCAATGTGACCAAAATTCCCACAGCAATAACAATGAATTTTCTTTTTCTTATCAGTAGAAGGTTTCCTAGGAAGATGATTTCTATGATACTTCCTAAGAACATTCCTTTGATCGTTTATCAATGTAACACAGTCATGCATAATATGTCCAAGCTTCCCACAATAGTGACATGTTACCACCTTTTTATTTACATTCATTTGATTGACAAAATTGACATTCGCATGAGAGTGTGAATATGTGTGGGCGCAGTTAGCAACATGCACATGTGAATCAATGACAGATTTGGACTTATTTAAATCAACACTTTTCTTTTGTTTTTGAATCTTTTTCTTTTTCTTATCTAAATTTTCAGCCTTCTTACCAGTGAATTGAAAGATTGAAGAACTAGATGAGTTGTCCTGTTCTGAGCTTTTCACAAACACAGTTGATTTCCTCTTATCATTGTCATTTTCATTCATAGGCACAAATCCAATCCCTTGCTTCTGAAAATTCACTTTAGAACCAAGCAGCTTATTCAGATTATCTTTTCCTTTAATGAATTTTAACAAAGAAGATTTTAGATCATTAATCTCAGTTTGCAATAACATAATGTCATCTACACATGAAATTATTTTGTTATGCAAACCATCATTCAGCCTTTTCAAATTTTCATTTTCCTGCAATATCTTCAAATTCTCATTAGCTTCTATGTCATTCAAAATTGCCTTACCTTTTTCAATGTTCATCAGTTTTTCAGAAAGCACAATGTTCAAACCCATCAGTTTCTTGTTTTGATTTTTCAAGTAACTATTTTCTTCAAACAATTTTTCTCCACTTTTTTCAACCTCAATTTTCTTGGCCAATAATAATTTGTTTTCTTCTTTCAGGGATTTGATTAATTCCTTTTGCAAATTATCATCATGGTCTATATCATTAATCAAATCTCTGAGAATGGCACATTCATTGCAAGAATTATTTTCACTGATGAGTTTATTTCTAAGGTTCTCATTTTCAGATTTCAACTTGTTCAACTCATTTTTTTCTTTATTCTTGTCAGATTTCAAGTTTTCATTCTCTGCCTTCAAACGAGTGACTTCATGAATCATTTCTTTTCTCATTTTTCTCTTTTCAGATTTTAATTTCCTATACTTTTCATACAATTCAGCATACATTTCCTTTAAATCATCAAAAGTCATTTCGTCAGAATCAGATTCAGAATTTACCTGGTCTTCTTCTTCATTGTTTGAGGTGCTTCCTCTTGCCATGGGACATTCTTCTTCTTCTCCATTGTGGATGCGAAGCAGTTCATCCAATATTTCCTGTGCCGAGCTACAACATGAGATAGAGGAAAAATCATCAGAACCGATTGCAGCCTTCATTAGATTTAGAGCTCTCATATTATCATCATTTTTCAACTTGTGAACATGAGTCCACTTGGACTTATCCTTAGGAATTTCATGTGGACCGTGAGAGATAACCTTCCACAGTTGAGGATTCACAGAATTAACATGCCTACGCAAGAGCCACAGCCATAGTTTAATATGTAAACCAGAGAATATAGGAGGATTAGCCATCAAAACAGATTCTAAGCAATTCAAGGCAATAGACTAAGATCGTTAAACCGCAGCCAAAAATAGCACCGAATACAGCAGGATCGGATCTGCAGGTCGTTGGACCCTCTGTGCAGACACCCGCTCTGATACCAATTGTTGGGACGATTACAGAGGGGCGTTGAATGTATCCCTCTACAAAATTGCCCCACTTAAAAACAATAAGCCTGTAGCTAGACACAGTTGCGGAATAAAAGTTATAGAGCTCTTCAAGAAGAAATTCAAAGAAACATTTGATCAAACAGTTGAATTGCTAACTATACTGGAGGTACCTGATCAAGTCTAATGCCAAAGACAGAACTAAGCAAACCAGACTCACTTAGCAAAACATGTAATGCTCAAGGTCACTATAGATAGAAACAAGAATGCTCAGACAACCTGTGAAAGAGGTAGAAGACAAGGGGCAAACGTACAAGGCAAACCACGGCACAGAAGATTTTTTAGGTGGTTCGGTCCACAGACCTACGTCCACCCCTCACTGTAAACCGAAGTGAGGCTTCCACTAGCACAAGCTAGAACTGCAGACTCAGTCTGCAAACAAACGCTGCCAAACAGCTTGACCAGAGGAACACACTCCTCTTTTCCTCCACCCAGGAGGGAAACCACTAGCGACACCTAGTCACTAGCAACTAGAGACCGAAGTCTCTCTTCCTCCAGACCAGAGGGAACCCACAAGTGACACCCAGCCACTTGCAACCGGAGGACCAATCCTCCCTTCCTCCAAACCGGAGGAGAACCCAGAGACCCAAGTCTCTCTTCCTCTGAAACCCCAGAGGGAAACCGCTAGCGACACCAGTCACTAGCAACCGGAGACTCCAAGTCTCCCTTCTCCTGAATCAACAGGAGGAACCCCGATCTCCAACCAGAGAATCGGAAGAACAAAGCCAAGGAAGTGTAAAAGAAAAACAATAAACGAAAATACAGCAATCAGAAAGCTGGAAATGAAATCACAATGTGGCTCTCGTAGGAGCTGACTGGCCTGAATTTGATCCACGGTCCAGTAGACAGATCTTCAATAAAGTCTTCTTTCTTCGTCTCCATGAACTCTCTCTCTCTCTCTTCTCAGTATCAGGTTCACACTATTCTTCTTCTTCTTGACTCTCGATCTCACTCTCGATCACAATCTCTTTTTCTTTTTCTTCTTCTGCTTTCACTCTCTGCCTCTCTGCTTCTCTTTCTTTTTCCTCTCACTGTCTACTCTTCTCTCTGCTCTTCTTCTTCTTCTTCTCCACACTGGATCGTGCAGGCTCTCAGTGGCTCTCTGCTCCTTTGATCACGATCAGTCTTCTCCAGATGGAGAAGGCTTCTATTAATAGCAGCAGTAGCTAGAGCGTGTGCAGGGCTTGTGCCCTCTTTGTCCAGAGATAACCTCAGATCAAGTGCCAGGTGCCAACCTCGGATCACGTGCCCAAACATTTTTCTTCTCGAAGCATATACCTGTCAAACAGTCATAAGAGGATACACTGAGTAAGTTTGTGTTTTGAACAGTGCACATAGTATGTATGCTAGCAGGCAATGTATAGACTTGAGATGAATGATAACGAGTGTATAGACTTCATCTGTGAGATTGAACAAATGCAGATAGGGAAGTCTACACATTGAATCATGGATGCTCGGACATGCAGTCAACCACTGTACAGACTTTAGATGCATGCATGCGACAGCAATGTACAAACTTGCTAGTTTGTAATGCAGAATGCACTTAAACAAAGTATGCGCAATGAGGATGTATAGACTTTGATTTATGCATGCACAGACTTGTATGAGGAACAGGCTGTACAGACTTCAGACTCAGCTGCGAACTGAGCTAAAGAATGTATAGACTTGCTCAGCTATCAGCTAATGGATGTACTGACTTAATGAGATGTATAGACTTGTGTTTGTGCAACACACAGGCTGTACATACTAGATAGCCTGCAGCGATGTACAGACTTGACGTAACGAACGATGCCCAAATGCATTGACTATGGCTAATATATGTATAGACTGTGCAGACATTGTATAGACTTGGAAAGCTTGAACACGAACAGGCTGCAATGTATAGACTTTGAGTGAGACGCTGAGTGAGACGGATGGATGTACAGACTTGGGCTGTACAGACTTCAACTCAAATATGCATAGAGACACTAAGTGAGACGAACATGGCGATGTGCAGACTTTGTGTATGCTATGAACACGGGCTGTACAAACTTGAATGCTCCATGCACAAAGACGCTAAATGAGACGCTAGACGTTGTATGGACTTTGTGTGTGCATATGCCAAGACCATGTACAGACTTTACGTTTATGCAGCAACAAGAGTTGTATAGACTTTATATGCATGAATGCACCATGTAAAGACTTTGCATGCAAGACACTATATATGCATGAACGATGTACAGACGAGTGCACAGACTGTATGACTGATGCAATGAAACACTGGAGGATGTACAGACTTTCTGCCAAAGAATGTACAGACTAGAGTTGATGCAGACTTGGCAAACTTTGTACAGACTTAGTGTCTCTTGCAGACTAGAGGTTGTACAGACTTACAGGCACAATGAACATGGACCGATGCAGTGAATGCATATAGTAGATATGAACTGATGCAATGTATGTAGGAGAACTAACAGAGCAGTCTATTTACCAATGCAGAGACAGACAATGTAATGAGATGAATGTGCCCACTCTCAAATCAATCAATCAATCATGCTCATATAGCATGCTGACATCAAAACAATTCATACTCATAGTGCAACACAATTCATACTCATAGTGCTTGCTGACATCAAAACCATGGGGGCACAACAATATCAACACCGGCCCGGGTGAACATCAGCTCCCGAGGCCAGCCTCGTCTGATCTCCAACACGGGCCCCGTGCCCCGGACTTTGGTCACCATCTCAGCACCTCCCTCGGGTCCTCAGCCCCGAGCTGCAGCCAAGCCGGCACCCAACACGGGCTCCCTGCCCCAGTTCCATGACTTCACAGCATCTTCCTCGGGTCCTCAACCCCGAGCCGCAGCGAAGCTGGCACCCAACACGGGCTTCTTGCCCCGGGTCCACGGCATCCCAGCACCTTCCTCGGGCTCTCAACCCCGAGCCGCAGCCAAGCCGGCACCCAACACGGGCATCTTGCCCCGGGTCCACGGCTTCCCAGCACCTTCCTCGGGTCCTCAACCCCGAGCCGCAGCCAAGCCGGCACACAACACGGGCTCCCTGCCCCTGGTCCACGGCTTCCCAGCATCTCCCTCGGGTCCTGATGGGGACATCAAAGCAAGACCGCTCATATTTTGTTTACATTTGTGTTCTTTTAGTTTACTTTTATATCCTTGGGAAAGTATATGTGCAATTGTAAGGCTTTAGAAGCCAATGTGTCATTCCCTTGGATTGTTTGTGTTTTTGTGCAAAATGTCAGTAGGTCCAGCAAGGGGGCCCCCAGTCCTTCCCCATTGGTCCACCTAAGCCATGTGGGGCTGATCAAACCATCCTAGGCGGCTTCTAGAAGGGTTGAAAGTCAATTAAACACATGGGGGGACAAAGGGGTTAAAATGTCAAAGGAGGCTACCTACCTTGTCTCTTGGTCAAGCCCCCCCCCCTTTATGGGTAATTTTGATTTTTGTTAAAAAACATATTAGAACTAATTAGTTCTATACCTTGTAGACCCCTCCCAAACCCTAGATCTGAGGGCATAAGTGGTCATTTTCTATTTATTATATAGGGCATGTAATTTCCATTTGTGTGAATTAATGAGAAGAAAATAATGCATTGTGCATTGGAGCTTGGTGCGCCCCCTCCTCTCTCCCTCTGGTTCTCCCTCCTCCTTAGCATTTCAGGACATAGACCCCTTCTATCTTAGCCCCTCTATCTCTGATTTCTATCTCTGCCGCCGCCGCCGCCGTTCGTGCCGCCATCGAGCCGCCGCGAAGCCGCTTTCGAAGTGCTGTCCAGGTTCTATTTTGCTGGATAAAGGTTCACTCCGGGCATTTTAGCTCCCAACTCCGACATCATCTGGAGCTGAGATTTTCAGGGTGCGTTCTAGAGTTCATCACTACATGTCATAAAAATTGAAAAAAATTGCAGCCCCCATTTTATATTTTTCCATTTTCGTGCCTCCCAATCCACCAGTTCTGTCTGCAGTCTGTCTAGTGTTACAGCCACTCTGCGTTTTCCCCTTTCAACCTCCTTCTTGATTTTTATTTGAATCCCCAAATTTATTGGAGGTTCTGTCCACCATCACCATCCTCTTAAAATTTTTATCGAATTTCATAAGCCCTCTACCTATTTTTAGAAATTGTGTCTTTCCCCCAAATTCGTTCTATTTCTGCTGTCTAGATCCGACCACCCGGTACTAGAAAATACTTTTCCCTAGTCAAATATCCACCAAACCTTTCAAAAAATATATCTCCGTTTTATTCTCTTCTTCCTCTACAACTTTCATGAAGGGCTCAAAAGCTGAATCGAAGGTCTACATTGCAGTCAACGCTAACTCTCAGGAAAAAGTACTTCTATCTTGAGTTTTCAGATCCTGTGAACCAGCAGCTTGAATATTCGACAAAGGCTATCAATGGGAAATTCAAATTTCTTTATCCGGCCATAGATCAAAGGATTTTGAGTTAGCTTTCCATCGGTACCTCTTGTCCGTCGATCCGACATCAGGAGTGACCACAGCAGCGGATTTTGTCGGGACGTGCGGGTCTGAAACAGTAGTTCAGATCCGTGGGTAGCAACTCCGACGAGTGAAGATCGGAGCCGCTCGATCTCCGACCAGCGAACCAGCATGCCGCCTTCCCAGAAAGCGCCCCTCCGGACATCCCTACTACAGTGGTGCCACCCCGGTCCCATGCGGCCCCACTGACCAGCACGTGTGCCCCACGATCATGCGTACGCGTGCAGCCGAAGCTACGCAAGAAGCTACCCGTCAACCCGAACCCGCTACTCCTGGGTCCCATTATGTCACCATCCCCAAAAGATGTCCCTGTGGAGAGAGGATCCCTGTCCGCTGCAGAAGCTGCCAACAAATACAACCACACAGGATCTCTCAGCCATACGCCCTAGAAAACAACAAAGCAGGGCTAGCAGGCTAAAGAAGAGGTCTTACCTGAAGTCACGAAGGGGGTCAGTGGCAGAGGAACTAGCTGCTCTGGCTTCAAACCCACAACCCGTGTGGCCTTCGCGACTGCCTCCTTCACGTCCCTCAGGGTGTAGGCACACTCAATAAGGGACACGAACTCTACGGGTCCAACTGACCCTATCGCCTGGGTGATATGACGCCACCAGTCGTCAGCCATAGTATCTGCAAAGCTCTCCTCAAGGAGCACTCGGTCCAAAGAACCCCACTGCTCAAACCCGCAGTCCGCCAGAAACTGGGTCCACCAGGTCCTCGACGTCTCGGGTCGAGGTGCCCTGACTATGGTACCTCCAAGCGTTGCCCGTGCCTGCTTGAGGGACTTCAGTGCCCCGTTGCCGCTCCGCCCCGTCGACAAAGAGCCTCGGCTCCCCCGGAGCGCCTGCTGCGCCAGCCTCTCTACCTCCCGGTGGATCCAAGAAAAGCGAGTCCGTAGATACCCGTCATCCAGTGCGATGAGAGGCAGGTCCTCCGTCAAGAGACGGGTCTCCTCGACTTTTCAGATCGCCGAGGCCTTCTGTCGGTACTGGTGACTATGCTCGAACCACCATCTGGCGTAGTGGACGTCGAACCGTCCCCTACATCCCGGCATAGGTCTTGGCAGTCGCTCCGGCTCTCGGCGACAGTAGAAGTCCCACCACGCCACGACTAGCAAATGTGTGTCCCGACCCTTGTACTGATGACCCGCCAAAGGGAACTCTTGGTTCGGCGGGATCCCATGGTCGTACCCGAAGTTCTGAGCTAACCTATGCGGGTAGTACGGCTCTAAGAAGCTCGTCATGGACCGGTGTAAAGGCAGCACCGCTGGCCGGGTGCTCATCACTCACTCTGTGTACAATGACGCGTCCGGCTGGTAGGGTAGGGCGCATGCCACCCCACCATTCAAAGGCACCATGATCAGGTGGGAGTCCCTGGTAGCACCGTCAAAAGGAACACCCTCCTTGCCCCTGTCGGGCAAGTAACACAAGACCCTCCTAGCTTCCTTCAGCTGCATCGTTGCGTCCCCATCAGGCTGTCCGGTGAAGCTAAACAACAATGGTGCCGCCTGGTTCGTCACAGACCCGCGAGACACCAACCCTGGGAACAGCAACCTAGCCCATGCACTAAGGTAGTGAGTCGACAGAAGCAGGCTCCGCTCACGTGGCAAAGGGTGCACCGCGAGGACCCCCAGTCTCTGATAAATATTAGCCAAAGTAACTGGGGCTAAGGCCAGCCTCCGTCCCTCCGCCAATTGGCACGCATGCCACAACAGCTCTACTCTCAGCTGGCCGTCCTCCCCGCGGGGGACCACAAACGTCGCCAACCAGTATGCCAAGTACGTGGCCAAGTGGGTCACGTCTGGTAGTCTATGGGGGTTCCACCCCTCCTGTGGCACATAGATATACCTGCCATATGTCCGGAAACGTAGCTCCACCTCTGTGTACTCCTCCCAGGGGGTCTGGTCCCTCACGAACTCCTGGTGAAACCAAAAGGGGCCATCTTAAAAGTGGCAAATCCATGCATTCAGCGGCACCCTGGGGGTCTACGCTGCTCTCTCTTTCCCAGCTAGGGCTAGATCCCTCCAGGTCTTCAGTAGATACCGGTAGCTGTAAGAAACTCGGTATCATCCATACCTGTTAGTGTGGCTACGATAGAGGTCATCCAACACTATCTCCTTGTACCCCTCGCCGCTGATCCGCAACCCAGAGATCCTCCACAGAGACCACAAGTCTAATGAGGTCACTCCCTCAGCCGTTGCCACGGTGTTCCACCTACGGTTGAAGCGCTCTGCCAGTGCCTGTAGAAGTCCTATGTAGCAAGCATACCCATACAGAGCCGCAGTCACAGCATATCTGATATCGGCATGGTCTAGCACCACCCGATAGTGGTGTACTATGCCCATCAACCACTCGATAGCTCCCTGGCGATATCTGTGTGACAGAATCACCGCCCAGGGGCCATACCAGCTAACGGCGGTCTGTCGCAGAATCTTGGACAAAAGGCTATGGTCGTCATAGCCTTCTCCGGCATACTCAAGCCCTGATGGCTCCAGTACCAATCCTGGACTGTCCTTTGTCTCCTCTCGGTGGTGTCCATGCAAATCCCAGAAGGCGGGACCCATCACTCCAGCATGAACTCCAAACTAGTCTGCTCTGCTGAAGAAGCCCAGGCACTCAGCACTGGCAAACTAACTCTGCCTCTAGTAATCCACAGAGAAACTCAGGAAGCCGTAAAGGATAATCCCGTGCAAGCTGTCTCGGCCCACCAAGATCGTCCGCTCCAGTCGGCGACGGGCTCCAGCAACCTGTGAGTCACTCTCCTCCATGCTTGGCGGGACAAAGTGCCTAATAAACTCAAACAAGTGATAGTCCAAAGGGAACTCCACTAGGTAGCCACCGCTGCGATCATAAGTATAAATTCCGCCCGCCTCCGACGCGCGGGCCAGCTCCACAACCCCAACCCCGTTGCTGCGCTCTCCGATGGGGCCCTCTGCCACAACTGTTTGCCCACCATCAAGCTGCTCCACGCTGGCCGCGGTGATAACTGGCAGGCCCAAAGGGGGCATAGGCCACTCGGTCCTCCTCATCCAGTGGTCCTCCTCCCCGACCACACGCCTCGATACCCTCTCGTCCCTGCCAAATCGGGCCATAGCTGCAAGACATATCACAAAAATGGTCAGTGTGCCAGAAATTCAACACATACAATACAGCAAATCACAATTATATGAAACGTCAAAATGCAACTACAACAACTCCAAAGGAGAGGTTCACGGGCCGTACGCCCTCGTCTCCGCCTCCGATGCATGACCCGTGGGGGGCATTTGTTGTACCCGGATTATTCCCCGGCAAAATACCCAGAAAAAAGGGTTCGGGAATTTCCTCGAACACCTTCAAGGCATGGGCTACCCGGCCCCTCCGACAATCTAGTGGGCTCGACCAACGGCCCTAGCACGTTAGCCGAGGTGCACGGTGGCACGTTAGCAATCAATCGGGATCACTCCCGATTCATAAGTCGCGGATTTTCTCCGCGCTCTACACGGCCACCCGGGCCGCCCCGTGGACGCTCCTACTACAAGCCATGCCACATGGCACTCAGTGAAAATGCTAAGGGCCTACCCCGGAATGCCTTCTCTCAACCCTCCAAGGTCATAGGGAGACCTAAATAGGTCAACCACAGGCTCAGGAGGCCCGTAGTACGCGTGTACAACTCACACACACGTGTTCGGCATTCTGCCGAACACCTTGTGGGCGCACGTGTTTCAACCCTTCTACACCAACCCATGGGCCACCCCAAGGTCTCAGTATACCAATTGGGTCCTACAATGACCCCCCAGCAAGTCGGGGCCACCCCCGACCCTCAGACATGTGGCAACAAGCCACTGAACTTAGCTCTCGGGGCAACCCGAGGCTACCCTACCAACCCGCCATACAACATGGCATGCAGAACGAGGCAAGGCCCATGGGCCCAAGGTGCCTCCTCCTATCCCCTACAAACTTCTACCCTTGGCCCTTGGCCAAATCCAAGGCCCGTCGGCCACCTACGCGGCTCGTTCGGCAACCCGGGGTGTGTCGGGCATTCGCCCGAGCACCTTGCAAGCGGCCACTACAACTCAGAGAATAATGGCTCCCACGGGCCATTTCAACATCCCAAAACTCTGTATCCTTCAAAAGGATATCCATAAACGACAAAGGAAGACCCCCGGGAGCTATCCCTCGGGGTTACGACTTTGCCCGGGGCCCGTGTGTCCCAGGGCATGGCCGCGCCCCCGGGGAGGGCGAACTCCCCGAGGGGGGGCCACGCACTCTCCTCAGCCTGGAGGCCCGACGGCCCTCCCCATTCCCGATCCATTCAAACTCTCAGTTTCACGGTCCGAGGTTTGTGCAAAGTTTGTTCGTCGTACCCTTACATGGAAGACCTCGTGATGACGGAGTCCCGGGATTATGTTGAGTCACACACGTCAATCCCTCGATCCTCACGCGCAAGCAGCCAGTCCACCAGTGTATCCTCCCAGTATCCTTTATCCTCTTTCTTCTCAACCAATTTAGGAAGAAATTAACCAAAAATTGGGTTTTATAGGGGTGGGACCACTCCCCCTCCCTCTCTTCTACCTGGTCCGCCCAAACCCCCCCTTGGGGAAGGGTTTAGGCGGACCAGCTTGGGCCTCCAAGCTAGTCCGCCTAAACCCCCCAGGGCGGGTTAGGCAGACCAGCTTGGACCCCCAAGCTGGTCCTGGGGGGTTTAGGCGGACTAACTTGGAGGCCCAAGCTGGTCCGCCTAAACCCTTGAATAATAAAAAAATATTTTTAAAAAAATAAAAAGAGGACCACTTTGGTCCGCCTAAACCCCCCCTGGGCAGGGGTTTAGGCGGACCAGCCTGAACCCCCAGGCTGGTCCGCCTAAACCCCCTCGGGGAGGGGCTTTAGGCGGACTAGCTTGGACCCCCAAGCTAGTCCACCTAAACCCCTTCAAAAATAAAAAAAAAGAATTCCTTCCTCCGTAGAGGGGTTTAGGCCGACCAGAGCAGCCCCTTGGGCTGGTCCGCCTAAATCCCATCTCTCACACTCCCACACACACAAAACACACACAAATAAAATTCAAATAAAATAAAAATAAAAGCACTATTTGAGGGGTTTACCCGGACCAAGTTGGACCCTCAACTTGGTCCGCCTAAACCCCACACCCCACCCCTTCAACTTCAATAAATTGCCCCCTTACCAACAAGCTAGGACACAAGCATGAAAGAGGCAAGGAAGCAACTCACCGAGCTAACTTCCCCGGCCTAATTGTCGCACCCTTGGATTCTCGAGGCTTCGGCAAGGGTCGGGAACGTAAGAAGACAAGTGCGCACGCGGTTGGCTTGCTAGTTGACTCCCACACACCGAGGGTATGTCGCACGTACTCCCCTCACGTGGTGTCTAGCCGTCTCATGCCAAGTCCATCCCCGCCACATGTAAGATGACCGTACCAACGGCAAATACGCCCGCACCCCGGGCCTGCCCGTGTACGGCAACTTACGACACTTACGATCGTGACGAAGGGTACTTCATAGCACCGCGTCGGCCCTCGACACGGAACCACGTGCCCACCGTTCACCTCCTAGTCGGCCGTCGGCCCCTCAGATCGACAAATCAAGTCTAGTCGGACCTCTTGCCCGGGAATCATAGTCCCGAGGCCAACCTAGACTCCCTGACATGACAACACTCGCCGTCCGAGACCCGGACCCGACCGCTCACCTCGAGCCACATCCGACCTTCGCCAGGTGCCAGCCCGTGTCCGTTCTGGCCACCAAGGCAGTCAGACCTACACCAACTCCTCTGTAAAGAGTTCCAGTAAAACAAGCGGACATCCGCTTCACCACGCAATGACCCGGGGACCGGCCCACGTGTTAGAATTGTGCCGCGGCTTGCGCCCGTTGTACTTTGGCCATTTAGGCCCACTTGTAAAGCCCATGTGGCTCATCATAAAACCAGTAAAATACATATGCCCGTGTTCAAGCCCCCAGCTTCCGACCCACACCAATGCGTACCCCTAGCTGCTAAATGCACCCCAGCCCTCTACCCACGGCTTCAGACACATATACAGACTTTTCTTCAGCATAGAACGAAGGTATTCAGATTCAATCCGATGTAAATAAACACCGGTTGCTTGCGGCCGGTGGGGAAAGACGTCCTGTACATGATTCCCGCAATCGCCTATGCACTCGCACCCATGGAACCACTTCTCTCCACGTGTCACCCGATCGCCTGAGCCCACGTGCCGTGCCCTGGTGGCGCTTCCCCGATCAAACCTTGGTTCCAAGAGTGATTATCGAGAGATCGACTAGCATGCTCGTACCTTGTCCGGTTAACCCGTATCCTGACATTTCCGTGCCGTTCGACCCTTTTCGACTTTTCGTAAAAAGGAGACTGCCCGGTACCACTGTGAGAGGCATGAACCCGTAAGGAGGATACCCGAGATACATCAAACTCCCCTATTTTTCTTCCCCGCTGTATTCCTTCCCTCACCCCGGTAATCGGCATAAAAATTCATGCAACAGAGACGATGGCACGCTCGGTGGGACCTCTCCCACCATCCTTCTTTTTGTTGATGAAAAGTCTGTGCCAGCCTTGAAGCCCGGTGCCCATTCCCTATCCTTGCAGGAGAGGGAGAGGAGGGTACTTGTGCGCATTCTCCAGTGGCTTCCGGTCCATGTTCTGATCGTCGGGCTGCCCTCGACGACTGTCAACGACCATCACCTCCGCAACACTCAACATTCTGACAACCATGGCGGCTGTCACCTACTGCACCAACGTCATCGCCACTCATGCCCGGGTGGGCTACTTGGCGACGCCGATCGCTTTCGACAGCTTCGCCCCGGTTATCGGATCGCCCTACTTCTTGGGTGTGATCCTTGTGGCTGCTTCTCAACCAACTCCAGTCTCACCAGTGGCCCCTGTGGCTGACGCGCCATGCGCGCCTCCAGCTCCAGTGTCCCGCCCGAGTGCCGGGCGCCGGACTATCACTGCAAGCCCCTACAGGGTCTCTATATCAACGCCGGTGCCCCGGACTTCGGTCACCCCCTCAGCACCTCCCTCGGGTCCTCGGCCCCGAGCCGCATCCAAGCCGGCACCCAACACGGGCTCCCTGCCCCGGGTCCACGGCTTCACAGCATCTTCCTTGAGTCCGCAACCCCGAGCCGCAGCCAAGCCGGAACCCAACACGGGCTTCTTGCCCCGGGTCCACAGCTTCCCAGCACCTTCCTCGAGTCCTCAACCCCGAGCTGCAGCCAAGCCGACACCCAACATAGGCTTCTTGCCTCGGGTCCACGGCTTCCCAGCACCTTCCTCGGGTCCTCAACCCCGAGCCGCAGCCAAGCCGGCACCCAACACAGGCTCCCTGCTCCGGGTCCATGGCTTCCCAGCATCTCCCTCGGGTCCTCAATCCCGATCTCCATCAAAGCCGGCACCCGGCACGAGCTTTCGGCCCTGGGTCTACGGCTCCTCAGCATCTGCATGGGGTTTCCGACCCCGAATCCCGACAAGGCTGACACTCAACACGGGCTCACAGCCCTGAGTTTGAGGCTCCTCGGTGGTAACTCGGGACCCCGGTACCGAGCTCCAATTAAACCGGCTCTCCCCATGGGTCTTCCACCCAGAGGGCAGCGCTCCTCTGCACCTTCCTCGGGCATCTCGACCCGAGCCTGGACTACGCCGGCACCTACCCCGGGTCCCCGACCCAGGGGCGTCGGCACTCCAGCACATCCAGTGGCTTTGCCTTCTGGTGTAAGAGTGTCATCTCGAGTCTCGTCGACACTCTTATCGGCGCAGGCGAAGGCTTACACCCGAGTCACCCAGCCATCGACTCCCGGTGCAGGCTACTTGCCCCGGGGACCGATCCCGACACTTCGGACTGACAGCTTCATGTTGTCGGTCGTTTCAGGCCATATTTTCACGGTCTAGCATCTTGGGGCGGAGTCTTCCTCAGCTCCTCAAAAGAAGCGTTGCCATGGCCGCAGAGCAAGGCGACTTGCCGCTGCAACCAGCAACTCCGGCAAGACGGTCCTTGTCGGCGATTTGTGGATCCGTCTCGATGGGGGTGAACCAATCGTACCCCAGGAATGGACCATTCCCACCATCCCTACCTCCAATCATTTTAACCTCTTGCGTCAAACACGAGAGGACGGGGCGAAGCTCAAAAGAGTGGGGTCCTCGGCAGCAGCCCGGGGGCACCCACCGCAGCTAGACACACGGCCTCCCAAGACAACTCATCAGAAAAATGGTGACAAGGGAGACCAGTAATCGGACTTGAGGAGAATCTGGGTCACCCCAGAGGAAGCTCAAGCTGTTCGAAGGGCGCGTATCACAAACCCCCTGCGAGCACTCAGACGCGACATCAAACGGGATGCGGCGGGTCTCACAGTAGCATCGTCTGAGGATGCCCAGTCGTCCGCGCAAGCAAGCGGAGGCAAAGGTGAGCCCATCCTCGGGCCATCCAGCAACCTGTCCAGGGTTCTCCTCCGACCAACATCGGGAATGAGCCCCCTCCGCAACGCATCTCGGTCTTTGACAGACTAAGGACGCTTGTCCACCGCGAGCGACACACGCGTAGGAAACGGACGGCCCGGTTTATAAATGATGCGGTTCGAGTGTTCGCGTGCTACACCACCGGACACCAGCCAGACACCCAGTCTGACGACTTGAACCAGCCTCTGTCTCACTTTAGGAGGCCACGCCACCAGGCTCCGCCGCCTCCCTCAACAGGTCATATCGGCACTTCTGCCAGACCGCAGGCATCGGAACGCGCGGAAGAGGTCCCGATGGAAGATCACGCCCCCCCTATCAACGCAGAGCCGGTCAATAATGACCCTCCTGCGAACGAGGTTCATGAAGTGACCCTCGACACTCTCATGAAGGAGAACCATCACCTTAAGGCCCTCCTGTAAGACCTCCTCCAGGAGCGAGACCTTCATCCGTAGCAACCTGACAGGCCTCAAGCCGAGGCATCGGTACCCCCGGCAGCCCGCGATGCTGCCAACACCTCAGCGGTGATTGCCCAAACTCCGTTGACAACTGGGTTTGGCACGCCTCCGGTTGATACTCAACCACAAGCCTCCAACGCGCCAGTGTCAGAAAATCTCTTGGCGCAACGCCAGATGATCGAGTGCATTGTCGAGACAAAGCTCGCCCAGTATGGTGAAGGGACGGTCACGGTGGATCTCTACAGTGTACCCTACCCGCTTCACCACCAGTTGAAGAAGCTTCCTCCAGAATACTCCAAGCCCCCGAAGCTGTAAAAGTTCAATGGGCAAGGGTCGCCACATGAACACTTGGACTACTATGTCACGGACATGGGCGAGTTAGCGTTGGATGAATCCTATCTCCTCCGCTTCATTGCCACTTCACTCACGAGAACAGCCTTCTAATGGTACTCCCGCCTGAAGCCTGGCTCAGTCGTCGACTGGGCGGATCTCCAGAAGAAATTCCTCGACCAATTTCAGACGGCCGAGCGAAAGGTCTCCTTAGCCGAACTCTATTCTCTTCGGCAGAAAAAGGGCGAGAGCGCCCTCGACTTCATCAAAAAATGGTGAGACCTTAGCATGAGGTGTGTCAATCCACCCATTCAAGAGGACGCCATCACCATATGCCGTCGAGGTCTGGCGACCGAGGTCAGTGAAAAGCTTCTCGGCACCAATATCAAAGGCTTCGACCAGCTCAATTCGGCAGTTGACTGTTGACACCCGTTTTATGACCAATAAGTTGGGTCATCTCCTTGTTCATTTTATATGATGCTCTGAGTTGTTCACCCTTATGGGGATGTTTTGGTCATTTGAGGTCTATTTTCATGGGTCATGTCTCCTTGGTTGGGTCTGGTTCCTTACCTCTTTCTGCAGGGCGAAGCTTAGCAAAATTTTCATTTCATTTGCGCTCCATTGTCTCTAATGGTCTTTTGATGGCGCATTGCAATCTTCTAACGCATCTACCTTGGTCCGTTACATCATGCCAGAGTCCTAAAGTTTAAGGCTTCTTTCAAGCTTATCTTTTTAGCCTATCCGTTGGGTGTGACGATTTATCGTGCGGCTGTTATATTCATTGTGACGCGTCTATCCTTGACCGTTACATTCATCTAGAGTCTTGTGTTCGAAAACTTCTCTTGTTGGTCTTATCTTTTAATAGATAAGGTTGTGTGACGGTCCATCCCCGGGGCGTTACATCCTTGTGGCGGTTTATCGTGCAGCTGTTACGTTAAATAGAGAGTTCTAGCAGAACTGCTCTTTCTCTGCTACTCCGTGGCCGAATTAAGAGTTTGATCTGACGATTTCTCTATCAAATCTCATCCTCAGAACCTTCTGTTTGTTTCTATGGACTCTTGGGAGTATTATCTTCAAGAGTTTGCTACAAAACGTCCTACTTTCTAGTCGGATTATCCTCTACTCGACCAGAGAGTTTGAGGGTCTATAAATAGAACCCTTGACTTCATGGCTTGAAGGGGGAGACATCTGGAGTTCGCGTCGAAGTGTTGCCGTATCCTGGAGCTAGAACCAACCAAGGAGAGTTGCTTCCCACGTCCATTTGCTTCCACAGTCCAGGGGGTATTGATTCCAAGGGTTTAGTTCAGTCAAGTTGTCATCTTAGAGTCTTTCCCCTCTTGCAAGCATCATAGCATTGTCCCTCTTCTTCTACCACGTTCTTGCATCTGCTGCATCCATTTAAACCTCCCTCCCATCTTTTAAAACGCCCCAGAGGGGTCAAAAAACCAACCTCCCCAGTATTTCCCTCTCCTTTTGCATGTTCTTAAGTTTCTCTGATTTATTGATACTACTTTGTCCAAGGGCTAATTTGGGGTTGTTTTTCTTGGGTTCTACACTCTTTTGCAGGTTTACAGAGCCCATAGCACGAGGCCCAAGCTTCCTGGCCGGTTGGAAAGCTTGGAGATCAAAGATTCCCAACTTCTATTCTGCAAAACCTCTGATGGTCTATCATAGGCGCGTTAGAGTTTTGTAGCGGTCTATCATGGGGTCGTCACAAGTCCTGTGGCGCATCAGTCTTCGATCGTTATATCTGACAGAGCTACAGCTTCCTGGTTGTTTTCTCTCTCCCGTGGGTGGGTGCATCATCCTCCTATTCTAAGGTACTTATCAGCTCTTTGGCTTGTTTTTACCTTAGTGGTGATCACATCTTTTCTTAGGCTAGGCAGTAGCTTTCTCTTTCATCATATCTCTTCTTTACTTTGCTTGTTCCACCTATACGATGTGCTTTTCCTTTATTTCCTTGCTCCACGCCCCGGCGTGTGTTTTTTCTTTCTTTGCTTAGTTTAGTCTTGATTAAGATAGCATGCCCATGCTAGAACTTGTGCTGGTTGTCTAGGTTCATGATTCACATGTTCATAGGTTGAGTGATTTCATCATTTGACTCATATTTTCCTCATAGTTGGTATCACATCCATCTTGCAAAAGAAGGGACACATTAAAACCAACACAATTTTTTGGCGATCACGGTGGGACATCTAGTGCCAATCGTGCTTTGAATCTATGTTAAAAACCTGCTGTCCTTTGTTTGCCGTAAGTTGCTATGGTTTTCCCCGTATTTTCCCTTTATTTCTCTGTTGTTTCAGGCTCTCTGGCTACTCTGACGGTCGCCTCTTCACGCGTTACGTTATATCTAACGGTCCAGTCTCGGACCGTCACATTATTCTGGTGCGAGTGTTCTAGACCGTCACATACTCCCGAACGTACGCATCCTGAGGTGCAGTTCATTCTCGCAGTTTTTGTTGTGATTCTCATGCTTGGGTGCTATTTGGTCTCCTCTTTGGTTGGTTCACATATTCATATCATTGTGTGCATATTTGATTGCTAGATTTTAGGCTAGAATTTGCATGCACCCCGGTGCACATAGGTCCATGTATATTCTCATACATTAGATTGCATTCTCCTACCTTGGTGTGTGGACCTCTCATCTCCATATTCCTTGGGGCCGACCAGGAAATCACATCAGGGACCTCCACAAGTCCCCGCGAGCCGTGGATTCCCACGCGGACGCCGGGCCAGTTGTACCATTTCCCACCCCGTGTCTAGGATTGCATAAGTGAAGGAGTGATTACATTTAGAGTCAACCAAGCCACTTATTTTTTCCCCTATTAGGAACCTATTTCGGAGAGCACATTTTAATCAAGTCACTAAGGTTCTAAAGGAGAAAATTCTTGTTGCATCATCTAAACAACTTGGTTGACCTTGAGTGTTGTTATCTCTTGTTTCACTTACATCTTTGTTTAAATCGTCTAGTTTAGTCACCATTGTGTGTTTGTTGTGTGTTGTTTGCATTGTTCTAAGGTCTTTCGTTGCATGTGGAGTTGCTTCCATCCTTTAGAAGCTTCATCACTTGGGGGCGATTCCCGTTCCTCATCCTACTTCAATCCACTCTTTGAATCCACCATGGCTTCTTTCGATCTTCCCCGTTCCCAAGAGGAGTCTCTTCCTCAAGGGCTTTTAAAGGATCCCTCTAGGGTTATCTCATTCCAACCCAGAGAGGGGCCATCCCTCCTTCGTCCTCCATCCCTATGGAGGGCGCCCAATCCACTCATCTCTTCTTCCTCCTTCCGCTAATTCTATTCTTCAGATGATGGCCCAATTAGACCCGGCCCAACTTCAGGTGATTTATCAGGCCATGCAGGGGTCCAACACCCCACCTTCCCTGATTATGCAAGGTCAGACCAATCCTTCCATTGCTCAGCCTAGGGCCGATGGGTCCGCCATCTAGCCCATTCCCATTGATCTCACTCCGGTCCAGCCTAGGACTCTCATATTCTCTAATCTAGAGATGGGCTAGTCTTCTAGTTCGGCCCAGCAATTTTTGGATAAGGGAAAGACCATTTCTATGTCGGATCATCACATGTCTGGCCCATCAGTGCCGCAGGTCCTTGTCGACCCAAATGATTTCATGCGCCCTCATCAAGGGGCAGCCCAAGTTCATGCCAATATGGGTCATCCTTCAGCCCAATATCCTTCCTATGGGCCGCCCCCTTCATCTGCTTACCCCTCTGCTCCTCAAATTCCATCTTTCACTATCCTTACTCCATCCAGAGAGCAGGAATTACTCGATAAATGGGCCGCCATGCAACCACAACTTGACTTCCTCTAGAAGAGGGTTGGCCCACAATCCTTAGCAGACGTTCCGGTCCCGAGTTTCCAGAACATTCGATTCCCTCCACAATTCGAGCTCCCTAATTACAGGAAATATGATGGGAGTAGCAATCCCTTTATTCATGTGAGGGACTTGTTGTATGAATCAGCGCAGTTCCAATATGATGATCGCCTTATGGCGTATCTGTTCTGCCGATCATTAGATGGGGTCGCGCTTGAAGGGTTCTACTCTCTGCCACTAGAGGATGCCGAAAGCTTCAAGATAGTGAAAGATAAGTTCATTCAATGGTTTCAAGACAGGGTCATCCCGGAATATTCATTCATAGACTTAGTGGCCGAGAAAATGAAGCCCAATGAGGAGTTTGCAACCTATGCTGACAGGTGGAGACAGATGGCCGCCAGGGTACCAGGACACATTCCGAAGGAAGAGAAGGTCAAGCTATTCATTTCCAATGCCACTCTGACCTTCCGTAACATCCTTGCCATGAATGATATAGCAAACATGCATCAGTTATATAGCCGGGCGCGGTTTGTCCAAACCCAATTCAAGGACTCTCCTATCTATTCACTTTTTGAAAACCAAAAGCCCAAATACCACAAGAAACCTCAAGGGCCCGTTACCGAGGGAGTCCAAAAAAATGAGCAAGTGCAAGCTGTTAACTTTCCCTCCGCCAACCCAAATAACCAAATTTACTTCCCCCAGAACTCCCGCAACACTCAATACGCTCCACAAAACCCTCCGCTAGCCTACTCCACCCCACAAAACCTTCCACAAAACACCTTTGCCACTCCGCAAAACCCCTTTGCCGCTCCGTAACAACCTCCACAGCCTCCTCAATACCATAATCTCCCTCCACTAAATGGCTACAACAACAACAGTAAGCGCCCGGCTCCGAAGAGAGCACAGTACCCACCTCTGCCGGAAACCCTCACGGACATCTTCTCAGCTCTTATGTCCATTAATGCTATACAACTCCCTCTGGAACGGCCCAATTGGAACCCAACCATTGATCAGACAAAGTATTGTATGTTCCACAGGCAACCGGGACATACTATTGAAGGGTGTTTTCAGTTCAGGGATTTGGTCTATGACCTCCATGAAGGACAGAGAATTGATTGGGCCGAAATGCATAGGGCCATTACAGAAATTAAAGAAAAGAGAAGGCAAGCGCCGAGGCAGCAAGTGCAGCAACAACAGGCACCGCAGCCTCAGCAGCAGCCGCAGCAGCAATAGTAGCCGGTTCAAGATTTGGGGATCCACCAAAACCCAATGCCGAACCATCCTCCCGCACCACAGCCTCAGTCGCCGGCACCGGCCCATGTCAATGTAGTTCAACCCCCGGCCCCCGACGCCGGGTGGTCCTTTGACGATGACGGCTCCGCACCACAAGTCATGGCCCTCCACCACAACTACCGCACTCCTTCCACTCCCACCATCCTTACACCCGCACACCAAAACCCTCCTCCACCTGCTAGACCGCTCATCCTTTCACCCGTTCCTACCCCACCACCCGTCTCTTGCCCGTTACTCACCCCCGCTACCACCATACCCACAACTAACCCTCCACCCATTATTCTGTCATCACAACCCCTTACCTCCATTCCCACTCCCACTCCCATTATTACCTCCACACCCTCCTCTACACCGTTCATTCACCCCACCGGGCCTATTAAGTCACTTATTTTGAGCCCATCTGAGGCCGCGGCAGCTTATAATTGTGCCCTATGGAGTGGGCGTATGTTTCATCACAATTTTTCTCCTACCTCAAATCCCCAGTCTTCCCAACCGGCAACTGAGCAGGAAGAAGCCGAGCCGTTACCAGGTACCCAATATGATCTACTGCATCACTTGGATCGGGTGCCCGCCAAGATATCCGTGCTGGAGCTCATCAAAAGATCTACCCTTCACCAAGATGCTCTCAGGAACTTTCTTTCGAAGGTGATGGTTAGTGAAGATGTGGCAACCGACAGTTTACCCATAGCACTGGCAACTATTTCCAAAGGGCCGGCAATCACCTTCTCTTAGACCGAGCTAGCTCCTCCGGAAGCTCGGCAAATGCCGCTTTGCATCATAATAATCTTGAACAAAGTCAGTATTGATGCTGCGCTAGTTGATACAGGGGCATCTATCAATGTATGTCCACTCAGCACCCTCAGAGCCTGTAACTTATCAGAGGAACTTTTACGGCCGATCCCCACAACTATAGCTGCATATGATAACTCATGAAGGGCATGTCACGGGATTGTTACTATTCAAGCTGAGCTTGGGCCTCTCACTATGCCCATTGAATTTTATGTGATGGACATTGACCCTATGTTTAAGGCTATCTTGGGTCATCCGTGGATCGAGACTCTCAGTGCCGTGCCCTCCATCGCGCATCAATATCTTATGTTTCCTTTCCAAGGGAGGGTGGTTAAAGTAAAAAGCTTATCCACGGTCTAGTCTATTAAAGCTATCTCAGAGAAGATCTTGCCAACACTATGGCCCAGCAGTCAGCCTGTTATCTCGGTATTAGATCTGGACTTTCCTTGGTCTTATGCACCTCGCAAGCCCGCCACTACACATGTTGATATCAAAGCGAAACCCCAGATCCGAGATTCTAAGGGCTGGGACATTATATTGAAATTGGGCTACCAACCGGGGAGAGGCCTCGGTGCACAATTACAAGGGCGAACTAAGCCCATTCCCAACGGAAGAAAAATGAGTCGACGGGGTCTCGGCTACCGAGAGTCTGCACTTTCAATGATGGAAGACTCAAGACCGGTTACATGGGAATATCGCCAACACTTTGTTAAAGGCCCTCTCCAGCCAGGAACACTTCAACCATAGCCAGCACAGTCAGAGAAGAGAGATACAGCTTGCACAGTTGCCAGTCCGCCTCTGCTTCCAAAAGGCCCTGTTGATGATATATCAGATGTCAGTCAGTCATTTGCTAGAATGTTCAGCGAGCCAGATGGTTATGGTCAGAAGAAGAATCAGGAGGTACGGCTTGTTCAGTGGAAGCCGAAGCCAGCATGCCATCCGCAGGGAAGAGTGAGCTCTCCAATTGTTGTTTCTTTATCTCCTTCTCGCCTGCGCGCATTATTCCGTACGCTGAACTTTATTCCCCGTCCTCCTTCAATCATGGTTGATCCACTTTGTCCAATATCTCCGCTCCGGTACGACATGCCGACAGAATTCTCAATAAGTCACTCTCCTTGTGGGCATTCCCCACCTCTTAATTCCCCATCTTCTATCTTTTCCTCATCTGATTCTCCCCTCAATCTTCTCTATTCCTCTCTTCTCACACTCCCTCCTCCACCATCTCCTCCATCCTACTATATGATCTCCACTGATCTCCAAAAAAAAATGTGAAATTTGATATGGAGATTTCAGTGGAAGATTACGCTATCTTGTCTTCATCATCCTCCCAGGGGCACGAGTCCCCTGCTCCTTCCTGTCCACTAGATTTCCTTTCTCCTAGGTTAGGCGTAGGGTCCGTCGACTCTAGGGAAGTAGAGTCAGTTAGGTCTAGAGAAGTAGGGTCATGTTCTAGGTCATCCAATCCTTCCGAGCCTGAGCCGCGCTCGCTTGCGCATCATTCCAAATCCATCCCTGATAGGTTCTTGCAGGATCTAGCTCAACGATGTCACGCTCTTTTGAAGTGCCCGGAATTTGTTGCTACGGTGATTGTGATAGAAGGAGATGAGGAAGTAGACGGGGTGTGGAGTGATGACGGACTAGGAGTGTACAAAATCCTGGATGAGAAGGACCCAATCGATGATGAGGACAGCAACGTAGATGACACTGCCGATCTGTATGCAGAAGGATTAAAGAGATTCAACGAGCCATCGTCGACAGTGGATAAACATACAAAGGAAATGAATTTGGGAACTAAAGAAGACCCAAGGCCCATTATAATTGCCGCTAACCTCCCCCCGCAAGTAGAAGAAGATCTAATCAAGGTTCTGAGGGAGTATAGCTATTCTTTCGCCTGGTCTTATGAGGACATGCCGGGTCTTGACCCCTCCTTAGTGGAACACCGACTAGTGCTTAAACTAGGGGCAACACTCGTAAAGCAAAGGTCAAGAAGATTTCACCCCCACATGGCCTTAAGGATTAAAGAAGAGGTTGATAAGTTATACAAGGCCAGATTCATTAGAGTCGTCTTATATCCGCAGTGGGTGGCAAACATAGTCCCTGTTATCAAGAAGGATGGAAAGGTGTGTATTTACATTGATTTCAGGGATCTTAACAAGGCATGTCCCAAAGATGATTTTTCGCTGCCTCACATAGACGTCTTGGTCGATAACACTGCCGGATACGAAGCCTTATCATTCATGGATGGTTACTCAGGCTATAACCAGATCCGTCTTGCTCCTGAGGATCAAGAGAAAACCTCCTTCACCACGCCCTGTGGCACGTATTACTATGTGGTTATGCCGTTCGGTCTGAAGAACGCAGGTGTTACCTACCAAAGGGCGATGCTGGCCATCTTCCACGACATGATGCATATCTATATGGAAGCCTACGTGGATGACATCTTGGTGAAGTCGAGAACCAAAGAAGAACACCCCGCCATTCTGGCTAAGGTGCTGCAAAGAGCTAGGGAGTACAAGCTCAAAATGAATCCGAAGAAGTGTGTTTTCGGAGTCTCCTCAAGGAAGCTGCTAGTGGTGCAGACACCAGAGTGAGCGAGAAGCACGAACCAGCGAGCCGTTTGTACCGTACGCGGAGCACCACCCGAGCTACCTCGGCTTCCATCTGGCTCGGAGACAGTCTAGAGACTCCCCCTTGAGTCTCGATATTTATAGTATTTATTGAGACGTTATTTGTGTGTCATGTGTGTTTATTGGTTTTTTATTCGAATTGTAATACAGATTGTACTGAGGGTTTATTTGTAATTTGGGACCACCCGGGTCCCGCGGGCCCCCTACCTCTTCCCCATTGATCCACCTCATCTCTAGGGCCCATGTGGGATCAGTCAACCTTCCAATAATGGGCCTCTAGAAGAGTGGACCAAGGGGGGGACAAGAGGTTAACAAAGTCCAAGAAGGAGGCATTCTAGTCAAGGGGGCGCCCCCCCTTTAGTATATTATATTAGGTTTGAAATTTTATTTTATTTGATTCCAAATCACATGGGAGAATAAAAATGTGGACTCCCTCTTTTACCTTCCCCAACCCTAGATCTAGGGTTAATTAGTGTCTTTTGTCATTTCACATAAATACCTTGTATTTCTATTTTGAGTGGAATTAATGCATAAGAAATCTTGAATTTTGTTGGAAGCCTAGCAAGGGCCGCCCCTCTCTCTCTCTCCTCTCTTCTTCTTGCAGCAGGAAAGGCTGTGTTCTGAGGTGGGAAGCCTCATCTATCTGGTGTGGAGTTCGTCGTTGCCACCGCCGCCGCCATCGAGCCGCCGTTGCACCGCCACCGCCTCCGTTGGTATTCTGCCAATTGGGTAATAGCAGGCCATTCTCAGAATTTTAGCTCTCAGGCACGAGTTCATCTGGAGCCCAAACTTTCAGGGTGAGTTGTAGGGGTCTTCACCACGTCTCAGAAAATTTGGTTGGGCTTCAAGCTTCCATTTTACAATTTTCCATATTCGTTCTTCCTTTCCACCCAGATCTGCCAGCTTTCAGTCCAGATTCACAATAGCTCTGAACCTCTCCTCTTTGGACCTCTTCTTAATTTTTTCTTGAGCCCCCAATTTTACTGGAGGTTCTTTCCGACACCCCCTCCATCCAAGAATTTTCATGGAATTTTTAAAGGCTTGCACCTATTTTCGAAAAATCACTTTCAGATCTCCACTCAGTTCTACCTTCCTCTGTCCAGATCCGACCACCCACCAGTATAAAATACCTTTCCCCATCCAAACCTCCACTAAATCGGTCATAAGACTTATAGCCGTTTTCCTCTCTCTCCCCTATACAACTCTCATGAAGAACTCGAGGTCTGAATCAGAGGTCTACCCTACGGTCAATGCCAACTCTCAGGAAACTTCAATTCTGCCCGGCCAGATCTGAAACTGAGATCAGTCCGGTTCTAAAATCACCCATCAAAAGCACAGCTCCGGTGAACCTTTTTGAGTCCCAGAGGGTCGAAGGATTCCAAGTCAGCGTTCCAACGGCGCTGGTTTCGTGCCGATCCGACATCGGTGCTGATTGCAGTAGCCGATCTCGCCGGGTCGCGTGCCAGAAAACAGAAGTTGCATATCTGTGGACAGCACTTCCAACAAGTGGTGTTCGGAGCCGCCCGGCGTCCGACCGGCATTCCAGCCCTGTCGCCGTCCAGGGAGGCGCACCTCCAGGTGTCTCCAGCACAGCGGGACCCACTCCGTCAGGTCCGAAGGGCCGAGCAGCACGTGGGCCCCACGAACCCGTAGATCGCACCATCCGGACAGCACTAAAACGGTGGTTTCGGCGCCGACGGACGACATCAAGATGCTGCCCGTCACCCCAATTCCCACTAATCCCGAGCCCCACATGTGACCTATTATCTCCCTGCGTGGAGTGGGTCAAATCTTTGTACCGTAGTGTATTTATTTAACCGGGAGTACAAGATTGGCCGGGGTTGTCTTCCCCACGCCGGGAGCGTGGAGGTAACTATCTCGACTTCTTGGCATTTACTTGCTTAGCTAGTATATGGTCGTGTGCCACTGCTGAGTGCGATAGGAACCTAGCCCGTGAGTCCATGTCACCACTGTGAGCAAGAGAGTGACCCGTCCCGTGACTCGATCCGGGCACGGAAGTGAGTCGACCACCCTTGACTCTGCCGGTTTCTCAACCGTGCGGATTCGCGTTTTCCCTCGCTTGGGACGACGAGTGAGCTTGCGTTTCTGTTAGCGACGTATAGCCCATAGGAACTCTTAGTGTCGGGCCAAAGCGTCTCCATTATTGTATGTTGCTGGCCGTGTCTGCATTTAGAGTCTGACGTCCGCATCACCTAGAATCGGTTCCCGTGTCCATCCCGCATCAGTTTGTTATCAGAGCGAGTCGAGTCTAGGGTAGTCATTGCATGAGTCTTGCACGGTCTAAATCGAGTCTAGGATCATCATTATTTTCAAAACAAAAAAGTGTTTTAAAATTGCATTTCATCCTGATAATTCGGTATTTTAAAAGGTGTTGTCTGAACGTTAGGCTACGCCTATCGGGAAGGCCGCACACTTGCGCGAGTGATCTTCGGATCGATTAACTCCGCCACGTACCAGATATTGATTTAGGTCTAGGTGCATTAGTCTGTGTCTCCGAGTTCGTGTGTCTTTGCATGCCCACCCGTCGAGGTACCCAATACTCGCCACCACCACCTATGGTGGATTCCCGAGCCCGTAGCTCCGACGAGCCCTCAACGGCTGAGATGTTCTGAGCCCTCATGGATCATCTCGATACGCGTATGGATGGCCTTAGTACGTGTCTAGATGGTGTAGGAACGCGTCTAGAAGGGAGGATGAAAGCCCACGAGGATCGGGCCGAATCTTCAGACCAGTCCATCCAGGGTCTTGTAGGGAGGATTGCCGTCCTCGAGAGGGCCCCAGCGGCAGCGCAACCCGTGCCATCCAATGGTCAACAGGAGCTGGCTCAACAACCTACTGTGCCAAGAGCTCAAGCGGTAGATGGTGGGAGGCAACAGGTGCATGAGGTGACTGACTATGCATCTGATAATGAGCAAGGGGGATATGGTCGTCGTAACCAGCGACGGAATCATGATGACGATGATGACGACTGCGTTCTTCGGAGCATGCGTGCGGACCCTCCCCTTTTTAGCGGGTCCATGGACCCGAAGGTCTATTTAGATTGGGAGGCCGGCATGGACCGGTACTTCGAGTGGTTTGAGATGACGGACCACTGGAGAGTTCGATACGCGAAGATGAAGCTACATGGGCAGGCCCAAACTTATTGGACCAATGTGGAGAGCCTGCTAAATCAGCGACGTCAACCCCCGATTGGCACTTGGGATGACATGAAAATGAAATTGAGAGAGAAGTACCTTCCTGCCTCATATCACCAACGTCTCATAGACAAATGGCAAAGTCTCTCCCAAGGGAACCGATCCGTGACCGAGTACACCGCCGAGTTTGATGAGTATTATTTGCGGTGTGGAGTTACGGAAGAGAGCACCATGACCATATCACGCTTTCGGAGAGGTCTGTGGCCAAACTATCAATATGAACTTTTTCGCCGCAATGTGATCACTTTGGAACAGGCGTATCAGGCTGCTCTCGAATTGGAGCAATTCGAGGCCGAGTTCAAGTCTACCCATCGGTTGGGCTCCTTCCCCCTTCATAGTGTCGAGCCCCGTGGCTCTTCTGGCACGTACCCGAGGGCACCCATAGCCCGACCTCAGGAGCCCACTCACCCCGAGCCGTTCGCTCCTAGGCCTCGCCCTCCACCTTTGAGGGACCTTCCTCGTCCCCAACAACTTACGGCACCCGTCGCCCGTCCACCGGCACCCGCACCTCCTGCTCATCCCTTGTTGCCTTCACCTCCTATCCGTCGGGAGGATAAATGGAAATGACCTTTGATTGGGGAGCCTAGTGGATCACGGCAGCAGTGTTATCGCTGCAATGGGTTTGGCCATTTCGCCAACCAGTGTCCCACTCACCCATCTCTTGTCATAGGGGACACATAGGCCGAGGACGCCACCCCTATGGATCCCATGTTAGTCAGCTATGAAGCAGATCCAGAGCTACTGACGAGTATTATGAGGCCGAAGGTGATAGCCAGGATGCCCAGCATCCAGACGATACCCACTTGGGGGTCGTCAGGTGTATTCTCACCCAGCCACAGGCTAGCGATGACTGGCGTCGGACCACTATCTTTCATACATTCTATAGGCTGGGCAAGCAAGTTTGTAAGGTGATCATCGATAGTGGGAGTTGCATCAATGCAATCTCCACGGGCACTGTCTCCAGTCTTGGTCTTACACCCATGGATCATCTTTGCCCCTATCGAGTATCATGGGTGGATTCCACCTCCATCCGATCAGGCTGCGGTGTCTGGTCCCACTGCAATTCCATGCCTACCGTGACGAGATCTGGTGTGATGTCCTCCCCATGGAGGTGGGCAGCATTATTCTTGGTAGGCCTTGGTTATTTGATCGGGATGCCACACTTCATGGCCGGTCAAACACATGTACCTTCGACCATGCTGGCCAACGGATTCTCCTCCAACCCTCTCAGCCCAAGAAGCCCTCAGTTAGGGGTCCTACTGGCCCTAGTACTCCAGAGCCTTCCATTCCCGGGCCCAGTACCCCACCCCCAGCTCGGGCTATGACCGTTACATCTGGCCCAGGCGAGCCCTCGACTAGTAGATTGATGATGATTAGCTCCCGAGAAATGGAGTGGGAGGCTAGTAGGGGCTGCCCTGTGTTTGCTATTATGGTCCGAGAGGTGGAGCCGAAGTCCGAGGGTGAACTCCCACCCGATGTCATTCCTATTCTGCAGGAGTTCGCTGATATTTTTCCCGAGGAGCTTCCCGAGGGACTCCCACCCATGCGGGATATTCAACATGCTATCGACCTTATTCCGGGCTCCTCATTACCCAATCTTCCTCATTATCGCATGAGTCCCACGGAACATGCCGACCTAAAATGGCAGGTCGATGAGTTGATGCAGAGAGGGTCTGTTTGGGACAGCATGAGTCCGTGTGTTGTTCCCGCATTACTCACCCCAAAGAAGGATGGAACATGGAGAATGTGCATTGATAGTCATGCCATCAACAAAATCACCGTGAAGTAGAGGTTCCCTATTCCCCGCCTAGATGATATGCTAGACATGATGGCCGGTGCCACTATCTTCTCGAAGATCGATCTTAAGAGTGGCTACCACCAGGTGAGGATTAGGCCAAGTGATGAGTGGAAGACCACATTCAAGACTAATGATGGTCTATATGAGTGGTTGGTTATGCCCTTCAGGTTGACCAATGCCCCTAGTACCTTCATGCGACTCATGACTCAGGTCCTTCGACCATTAATTAGAGTCTTTGTGGTTGTGTATTTTGATGATATCCTTATATATAGTCGCACAAAAGGGGACCACTTGGGCCATCTACGGTAGGTCTGTCTACTTTTGAGGCGAGATCAGTTGTTTGCAAACCCACAAAAGTGTGCCTTCATGACACCTCAGCTTACCTTCTTGGGTTTTTTGTGTCTAGTACTGGGGTCTCCGTCGATCCGGAGAAGGTCTGGGCCATTGTTGAGTGGCCGAAACCCCGTACGGTTCATGATGTCCGCAGCTTCCATGGCCTTACGACTATCTATCATCGTTTCATCCGCGGATTTAGCTCCATCACTGCCCCGATCATGGATTGTATTCGGAACGGCACATTTGTATGGACGAAGGCCGCAGCTGCTGCCTTCAAGGACATCAAGGAGTGCATGACCCAGACACCTATCCTTCGATTGCCAGATTTCTCGAAGGTGTTTGAGGTCTCTTGTGATGCGTCGGGTGTTGGGATAGGAGGAGTGTTGAGTCAAGAGGCCCACCCGATCGCATATTTCAGTGAGAAGCTGAATGACGCGAAACTGTGATACTCCACTTATGATAAGGAATTCTATGCAGTTGTTCAGGCTCTTAGGCATTGGAGGCACTATCTATTACATCAGGAGTTTGTCTTATACTCCGATCACGAGGCTTTGAGGTACCTCCATTCCCTAAAGAAGCTTAATGCGCGTCACAGCCGATGGGTTGAGTATCTCCAGCAGTACACATTTGTGCGTAAACATAAGGCTGGAGTGGAGAACAAGGTGGCCGATGCCTTGAGTCGGCGTGCCTATTTGCTGACCACCATGAGTGTCGAGGTCATAGGGTTAGAGAAAATGAGAGAGGCCTATGTCGACTGTCCTGACTTCGGTCAGATTTATACCACTCTCCAGGCCGGACCCTTGAGAGATCATGATGATTATGTGCTTCAGGAGGGTTACCTCTTTCGAGGAGGCAGGCTTTGTGTTCCCTGAACTTCGGTTTGAGACTTCTTAGCCTGGGAGCTACATGCGGGAGGTCTAGCCGTCCACTTTGGTCGGAACAAGACTATCGAGGCTGTTGAGCATAGATTTTATTGGCCGAGCTTGAAAAGAGATGTTGCTCATATTGTGGCCCAGTGCCGTACATGTGCTACGGCCAAGATGAAGAAGCAAAGCTCGGGTCCTTATACGCCTCTCCCCGTACCTGATGCTCCGTGGCATGATGTTAGCATGGACTTTGTATTGGGATAGCCACGTACCTCTAAGAAGCATGATTCGGTCTATGTGGTGGTTGACCGATTCTCAAAGATGGCCCTTTTTATTCTCTGCTCGAAGACTTTGGATGCTTCAAGGGTAGTCTGCCTATTCCTTACTCATGTGGTGTGCAAGTTCAGGTTGCCTCGTACCATAGTGTCTGACTGTGATGTTAGGTTCCCCAGCTATTTTTGGAAGACATTGTGGCATATGTTGGGTACTCACCTCAAGTTTTTCACTGCATATCATCCCCATACAGATGGTCAGACCGAGGTGGTCAATAGGAGTCTAGGTGACCTTTTGAGGTGTCTTATCAGGGACCGTGTAGGGGATTGGGATCTCATATTACCATTGGCAGAATTTGCATATAATGATTCGGTTAACAGGTCTACCGGTATGAGTCCATTCGAGATTGTCACATGTCGTAGGCCTAGGAAGCCAGTGGATATTGTTCCCATGCCCATTCATGCACGAGCGTTTGAGTCTTTCGAGTCTTTTGCTAGGCATGTTAGGAGTTTGCATGACAACATCCGTCGTCGCAATGAGGCCAGCAATGCACGGTATAAGGAGTTAGCTGATGCCCATCGACACCACCGTGAGTTCCAAGAGGGTAAATATGCCCTGATCAGGGTAAGACCTAAACGGTTTCCCTCTGGAACCGTAAAGAAATTGCAAGCTCGCAGAGCCGGTCCATTTAGAGTGTTGAAACGCGTTGGATCCAATGCGTATGTTGTGGACCTACCCGAGGAATATGGTATAAGCTCAACTTTCAATGTGTCGGATCTAGTTGCATATAGGGACCCATCGGTGATCCCTAGTGAGTCTTTTGAGCCATCTCCTCCCATTGAGAGTGATCCCTCACCTGAGTGTCCACCAATGGCCACATTTCCACAGCAGGGATAGCATATCGATCATATACTGGATGAGCAGGTGACAGTTACCAGGAGTGGATCCTACCCCCGCTACCTAGTGCGTTGGAGAGGGTGACCCGCCACCGAGGATACTCGGATCACCCGTGGAGAGTTGCAGCAGATAGATCTGGACCTATTGGAGCGCTACCAGAGTGATGCTGACCCTTACTCGACAGGGTCAAGATTCTCCCACCCGGGGAGAATTAGTCCGCACACCAGAGCGAGCGAGAAGCACGAACCGGCCAGCCATCGGTACTGTACGCGGAAAACCACCCGGGCTACCTCGGCTTCCATCTAGCTCGGAGATAGTCTGGAGACTCCCCCTTGAGTCTCGATATTTATAGTATTTATTGAGACGTTATTTGTGTGTCATGTGTGTTTATTGGTTTTTTATTCGAATTGTAATACATATTGTAATGAGGGTTTATTTGTAATTTGGGACCACCCGGGTCCCGCGGGCCCCCTACCTCCTCCCCATTGATCCACCTCATCTCTAGGGCCCATGTGGGGTCAGTCAACCTTCCAATAATGGGCCTCTAGAAGAGTGGACCAAGGGGGGGACAAGAGGTTAACAAAGTCCAAGAAGGAGGCATTCTAGTCAAGGGGGCGCCCCCCCTTTAGTATATTATATTAGGTTTGAAATTTTATTTTATTTGATTCCAAATCACATGGGAGAATAAAAATGTGGACTCCCTCTTTTAACCTCCCCAACCCTAGATCTAGGGTAAATTAGTGTCTTTTGTCATTTCACATAAATACCTTATATTTCTATTTTGAGTGGAATTAATGCATAAGAAATCTTAAATTTTGTTGGAAGCCTAGCAAGGGCCGCCCCTCTCTCTCTCTCCTCTCTTCTTCTTGCAGCTGGGAAGGCTGTGTTCTGAGGTGGGAAGCCTCATCTATCTGGTGTGGAGTTCGTCGTTGCCGCCGCCATAGAGCCACCGTTGCACCGCCACCGCCTCCGTCGGTATTCTGCCAATCGGGTGATAGCAGGCCATTCTCAGAATTTTAGCTCTCAGCCACGAGTTCATCTGGAGCCCAAACTTTCAGGGTGAGTTGCAGGGGTCTTCACCACGTCCCAAAAAATTTGGTTGGGCTTAAAGCTTCCATTTTTGTAATTTTCCATTTTCGTTCTTCCTTTCCACCCAGATCTGCTAGCTTTCAGTCCAGATTCATAGTAGCTCTGAGATTCCCCTCTTCGGACCTCTTCTTGATTTTTTCTTGAGCGCCCAATTTTACTGGAGGTTCTTTCCAACACCCCCTCCATCAAAGAATTTTCGTGGAATTTTTAAAGGCTTGAACCTATTTTCTAAAAATCACTTTCAGATCTCCACTCAGTTCTGTCTGCCTCTGTCCAGATCCGACCACCCACCAGTATAAAATACATTTCTCCATCCAAACCTCCACTAAATTGGTCATAAGACTTATTGCCGTTTTCCTCTCTCTCCCATGTACAACTCTCATGAAGAACTCGAGGTCTGAATCAAAGGTCTATCCTGCGGTCAATGCTAACTCTCAAGAAACTTCAGTTCTGCCCGGCCAGATCTGAAACTGAGATCAGTCCGGTTCTAAAATCACCCATCAGAAGCACGGCTTCAGTGAACCTTTTTAAGTCCCAGAGGGTCGAAGGATTTCAAGTCAGCGTTCCAACGGCGCTGGTTTCGTGCTGATCTGACATCGGTGCTGATCGCAGTAGCCGATCTCGCCAGGTCACGTGCCAGAAAATAGAAATTGTAGATCCGTGGACAACACTTCCGACAAGTGGTGATCGGAGCCGCCCGGCCTCCGCCGGGCGTTCCAGCCCTGCCGCCGTCCAGGGAGGCGCGCCTCCAGGTGTCTCCTCCACAGTGGGACCCACCCCGTCAGGTCTGGAGGGCTGAGCAGCATGTGGGCCCAACGAACCCGTAGATCGCGCCATCCGAACAGCCCTAAAATGGTGGTTTCGACGCCGACGGATGACATCAAGATGCTGCCCGTCACCCCAATTCCCGCTACTCCCGGGCCCCACATGTGACCTATTACCTCCCTGCATGGAGTGGGTCAAATCTTTGTACCGCAGTGTATTTGTTTAACCGGGAGTACAGGATTGGCCGGGGTTGTCTTCCCCACACTGGGAGCGTGGAGGTACCGATCTCCACTTCTTGGCATTTACTTGCTTAGCTAGTATATGGTCGTGTGCCGCTGTTGAGTGCGATAGGAACCTAGCCCGTGAGTCCATGTCACCGCTGTGGGCAAGAGAGTGACCCATCCCGTGGCTCGATCCGAGCATGGAAGTGAGTCGACCACCCTTGACTCTGCCGGTTTCTCAACCGCGCGGATCCGTGTTTCCCCTCGCTTGGGACGACGAGTGAGCTCGCGTTTCTGTTAGCGACGTATAGCCCATAGGAATTCTTAGTGTCAGGCCAAAGCGTCTCCATTGTTGTATGTTGCTGGTCGTGTCTACATTTAGAGTCCGAGGCCCGCATCACTTAGAATCGATTCTCGTGTCCGTCCCGCATCAACTATGCTTTATAGTTAGCAAACGGGGGATCCAGATTGATCCTAACAAAGTAAAGGCCGTAATGGCCATGCCCCCACCTAAGAACATTACGGAACTTCAAGGACTGATTGGTAGATTGCAATTCATCAGAAGATTCATATCCCAACATTCTCAGAGGTGCCGCCCATTTTATGAATTGCTAAAGGCGGGGGTAAAATTTGAATGGAATCAAGAGTGTCAAAAGGCCTATAAGGACCTAAAGGAATATTTATCCAATCCCCCGGTTTTGCAACCTCCTGTCCCTGGGAAACCCCTAATCCTATACATCTCGGTCATTGATGACTCCCTAGGGGCGGTTTTAGCACAAGTAGACGATGAAGGGAAAGAGCGGGCAGTTTATTACCTCTCTAGGTTGTTTAACCCGACTGAGGCTAAATATACCGCTATGGAGAAGACTTGTGCCGTCTTAGTATGGGTAGCTCAGAAGCTCAAACACTACTTCCTGGCCCACCCAGTTAGGTTGACCTCTAGAATGGACCCGATCCGCTATCTCTTAGAAAAGCATGTCCTTTCTAGTAGGTTAGCTCGCTGGCAATGCTTCCTATCTCAGTTCGATATCACCTTCATCGTTCAGAAGGCGGTCAAAGGATATGCCATCGCTGAGCATCTTTCCCATCTTCCCATTTCATGCATAGATTCTATTCAGGATGATTTCCCTGATGAACATCTCTCTATCCTTACTCATCATCCCTTTTGGTCTCTGCACTTCGACGGTGCACTCAATTCTCAGGGCCGAGGGATAGGCGCTGTTCTGCTTACTCCAGAAGGAGTGACGATTCCCTTTACTTATCAACTCCGATTTCCTACTACCAATAACATCGCTGAGTACGAAGCTCTCCTAGCCGGATTGAAGCACGCCTACCTTCTAGGCGCGCGTTACTTGAATATCATAGGGGACTCTCAGCTCGTCCTGCGGCAAGTTTCATCCACTTACCGCACCCGTGACCCTAAGCTCAAGCCATATCAAGATTTGGTCACGCTCCTAGCTAGGAAATTCCGCAAGTTGATATATATCCATACTCCACGGTCTCAGAACATTCTAGCCGATACTTTAGCATCCCTCGCTTCCTCTCTATCTTTCCCTCTCAGTCGGAGTACTGAGACTATCGTCGTTCAAAGATTGGACGCACCCTCTCTTCAGGATCCTTGGTATGCCAACCTTAGGAAGACTGTAGAGGCGAGGGCTGAGAAGGAAGAGCTGAAGGAAGTATCTTTGATGGAATTAGAAGAGATCTTGGAAGAGGAAGAGTTGCCCTGGTACCATGAAATTGAGTTGTTTTGCAAGGATGGATCATTCCCAGAAGGGGCAAATGCCGAGCAGCGTAAGTCAATAAGAAGAGCCGCCTCCAGGTATACCATCATCGTAGGTAGACTATACAGGCGCGCTACCAATGGGATGCTCATGAGATGCTTAGACGATGATGAAGCTTGGAAGGTGGCCGAAGCAGCCCATTCTAGTGAGTGTGGAGGTCATGTTAATGGCCAGGGTCTAGCAAAGAAAATCCTTAGGCAGGGCTACTATTGGCCCACTCTAGAGAAAGATTGCTCCCTCTATGTCCGGAGGTGTCTTAAGTGCCAACTCCATGCTGATAAGATTCACGCTCCAGCTTCATCTCTTCATCCTCTATCTGCTCCTTGACCATTCTCCATGTGGGCTTTCGACGTTGTCGGCCCGCTCGGTGATCCCAATTCTCAGATCAAGCAAAAATCTTTCATCTTACCGCCATTGAGTACTTCACCTAGTGGGCTGAAGCCGAAGCGTACGCGAAGATTAAAGCTACCACGGTGTGCCGCTTCATAATGAAGAACATCATCTCGCGGTTCGGAGTGCCAAGCAGCATCGTCACCGACAACGGACCCCAGTTCATTTCTCAAGAACTCAAGGACATGTGTAAGAAGTTCAATATAGCATTGCATCATTCATCTCCATATTACTCGCAAGGCAACGGCCAGGCCGAGGCCACTAACAAAACCCTTCTCAAAATCATAAAGAAAACATGTGAATCTCATAAATTTTCTGATTGGCTAGAAAGATTAGTGGAAGCTCTATGGGCTTATTGCACCTCCGTCCGTACTCCCCCCGGGGCAAACCCCCTATGCTCTCACTTATGGGATGGAGGCGGTGCTCCCATATGAGATCTTGATCCCTTCTCTAAGGGTACAGCTCGATAAGGAACTTAAGCTCGATGAACGTCGAGAGGCGTTGCTCGTCCAGCTGGAACTCTTAGACGAGAAGAGGATGAATGCGGCCGATCATGTATCCGTTTATCAAAGGAGAGTTTCTCGTTATTTTCAAAAGAAGGTAATTGAGCGCAAATTTGAAAAAGGTGATATGATTTAGAAACGTAAATTCATACGATCTGCAGGTCCTAGGTCTAAATTACAACCTAACTGGGAAGGGCCGTTTGTTGTAAAAGAGGCTTATCCAGGGAATGCTTATCGCTTAGTGAATGCAGAAGGTGAGGAGCTCGCTCACGCTTGGAATGGGTTGTATCTTAAGCGTTTCTTTCCTTAGAGTCTAAACCAGTGCCACCCCGGTAGCAAGGTGTCCTTTCCCTTTTGACATGAAAGAGGACCCTGAGCGTGGCAATCACACATCACACGACGTCCCTGGTCAGGTTTCCTACTTTATAGACATCGTTTCTCCTTGGCCATGCTTGGGGGAAAGTCAAAGTCCCTGTCCGTTTCCCTCTTCGGCTGAATCCAGGGGCAAGAGGTAAATAAGGAGGCGACGACCAATCTAGGTACCCGGACGAGAGGAGGTCTCAAATAGGGGCAGTCCGTTATGACCTGACCCCACAAAAGAAAAGGAAAAAAAGCAAAGAAAAGGAGCATTCATCGTGACAAAAGCAAAAGTTTATCTCAAAGTTCTATCAATCTTAACTCAAAAAAGCTCCAAGAAAATAAAAAAAACTAGGCATGGCAAGAGTGGTAGTACAGTTTCCCCGCGGGACGCATGAGCCCGGTCGTATGCGTGCCTAGGATGGACTAAGGTTCGATGACGGACACAAAGCCCCGGCGCAATAGACCAAGTCTCTGAATGGGTTGTCTAGAGAGGAACTCAAGCCCTGAACACTTCTATATCTGGTCTAAGCTTACCCCCGCATTCTATTTTCCTTTTCAGGACTAAGACAAATACCCTAGGTATGGCCTTGGTAGAACCATCGTCACGCGAGTTAAGCCCTGGCCAAGGGTTGTCACCTCTATTGCACACCAACCTTGGGAACTCTCAATGGAATAAGGAGGACCCACGTTTCTAGGGAGGCACTGGTATTTCAAAATCCAAAAAATCATATAGTTCAAAATCCAAAAAATCATATATTTCAAAATCCAAAAAATCATATAGTTCAAAATCCAAAAAAATCATATAGTTCAAAATCCAAAAAAATCATATATTTCAAAATAAAAAAAAATATAGTTCAAAATCCAAAAAAAAATCATATATTTCAAAATCCAAAAAATCATATATCTCAAAATCTAAAAAAATCATATATTTTAAATCTCACAAAAAAATCTGGGTGTTTGCAAAAATTTCTTCAAAAACTCCCAAAAATACCATCATGTGCATCGCATGCATCGCATTGTTTCCATTTTGTTTGTCGCCTATTTAATAAGGCTCACCCCTTGACCAAATATCAAGAAATGGTCATCCTCTAATTTACTTTAGGCAAGGGGTTGAGTCTAAGATCAGATCTAACTTATTTCTTGTCTAAGTGTGTACAGAACGCAGGTTCATGACCAAGGTTCAGATTACAAGCTCACAAACCCACGAGGTCTGTAACGCTCCATCATTAGACCGCCACAGTCTTGTGACGGTTCATCGTTTGACCATTACCCTCTCCCGAAGGTTGAAACTCATTGACTCTCAGCAAACTCTCTCTGACGCGCCCGCGATGGACCGTTACCTCACTCTGACGGTTGGCTGTTAGACTGTTAAACCCTCCCGAGGATAGAAAACTCAGTTTTCTGAGTTCATCCTTCTTGACGGCTCATCGTGAGACCATTAGGCCATTGTGGCGGTCTTGCATAGGAGCATTACATCTCCGAGGAACTCTATTTTCCAGAACATTCAGGCCAAATCAAGCAACATACTCATGATTTCATCAACTCAAGGCACTTCCATGTCATTCAATTGGATTCAACGATACATAAGATTGGTTGGAAAACTTCAATTGTCCTTTACATTTAAGAAAATTCAAGCTACATTCAGCCTTTTATCTGCAAGAGGTCGGATCTTGCGTAATTCCTTCACATAGCCATGGCGTCCCTCGTCATTTTCTCCCACCTCTTCTTGCCACGGGCGCACTTTGTTGATCTCCCACATGGTCAGGGCGCTCCGGACTGCTCTTTCATCCTCCTCGGTCCCCACCTTCCTAGCTTGAAGGGGAGGGAAATGTGATAGTGCAGGAACTACGGTACGGGGTAGCCCGATCTGAAGATAGCACCGGTGTGGGTTGTAGATCACCATGGTAGTGTTCCCCACTAGCTGTAGATCAAGACTTGGTCGTTGTGGTACTTTGAGCAAGGTGCTCCGAAGAACTCTTGGACGCATCATGAACTTCTCTATTGGCAAGGTGTTGAGGAAGAGGCGCCAATCGTCCCGCGTCTTCTTATCCGCCGTCCGGCATTCAACCTGTGAAGAGAATCCAAAGGCACCTCCAATATAAAACAAAGGGTGGCTCCCAAAGATTCGGCTAGCTGAAGGTATGTCTTCCTTGGGCTGGAACTTGATTCTCACTCCCATCCAACACTAAAGGAGTATCATTGAGCCGAATATAGGTCCTCCTAAGCAAGCTGAGCTAAGTCCTTCATAAAGTTATGAAAGGACTGCTTGAGAAATTGATAAACCCCACCACAACCTGATGATACTAAGGTTTTGGATATCTAGGAGGTGGTCAGTGGTGCTGAAGAAGAAGTCCCCGCATAAGCAAACCGACACGGCTTTGGCAATGGCTTCATATCTTTCACACTTGTTTTTGCAATGAGAGACTATCCATTGAGCCATGGGTATCAAGTGAATATGGCATGGGCTGATCATGGTCCTCACATCCTTCGGGTTGTGTATAAAATCACTTAGGATCAAGGATGGGTCAATAGGTTCAACCGTATGGCACACTAGATCTTCATCCCCCACCTCAGTCTTAGCAATGGCTACGTAGGTCTCTACCTCCTCCAATAGGACTGTAGCTTCAAAGGAAGGGAAGATGAAGGTGTGTGTTTGTGGATGCCATAGCTCTATGAGGACTGGAATGCTTGCCCAATCTAAGGACAATTTTTGGAAGTTCTTGGCCAAAACTAACAAAGGTTGGAGGTGCCATGCCCTAAGGATCGACAAGACTTCTAATGGGAGTTCTTTGACCATGGGAGCCACCCACTTTAAGTTGGAATAACATCTTGGGCCAGGCAAAGGCTAGAGAGAAAAGGAAGAGAGAAGGAGAAAGAGAAGAGTTATAAGAAGCATGGAAAGTGCAGAAATTGATGAACTTTTGAATTCAATTGGAACTTACCACTCTTTGGGCACTTGAGCTCAGATGCTTGGGGATGGATGTCAGTCTTTGCAGCTCCCCATGTTCTCTCTTAGCTGCTTTGGGACCGGTGTATATCCTCTCCTCCATGCCTATCTCTCCAAAGCTTCTCTACATGTTGTTCCTTGCCTTTTTGATGAAGTTCTAGCCCTTGAAGCAAAGAATTAATGAAAGCTGCAATTTTTGGGCTTGTTCCTATTTTTTAAAGGCTTGATTTTGGTGCTAGAATGATAAGACTGTGGTTAGAAAGCCTTATCCTAAGCCTAGGATGGTTCTAGTGTGGATTAAGGTCTCCTTGCCTCGAGTTCGGACTCTCACGGCAGAATCCGTCTCGGATTATAGTTTTTTCTCTGACGGTTCATCGTAGGACCGCCACAGATCCCTGACGCTCCACCACTAGACCGTCACATTTCCTGCTACACGTTTTAAGCTCAATTGTGCTCTGTCCTATCTGACGGTCTGACATTTGACCGCCACAGATCCCTGACGCTCCATCACTGGACCGTCACATTTCCTACTACACGTTTTCAGTCCACTTTCGCTCTGTCATCTCTGATGGTCTAATCTTGATGCGCTACATAGCCCTGACGCACCACCGTTGGACCGTCACACCCTCTGCTACAGATTTTTTTTCTTTCCATTCTCCTTTGGTCTAACCTACCAGTCTTACATTTTGCCCCCTATCTCTGCCCAGCCCGTTTGCATTCATTCACACCCATCTATTCATTCACATCCATTCATCCGCACATCCATTCATTCATTCACATATCATAAACAAAAACATAAAAGTTTTTTTTCATTTTCTATCATTCCATTTCATTCACATAAGTCATGTACAAGTGTGGGTGTCAAGACGAAAAAAACAAAGTCACTTGGCCGGTTTGTCGCTCGGGCCGTCGCTATCACTAGCACCCTCAGGTCTCCTCGCAGGTGGGGCCATGGAGATGCTCCCCTCCTCTCACTGCTGCCTCTGCTCCGCCTCCTCATTAATCCACTGGCAGGAGGAGCTGGCAAGAAAATCTACAACTGATCCGCTTGGGGCTACGCTCCTTCATGCACCACTCTGAGAGGCACTCCGCTCTGGTCCGCGGCCCATCATCTGCACCATCCGCTCCATCGTCCGTAGCTCGATCTTCAACTCGAAGATCTGACGCCATGTCTCACGGGCCTCGGTCCGGTATCCCTCCAAGTCCGCTGTCCTAGTGCGGAGTCTCTGAACCTCGGCCCGTGCCTGAGCCAGCTCTATCTGGAGTCTCTCTGCCTCCGACCGTCCTCGCTCTGCCTCCGCTCGAGCACGTTCTGCCTCGGCCACCGCTGCGGTCAGCTCTCTCGCCTGCATTTTGCATTTTGCATGGTCAGTTCATTAAACATTTACATAATCATAAGCATTTAAGTCTAAGGGGACTCAGTTGGGTTGATCCTTACCTACTCCGTGAGGGTGGCCTCCGCCTTCTCGGCCCGAGCTACCACCCGAGCAACCTCTGGATCTCGCTCAGCTCTGCCCCCGACAGGCTGTGGAGACGAGGACAGAGCATCCGGTCTTGCTCTTTGGGCTCCCTCAGCCCGCTACATTTAGAAGTTGAAGATTGGTCAAATTTGCATCATAAGCATAGGCATTTAAGTATAAGGTTTTAGGGAAACTCACCAAAAGCTCTAAAGCAGTCAGGTACTCATCCCGCTGCTGGATGGTGGCATGGAGGAGTCCCTCGAGCTCAGTTATGCATCCTTGTGGGTCTAGCTGCATTTAAAAAAATAATGTCAGTGCATATAGGAATTTAATTAATTAAGTAGACAAGAGTTTGAGTTTAGAAGTTCATACCAGTCGTCGGGTGCCTCGTCGCCATATCTCTGGGAGTAGGCCTTGAGGTAGCCTCATCGTTGTCTGCTCGATCCTTTATGGCCCAGCCTCTCTTGTTCCAATCATGCACATACTTTGCCTTCCGGGCGCACCAATCGACGTCTCCGCTGATGCCCTTTGAAGATTTGCTTGGGCGCTCATCATCTCTGCGGGGGAATGTCACCTCTAGCTGATGAAGTCCCTGTGTCCTCAGGATCAGGCGATAGTGCAGCGGCTCGATCACATTGATGCAGTGTAGCCAGACATCTCGCCCGATGTATGCCAGGGACGCCTTGACCCATGGCTGTCCCTCATAGCTTTCGTCCCGGTACAGTGTCCAGCGCACCTGAAAAGGTAATTGAGTCCATGTCAGCATTTAGAAGGCATTAAGAAACATTTAAGAAGCATATAGAAAGTTTAAGTTTGGAACTTACCGATGTATGTGGGAATGAGTCAAGATCATTCTGGATGGCCCGGGTCAGCCTGTTGATCGATCCCGTGTCCCTCGCAACCATCCAGTGCCTCGCGATCGAGATCCGCCCAAGGTACATCTGCGTGCCTCGCCCGATTCCTGGCAGATAGACGAAGCTCCAGATCTACATTTTAGAAGTCAAGGGTCAGCACATTGCAATTGCATTCATATTCATAAGCATATAAAAGCATTTAAAGTTCATCATTTACCTGAAGAAAAGGCGAGAAGCCGCCCAGCATCGTCTATCGGGCGGTCGTGCTCAAGGACTCTAAAAGAAAGGCCAGTGCTGCCGCTCCCCATGCATATTTTCCCACTTGGCCTAGATCCTCTAGCAATGGTAGCAACCTACAGCTGATCACATCTGCTCGGGTCTGGAATAGCAGCTTCCCGAATAATAAAATCAGAAACTGCCTCAGCACCCTGTCTCCCTCTGGTCCTGCCTCCGCTGCTACCTTCGGGCGGACCTGATCAATCACTCAATCTAAGTGCTGCTCCGAGAGCTCCCCGACTGCTATAGCTGCTCCCCGTAGACCCAGGCTGTCCTGGAGTCTCGATCATGATAGCTGGGATGATGGATGCCCCGGTCTCACCAAGTCTAGCCGTAGTAGCTCCTGGGCTATATCTCTATAATCGCCGTAGGTCCAGCCGGTCACTGCTGCTCCATGAACTCTCAGCCCTGTAATCCTGGCCATATCCTCCAAAGTTGGGATGATGTGACCCCAAGGGAAGATAAATGCCCGGCTGATAGGGTCCCATCTCTCATGCAGCGCATACAGTAGCGGCGTGTCCATCCGAATCACTTCAATGCTAAGGACTTCCCCAAAGCCCATGGTAGCTAGCCTCTCTCTCTGGTAATCGGGCAATGCCTGGTACACTACCCTAATCTGGAGCCAGGAAATCCGAGTTCTTCTTTTACCCTACACATGTAGAACATGGGTTAGTCATCTCATTAGTTTAGATTCATTGCATTTAAAATGAATAAAACACCAAAAATTGAATAAGCAAAAAAACCTAAAAAATCAAGTTCTGGTTCTAATTCCTCTGACGGCCCTACCCTGCCGCATCAGAAGTCTCTGACGCACCAAGGGTGGCGCGTCAGGAACCGTAATGGTCACTGCAAGGACCATTACATGGTTCCGGAATGGACATTACCCCCTATGTTCCCCCATCCCGTGGAATTGGCCACAATGGCCTACAAATCGTTTGAATGGGTCCCCAGGCCCATTTTCTTCACCTCAATCACACATCCATAAATCAAAAATTGAAATTTAAGGGTTTTAGGGTAGGGGGCCTACCTCGCGGTCCTACCCTCTTTTCCTCTTCTCTGGTGCCGTGGCTCCTTCTTCATCGCCAACGGTCTCTTCAACGGCCTCTTCTCCTCCTTCCTCCGCCGTGGGAGGGTCCTCCTCCGCCATCTCTTCCGCCGCCCTCGTCGGTTGCTCGGTCGTCGTAGGGGGGATCTCTTCTCGGTCCACCCTTGCCCTAAATCTCCTTAGGGCCTTGCTCTTGATTGCCTTCCTCTTCTTCCCTTTCCCTCTCTCCATCGGTAACCGGGGGAGCTCGTCACCGGATATGGCCGCCGGTGAGGGTTTTTCGTGGGTGTTTCGGTGGGGTTGTGTGTTTTGGGCATTTGGGCGTTTAAGCGAATGAGAGAGGGAACGACCATTCGGTTTGTTTTTTTTTAACGCCCAGAAAATGTAACAGTCTATCGTAAGACCGTTATAGTCTCTGACGCATCTCCATTAGACCGTCAGGTGATTAAGTTGTTTATTTTTGAAAAATGTGATCCGACGCTGTGTGACGCATCAAGTTCTAACCGTTACATGAGTCTGACGCATCTGTCTTAGACCGTCAGATACTTTGAATCATTTGATGAATGATAAAGCCCTATCTATCAAAGTTTTATGCTTGAATGATCATCATGCTTTCAATGCCTTATCTTATTATTGGAATTCATGCTTATATCTCATGCTTATGATTGTTGTTGTTGGTTAATCTCTTTCTATGGATGAACCATTAAGCCATCATGCTGTAGCCATTTAGCCGCACAGGTAAGTAAGGTATGGTATTTCGATTCCTTATCTCTTAATGCATTACTATATGTTATATATGATATATTATCTCGAGAACCGGCTGGTCATTCATGTGTTTTGGGATCTGATGTTCCCCTTAAACAAAAATGATGATGGTCTAGGTGCACATGTTTAATTGTTGGATAGGCCGTTAGGTTGGAAAAGCTTGGGGACGATGGTTCTGTCTCGCACGCCGTGGTCGAGGACAGTGTCCTGACCCTGGTTTCTCTGGTCTAGCAATATTATTCTCGAGTATCTTATTATTTTATTCTTTCTTTGCATTTGTTTTAATGGTTTCTTCTATTTTAGCCCAGCATGCATCATACGCATCTTTAAGCATTTCATGAGCCTCATCTGTCCAGGTGTTTCAATAATGGTGAATAACTATATGTTCAATGATCTCGAATAAGGAGAGTCATTCCACTCTGAATTGGAAGGTTTCCTTTGGTCTCCTCGCTCAGTCCGGTTAGCTGAAGATTCCTATCTGGAGTTTAGTTAATCGTCTCTTTCCTTTCCGTTGATCCGGCCGCTGGCCGTGTTTTCCTTTCCTTAGTTGTTAGTTCCTCCAGACATGTGTCATTTTGGTTTGCCGTTCCTTGTGATTAGTCCGAGTTTTTTCAGAATATTCTTGTCGTTCGTTGGTTGAGAACGGGTGTCATTTGCCTTAACGCCCACCTTTTAGTATGCTTCGCTTCATTTTTGCTACATCTCTATGTTCCATTTCCCTTTCACTTCACCTCCGCACGCTCCCCTGCAAAGAGGACGTCAAGGAGGGGCATCTGTTGACACCCGTTTTATGACCAATAAGTTGGGTCATCTCCTTGTTCATTTTATATGATGCTCTGAGTTGTTCACCCTTATGGGGATGTTTTGGTCATTTGAGGTCTATTTTCATGGGTCATGTCTCCTTGGTTGGGTCTGGTTCCTTACCTTTTTCTGCTGGACGAAGCTTAGCAAACTTTTCATTTCATTTGCGCTCCATTGTCTCTAACGGTCCTTTGATGGCGCGTTGCAATCTTCTAACGCATCTACATTGGTCTGTTAGATCAATCCAGAGTCCTTAAGCTTAAGGCTTCTTTTAAGCTTATCTTTTTAGCCTATCCATTGGGTGTAACGGTTTATCGTTCGGCCGTTATATTCATTGTGACGCGTCTATCCTTGATCGTTACATTCATCTAGAGTCATGTGTTCGAAAACTTCACCCATTGGTCTTATCTTTTAATAGATAAGGTTGTGTGACGATCCATCCCCGGGGCGTTACATCCTTGTGGCGGTTTATCGTGTAGCCGTTATGTTAAACAGAGAGTTCTAGCAGAACTGCTCTTTCTCTGCTACTCCATGGCCGAATTAAGAGTTTGATCGGAGGATTTCTCCTTCAAATCTCATCCTCAGAACCTTCTGTTTGTTTCTATGGACTCTTGGGAGTATTATCTTCAAGAGTTTGCTACGAAACGTCCTACTTTCTAGCTGGATTATCCTCTACTCGACCAGAGAGTTTGAGGGTCTATAAATAGAACCCTTGACTTCATGGCTTGAAGGGGGAGACATCTGGAGTTCGCGTCGAAGTGCTGCCGCATCCTGGAGCTAGAACCAACCAAGGAGAGTTGCTTCCCACGTACATCTGCTTCCACAGTCAAGGGAGTATTGATTCCAAGGGTTTAGTTCAGTCAAGTTGTCATCTTAGCGTCTTTCCCCTCTTCCAAGCATCATAGCATTGTCCCTCTTCTTCTACCACATTCTTGCATCTGCTGCATCCATTTAAACCTCCCTCCCATCTTTTAAAACGCCCCAGAGGGGTTAAAAAACCAACCTCCCCGATATTTCCCTCTCCTTTTGCATGTTCTTAAGTTTCTCTGATTTATTGATACTACTTTGTCCAAGGGCTAATTTGGGGTTGTTTTTCTTGTGTTCTACACTCTTTTGCAGGTTTACAGAGCCCATAGCACGAGGCCCAAGCTTCCTGGCCGGCTGGAAAGCTTGGAGATCAAAGATTCCCAACTTCTATTCTGTAGAACCTCTGACGATCTATCATAGGCGCGTTAGAGTTTTGTAGCGGTCTATCGTGGGGCCATCACAAGTCCTGTGGCGCATCAGTCTTCGACCGTTATATCTGACAGAGCTGCAGCTTCCTGGTTGTTTTTTCTCTCCCGTGGGCGGGTGCATCACCCTCCTATTATAAGATACTTATCAGGTCTTTGGCTTGTTTTTACCTTAGTGGCGATCACATCTTTTCTTAGTCTGGGCAGTAGCTTTCTCTTTCATCATATCTCTTCTTTACTTTGCTTGTTCCACATATACGGTGTGCTTTTCCTTTATTTCCATGCTCCACGCCCCGGCGTGTGTTTTTTCTTTCTTTACTTAGTTTAGTCTTGATTGAGATAGCATGCCCATGCTAGAACTTGTGCTAGTTGTCTAGGTTCATGATTCACATGTTCATAGGTTGAGTGATTTCATCATTTGACTCATATTTTCATCATAGTTGGTATCACATCCATCTTGCAAAAGAAGGGACACATTAAAACCAACATCCCCGAGATAGAGATGTTCTTCACCGACAACCCGAGCTATACTACAGCAAAGGGTAAACAAGCATGAGAACGCCAGCCCGGTAAGGAGGTGAATATCATAGAATTCACCCCTGCCGCCAAGGCCAGTAAAGGGGCCGAGTCCAGTGGCTCTGACAAAAAGCCAGCAGACAAGTCGGCTGCTCCTTCCTTCTTGGGGCACATGAAGACACCCTTCTCCTTCAATAAGGAACACACGATGATTCTCTTCGACCTTTGCATGGCCCAGAAGATCGTCGAACTGCCAGAAATCCGCAAGCCGGACGAGGCCCTAAAGATCGACGATCCCAGTTACTGCCTGTACCATCGCATGCTGGGTCACTCAATTGAAGATTGCTACGTCATCAAGACTCAAGCGCAGAAGCTGATCCGAGACGACCTCGTCAAGATGAAGAGTTGTCTCGTCGATCCCCCGCAGCCACATACGTGGGCCAGGCCAGGTAAAGCAGCACATGTGGCCCACCCCTCAGCCAATGTCATTCACATGATGGCCGCATTTTCTCTTTCTGATGATGAGTCAGAGGAGCCCAGAGCCAGTCGAAGCGAACGTTCGATCTCGTATCCAGGGTGGAGACCTTGGCATGATCAGAGACCTCTCTCCTTCCCCAGGGAGAGAACCCAGAGACTCTTCAACATCCTCTTCAAGACTGGGAAAATCATGCCCCACGACTAGCCTCCTGACTACACCCATTGGGATCGTAGTCACCCCCAGTATTGCCCCTTCCATGCCAGAATCTGCCACCCGATCGAGTCCTGTGTGGAAGTCCAATACCTCATCCAGGAACAGATCCAATGGGAGTAGATCGATGCGGAAGGTAACTCCATGTCACTCTTCAGGCTTCGGCAATCTGTCGAAGAGACCCTGAGCATCGCCAGGGATGCGCCAGAGTGGCCAGACTCTCCCCAAGAAAATGGGCACGGGCTGTCTTACCAGCATCCTCCGGAGTGGCTCGAGTTTCGGACTGATAACCAAGAGGTGCTCGAGCGACTGCGAAGGCGTAGAGAGCAGGAGGCCAGTCAAGAGGCGGAGCCGACTAACTTCTCAGTCAACGTCATCCATTCCCTTGCTCCTCCGGCCCTCGAGGGCTCTCAGGCATCTACAGCTAGCCAGCCAACCCCAGCCACTTTGCTCGTGCAGTGGCGGTCCTGGCGGGAGCTAAAGTCCCTTCCTTTCTCTAAAGAAGACACCGCCAGGCTCCTCTGAGTCCTTCTCGGCCGAGAGGATGTTCTGGTGGGCGAGACGACGACAAGCTCTTCGGCTCTTTCTCATCCTCCTCCCGCCCTATCTTCGTCACCGACAGCCACAGATAGGAAGGGAAATTGAAAATAGGGTGAGGCCCCACCTCAGCCTCGGTGCACCTCCCCAGCGAAGGGGCCGTCCGGTCCTCTCCGCCTACCTGTTGACACAATATGGAGTACAAAGAAGACATCTTCGGAGTCTTCAGCGGCTTTGATTCAAGTGGCGAGCCCACCGCCACAAAGGTCCTCCATTCTGCAAAGTCGGGATAACTGTGCAGAGTGACAATGTCTTGCGACACTATCATTGGTCGCCAGGCCTAGCCCTCAGCATGGTTGCAAAGACAAGGCTAAGGAGCAGGACGACCAGTGCCCTTCTCTGCCCGTTTCTCAACAAAAGCTGCCGCCATCGCGGGTAAGGCATCAAACCGCGCATATGTCCTCCAACACCAGTCCCAACGTACCGGCTCAGCAGGAGACATCTTTATCGCCACCGCGGCTAAGGCATCAAACCACGCACACGTCTTCGGATGCTAGCACCAGCCTACCGACCCCTCGTAGGCTCTTGTCACCACCGCGGCTAAGGCATCAAACCGCGCACACGTCTTCGGACGCCAGCACCAGCCTACCGACTTCTCGTAGGCTCCCATCGCCACCGCGGATAAGGCACCGAACCGCAAACACGTCTTCGGACTCCAGTCCCAGTATTCCGGCATACCAGGAATTGCCGCTCGAGGTAATCGAGCAGGCGATCAACGCCACCTTCCAGATACAACAAGCGGAAGGTGCCTGGATCGAAATTCAGGTGAGGAAGAGTCATCGACCTCGCCCCACAAGGGGCGTCAGCTCAGAGATATCCCCACCAGGATTTGTCAACTCCGGCTCCCGCACCTCTCCCTCCTACTCCCTTGGAGATGGCTATCACCAAGAGACGAGAGAAAAATAGGAGGAAGAACCTCAGAAGGCGGCTCAAGAAATAGGCTGAACAAGCAGCCACCCTGCAATTCTCAGCCGAGCCAACGCCTCTCCAAAGGCTCCAGTAGCTCATTGATGACTTGGAGGAATACATTCATCCTCATCCTACAGGGGCTCTCCCACTCGACAGCTACATCCCGTGGGAAGAAATGCAGAAACGAGCCCGCCTCAGAAATTGGGTCCAAGAAATGATCCAAAAGCTCAAGAACGGCGAAAGACTCGTGATCCCTGACGAGCTCTCCTTGTGCTATAAAGACAAGGAGATCACCCCAGAGCAGCTGGAAGAAATGCTCCAGCGTTGCACCTGCAACATGGTTGCCATCCCACCTCCCGACAATATCAATGCTTCTTGACGGGGCGAGCCAGTAGCCTCCCGGATGAGACAAAGGGCTAATGCCCTGCTCGGGCTACAGCTAGCTCCAGAGCACATCGGACGCGGCTGAGGCCATGGCCGGGGACATGGTAAAGGCTATGGGAGAACTCCCGAGCTACCCCTCTCTCCATCCACCTTCGATCCGGAGCGAATCATCCTCTTTCGAGGAGAGGAACCGGCTCCCATCTCGGAAGTGGAAATTCGGGGCGGACCCGGTATCTTTGACCCTGTCACCTTTATCGAGGCTGCGGCCAGCCTTCCAGCCTCTACACCAATACCGACTTCTACAGCAGAGCAAGTGGGACCGTCCGGCAAGGACGAACCAGCCCGCCAATCACCCCCAGAAGAGCCATCATTGGCGTCCCTGTTCTAAGGGCCCGCTGGTGATCAAAGTCAATCTGGTCCCAGTGATAAGGGCAAAGCAGTGCAAATCCCCAACGGGGAGCAGCATGGCAGCTCGCAGAAGGTTCAACCTGACATACTACCCTCTCTGGATGATGCTCGAGCCTGAGCTGACCGGAAGATCCTCCACCAAATGAAGCGCTTCCCTGCCAGTATTTCAATTTGGGAAGCCATTGCTTGGAGTAAGGACCTAAAGAAAACCCTTATCAAAATACTCCAAGAGCCGGAAGTCTATGAAGCGCATGCCACAGAAATGAAGGCGGCTGCTTATGGAGCCTTCGCAGCCACCATCACCTTCACGGAGAAAGACATGCTACTGTCCCCTCCGTGCCATAATCGCCCTCTTTACATGAAGGGGAAGATCAACGGGCATGATGTGAACCGAATCCTGGTGGATGCTGGTGCCGCTGTCAACATCATGCCGCTCAAGACATTCATGTCTCTATATCTGACCCCATACCTCCAGAAGGTCCAGGCGGTTAAGATATCCGGCTTTAACCAGAACACCGAGGACGTCCTCGGCCGGGTGGACGTCGATCTGGTGCTTGATGATCTCACCTCTAAGGCGACTTTCTACATCATCGACTCCAACACGTCTTATAAGATGCTACTGGGCAGACCCTGGCTCCATGAAAATTGGGTCATCCCGTCGACTCTCCACCAATGCATCAAGTATGCCAAGGATGGGGAGCAACACAAGGTCTTTGCAGACCTGTCGCCGTTCACACCGGCAGAATGCAACTTAGCCGACGCTGCACTCTACTTCAAGGGGATTAGTCTGTACCCCGTGATCAAGAGCAAAAGTAAAGGTTGGCTCTCAGAGGAAGACGATGATGATCTCTTCTCTGTTGACGAGGAAAAGGCCAAGCTTCACTGACTGCGCCTAGACTCCAAGTCAACCTCAGATCACCCTTAAAGGCACCAGATCGACTTCGAGGCTAATCTTATTAGCCGAGCTATTGATAAGAGTATATTCTTGCCACCAGACTGCTTCTAGCTCCCATGTGCATCCGAGGAGCACAGCGTCGAGTCGCTGACGACATTCATTGTCACCTTCAAGAGACAATGCCGGAACAAGAAGAAGGCTAACAGGGACAAACCCATTGTCTTCTATAAAGGAGACATGGTCCCTCAAGCCCCGCCAGATGATGACTTCGGCTGGTCTAGACAAGCCGATGATACCCCTGAAGCAGTTTAGGTGTGGGGTGACCTATCGCTGCATATCCAAGAGATGTGTTTGAAATAACACATTCCCCTGTGGCAAACTTATACCCAACAAAGATACTTCCGTAGACTATGGGACCCTTCCTAGGGCTAGGGGCAACCCCCGTCCTTCCATAAGGATACCATGGGACTTGCTTACGACCAGGACCAGGACTTCTGCGTCCACTACGCAGTCAACGTCATAGGCTTGGCGCAACCAGCTGACGATCAAGCTTGAGTCGAAGCCAAATTCAACAGCTCCGGGGATGAGGGAGAGGAAATTCTGATCCCGATCTCCGCCAAAGCCAAAACCCCGGCTCAAGCCGTCGGAGAACCTTCTTCGCCTCCCTGTTAAGATAAAGGGGCGGGAGAGGCTTCTCCGGTCTCTCAGCCAGTCGAGGGACCCAATACGGTAAACCCTCCTGAAGGGGGGGGATCTTGCTGGTCCTGGCTGCGAAAGATTGTCCGCTTCACCGGGCAACCCCGGAGAAACCTCAGCAACCCCAGTTGATGACTGTTGGCCGCAAGCCGGCGGCCCAGATTGATCCCTAGCGGGTCCTAACAACAACTGCTCTCCAGTCCCTTCAGCATCAATTGGTGACTTTGAGAACCAAGAAATACACGAAGCCGACACTGATGATGACGATTTCATCGACCTCCAACCCGCTCCTCCCGAGCTGGAGGACGACGGCCAGGTGACCGTCGACGATCTTGTGGAGATCAACCTGGGCGACAATGAAGCCCCTCAGCCTACATTCATTAGTGCCCTCCTCACCGAGGCAGAGAAGCAGAACTACAAGCAACTCCTGCTCGAGTTCAAGGACTGCTTCGCCTGGACGTACAAGGAGATGCCAGGGCTAGACCCCTCCATAGCGGAGCACGATCTAGCCATTTCTCCCTCAATCGCTCCGATCAAACAACCACAGCAACGCATGCGCCATGAGCTGGAGCTCCAGGTTTCGGCCGAAGTCCATAAAATGGCAGAGGTCGACTTCATCGAGCCGTGCATCTACCCGTTCTGGCTCGCCAATATAGTTCTAGTCAAGAAGAAGAATGGTCAAGTCCGCATCTGCGTCGACTCTCGGGACCTCAACAAAGCTTGTCCGAAGGACGACTTCCCAGTCCCAATTACAGAAACGATGGTCGATATGACCACCGGTCACGAAGCCTTGTCTTTCATGGACGGGTCATCCGGTTATAATCAAATACGGATGTCCCTCAAAGATAGACCTTGTTGGGTCCTTTGGGTTTAGCAGCACCTTTGAGAGGTGCTCTCCATAATTTTTAAGCATGGTAATCATCATTTTTCATCAACAGGCAATCATTCATTAAGTGTCCAAACTCACCACAATAATGACAACAACCAAAAAGTTTCACAGATTTCTTATATGCATAAGCATTGAAGTTCTGTAATTTAACAAAAGTATTTTTATTTTCAACATGAAAAATTTTCTTTTTCATAGCATGATGGTTGTCACATTTCTTTTCAAAGAAGGAATTCATCAAGTGGCCATATTTTCCACAATGATAGCAATTCAATGCAGTAAATCTTTCAAATGGTCTTCTTGCATGAACTTTAGAATTTTCATTTTTCATTCTAAAATAAGTTTTCATCTCATGATCAAACTTTTCACAATTGAAGCAATGAACCTTACTTTTGTTGACAACATGGTTCCTAACATAAGTCTGAGACTTTTCAAAAGTTCTTTTTGAGTTCGAAAATTTTCTTGACTTTTTGAACCTGTTCATTTTCTCGCATGCTCTTAATTCATCAAATTTCATAGCAAAACAATCATCCATCATATGACCACGTTTACCATAATAAAAGCAAGAGACATTTTTGTTGGTAACACAGTGTTTAACATTGTGCTTTCTAGCATGGACTCTTGTGGACGTCAAAAAATGTCGATGAGGATCATACAGCATGCATGCCTCGACACTCGAGAGTGAGCCAAAGATGAGAATACAGAATAGACCTCATGCCTCACCCAATCAGGACGAGAACTCGCTTGGTGGCCCACTACCCGCCAAGGAAGCCCCCCAGGCGGAAGATACGGCCACAACTCTCCAACCGGCCATGTCAAAAGCTGAATCAGAGAAAAGTCAGGAACTCCAACACAGTCTCGGCATGCACCGAAAGTCACATAAAGTCTGGGATCGAGACCTGGAGGCTGCGAACGGAATACTGCAGAGGCCATGCGGTGCAACCAGAATACTCCAGGAATGCCAACATTCATATAAACGGCCGCGACTTTAAAAAGAATCCGTTCGGAGCTTAAAACGGCGCGGAAGGGCCTTAAAGCGGTGCGCCTTAAAATGGCGCGCCCCACTTTATGCTCTAGTACGAGCTCCCCCTTGCTTTTGTTAAAACGGCGCCACCCCCTTTTTATGCTAAACCGGCGCGCCCATTTCAGAATGATAATACGGCGTGCTCAACTTAAAGGCAAAAGAGAGGGCTATTCCGGCGCGATCGCTATTCCCCCGCGTCGGGTTAGCTGAAGCAAGCAATCCTTTCTCTGAAGTGTTTACCCAGCGCCGCAACCAACCCATCCCGTCATCAATGCGGTCCCCTGTTTCCGGGGGCGGCATGATGACAAACAAGCCTGAAGTGGTTAAAACTTCCACCTCGATCCAGCGGGCAACCAAGCATATGCCGTGAATGGAAATTCTCGAGCCCTACACCGCCGAACGCTCATTCCGTCGATCGGCCACCCATTCTCCTGCAAATGATGAAAGCAATGTGGCTCGTGGTGGATATGCCAGTGGAGGAGGAGGCCATGCCTTTGCCCCTCTCCCGGTCACACTGTAGCCACGGCAGAGGTGACGTCCACGACAACGGCATTCGACACGGCGACATGGCAGCCGCGTTGCAGGCGAAGTAAGAGGGAAAGAAGAAGAAATAAAGAAGAAAATAAAGGGGGCCTCTCCCTTCGATAGGGCCACTAGCCCCTATAAAAAGCCCACCACGGGGAGCTTTGATCGTTTGGACAACTCTTGGAAGCCTGGAGAGCGGAAGCTTTTCTTCTGAGAGAAACCCCTTGAAGCCCCGAAGCCTGTGTGGAGAAGAAGAAAGAAAGAGTGTGAGAGAAAGGGTGAGGAAGAGTGAGAGCCAGTTGTGTGAGGGTGGGTCATGGTCTTTCTCCTCTTCCTTTGTATTCTGCTCGGCAACGTCCAGCCCCGATGTAGTTATTTTCTGTTTGAGTGGAAATGAAGCACGGGGCCTTCAACCCCGATCCTTTCTTATCTCCTTCATGAAACCTGATTTTGATGCTCGCTCATCCCTTGCCTTTTGCAAGGCCATATGTTTCCGTCGGATCATATATGCATAGATATGTACATATATATCTGTAGATAGATATATACGCATGCATGCGTTAACTTCCTTTTACTACTATCCCCTGGATCTCCCCTCCGCCGTGTTCTTGTGTCGACTTTAGCTCTCACGCGGTCTTCAGCCACGCGATCACGGCAACCCTTGGGTCACCGGAGTTCCTTTGTAGGCTGGCCCTCAGGACCTCCAGCCCCGAACGGGGGGAGTCGATATGATCGCAACAACCCATGGGTCACCGGACTCCCTTGTAGGCTAGCCCTTGGGACCTCCGGCCCCAAATGGGGTAATTTTACTGGTGTCGTCGCTTATGCGCACACCGGGATGTTTCGGGGCCGTCGGAGTTCTCTCCGTAGGGCGTGCCCCATTTTTTCCCCCGGACCCTTCGGGTCTAGGGGAGATGCTGCCCAAATTTTGCCAGGTGAATAACCAATAAGAACGAACGAGCAGAATAAGCTCTGTGGGGAAAAGAACAGCATATGTCGAAAACCACTGAAACAAATCGAATCTCTGAGTTCTTGCATAAACTTTTATAATAAAACGCTCGAATCATCATGCTAATCCACCTGAAAAAACAATTAAAACACTTAAATCTTCCTTCCACAAACATAATCCATCAATAAGATGAACAAACCAATCAATAAATTAGTTCGTAGTTGAAGGAAAGAAGAAACAGAGCATAAAAGGGTTGAAAGAAAGCTTTACGGAGCTTATCCGGCGCGGGCTAATCCGGCGTGCTCCCCCCCCCCCGCCGGTTTAGCCCCACACTCAAATCCACATTCAAACTCTTGGAATGAATAGTATGTGCTCCCATCACTTTATGAGCCTAAACCCGGCGCGCCATTCTTCTTGAACTTAATCCGGCGCGCCCCTTGGCCTTCCTTAAACCGGCGCGCCCTTCTTCTCCTTTGGATCCCTTTTAACCGGCGTGCCCCCCCTTTGTATTATCCTTATCCGACGTGCCCCCTCGAGCTTCCTTATCCGACGCCCCCCCCCCCCCCCCTTATAATGACATAACCGGCGCCCCCCCTCGAGCTTCCTTATCCGGCGCTCCCCCCCCCCTTATAATGACATAACCGACGCGCCCCTTCAATACCACCAAATCCGGCGTGCCTGAAAGGGGGATAATGATTAATCAGATAAGAGAAAAGACTTGAAGCTAATGAATAAAACTAATCAATAGTTTCCCCTTCAATACCACCAACCCCGCGACCTGACCGCGCAGGTCGATCCGCGTGCGAGGGCGCACGTTGATGAATTCGGGCTTTGCACTTAACGATTCACTTCCCCGGACTGTGTGTGAAGGGAAGAGCAATGACGCCCCGTGGCATCGGATGTGGTCCTCAGAAATCCTGATATGGCCATAGTCCGCAACCATCTCAGGCTAATAGATCATTAATCTGACTCCGCCATGCCCGGGCATATAGATGCTTCGATTTTTCCCGCAATGATTGTGAGGTGCTCATACAGGACATTTTTTCGAGCACCAAATGATCGATTTATGACCGAAACGGCTTCAAATATCTCTCTGCACCCCACTATAGGGAATTTTAATGCCTTTTCAATATGCCATTCACTCCTTTCATAGAAACTAATATTTAGGCCATGAGGCCCCTTTTCTTGGCGATTAATCAGAGGTCTTCCCCTCTCCGAGGGGATGTAATTAACGCTGTGGCCTTTATGGCGCGGCGGGTCTCCACTCCCGACCTGATATCCACAATCGTCTGATTAGTCAGACGGAGCGCACCCCGGGCTTCGGACCACTCCAGTCTTGAAGCCCGAACACATTGTCACCTAGGTGACTGGCACACCCTCGCACTAGATAAACTGATAAACCGATAAAAAGAACACTCCGATATCATCACACACGAAATTTAGTGCGTTCCACAACTCTTATATAAGCAGAATTATTTTTCAACTTCGAATCTTGGTTCAATTTCTGCTGAACATCATTTTTCTGGGTTTTCTTTTTAGCATGCTGAACCGAGTGAGTGTTTGATGAGCTAGCTACATCCGAACTTGAGACAAAAGAAGTATACAACTTATTTTTAAATTTCTTTTTGTTCACCATATTATAGCCAAGGCCTTCTTTTTGAAAGTTCGCTCTAGTTCCCAAAATTTTGTCTAGATTCTCTTTCCCTTCTACAAATTTAGCCAAAGACGCATTCAAATCAGTGGTTTTAGTTTCAAGAGAAGCCATGTGCAATTCATAGCTAGCTATTTCTTGTTCACTGCAAACAACACTTTCATTCAATACTCCATTTGTAGTTTTATAGCTTCCAAGTTCTTGTTCAGGCACATGCAATTTTTCAGATTCATCAACAATAACAGATTTCCCTTTTTCAAGTTGTAATAATCTTTCAAGCATGGAATTGTTCAAGTGTTTCAATTTTTCATTTTCAGATTTTAACAAAGCATTTTCTTTTTCAAAGCACTTCATGCTGCCTTCAAGCAAAGATGTCTGAATCAACATAGAACTATTTTTCTTCTTAAGTTCTTCATTTTCATTTGTAAGTTTATCATTCATAATCAATTCATTACAAATATCATGATCAATGGAGTTTGATTTCATTTTGTTTCTTAGATCTTTTTCAGTTTTCTCCAATTGATCAATTTTGTTCTTGAGAGAAATATTTTCATTTCTCAAACATGCAATGGTTTCTTTGTGACAATCGACATCTTGATCTAAAAGTTCATTCAAGTTACAAAGCTTAGCACATTTATCACAGGAACCATTTTCAAGGAATGCTTTTTCAGATTTCTTTTTCAGTTTTCTATTTTCAGCCTTAATTTCCTTGTATTTTTCTGAAAGTTCTTCATATGTATTGAATAGTTCCTCAAATGAGTTTTCATCACTGTCAGAATTTACCTCGGAGCTTTCCTTGCTCGATGTATCCAGTTTGTCGGTCATGAGGCATTGGCCATTGGTCTTTTCCTCTTGAGTCTTGATCAAGCACTTCATGAGCTCTTTTGCCGTCCTACAAGAAGAGACAAATGGAAACATATTGGTGTCTACGGCAGCTTGCAATAAACTTAGGACAGTTATGTTATCATGGTGCATCAGTTTTTCTTCTTCAGACCACATGGTCTCATCTAGAGAAAGTTTGTTAGGACCATGATAAATTAACTTCCAAAGATCAGGATTAATAGAATTGATCACCCTACACAATTTGTCTGGCCATGAATTAAAATCTAAACCAGTAAAGATAGGCAAACAATTCATAGAGATTTCATTAATAGAAAAATTCATGATTGACAATGCACTAGGATCACTCTTTAGATCGTTAGATCTAGCGACAATAGAGCCTCGCTCTGATACCAATTGTTGGGTCCCGTAGTGCAAGAACACGGTTCTAGAGGGGGGGGTGAATAGAACCCTCTACTAAAAATATGTCCAATTTCAATCTTAAACCTACTCGCAGCGGAATTAGCAAATTTAACGAGATTGAGGAATTTAAACTAAATAGAATAAATGTGATTCTCTCAATCTCACCGAGCTCACACGATTGCGTAAACGGATTAAACAATGAAGCAAACAATCACACAATTCAAACCATAAGACAATGGGATTTTTAAGGTGGTTCGGGACCACGACGGGCTCCCTACGTCCACCCCTCACCAAACCGGTGAGGCTTCACTGTTGTATAAAACAGCCCGGGGATAAATCCCCACACACACATGGAGCCAAGCTTCAACACACACACGTAGGGCGACGCCTACATAGCCACACGGGAGTAAACTCCCAACCACACACGGGGAAAACACCCCAAGATATGTCCAAGCACACATGCGGATATGCTCCGCACAAAACGACGTACACGCGTCAACACAAACACTCGGAGAAACCTTTCTCCGAACCCCCACACAATATATCCTTCCAAAATTTTAAGAAGTGAAGATAAATAGATGCATTGAGCCCCAAATAAACTCTAGAGACTGAATCAAAGAAGATAAAGCATGTATGAAGCTCCCCCTTCAAGAAAGACTCCGACTCTTCTTGGCTCGTTATTAGATGGCCGTGATTTCGGCATCCTCGCGTTCCTCTCTTTGAGACGCTTCTTTTCTTCTTCTACCACGAGCTCCAAATCCTCACGGATGGAGATGAAATCGGCCTTGCAAGAGCTCCTCTTGCTTTTCCCCATTTTCTTCTTCTACAAGACAACACAAATAAGCATTAGGGTTCTTATCTCCCAAAATCGGAGTCCACATTCATATATATAGAGGAGTGGGGGAAAGACACATAAAACCCTCCCAAAGTGTGTTAGAAACACTTAAATATGATTAGGAACTAATGGGGGGTGTTATGGTAAAGTTTAGAAAGGTTTTCATTAGGTTTCGGACGCTCCCGAAAATCTCGTGCCGGAATGGGTCGACCCCATGGGTCGACCCCTGAGCAACTAGAGGGCGGACAGAACACAAAAAACAATTCCAGCACACAGGGGTCGACCCCTGCAGGTAGACAACATAAAAAAACTTTTGTTTTGTCCAGAAGCACTGAGGGTCGACCCATGAGGTCAACCCCTGACAGTAAATGATGGAAAACCCCATTTTTAGCCCCTTTAAGCTATGCAAAACCAATGGAATAAATGCAACCAAGGTCCCTTGATTCCGAATGATTAATTTGGATGGTTTGAACCTACAAAACTATATAAAAACTAAATTAGTATAGATTTGAAAATCAAATGAACTTCTCTATTGAAACTAGCATTTCTAGAATGAATATGCACAATATGGCATGCAAATCAACCCGGAACGCGATCATCTCAAATGCTATGATCTTAATAGTGAAAAGGTGACCTCAAAATAAGAATGTATCAAGTTAGCATTACAACCAAGCCATGCACATCATCTTGTGTTGTCAAAAATAAGGATATGAATTTATCATGCTTCCATGAGGAACCCAAACATGCTATTTTCACAGAATCCATCTTCTAGAAATTATTTAACTCATATCAAATGAAGCTCAATGAAATATACTAGAAACATGATGAGGCTCATATTCAACTCTCCACAACCATGCAATCAATCATTAACACTTAGAACTTGTTCTCATCAAAATACATCATTGAACTCATTCAAACATGTATTTGGCTTCTCAAATCAATCAACAAAGATACATTCCACCAAATGATAAGGTTTTGATATGATGAACATGACTCTCTCAAACAACCAAATATAATGACAATGGAGCACAACCATACAAACACTTTCATGTATCTCACACATATGAAGAAGGGCATTCATACAAGCATGTTTTCCATAAAAACTTTCTCTTTCAATACAAAGCAATCTGACCAAGTGTATATGCAATGTATATTCAATGTGCTAGCATCATTTCATCACAAGGCAACTATTGACATCACACAGAGTCACAAATGCATCCACATGATGAATTCAAAATAACAACATTTTGTAATCATCAAAATCACATACATAACATATTGTTTTATCTACTACCGAGGTAGAGTACATTTCAACAACTGAAGTAGGAAAAGAAATACTTTTGTTAAAGGGATTTCTAGAAGAATTGGATTTGAAGAAAGAAGAGTATGTGGTCTTCTGTGACTGTCAGAGTACTATGGATCTGAGTAAGAACTCCACATATCACTCTCATACAAAGCACATTGATGTGAGATACCATTGGCTACGAGATGCTATTGAGCAACAACATATGAAGCTGAAGAAGATTCACATTGACAAAAATCCTTCTGATACGATGACAAAGGTGGTTCCTAGAGAGAAGCCACAGTTGTATTGGTGACTGACTGGCATGGACTCCTAGTGAGGAGTCTGTTTGGAGTTACTCTCACCATAGGCTAGAGGGGGGGATTGTTGGGCTGGTCTAGCCCATTATAGTGGGCCTTTATTTTTGGCCTTGGAATAGGATAACAAGCAAGCTAGGACTGAGGTGCAACATACCCATCCCAAACATAAACCCCACACACAACATGAGAGATACCTCTTGTTGGGGAGCCGTAAAATAAATTTAGATACAAATATATATATATATATATATATATATATTGGAGAGGGGAAATCTCGTCGCCCGTACGGAGAGGCCAAAAGAGGTCCAACCTGATCGAACGAGGTCCAACTCCTCGAAGTGGTAGCCCCTGGGCCCACTTAGCATAAGCCCAAAAACTCACTCTGAACAAGCGCTTCCTAGGCGACCTTTGGGTTGGGAAGTCTGAGCATCAGTGCGATCGAGAAAGCTCCCCCGGAGCCCCCTATTCCCTGTCCCTACCATGCACTCATCGCTCGGGAGACCACTCCTGGGAAAGTGCCTATCGCTCAGGCTCACGGATGGAAGCTTATTAGTACGGCCGTTGCGAGTCTCTTCATGGCAGGAAGCTCAAGGGGATAAAGGAGACCAAGAGTCCGCGTGCTATAAGGAGTCCGCATGAAAGACGTACCCCCCCTGAGACTCCTCCGCTTACAGGGATCAGTGGCACAACGGGCCACTATTTAAACTGGAAAGCCCTACTACAAGAGGTAAGCAAGGCAAGAGCCAAAAACCCTGAGAAGGAACCACTTCACCTTTTGGTGGAGAGGGATCTCGTGCTCCCATCTTCCTCCTAGCTCTTCCCTTCGTATCCGAGCTCTACTACTTTACTGACTTAAGCATCGGAGGGTCTTCCTCGGGGATCTATCCTTGGGCACCTCTGACTCATTTCCCTTCTTGCAGTTCACACTTCAAGTGTACGTGGTCATCCTCTTCCCCGCTCAGGAGCAGTGCGAGATCACCCCTCTTCATCTGGTGCCGTCTGTGGGAAACGAACAAAGAGCTATCATGGTGCGAAGAAGTTCTGGCAGGAGGACTACCAACGATTTGGGAAAGGCCCTGGTGACGGAAGAAGGTGCACCTTCCCTCCTCATGGAGCATTCCCCGTCGGAAAACCACGCCAACAAGATACCTTCATCAGTGGCGAGGGAACAGCTTCCCAGCGGGAGAGCCAACGCCCTCCAAACCCTCAACGCAAAATTGGATGTCCTCGTGGATCTCATGAGGGCCCAGGCGGCCAGGGAGGAGAAGTCGTAGCTCCCCCAGAAGAGCCCCCCACGTGAAGATGCCTCCCCGCAAACTGCTGGAGGCCGTTTCACACTCCAGGGGCGGCAGCACATTCGCAACCTGTCAGGAGGACCATCGCATGCCCCTCCCCCGGAGTAGGAAGCCTCCTCAAGCCCGAGGAGGGAGAAGAGCGGAGCACGCCGACCATTTTTGGACGCCGAGGCCCCTGAGGAGCGTCGTGACAGCATGCAAGTGCGTCTCCCCAGGCCCTCAGGCCAACGACAACCGGAGCTGTCTCTAGGGCTGTGAGACTTTGAGAGGCGTTTCATAGAGCAAGAGCATGCCCTCCGCGCCTTGTAGAAGACCTCTCTTGTGGAAGACGAGGAGCGATCCCCATTCTTTGACTATATTTTGAAGGCAGAGATATCCCCCAGGATCTCACTCCCGACCTTCAAGTCATACGACGGCCAGGGAGACCCGGCCGACCACTACGACAGCTTCGACGCCCTAATGGCCTTGCATGGAACGTCGTAATCAAGTGCCGAGCATTCGTGACCACTCTGGTCCAGGGTGCTCAGGCTTGGATCAGGGCCCTCGCCCCTGGCAGCATCCACAACTTCAAGCAATTTGGGCGAGTGTTCAAGGAAAGCTTTGCCGACAGCGGTCCACCCCGGTCAGTGGCGGGATTATTGGCCCTCAAGCAGGAACAGGGGGAGAAGTTGAGGGCTTATATCAACCGATTCAAATTGGAAGCCCTGCGCATTCCCCGCCTGGACGTGGCTTCTGCCATCACCGCACCGACCGGGGGTACCTGCGACGTGAGCTAGTGCTGCATCCTCCCACCTCCCTTGCCGAGATAGTGACCTTGGCCTTGCGCCACGTAGAGTGTGAGGAAGTCCTCCACCCCTGCCGAGGCACGATAGGCTCGGGTCAAGAGGGGGACAAGAAGCGACCGTCCGAGCAAGGGACGGGCCAAGGAAAAATGTGGAACCAAGACGGAAACTGAAAAGAGCCATCCCAGAAGTACGAGCGGTACACCCCCCTTACCGCCCCCGTCTACGAAATCTATGAAGACATCAAAACCTCAGGCCTCCTCAAACAACCCGAGCCTATGAAAGCCAAGCATCGCAATCCCCGCAAGCATTGCATGTTCCACAGCGATCACGGGCATCACACCCGCGATTGGCATCAACTTCAAGATGAGATCGAGCGCCTCATCCGCCAGGGGCACCTATCCCGATACGTGTCCGGGCAGAAGGAAGACCGAGGCGCCCCAGAAGAGATCGACAATGCCCCCCGCGGAGTCCACGTCAACGTCATCACGGGTGGTGCGGCATCAGGTGGAGATAGCAGCCGAGGAAGAAAGTGTCACACCGAGCGAGCGAGCCGAGCCTCCATTGAGCACTCTACGGCCCCATAGGCGAGCGAATCGCAGGCCCTGGTATTCTCCGACCAGGACCTGGAAGGGTTAAGTACCCCGCATGACGACGCTCTCGTTGTATCGGCTACAATAAACCATTGTAACGTAGATATGATCTTAGTTGACAATGGTAGTGCCCCTGATGTATTATCCTATGAATGTTTCCTCAAGATGGCAGAGAATCCGTCTAAACTCCGCCCGATCCGAACCCCTCTCTATGGGTTCAACGGCCAGGCAACTTATCCTGAGGGAGCCCTGAGCCTGCCAGTTACTATCGGCACCTCGCCCAAAACCGTTACGGTTATGGTAGACTTCATCGTGATTAAAGGGATGATGGCATACAATGCCATCTTCAGACGAGGTATCCTCAGCCGAATGAAAGCGGTGCCCTCTACCTTTCACCAAAAAATGAAGTTCCCAACCAAGTATGGCGTGGAGGAAGTCCGAGGTAACCAGGCATTGGCTAGACTGTGCTACATAATATCGGTCGAAGCCACTAGGCCGGAAGGGAAAATAAAGGAGTAAAGGGAGCCGAAGAAGGACCTGCAACATCTGAGCCTGGTTGCGAGTTGCTAACGATCTTCCTTAACGGTGACCCGACTCTAGGAGTAAAGATCGGAGCTGATCTACCACTTGAGGAACAGGAAAAATATAAGGATTTCCTTGCCCGATATATCCGAGTCTTTTATAGGCCAAAGACGTGGTAATGCACAAGCTCAAATGAGGTTCCCCTGTGATCCCCCAACTTTTATAGGCCGAAGGGGGAGCTGATCGCCTTAAATGACTCTCCCATTACAAAACATGCTAAAGGGCTTTCCCTGAGATGGTTACCTCATTTCCCAAACATCCCGCCAACAGGATGCGTGAAGCGGCAAGTCATTAAGGGTGATATGGAAAAATGGAAAGGTGCCAACAATATGTCAGTTATTTGACAGATCGGCACGCGCGATATACGCAGAGAAAATCGGCGCCTTCTCCAAACGACTACGAATCCGGTAGTCAAATCACACTAAAAGCGGATAAGAAACAGTCAATTCAGCATTTAATATTGTCACTTTTACATTTTCCAAAAAAAGCCTTACCCGGCTACGTAAGGGAAAGAAAAAGAAAGATATAGCTATTACATCAGGCCTCAGGCCCATCTTCAGGCTCGGTAGGCAAGGCTTCTTCAGCACCAGACGATCTACCCCCAGTATTCTCGGCGACGACCGACCCAGGCACTGACCACACTTGTGTGGGAACTGTCTCGGTCGTGCGCCCTCCAGAGGCTGCTGGAGTTGGCGGTCGCTCGGATGAGGACGAGGACTCTCAACCCTCCTCTTCGCTCGAAGTATAATGGGAAGAGTCGGTCGAACCCCAGTCTAAGTCATAGCATTGCCCGGAAGGAAAAACGAGCCTAGACGCTTGGGCCTCTGCTTCTATGACGGCCCGATCGTACCCTTGGGAGAAGCCCTTCCGAATCCCCCGATGGTAGCCGGACTCATAATAAGGGAAGGCAGCCTGGAGAAGAGCCGCATGATAGGCCTCTGAGCACTTATGTCACTCGAGTGCCTCCACCCCGGCCAACTCTGCCTGCCTCTTGAGCTCGGCTATCCTCTTCTCCGACTTTTATAGCCTTCTCTCAGCCTCGATCAGTGCATCCTCGGCCCCCCGAAATCAGCCCTCGAGCGCCTCCCACTCGGCCTTCCACTGCTCACCACGCTCGACCTGAATCATACGCTCCGCCTCCAGGAGCTCATTCTTCCGGTCGACCATATGACGGGACTGACCCAGCTGCTCCGCCAACTACCGAGCCTCGGCTTAGCTCGACTACACCTGAGCCCGAAGCGGGGCCACCTCCCGATGAAGGTCACTAAGATCAAGGGTCAGACGCTCAACTTTCCGATCGAGCGCGCCACGGGCCCACGAGAGAGCCTCCCGCTCTGACTCCACCCGAGCATACGCGCCTACTATCTCAGCCCCGAGCTGGGCCAAGATCAGGATGCCTTCCATAATCGTGGAGGGGGGACACCTCTGGAGGTTCTCCCGCGCAACCCCCGAAGCAATAGAATGACACCTCCTGTACAGGGAGGCCCGGACGCTGAAGGAACTGGTTGAGGGAAGGGAAACTCTCTCCAGAGCAGTCTGGATTGGGGCACTTTCCCTGAGCAACCCTGCCTCGGGGGCCCCACCGGTTGACTCGGGATGAGCAGCCCCGCCGTGTACCTCTCCAGCCTCGGTCGACTGCGATTGAGTCGCTACATCCTGCGACCCTCCAGCCTCGACCGGCTCGGACTGGACTCCTGTGTCTGGCGCCCACTCTGCTTCGCTCGGCACCCCAGCATCGACCACGATCCCTTCGTCATTTTCCCCCTCTTGCACCGCAGAAGGAAGAGGCAATAGGGGAACCTCATCAACCGGGCGGGCGGTCTCTGCCTTCCTCACCTGCTTCTTCTGAGCAGACTGAGCCTGCATCGAAGACCACAACAACTTCGCCACGGGATCCTTCTGCTTGACCCCCCGGCGTTCAGAAGCATCATCCCAGGCGACCCCCTTGCTCGTTTCCCGGGCAGGGGATGAGCCCTCCGAAGCTGAGAGATCGCTCGGAGCCGGCGTATCATCCACATTGATGACCTCCAGCTCAACTGACGATGCCTCCTGCTCCTCTTCCTCAACCGCTCGCCGCAGATCTACGTGAAGAAGAGCAAATTGAGAAGAGGATAACATTCGCTTGAAACAGGACAAGTCCCTGAGAACCTTACCCTTCGACAATAGTAGTCTAGAAAGATACTCCTCGATGTTAGGAGGAGTCACCAACTCAGCAGTCTCCAGGCGGTCCCACAGAAGGATAGCAGCATCCCTCTCCACCTCCGGAGAGACCTTTGTTTGCTTCGGAGGGATGTTCGGGTGAAAGTTGGGCACCGTCGGGAAATCCCAGACCACGCCCACTGCCGACGGGCCCACCCAGAAATATTGGATCTTCCACCCCTTATGAGAAGAATCCTTAAACAGAAAGGGACACACAACTCCTTCCTCGCCTCGCCTGAATGAATAAGAAGCCCTTCCCAGCAAAAGGATTATCCTTCAACTCAAAAAAATAGTCGAAGAGGTCCAGCGAGGTGCGCACCCCTTGTTGTGTCCCTTGTGCTCTAATGATGGTGTGATGTTTTGATGATAGCAACATAATGAGTCACCACATTATTTTGACGAGAGCAACATAATGAGTCACCACATAAGAATGCATGAGTGATCAAGTGCTTGTTCTGCATATGCTCTCGGTGCATGTTTTCATCCCGCATAGGTCATGCTTGTTCTGCATATGCTCTCGGTGCACGTTTTCATCCCACATAGGTAAGTGCATAATCTTGCTACTACATGCATACATATACTCAGTGCAAACCGTGTCTTTTTGCATGATGTGTATTGCCTTGTGATATACAAGGTCAGCACAGAGTTTTGCTTAGACTGTTGTTTGCGATGGGAATCTTTTCGTTCTGGTTTTCTTTTTATTTATGATTATCATTTGGGTGTATTTGGTTTATTTCATGTGTCGATCAACCAATTAACTAACTGGTAGTTAACTGATTGATTGACTGTGCGGGTGTGCCAGTCACATGAGTGACGAATTTATTATGCGCTCGTTCTGACCCGTGACGGGCGAGAGGGAGGTTCGGTTGGGACCAGCAGTCCGCCATACCGTAAAGGCTATGGCGTTAATTATATCCCCCACGAGGAGGGAAAACCTTTGATTAATTGCCGAGATAGTGGGCAGTCGAGGTCGGAATAAAGGTGCAAAGGTATAAACATGAGCAGGTCACGTGAGATGCTTCTATCTATTATGCAAGAGAGGAATGATTCATTAAATTGAAGACCCTCGATACATGGCGGAGGGCATAGGTCCGAAGACCACCATCGCGCATAGCAAAGACCTCCGATTGGGCATAACCCGGACTTCCGTCAGTGCCACTTGATATACCCGAGGGTCTATGCAAGTGTGCATGCATGATGTTCATGACCATGCTAAGCATGGCAATATAGTTATGAAAGTAAACAGTGATCAATCACATTTATTAATCTCCGCCAAGGGAGATAAGAATGGTATCATAGACATGATAGTGAAAGCATGGTGATGACAGACATAATAGTAAAAGCATGATAATAGCAGACATGATAGTAAAAGTATGATAATAAGATGATTCGGACTTGGACAGCCCTCCCCTTTATTTGGTTTATTACTAATCAGGGTTTATTAGTCTCGACCACGGGAGACGAGGATCGCTCCGAAGGCGAGTGGGTAATTAGAACATTACAATGTTTCAAAAGCGGCACGACCGTGCATGGGGATAGGTTTCCTCGGCGCGGTCAAGCGTAGGTAAACAGTCTTAATACGGCGCGGCCAAAATAAAGATTGATACGGCACGACAGGCATGGGGCGCGCCGGTTTAGGGCACGCCGGGAACGTGCCATTTGAAAACAAAGTTTTATGAGTGTGAGGTTATTCCAGGGCGGGGGGGTACCGCGCCGGATTAAGACCGCGCCGTTTTAGCTAATTTTTGATGAATTTTGCAACTATTTAAGTTCATTAAGATTTTGTTGAGAGTTTTGAAGTAAATTGGGCCGATTGCTTGTTTAATTGAAGTCTAGAGCCCTTCCAGAATGAAGTGATGATTTAGTGCGAGGTTCATACTCGAGCACGGTGGTTCATCGCTTGAGAACTTATGTTTTATTAAGGCCAATTCTCGGAGATGGCTTTGTTAATTAAGAAACCTGACAGAATTTTGGCAGCATCTCCCCCATCCCTGAAAGGTGGCAGGGGAGAAACGGGGTCATACTCACGCGTGGAGTAAGCCCCTAAACAGCCGGTCGGCACAATGGTCGCCAGCAAATCCCAATCGGACAGGAAACCCCGAGGACTGGCCTTCAAGGGGTACCATGGCTCCATGGGTTGAAACAGGCGGATAAGGCAGCTAATGAAGGAAGCGACAACCCCGAGGGCTGGCCTACGAAGGGTGAGCAACCTATAGCATGCACTACATCGGTTAGAGAAAGACCATTAGGGAGAGAGGCTCCGAGGACTAGCCTACTAGGAGCATTTGTCCCTTAGTCACCATAGGGTCCCGAAGGGCTATGGGTTTGGATTGTCGGGCTAAGGCCCCTGTTAATGTTCGCCCTATGGCCCGTTGGGAGCATCCATCACTCGCAGGTGGAGCCTCCTTGACCAATCGGCGGGTCTATGAAACAGTGGGGAATGTCCCCCTCCCCGGATTAATGGGACAAAACCAACAGAGCTAGGGCAGTTCGGGGATGCAGAACACATACGAGAGAAAAGAAGACATTCGGCATTGACAGATTACCACTCACAGAGTTAAAGTATTGATGCTCACGAGACTGGACTACCATCCATGGAGGAGAAGGCAAGTAGCAGTCACAGAGAGAGATAGCTTATATGTGACTAGGATGATCTAACCACATACGCATATGCTCGAGTGGCTGGAATGCAGTAATCACAGGGTGGGCCCTGGTGTTCTGGAGGTGACCCCCACCTTCTCTGAGCAATGGAAGAATGCAAAGAGGAAAGAGAGTGGAGATCGGACCCTGAAACAGAGCGGGAAGAGATACGTGCACAGGCACGCCTCTATCCACAAAGTATGCAAGAACCATCGAGTAGGACACGGCCACTGCATCGACGTGAAGGCCCCAAGGAGGGGTCATCTCTGTAGCCCGTGATATCCCAGGGCATATTCGGAGTCGGAGAAATCAGATTCGGAAAACCACGCGCAAGTTGGAAAACAGACAGATGCACCGACTGAGATAGGAATGAAAGGAGGAGACACAACATCGATCGTTCAATCAACCAGCTCATACATATAATAGCATCACCCCGTGAACAGGGGGGGCTAACACATGTATTACAAATCTGGCGCCGGCGTCGCCGCCCGGTCACCGTTCACTAGTTGCAGAGAGATTTACAGAGGAAGAACAAACTAAATAGATGACGAGGAGGGGGGAAGATTGGCTCATATCATCGCCCCCCCCCCTTTCTCGCTTACATCAGATCAGAGGGGAGGAGTCGGAGAGAAAACGAAAAAAAAAAACACGCGACCCACCTGTTCCTCGCACTGAATATCGAACCCTCACCCTTCTTCTCCGGCTCCGGAGGACTTCAGTTAGAGTAAAGGAAGATGGCAGCGAAGGGACGCTCAGTGAGAACCATGCTTCTCTCGCAAGGAAACCCTTTCTCCCTCGAAGGTGATTGGTTCCCCGACTCTCTCTCTTTTCTTCTAATTCTTCTTCTTTCGGAAACCTCTTCCTCCTTTTCTTTTTCTTCTCTTTTTTCCTTCTCCCTTTCCTTTTTTTTGCTTTCGAGCAGCCACATATATATAGAAGCAAGCTCGAATCCTAATCCGGCGTGAGGAATGGCGCGCCGGAGAGAGGGTCCTATGAAGCTTTTGCGTGCCGGAATAAGAGGGCGCCGGACAAAGGGTCTTCTGCAGTTTTCGCGCGTCGGAATAGAGGGGCGTCGGATAAGAGGGCGCGCCAGTTTAGGGCGCGCCGTATTAGCATCTCCCGCACGTCGCGGGCCAGCCGATGAGTCCGGGGATGGTTCCGAGGATCACCATGAACATTTATCTCGCCACCATTCTTCGAAACCTCGACGAGATGCTTTGTCGAAGCTTTCAGGACGACGTATGGCCATTCTCGGAACCCCGAACGTCTTTTGCTTGAATACGCGGGTTCTCCGCTGACACCGCCCTCGGCACTAGGGTTCGTGCCGTTGGCTCAGCCTGTTTTGTGCTCGAAGCTTCTTGGAGGGTGGGGTGACACCCGGGATAGTTCCGCCCAGGCCGGGCGATCATTCGGCCACTAATGGGCCCGACTTGGCGAGAAGCCGTACCCGCGATGGGTAGCCAGGATCTTCCGCCGACAGAGCCCTCGGTCCTCTATTTTGAAGAGCCAAGGGAGTTCTTCTATCTCAGGAGAGTCTTTCATGAGGTGGGTGGCCACCGGGTAGATCGTTGTCCTTGGTCGGACAACGGGTGTAGTGTATGCGGCACGACGGAGTCGATGCCGGTTCATTGGGCAGGCTTGGTCGCACTGCCGGTTGGTTGTGAGTCCATCTCGATTCTCCTGAGGTAAAGTCCCCGTGCTCATACAGGGTGACTCGAGGCTCTGGCAACTTGAGAAGTCTTTAGTAAGTTGATATTTATCGGCTTCTGTGCTTCAGTGGGCCGTGTCATTCGTCTTTGAGACTTGATCGCCGCGAGTGATATTTTGAGTGCCAACAAATGCCCCCCAGCCGTGGGTGTTGCGAGTGAGGCGCGGGTGTAGCAAGGCCGACAGATGAGCTTCGCCCGGAATGATCTCCTCTTCAATTGACGGAGGCTCGGAATGGCCCTTAATCCATACGGATGTCAATCCGATGCCGTTTGAATATTAATACGGTGCGGGGTTATTTCGGCGTGCCCTTGGGCTTTGGACGCTAATCCGGCGCGCCTGATGCTTGGAGGAGGTTAATCCGGTGCGGCCTGGCTACTTGGAGGGAGCTAATCCGGTGCGCCTAAAATCGGCGCGCCTTTTGGTTTGGGGGACGTTAATTCGGCGCGCTAAATAGCGCGCCAGATTAACATCCGAAACCCCCCCATATAAGGCTTTCGCCTCTCATTCTCCCTTCATCCCTGTTCATTCGTGAGATTTCTTTCTCTCTCCTCCTGCTCTTCCCCTCTCCATCTTCGTCGCCGAGTGAGTTGAGAGCGACCGGGGTCGTCCCCTCCGAGCGGGTGAGTGAGTGTTGTTCATTTGGGTTCTAAACCCATTCTTTGGGCCCCAGTAGGCTTCTAGTAGGGCTTGCCCTCGGAGCTATTTCTCAGGGTGTTCCTTTTGGCATCGGTGTAATGCCGATGGCTGCTTTTAGGGGCCGTTCCCTTAGTGGACGTGTTCCCGCTTCTCTTTGGCAATCTCCCGTGCTGGGGAGACTCTGTCGAAATTTTGTCAGAAATTTATCTTGATCAACTATTTTCTGACTTTGCTTATTGTTTGATGCGCTTCTTTGTAGCTAACATGGCATCGTGTTCTTCTTCTTCCGCCTCTTGCGTCGTGGTGACGTGGGGGAATGTTCATTCCCTTGATCGGGGGCACGATCAACTTGCTGTAGTTGCAGAGTCCTCGGATTCGGAGACCGATACTGTGGACACTGGCTATCTCCTCATCCTTGGAGGCGATTCTTTTCACTATGACTGGGAAGGCACTGTCAGGCGGGATCACCCCAAGGACAAACATCTGATGTCCTTCCTTCGGTGTTTCAACCTTCAGGGGAAGAGAGACCTGTTCCTCGTCCGCAAAGCCGAGCAGGCCTTGTTAGTGGAGAGGGATAGTCTAACAGATTGTGTGGTGCGGGGAAGGCCAATTAATCTTCCCGGAGAAGTTAGGAAATGGAGCGTCGTGCTGGGACTGCAAGATCTGGCTCCAGAAGATGGGCTGCTGACCAGGGCCCCTGAATTTGTACCCGCTTGGTGGAATGATTCCGCAGGTAGAGTGGACAGGGAGAAGTCGATCTTTGGCTTGTTTCTTGCCCCGTTGAAATGGGGGTACAGAGAAGAATCATTTCTGCTGGACAGCCTGGCGGTCCGCTTTAAGCAACAAATATCTGTGAGGTGGTTTGCCGAGCTGAGGGCCACCGATGCTCACGCATTCAGACCTGGAGCAGTGGAGTTCACAGATTATGTGCTGCATCATTACGCTCCCATCCTGACCAGGACTGGCGTCTATCACAGCGTGTACGCCTCGAGATACCGCTACCCCATCTCCCGAGGCTTATGCTGTGGCATGATCGAAGTATTTTGCCCCGAGTACAACACTTTTTATACTTCGGAAGGAGAAACTTCTCTGGATTTATGGAGCCTCTCACAGCTTAGCGGTCTACCCATCGACGAAGAGCCGTATGAGGAAGTCTGCTGGCCCGACTGGTTGAAAGATCAGACCGACGGTGAGGGTCGGTATCTGGCAGGTCACGCTTACCACTATCAGATGAAGGCATACCGCACCTTCTATCACTCGTCGCATGATATGAGGGAAGCTTGGAAGTCGGGCGAGAAGCGGAGGGTGCGGATGGGCACCTGGCTCCAATATTTCTTCGACGGGAAGAAGAAGTATGAAGACTTTCCCCCGATAGCGCCAATGGCTTTGAAGCGGAAGAAGAGAGTCCGACGCCAGGCCGCATCATCATCATCTTCAAGAGGAGGGCAGAGGGAGGACCTAAACCCTACTAGTGTCGACGCAGTCACCCACTGTGCTGCGTACCTGGTTTACTGGATCTGTTCTTTCGCTCTTCTGCAAGGTGACGAGAGCGTGATTAGGGCAGAGGCCATTTATTCTGCCTGTCTCATGGCTTGGGGTACTAAGCTGTCCCTTTGCCCGGTGGCTCTGTGTCTTATTTACAAGATGTTGGGAGACCTGCACAAGACGCGTCTCCCCAGGAATCTGTGAACGGTTGGTCCGCTACACTTTTTCAATGCTTGGGTCTGTACCCTATTCCCGGAGGCGGCTCCTCGGGCGTTACAGTCGGTTCCTCTTGTTCTACGGATGATAGAGTTTGTGAGTACTGATCCATCCTCGCTAGCGGAGCAGCTCTTTGCCATTCGGGGCAAGTTGGCCCAGATTCCCACAGATTCACCCGGGGTTCTTCACTTTTGGAGCTTAGCTACCTACTCCAGCCCGCTGGTGAATAGGATGAGGCAGTGTAAGCCTTTTGAGACCGAGGAGTATATCCATCCGATTTCCGGGGCCAAGTGTACCAGGCCCATTCTTGAGCCGGAGTTGGTTGACTGGGCGCTGGCTATCAGGCCGAGTGTCCTTGTATTCCGCAAGAGCGGCATTTTGTGGTTGGAGCCGTATTATCCGTTCCGCTTCAGCCGAAACTTTGGCTACGACCAGCACATTCCACATTCTTCTTCACAATTTACGTTGCCTAACAGGCACAGGGCCGGGCAAGTTTCAAATGATGATGCCCGGATATGGTGGGACTTCTTCCACCGCCGGGAAGATGTTTCTTTCCGGGTGCCAACCCCTGCCCGTTTCCCCCGTGTCTCTCCTGAGTATATCAAGTGGTGGAATGCGCGGACGGGGTTCTACAGGAGCTCCCGGTGAGAGTGTTGGGCCGTAGCAGAGCATAGGTTTTTGGACTCCCAACCAGAGCCAGCCTTTGATATTGAGCCTTCCTATTTGAAGAAGTTGAAATCCTGGACCAATACGGAAGTGAGGGCCTATCTGGAGGCCCGAAAGACCGTGAAAAGTCGCAGGACCAAAGTCGACCCGAAGTTGCCCACAATCAGCAAGGATGACTATGTGAAAACACTTCGGGGTTTGTGCCGGGTGAGCAGCGAGAGGGTGGTCCTTTAGCAACTCCCTCTGCCAGTGGAGGAACCCATCTCGGTTGTGGCCGACTGGCATCCCGAGGTGGATAGGTTGTACCCCTATTGGACTTTCATCCGTAGGGAAGACAGGCGGGATGCTTTATATGACCACACCCTCTGGATATTTTCGCTCCTTCGCTCACATGGTCTTTCAGTGGGTGGTCCCAGCGAAGCCATTCTGGACCGGCCCCTTCATATCTCATTCAAATATGCCGACAGATGGGGGCTGGATCACCTGAGCTTATATTATCACCTATCTTCTCGTGGCCACGAGGACCTGGTGCTACTGACGGAGCCAAGTGAAAAGATAGGAGATTTATGTTGGCTTATTCGCGAGGCAGCTTCGAGAGACAAAGTGCCCTCGCTATATTATTGGCCTCTCTTCCCCTTCTACACAGGGCCAGCAAGTATGTTCTATTTCTTCATTTAGGCCCTTCGGCCAGCCTTTTTTTTTATTGTGGTGTATTACTCTCATCTTCGTGCATGTGCAGTCCGACTAACTTCGAAGGAGACCCGGCACTTTAGGGAGCTGATAGTAAAAGCTCAGAAGCCAGCATACTTCGAGGTTCCCGAGCCGGCCCCGACCACGACGCCACTGCCTCCTGGCGATTCGAGAAAGCGGACCCGATCCTAGTTGAGGGAGGCCGTCGGGAAGGCCAAAGCGGCAGTGACCCGAGTGACACGGGCATGCCGAAGGAAGGCCGTAGAAAAGGAACCAGCAACTGTTCTTCCTCCGGTTGTATCCTTCGAAGAGTTCGAGGCTTCCCGCATGTAAAGGCCAGAAGCTGAAGGTAGGCTCTTCATCTCTCCAAGATTCATTGGCTCACTTTGGCTGCCTTGGCTAATCCATGCTGACAGTTGCCGACACAGTCGCTGCGGTCGTCGAGCTGGAGCCGACGGTAGGCGCCGTGGCTAGGAAAGGGGCAGAGGAAATCCCTACTGCTCCCGTAGTGAGAGATCTGCCTTCTCCAACGCCCAGACAGGAAATGGAAGGTAATTTATAGTTTAATCGCGATGCCACCGCGAGTCTTCATGCTTTCAGTCGGCTTGACTATTTCTTGTCGTAAATTTCAGTTGTGTGCAACCGTCACTACTCCCGGGCGCAGAGGGTGCAGAGGAAGCGATTGCCCGGGGGCAGGGTGAACTTGCCCCTGAGATCCCATCAATTGTTGCCCCTGGTGTGGAGTGCACGGAGGAAGTCCCTGCTGCGGGTGATGCTCCCCTCCTGGCGAGGTTCCTGCTCCGATGGTTGAGCGTCCCAAAAGAGCAGAGGAATCCTCTTCCTCTGAGCAGGTCGATTACGGTGGCGGCTCCAGTGATGAGGAGTTTTCACATGTCGACACAGAGACTGAGGATGCTGGGGCATCTTCGGCCTATGAAAGTGATCACCTGACTTTCAGCCCGCCCCGATTGTCATGGAGTGGTCCTGGGCCGTCAGGCTCACTCGTGAGCGAAGGGGCTGGGGCCGCAGAGGTTGCCCTTGGAGATTTGAGCCTATTACCGGCTGAGGTGATGATCCTCCCGTGGTGCCCTTCCTTTCTTTTCTTTTTAGCTTTCTGATGTACATATTTCTGGTGCATACTGAGGTGGTGCTGCCAACCATAACGGTGCAGATACCCCTCCCGGCTCTAGGCACGGGTCACGTAACTTTCCCGCTCGTCTTGCAGCCTATCGCACTGCGATATCCCAAGGACTATGCAGCGGCAGTGGCTCCAGCGCGACCCGGAGTACTTGTGAGGGTTGATGAGTTGGTAGCAGTCGAGGACTCCCAGCCATTGGAAGTCGTACAACGGTCGACTTCGGAGAAAGGTGGCCCCTCCGAGGTAGAGGCGGGAGAGATCGTCGAAGAGGAAGCCGGGACTACTGGGACCTTGGCTCCTATTGCTGAAACTGGCTATATGGGGGTCAGTCGAGTTGGAGGAGAGGAGCAGATGTCCTTGGCTCTTGATGTTCCTGTTGCATCTTCATCCCAAGGGGATGGCAGGGAAGCTACGGTCATCGAGACTCTAGCTACCATATCAGTCACCGCGGTTGCTCCCCACACAAGTGTGTTGCAGATCATGTCATCGTCATCTTCTGGGATGAGCGACGATATCTGGGCCACCGTGGACAGCAGAGTGGAGTTCGAACTACCTGAGACGTCACCGCTCGGTGTCCAGTCATCGAGCGACCTTGTGTGGTAGTTCTTAGGGACCCTTCAGCAGACCGTAATGGCCAGCAGAGATTTGACTTATGTTCAGCTGACGGGCTTGATAGAGCACTTGTCCCGCTCACTGTTGGCTTTTGGTTGCCCCATGGACGACTAGACTCCACGGGTGATTTTGCTTCTGAAATATGTAAAGAGGAGGGAATTCTTAGGTCGGGAGGCAGCTAACCAGCTGGCGGCCATAACACTGGAGCGAGCTGAATGTCGAGCAGCTCTCATCTCTTTGAAAGGGACTGCGGTGAGGATGAGGAGTGATGCCAATGTTTCTTTGTAGTGCCGAAGCTTCCTTACGGCCTGGATAGCAGAGCTACAGGCCAAACTTTCAAGGGCAGAGGCTGAGCTTCAAGAAGTAGAGCGCTTGGAAGTCCAGAGGATGGAGGAGGCAGAGATGGCCGAGGGACAAGCTGCTTCCCTTGGGGATAAACTATCTCAGCTGGAGGCCACCGAGTTCAGACTGTAAGAACTAACCCCCCATCCTTCCTTGGGCATTCCAGAGCTGGAGGACATCTTTCGACACCCTCTGCCATAGTCTTTTCTATTTGCCCCTTTTGGATGGACTTCATGTATTCCGGGGAATGCCCCGCGCAACATGTATCTTTTTATTTCATAGGAATGAAAAATCTTCATTTTGCTGTTAAATGATGACTCCATTCTTTCATTATTCTTTTCTTTCCCCTTTCCACTCGCCAGTTAATTCTAGTCTGAGTATGTGAGTCACTAGGGCAGGAGAGCACTCACGCCTTCAGCAAAGGGGTGAGGTGTTCGCTCCACCGCGCCGTGACCATTCCTGGGACCGAGCAATGGCTAATGTAGGCCAAAAGTTCGAAGGACCAAAAAGTGCAGAGGCCCCTTAGGGCTGGGAAGCAAGGTCAGACGGCTTGCCAGCCGGACTCATTGACACTGACAGAAATTGAGGGTAGGGTTTATTCCTCGACAGAGGTTATATGTTGAAGCAAAAGAAGTTAACTGCTTAACGAGGATGAAGGGTCCAGGTTAGGGGGATGTTGATCGGTCCTGTCGATGATGATAGGTGCCGAAAAGGTAGCTGGTCTTGTCGATGGTGACAAGGGCCGAAAAGGTAGCCGGTCTTGCCAATGGTGACAAGGGTCGAAAAGGGTAGTGATCGATCTTGTCGATGGTGACAGGGGCCGAAAAGGGTAGCGACCGATCTTGCCGATGGTGACAAGGGCTGAAAAGGTAGCCGATCTTGCCGATGGTGACAAGGGCCAAAAAAGGTAGCGACCGATCTTGCCGATGGTAACAAGGGTCGAAAAGACGGTCGGTCTTGCCGATGGTGACATGGGCCGAAAAAGGTAGTGACCGATCTTACCGATGGTGACAAGGGTCGGAAAGGTAGACGGTCTTGCCGATGGTGACAAGAACCGGAAAAGGTAGCGACCGATCTTGCCGATGGTAACAAGGGTCGAAAAGATGGCCGGTTGATGTGACACAACCTCGGACCTAATGCAAGCAAGCACAACCGCATTCAAATGGGCCGAATTGGGCCACCGCTCTATCGACACTCACCCAAGCCCGGGGTAACTTGGCAATGCCAAGATGAGGTTGAGGGGTTGGGCCCTTGCTGGTAGAGGGCCAGCAAGGCCAAGATGGGATTCCCAATGGGTATGGATGCCCAATTCAAGGGGCCGACAAAGTGCCAAAGGCACCGGATGTACTTCCCCCACGGTGTTCACTCAAGACAATGGGGCTTGAGGACTGGGCTCTCACTCGCATAACCAGTGGAATTAAGAACAAATATTGAATGACAAACACTAAATGGAGTGAAGGTTTGAGCACTTACTCGACTGGTTTGAAGAAACCGGTCCCGGTCGGAGACGAGGGCGAGCGGGGAGGCGGTGGATCCCCACACGCCGCGCCGGGGTAGCTTGACCTGCCCAAACAAGTTACAACACTACACCTCTCACAGGAGGGGGATCTTGGGGTGGGGGTTAATGGATATTACAACCAAAATTACCTCCGCACAGGGAGGGGCCTTCAGCCGGCCAAGCGGGGAGGGGAAACTATGAGTAAAAGCATGGAACGATGAAGTCACCGGTTCTGCCTGCTCTCTCCGAACAGGGACAGGTAGACGGTGTTGTGGCTGTAGAATTCGATCAGGAATTTCGCTGATGATGAGACTGGTGGGGAAATCTTCGTAGCTGGGAAGGGAATGCCTCAGAATTTCTTCAATTTCTTCTGGAGCCGCTGCTGACCAGGATGGAGGTTTGAACAGAGCTTCAGATTCTCGGACATGCAGTTGCAGATTTCTAACAGCAGATTGCAGAGAACGTCCCGGCAGCTCCCGACCTTAGAATCAAGCGCCGTTGGAGTTTTTGGAATCGTGGATGGGTCCTCTTCACAGAAAAACTGACGGGGATGCTAAAAGATGCCGGAGAAGACCTGGAGGCTCTGAACAAGGATGACTGGTTGGTGTAGACTGTGGGGAAGCCGATCCGTACAGCAGAGGGAGAAAATTGATAACTTCAGCTACTGGATGCCGAACAGAGTTCCGCTTCTTGATTCTGAAAGCTGACAGGACGATGAAAAACTTTGTAGAAGAGCTTTCGAACTGATTCTTCCAAGGTCAGTCGTGGCAGAGCTTCTACTCAGGTTCAGGGCTTCAGCAGAGGCAGTTCTGAGCAGTCGAGGGAGAACAAAGCTCCAGGGCAGCACACAGCTCGGATGAAGACGAAATCATTTCTGTTGTGAAGAAGACAGAGAGATGCTTCTGTGGATGCCTCTTGTGCCTTCAAACTCATCTGGAGGAAGTCGTGGTGGCCGCTGCAAGTTGCTGGTTCACCTGTAACTTCTGGACAGTGAACTGTAACTTGAATAGAGCTTCCAAAGACCTCCAAGAAGAAGGGAAGCAAGAACTATAGGGTGAAGGGGAGGTAGGGGATGGTGGAGGGAGTATGTGGGAGGGTTGGAAGGGTGCTAATGGTATGAGGAAGATGGTGGAAGGGAGGCTAGGGCACAGGTTTCAGCAAGGGTGAGTGATGGGGGGGGATGCAAATGGGTGAAGTGGAGTGGGGGGCAAGGGGCGAACTAGCCCTATGGGGGAGGAGAGAGGGGCGGCCAAAACATGGAGGGAGGGGAATTTCAAATTTGAAATGGCCTTGGAAGTTGAGGGATTGTGTGGGGAAGTGGGTGATTGTGTTGGAATGGGGAAGAATATGTTGGAATGGGAGAGATGATGTTGGAATGGGGAAGACTCAACCTTGGAACTAGGGGGGGAAGTAAATGGGGTGTGGGGAAGTGGAGGAGCCTTAATGGAGGTAGGTGGGGGTTGGAGGTGGTTGGGAGGAGGAGGAGAGAGGAATGGGGCGAACCCCCCTTGGGGAAGAGAGAGAAAGAGAAAGAGGTGGGGTGGGGAATCACTCCCCTAGGGTTTCTCACCCAACTATAGGATTCACTCCTCTAGAACTAAGTTTGAACACTCAAAGGGAAATATTTTGTATTGATTCATTCATTACCTCCAAATGAAGGAAATGGGGCCCTATATATAGGAAACCCACATTTTACAATAAGTCCCTGACAAAAGACTCAATAGCAAATAACCGAAGGGGTAGGGGGTGCTCATGGGCCAAGCCCAAAGAATTAGGCCCAATAGCACATTACACAATCTAATGACACTCAATACTTAGGAAAATAAATGCAAGACCTAGGGACATGACTTAAATAAATTGAAAATTACATCAAATGACTCAAGTAAATAGCATAAAAAGGATAAGTGGGCCTTTATAGAGAGAGGCCCGAACTCAAACGATGCCGGAGTGTGAAGAAGACCCTAGCCAAAGGGAATTGTGGATGATGTCTCCATCAAATCCCCTGGGCTGTGAAGAGCTCGACTCCGTCGAGTAGAGGTCCATCCGGCTGTGGTACTGCTCGAGGAGGTCCGGATCCAACCGCTGGAGATCCTCCCGACTTACCCAAGAATCCTCCGAAGGAGGCCGATCCTTCCACCTGACGAGATAGCGCTCATATACCTTGCTCCGAGTGGTAGTGACTTGTACATCCAATATTTGTTCAATTTGTTCACGTTGGGCTCTTTTGGTTGGTGGCCTCTCATCACGGGTGGGTGCTCTCTCAATGGAAGAAGTAGGCCCAATCTCCTCACTAGGTACCACCGTGGGTCCCTTATATGGCACTAGGTCGGCGACATTGAATGTGGGACTTATTCCATACTCCTCAGGGAGATCTAACTCGTAGGCATTTGCACCAATGCGCCTCAAGACCTGGAAAGGACCAGCCCCACGTGGCCTCAGTTTAGAGTTGGCTCCCGGGGAGAGCCTCTCCGTCCTTACCATCACAAAGTCACCCACATGGTACTCTTGGTGACGCCGATGAGAGTCGGCCAGCCTTTTATAAGCCTCATTCTTTTTGCTGATGTGCTTGCAAATTTCTTCATGCAATTCTCTAATATGTTGTGCAAAAGACTCGGCTGAAATGGACACTCTAGCATCCTGGGGAAGGGGAATGAGATCGGAAGGCTTTCTTGGCTTGTACCCATGCACGGCTTCAAATGGACTCATCCCTATGGACTTATTGATGGAATTGTTATATACAAATTCAGCCTGGGGTAAGATGAGATCCCAATTTCCAGGGCGATCCTCAACAAGACACCTAAGAAGGTTCCCTAGACTCCGATTGACAACTTCGGTTTGGCCATCTGTTTGGGGGTGGTAGGCAGTGGAGAATTTGAGGAGGGTACCCATCATGTGCCAAAGAGTTTTCCAAAAGTAGCTAGTGAATTTGACATCCCTATCGGAGACTATGGTCTTAGGTAGCCCGTGGAGACGGACAACCTCATCAAAGAACAATCGGGCCACATGGGAGGCATCGGAGGTTTTGGAGCATGGGATGAAATGGGCCATTTTGAAAAATCTATCAACCACCACATAGATGGAGTCATGCCTTCTTTGAGTCTTGGGTAATCCTAGCACAAAGTCCATGCTTAAGTCTTGCCATGGTCGGTCGGGGATGGGGAGTGGGGTTTATAGGCCGGTGTTTTGTTTCACTTGTTTGACCGAGGCACATGTTCGGCATTGACCCACAACCTTGCCTACATCTCTCTTGAGACTAGGCCAATAAAACTGACCCTCAACTAGGGCAATGGTTTTGTGGACTCTAAAATGACCAGCTAACCCTCCCGCATGTAATTCCCAAACCAAGAAGTCTCGGAGTGAGGTCCGTGGAATGCAAAGCTTGGGTCCCTTGAAGAGGAACCCATCCTCTAAGACAAATCCCTCATGTTCCTTGCTAGAAGGGGTGGTCAAGGTGGTATAGATGTGCCCAAAGTCGGGGCAGCTAGGGTACTCATCCTTGATCCTATCAAATCCGATCACTTCCACTTGAATAGTGGAGAGCAAGGAAACTTTCCTACTAAGGGCATCCGCCGCTCGATTCTCACTCCCGGCCTTGTGTTTGATGACAAAAGTGTAGGATTGGATGAACTCAACCCATCGGGCATGTCGAGCATTTAGCTTTTGTTGGGAGTTGAGGTATTTGAGGGCCTCATGGTCAGAAAAGATGACAAACTCCTTGGGCAACAAGTAGTGCCTCCAATGTCGGAGGGACTGAACCACGGCATAGAACTCCTTGTCATAAGTGGAGTATCTTGTCCTAGCATCACAAAGCTTCTCACTAAAGAAGGCTACCGGGTGTCCCTCTTGACTAAGAATCCCTCCTATCCCTATCCCGGATGCATCACATGTGACTTCAAAGACTTTAGAGAAATCGGGAAGGCATAGGACCGGGGCTTGGGTCAACTTCTCCTTAAGTTCTTGGAAGGCTTTAGAGGCTGATTTGGTCCATACGAAAGTCCCCTTCTTGAGACAATCGGTGATTGGGCCAGTGATAGTGCTAAACCCTCGAATAAACCTCCTATAGAATGTAGCCAATCCATAGAAACTTCGGACCTCATGAAGGGTGTGGGGTTCCGGCCAATCCATGATAGCTTGGACCTTGTCAGGGTCCATGGAGACGCCTTTGGTGGATACCACAAATCCTAGGAAGGTGAGGGATGTGGTCATGAAGTGGCATTTTCCTAAGTTGGCAAATAGGCTCTCTTGACGAAGGATGGTACAAACTTGCTTAAGGTGATCAAGGTGGGCTTCTTGGGATTGACTATAGATGAGTATATCATCAAAATAGACCACTAGAAAGATCCCAATGAAAGGTCTAAGGACCTCCGTCATAAGACGCATGAAAGTACTTGGGGTATTTGAAAGCCCAAAAGGTATGACTAACCATTCAAAGAGACCATCTTTGGTTTTGAAAGCCGTTTTCCACTCATCCCCGGGCCTTATCCTAACTTGGTGATAGCCACTCTTAAGGTCAATTTTGGAAAAAATGGTGGCTCCGGCTAGCATATCAAGCATGTCATCAAGCCTAGGGATGGGAAACCTATACTTGACGGTGATTTTGTTAATGGCCCTACTATCCACACACATTCGCCATGACCCATCTTTCTTGGGAGTTAGAAGGGCCGGTACGGCACATGGACTTTTGCTAATGCGAATGAAGCCCTTCCTAATGAGTTCCTCTATTTGCCTCCGAAGTTCAGCATGTTCCATGGGATTGAGGCGATAATGAGGAAGGTTTGGGAGAGTGGCCCCCGGGACTAGATCAATCGCATGTTGCACATCCCGCATGGGAGGGAGTTGGTCCGGGAGCTCCGTTGGGAACACATCATGGAATTCTTCTACGAGTTGTTGGATTTCTATGGGGTGTGGATTGGTGGGAGTGGGCTCTCCTAGGCAAATGACCACCGCACATAGTGGTACTCCTTGAGCTATCTCCTCTTCAAGTTCTTTCCTAGTGATGAGATGAAGACCCTTGGTCAACCCCGAGGTCCCACTTTGTTTGGGAGTTTGGGTGAGGGATGGGGTTGGAGGGGTGGAGTTCCCCGAGACTTGTGGGGTGATGGGGTGTTGTCCTTGAGGGAAGGGTCCCTTTTGGTCATGGGACGGGGGGGGGGGGGGAGGGGTTAAGACGATAGTCTTTCCCTCATGTTCAAAGGTGCATATGTTGCTCCTACCTAAGATGGTGGCATCTACATCATAAAGCCAAGGTCTTCCTAGAAGGATGCTACCGACTTCCATGGGTATGACATCACACCATATTTGGCCATGGTATGAAGAGAATGTGAGGGGTACAAGACATTGGGTATTGACCGGGATGGAGTTGTTGTTGATCTATGAGACCCGATATGGATTTGGGTGGGGAGTGATAGTAAGCCCAAGGAGCTTAACGGTATCGGGGGATACGGCATTGACACAACTCCCACTATCCAAGATCACTTTCCTTATATGGCTCCCTATCTTGACAAAGGTGTGAAAGATTAAAGTTCGGCGCCAATCCTCTTCTTGGGGTTTGGTGAGGGTGCTCCTAATCACTCCTAGATGGGAGTTGGTAGATGGAGTGGTGTGGTCTAGACCCGACTCTAGGTATTGGGCCTCATACTCTTCTTCCCAATCTAGGGAGGCTTCATGATCCTCAACAACACTCTCAAGTTCTTTTTGGGGTGGGGGAGCTTCTTCCTCAACAAGCAAGCTAGATAATCCCTTGGATGGACATTGCCCCGCAAAGTGGCCAAACCCTTGACACCTAAAGCATTGTTGACGTCCGCTACCCGAAGTAGTTCCTACATTTGGGCATTTGGGAATGTCTTCCCTCCGTGGGAGGGGGTGACTAGGGGTGGGTTTGTTTGGAGTGATGGTGGGAGGAGGGTTGTAAGGCCTTAATGGGGTGTTCCCACTTGGATTATGGGCTTTCATGGGAGTGGCCGGAATAGGCCGTGGTCCCATGTTTTTAGGATCGACCGGTCGGGGAGTAGCAAATCGAGGGATCCTAGAAAATCTTTCTACATCCCTAGCTATTTGATAAGCTATCTCAAGGTTATCAACATCTCTCATGAAAAGCTCTCTTTTGATGTGACTTTGAAGCCCATTCCTAAAGCGGGACAAGGTAACGGTCGGGTCCTCATGAACTCCACACTTCAAAAGATAGGAGTCAAACTTCTCAATGTATTCAACCACGGTCTTCCCTTCTTGGGTGAGGCTTTGCCATTCATCTAAGAGCATTTGATGGTAGGATTGGGGAAGGTATTTGTTCCTAAGTTGGTTCTTCATACCCTCCCAAGTATCAATAGGCTCTCCCCGCCTAATCCTTCTTAGACCCTCTTGGTTTAACCAATAAGTTTTTGCTAACTTGATGAGATGCATTTTGACCAACCTTACCCTCCTTTGGTCGGACATAGGGTACCATTCAAAGTATTGGTCCATGGCGGTCTCCCACTCTAAGTAGACACTTGGTTCATGGGAACCATCAAAGTTTGGGGCCTCTACCTTAATCATCCTTAAGAGAGGGTCATCCGGGTCGTCCCGTGGACGCCTTTCATGAATGGGATGGTGTCGGGGTCTCTCATGGTCATGGTAAGGGTCATGATCCAAGTCTTCCCTATAAATTTCAGCATGTGGATGATAGGCTCTTGGTCCATGGTTCCTAGGATGGAACTCATCCCTATGAGGCTCAATGTATGGAGGGTGGACTCTTGGGTCATTGTTCCTTGGGTGGAACTCATTCCTATGCAACTCACCATGTGGTGGTTGAACTCTTGGCTCATTATTCCTTGGATGAGGGTCTTCCCTAGGAGGCTCAACATGTGGAAGGTGGACTCTAGGTTCATTGTTCCTTGGGTGGAACTCATGCTCTTCAAGCCGAGCAATTCGAGTGGTAAGGGACTCAAGTTGGGCAAGAATGTTGGTAAGGGCAGCATCTACCCTATTCATTTGGCCTTGAGGTTCCTCCCTAAGAGCATCTTGATTGAGTTGAGGATGGGGATCCATGGGTGGATTTGAAGATGAAGGATCGGGTCGGTAACTAGCACCACTACGGGTGGACATGCAAGACAAGGGGCCAAAGATGTTGGACACACAATGCAATGGTCCTAGGACTTAGACTTGATAGAGTCAAGTCAAAGACTTGCTCTGATACCAATTGATGTGACACAACCTCAGACCTAATGCAAGCAAGCACAATCGCATTCAAATGGGCCGAATTGGGCCACCGCTCTATCGACACTCACCCAAGCCCGGGGTAACTTGGCAATGCCAAGATGAGGTTGAGGGGTTGGGCCCTTGCTGGTAGAGGGCCAGCAAGGCCAAGATGGGATTCCCAATGGGTATGGATGCCCAATTCAAGGGGCCGACAAAGTGCCAAAGGCACCGGATGTACTTCCCCCACGGTGTTCACTCAAGACAACGGGGCTTGAGGACCGGGCTCTCACTCGCATAACCAGCGGAATTAAGAACAAATATTGAATGACAAGCACTAAATGGAGTGAAGGTTTGAGCACTTACTCGACCGGTTTGAAGAAACCGGTCCCGGTCGGAGACGAGGGCGAGCGGGGAGGCGGTGGATCCCCACACGCCGCGCCGGGGTAGCTTGACCTGCCCAAACAAGTTACAACACTACACCTCTCACAGGAGGGGGATCTTGGGGTGGGGGTTAATGGATATTACAACCAAAATTACCTCCGCACAGGTAGGGGCCTTCAGCCGGCCAAGTGGGGAGGGGAAACTATGAGTAAAAGCATGGAACGATGAAGTCACCGGTTTTGCCTGCTCTCTCCGAACAGGGACAGGTAGACGGTGTTGCGGCTGTAGAATTCGCTCAGGAATTTCGCTGATGATGAGACTGGTGGGGAAATCTTCATAGCTGGGAAGGAAATGCCTCAGAATTTCTTCAATTTCTTCTGGAGCCGCTGCTGACCAGGATGGAGGTTTGAACAGAGCTTCAGATTCTTGGACCTGCAGTTGCAGATTTCTAACAGCAGCTTGCAGAGAACGCCCCGGCAGCTCCCGACCTCAGAATCAAGCGCCGTCAGAGTTGTTGGAATCGTGGATGGGTTCTCTTCACAAAAAAACTTACGGGGATGCTAAAAGATGCCAGAGAAGACCTGGAGGCTCTGAACAAGGATGACTGGTCGGTGTAGACTGTGGGGAAGCCGATCCGTACAGCAGAGGGAGAAAATTGATAACTTCAGCTACTGGATGCCGAAAAGAGTTCCGCTTCTTGATTTTGAAAGTTGACAGGACGATGAAGAACTTTGTAGAAGAGCTTTCGATTCTTCCAAGGTGAGTCGTGGTAGAGCTTCTACTCAGGTTCAGGGCTTCAGCAGAGGCAGTTCTGAGCAGTCGAGGGAGAACGAAGCTCCAGGGCAGCACACAGCTCGGATGAAGATGAAACCACTTCTGTTGTGAAGAAGACAGGGAGACACTTCTGTGGATGCCTCTTGTGCCTTCAAACTCGTCCGGAGGAAGTCGTGGTGGCCACTGCAAGTTGCTGGTTCACCTGCAACTTCTGGACAGCGAACTGCAACTTGAATAGAGCTTCCAAAGACCTCCAAGAAGAAGGGAAGCAAGAACTATAGGGTGAAGGGGAGGTAGGGGATGGTGGAGGGAGTATGTGGGAGGGTTGGAAGGGTGCTAATGGTATGAGGAAGATGGTGGAAGGGAGGCTAGGGCGCAGGTTTCAGCAAGGGTGAGTGATGGGGGGGATGCAAATGGGTGAAGTGGAGTGGGGGGCAAGGGGCGAACTAGCCCTATGGGGGAGGCGAGAGGGGCGGCCAAAACATGGAGGGAGGGGAATTTCAAATTTGAAATGGCCTTGGAAGTTGAGGGATTGTGTGGGGAAGTGGGTGATTGTGTTGGAATGGGGAAGAATATGTTGGAATGGGAGAGATGATGTTGGAATGGGGAAGACTCAACCTTGGAACTAGGGGGGGAAGTAAATGGGGTGTGGGGAAGTGGAGGGGCCTTAATGGAGGTAGGTGGGGGTTGGAGGTGGTTGGGAGGAGGAGGAGAGAGGAATGGGGCGAACCCCCCTTGGGGAAGAGAGAGAAAGAGAAAGAGGTGGGGTGGGGAATCACTCCCCTAGGGTTTCTCACCCAACTATAGGATTCACTCCTCTAGAACTAAGTTTGAACACTCAAAGGGAAATATTTTGTATTGATTCATTCATTACCTCCAAATGAAGGAAATGGGGCCCTATATATAGGAAACCCACATTTTACAATAAGTCCCTGACAAAAGACTCAATAGCAAATAACCGAAGGGGTAGGGGGTGCTCATGGGCCAAGCCCAAAGAATTAGGCCCAATAGCACATTACACAATCTAATGACACTCAATACTTAGGAAAATAAATGCAAGACCTAGGGACATGACTCAAATAAACTGAAAATTACATCAAATGACTCAAGTAAATAGCATAAAAAGGATAAGTGGGACTTTATAGAGAGATGCCCGAACTCAAACGATGCCAGAGTGTGAAGAAGACCCTAGCCAAAGGGAATTGTGGATGATGTCTCCATCACCGATCTTGCCGATGGTGACAAGGGCCGAAAAAGGTGGCGACCGATCTTGCCGATGGTGACAAGGGTCGGAAAGGTAGACAGTCTTACCAATGTTGACAAGAACAGGAAAAGGTAGCGACCGATCTTGCCGATGGTGACAAGGGTCGGAAAGGTAGACGGTCTTGCCGATGATGACAAGGACCGAAAAAGGGTAGCGACCGATCTTGCCAATGGTGACAAGGGTCGGAATGGTAGACGGTCTTGCCGATGATGACAAGAACCGAAAAAGGTAGCGACCGATCTTGCCGATGGTGACAGGGGTCGGAATGGTAGACGGTCTTGCCGACGATGACAAGAACCGAAAAAGGGTAGCGACCGATCTTGCTGATGGTGACAAGGGTCGGAATGGTAGACGGTCTTGCCGATGATGACAAGAATCGGAAAAGGGTAGCGACCGATCTTGCTGATGGTGACAAGGGTCGGAATGCTAGATGGTCTTGCCGATGATGACAAGAACCGAAAAAGGTAGCGACCGATCTTGCCGATGGTGACAAGGGTCAAAAAAATGGCCAGTCTTGCCGATGGTGACAAGGGCCGAGAAGATAGATGAAAGTGGAATGATGAACGAGGGTAGCCTCGTAACTACATCATTGTTTTCATCATTTTTTTTTATTTTTTTATCACATTACCGACTTAAGCGCCCTTTTGGGTTTTTGCCAAAGTCAGCCCCCTCTTGCTTTTGCCCACGCACCCTTTCGGGTTTTCACGTGGCGGGGTACCCGATTTTGCCTGTAACGCCCTTTCGGGTTTTTGCTACAGCCGGGTTATGGCCATTTTTACCCCTGCCCTAATATAGGAACAAGGCCGGCGGGGTATCTCTATTTTTAACCCCATCTTTCCTTTTTTTTTCTTCTTTGTTTTTTGTAGGAAGAAGCCGGGACACAGGAGAGCCTGCCCGCTAGCATGCCGATCTGCCTTATCGATGATGACAAGGGTCGGATCCTGGTTTAGTTCGTCGACATTGGTTAAATGCCGAAGTAAAGGGTATAGTTCTTAACAGGGACGGAAGGTCCAGGTTAAGGGATAGAGGCTGACCGATCCCGCCGATGATGACGAGGGTCGAACATATATTTATTCATCGGCATGGGTCACATGTCGAAGCAAAGATAGATTCATTAACAGGGACGAAAGGTCCAAGTTAAGAGTAGAGATCGACCGATCTCGCCGATGATGATGAGGGTCGAACACAGGTTTGTTCATTGACATGGGTTACATGTCGAAGCAAGGTTAGATTCATTAACAGGGATGAAAGGTCCAAGTTAAGGGTAGAGATCGACCGATCTCGCCGATGATGAAGAGGGTCGAACATAGGTTTGTTCATCGGTATGGGTCACATGTTGAAGCAAGGATAGATTCATTAACAGGGACGAAAGGTCCAAGTTAAGGGTAGAGATCGACCGATCTCGCCGGTGATGACGAGAGTCGAACATAGGTTTGTTAGGAGATCTCCGATGGGACTCTCGATGATCATCCTTTGGGAGTCTCATTAGGAGGAGAATAAAGTTGAACTTTTTGGATTACCACTTTACTGACCTGAGCGCCCTTTTGGGTTTTCACGTGGCGGGGTACCCAATATTTCCTGTAACGCCCTTTCAGGTTTTCGCTACAATCGAGTTATAGCCATTTTTGCCCTTGTCCCGATTTAGGAACAAGACCAGCGGGGTATCTCTATTTTTAACCCCATTTTATCTTTTCTTTTTGCTCACGTAACAGAAGGATGTTGAGAGAGTCGGCTAGTACACGAAATCTTGCATCGAGAAAGAGGGTTTACTCGTCAGCACGAAGGCAATGCTGACACAAGGAATAGATTTGGGCCGATTCGAGTGTAAGGCTCGCAATGGCAACGTTGTATAAAGGTCGGCTAGGACATGAAATCTTGCGCCGAGAAAAGGGTTTATTCATCAGCAAGAAGGCAATGCTGACGCAAAGGGGTAGATTTATGCCAATTTGGGCGTAAGACCCGTAATGGCAATACAGTAGACATTATGCGAGTCTGGTCGGGGCCGACCATCACTGGACCGAGGTGCGGGTAGGTCGGTTAGGGCAGAGCGCCATTGAACCAAGGTGAGGGTACCTCGGTTAGGGCGGAATGCCACTGAACCAAGGTGAGGGTAGCTCGGTCAGGGCGGAATGCCACTAGACCAGGGTGAGGGTAGCTCGGTTAGGGCGGAATGCCACTGAACCAAGGTGAGGGTAGCTCGGTCAGGGTGGAATGCCACTAGACTAAGGTGAGGGTAGCTCGGTTAGGACGGAATGCCACTAGACCAAGGTGAAGGTAGCTTGGGCGGGGTGGAGTGCCACTAGGCCAAGGTGAGGTAGCTCGATCAGGGTGGAATGCCACTAGACCAAGGTGAGGGTAGCTCGGTTAGGGCGGAGTGCCACTAGACCAAGGTGAGGTAGCTCGATCAGGGTGGAATATCGCTAGACCAAGGTGAGGGTAGTTCGGTTAGGGTGGAATACCACTAGACCAAGGTGAGGGTAGCTCGGTTAGGGCGGAATGCCACTGGACCAAGGTGAAGGTAGCTTAGTCAGGGCGGAGTGCCACTAGACCAAGGTGAAGGTAGCTCGGTCAGGGCGGAGTGCCACTAGACCAAGGTGGGGGTAGCTCGGTTATGGCGGAATGCCGCTAGACCAAGGTGAGGGTAGCTCGGTTAGGGTGAAATGCCACTAGACCAAGGTGAAGGTAGCTTGGTCAGGGCGGAGTGCCACTAGGCCAAGGTGAGGTAGCTCGATCAGGGCGGAGTGCCACTAGACCAAGGTGGAGGTAGTTCGGTCAGGGCGGAGTGCCACTAGACCAAGGTGGACGTAGCTTGGTCAGGGTGGAGTGCCACTAGACCAAGGAAAGGTATTCCGATCACTTGGGGAATGTTGGTTGTGCCGTATGATACAGCTTCATATGCTTCCCATTGAGTGGCGAGAACTGGATGACTCCTTTGTGGTCCACCAGGATGTAAGCACCTCCCTCATATACTCGGTGGACGACGTATGGTTCGACCCAGTTTTTGACCAACTTCCCTTTGGGGTTAGCGGCCATCACTTCTCTTCTTTTGACCATTACCAGGTCTCCCTTCTTGAACTCTCTCCCTTTGACCAACTTGTCAAAAGCACGGGCCATGCGAGCTTGGTAGAGTTGGATGTTTTGTTGCGCCCGGAGGCGCTTTCCTTCGAGCTCGGCGAGCTCTTCCAATCTTCTTTCTGCATTGGTTTGTTCACCGCTGACTAGTCCATGCTGGATGGCGACTCGCAGCGAAGGAACTTCTAATTCAATCGACACCACAGCCTCTAACCCATACACGAGGGAGAATGGCGAACAGCCGGTTGGGGTTTTATAGACAGTACGATAGGCCCAGAGCGCCTCGTACATCCTTTCTTCCCAGTCCTTTTTATTAGACTTGACAGTCTTTGCCAGCAACGTGCATAGTGTCTTGTTGAAGGCTTATGCAAGTCCATTGGGTTGAGGGTTGTAGGGGGACGATGTCCTCCAGTCAATCTTGTATTTGTCGGCTATCTGGTAAACCTTCTAATTTCTGAAATGGATGCCATTGTCAGAGATAATTTGGCTGGGAATCCCGAACCAGAATATTATGTTCTTCCGGAAGAACCTTGCAACCAGTTCTCCCGTCACATCTCTTAACGCAACTGCTTCTGCCAATCTGGAGAATTAATCTGTAGCTACTAAGATGTATTTGCACCCTGATGAAGATGCTGGTAGTGGCCCTACTACGTCCGTGCCCCATTGAGCAAATGGCCAGCTTGGTAAGGTTGGATGTAGTGGCACTGGAGGTCTCCTTGCCACGTTGGCGTGTTCTTGACACTTCTGACAAGCCTTGGCGAACTTGCAGTAGTCATCAAACATAGTGGGCCAATAGTAACCCAATTTCTTTATCTCAATTTTCATCTTTGGGCTGGCCTGATGCGCTCCAGCTGATCCTGCATGGATTTCTTGCATCACCTGCCTCGCTTCTACTGAAGACAAGCAACGAAGTAGGACTTTTCTTCGGGCATCTGCCATTATTCGGAACAAGGTTCCGTTCCTCATCTCGTAAGAGTCTTTGACCCTCAGGAGTTTCATTCTCTGTTCTTTTTCTTCTGGCAGCTGCTGGTGTTGGAACCACCGCAGGAGATGTTCTCGCCAATCGGGCTGCAGAACCTCTTCGACGACTACCACCTCAATCTCTTGTTCATCGGCTAAGACCTCTGTTACACTGGGGACTTGCCGGCAGTTGATCACTATTATATTCAGGTCGTGTCTGGCGGGACCGCCAAAGAACTAGCCAGCTTAGCAAGGGCGTCTGCCTGAGCATTCTGGCCTCGGTTGATATGCTTGATACTGATGAAGTAGAATCTTGACATCATGCGGGTTGCCAGCTGATGGTAGGGGAGAAGCTCTTGCTTTCACACATCGAACTCTCCTTCCAATTCTTTTATAACTAGCATAGAATCTCTGAATGCTTCCAGCATCTGAATTCTTATGGATAGAGCAATTTACAACCCGATTATCAGGGCTTCATACTCTGCTTCATTATTTGTGCAATGCTTGTTTATTGAGAAAGATGTGTGCACCACTTCCCCTTCTGGAGATTTCAGGACTATGCCTGCGCCTACCCTGACCCTGGCTGATCCAGTGGCAGAGGTGTCAATTCTGGAAGCGCCATCGAAATATAGCTGCCATAAGGAGGGCCGCACCTGAGCGGCTTCTAGCGTTTCATCTTCAGGAAGCTCCGGTTCCAGCGGGCAGTCCCCAAGTACTGGGTGCTCAGCGAAGAAGTCTGCAATAGCTTGGCCCTTGACGGCCTTGAGCGGCACATAGGAGACGTCAAACTCCATAAGGATTACTGCCCATTTACCCAGGCAACCTTTGACGGCCGGCTGGGACATAATATATTTCAACGGGTCCTCTTTGGATACCAAGCTGATTTCATGCGACAACATGTAGTGTCGAAGCTTCTTAACTGCGAAGACCAGTGCTAGACAGATCTTCTCAATATAAGTATATTTCTCCTCAGTTGTGACCAGTCTCCGACTGAGGTAATAGAGGGCTTGTTCTTTCCCTTCTTCATTATTCTGGGCCAGTATTGCCCCAGGGAATTGTGTGTGACTGCTATATATAATATCAACGGCCGTCCTTTCACCGGTGCACCCAGCACTGGAGGAGTCTTCAGATAGTCTTTCAACTTGTCAAAGGCTGTTTGGCAATCTTCATCCCAATAAAAGGGAACATCCTTCATCATCAGTTTGTGGAAAGGCTGACATCGCCCTGACAAATTAGAAATGAACCGCCGGATATAAGCCAAGCGGCCCTGTAGTGATCTCAGCTCGGAGAGATTTCTTGGTGCAGGTAGCTCCTGAATTGCTTTGATCTTTACGGGGTCTATCTCGATTCCCCGATATCGGATAATGAAGCCCAAGAACTTTCCGCTTGACACTCTGAACGCACATTTCATAGGGTTCATCTTCAGCTCATGCTGCCTCAGCCTCTGAAAGATAATCCGGAGGTCCTGCAGATGGTCTTGTTTTCTTCTGGTCTTGTCCACCAGATCATCTATGTAGCACTCGACCTTGTGGTAGAGCAACTCATCAAAGATTCTGGTCATTGCGCGCTGATAAGTTACGCCAGCATTCTGTAGTCCGAACGGCATCCTCTTATAGTGATAGATGCCTTTAGGGGTTCGGAAGGTAGTATGAACCCGGTCATGCTCTGCGATCCAAATCTGGTTGTAGCCGGATGACCCGTCCATGAATGACAGGGCCTCATGATCGGTTGTAGCATCAATCATGACTTCCGTTATTGGCACCGGAAAGTCATCCTTGGGGTAGGCTTTATTTAGATCTCGGAAGTCAACACATATTCGGATCTATCCATTTTTCTTTTTCACGGGGATGATATTCGCCAACCATGTGGTGTACTGGTTTTCTTCGACAAATCCCACGTCAATAAGCTTGTCGACTTCAGCACAAATTTGAGTGATGAGTTCTGGCCTCATGCGCCGCGGCGGTTGCTTCACTCGCTCGGCTTCAGGGCTGATTGCCAACTCATGCTGTGAAACTGCAGGATTCAGACCTGGCATCTCTTTGTAAGTCCAGGCGAAGCAATCCTGGTATTCTTGCAGCAGCTGGGTGTACAACTCCCGTTCTTCTGGGGACAGTTAGGCACTGAGAAAGGTAGGCCTACGGTCCACCTCACTTCCCAAGTTGACTTCTATCTGTTCGTCGACTGTGGCTTGGCCTCCATCTTCTATCTCCGGGGGTGCTGGTTGGAGGTCAACGAAGTCTGGAATACCATCTTGAGGGTTGAGTACTTCGACTTCCTCATCTGACACCATCAGAGCTTCTCGAAAATCCTCTGTTTCATTTGATAGTGGCCGCGCGTATTGCTCTTTCAGCAAATCCGCTGCTATTGTAGTCTCCTAGGGTAAGAGAGCAGCTTCAGTCCTTGCAGATGGGGTTGTAGTCATGACCGACTGGTGACTGCTTGTTGTTGGGTTGGAACAGCAACCCAGTCTCGTAGCAAAAGGTGAGGAGATCTCGCCTTCTGGGGCAGTTGCATCTTCAATCGGAGTGGCAGTCCCATTGTCGGCAGCACACACCTCCTGGTCGGGGCTGGCCAAGGCTTCCCCGATTGGCACAACGGGTGCGGAGGTCATTGTGGGAAGGACTCCATAGGAGGGAGAGGTCCCTGCTTCTTCAACACCTTCGGCTTTGCTGTTGCTAGCCGTATCAAATTTGGCTTGCATGGCCGCCTCTTTGGGATAGACCTGCACCAAACATCGGCAAGGAATCCCGGTCTCCGCTTCTTGATTTCTGGGCTGGCCCGGGTCAGCATGTTTATCTTCCGCTGGGTATTCATCAAAGGTTGCCCCCAGCGGGCTATCTTCAGCAGGGTAGAAGGCGGAGAGGGTGTCCACCTCGTATCGGCCACTGTGATAATATTCTTCTAGGGTGAAGCCCAACCCCGGGTACTGAGAGAAGCGTCTCATTTCCTTATCCAGATTTGTGGGATACCACATTTTCTGGAAAGCTTCCTTGCGCTTTTGAGACTGATCGGAGGGGATGTGTTGCTTCTGAAACATCCTGGCCATCCGACCGGTTGTGAATGCCAGACCCTTGATGGGGACCGACAGGTTGCTTATGTCTTCGGGGAGGCTACAGTCTGTGTCTTCCCGAGTAGGGTGCTCTTCAGCCGTATAGAACAAGCTGTTGGGTCCATCTTCCTGTGTCACCTCCCAAGTTTTAAAAGGCTCAACAGTGGGGTTATCAAGGTCGGGAGTTGGCTTGGTGAGGCCGTCCGGGACTCTAATGTGGTTATGCTTCTGGCCGACCTGCACTTCATTAGCTTCAGCGTATAATGCTGGAGGTGCTATTCTGCCCATGTCCCCGGATGCTGTGATATGGGAGACCACCTTGGGCTTGACATATCCACGCGGCGGTGGTGGATACCAATTGCCGTCAGATGCGCTTCTCGATGCCCCCGCAGGGGTCTTAGCTTTAGAAGTCTTCTGGGGAGGCCCTGCATATAGGTTGGCGTCCGCCAAATGACATTCAAATACCTCGAACGGGTAGAGGTCTGCAAAGATCCTCTCCTCCTTCCCTTGAAGACTGTATTTGATACATTGGTGGAGCGTAGATGGCACCACCATATTTTCATGCAGCGAGGGACGGCCGAGCAGTGCTTTGTACGAGGTGCGGGAGTCAATGACATGGAACTACACCGTCGTAGTAAAATCCGCTAGGGTAAGGGTGAACTCTGCCACCCCCATCGACACTTCACATTTTTGATTGAAGCCGGTGATACGCATATCCCTGACTTTCTCGAGATGCACGTTGAAGTGGTACCTCTCGTATATTCTATAAGGCAGGATGTTGACCGCTGCACCGGGATCAACCAGAATCCTGTTCAGCTCCCTTCCATTCAGGTGCCCCTTCATATACAGCGGCATGTTGTTGCTGATGGTAGGCAGCAGCATATCTTCTGGAGTGAAGGTCATGCTAGCCTCCGGCATTGCTTCAGCCAAACATGTCTCAAAATGAGCAGGCGTCTGCAGAGCAGTAATGATCGCCTGTCGAGTCTCTTCACTCAAAGAAAGGATCTCCCAGATTGTAAATCGAGCAGGGAGCTTCTTGAGTAGCTTCATTATTTGGCTCCGAGCTCGGACATTGGAGAGCTTCATCTCTTCAACCCACCTGGGCTTGGGGAAGTCTTGGGTTGCGGGCCCTGACGGACCTGCTTTATCTGCCTCAGATTTGGCGCCCTTCTGGCTGGTACCGGCTCCTCGGCGCTCTTCATTAACTGCTACAGGGCAAGATCCATCTGTATTTGGATCTTCGACAGATTGTGATGGCTGCGGGTGAACATTCCCGGGTGCAGGGTTAGCATCCTGACAAGGCTGCTTCCCCTTGGACATCTTCATAAATTCGAGGAATGAAGGGACTGCCTTGCCCCCACTCTTGTTATATAAGCCTGACGGAGGAGGGATCTAGACTCCCTTGATCTCCGATGGAGGTGTTTTGTAGGGCTGCTCTTCCTTGAATATGATGTTGTGGTAGGGTGGCGGTTGGCGCCCCCATTTTCGGCCTGACCGGGTTGCATGTGTAGTAGTTACGGCCTCAGCCCTGCCTCCCTCAAAAGGGGGTGTGAAGCAAATTTCCTCTTCTTCCTCTTCTTCGGGCGGGTTGAAGAGTGCTGATAGAGTATTACAGGAAACAACCTGCACTTTATCGGCCTTAGCGGACCTTCTCTTCTTCTTTTGTTTCTTCTTCTTCCTTGCTTCAGTAGGCACCTGCCCCAGAACAGACAGCCCTCCTTATAGGATGCTGCTTCAGCTTCCTCCTTTCGCTCGAGTGAGAGCTGCTCCAGTTCTTGCCATGGGACATGGTCCCGCACCAGCAGAGGCTTCAATTCGGGCTGCACGTACTCGTCTAGCCCTTCGATGAGGTTTTATAGTCGGCGGACCCCATGACTGGTTTCCTTGACCACTGGCAGCGGAGTTTGTCTCCTCCGATTGTGTGTAGGTATCCTGATAGTTGTAGGTGGAGTGATCAACACAGGTGCTATCACCGGCGGAGCAGGTTGAGGCGTAACACCATGGATATATGCCCCCACTTTCGGGCAGGGTGCTTTTTTTCTCTTGTGCTTCGCGGGGACATGTTGCCACCCCCGCTGTTCCTTCGCGGGCTCCAAGAAATGAGTTTCATAAGTGCTCCGCGTACTTGCTTCAGAGATCTCCTCGGGCAGTGCCTGGTATAGGGAGATCATGTTGACTGCTGCCCTCCTCCGAGGGGCTTCATGCGGTTGAGGAGGGTCCACTTTGTACTCTCCCAACTCGATTTCATTTTTCTTCACCATCCCTTCGACGATGTCCTTGAAAATATAACAGTCTTCGATTGGATGCCCCAACATCTGGTGGTAGGGGCAGAATCTTGGGCTGTCTTTTCTCTTTAGGTCCTCTGGTCTCTTTGGCTCTGGTAGGGTGACCATGCCATATTCCGTCACCCAGTCGAACAGAATCTGGGTTTTGTCCTTCAGAAATGAATAGGCTTTCTTCATCTTGCCCCGTAGCGAGGGACCTTCTTTGCCATCTGGAGCTTCTGTAGGCTGTGGGGTGACTGCCTTCTTGCCTTCATCTTTCTGTTGTTCGAACGCCTTGATATCAAGAGCATTCGCTTCTTTAGGCGACGAGCGCCGCTCAACTGCCTTGCCCTTCTGGGTCGTGCTGGCAGCTGATGTAGGGATAGGTCTGGCCAGAAAAGCTTCTACCTCGGCCACGACATTGTTCAATCGGTCAAACGACCGTATTTCCATTCCGATCATCTTTTCCAGAACCTCCCTCCTGAGGTTCTGTTTGCATATTTGTACAGCGTCTTCCTGATGCGGGGGCCGCTTGCACCTCATTCCAAGGTTCCTCCACCTCTTGATATAATCGAGGGCTGTCTCATCGGCCCTCTGCTTTGTTGAGTAGAGTTCGGCCACTGTGACCTCCCTCTCTATAACATGGAATCTTTCTCTGAACTTCCTCTGCATATCCAGCCAGTCGCTGATTGACCCGACCGGGAGGCTGGAGTTGTTAGTGTTGGTGTGCTACAGGCTAATTTTGGGTCGGGTAGACCCAATAGTTGTACGATCTTGTTCATTAATAAAGTGGTGTTTGAGCGTAAATATGCGATTGTGTTACTTTACGTTGTCCCTAGGATATGTGGTTGTAAAGTCAGCTCGAGATGGGATCTCGAACATGAGATTGACTTTACATGTACACATACCTTAAACTGTTCCTGGTTGGAGGGTAATCACTCGGGGACTTTGATTACCTATTAAACCAGTACACATGATGTGTCAGTGACCAGTCTCATGGTCATTGGTGCGGGGCACCAACACATATGTGTAGGTGTATGTCCTTGGAGGATGTACACTGAACTGATCCGCTATTGGATCTTCAGATGGTTGATTATATCTAATGTCAACTGAAGATCCAACGGTCTCAGTAGCATCGTTGGTCCTTTGACCTGAGACATTGATCGGATCTTACACGAGGACTGGAATGGTTTAATTACTTAGCTAAGTGACTTTAACCATAAGTCATGAGTTGCTGAGTCATTAACCACTCCAGGATACGTGTGAAGATCATCAATGGTCAAGAGGGGATCGTTCACTGTCGGGTATATATCAGACAGTTAATGGGTCATGACATTGACGCTCCGTTAAATCCCTGGCCAGGGTCGTATGAGTTCGTTTAGAACGGACGTCATACACTTTAAGGAGGTCATAGTCAAATGGCACGATCATGGGGTTTGACAGAAACCATACCCTCGATCGTACCAGACTCATAGAAGGAGCGAGGGATTATATCGATGCGGTAACTGTGGACTTACAGGTACCAGACAGGTTGGTTTAAATCCAGGGTCATCTAGGATCACGCGGATTTGCTTGACCCAACGTGATCAAAGGTTCGGAATAAATTAAACTATTGTTCGGCTCTAGTAGAAGCGAAGAATACGTTTAATTTACTTCTAATTGGGAATTAGAAGTTAATGGACCTTAAACTAGAGTGACTATGGGCCTAGAGGATCACACACAATAGATTCTTGGGTGACGGATAATTATTATACAAGTGTATGTATTATTTCCATTTAATTCCTTTTGGAAAGGAGTGTAAATGGAGTCTAATACATATGTATAATATGATAAAGGACATATATACAGTTTTGGTCTTTAGAACCCTTTTCTAATAAACCTAAACTCTATATATAGCCACATACGTGAGTTCATTCGAACACTTGCTTCCTTCCTTCCCTTAAGCTAACAAGCATTAAGTTTAAGGGAGAGGATTAACCTCCCCCTTTCTCCCTCTTGCTCTCTCTCTCTCCTGAAGGTGATTGAGCTGGGGAAGGTCGTGCCGGGGAGGTACCGTCGCTGCGCAAGGATCCGTGTGGATCATCTCTAGAGGCCGTACAGCTGTGCGGTTCGGTTTTTCTGCATCGGGCTTAGCGGACAGCGTCGTTCCGCGCAAGGTGAAACACGCAACCCGTAATTAGGGTATTAGAAACACCGATTAGAGCACAGATTAAGCTTTCCATAACACCGGGATCGGGCAAATAAAATTTTTGTTATCCGCTGCGTCGCCCGTAGGTGCTGTGAGAAACCTTACAGTGGTATCAGAGCCAAGTTCGCGCTCTGGTCGGTGTTTTTATCGCCGTTTAGAACCATGTTTTAGGGGCATTGAAAATCTTCAATTATAATTTATAGAATGGGATGCTGGGCATCTCAGTTCTTGCTGGATGCTGGGCATTCAAGCAGTAAATTTTTTTTTTAAAAAAAAAAAATTGCTGGCCGGAGTTGGGCGCACCGCGCCGTGGGCGCAACGCCCCCAGGGTGCAGTGCGCCCGCCGCGTGCGCCGCGTGGGCGGCACACGCGGCACCCGGGGTCAGCGCCCTCAGGCGCTGACCCGCGGGGGGCGCAGCGGGCGCACCGCAGGTGGCGCCCGCAACGCGAGCGCCCGTCACGTGGGCACCCGCGTGCGGGCGCGGGCGGGCACGGGCGCGTCCGCCCACGCGTCGCGCATGGGCGGCGCGCCCAGCGCCTGTAGACAGTTTTTTTTTAATTAAAAAAAAATGCTTTACTTGTTTTTAATTTATTGTGCTAAGATATTAATATATATATATGGTATATATATATGGAAATGCACAGAAAATTAAATTGAATTTTATGGAGTAGGTTAATAGTGTTATCTCGATGGTAAATGTCAAAAGTTAATTTTTATTTAACCGTGTTGAATTTACCGAGGTGAGATAATTACTATTTACCTTGGGATAAAATGGTAATAATTGAAGTTACTTCAGTAAATTTTAATTTTTGAATTTTTAATTATTAGATAATTAGAAAATTCAAATTTTAAATTTTTTTGAAGTTAAATGTGAAAAATTCAATTATTTGAATTTTAATTATTAGATAATTGTTAAATTCAAATTTTAAATTTTAGAAAATTACTAATTGAGGATAATTGCATTATTTTAAATTTATTTTCAAACAAAAATTATTGGATAATTAGTTTGAATTTAAATTTAAATTATTGGCATGTTTAAATTTTGAATTTAAATTTGATTATTGGATAATTAAATTTAAATTTAAATTTAATTAATTATCTCAATTAGATGCCCCTATAGAAAATGATGGTTCTTTACGTGCGTTACTTTATTTACCTTGTATTGGCCTGCTTGTATGTTTAATTTTAGTTAATCATGCTTTGATTTTTAAAATTAAACAAAGCTAGCCTGTTTTTTTTTTCACATCCCATTTTTAAATTCAAAGTAAGGATTATTTTCAGAAAATAAACCTTGATTGATTTTATTTGAATGGGTTGGCAAGTGATCATGGACTTGGATTAATGTAATTAATTGGGGTCTGCGAACCTCCTTTCTCTCTCTGTTAAAATTCCAATGTACTTCTATCTTCCTCAATTGTTGTGCTCGCCCTGAGGGCTGCTGGAATTTGAGTCACATGTAATTTAATTTTTCCAGCATGCGTGCCGTGTAAAAGTTGTAATTGATGTGGCGTCGGAGTTCGAAAGCGCGGAGCACACCCGATGAGGACGATCCAGCTGCTTCGGAAGCGGGCCGGATGTCTTAGTTACATTAGGGTTAAAGTCCATGATCACTTGCGTTTATTTTGCATTGGATGCATTTATTTTGTGCAAACTACTGGGTACGGTAAATATATTGGATATATTTATATTACCACCTAGGGTGAGATCAAGATAAAATTAAATTCCCTCGCGATTAAATTTTAGATCTGGTAAGCGTGGCTCTAGGAGTCGTCGTGGCCCTCCATCATTATGGAGTGAATGAACGTCTTCATTTCATGGATTTGTTGTGCTTTCCACAAGGTCCATGAGTTTGGGGGCGGGATTAAACTCCAAGGCTTGGCCTCAATGGGGTGAGAAATTGAACTCGGCCTTGTTGTGCTTTCCACAAGGGTCGGGTCATGAACTCATTGCTATGAAGTAATGATGGTTAGATCTAACCAAGAATATCCTTTGTTGTACTTTCCACAAGGGGATGATTTCTCGGGGGCCGAATATCAGATATTGCATTAGATGCAAGTGCTTGTTGACTGCCCTTGAGATGGTGTATGGCTTGTTGTGCTTTCCACAAGGTCGTACATCAGTCTCGTTGGGATTCCGACCCACTAGGTAGATCTCGTTGATCTCCCGTTCTATATATTGAGGGTTATATAGTTCGATCGAAAAATAGTGGGACTAACTAAGATAGAAAACCACATCTAAGTTAGAATTTGAACACATGCTAAGTTGTCTTTTATTTCTTATCCAGATTATAATGTCGTCGTCCAACCCCCTCCGCGGCATCTTGGATGCAAATAGTTTAACTGGACCGAACTACTCGGATTGGCTGCGTAATCTACGCATAGTCCTTACCGCCGAAAAGATTGCGTACGTGTTGGACACGGTTCATTCTGAGCCAGCTCCTGATGTCGACGAGGGCGAGTTACTGGCTTATGCCAAGTGGTCTGAGGACTCCTCCCTAGCCCAATGTTACATGTTAGCCTCTATGGCTCCCGAGCTACAGAGGTAATTTGAAAAGACTGATTGTAGAAGTATACTTCTCAATCTACGCCAGCTCTTCGGGGAGCAGGGTAGGATTGAGAGGTATGACATCTCCAAAAGGCTTTTCAGGACACGGATGTCTGAGGGTTCTTCAGTACAGGCTCATGTACTGAAAATGATGGAGTGGATAGAGAGACTCAATGCACTGGGGTTCAAGTTGGATCTTGAACTGTGCATTGATCTTATACTCCAGTCATTGCCCGATTCCTTTTCTTCCTTCATCATAAACTTTAACATGAATAGAATTGATGCAACTCTCCCGGAGCTGCTCAATATGTTAAAGAGTGCTGAAGGAACCATGCAGAAAGACAAATCATGTTCGTCTGTAATGGTTGTTGGCCGGGCCAACAAGAAAAGGAAGGCCTCTCAAATATCTGCCACGAGTAACAAAGGGAAGGGAAAGAAAAAGGCCACGGGTAAGCAACTCACCAAAGTTGACAAAGGGAAGGGCAAGAAGAATGAAAAGAAAGACAAATGTTTTCGATGCGGGGAAACTGGGCATTGGAAAAGGAATTGCAAGGCAATTCTAAATGAAGGTACTGGCAAATAGAAGGCGATTGGGCAAAAAGGAGATTGAACTGAGGATGGGCAATGGAGCTTTGGTTTCTACCAAAGCTGTCGGGACTGCACGCCTCAGTTTACCTTCAAGAGTCATTCTAGAGCTGAATGACTGTTATTATGTTCCTAATATTATTAAGAACATTATTTTAATCTCTGGCTTGTATAACATTGGATACACATTGGCTTTTAATAGCACTGGGTGCTCTATAATGAATAATGGTTTGAATATAGCCAATGGTTCATTAGTCAATGGTCTTTATGTATTAGATACACATTCTAATGTTATGCAAATTTCCAATGCTGATAAAGTGAATTCTGCATATCTATGGCATTGCAGACTTGGTCATGTAGGTGAGAAAAGAGTCTCTCACTTACACTCAAATGGGTATTTGAATTCATTCGAATACAAGCCATTTGATACCTGTGAGTCGTGTCTCATGGGGAAAATGACTAAGGCTCCCTTTGGTGGACATGGAGAGAGGGCTGTTGACCTTCTCGAGCTCATACACTCGGATGTGTGTGGACCCATGTCCATAGAAGCAAAAGGAGGTTATCTCTATTTCATTTCTTTTATTGATGACTTCTCTAGATATGGCTATGTGTATTTAATGAGACATAAGTCACAAGCCTTTGAGAAGTTTAAGGAATACAAGAATGAAGTAGAGAAACAGACTGGCAAAAGTATTAAGACTCTTCGATCGGATCGAGGAGGTGAATACTTAAGCCATGAATTCACTTCTTATCTTAAAGACCATGGAATAGTTTCTCAGTGGACACCACCGTATACACCACAACACAATGGTGTATCCGAAAAGAGAAACAGGACCTTGTTAGACATGGTCCGATCCATGATGTCTATGTCAGGACTACCCTTGTCTCTCTGGGGCTATGCGTTAGAGACTGCGGCTTATTTATTGAATAGGATCTCAAGTAAATCAGTTCCTTCTATACCATATGAGATATGGAAGGGCAAGATACTAAATTTTAATCACATTAAAATTTGGGGGTGTCCTGCTCATGTAAAGAAGAACGAGAGTGATAAGCTTGAGTCGAGAACCGATAAGTGTAGGTTTGTGGGATATCTAAAGGAGACGTTTGGATATTATTTCTATCACCCTTCTGAGCAAAAGGTCTTAGTGGCCAAGAGAGCTATATTTCTGGAAAGAGAATATCTACTCCAGAAAAATAGTGGGAGCCAGATAGAATTGGACGAGGTCCAAGAACCACAACCCATAGACACAAACTCGTTAAATGAGACGGTATCGGTTGATCCTATTCAAGGTGAAACACTGACACTACGGAGATCTGGTAGACTACCGAGAGAACCTGAGAGATATGTTGGACATGTCTCAGAGGGGTCCTCTAAGGTATGTATCGATGAGGATGATGATCCTCAGTCGTACCAGGAGGCGATCCGTAGTGTAGACTCCGAGAAATGGTAAGAGGCAATGGATTCAGAGATCCAGTCCATGTACACCAACAAAGTTTGGAACTTAGTTGATGTACCCGAAGGGAAGGTCCCGATCGGCTGCAAATGGATTTTCAAAAGGAAAATCGGTGCAGATGGACAGGTTGACACATACAAGGCTAGACTAGTGGCGAAAGGATATCGTCAAAGGCAAGGCATTGACTATGACGAGACGTTTTCGCCGGTAGCCATGGTTAAGTCAATCAGAATCCTCCTTGCCATTGCTGCATACCTGGATTATGAGATCTGGCAAATGGATGTGAAGACAGCTTTTCTTAATGGAAACCTGTCAGAAGAGGTGTACATGGTACAGCCTGAGGGATTCACCTCCAAGCCACATCCTAATAAGGTATGCAAACTTCAAAGGTCCATTTATGGATTAAAGCAGGCATCTAGAAGTTGGAACTTAAGATTTGACGAGGCTGTCAAATCTTTCAACTTCATTCGGAATGAAGATGAACCTTGTGTTTACAAGAAGGTCAGTGGGAGCTCAGTGACCTTCTTGGTCCTTTATGTTGATGACATCTTACTCATTGAGAATGATGTAGAGATGTTGACATCAACCAAGTCTTGGATGTCCAAGACCTTCTCCATGAAGGATTTGGGAGAAGCATCCTATGTGCTGGGCATAAGGATCTATCGAGATAGATCTAAAAGGATGCTAGGATTATCCCAATCCATATACATAGACACTATCCTCAAAAGGTTTAGGATGGAAAATTCCAAGAGAGGTCTCATTCCCATGAGACATGGAATTGGCCTATCCAAGGGGATAAGTCCTAAAACTTCTGAGGAGGTGACACACGTGAATAAGGTACCCTATGCTTCGGCGATAGGGTCAATCATGTATGCAATGCTATGTACACGGCCTGATGTTGCCAATGCTTTAAGCATTATCAGTAGATATCAGGTAAATCCAGGCGAAGAGCACTGGAAGGCAGTAAAGGGCATCCTTAAGTACCTGCGAAGGGCTAAGGATCTTTTTCTGCTTTATGGAGGAGATGACCTATAGCTTAGAGCTTACACAGATTCTAGTTTCCAGTCAGATACAGATAACTGCAAATCCATGTCTGAATTTGTATTCATGTTGAATGGAGGGGTAGTCAGTTGGAGAAGCCATCTGGATGAAGAAATTCATCTTGGAACTCGGCGTAGTTCCCGAGATAACAGCTCCCATCCCATTATTTTGTGATAATAATGGGGCCATCGCCCAGGCGAAGGAACCGAGATCTCACCAAAGGTCAAAGCATATTCTCAGGCGCTTTCACCTTATTCGGGAGATTGTTGATCGTGGAGATGTGGCGGTAGAGCGTGTACCGTCAGAAGACAACATAGCAGATCCACTGACTAAGCCTTTGACACAGACTGTATTTGAGCGTCATCGGGATAAGATGGGCCTCAAAGTTGTGGGCAATTGGCTGTAGTTCAAGTGGGAGATTGTTAGTGTTGGTGTGCTACAGGCTAATTTCGGGTCGGGTAGACCCAATAGTTGTACGATCTTGTTCATTAATAAAGTGGTGTTTGAGCGTAAATATGCAATTGTGTTACTTTACGTTGTCCCTAGGATATGTGGTTGTAAAGTCAGCTCGAGATGTGATCTCGAACATGAGATTGACTTTACATGTACACATACCTTAAACTGTTCCTGGTTGGAGGGTAATCACTCGGGGACTTTGATTACCTATTAAACCAGTACACATGATGTGTCAGTGACCAGTCTCATGGTCATTGGTGCGGGGCACCAACACATATGTGTAGGTGTATGTCCTTGGAGGATGTACACTGAACTGATCCGCTATTGGATCATCAGATGGTTGATTATACCTAATGTCAACTGAAGATCCAACGGTCTCAGTAGCATCGTTGGTCCTTTGACCTGAGACATTGATCAGATCTTACACGAGGACTGGAATGGTTTAATTACTTAGCTAAGTGACTTTAACCATAAGTCATGAGTTGCCGAGTCATTAACCACTCTAGGATACGTGTGAAGATCATCAATGGTCAAGAGGGGATCGCTCACTGTCGGGTATATATCAGACAGTTAATGGGTCATGACATTGACGCTCCGTTAAATCCCTGGCCAGGGTCGTATGAGTTCGTTTAGAACGGACGTCATACACTTTAAGGAGGTCATAGTCAAATGGCACGATCATGGGGTTTGACAGAAACCATACCCTCGATCGTACCAGACTCATAGAAGGAGCGAGGGATTATATCGATGCGGTAACTGTGGACTTACAGGTACCAGACAGGTTGGTTTAAACCCAGGGTCATCTAGGATCACGCGGATTTGCTTGACCCAACGTGATCAAAGGTTCGAAATAAATTAAACTATTGTTCGGCTCTAGTAGAAGCGAAGAATGCGTTTAATTTACTTCTAATTGGGAATTAGAAGTTAATGGACCTTAAACTAGAGTGACTATGGGCCTAGAGGATCACACACAATGGATTCTTGGGTGACGGATAATTATTATACAAGTGTATGTATTATTTCCATTTAATTCCTTTTGGAAAGGAGTGTAAACGGAGTCTAATACATATGTATAATATGATAAAGGACATATATACAGTTTTGGTCTTTTAGAACCCTTTTCTAATAAACCTAAACTCTATATATAGCCACATACGTGAGTTCATTCGAACACTTGCTTCCTTCCTTCCCTTAAGCTAACAAACATTAAGCTTAAGGGAGAGGATTAACCTCCCCCTTTCTCCCTCTTGCTCTCTCTCTCTCTCCTGAAGGTGATTGAGCTGGGGAAGGTCGTGCCGGGGAGGTACCGTCGCTGCGCAAGGATCCGTGTGGATCATCTCTAGAGGCCGTACAGCTGTGCGGTTCGGTTTTTCTACATCGGGCTTAGCGGACAACGTCGTTCCGCGCAAGGTGAAACACGCAACCCGTAATTAGGGTATTAGAAACACCGATTAGAGCACAGATTAAGCTTTCCATAACACCGGGATCGGGCAAATGAAATTTTTGTTATCCGCTGCGTCGCCCGTAGGTGCTGTGCGAAACCTTACAGGAGTACCATTCAAATGCGAGCCCCGTCAGCGAGGACCCAAAAAACTTCAACAAGTATGATTCATCGGTGGCCAGGTCACCCATGACAGTCATATAATAGGCAATATGTTCTTTCGGGATCCCTTCCCGTTGAACTTGTCGAACTTGGGCGGCTTGTTGATCCCTGGGGGAAGCCGCTTAGCACCATGGTGTTGCGGGTATGGCACCTGGTAGGCATCAAACGCGACGTAGTCACCTTCACTCCTTTCTGGGAGCTTCAGCTTGATCATTCATTCCACCATCATCAGGTTCATGACCGCGGGGTCAACTGGCTCCAGATAGAAGTGTGTCGGCTGTAGGTACGGGGTGACCAGAGTGGTCGCCTATGGAGGACGCAGTAGCGGGGGTGTCTGATGCACCTAGGGGAGCACCGATGGCATCAGCGGCTGTGACTATGGTGGCCGCCGTTGTGTTGTCGCCAGGCTTGGTTCTGACGACTGAGGCAAGGTGTAGAGCGGTGGAGGGTCGACATAACGAACCGCTCCTCGAGATGATTCACCCTGGACTTCGGGTGGTTTGGAAGCTGATGACTGTTCAGTTTTCTCCATCAGCTGCTTCTTCAGCAAGTCTATCTCTTGCCGATATTTTTGAAGTAGCATCAAGACCGATGGGTCCATAGTTGCCGTGCTGGGGATAGCTTCAGTTGCTTTCCCGGACGTACCCTCGGGCAGGATGTCGAGGAGCACGTCATCTTCTTCCTCCGCCGTTACCACATTGGCGGTCAAGACAGAAGCCTTATCATCCCACTGGTGGTAGGCCCATGGTTGTTTCCCTTTGGTCATCACCAGGAGCTGCCTTGCGGCTTCTGCTCTTCGAGTATTCGGCCCTGGCCGTGCGGCCAATGTAGCCAACTCACGGGGATCTTCAGGAAGTCCCTCGTATCGGCCGAATATGCCGGCCATGTTGCAGGCGAATACCTGCATCCTTCTTCTCTGTCGATGGACCCTTCTCTTAGCCCGATCTGAGAAGGTCAGCCTCTCGAACACATAAGTTCTTCTTGTTCCTTCCCGCCTAGGGGCGACTTTATCGGCTTTTGTCCCGAAGCCGTCATCATAGCCATTGTCGTCAACTGATGACAGCATCATCCCTTCTCTTTCATTTTCTTCAACTGCCATTGATGGGCAGTAGTCTTCATTGGCGGCAGCTGCTTGCATCAACCGCTGCTGCCCAAGCAAGGGGTTGCCTAGCCCTCGAAAATAGTTCTTGACCAAGTTGGTCATCTCTTCTCGACCCCACTCTTGATGCAGCACGGGGGACAGTTGCCGACCTCCCGCAGGAGGGGTATAAGCTAGCCGAGCTCTGTCGGCAGGTTGCTGGAGCCTTCATCCCACAGCAGGGACGTTGGCTTGGCGGGCGTAGGCCCGAAAACTTTCGTGACGCGGAGGGTCCGCAACCACTTCTTCTTCATTCGGGGCCAGGCTCCTTTCTCTCCTCCCTTCCGCTCTGTCGTGAGCAAGGTGGCGGCGGACGGGTGCAGCTTGATGAACAGGTTGGACCCTCTTGGGGACCCATGCCTGTTTAAATTTCCTTGGCTTGGGGGCCAACTTCTTTTGGCCGTAATGGCCGGCTTCTTCTCTTTCTGCCCTCCTTCTAGCGAGGGCTTGATATGAGTTGCGGACGGGGATGGAAGGGACAACTCGATCTGGGACTATCCGCGCGTCGCGTCCGTTGAGGAAGACGCGCATGCCACCAACCATCATAGATTTACCGGATTGCGAGAGGGTTCCGATAACCACAGCAGTACTCTTCCGGATTTGCCTGCGCTGACGTACTCCAGAGTTCCTGTTCACATCATCGGGGCGGACCCCACGGACAGCATGGTGCACCAGGCAGCTGGTGACCAAGGTTGGACTCTTGAGCGAGTCGTGGCAGTATCGAGCCTTTAGAGGCTCCATGTTCTTCGTAGCTCCCTCGACAGGCTCCGAGGGTTCCACCTCCAGTATGTCTACAAAGGCTAACCCCAAGAAGTTGGGGAAGCCAACGGCGGCAGGGAAGCTGCCGAACACCATGGGTAACGCCAGGCACCCCTGCGCATGACCATCAACAATTGATGGGCCAAAGCCGACGCTAGTTGTAGCAACCCTGATAAAATATTAATAATAATAAAGATTTTAAAATAAATCAAATGAATAGATAAATAAAACAAAATAAAATAACGCCTCGGATAAAGGCGCTATTCAAATTAGAAACGCCTCTGGCTAAGGCGTTATTCAAGAAGTGACGCCCTGACCACACGATGTCAAATTCCAAACGCCAAAAAGGGCAAGGATAAGAAACGCCCTTATTCTGGGCGTGTTTTAAAAAAAAAACCAGAAACGCCCTTCTACAAGGCGCTACTTAAGAAACGACCTCAACCAGGTCGTCAATTTAAGAATCGACGCCCTGACCAAAGTCGTTAATTCCATTCGAGTTCCGTTCGACACCAGAGCTTATCCAGGGAAAGATTAACCTAATCCAGTGAGTGTCTACTAGGGTAAGGACTCTATTAGGGATATATTACCCTCACACGAATACTAACTCTAATAGGATTTCCATAACCCTATAAATAATACGTTCGATCCAAACCTAAACCTATTTGACCAATCGACTGCAGAGGTACGTGAAGAACCAATAGTTCTTCTTATTTCTTATTTGTTTTGTTCCCTTTTCTTATGTACGTAGCACATGAAGAATTAACGATTCTTCATCCCTTCTTACAGGTTAAGAAGCTCCTACGAAAGAACCAGGTGATGTTCTTTCTTCCTTAAATCCTCATCGTTTCCTACTATACGATCATGTATTGATCTTCTCTTATGTGTAGGGAGTTTGTTTTTCATCAACCGGTTACTCCATCTGACCTTGCTACTGTGGATATTAGGTTGACAAAACTCAACTTCTTTCCTTCCGAGAAGGCCCTGTTAACAAATAGAGTTTTTCACCTTCATTCGTCCAGCTTCAGACAGTTATTAAGGTAGGATTTTCTCAAGTATGTAGCCCAAAGTATATAAGGATCGTAGTGAAATCATATGAGCATGCACCTGCATATAGTTTTCCTAAGTTTTAAACGTTTCTGATGAATTCTTGAAAGAAACGTCCTTACAAAGGGCGTGCTTTTGAAATATACGACCACAAACGAGGGCGCTACTTGTAAAGAAATGACCTTAAACAGGTCGTCAATTTCAGAATCAACGCCCTGTACACAGGCGTTAATTTCATGAAAATCATAAATACCCATATTATAAAGATGATATATATGAAATCTTGATTCTAATATAATGCATGACTCTTCCTGCAAGTTTCCTGTCCTGACCATGAAATTTGATCTCGGAAAATTGCTTGTTATATAACGTCGTTACTGTTCATGACCCTTGAAGAATTAACGACCTAAGTTAGGTCGTGACTTGTGAAACTAACGCCCTGAACTAGGGCGTGAGTATGTAAATAACGCCCCTTCACAGGGCGCGTTTCTGTAAATTCCTGAAAATATATATTCAGTAAAAAAATGGAATTAAATAAGTAACGCCCCTTCCCAGGGCGTGTTTTCGATAAATCCTGAAAATTATTTATATTCTGTCAAATATGTAAATAATAAGACGCCTGCTGCTGCAGTCGTCAAATCTTGAAGAAACGACCCTGACCAGGGCGCGTTTTAGATAAATTGCTGAATTTTTGAAAATTCTGCAAAATAGAAATATATGCAAACGCCCTTCTGATAGGCGTTAATTACTTGATACACGACTTTACTTAAGTCGTTATTTTCTGAAAAATGATTTTTATCCTGATTCTGTTAACCGATGGTTTCATATTATACATATACATATATATCGGCACTATTCTCCACTCCGTGAGTATAGTCCCACTTTTCACGTTGTTTTATCGATCACACTCAACTCTCATTGACATACAAGCTCTCCATTGGACATTCCGTTCCTTTAGACTAGCGAGTTAGTCATAGAGACCTCCGTAAGACTCCTCGTACCTTGGATTCTCTCAAGGTCGACTGAGCTGGTTGTACCCTAAAAACCCATTACACCATTGATGCCATGTCACTCTAAAGAAACATGGGATACCGGCCCTTATGATTATACAAAGAGTATATCATAAGAAATTCTTAATGGGATGATGATATCATGCCATATCATGTCATTCTTGTAAACCTCAATTCTATGATAAGAATGAGGGTATCTTACCTTGATATAATGTTCATGTGGACTTCAATTCTATATATAGAATGTCCATACTAATTTGTCATGGTACCCAAGTTAAGGGAACCATATTCTACCTAGATTTTTATCGATATCGTGATTATACCGTTATTATCGCCATTCTATGTCCTTTGTCATATTTTGGACTCTATTCTATCAAAGTTGTCATACGTGTCTACAAGCTTGATTATTAAAATTCTACGTTGGCTATAAACAAGAGTGGATGTCAAAACACATGATAAATGCCTGCGCATATAGGGCCGGATCTGGTCCTGGGAGGAGCACCCGAAAGTACTTGTGCCCATGGGAGTTAAAATGATAAGGTATCTGACATTATACCAAGTACTTGACTTGCTTGATTGGACATTCCACACACATCTTGTACTTGAATCGTACTTGACTTGACATGAATTGTGTGGCCCGAAAAAGGGTAATTTACTTGCTTGATACATGATAGCCAAAGTTCTTGACATGACTTGTTAAACGTACTTGCTTGAATATCTTGAATAAACTTGTTACCTTGTTAAAAGTTCATGATTAAGTTCATCTTATTTCCTTGATATTACATTCTCTCTATCTTGTCGTTTTATGCGAGCATGCATAGCTTTATTGCATTCATGAAAGATGTAATTACTTACACCCCTTGCTAGTACTTGAGATATAATTTCCTACTGAGCGTTCGCTCATTCCGTTTGTCCCTTTTTACTTTTCAGGTAAGTCCGACGATGATGGAAGTCAATCGGATGGGAATGGTCAAGAGTGAAAGTGATAGAGCTGCTCAAGTGTCATCTAGTCTTTTCTATAGTTTCTTGAGTCAAATATGTATTCTTTTCCTTTTTATTAAACAGAGTATTGGATTTGTAATAGTCTATCCATTATGAAATAAAGGATTGGGTTATCTTGTTATTTTGCGCATCTCTGTCTTTGTGTCGAATACACGACCACTCTGATTGACATGATTGATATAAACTCGTCACGCGTCTCCGGGTATCTTCCGCACTCGGGGCGTGACATTTTTTGTGGTATCAGAGCCTAAGGTATTCAATTCCTAGGAAAAAACCCAAGTCCAAGGATAAGTTGAACGTTTAACCAAGTGAGATTGGGTACAACCAAGGGGTAAGAGTCAATGAGTCTTTTAATAAGATCACAGTGATATAATACTAATGTAGCTATTATAATTGTAGGATAATGACTGCCGAACGTGCTCAATGGCGCAACATGCAGCGTACCCTCCAAGGGATGACTCAAGTGCTACAACAGGTAGCACAAGATGGTACTCCACGAGCTGGAAGCTTACACCAAGCCTTTAAGAACATGAATCCCCCGAAGTTTATGGGATCGACCGATCCGGACGATGCCGAGCATTGGGTTCGGGAAACCGAACGCATATTCTGTGTCATGCCATGCACGGATCAGGACAAAGTTCTATTAGCTACATTCCAGTTAGAGAAAGATGCTAGATGCTGGTGGGAGTCTATTGAAGCAACCATCGATCCTACTCAAGTAACATGGGAAGAATTTGTGGAATACTTCAATGCTAAATATTTCTCGGACCGAGTCCAAGAAAAGAAGGCTGCAGAATTCGCTGCATTAAAGCAACGATCTTTATCATTAGCAGATTATGAAGCTCAGTTCTCCAGGTTGTCTAGATATGCTAAGCATCTTATTAGCACGAAAAAGATGAAAGCCCGAAGATTTCTTAATGGGCTTAGGCCCCACTATATTACTCAACTGGCGCCTATGGACATCCAAGTTTATTCTGAAATAGTGCGCCGAGCTCAACTACTTGAAGATGCCACGGAACTATCTGATAAGATCCGTGGGAAAGACAAGAAGGAACAAGTCACGGGTTCGGGTTCTTTCAAACCCAATTTCAAGAGGAGGCCCAATAATGGAGGTTCTTCCTCTCAAGACCATAAGTTCAAAAAGACCAAGCCTTTCTCTATCACAACTACCCCTTCTAATACAGTGTGCAAGCATTGTGACAAGGCTGGTCACAAGACAGAAGAATGCTGGAGGAAATTAGGAGCTTGTCTCCATTGTGGGAGTCGCGAACATTGGATTCCCGATTATCCATTAATGAATGACCAAGCCGGTGATGGTAAACGCCCGGTGACAAAGAATGCTCGTCTTCATGCAATCCAGGAGACCGAACCAGAAGAAGAAGGTGGACTGGTAGAAGGTACATTAACAGTTTGTTCCAAAAGTGCTTATGTCTTATTTGATACGGGTGCATCGCATTCCTTCATTTCTAAGAAGTTTGCCGACCCGTTACCGTTAGAACCAGAATGGATAAAAATAGTTCTAACTACTCCTCTTGGAAGCGAAAATGATATTACTCATCACTACCAAAACTGTGAGGTAATGGTTCAAGGTAGGAATTTACCTATAGATCTCATATGCCTCGATCTAAAGGAGTATGATGTTATACTGGGAGCGGACTGGTTATCCAAATACCAGGCAATGGTTGATTGCCGCAATAGCCAAATTGCTTTCAAAGATTTTCCAGAATTAGTCTTTACTCGCCCCAAGAGTCGGAACAAATCCCCTCTTATTTCGGCTCTTTGAGCAAGCAAGCTCATCAGGAAAGGATGTGTATCCTTCCTTGCCTTTGTCACTGTTAAAGAAGCTAAGGAAACCAAGATAGAAGACATTCAGGTAGTGCAAGAATTTCCAGACGTATTTCCGGAAGATTTGCCGGGATTACCCCCTCAAAGAGAAGTGGCCTTCACCATTGACTTAGTCCCTGGTGCTGGTCCAGTTTCAAAGGCACCCTATAGAATGTCCCCTGCGGAACTCAAAGAGTTGAAGGAGCAGTTGATGGAACTAATTCGAAAAGGGTTTATTAGACCAAGTACTTCCCCGTGGGGAGCACCAGTCTTATTTGTGAAGAAGAAGGACGGATCCATGAGATTGTGCATCGACTATCGACAGTTGAATCATCTCACTATCAAGAACATGTATCCACTGCCGAGAATCGATGAGTTATTTGATCAGATTTCAGGATCCAAATATTTTTCCAAAATTGATCTCAGGTCGGGATATCATCAGTTAAGAATCAAGGATGATGACATTCACAAGACCGCATTCAGAAGCAGGTATGGCCATTACGAGTTTGTTGTTATGCCTTTTGGACTAACAAATGCCCCTGCTGCCTTTATGCAGTTAATGAATAGCATATTCAGGCCTTACTTGGATCAATTCATAGTAGTCTTCATTGATGATATATTGATATATTCCAAGACTAAGGAAGAACATGAAAAGCATTTGAGGATTGCATTGCAAGTCTTGAGGACAAATCAATTATATGCAAAACTCAGCAAGTGTGAATTCTGGCTTGAAGAAGTGGCTTTTCTAGGACATGTGATTTCAAAAGATGGATTATCAGTAGATCCGTCAAAGGTCGAAGCTGTTAGAAACTGGGAAAAACCAACTAATGCTAGCGAGATCAGAAGTTTCTTAGGTCTTGCAGGCTATTATCGGCGATTCATCAAAGATTTCTCTAAGATCACCGTACCACTCACAAGATTAACTCGTAAGGAGATCCGATATGACTGGAGTGAGGAATGTGAAAGAAGTTTCCAAACTCTCAAGGATCATCTCACTACAGCTCCGGTGTTAGCTCTACCAATAGAAGGAGAGAAATTTGAGGTCTACATAGATGCTTCTGGCATTGGCCTCGGATGTGTCCTAATGCAACAAGGAAAGGTCATAGCATACTCTTCACGTCAACTGAAGAAGCATGAGGAGAATTACCCCGTCCATGACTTAGAACTGGCCACGGTGGTATTTGCCCTAAAGATATGGAGACACTACTTATATGGAGTGCAGTTTACTGTATACTCCGATCACAAAAGTCTCAAATATCTATTTTCACAAAAGGAGCTAAACATGAGACAAAGACGCTGGCTAGAATATCTCAAGGACTTCGACTTCAATATACAATACCATCCCGGAAAGGGTAATTATGTTGCTGATGCCCTTAGTCGAAAGCCGAAAGCAATGATAGCCAATTGTATGATACAAGAATGGAGGTTGCTAGAACAATTCTCCGAGCTCAATATAAGCTTGGACAAGGAAGCCAAATTTGTCACATTATCTCATGTAAGCATACAGTCAGATTTATTATCTGAGATACAAGCGCTTCAGGATGATGATCCTATATTAGTGGAAATCAAAGGCAGATTAGAAGGACAATCTGATTTTCAACTAACTTCTGATGGAAGATTATTATTCAAAGGTAGAACTTGTATACCCGACTGTCCGGAATTAAAGAAGAAGATCTTAGATGAAGCACACCGATCAAGGTACACTATTCATCCAGGATCAACCAAAATGTACCAAGATGTAAAGAGGAACTTTTGGTGGCCTAATATGAAAAGAGAAATAGCAGACTATGTATCTCGCTGTCTCACATGCCAACAGGTCAAGGCAGAACACCAAAAGCCTGCTGGAAAACTACATCCTCTAGATATTCCTAAGTGGAAGTGGGAGGATATTGGTATGGACTTCATCATGGGTTTATCTAAATCAAAAGGAGGACATGATGGAATCTAGGTTATCATTGACCGATTAACTAAATCGGCACATTTCTTGCCAATAAAAAGCCGATGGTCAATTGATGTGCTAGCTGCACTATACATCAAGGAAATAGTTAGGATACATGGAATTCCTGTCTCAATCGTGTCTGACAGAGATCCCCGATTTACTTCTCACTTTTGGAAGGGATTACAACATTCGTTGGGAACAAGGCTCAACTTTAGTACTGCTTTTCACCCACAAACGGATGGTCAGACCGAGAGAGTTAATCAAGTTGTTGAGGATATGCTATGAGCTTGCATCATTGACTTTGGTGGAAGCTGGCATGAATATTTGCCACTTGTGGAATTTGCATATAATAATAGCTACCAAGCTAGTATCCAAATGGCACCTTTCGAAGCTTTATATGGAAGGAGTTGCCGATCACCCTTATGCTGGAACGAAGTTGGAGAGAAACAACTATTAGGTCTAGACATGGTAAGGGATACAACTGAGAAGATACAAGTAATCAGAGAAAGATTGCAAGTTGCTCAGACCAGGCAAAAGGCTTATGCTGACACAAGAAGAAGAGATCTTGAATTCCAGGTTCGAGATCATGTATTTCTTAAAATATCGCCTAGACGTGGCATACGAAGATTTGGTGTTAAGGGCAAGCTTACGCCAAGATTCATCGGACCATTTGAGGTACTCGAAAGAGTTGGCGAGGTTGCTTATCGCATCGCATTGCCTCCTCAATTGTCCGAGGTACATAATGTATTTCACATATCTATGTTGAGGAAGTATGTGCACGATCCATCTCATATTATTGAACATGGAGATCTGGTGATCCAGAAAGATCTCACCTATGAACAGAAGCCTATGAAGATCTTAGATCGAGAAATACGAGCTCTAAGGAATAAGGTTATTCCCATGCTCAAGGTGCAATGGAATAAGAATACTGAACACGAAGCCACATGGGAGACCGAGGAATCTATGAAGAAACGATTTCCCGAGTTATTCTAAGAGGTATATACTTTACACTCTCCGCATGTATAAATATTATGTATTATGGAATTTGGGGACCAAATTCTTTTTAAGTGGGGGAGGGTGTAGCAACCCTGATAAAATATTAATAATAATAAAGATTTTAAAATAAATCAAATGAATAGATAAATAAAACAAAATAAAATAACGCCTCGGATAAAGGCGCTATTCAAATTAGAAACGCCTCTGGCTACGGCGTTATTCAAGAAGTGACGCCCTGACCACACGGCGTCAAATTCCAAACGCCAAAAAGGGCAAGGATAAGAAACGCCCTTATTCTGGGCGTGTTTTAAAAAAAAACCAGAAACGCCCTTCTACAAGGCGCTACTTAAGAAACGACCTCAACCAGGTCATCAATTTAAGAATCGACGCCCTGACCAAAGTCGTTAATTCCATTCGAGTTCCGTTCGACACTAGAGCTTATCCAGGGAAAGATTAACCTAATCCAGTAAGTGTCTACTAGGGTAAGGACTCTATTAGGGATATATTACCCTCACACGAACACTAACTCTAATAGGATTTTCATAACCCTATAAATAATACGTTCGATCCAAACCTAAACCTATTTGACCAATCGACTGCAGAGGTACGTGAAGAACCAATAGTTCTTCTTATTTCTTATTTGTTATGTTCCCTTTTCTTATGTACGTAGCACATGAAGAATTAACAATTCTTCATCCCTTCTTACAGGTTAAGAAGCTCCTACGAAAGAACCAGGTGATGTTTTTTCTTCCTTAAATCCTCATCGTTTCCTACTATACGATCATGTATTGATCTTCTCTTATGTGTAGGGAGTTTGTTTTTCATCAACCGGTTACTCCATCTGACCTTGCTACTGTGGATATTAGGTTGACAAAACTCAACTTCCTTCCTTCCGAGAAGGCCCTGTTAACAAATAGAGGTTTTCACCTTCATTCGTCCAGCTTCAGACAGTTATTAAGGTAGGATTTTCTCAAGTATGTAGCCCAAAGTATATAAGGATCGTAGTGAAATCATATGAGCATGCACCTGCATATAGTTTTCCTAAGTTTTAAACGTTTCTGATGAATTCTTGAAAGAAACATCCTTACAAAGGACGTGCTTTTGAAATATACGACCACAAACGAGGGCGCTACTTGCAAAGAAACGACCTTAAACAGGTCGTCAATTTCAGAATCAACGCCCTGTACACAGGTGTTAATTTCATGAAAATCATAAATACCCATATTATAAAGATGATATATATGAAATCTTGATTCTAATATAATGCATGACTCTTTCTGCTAGTTTCCTGTCCTGACCATGAAATTTGATCTCAGAAATTGCTTGTTATATAACTTCGTTACTGTTCATGACCCTTGAAGACTTAACGACCTAAGTTAGGTCGTGACTTGTGAAACTAACGCCCTGAACTAGGGCGTGAGTATGTAAATAACGCCCCTTCACAGGGCGCGTTTCTGTAAATTCCTGAAAATATATATTCTGTAAAAAAATGGAATTAAATAAGTAACGCCCCTTCCCAGGGCGTGTTTTCGATAAATCCTGAAAATTATTTATATTCTGTCAAATATGTAAATAATAAGACGCCTGCTGTTGCGGTCGTCAAATCTTGAAGAAACGACCCTGACCAGGGCGCGTTTTAGATAAATTCCTGGATTTTTGAAAATTTTGCAAAATGGAAATATATGCAAACGCCCTTCTGATAAGCGTTAATTACTTGATACACGACTTTACTTAAGTCGTTATTTTCTGAAAAATGATTTTTATCCTGATTCTGTTAACCGATGGTTTCATATTATACATATACATATATATCGGCACTATTCTCCACTCCGTGAGTATAGTCCCATTTTTCACGTTGTTTTATCGATCACACTCAACTCTCATTGACATACGAGCTCTCCATTGGACATTCCGTTCCTTTGGACTAGCGAGTTAGTCATAGAGACCTCCGTAAGACTCCTCGTACCTTGGATTCCCTCAAGGTCGACTGAGCTGGTTGTATCCTAAAAACCCATTACACCATTGATGCCATGTCACTCTAAAGAAACATGGGATACCGGCCCTTATGATTATACAAAGAGTATATCATAAGAAATTCTTAATGGGATGATGATATCATGCCATATCATGTCATTCTTGTAAACCTCAATTCTATGATAAGAATGAGGGTATCTTACCTTGATATAATGTTCATGTGGACTTCAATTCTATATATAGAATGTCCATACTGATTTGTCATGGTACCCAAGTTAAGGGAACCATATTCTACCTAGATTTTTATCGATATCGTGATTATACCGTTATTATCGCCATTCTATGTCCTTTGTCATATTTTGGACTCTATTCTATCAAAGTTGTCATACGTGTCTACAAGCTTGATTATTAAAATTATACGTTGGCTATAAACAAGAGTGGATGTCAAAACACATGATAAATGCCTGCGCATATAGGGCCCGATCTGGTCCTGGGAGGAGCACCCGAAAGTACTTGTGCCCATGGGAGTTAAAATGATAAGGTATCTGGCATTATACCGAGTACTTGACTTGCTTGATTGGACATTCCACACACATCTTGTACTTGAATCGTACTTGACTTGACATGAATTGCGTGGCCCGAAAAAGGGTAATTTACTTGCTTGATACATGATAGCCAAAGTTCTTGACATGACTTGTTAAACGTACTTGCTTGAATATCTTGAATAAACTTGTTACCTTGTTGAAAGTTCATGATTAAGTTCATCTTATTTCCTTGATATTACATTCTCTCTATCTTGTCATTTTATGCGAGCATGCATAGCTTGATTGCATTCATGAAAGATGTAATTACTTACACCCCTTGCTAGTACTTGAGATATAATTTCCTACTGAGCGTTCGCTCATTCCGTTTGTCCCTTTTTACTTTTCAGGTAAGTCCGACGACGATGGAAGTCAATCGGATGGGAATGGTCAAGAGTGAAAGTGATAGAGCTGCTCAAGTGTCATCTAGTCTTTTCTATAGTTTCTTGAGTCAAATATGTATTCTTTTCCTTTTTATTAAACAGAGTATTGGATTTGTAATAGTCTATCCATTATGAAATAAAGGATTGGGTTATCTTGTTATTTTGCGCATCTCTGTCTTTGTGTCGAATACACGACCACTCTGATTGACATGATTGATATAAACTCGTCACGCGTCTCCGGGTATCTTCCGCACTCGGGACGTGACACTAGTCAACCCAGTTGTCGTCCTAGTTCGCCTGCAAAGACAAACAAACCAACGATCAGCAACCTTTGGGAGGGCCTCGAAGCCCAAGTATCTCGGCAAAGAGATGAAAGGTGACACTGGTCCCACCGGGCGTGCCAGACTATTTGCGATGGGAATCTTTTCGTTCTGGTTTTCTTTTTATTTATGATTATCATTTGGGTTTATTTGGTTTATTTCACGTGTCGATCAACCAATTAACTAACTGGTAGTTAACTGACTGATTGACTGCGCGGGCGTGCCAGTCACGTGAGTGACGAATTTTTATGCGCTCGTTCTGACCCGTGTCGGGCGATAGGGAGGTTCGGTCGGGACCAGCAGTCCACCATACCGTAAAGGCTATGGCGTTAATTACATCTCCCACGAGGAGGGAAAACCTTTGATTAATTACCGAGATAGTGGGCTGTCGAGGCCGGAATAAAGGTGCAACGGTATAAACGTGAGCAGGTCACGTGAGATGCTTCTATCTATTATGCAAGAGAGGAATGATTCATTAAATTGAAGACCCTCGATACATGGCGGAGGGCACAGGTCCGAAGACCACCATCGCGCATAGCAAAGACCTCCGATTGGGCATAACCCGGACTTCCGTCAGTGCCACTTGATATACCCGAGGGTCTATGCAAGCGTGCATGCATGATGTTCATGACCATGCTAAGCATGGCAATAGAGTTATGAAAGTAAACAGTGATCAATCACATTGATTAATCTCCGCCAAGGGAGATGAGAATGGTATCATAGACATGATAGCGAAAGCATGGTGATGATAGACATGATAGTAAAAGCATGATAATAGCAGACATGATAGTAAAAGCATGATAATAGCAGACATGATAGTAAAAGCATGACAATAAGATGATTCGGACTTGGACAGCCCTCCCCTTTATTTGGTTTATTACTAATCAGGGTTTATTAGTCTCAACCACGGGAGACGAGGATCGCTCCGGAGGGGAGTGGGTAATTAGAACATTACAATGTTTCAAAAGTGGCACGACCATGCATGGGGATAGGTTTCCCCGGCGCGGTCAAGGGTAGGTAAATAGTCTTAATACGGTGCGGCCATAACAAAGATTGATACGGCGCGACAGGCATGGGGCGCACCGGTTTAGGGCGCGCCGGGAACGTGCCATTTGAAAACAAAGTTTTATGAGTGTGAGGTTATTCCGGCGCGGGGGGGGGGGGGGGGGGGTACCGCGCCGTATTAAGGCGTGCCGGATTAAGACCGCGCCGTTTTAGCTAATTTTTGATGAATTTTGCAACTATTTAAGTTCATTAAGATTTTGTTGAGAGTTTTGAAGTAAATTGGGCCGATTGCTTGTTTAATTGAAGTCCAGAGCCCTTCCAGAATGAAGTGATGAGTTAGTGCGAGGTTCATACCCGAGCACGGCGGTTCATCGCTTGAGAACTTATGTTTTATTAAGGCCAATTCTCGGAGATGGCTTTGTTAATTAAGAAACCTGGCAGAATTTTGGCAGCATCTCCCCAGTCCCTGAAAGGTGGCAGGGGAGAAACGGGGTCATACTCACACGTGGAGTAAGCCCCTAAATAGCCGGTCGGCACAATGGTCGCCAGCAAATCCCAATCGGACAAGAAATCCCGAGGACTGGCCTTCAAGGGGTACTATGGCTCCGTGGGTTGAAACAGGCGGATAAGGCAGCTAATGAAGGAAGCGACAACCCCGAGGGCTGGCCTACGAAGGGTGAGCAACCTGTAGCATGCACTGCATCCGTTAGAGAAAGACCATTAGGGAGAGAGGCTCCGAGGACTAGCCTACTAGGAGCATTTGTCCCTTAGTCACCACAGGGTCCCGAAGGGCTATGGGTTTGGATTGTCGGGCTGAGGCCCCTGTTAATGTTCACCCTATGGCCCGTTGGGAGCATCTATCACTCGCAGGTGGAGCCTCCTTGACCAATCGGCAGGTCTATGAAACAGTGGGGAATGTCCCCCTCCCCGGATTAATGGGACAAAACCAATAGAGCTAGGGCAGTTCGGGGATGTAGAACACATACGAGAGAAAAGAAGACATTCGGCATTGACAGATTACCACTCACAGAGTTAAAGTATTGATGCTCACGAGACTGGACTACCATCCACGGAGGAGAAGGCAAGTAGCAGTCATAGAGAGAGATAGCTTATATGTGACTAGGATGATCTAACCACATACGCATATGCTCGAGTGGCTGGAATGCAGTAATCACAGGGCGGGCCCTGGTGTTCTGGAGGTGACCCCCACCTTCTCTGAGCAATGGAATAATGCAAAGAGGAAAGAGAGTGGAGATCGGACCCTGAAACAGAGCGGGAAGAGATACGTGCACAGGCACGCCTCTATCCACAAAGTATGCAAGAACCATTGAGTAGGACACGGCCACTGCGTCGACGTGAAGGCCCCGGGGTGGGGTCATCTCTGTAGCCCGTGATATCCCAGGGCATATTCGGAGTAGGAGAAATCGGATTCGAAAAATCACGCGCAAGTGGGAAAACAGACAGATGCACCGACTGAGATAGGAATGAAAGGAGGAGACACAACATCGATCGTTCAATCAACTAGCTCATACATATAATACCATCACCCCGTGAACAGGGGGGCTAAGACATGTATTACAAATCCGGCGTCGCCGCCCGATCACCATTCACTAGTTGCAGAGAGATTTACAGAGGAAGAACAAACTAAATATATGAAGAGGAGGGGGGGAGATTGGCTCATATCATCGCCCCCCCCCCCCTTTCTCGCTTACATCAGATCAGAGGGGAGGAGTCGGAGAGAAAATGAAAAAAAAACACGCGACCCACTTGTTCCCTGCACTGAATATCGAACCCTCACCCTTCTTCTCCGACTCCGGAGGACTTCAGTTAGAGCAAAGGAAGACGGCGGCGAAGGGACGTGTTGCATCCCTACGGTTTTTATGATGTCTCACACTATAAATCAATCTTCTATCTCTAGAATAATTGTGCAGTTCATATGGTTGTCAGATAGATATGCACTACTTGATCATGTCTACACACTATAAATCAATCTTCTATCTCTAGAATAATTGTGCAGTTCATATGGTTGTCAGATAGATATGCACTACTTGATCATGTCTACACACTGTCTGCATAGTCTGGACTCTGATGGGTCGGCGCTCCACCTCTCATGGGTCGACGCTCCACCTCTCATGGGTCGACGCTCCACCTCTGATGGGTCGACGCCCCCTTTGCCTTCCAAGTCCATACATTGAATTTCATATTCAAAGTATGTACGTTGGTCTTCACCTGAAGTCCATACATTGAACTTAATATTCAAAGTCTGTACACCCTCTGCTAAGCCTTCAGAGTCTGTACAGCCATTTCTTGAGTTCAAGTCCATACAACGGCACGGTAGCTTGCATCTGAAGTGTATACATCCTTTCAAGGGGTCAAGTCTATACATTCTCCCGTTCATTTCAAAGTCTACACATCGTCTTCCATCTTCAAAGTCTATACATCCAGTTGAACCACAAGTCTATACATCGTCCGCCATCTCAAAGTCAATACACTGTCCCACGTCTCACACATCATGACCCAAAGTCTGTACAGCCTCTAGTCACTGTACAAGTCCATACACTGGCTGCACTGCACAAGTCCATACATTGGCTTGGGCATCCAAGTCTAGACATTGATTCACTATTCATGCCTTGATTCGAAGTCTGTACAGCGAGCGGCGTTCATCAAAGTCTGTACAGCCAACGCCTTCATTGATTCCATGTCTGTACAACACTGTCTCAAGCTGCAAGTCTGTACAGAGTCTGGCAGTCTACACTACACTGTAGCTGCATCGTTTCACCTGAAATCTGTACAATGGCTTTAGTTTTCCAAGTCTATACATCCTTCTGTTGAAATTCCAAGTCTGTACATCGGACTGGTTGAGCAAGTCTGTACAGCGGTTGCATTCTCAGGTAAAGTCTATACATTGGGACTTTTACCTACGTTCTGAACTGAACTGAGTAAGTCTATACATTCCTCATATCTTTTACCTACGCTCAGTTCAGTAAGTCTGTACACTGGGAACTTTACTGACGTTGCCCTGCCAAAGTCTACACACTGTGAACCTTCAAGTCTGTACAGACTTTACTTGTTCAAGTCTATACATCGTCCAGCTCTTTGGCAAGTCTACACATCTCTAAGTCTATACACTCAGTTATCCTTCAACCCTATACACTCGATATCACCTTCAAGTGTATACACTCTCTCATTTGACATACTTGCTTAATTGTTGTTTCTAAGTCTACACATTCGATGCCTTCATGCATTGTTCTCATCGACGTCTATACATCGACGTCTATACATTGAAGTCCATACAGTGCATACAGTTGTGCTTCACAAGTCTACACATTGATGCTCTTCATTACAAGTCTTTACACTCGTCCTCCTTCACACGACCAACTCTATACATCCATTGTCTTGCCTGCTGAATGAAGTCTACACACTGAGGTCGCATGAACACTTACAAGTCCATACACTGAGCTCGCATGAAGAACTTCAACTCTATACACTCTCACACTTGACACACTTGCCTAATTGACATCCCTAAGTCTATACACTCGAGGGCTTCATACACTTCACAGAAGTCCACACATTTCCTCTGTTGTGCTAATGCATTATTCAGCTAGTCTATACACTAAGGTCGCATGAGGACTCACAAGTCTATACACTACCTCAGTGTACACACTTACTCATTTGCTATTCTAAAGTATATACATTCGTATCTGACTGAACTAACTAATCACATTTCCTTGTTTCTGCCTGCAGATGATTCAGGTTAATGATTAGGCACGTGAACCGAGGATGATACCTAGCACGTGATCCGAGAATGCTCTGGAAAAGGAGGGAACGAGACTCCCTCGTGTGAAGGCCTGAAACTCAGGTCGAATGCCATATAAAAGGTGCCTTCTGCGATTAGATGGACAGAACAGGAGAAAAAGCTGAAGAGTAAAATCCCTGATCAAAAGAAGAAAAGAGAGAGAGCCTCCACGTTCCAGAAAGAATATAGAGAGAAAAGATTTGAGAGTATTGCTATGAGAGAAAAGTCTGAGTGAGAGAGAAGAGTCCAATTTGCTTCTTCGGAAGCTACATTTGATTTTGGTTTTTCTGAAACGATTGTTGTTCATCGTTGGTCTTGTTTACATTTCTATTTTTTCTTTCATTTCTTCATATCTCTAATTTCGAGTTGTTACCCTCCAGTGTTTGGAGGAAGGGAGAGTTACTCCGGTTCCCCTCTGGGCTGCATGGGAAGAGAGATCTGTGATCTCTAGTTTTACCAGTGACGGGTTGTCATTAGCAGGTTCCCTCCGGGTTGGAGGAAGGGAGAGCCATCTCAGGTTCTGGTCTTGCTAGTAGCAGGTCCAGGTGTCAAGCTCTGTGGGTAGCAGAGTTTGGTTAAGGGATTTATTTCCCTTGGTTGTTCAAGCTGTGTGGCAGCATAATGTTCGCAGACTGAGTCTGCAGTTTTCTAGCAGTGGCTAGTGGAATCCTCACTCTAGTTGGAGTGAGGGGTGGATGTTGATTGCGGACTACAATCGAACCACCTTAAAATCTCTTGTCTCCTCTATGGCTTGGTATTATCGTTTGTGCTTTCCTTCTGTTTGGCATTGTGTTTGTGTGTGGACGGCCTCTTCCAATCGCACCTCATTATCCTGTCTTAGTTTCTCACTGCGTTAACTGCATTGTTTAGCCATATCTGAAGGGTTGTATTTCGAAGTAGTGAGTTTCCACTGAAGTTTTGCAAATTGGGAGTGATCTATTCATCCCCCCCCCTTCTATATCACTCTTCGATGCGCTAACATTTGGTATCAGAGTAGGTTTGCATCATGTGGACGAACGGTCAGGGAAATGCTAATGGTCCTAGAAGCTTCATGGCTGAAGGTCAATCCATTAGTCGCCCTCCATTTTTTGATGGTAATAATTATCTCTTTTGGAAGAACAGGATGGAAGTGTTTATCAGAGCACATAGCCACAAGCTGTAGAGGGTAATCATTGTTGGCCCGTATGATCTGCCACCGAACGAGGACGCATGGATAGATGACCATGTCAAGCTATCTTCACTCAACTGGACGGCGCTGAACATCATCCAGTGTGCTGTTCACCAAGAGGAATATGCCCGTATATCTGCCTACAGAACTGCCAAGCGAATGTGGGATGAGCTGCAATTAATCTACGAAGGTACAGCTCAAGTGAGGGCCTCGAAGGTAAACCTCTACACCTCTAAGTATGAACTGTTTAGGATGAATGCAGAGGAGAATATTACTGAAATGTATGCCAGGTTGTCCTTGATCACAAACACACTTAAGGGGCTAGGGAAGGATCTAGCTGAGGCAGACATAGTCAGGAAAATTCTTAGATCTGTATCCCCAGCATGGCACACTAAGGCCATCGTGATTGAAGAGTCAAAAGATCTGACGACCTTGACTGTGAATGAACTCATAGGATCCCTCATGACCTATGAGATGAATTTCAAAGGAGGTGGTGAAGGAAGTGATAGGAAGGCTAAGAATGTAGCTCTCAAGGCATCCCGCAACAAGAGTAGCAGTAGCAGCAGCAGTAGCGGTGAGTCTGATGGCTTCTCAGATCTCGACCAGAAGGAGCAGGCAATGCTCACTCGTCAGTTCAGTAAATTTTTAAGGAGAAAGTGGAAGACCTTTAGGAGGAAAAAGCCATACTCCTTTAACAAGAATGTTGAATCTACCAATCATAGGGATAGAAATCCTAAGAGACTGACTTGTTATCATTGTAACAAACAGGGACACATGAAAGGTGAATGCCCAGATCTTCAGAAGAAGGGTCCCTACTTCCAGAAGAAGAACACAAAAGTGCAGAAGAAGAAGAAGTGATGCGGGACGGACACGGGAGACGACACTATTAGGTGCCACCCTCGGACTCTAGATGAAGACGCGACCAGCAGCACACACCAGGGAGACACTAAGCCCGACACTACGAGCTCCTAGTGGCAAAACGTCGCTAACAGAAGTGGAAGCTCACTCGTCGTCCCAAGCGAGGGAAAGCGCGGACCGTGCGCGGTTAAGGAACCGGCGGAGGTCAAGGGTAGTCCGACTCAACTTCCGGACTCGGATCGAGTCACGGGACGGGTCACACTCACTCTCACAGCGGTGACATGGACACACGGGCTAGTACCTACGCTCTCGGCAGCGGCAAAAGACCGTATACTAGCTAAGCAAATGAACGCCAAGAGGTTCAGACCATTACCTCCACGCACCCGGCGTGGCGAAGACAACCCCGGCCGAATTACGGATCCCCGGTTAAACAATTTTACAACAGTACAATGATTTGACCCACTCCACGCAGGGAGGTAAAAGGTCACATGTGGAGCCCGGGAATCACGCAACTCGGGTTGACGGGCAGCATCTTGATGTCGCCCGGCGGTGCCGAACTCCGCGTTTTCGTGCTTTCCGAACGGCGGGTTCTGCGGGCCCGCGGGACCCACGGATGGCGCTGTCCTCCGGATCTGCGGGGGTGGGACCCACTATGATGGGGACCCCTGGTGGCGCGCCTCCACGGACGGCGATCGGCCGGGAACACCGATCGGGGGTCGATCGGTCCCGATTCCCAAGCTTTGAACTAGCTGTCCACGGATTTTGGTTGCTGTCTTCCGGCGCGCGCTCCGGCGAAAATGGCCGCTGCGAGCAATCCCGATGTCGGATCGGGACACATGAGCTATCGTTAGAAAGCTCTCTTGAAATGCTTCAATCTAGACCCAAAGAGATCTGCTGGATCTGGCCGGATCAGAACTTTATTGAATTTACAAGCCCCTGTTGTACAGTAACCGAAATATCAGATCAGCATATGAGTTTTCTGTAAATGGCCGTTGACCGCCTGCTTGCCGTTGGAATCAGACTTTGAGATCTTCTTCAACGTTGTAGGGAATCCAACCACGAAATTGGGACAATTTTTGGAATTGGATTTGAAGGTGGTGGCGATTTGATATGAGTTTTGGAGTGACTGGTGGTCGGATCTGGGAACAGGTGGACAGAACTGTAGATGGGACTGAGAATGATTTTTAGAAAATATGAAATGGGCGAACCAGAAATTTAGAAAAATTGTGGATGAAGGGGTGGATGGAAGGAAACTCCAGTAAAATTTATGGGACTAAAAAAATCAAAAGACGGACCTAAGACATGAAACACAGGGCGGATATGAATCTGGACAGAACTCTGGCAGAACTGAAATGGAAGGGTGGACGAAAATCAAAAATTGTGAAACGGGATCTGAATGACAAACCAAATTTTATGGGGTATCCTTGACACCTCTGGGACCTCCAGTAAAATTCCCAGATCGATCTGAGCTCATGGATGAGACACAAATTTCATGGAAGTTGCTGTGGTACTACGCGGGCAGAACTCCGATGAAGACGATGGCGGTGCGTTGGCGGCTCGTGGCGGCGGCGGCGGCGACCGGAACTGATAGGGTGGAGTCTCACCACCAGAAGGAAGCCTTCACAGCTTCAAGGGGAGAGGGAGGGGCGCACCAAGCTGGAGCTCCAAGGTATTTTCTTCCAAATGAATGCCTTAATTCCACTAAAATGGAAAATACAAGCTTAAATAGGTTACATCTCACATCCATCCACAACCATTGGATCTAGGGGATGGGAATGGAGGGTTGGGATGGAGTGTGACACACACACACACAAAATAATAAAATATTAAAGGGGGGGCGGCCCTTGGACCAAGGAGTGAGGGTGGACTAGTTGGTGGGGGTAGGTGGCCTCCCATGTGGACTTTTCTAGTCCATTGTCCCCCATGTGTCCAATTCCCATTCAAACTTCTAGATGCTCCCATGTGGCATGTTGACTGGCCCCACGTGGGACCCTAGGCTGAGGTGGCCCAATGGGGTGGGGCCTGTGGGGCCCGTGGGGCCCACGGGGTCCGAATTACACATAGGCCCTTATTACAATCAAAATGGCAAACCGAATGCAAAGAAATAAACACAAATTGCACACACATAAAGTCTAACTAAATATAATAAGTGGGGAGGCTCAAGGCGGAGTCTCCAGGCTGTCTCCGAGCCAGATGGACGCTGAGGTGGCTCGTGTCATGCTCCGTGTGCGATACCGGTGGCTCGGCGTATCGTGCCGATCAACTGCTCGGGTGTCCGCACCAATTCTCCCCGGGTGGGAGAAACTCGACCCTGTCGAGTAAGGGTCTACATCGCTCCTGTATCGCTCCAAAAGGTCTGGATCAATCCGCTGCAACTCGCCATGTGTGATCTATGTGTCCTCAGTAGCGGGCCGTCCTCTCCATCGCACTAGGTAGCGCGGGTAAGATCCACTCCTGGTAACTGTCACCAGCTCATCCAGTATATGATCTATATGCTCACGCTGCCGTAACAACGGGGCTGGAGGTGGACACTCAGGTGTGGGATCACTCTCAAGGGGAGGAGATGGCTCGAAAGGCTCACTAGGGATCACCGCTGGGTCCCTATATGCAACAAGATCCGATACATTGAAGGTAGAGCTTATACCATATTCCTCGGGCAAGTCCACAACGTACGCATTGGATCCAACGCGTTTCAACACTCTGAATGGACCGGCTCCGTGAGCTTGCAACTTCTTAACGGTTCCAGAGGGAAACCATTCAGGTCTTACCCTGATCATGACGTATTCGCCCTCGTGGAACTCTCGGTGGTGTCGGTGGGCATCGGCTAACTCCTTGTACCGTGCATTGCTGGCCTCAATGTGACGACGGATGTCGTCATGCAAACTCCTAACATGCCTAGCAAACGACTCAGCCGACTCCGACACTCTAGCATGGATAGGCATGGGGACAAGGTCAACGGGTTTCCTAGGCCTACGACCTGTGACAATCTCAAATGGACTCATGCCGGTAGACCTATTCACCGAATCATTGTATGCAAACTCAGCCATGGGTAGGATGAGATCCCAATCCCCAATGCGATCCCTAACAAGACACCTCAAAAGGTCTCCCAGACTCCTATTGACCACCTCGGTCTGACCATCCGTCTGGGGGTGATATGCAGTGGAAAACTTGAGGTGCGTACCCATCATATACCATAGTGTCTTCCAAAAATAGGAAGTGAACCTAACATCGCGGTCAGACACTATAGTGCGAGGCAACCCGAACTTGCACACCACATGAGTAAGGAATAGGCGGGCTACCCTAGAAGCATCCGAAGTCTTTGAGCAAGGGATAAAGAGGGCCATCTTCGAGAAACGGTCAACAACAACATAGACCGAGTCATGCTTCCTAGAGGTACGTGGCAATCTCAAAACAAAATCCATACTAACATCCTGCCACGGGGCATCAGGCACGGGAAGAGGCGTATAAAGGCCTGAGCTTTGCTTCTTCATCTTGACCGTAGCACATGTACGGCACTGAGCCACGATGTTAGCAATATCGCGCTTCAAGCTCGGCCAATAGAATCGATGTTCCACGGCCTCAATAGTCTTGTTCCGACCAAAGTGGCCGGATAGACCTCCCGCATGTAGTTCCCACACTAAGAAATCTCGAACCGAAGTTCGGGGAACACATAGCCTGCTACCTCGAAAGAGGTAACCCTCCTGAAGCACATACTCATCAAGGTCTCTCGAGGGTCCGGTCTGGAGAGTGGTAAAAATCTGACCGAAGTCAGGACAATCAACATAGGCCTCCTTCATCTTCTCTAACCCTATGACCTCGGAACTCATGGTGGTAAGCAAGCATGCTCGCCGACTCAAGGCATCAGCCACCTTGTTCTCCACTCCAGCCTTATGTTTCAGCACAAAGGTGAACTGCTGGAGATACTCGACCCAACGACTATGACGCGAGTTAAGCTTCTTTTGTGAATGGAGGTACCTCAATGCCTCGTGATCGAAGTATAGGACAAACTCCTGATGTAAAAGATAGTGCCTCCAATGCCTAAGAGCCTGAACAACTGCGTAGAATTCTTTATCATATGTGGAATATCGCAGTTTCGCATCATTCAGCTTCTCGCTGAAATATGCGATCGGGTGGGACTCCTGACTCAAAACTCCTCCAATTCCCACGCCCGACGCATCACAAGAGACCTCAAACACCTTCGAGAAATCAGGCAGTCGAAGTATAGGTGTCTGGGTCATGCGCTCCTTGATGTCCTTGAAGGCGGCAGATGCGGCCTTCGTCCATACAAATGTGCCCTTACGGATGCAATCCGTGATCGGGGCGGTGACGGAGCTAAATCCGCGGATAAAGCGACGATAGAACGTCGCAAGACCATGAAAGCTGCGGACATCATGAACGGTACGGGGTTCCGGCCACTCAACAATGGCCCGGACCTTCTCTGGATCGGCGGAGACCCCTGTACTAGACACAATGAAACCCAAGAAGGTAAGCTGAGGTGTCATGAAGGCACACTTCTGTGGGTTCGCAAACAACTGCTCTCGCCAAAGAAGTAGACAGACCTGCCGAAGGTGGTCTAAGTGGTCCCCTGTGGTGCGGCTATAGATAAGGATATCATCAAAATACACCACTACAAAGACTCCAATGAGAGGTCGAAGGACCTGAGTCATGAGCCGTATGAAAGTACTAGGGGCATTGGTCAACCCAAAAGGCCTGACCAACCACTCATATAGACCGTCCTTGGTCTTAAATACGGTATTCCACTCATCACTTGGCCTAATCCTCACCTGATGGTAGCCACTCTTAAGATCAATCTTCGAAAAGATAGTGGCACCTGCCATCATGTCTAACATGTCATCCAGGCGGGGAATAGGGAACCTGTACTTCACGGTGATCTTGTTGATGGCACGACTATCAATACACATTCTCCACGTGCCATCCTTCTTCGGGGCGAGTAATGCGGGTACAGCACATGGACTCATGCTGTCCCAGACAGATCCTCTCTGCACAAGCTCATCGACCTGCCGTTTAAGCTCGGCATGCTCCGTGGGACTCATTCGATAATGAGGAAGGTTGGGCAAAGAAGAGCCCGGAACAAGGTCGATGGCATGCTGAATATCCCGCATAGGTGGGAGTCCCTCGGGAAGCTCATCGGGGAATACATCAGCATACTCCTGCAGAATGGGAACAACCTTGGGTGGGAGCTCACCCTCGGAGTCCCGCTCCACCTCTCGGACCGTAATGGCAAACACCGGACAGCCCTGACTAAGCTCCTGCTCCATTTCCCGGGAGCTAATCATCATCAATCTCCTCGTCGAGGGCTCTCCTGGGCCAGAGGTAACGGTCATAGCCCGAGCTGGGGATGGGGTACTAGGCCCGGGAACGGAAGGCTTCGGAGTACTAGGGCCAGTAGAACCCCTAACAGATGGGCTCCTAGGCCGAACGGGTTGGAGGGTGACCCGCAGGCCATCGTGGTCGAAGGTACAGGTGTTCGACCGACCATGGAGTGTGGCATCTCGGTCGAATAACCACGGCCTACCAAGAATGATACTTCCCACTTCCATGGGAAGAACATCACACCAGATCTCGTCACAGTAGGAGTGGAGCTGCAGCGGGACCAAGCACCGCAGCCTGACCGAAATGGAAGTGGTATCCACCCATGATACCTGGTAGGGGCAAGGGTGGTCTACGGGTGTGAGACCAAGACGAGTGACAGCGTTCGTGGAGATTGCATTGATACAACTCCCACTATCGATGACCACCTTGCAAATTTACTTTCCCAGCCTACAGAATACATGAAGGATAGTGGTCCGACGCCAGTCATCACTGACCTGTGGCTGGGTGAGGATACATCTGACGACCCCCACGTGGGTATCGTCTGACTGCTGGGCATCCTGGGCCTCACCTCCCATCTCATAGTACTCGTCAACTAACTCTTCATCTGCCTCATAGTTGACTAACTCGAGGCCCGTAGGGGTGGTATCCTCGGCCTGTGTGTCCCCAATGTGAAGAGATGGGCGGGTGGGACACTGGTTGGCGAAATGGCCAAACCCATTGCAGTGATAACACTGCTGCCGTGATCCACTAGGCTCCCCAATCATAGGTCCTTTACCTTTATCCTCCCGACGGATAGGAGGCGTAGGCAACAAAGGACGTACAGGAGGTGCGGGTGCCGGTGGACGGGCTGTGGGTGGGGCCGTAAGATGCTGGGGACGAGGAAGGTCCCTCGGGGGTGGAGGACGGGGCCTAGGAGCAAACGGCTCGGGACGAGCAGGCTCCTGAGGTCGAGCCATGGGGGCCCTCGGATACGTGCCAGAAGAGCCACGGGACTCAACACTACGAAGGGGAAAAGAGCCCAACCGGTGGGGTGACTCGAACTCGGCCTCGAACTGCTCCAATTCGAGAGCAATCTGATACGCCTGCTCCAAAGTGGTCGCATTGCGGCGAAAGAGTTCATATTGATAATTGGGCCGCATACCTCTCCGAAAGCGGGATATCGTCATGGTGCTCTCTTTCGTGACCCCGCACCGCAAGTAATACTCATCGAACTCGGTGGTGTACTCGGTCACGGATCGGTTCCCTTGGGAGATGCTTTGCCACTTGTCTATAAGATGTTGGCGATATGAGGCGGGGAGGTATTTCTCCCTCAATTTGATTTTCATATCATCCCAAGTACCGATTTGGGGTTGACGTCGCTGGTTGAGCAGGCTCTCCACATTGATCCAATAAGTTTGGGCCTGCCCTTGCAGCTTCATCTTTGCATATCGGACTCTTCGGTGGTCCGTCATCTCAAACCACTCAAAGTACCGGTCCATGCCTGCCTCCCAATCTAAATACACCCTAGGGTCCAAGGACCCGCTAAAAGTGGGAGGGTCTGCACGCACACCCCTAAGAATGCGGTCGTCATCCTCATCATCATGATTCCGTCGTTGATGACGACGACCGTTACCCCCTTGATCATTATCAGATGCATAATCATTCACTACATGCACCTGTTGAACCCCAACATTCTCCACTTGAGCCCTTGGCATAGCGGGTTGCTGCACCGGCTCTTGTTGGCCATTCGTCGGCGCGGGTTGCGCCGCTACTGGGCCCCTCTCTAGGATAGCGATCCTCCCAACTAGGCCCTGAATGGACTGATCCGAACTCTCGGCCCGATCCTCGAGGGCTTTCATCCGCCCTTCTAGACGCGTCCCTATGCCATCCATACACGTACTAAGACCATCCATACGCGTGTCTAAACGATCCATGATGGCTCGGAACATCTCGGCCGTTGAGGACTCATCGGAGCTACGGGCCCGGGAATCCGCCATAGGTGGTGGTGGCGAGTATTGGGTACCTCGACGGGTGGGCATGCAACTGACACACGTCCTAGAAGACACCGACTATGGCAAACACACACTAAATGATGCACTTAGACCAAAACCAATATCCGGTACGGGGCGGAGTTAATCGATCCGAAGATCACTCCCGCAAGTGTGCGACCTCCCGGTAGGCGTAGCCTAACGTTCGGACAACACCTTTTAAGATACCGAATAAAGGGTGCAAATGCAATTTAAAACACACTTTTTTTTGTTGTTTTGAAAATAAGGATGATCCTAGACTCGACTTAGACCATGATGCATGACTTATGCAACGACTACCCTAGACTCGACTCGCTCTGATACCAAACTGATGCGGGACGGACACGGGAGACGACACTATTAGGTGCCACCCTCGGACTCTAGATGAAGACGCGACTAGCAGCACACACTAGGGAGACACTAAGCCCGACACTACGAGCTCCTAGTGGCAAAACGTCGCTAACAGAAGTGGAAGCTCACTCGTCGTCCCAAGCGAGGGAAAGCGCGGACCGTGCGCGGTTAAGGAACCGGCGGAGGTCAAGGGTAGTCCGACTCAACTTCCGGACTCGGATCGAGTCACGGGACGGGTCACACTCACTCTCACAGCGGTGACATGGACACACGGGCTAGTACCTACGCTCTCGGCAGCGGCAAAAGACCGTATACTAGCTAAGCAAATGAACGCCAAGAGGTTCGGACCATTACCTCCACGCACCAGGCGTGGCGAAGACAACCCCGGCCGAATTACGGATCCCCGGTTAAACAATTTTACAACAGTACAATGATTTGACCCACTCCACGCAGGGAGGTAAAAGGTCACATGTGGAGCCCGGGAATCACGCAACTCGGGTTGACGGGCAGCATCTTGATGTTGCCCGGCGGTGCCGAACTTCGCGTTTTCGTGCTTTTCGAACGGCGGGTTCTGCGGGCCCGCGGGACCCACGGATGGCGCTGTCCTCCGGATCTACGGGGGTGGGACCCACTATGATGGGGACCCCTGGTGGCGCGCCTCCACGGACGGCGATCGGCCGGGAACACCGATCGGGGGTCGATCGGTCCCGATTCCCAAGCTTTGAACTAGCTGTCCACGGATTTTGGTTGCTGTCTTCCGGCGCGCACTCCGGCGAAAATGGCCGCTGCGAGCAATCCCGACGTCGGATCGGGACGCATGAGCTATCGTTGGAAAGCTCTCTTGAAATGCTTCAATCTAGACCCAAAGAGATCTGCTGGATCTGGTCGGATCAGAACTTTATTGAATTTACAAGCCCCTATTGTACAGTAACTGAAATATCAGATCAGCATATGAGTTTCCTGTAAATGGCCATTGACCGCTTGCTTTCCGTTGGAATCAGACTTCGAGATCTTCTTCAACGTTGTAGGGAATCAAACCACGAAATTGCGACAATTTTTGGAATTGGATTTGGAGGTGGTGGCGATTTGATATGAGTTTTGGAGTGACTGGTGGTCGGATCTGGGAACAGGTGGACAGAACTGTAGATGGGACTGAGAATGATTTTTAGAAAATATGAAATGGGCGAACCAGAAATTTAGAAAAATTGTGGATGAAGGGGTGGATGGAAGGAAACTCCAGTAAAATTTATGGGACTAAAAAAATCAAAAGACGGACCTAAGACATGAAACACAGGGTGGATATGAATCTGGACAGAACTCTGGCAGAACTGAAATGGAAGGGTGGACGAAAATCAAAAATTGTGAAACAGGATCTGAATGACAAACCAAACTTTATGGGGTATCCTTGACACCTCTGGGACCTCCAGTAAAATTCCCAGATCGATCTGAGCTCATGGATGAGACACAAATTTCATGGAAGTTGCTGTGGTACTACGCGGGCAGAACTCCGATGAAGACGATGGCGGTGCGGTGGCGGCTCGTGGCGGCGGCGGCGGCGACCGGAACTGATAGGGTGGAGTCTCACCACTAGAAGGAAGCCTTCACAGCTTCAATGGGAGAGGGAGGGGTGCACCAAGCTGGAGCTCCAAGGTATTTTCTTCCAAATGAATGCCTTAATTCCACTAAAATGGAAAATACAAGCTTAAATAGGTTACATCTCACATCCATCCACAACCATTGGATCTAGGGGATGGGAATGGAAGGTTGGGATGGAGTGTGACACACACACACATAAAATAATAAAATATTAAAGGGGGGGGGGCGGCCCTTGGACCAAGGAGAGAGGGTGGACTAGTTGGTGGGGGTAGGTGGCCTCCCATGTGGACTTTTCTAGTCCATTGTCCCCCATGTGTCCAATTCCCATTCAAACTTCTAGATGCTCCCATGTGGCATGTTGACTGGCCCCACGTGGGACCCTAGGCTGAGGTGGCCCAATGGGGTGGGGCCTGTGGGGCCCACGGGGTCCGAATTGCACATAGGCCCTTATTACAATCAAAATGGCAAACCGAATGCAAAGAAATAAACATAAATTGCACACACATAAAGTCTAACTAAATATAATAAGTGGGGAGGCTCAAGGCAGAGTCTCCAGGCTATCTCCGAGCCAGATGGACGCTGAGGTGGCTCGTGTCATGCTCCGTGTGCAGTACCGGTGGCTCGGCGTATCGTGCCGATCAACTGCTCGGGTGTCCGCACCAAGAAGCCACAGGCGATGGTCTGCACATGGAGCGAGGAGGAAGAAGATCCCGAAGATACTTCCTCAGAGGAGCATGAAGAAGGAATTTGCCTTATGGCAAATAGTGAATAGGAGGTAACCAATGTTTTTGAAAATTTTACGATTGATGACTGGGAAGATGCCTATGCTGAGTTATTAGATAAATTCAATTCTCCTAGTAAAGAGCATAGGGTTCTGAAAAGAAAATTTAATACTAATGTTGAAGAACAAACCCAGGTCTATGAGGAAAATCAGAAACTAAAAGAGCAACTAGAAGAAATGACCTCACTAAGAAGAGAAAATGATAAGCTCAAGGGAGAAAACCAAGAAAGTCAAAATCAGCTCAATGAACTCAAAATAAGAATTGAAGAAAGCTTGAAAGAAAGTAGAGTGAACTCAGAAAAATATGAAGCTGTTAAGAAAGTCAATGGTGAACTTCTAAAAAATTCTGAGTCCCTTCAAAAGGAGCTGGAAGACAAACAGAATGTTTTGGAAAACTTTGTCCAAGGAAAATCTAGTCTGGATGCTATACTGGGGGCTAAGGTTAACTTCAATAAGGAGGGTCTAGGCTATGACCCAACTAACAAAAGACCCTTACAATTCAAAACCATTACCTTCTGCCCGGAGAAGGGAAAAGAAAAGCTGGACACACCATCCAGCTCAAACAACAGTAAGGGAACTCAAGGTCAGAAGGAAAGTTCTAAAAATAGTGTTGGTCAACCATTTAAAATGGGAATGAATTCTGTGAAGAATTTCACTAAGTCTACCAATTAGAACATAAATGGTAAATGGACCAAGCAAGTGGATCAGAAGAAAAGCTGGAATTACTATAATCAGATGGGTCCAAAGAGGACCTACTGGAGAAATGATCATCATCTTCAAAAATCTGTTGATCAACAAACTGACAGGAGATATCCTAGGAGTGGCAAGCCTAATGAATGGAATAGAACTTACTTCTCCAGACCAGCTGGACTTAATTTCAATAAACCAGAAGTAAAGGTGCCAGGGAAATCCATGATGAAGCAAATTTGGATTCCTAAACACTTGATTAGAGATTTGAATAATGTCCTTGGACCCAACTCATCTTGGGTTCCAAATCACTCTGCTTGATGTTATTTGTGTAGGTCGGCCTGGCAGCTGAAGACAACAAGTGGTACCTCGACAGTGGCTGCTCCAGGCACATGACAGGTGACCGATCCAAGTTCAGCAAGATAGAGATGAAGGTAGGGGGTCTGGTCAAGTTTAGAGGAAAGAACAAAGCTAAGATTATTGGAGTTGTACAGTAGGTAAGTCTTCCACAAACTCCATTGAAAAAGTTCTACTTGTGGAAGGTCTTCAACACAACCTGATTAGCATTAGTCAGTTATGTGACAAGGGTCACAGGGTTGTGTTTGATGATAACTCATGCAAAATCTTTGAAATAAATTCTGATGTGGTTAAATTTGTAGCCAATAGGATTAATAATGTCTACATGGTTGACCTAGATAAGGAATCTGAATCTAATATTTTTTTATCTGCCAATTCTAAAAATGATACTTTTGAATGGCATAGACGTCTAGGTCATGCTAGCTTTACTACTTTAAATAAATTGGTCAAGCATGATTTAGTGAGAGGCATGCCTAGAATTAAATTCAATTCTACTTCAAAATCATGTGATGCATGTGCTCTAGGCAAACAGACCAAGAATTCTTTCAAATTAAGATCTGAGCCATTGTCCTCTAGACCAATGGAACTCCTCCATATGGACCTCTTCGGTTCTACTAGAACTCAGAGTCTTAATGGGAACAGGTTTTGCTATGTCATCATAGATGACTTCTCTAGATATTCATGGATCTTTTTCTTAGCAAATAAAAGTGATGCATTTCAAAAGTTTAATCTGTTTTTCAATAAGGTCAAACAAGAAGGAAAACACAAGATCTGTTCTATTCAATCTGACCATGGAGGTGAGTTTGAAAACTCCATGTTTTATGATCTTTGTGAAAGAGAGGGACTAACACACAGATTTTCTTCTCCCAGGACACCTGAACAGAATGGAATTGTGGAGAGAAGAAATAGAACTGTGGTGGAGATGGCCCGAACCATGCTAATTGAAAGTCAATTACCAAGGAGGTTTTGGGCAGAGGCGGCCAATACAGCAACTTACATAATCAACAGGGCTATGGTAAGACACATTCACAAGAAAACACCCTATGAGCTTCTAAAAGGTAAGAAACCAAACTTGTTTCATTTCAGAATTTTTGGAGCAAAATGTTTTATTCACAACAATGACAAGAAAGATCTAGGCAAGTTTGAAGCTAAAAGCTCCCCTGGAATATTTTTGGGATATTCAGAAGTGTCTAGGGCATATAGGGTCTTTAACATAACAGACAAAAAGGTTGAAGAGTCTCCACACATTATTTTTAGTGAAAAGAAAGGTGTTTCTAACAATGAAAATTTTGACAAGGATTCCAATCATGATGGGGAATTCTTAGAAGACCAAGAAGAAGAGAACACTTAGCCAAGTGGAACAGCAAATCCTCCCAACCAGGAAGAACCAAGAGAAGCAGGTGAGTCTTCAATAAATGTTAGATTTCTTAAATATCATCCGATAGATAATGTCATAGGCAATCCTGAAGATCCTCTTCGGACTAGGTCTCATTTTAGGAATGTGAATAATGAAGACTTAATTGCTTTAGTCTCACAAATTGAACCCAAATCAATAGAAGAGGCCTTGGCTGATCAAGCTTGGGTCAATGCTATGTGTGAGGAATTGGGCCAGTTCGAAAGAAATAATGTTTGGGAACTTGTTCCAAGGCCAGATAATGTCAATATCATAGGAACTAAGTGGGTGTTCAAAAATAAAATGAATGAAGATGGAATCATTTCTAGGAATAAGGCCAGATTAGTAGCCAAGGGCTACTGTCAAGAATTTGGTGTAGATTTCGATGAATCCTATGCACCTGTTGCTAGGATGGAAGCTATAAGACTGTTGCTTACTTTTGCATGTTCAAAGAATATAAAACTCCAACAAATGGATGTTAAAAGTGCCTTTTTAAATGGAGTCATTAAAGAAGAGGTTTTTGTTGAACAACCCTCTGGATTTCAATTTTCTCCTCAACCTGACCAAGTTTTCAGGTTAAACAAAGCCTTGTATGGTCTAAAGCAGGCTCCAAGAGCATGGTATGAAAGATTGACTGAATTTCTGATCAGCAAGGGCTACAAAAGAGGTAAAGTAGATCAAACTTTATTTACCAAGGGTACAAATAAAGATCTCCTCATAGTTCAGGTATATGTAGATGACATTGTGTTTGGATCAACTAAGCATGAACTATGTGTTGAATTCTCTAAAATGATGTCTGCTGAATTTGAGATGAGTTTGGTTGGTGAACTAAAGTACTTCCTTGGCTTGCAGGTACAACAGCTAGAGGATGGGTGCTTCATCAACCAGACCAAATACACAATGGAACTGTTCAAGACGTTTGGTATGGAAAACCTGAAGCACATTACAACACCCATGGGTACCAATACCTCACTGGATGCAGATGAGACAGGTAAAGAAGTAAATGCCAAGCTCTATCGAGGTATGATTGGATCTCTTCTTTACCTAACAGCTTCCAGACCTGATATACAATTCAGTGTAGGAATGTGTGCAAGGTATCAGTCTAGACCTACTGAATTACATTTAGCTGCAGTGAAAAGAATTTTCAGATATTTGTCAGCTACTCATTCTCTTGGTTTTTGGTTTCCTGTATCACACACATTTGACTTAGTTGCATACACAGATGCTGATTATGCAGGTTGTAAACTAGACAGGAAAAGAACTAGTGGTCATTGTGAATTTTTGGGTGGGTGTTTAGTGTCTTGGGGTTCCAAGAAACAACATTCTGTGGCCCTCTCCACTGCAGAAGCTGAATATGTGGCTGCAGGGAGTTGTGGAACACAAGTCATTTGGATTAAACACCAGCTTCAGGACTACCAAGTAGACCTGGGGTGCACACCTATCTATTGTGATAATACCAGTGCCATTAATCTTGCCAAAAATCTTATTTTGCATTCACGCACCAAACGCATAGAGATAAGGCATCATTTCATAAGAGATGAGGTTTCTAAAAACAATTTTGAACTGATTCATGTAGGCACAGATAATCAGATTGCTGACATCTTCACTAAACCTCTGGATAATGAAAAATTCACAACTCTGAGAAGAGAATTAGGCTTATACAAATTATCTTAATTGTGTAGTCTATTCTTTTTGTGAGGGGGAGTTCTGTATGACTGATGGTTAGCTTTCAGGAATGTTGTGAGTAAGGGGGAGCTGGTTGAGCTATGAGAAGAAGTGTTCTTTGACAGATTCAAAAAGATTGACCAGATGTGTGTCTTTGCTGGTTTTCATGACAGATCTAGTGTGGTTCTCTCAGATAGTAGAATGTCACTTAATTCTTAAGTCTATAAGTCAGTGATACTAAAGTCCAGTTAGAATCTTTCCTCTGGTATTCCTTCAAAGATCTGGATTAATTGTAAAAGGTATATCTTTCTACATTGTCAATGATTCTGGTTCAGGCCAAAATCTGTATGTCTTGATATCTGACCCAATCAGCTTAAAATCTAGACTTCAAGATTCACTTCAAGTAATAGTCCTTCTGGTATTGTTTTTAATCATTCCATCTCTTCAACACAAGGGCTTAACTAAACAAACATGTCTTGTTTTGTTCACTGAGAAACTGGGAGCTTCATCAATGAAATGAATATTTCTCCTATATCATGAGGTGTCAAATGCTTAAAATGAATGAAAAAGACATGACAGAGCAATGGTGGCCAGCTGGTGAGTAACTGGGGACTCTGGCCTCTAATCAAGGTGTTTCCTCATGTCAAAAGCCACAGTTACTAACTCTGTTCCTTAATTAAAAAAAGGAGGAAGTAATGAGGTACTCACTCTAAGTAACTGGGGATTCAGGCCTCTAATCAAGGTGTCTCCCTAATGTCAAAAGAGTGAATCACAAACTTACTCATTGATCTTCTTGAAAATCATCTCAAAAATTCCTTGTTGTTTTGCAACTAATGGATTGCTTGTCCTCAATACCTTGAGAACACCTCTCTGACTTTGTCTCTTGTTGTCTTTTTGGATTGTTGACAGTTCAGCTATATCTGGCCATACTTGTTAACACCTGCTCTAAAATCATACTCTATGTATGCTGATAAAATTTTCTATCATTCTATTTCTCTAGTGTGTACTGGAGTTCGAGAATCTTCACTTGAGTTTAGCACCTCACTTATTTTCTTAAGACTTGCTTGTGTCTTTCTGCACCAAGAAGTTACTGTACTTCTTCTTCATGTCCCCAGCACATTCATATACTCTGCATTTCCTTTTGCTAATGTCAAAGGGGGAGAGAGGTTTTGCAATATTAGTAGATCATGTATTGTCATGAGATTTAGGGGAGTTTTGTTCATGAGCTAAGGGGGAGATTACCTTGTCATGTGATGGCTTTATCTGAGAATGGGTTGTAGGGGAGCTGAGAGGGAGTGGTTTTGGTGAAAGAAGTGCTTCTGCAGTAGTGTTTAATTTGGCTGTGCTTTCACTTACTTTGAATTTGCTTTGATTGTTGAAACTGCAGTTAATTTATTGTTAAGCTTTGATATTGCTTGATTCATAGTGTTGCCATCATCAAAAAGGGGGAGATTGTTGCATCCCTACGGTTTTGATGATGTCTCACACTATAAATCAATCTTCTATCTCTAGAATAATTGTGCAGTTCATATGGTTGTTAGATAGATATGCACTACTTGATCATGTCTACACACTATCTGCATAGTCTGGACTCTGATGGGTCGGCGCTCCACCTCTCATGGGTCGACGCTCCACCTCTGATGGGTCGATGCCCCCTTTGCCTTCCAAGTCCATACATTGAATTTCATATTCAAAGTATGTACATTGGGCTTCACCTGAAGTCCATACATTGAACTTAATATTCAAAGTCTGTACACCCTCTGCTAAGCCTTCAGAGTCTGTACAGCCATTCCTTGAGTTCAAGTCCATACAATGGCACGGTAGCTTGCATCTGAAGTGTATACATCCTTTCAAGGGGTCAAGTCTATACATTCTCCCGTTCATTTCAAAGTCTACACATCATCTTCCATCTTCCAAGTCTATACATCCAGTTGAACCACAAGTCTATACATCGTCTGCCATCTCAAAGTCAATACATTGTCCCTTATCTCACACATCATGACCCAAAGTCTGTACAGCCTCTAGTCACTGTACAAGTCCATACACTGGCTGCACTGCACAAGTCTATACATTGGCTTGGGCATCCAAGTCTAGACATTGATTCACTATTCATGCCTTGATTCGAAGTCTGTACAGCGAGCGGCGTTCATCAAAGTCTGTACAGCCAACGCCTTCATTGATTCCATGTCTGTACATCACTGTCTCAAGCTGCAAGTCTGTACAGAGTCTGGCAGTCTACACTGCACTGTAGCTGCATCGTTTCACCTGAAGTCTGTACATTGGCATTAGTTTTCCAAGTCTGTACATCCTTCTGTTGAAATTCCAAGTCTGTACATTGGACTGGTTGAGCAAGTCTGTACAGCGGTTGCATTCTCAGGTAAAGTCTATACATTGGGACTTTTACCTACGTTCTGAACTGAACTGAGTAAGTCTATACATTCCTCATATCTTTTACCTACACTCAGTTCAGTAAGTCTGTACACTGGGAACTTTACTAACGTTGCCCTGCCAAAGTCTACACACTGTGAACCTTCAAGTCTGTACAGACTTTACTTGTTCAAGTCTGTACATCGTCCAGCTCTTTGGCAAGTCTACACATCTCTAAGTCTATACACTCAGTTATCCTTCAACCCTATACACTCGATATCACCTTCAAGTGTATACACTCTCTCATTTGACACACTTGCTTAATTGTTGTTTCTAAGTCTACACATTCGATGCCTTCATGCATTGTTCTCATCGACGTCTATACATCGACGTCTATACATTGAAGTCCATACAGTGCATACAGTTGTGCTTCACAAGTCTACACATTGATGCTCTTCATTACAAGTCTTTACACTCGTCCTCCTTCACACGACCAACTCTATACATCCATTGTCTTGCCTGCTGAATGAAGTCTACACACTGAGGTCGCATGAACACTTACAAGTCCATACACTGAGCTCGCATGAAGAACTTCAACTCTATACACTCTCACACTTGACACACTTGCCTAATTGACATCCCTAAGTCTATACACTCGAGGGCTTCATACACTTCACAGAAGTTCACACATTTCCTCTGTTGTGCTAATGCATTATTCAGCTAGTCTATACACTGAGGTGGCATGAGGACTCACAAGTCTATACACTGCCTCAGTGTACACACTTACTCATTTGCTATTCTAAAGTATATACATTCGTATCTGACTGAACTAACTAATCACATTTCCTTGTTTCTGCCTGCAGATGATTCAGGTTAATGATTGGGCACGTGAACCGAGGATGATACCTGGCACGTGATCCGAGAATGCTCTGGAAAAGGAGGGAACGAGACTCCCTCGTGTGAAGGCCTGAAACTCAGGTCGAATGCCATATAAAAGGTGCCTTCTGCGATTAGATGGACAGAACAGGAGAAAAAGCTGAAGAGCAAAATCCCTGAGCAGAAGAAGAAAAGAGAGAGAGCCTCCACGTTCCAGAAAGAATATAGAGAGAAAAGATTTGAGAGTATTGCTGTGAGAGAAAAGTCTGAGTGAGAAAGAAGAGTCCAATTTGCTTCTTCAGAAGATACATTTGATTTTGGTTTTTCTGAAACGATTGTTGTTCATCGTTGGTCTTGTTTACATTTCTATTTTTTCTTTCATTTCTTCATATCTCTGATTTCGAGTTGTTACCCTCCAGTGTTTGGAGGAAGGGAGAGTTACTCCGGTTCCCCTCTGGGCTGCAAAGGAAGAGAGATCTGTGATCTCTAGTTTTGCCTGTGACGGGTTGTCATTAGCAGGTTCCCTCCGGGTTGGAGGAAGGGAGAGCCATCTCCGGTTCTGGTCTTGCTAGTAGCAGGTCCAGGTGTCAAGCTCTATGGGTAGCAGAGTTTGGTTAAGGGATTTGTTTCCCTTGGTTGTTCAAGCTGTGTGGCAGCATAATGTTCGCAGACTGAGTCTGCAGTTTTCTAGCAGTGGCTAGTGGTATCCTCACTCTAGTTGGAGTGAGGGGTAGATGTAGATTGTGGACTACAATCGAACCACCTTAAAATCTCTTGTCTCCTCTGTGGCTTGGTATTATCGTTTGTGCTTTCCTTCTGTTTGGCATTGTGTTTGTGTGTGGACGGCCTCTTCCAATCGCACCTCATTATCCTGTCTTAGTTTCTCACTGCGTTAGCTGCATTGTTTAGCCATATCTGAAGGGTTGTATTTCGAAGTAGTGAGTTTCCGCTGAAGTTTTGCAAATTGGGAGTGATCTATTCATCCCCCCCTTCTATATCACTCTTCGCTGCGCTAACAGGACGCTCAGTGAGAACCCTACTTCTCTCGCAAGGAAACCCTTTCTCCCTCGAAGGTGATTGGTTCCCCGACTCTCTCTCTTTTCTTGTAATTCTTCTTCTTTCAGAAACCTCTTCCTCCTGTTCTTTTTCTTCTCTTTTTTCCTTCTCCCTTTCCTTTTTTTTGCTTTCGAGTAGCCACATATATATAGCAGCAAGCTCGAATCCTAATCCGGCGTTAGGAATGGCGCGCCGGAGAGAGGGTCCTATGAAGCTTTTGCGCATCGGAATAAGAGGGCGCCGGACAAAGGGGCTTCTGCAGTTTTCACGCGTCGGAATAGAGGGGCGCTAGATAAGAGGGTGCGCCGGTTTAGGGCGCGTCGTATTAGCATCTCCCGCACGTCGTGGGCCAACTGATGAGTCCGGGGATGGTTCCGGGGATCACCGTGAACATTTATCTCACCACCGTTCTTCGAAACCTCGACGAGATGTGTAATGCCCCGCATCTTTCGGACCCTTGTTCGTGGGTCCCGGATCTGGTTTTCCGGAGTGTCCGACTCTGTTGTGTCGAAAATTTCATTTTGGACATCTTTCGTGTTCGGATCGACGCGATCCGGAGTTGTTTCGGAGGCCCGGAAGCGTTCCGCGGCTTTTCCTCGTGTGTTTTCCGATTCTCGATGTGTGTTTCGGTAATTCCTGCGGAACCCTGTAGCGGGTGATCCAGGCCATTCACCAACCCGCGAGTGGTACCGTTGCGATCGGCGCATCACGAGGATCGAGGAGGTGTATTTTTTCTGATTTTTTGGATTTTCCTATATAAACCCCCCACTCTCTCTCTTCCTCTCATTTCTCACTCTCACTCTCTCTCTCTTCTCCCACTCTCTCCTCTCCGGCAGCCGACGGACCAAGGTGGGGGCGAGGTGGGGCGATGCAGGTGAGGAGGACGGCGAGGATGGGTCGAGGATCGAGGCTCGAGGGCGCGGTGAAGTCGGTTCACGGGCGTGGAGGCACCAGCGGGGTTTAGGAGGCGTTTCTTCGTGGATCGACGTCCACGGTACGCGAAATCTTCGGTGGAGGTAGGGAGATGGACCCTCAACCCGCGTACGTCATTTCCCGCGAGTTTCGTAGGCCGTGGTGAGCCGAGCGGGCTAAACGGGGTGAATTGGGGAAAATGCATGTTTTTGGGGAGTGAGTCGAATCTTGTGTTTTGATCATGTTTTTGGGGTTTAAATGGGTCCTCTCAGTGCTAGGGAGGTCGGGGAATGTTTCCCCCTTTGTTTCCCCATTATCCGGGGGTGATCGAGGCGTGGAATGGATTTCTTCGTGGTTCTCACCGTGTTTCGGGCGTGGACTTGAGGGTCGCGCCGCCCCTACGGGGAGCGTTCATCGGAGAAAATGAACAGTAAGGCGGTTGCTGTCGCGCTATGGGGTCCTAGCGCGTTCTACCTTGTCACGCTAGGGGTCCCTAGCGCATTCTATTTTTTCACGCTAGGAGGTCCTAGCGCGACCTGTGCAGTCGCGCTATGGGCCTATAGCGCGATCTGTCTTGTCGCGCTATAGGTGTATAGCGCGTTCTGCTTGAACACGCAATGGACCTATAGCGCGTTTTTTGAGGTGACCAGTCGGGCTTCCCGGGGCGGGTGGTCTGCGGTTGATCATGCTCCCCTTGGGCCGTGTGTGCCCCAGACACCCCGTGGAGTTCCGTGACCGTGTCTTTGGGTGTCCGGGGGTTCCGTTTACCTTGATTTGCGTGCTCGTGAGTGTAAGGGTCCTAGTGTTTCGATTGGGTTGTGTTGGTCTCCGGTCGACCCGGTTGTGACCCAGTGGTCGACCTTTGGCCTTGTGAGTGTCCCGGGCACCCCGTGGTTTTTGTTACCGTGTTTTGGGGTGTCTGGAGGTGCCGTGTTACCTCGATAAGCATGCCCGTGGGCTTGGTGGGTCCGGGTGACCTCAGGCGTTTCGGGTTTCCGTGTTCTCGCTCGATCGAGTCACCGTGTATCGGTGTGTGTGCGGTGGAGTTCCCCCGCATGTCGTGAGTCTTCCTGGAAGATGATCCCTGAGTGGGTCCTGTGTTTGGCCGTGGGCGGTGCGTCCCGTTTCTTATCAGACTGGGGTCACCGTGGGACGGTGCTGGTACGTGGGGCTGTCCCCGTACTTCGTCAGGTTCGGGCGTTATTTTTCGTTGTCTTGAGAGTCTACTCTCTCAGTGACCCTCCACTAGTCGTAGCTTCCTGCGCACGCGTGTGCGGACCCACCTGGGAGTGGTGGAGAGCGCGACCCAGTGAGATGCGGTTTTTAGCCTGGTTTCCGTCGGCCCCTTGCCTTTGCCACCAGAGTCCGGTGGCGGGGAAACCAGCTAGAGGACCCGACCTAGAGTAGATGGTCTGTGTGTGCACACGTAGTTGGGGGCTTAGGACACGCGCTGACGAGCGTGACCCCAGCTAGTCCTTGTTGTGGTACTGGTTACTGTGTGTGTCTGAGTCTCACGCCTAGGGCGTCGTAGCTAGACACTTGTGACGCGGTGTAAGACGTCAGGGGAGGCATCCGGTCGTTCTTCTAGTGGGAGGTACTCCTGTTCTGAACAGAGAGTGACAGACTGTCAATCGCGTGACTTCGACCTTCGGGTTTTTGGTCACGTTGACCGTTGAGTTTCGATCGTCTCGTCGTGGCACGTGTGTCGATTTTTGTACCGTGTGACTGGTTCTAGTGTAGCTTGGTAGCCCTTGGCCGTGAGTCTGGGGTGTGTTCTGGTACAGTAGGAGTAGCTGTAGTGCCGAGGTTTTGCCGGCCACCGTAGTTACTTTCCTGCTTTCGTAGTTACTTCTTTCCGTTACTGTCTTGCGAGCGTAGCTTTCCTTCTGCCGTTGTTTCTCAGTTGGGGTTCCGCGGGATCCCTACTGGGCCAGTGACAGGAGGCTCACCCCTGCGTTTCAGGTGCGGCGGTTCTGCCTCGAGGTTCGAGGGTGCTGTGCGGAGGTTCTTAGTTGCCAGCTTGCCGGGCCGAGTGTTCACTTGGCACGTGGTATGTTTTACTGCTTTAGACTGTACTTTCTATTGGACTGGACTCTGTTGTAGTTGTTTATTTAATTCTGTCAATTGTTGAATTGTCCTGCTTTATTCCCATTTCTTTGTACCTCCACACTCCTTTTTAGCCCTTCCGAGCCCTCCCGGCTCATGGGCGGCGGGCCGGGATTCGAATGGTATCGAGCTCCTCCCAGTATCCGGATCTCGGGTCGTCACAGTTGGTATCAGAGCGTGGTTGTGGACGTACAAGGGAATTTCAGATATTGCAGTGATCAGAGTCCGTAAGGTGTAGTACAGTCAGCAGTTGGCATAGGGTTTCGTGCATGTTTTCTGCTTTGTTTCTCGCTTAAGAGTTTGAGTGCACTATGCGGCGCGGTGAGGGTGGTTGCTGTTCGCGGCTTTCGTGCCGGCGTGGGGTCTGCGGATCGAGGTCGAGAGCTTTCTCCCTTGGGTGATGGCCCTGGTTGTGTTGCATTGGGTAGAGGTTGCCGGCGGGTGTGTTGCTGTGGTGCTGCGTTCGGGGAATTGCAGCGATGGTGCATCGAGAGATGTTGTGATCATGGTCCAACGTGACACTTGCTGAGTGTGTCGGAGGCGCTGACCCGACGTGGTGATAGTTTTCTTGGTGCTGGAAGGTGCTGTTCCTAGCATGCGCGAGGCTCGAGGTCAGGTCGAGTGTGGAGTTTTCCTTCCGTTGGTCGGAGGTGTGATTGGGTTCTCCTTTGGTTGGAGAGAATCGTGTTTGGCTAAGGTTCGTCATCTTGCATTGCGTGTCCGGATTGGTTGGCCTCGGTGTGCCATGAAGTCCGTGCGAGCCGTGTTCCGTGTTTTGGCAAGGTGGTTGCCTGTGAGAAGCGTTGCCCGTTCCCTGATGTGTAAGGGTGTTGGCGCTGTTCCGGAAGGACGGGTGTCGGCTGGGCGGTGTTCGCGAGAATTGCAGTTGGTGTTGTGGTTTCTGATGTGCGGAGGATCGGAGTCTGTGGGGTTGTAGGTGGTTGTCGAGTTGGTGGATCCCGAGTTGGCGTTATGGTGGCTGTGCGTTTGGATCAGAGTGCATGGATCGTAGCATTGGTTGCTGCGGGTGGGTTTCTGAGAAGGTTAGAGTAGCGGAGGATTGGTTCTTTGATGTGCATTATATCCAGCAGCGTGAGACGTGTTGTTGCCGTGCCGTTGCTTGAGATATTGTGGTTCATGGCACTGGCAGGTGGAGAGTTGGGGAAATGTGGTGGCGAGGTTGCCGCATGAGTACCCTATTTTTGCGTTGGAGGTTGCGTTCGTGGATGAGATCGTGTTTGGAGAAGTGTGCCGTGGGTTGTAAGAGGTTGTGTGTCCCATGACTCTGTGATAAGGGCGGGAGTCAGGATTGGCAGGCGTCCTCTTGGATTAATTGAGATGGGGGTTTTTGATGAGATAGGATTCGATGAGACAGGTCGGTGGTCGATGACTGTGTATGGAGGTCTCTGATGAGACGTTGGCATTGGATATTGATCCTCAGTCTGCGACCAGCAAGGGAGAATTCCCCGTAAGTCTGAGTCGAGTGACGTGAGGACCGAGGGGAGATCTTGTCAGGTGGTTTCGCCATGCTCCCCTGAGAGGGTAGAGTTGGCGTGAGGTTCGAGATCGGTTGTGGTGTTGGTCTGTGCGAAGAGTTAGCGGATGGCCTATCATGAGTTGGATTGTGCCTGTTGGGCCGGTGACGAATGTCTGGCGACCAGTGGATGGTCTTTTCAGAGACAGAAGATGTTGGGTGTAAGGGCTCGAGAATGGAGAGAGCGGCGTGCAAGCGAGGCCTTTTGGTGGCCATTTCTGAGGTGTGAGCTGGTGGAAGCTCAGTGATTGGTTACCCCTGGTGCAGGGTGTGAGATCGATCAGCGGGTTGTGAAGCTAACGTTGGTTGGTCAGCCGGGCGTGGGCGTTGACCGGTGGATAGGTTTTCGTGGCGAGGATTGCATTCCCTCGGTGAGTGAGAGGGTGGCAGCGATGCCGTGAGCGGTTTTCGTTGTGTCTGAGGCGATACCAGACCTGCGCCTTTGCATTATGCCTGCCTTGGTGACCGACGTGTGTGCGGTGTGCGGAGCGTGGCGTCGTTTGTGATTATGGTCTGGCCGTATCCCTCATGATCGGTGCTTTTGCGAGAATCGAGATTTTCTGTGCTGGGGTTCTGACGGTGTTGTCAGTTGGTTCAGTGTTCTTCCCCTGTGACTTTGTGCTTGGTCCTGAATTTCGAGGATGAAATTCTTTTAAGGGGGGAGGGCTGTAATGCCCCGCATCTTTCGAACCCTTGTTCGTGGGTCCAGGATCTGGTTTTCCAAAGTGTCCGACTCTGTTGTGTCTAAAATTTCGTTTCGGACATCTTTCGTGTTCGGATCGACGCGATCCGGAGTTGTTTCGGAGGCCCGGAAGCGTTCCGCGGCTTTTCCTCGTGTGTTTTCCGATTCTCGGTGTGTGTTTCGGTAATTCCTGCGGAACCCTGTAGCGGGTGATCCGGGCCGTTCACCAACCCGTGAGTGGTACCGTTGCGATCGGCGCGTCACGAGGATCGAGGAGGTGTATTTTTTCTATTTTTGGGGATTTTTTTTCTGATTTTTTAGATTTTCCTATATAAATCCCCCACTCTCTCTCTTCCTCTCATTTCTCACTCTCACCCTCTCTCTCTTCTCCCACTCTCTCCTCTCACTCTCTCTTCTCCGACGGCCGACAGACCGAGGCGGGGGCGAGGCGGGGCGATACGGGCGAGGAGGACGGCGAGGATGGGTCGAGGATCGAGGCTCGAGCGCGCGGTGAAGCCGGTTCGCGGGCGTGGAGGCACCGGCGGGGTTTAGGAGGCGTTTCTTCGTGGATCGACGTCCACGGTACGCGAAATCTTCGGTGGAGGTAGGGAGATGGACCCTCAACCCACGTACGTCATTTCCCGCGAGTTTTGTAGGCCGTGGTGAGTCTAGCGGGCTAAACGAGGTGAATTGGGAAAAATGCATGTTTTTGGGGAGTGAGTCGAATCTTGTGTTTTGATCGTGTTTTTGGGGTTTAAATGGGTCCTCTCAGTGCTAGGGAGGTTGGGGAATGTTTCCCCCTTTGTTTCCCCATCACCTGGGGGTGATCGGGGCGAGGAATGGATTTCTTCGTGGTTCTCACCGTGTTTCGGGCGCGGATTGAGAATGCGCTACCCACGGGTAGCGCGTTCTTGAGGGTCGCGCCGCCCCAACGGGGCGCGTTCATCGGAGAAGATGAACAGTAAGGCGGTTGCTGTCGCGCTATGGGGTCCTAGCGCGTTCTGCCTTGTCGCGCTAGGGGTCCCTAGCGCATTCTATTTTGTCGCGCTAGGAGGTCCTAGCGCGACCTGTGCAGTCGCGCTATGGGCCTATAGCGCGATCTGTCTTGTCGCGCTATAGGTGTATAGCGCGTTCTGCTTGAACGCGCTATGGACCTATAGCGCATTTTTGGAGGTGACCAGCTGGGCTTCCCGGGGCGGACGGTCTGCGCCTGATCGTGCTCCCCTTGGGCCGTGTGTGTCCCGGACACCCCGTGGAGTTCCGTGACCGTGTCTTTGGGTGTCCGGGGGATCCGTTTACCTTGATTTACGTGCTCGTGAGTGTAAGGGTCCGGGCGATCTACTAGTGTTCCGATTGGGTTGTGTTGGTCTCCGATCGACCCGGTTGTGACCCAGTGGTCGACCTTTGGCCTTGTGAGTGTCCCGGGCACCCCGTGGGTTTTGTTACCATGTTTTGGGGTGTCTGGAGGTGCCGCGTTACCTCGATAAGCGTGCCCATGGGCTTGGTGGGTCCGGGTGACCTCAGATGTTTTGGGTTTCCGTGTTCTCGCTCGATCGAGTCACCGTGTATCGGTGTGTGTGCGGTGGAGTTCCCCCGCATGTCGTGAGTCTTCCTGGAAGATGATCCCCGAGTGGGTCGTGTGTTTGGCCGTGGGCGGTGCGTCCCATTTCTTATCAGACTGGGGTCACCGTGGGATGGTGCTGGTACGTGGGGCTGTCCCCGTACTTCGTCAGGTTCGGGCGTTGTTTTTTGTTGTCTTGAGAGTCTACTCTCTCAGTGACCCTCCACTAGTCGTAGCTTCCTGCGCACGCGTGTGCGGACCCACCTGGGAGTGGTGGAGAGCGCGACCCGGTGAGACGCGGTTTTTAGGCTGGTTTCCGTCGGCCCCTTGCCTTTGCCACCAGAGTCCGGTGGGGGGGAAAACTAGCTAGAGGACCCGACCTAGAGCAGATGGTCTGTTTGTGCACACGTAGTTGGGGGCTTAGGACACGCGCTGACGAGCGTGACCCCAGCTAATCCTTGTTGTGGTACTGGTTACTGTGTGTGTCTGAGTCTCACGCCTAGGGCGTCGTAGCTAGACACTTGTGACGCGGTGTAAGACGTCAGGGGACGCATCCGGTCGTTCTTCTAGTGGGAGGTGCTCCTGTTCTGGACAGAGAGTGACAGACTGTCAGTCGCGTGACTTTGACCATCGGGTTTTTGGTCGCGTTGACCGTTGAGTTTCGGTCGTCTCGCCGTGGCACGTGTGTCGATTTTTGTACCGTGTGACTGGTTCTAGTGTAGCTTGGTGGCCCTTGGCCGTGAGTCTGGGGTGTGTTCTGGTACAATAGGAGTAGCTGTAGTGCCGAGGTTTTGCCGGCCACCGTAGTTACTTTCCTGCTTTCGTAGTTACTTCTTTCCGTTGCTGTCTTGCGAGCGTAGCTTTCCTTCTGCCGTTGTTTCTCAGTTGGGGTTCCGCCGGATCCCTACTGGGCCAGTGACAGGAGGCTCACCCCTGCGTTTCAGGTGCGGCGGTTCTGCCTCGAGGTTCGAGGGTGCTGTGCGGAGGTTCTTAGTTGCCAGCTTGCCGGGCTGAGTGTTCACTTGGCACGTGATATGTTTTACTGCTTTAGACTGTACTTTCTATTGGACTGGACTCTATTGTAGTTGTTTATTTAATTCTGTCAATTGTTGAATTATCCTGCTTTATTTCCCATTTCTTTGTACCTCCACACTCCTTTTTAGCCCTTCCGAGCCCTCCCGGCTCGTGGGCGGCGGGCCGAGATTCGAATGGTATCGAGCTCCTCCCAGTATCCGGATCTCGGGTCGTCACAGTTGGTATCAGAGCGTGGTTGTGGACGTACATGGGAATTTGAGATATTGTAGTGATCAGAGTCCGTAAGGTCCAGTACAGTCAGCAGTTGGCATAGGGTTTCGTGCATGTTTGTCGCTTTGTTTCTCGCTTAAGAGTTTGAGTGCACTGTGCGGCGCGGTGAGGGTGGTTGATGTTCGCGGCTTTCGTGCCGGCGTGGGGTCTGCGGCTCGAGGTCGAGAGCTTTCTCCCTTGGGTGATGGCCCTGGTTGTGTTGCGTTAGGCAGAGGTTGCCGGCGGGTGTGTTGCTGTGGTGGTGCGTTCGGGGAATTGCAGCGATGGTGCATCGAGAGATGTTGTGATAATGGTCCGACGTGACACTTGCTGAGTGTGTCGGAGGCGCTGACCTGACGTGGTGATAGTTTTCTTGGTGCTGGAAGGTGCTGTTCCTAGCATGCGCGAGGCTCGAGGTCAGGTCAAGTGTAGAGTTTTCCTTCCGTTGGTCGGAGGTGTGATTGGGTTCTCCTTTGGTTGGAGAGAATCGTGTTTGGCTAAGGTTCATCGTCTTGCATTACGTGTCCGGATTGGTTGGCCTCGGTGTGCCATGAAGTCCGTGCGAGCCGTGTTCCGTGTTTTGGCAAGGTGGTTGCCTGTGAGAAGCATTGCCCGTTCCCTGATGTGTAAGGGTGTTGGCGTTGTTCCGGAAGGATGGGTGTCGGCTGGGCGGTGTTCGCGAGAATTGCAATTGGTGTTGTGGTTTCTGATGTGCGGAGGATCGGAGTCTGTGGGGTTGTAGGTGGTTGTCGAGTTGGTGGATCCCGAGTTGGCGTTATGGTGGCTGTGCGTTTGGATCAGAGTGCATGGATCGTAGCATTGGATGCTGCGGGTGGGTTTCTGAGAAGGGTAGAGTAGCGGAGGATTGGTTCTTTGATGTGCGTTGTATCCGGCGGCGTGAGACGTGTTGTTGCCGTGCCGTTGCTTGAGATATTGTGGTTCATGGCACTGGCAGGTGGAGAGTTGGGGAAATGTGGTGGCGAGGTTGCCACATGAGTACCCTATTTTTGCGTTGGAGGTTGCGTTCATGGATGAGATCGTGTTTGGAGAAGTGTGCCGTGGGTTGTAAGAGGTTGTGTGTCCCGTGACTCTGTGATAAGGGCGGGAGTCAGGATTGGCAAGCGTCCTCTTGGATTAATTGAGATGGGGGTTTTTGATGAGATTGGATTCGATGAGACAGGTCGGTGGTCGATGCCTGTGTATGGAGGTCTCTGATGAGACGTTGGCGTTGGATATTGATCCTCAGTCTGCGACCAGCAAGGAAGGATTCCCCGTAAGTCTGGGTCGAGTGACGTGAGGACCGAGGGGAGATCTTGTCAGGTGGTTTCGCCATGCTCCCCTGAGAGGGTAGAGTTGGCGTGAGATCCGAGATCGGTTGTGGTGTTGGTCTGTGCAAAGAGTTAGCGGATGGCCTGTCATGAGTTGGATTGTGCCTGTTGGGCCGGTGACGAATGTCTGGCGACCAGTGGATGCTCTTTTCAGAGATAGAAAATGCTGGTTGTAAGGGCTCGAGAATGGAGAGAGCGGCGTGCAAGTGAGGCCTTTTGGTGGCCATTTCTGAGGTGTGAGCTGGTGGAAGCTCAGTGATTGGTTACCCCTGGTGCAGGGTGTGAGATCGATCAGCGGGTTGTGAAGCTAACGTTGGTTGGTCCGCCGGGCGTGGGCGTTGACCGGTGGATTGGTTTTCGTGGCGAGGATTGCGTTCCCTCTGTGAGTGAGAGGGTGGCAGTGATGCCGTGAGCGGTTTCTGTTGTGTCTGAGGCGATACCCGACCTGCGCCTTTGCATTATGCCTGCTACAGGGTTCCGCAGGAATTACCGAAACACACACCGAGAATCGGAAAACACACGAGGAAAAGCCACGGAACGCTTCCGGGCCTCCGAAACTACTCCGGATCGCGTCGATCCGAACATGAAAGATGTCCGAAACAAAATTTCGGACACAACAGAGTCGGACACTCCAGAAAACCAGATCCGGGACCCACGAACAAGGGTCCGAAAGATGCGGGGTATTACAACCCTCCCCCCTTAAAAGAATTTCATCCTCGAAATTCAGGACCAAGCATAAAGTCACAGGGGAAGAACACTGAACCACGTGTGTGCGGAGCGTGGCGTCGTTCGTGATTATGGTCTGGCCGTATCCCTCATGATCTGTGCTTTTGCGAGAATCGAGATTTTCTGTGCTGGGGTTCTGACGGTGTTGTCAGTTGGTTCAGTGTTCTTCCCCTGTGACTTTATGCTTGGTCCTGAATTTCGAGGACGAAATTCTTTTAAGGGGGGAGGGTTGTAATACCCCGCATCTTTCGGACCCTTGTTCGTGGGTCCCGGATCTGGTTTTCCGGAGTGTCTGACTCTGTTGTGTCCGAAATTTCGTTTCGGACATCTTTCATGTTCGGATCGACGCGATCCGGAGTTGTTTCGGAGGCCCGGAAGCGTTCCGCGGCTTTTCCTCGTGTGTTTTCCGATTCTCGGTGTGTGTTTCGGTAATTCCTGCGGAACCCTGTAGCGGGTGATCCAGGCCGTTCACCAACCCGCGAGTGGTACCGTTGCTATCGGCGCGTTGCGAGGATTGAGGAGGTGTATTTTTTCTATTTTTTGGGATTTTTTTCCGATTTTTTAGATTTTCCTATATAAATCCCCCACTCTCTCTCTTCCTCTCATTTCTCACTCTCACCCTCTCTCTCTTCTCCCACTCTCTCCTCTCACTCTCTCCTCTCCGGTGGCCGACGGACCGAGGCGGGGGCGAGGCGGGGCGATGCGGGTGAGGAGGACGGCGAGGATGGGTCGAGGATCGAGGCTCGAGGGCGCGGTGAAGCCGGTTCGCGGGCGTGGAGGCACCGGCGGGGTTTAGGAGGCGTTTCTTCGTGGATCGACGTCCACGGTACGCGAAATCTTCGGTGGAGGTAGGGAGATGGACCCTCAACCCGCGTACGTCATTTCCCGCGAGTTTTGTAGGCCGTGGTGAGTCGAGCGGGCTAAACGGGGTGAATTGGGAAAAATGCATGTTTTTGGGGAGTGAGTCGAATCTTGTGTTTTGATCGTGTTTTTGGGGTTTAAATGGGTCCTCTCAGTGCTAGGGAGGTTGGGGAATGTTTCCCCCTTTGTTTCCCCATCACCCGGGGGTGATCGGGGCGTGGAATAGATTTCTTCGTGGTTCTCACCGTGATTCGGGCGCGGATTGAGAATGCGCTACCCACGGGTAGCACGTTCTTGAGGGTCGCGCCGCCCCGACGGGGCGCGTTCATCGGAGAAGATAAACAGTAAGGCGGTTGCTGTCGCGCTATGGGGTCCTAGCGCGTTCTGCCTTGTCGCGCTAGGGGTCCCTAGCGCATTCTACTTTGTCGCGCTAGGAGGTCCTAGCGCGACCTGTGTAGTCACGCTATGGGCCTACAGCGCGATCTGTCTTGTCGCGCTATAGGTGTATAGCGTGTTCTGCTTGAACGCGCTATGGACCTATAGCGCGTTTTTGGAGGTGACCAACCGGGCTTCCGGGGCGGGCGGTCTGCGGCTGATCGTGCTCCCCTTGGGCCGTGTGTGCCCCGGACACCCCGTGGAGTTCCGTGACCGTGTCTTTGGGTGTCCGGGGGTTCCATTTACCTTGATTTGCGTGCTCATGAGTGTAAGGGTCCGGGCGATCTACTAGTGTTCCGATTGGGTTGTGTTGGTCTCCAGTCGACCCGGTTGTGACCCAGTGGTCGACCTTTGGCCTTGTGAGTGTCCCGGGCACCCCGTGGGTTTTGTTACCGTGTTTTGGGGTGTCTGGAGGTGCCGCGTTACCTCGATAAGCGTGCCCGTGGGCTTGGTGGGTCCGGGTGACCTCAGGCGTATTGAGTTTCCGTGTTCTCGCTCGATCGAGTCACCGTGTATCGGTGTGTGTGCGGTGGAGTTCCCCCGCATGTCGTGAGTCTTCCTGGAAGATGATCCCCGAGTGGGTCATGTGTTTGGCCGTGGGCGGTGCGTCCCGTTTCTTATCAGACTGGGGTCACCGTGGGACGGTGCTGGTATGTGGGGCTGTCCCCGTACTTCGTTAGGTTCGGGCGTTGTTTTCCGTTGTCTTGAGAGTCTACTCTCTCAGTGACCCTCCACTAGTCGTAGCTTCCTGCGCACATGTGTGCGGACCCACCTGGGAGTGGTGGAGAGCGCGACCCGGTGAGACGCGGTTTTTAGGCTAGTTTCCGTCGGCCCCTTGCCTTTGCCACCAGAGTCCGGTGGGGGGGAAAACCAGCTAGAGGACCCGACCTAGAGCAGATGGTCTGTTTGTGCACACGTAGTTGGGGGCTTAGGACACGCGCTGACGAGCGTGACCCCAGCTAGTCCTTATTGTGGTACTGGTTACTATGAGTGTCTGAGTCTCACGCCTAGGGCATCGTAGCTAGACACTTGTGACGCGGTGTAAGATGTCAGGGGACACATCCGGTCGTTCTTCTAGTGGGAGGTACTCCTGTTCTGGACAGAGAGTGACAGACTGTCAGTCGCGTGACTTCGACCTTCGGATTTTTGGTCGCGTTGACCGTTGAGTTTCGGTCGTCTCGCTGTGGCACATGTGTCGATTTTTGTACTGTGTGACTGATTCTAGTGTAGCTTGGTAGCCCTTGGCCGTGAGTCTGGGGTGTGTTCTGGTACAGTAGGAGTAGCTGTAGTGCCGAGGTTTTGCCAGCCACCGTAGTTACTTTCCTGCTTTCATAGTTACTTCTTTCCGTTGCTATCTTGCGAGCGTAGCTTTCCTTCTGCCGTTGTTTATCAGTTGGGGTTCCGCGGGATCCCTACTGGGCCAGTGACAGGAGGCTCACCCCTGCGTTTCAGGTGCGGCGGTTCTGCCTCGAGGTTCGAGGGTGTTGTGCGGAGGTTCTTAGTTGCCAGCTTGCCGGGCCGAGTGTTCACTTGGCACGTGGTACGTTTTACTGCTTTAGACTGTACTTTCTATTGGATTGGACTCTGTTGTAGTTGTTTATTTAATTCTATCAATTGTTGAATTGTCCTGCTTTATTTCCCATTTCTTTGTACCTCCACACTCCTTTTTAGCCCTTCCGAGCCCTCCCGGCTCGTGGGCGGCGGGCCGGGATTCGAATTGTATCAGGCTCCTCCCGGTATCCAGATCTCGGGTCGTCACAAGATGCCTTGTTGAAGCTTTCAGGATGAGGTATGGCCATTCTCGGAACCCCGAACGTCTTTTGCTTGAATACGCGGGTTCTCTGCTGACACGGCCCTCGGCACTAGGGTTCGTGCCATTCGCTCGGCCTGTTTTATGCTCGAAGCTTCTTAGAGGGTGGGGTGACACCCGGGATAGTTCCGCCCAGGCCGGGCGATCATTCGGCCACTAATGCGCCCGACTTGACGAGAAGCCGTACCCACGATGGGTAGCCGGGATCTTCTGCCGACAGAGCCCTCGGTCCTCTGTTCTGAAGAGCCAAGGGAGTTCTTGCATCTCAGGAGAGTCTTTCATGAGGTGGGTGGCCACCGGGTAGACTGTTGTCCTTGGTCGGACAACGGGTGTAGTGTATGCGGCACGACGGAGTCGATGCCGGTTCATTGGGCAGGCTTGGTCGCACTGCTGGTTGGTTGTGAGTCCATCTCGATTCTCCTGAGGTGAAGTCCCCGTGCTCATACAGGGTGACTCGAGGCTCTGGCAGCTTGAGAAGTCTTCAGTAAGTTGATATTTATCGGCTTCTATGCTTCAGTGGGCCGTGTCATTCAACTTTGAGACTTGATCGCCGCGAGTGATATTTTGAGTGCCATCAACTGCATGTCTTCCTAGTGCATACTCTCATCCGGAACAAGCTAAGTCCAAGCATATGTTTGCTGCATGAACCTTAAGTCAGTGCAGGGTTAATTGTCTAGGTTTGTGCATATCATAATTGTGGTTCATGGTGGCCATTTGTCGGTGCATGTTCTTCCTTTCGCTCATGCCAAGTCGGTGCAAGTCTGCATTTCACTTAGTGTCTTGTTCGTGTCTAAGGCATACATACTCGGTGCATACTTTGTTTAAGCTAAACCATACTCGGTGCATGTTTTTGGGCTGTGCTGCGAACATACATAGTCGGTGCAGGTTTTACATAAGCATACATACTCGGTGCATGTTTTCTTGCATGAACAAAGTCAGTGCATGTTTTCTGTCACATGCAAAGAGAACAGTCGTTGCACATTTGGCCTGTGTGAAATCGAACTCGGTGCAACTTGCATATCATGCAATCTCATAGTTGGTGCAAGTTTACCTTGTACTAACCAGGTCTGTGCAACTTTAGTTGCTACGAGCATATAAGTCTGTGCATACTTTGCATATATTCCACATCAAGTCGGTGCAACTTTTGTACCATGCACACAAAGTCTGTACATTCTTCGATGGCGTGTCTGTGCGTCTTTTTGTACCGTGCATACCCAAAGTTCGTGCACATCTTACATATGCAAAATGATGTCAGTGCATGATTGCATAAAGTCCGTGCAAGATAGGTTTTGGCATTTTACGTCCGTGAAGTGTCTACACTTTGCACACACCAAGTCAGTGCATCTCTTAGCTCTGCACTCATATTAAGTCTGTGCATGATTCATCAAAGTCAGTGCATTGCTTTGTTTGGACATTCATTCTCGGTGTAGATTCCTGCTTATCAAATACAATGTCTGTGCTATCGTGTGTTTGACTGCATTAAGGTCAATGCTAGTTGCGTTGCATGCATACTAGAGTCGATGCCTGTTTGTCCCTACTTGCCAGCCTAAGTTTATACTTGTTTCTATTCAAGTATATGCATACTTAGCCTAATGCATCACAGGTCCATACATGGTGCTATGGTAAGGTCTGTGCATCTTTTATACTTAACTAAAAGTCACCTATGCAACAGGTCAACAGCTCGTGTTCCTTAAGAAGGGCACGTGATCCAATGATGATCCTCATTCATAGATGTTGCCACGATGATCCTTATTCATCCAGATTCTGACAAGTGGAAAGAGTCTCCTGAAGCTTCCAGGCGGGAGTGTTATCTCCACACGCCTAGGGCATGAGCGCGTATCTTCAGTCTGAGGAAGTATATAAGCCAGCCTTCTACAAGTCCATCAAAGACGACACTCCCGGGGAAAGATCAGAAGAATTATCGGAGAGCAGAAGAAGCGAGAGTTCAAGAGAGAAAAAGAGAGAGAGAGAGTAGCAGAGAAGAAAAGTAACGAAGAAGAAGAAGAAAGAAAAAGAGAAAGAGAGAGAGAGATCGAAGAGAAGAAGAAGTTCACTGAAGATTTGCTCTACTGGACCGTGGATCAAATCCAGGTCAGTCAGCTCCTTGAGAGCCACATCTGCACTTCATTGTTTACAGCTTTCAGTCGCTATTGCTTCTTGTCGTCTGTTTTCATTTTACTTTTCTTTCAAGCTATTTGTCAGCAGAGCAAGCTGTGATGCTCAGCGGGCAGAGAAGGACTCCTCTGGACGGGTTAAGCTGTAAGCCCCATCGGTTGCAGAGGTGTGGTATCCTCTGGTCGGCTAAGTTGTAACGCCCAGCGGGTCAAGCTGTGAGTCAGCGATTGGCGAAGCTGTAATGCCCAGCTGTTCAAGCTGTTCGTCAACGAATGTAGGCAAGCTGTGAGGCCCAGCCGTTAAGCTGTGTATCAACGGAAGCCACACTCTAGTTGGAGTGTGGGGTGGATGTAGGTCTGCGGGTTGCAGACTGAACCACTTTAAAATTGCCATGTGCACTGTGGTTTGATTGTCTCATCTGCTCTTGCTAGATGTATGTTTAGGCCGATTGATTTGTTCTTCTAATCTAGCGAGTGTTCCATTTGCATACCACACGTTTGATATAGGTCTCGTGTGAGTTTCGTGAAGTATGTTCTTATTATCAGTATATTCTGTAGAGTTCTAAAATTTTGTTTGTCTATCATCTTCTCGTCCTTCGTAGAGAGCATCCAGTTAGTGCTAATTACCTGCCCATATTGCTTCCGCATCTTTGCCTTTCCACAAGTTTTAACTGGGCGTAATTAGTAGTTTTAATTGATTGAAATGTTTATAAGTGGGATTCATTCACCCCCCTCTGAATCCGGGCCTAGCTCACCTATCAGTTGGTATCAGAGCGGGTCTCTGTGCATTCAAATCCAACGATCTACAGAGGATCCGGCTACTTCCGTGGTGCATTTCATAGTGGGTATGGTTTTGTTATTTCCGGTGCTTCAGTCTCACTGAGTTGGTGTCTTGCTGTACCACTGTTGATTCCGGTGCTTTTCTCATCTCCTTCAATTGATCAAGTCATTTCTCGATGGCTCATCCACCGATCTTTAGAGGTGATGATTTTGATCTATGGCTAGAAAAGTTGCATCGGTATGTAAGGACAACCGATCTTGATCTTTGGAAGGTAATGACTCACGATCCACACAAATTATCGAGAGATAATTCCAAATGGATCGAGAAGGATAAATTGAAAAACTCCATCAATTCTAGAGCATTGAACTTGATAAAAGTATCAACTGACAGAGCACTAATCTCATGTGTCTCATCTTGCAGGTCTGCCAGAGAAATGCTGAACAAATTGAACGATGGCAGCTGCAAAAATGATAACCGATGCATGATGGCTCAAGGAAGTGAACATAGCAGCAATCAAGATGAAGAACATGACGATAATCAGGTAAATATATTTGAGAACTATACCCTGGATGATTGGATTACTGCATACCATGAGTTGCTTGAGTCTCATGACCGTTTAAGAAAACAGCATAAGAAGATGAAAAAGAAAATTGATAAAAATGATTTGGGTTCATCATGTGAAAATTGCTTAAAAACAAATCAATCATATGATGCTTGTCTGTCTGAAGTTCACTCCAACATGAAACAAATGTCTGTTGAAAAATGAAAACCAAAAATTTGCTAATGACGTTTCAAAATTGGAAAACCCGCTGAAGATCAAAAACGATGAACATCTGATGAAACTGGAAGAGTTGGAAAAGATTAATTCCGAACTGAAAAGATTGAGAGTTGAGAACAGTGAATTGCATGAGAATAATAAAAATCTTGCTGATAGAATAAAAGATGTTAAGAAGGAAAATCCACACATCTCAATTGAAAAATCTGCTTGCAGCACTTGTTCTCTGCTAAAAGAACGTAATGAAGATCTTTATGGTGAGAATGAATGGCTGAATGAACTGATTGCTTCATCTAAAGAGGATCACAGAAATCTGCTTGCTGAGAAAATTAAAGTGGAGGAAAGAGAAGAAGAATTAATTGAAAGACTATAGTCTGTATCCAATGGTGAAGAAATTAAGAAGCTGACCAAAGAAAATATTGAACTGAAAGCTGAAATTGAAAAATTAAAATGGTGAAACACTGGTATGTCCGAAAAACTTCTCACCGTAGAAAAAGGAAAAACTGTCTGTGATGAAGAATCAAAAATTTTGAGCAATCTGGAACAAGAAATTGAGAAGTATAAAACTACAAACAAAGTTCTAAGCGAATGCATTAATTGTAGTGAACAGGAGATAGCCAGTTATGAACTTCACATTGCTTCATTGGAAAATAAAATTCATGAGCTGGAAAACTCACCATCCGAGTCTGCTAAAAATAGAGGAAAAATGAAAGTTGTCATGAAAGGTGAGGATGATAACTCAAGAAAGGGGATAAGTTGCAGTACTGATGTTAAGGAAACTATTAGAAATCAGCTATACACCACTTTTGTGCAAAACTCTGTTGTAGCTGGTACCACAAATCAATCCCCAAAACAAAATAAAAATCATAAATCACCTGCATCATCTGCATTTCAGTTCAAGGCCCAAAAAAATAAAAAATAAACAAAAATTGTTAAGAATAATCAGAAATTGAAAAAGAATGGTCAATCGAAGAAGGTAAAGACTGTTCATGTTCATGCCCTAAAATCTACTAGCTCGGTTGAATTTGATGGGTCAATGCACACTGCTCATGCCTCATGTACTCATTCGCATGCATCTAGTCAGTCTGTTAGTAACCATGCCACTAGGAAATCACAGGTGTCATGTCATTACTGTGGTAGGCATGGTCATTATATGGATGACTGCAGTGTAATGAAAAATGATGATATGATGCATGATAAATCTTTTACAAATCATTATCATGACCCCAAAAGAAACACGTTTGCTTCAAACCAACACATCATCTGTTATAACTGTAACAAACGTGGTCATAAAGCTGTTGAGTGCTGGTTTGGGTCTTAATGGGGAAACAATGACTCAAGAGGCAAGCACCTAAGGTGCTTCGAGTGTGGGAAGTATGGCCATACAGTAAAGGACTGTTGGCATGTCCAAGGAGACCATGTTAATGACAAATTTCTCAAATTCTCTGCCAAAAGACCTATAAATTTATCATGTTTTAACTGTGGCAAGTCAGGTCACAAGTCTGCAGAATGTTGGTTGTCAGACAATAAGAAACAGAATGTCTATGTGAACAGCAGGAAACTTCATGCTCACACTTATAGGTCTCAAGCTGCTGTTGATATGCATCATAGGACCAGAAAATCTGCTGTCTTATGCAGATATTGTGGTAGAATTGGACATTCCATGACTAATTATTATTTGATGGATTTTGATGACAATGTTGCTAAAAGATTGTTTAGAACACATGTTAGGGCTAATACAAGACCCAAGGCGGCTTGGGTTCCTGCAGGATCGAAATGATTATTTTGCTGCAGGTGTGCCTTGGAATGAATAAAGGGAGGTTAATAAGCCAAGGCACTCAAAATGAAAACCCCAGGATCCTACGCTTCAGGTCAGTTCTGAACACTCTGTTTAAATTCCATCATCTGAAATTGTGAGTCTGAAAGGTTTGAATTTCATGATGATTTGATTCATGCTTAATTGAAATCCTCTGAAAACTTGAAATGAACCTGATGCTTTTGGTAGTCTTTCCCTCCGATTGAACTGCATGATTTTCTCTTAAACATAAACTTTAAGATCATGTGTTATACTTTCACTGTATATCATGCACTTAGTCAGGGGGAGTTTGACTGGTTATGTTTGATGTTATTGATGCTCATGATTAGCTTCATTGCATCTAGATAGGGGGAGATTTGTCAGATTCATTTGTTCCTCACTTCCTAAATCCCCCCTGTTTAGTTATTTGAATCACTCTACAGCTCTCTAGTGGATAACCTGAATGTTCTGCTATTCTCATCTAGACAAGCTGATCTGTCTGCATTCCAGACTCAGCTATTGAATTTAATCCAGCACAACTTTGATGCTCTTCTCTTGCTATTTGTTGCACTGCCAGCTTACCCTCATCCCTCACATTCTCTTTAGCTGATATGACTGCTCTATTTTTGCTCTAGTGACGATAAGTTGTTCAGCTACTTTGATTGAACTGGTCTAAGAAATTCAAGTTGTGTACCATGTTATTAGTCTGAAAAGGGTAAAATAAATTCCTATCATACATGTTTAAGAATGACCATTGATTCAGACTGATATAAGTTTAATGTATTCTCAGATTTGCTCTTGAATGATTTGAAAATATTTGAATGTTAAGTTTTAATAAATTTTAACCACCTGTGTCATGAAAACTCTAGATTCACTAATCTAAAACCTAAAAATTTGTCATCAAGGCTTCTTTGGTAGAGATACATAGAGATAGCATTGTTTTTAAACATTAACTTAAAAAATGTTGACTAAAAGGAAAAATTATATTCGGAGCAATGACTTGGTAACTGAGAAACTCGGTTCTCTATCAATGAAATAGAGTAAACCTATGTCATGAAGTTCCATAGTTATATCTGGTAAAAATGTATTGAAAATCTGACAGAGCAATGGCATGTTAGTGTTGAGTAACTGGGGAGTCCGGCCTCTAATCAAGGTGTCTCCTCATGTAAAAAGACACTCCTATTGCTAACTCTGTTCTCAAAGTTGAGAGGCAATGACAGTCATCACACTGAGTAACTGGGTCACTTCACCTAAGACGTGTTGTGCCTCATGTAAAAAGGTGTTGATCAACTTAAATTGCTCAGGGAATATTGTGCTAATTGAAAGAAAATTTCTTACAAAAGCTGTCAACTCACATTCTTGTAAGTGTGTTTAATTTCGATACTATACTATGTAACTCTCAAAGGGGTCATTGAGGTCATTTGTGTAAGATGGAAGGTGGTTGATCTTGTGTTCGGCATGATTCGCTGGTTTAGGTTTATTAAAACAAAGATTCAGATATGAGTATTGAGTTTACATGTCAAATTTGGTATACATAAGATTTAAACCAGCTAGGTCATGTAGATTAATTCATAACCTCCTATGATAGGAGAGTCCTTGATGGGGACATCACCCATGATTCCCTCTGGCTCGACACCTCTCTCCCTCCCGGAGACGGGTAGGATACGGCTCCACGGCTGGACGGGTTCACTACGTCACTTGGGCTTGCTATGTGGGTCATCTTGATGTATTTTCTACTTTTATTTGAGTCATTTTGATGTAATTTGCCTTTGTTTTGAGTCAAGTCCCTAGGTTATCATGTTATTTACCTAAGTTTGTGTCTTCATGTTGGGCTAGAGTGTCTTATGGGCCCAATTAGGTGGGCCTGGCCCAGGGGCGCCCTCTCCCTTCCCCATCTCTTTGCTTATTTACTTTTTGCACTTATCAGAGGGACTTTTTGTAAATGTTGGGATCCCTATAAATAGGACCCCAACCCCACTTGAGATGGTTAATGAATATTTGAGTACAATTTTATCCACAAGAATTGCCTCTCTCTCTCTCTCTCCCTCTCTAGCTCTTTCTCTCTCTCTACTTCTCTCTCTCTACTTCTCTCTCTCTCACTAAAAGGGGCGAACCCATCTCTCTCTCCCCTCCTCTCTCTCTCCAAATTTCACACCATCCTCTCTCTCCTCTCCTTGCCACCTCATCTGCCACATCAGCCTCCCACCCTTTCATCTTCCCAACACCCTTAACTCCCCTTCATTCCCCCCCACTTCCCAAGCAACCCTTCCCATTCCCCATACACCCTTTCACCTTCCCAAGGGAGACTCCCTTCTCCTAGGCAACCCTTCCCATCCCCAAAGCAACCCCTTCCTATTTTCTAGACCTCCATTAACACCACCATTAACCCTCCACCCAAATCAAAGGAACATCCACCCCTCTTCCCCAACCCATTAGTGCCCCCACCTCCGCCAAGGTCTCTTGCGCACCCATCCCTCTCCCCTGCTAGCTCTGCCCCTAACTTCCTCCCTCACCTCCCCTTGCCACCTCCCAACCATTCCTCACCACCAAAGCAACCATTTCCCCTACCCTTCCACCAAAGAAACTCCCCCTTCAACCCTTTTCTCTTCAAATCTGTGTACAGCTGAAGCTCTGCAGATCAACATCCTGTTGCAGTGCCGCCAGCGACCACATCCCGGAGCTCCTGGGGTCGTGGCCTACATCGACGGAAAGCTCTCCCAGTCAGTTTCGCAACGGCGGTGGTCTCATCCCCTTCCGAGCTCCGTGCTGCCCAGGAGGTCCGATCTTCCCCGACTGCGCAGAGCTGCCCCTGCAGAGTACCTGAACCAGAATAGGAGCTGTACCACGACGAACCACAGAAGAATCAGGCCAAGAGTTCTTCTGTAAAGTTCTTCCTCGTCCAGTATATTTTCAGAATCAAGAAGCAGAACTTCGATCGGCGTCCGTGAGCCAACGTTATCATTTTTCTCCCTCGGCTACACGGATCTGCTTCCCACAGTCTGCATCGACCTGTCACCATCATTCAGAGTCCCCCAGTCTTCTCCGGCATCATTCGACTTCCCCGTCAGCTTTGTTACGAAGAGAACTTGTCCACGGTTCCAGCAACTCTGGCGGTTCATGATTCGGAGTCCGGAAGCTGTCAGGGCTCTCTCTGCAACCTGCTGTTGGAGATCTGAAGCTGCCAGTCCAAGATTCTGTCACTCTGTTCAAGCCTCCACCAAGACCAGCCTCGGCATTAGAAGAATTCAACAAAATTCTGAGTCATTCTGGCTCCAGTTTTGAAGAGTTCCCCGCTGGTCTCGTCATCAGAAAAATTCCAGACTGAGATCTACGGCCTCAACACTGACTATCTGTCACCTATCACAGCGAGCAGGTAGACTCGGTATCGGTTCCTTCTCTTGGGTTTCAGTGACTCTCCCCTCCCCGCCTGGCTGGCTTAACGCCCCTCCCTGTACGGAGGTAGTGTTTGATTTGTAATACTGAAATCCCCACCCCAAGTCCACCCTCCTGTGTGAGGCGTAGTGATTGTAACTAATAAACAGGATCAAGCTTCATCGGCGCAGTGTGCGGGGAACCCACACTTCCCCGCTCGCCCTCGTCTCCGAACGGGGTTGGTTTCTTCAAACCAACCACGGTAAGCTCTAAAATTTGCTCCATCATTAGTACTTTTTCAGCTAATATCCGTGGTATTGCTCCGTTGAGCAAGAGCGTGAGCGCCCGACCCCGTGTGATCCACTTACGAGCGGTCACCGTGGGCTGCGTGAGAGAGGGACCTAGTGCCCCAATTGGCACCCGGCCAGCCCCTTAAGTGTGGGCCTCGTACCTTCAGGAGGGCAACCCAAGCCCCGTTGGCACTCTACCAGCAAGGGCCTTGATCCATCATCTCCACTTGGCATCACCAAGTCACCCGGGCTCGTGTGTGTGCGACGGCGAATCGGCCCCAATCTAGTACTTTATTGCTTTGTGATTGTGCTTGCAGAATAGGTCCAAGGGTCCGTGTCCCATTGCTGCATCTACCCTAGTCGTGTCACATCAAGTGGTATTAGAGCAAGTTTTAGACTTGTCTCTACAAGCCTAGGTCCTAGGGTCTTTGCTTTGTCTTCGTCCGTGTGTCCTCTTGTGCATGTCTACCTGTAGTGGTGCCTTGTTTCGGACCGACCCCTCATCCTCGGCTCCCCCGATGAATCCCAATTCCCAAGGCAACCAAGATACCCCTAGGGAGGCACCCCAAGCTCCGATGGATCGGATGGAGACTACTCTCAACCTCATCCTCGAACAGCTAGCTGGTCTTACCACTCGGATGGATAGATTCGAGGAAGCTAGGGCCCCACCCAGAAACCATGTCCAAAGAGCTCCCCCTCCACACGCTGAATTTGATAGAGAGGGTTTGGAGAACGACCACTACCAAGAGAATGAGAGGCCCCGCCCACCTCGACATCATGAGAGGCGACCTCGAGAAGACCCGGATGATTACCTCTTAAAAATGATTAGGGTGGAAGCTCCAAACTTCGATGGGTCCCATAACCCACATGTCTACCTAGAATGGGAGAGTGCCATGGACCAATACTTTGATTGGTACCCTATGACGGAAGATAGGAGAGTTAGGCTTGCTAAAATGTACCTTACCAAACTAGCCAAGACCTATTGGATGAGTGTGGAGAGTAGAAAGAGGATTAGGCAGGAAGAACCCATTCATACCTAGGAAGACATGAAAGCCCAACTAAGATTCAAGTACCTCCCCAACTCCTACACCCAAACTCTCTTAGACGAATGGCAATGCCTCACCCATGAGGGAAGAACCGTGGTAGAATACATTGAACTGTTTGACTCCTACCTTCTAAAGTGTGGAGTACATGAAGAGTTGGCTGTCACCCTGTCACGATTTAGGAATGGTCTCCACCCATACATCAAGAGAGAACTATTTATGAGGGATGTGGATTCCCTTGAGTTGGCTTATCAAATAGCCCGGGATACAGAGAGATTTTCTAGGAATCCTAAGTTTGCCTCTCCTCGCCCAGCTGAACCCAAAAATATGGGCCCTCGACCCCACCTTCCTCCCCTATTGAGGACTCCTATCCCCAGTGGGGGAACTCCTACTCGACCTTACCATCAACCACCCAATCCCACCCCCACCAAGGCAACCCCACCCAACCCTCCTCCCCTAAGAGAGGAAACCCCTAAAGGAACAACCCCAGGGAGTAGTTCGGTAAAATGCTTTCGATGCCATGGTTATGGCCACATTGCCACCCAATGTCCGTCCAAAGGATTGTCCAGCCTTATCATTGAAGGATGGCCTACCCCGTCCCAAGGAGAGTATGAGAGCATGGTTGAGGAGTATGAGGCTGCCTTGGGTTGGGAAGAAGAGTATGAGGAACAATTCTATGAAATGGGCTTAGATCACGAACCTCCTCTCGCCGACTCCCACTTAGGTGTGATTAGGTGCACCCTCACCAAACCACAAGAGGAGGATTGGCGAAGGACCTCCATTTTTCACACCTACCTCAAGATGGGGAACCATGTTAGGAAAGAGATCCTAGATAATGGGAGTTGTGTCAACGCCGTGTCTCCGGACACCGTTAAACTTCTTGGGCTTACTACCACACCCCACCCCAAGCCATACCGGGTCTCTTGGATTAACAACCACTCCATCCCGGTCAACACTTGTGGCCTTGTCCCCATCACCTTCTCATCCTATCAAGGACAAGTTTGGTGTGACATTATACCCATGGAAGTAGGGAGCATCCTACTAGGGAGGCCCTGGATCTATGATGTCAATGCAACCATCCTAGGAAAGCCCAACACATGCACTTTTGAACATGAGGGGAAAACCATCCGCCTCAATCCCTCCCCACCTCGAAAGGAACCTCCCTCCAAGGGGCTTCTCCCTTCCCCACAATCCAAACCACCTCAAAACGCAACCAGCTTCCCAAGAACCTACCCAAGAAAAGCCAACTGGAAAAGTCAAAAGCCTACATCTCATCACGAGAAAAGAACTGGAGGAGGAGGTTGCCCAAGGAACACCCTTGTGTGCAGTAGTCATATGCCTTGGAGAGTCAACTCCCTCCAACCCCCACCCCGTGGAAATACACCCTCTCCTAGAAGAATTTAAGGATGTGTTCCCCAATGAGCTTCCTGACCAACTGCCACCCATGAGGGATGTTCAACATGCTATCGGCCTCGTCCCAGGAGCCACCCTCCCAAACCTTCCCCACTATCGCCTCAACCCCACAGAGCATGCTGAATTAAGGAGGCAAGTGGAAGAACTTATTAGGAAGGGCTTTCTCCGCCTTAGCAAAAGCCCTTGTGCTGTCCCGACCCTTCTCACACCCAAGAAAGATGGGACATGGCGAATGTGCATCGATAGCAGGGCCATTAACAAGATTACCGTCAAATATAGGTTCCCCATACCTAGGCTTGACGATATGCTCGACATGCTAGCCGGAGCCACAATTTTTTCCAAAATAGATCTTAAAAGTGGCTACCATCAGGTTAGGATAAGGCCAAGAGATGAATGGAAAACAGCCTTTAAAACCAAAGATGGACTCTATGAGTGGCTAGTGATGCCTTTTGGGCTATCAAATGCCTCGAGCACCTTTATGCGCCTGATGACAGAGGTCCTTAGACCTTACATTGGAGATTTCTTGGTGGTCTATTTTGATGACATCCTTATCTACAGCAAGTCCAAGGAAGCCGACCTCAGCCATCTTAGGCAGATCTGCACTACCCTTAGGAAAGAGAGTCTCTTCGTCAACTTGGGAAAATGTCATTTCATGACCAAATCCATTACTTTCCTTGGATATGTGGTCTCCACCGAGGGAGTGTCCATGGACCCCGAAAAGGTCCAAGCTATCCTTGACTGGCCAGAGCCCCGCACTCTCCATGAAGTCCGGAGCTTCCATGGGTGGGCCACCTTCTATCGGAGATTTATCCGCGGGTTCAGCATGGTCACAGCCCCCATTACAGATTGCCTTAAAAAGGGGACTTTTGTGTGGACCAAGTCTGCTTCTAGGGCCTTCCAAGAGCTCAAGGAAAGGATGACCCAAGACCCGATATTATGCCTCCCCGACTTTTCCAAAGTCTTTGAGGTGACTTGTGATGCCTCCGGGGTAGGGATTGGCGGGATCCTCAGCCAAGAGGGACACCCGGTGGCCTACTTTAGTGAGAAATTGTGTGAGGCCAGGATGAAATACTCCACCTATGACAAAGAATTTTATGCCGTGGTTCAATCCCTCCGGCATTGGAGACATTATCTCTTGCCCAAAGAGTTTGTCATAGTTTCTGACCACGAGGCCCTGAAATATCTCAACTCCCAACAGAAGCTGAATGCCCGACATGCCCGCTGGGTCGAATACATCTAGTCCTACACTTTTGTGATCAAGCATAAGGCTGGGAGTGAGAATCGTGCCGTAGATGCACTCAGTAGGAGGGTCTCCTTGTTGGCTACCATTCAGGTGGAAGTCATAGGGTTTGAAAGAATCAAGGATGAGTACCCTGATTGCCCGGACTTTGGGCCTATCCATACCACCCTGACCACCCAATCACCCAAGGAACACTAAGGTTTCATCCTAGAGGACGGATTCCTCTTCAAAGGCCATAAACTTTGCATACCTAGAACCTCACTGCGAGATTTCTTAGTCAGAGAGTTACATGCAGGAGGCCTGGCTAGACATTTTGGGGTACATAAGACCATTGCTATGGTTGAGGGACAATTCTACTGGCCAAGTCTCAAGAGGGATGTAGCCAAAATTGTGGGGCAGTGTCGCATATGTGCCTCGGCCAAACAAGTAAAACAGAACACTGGCCTATACACCCCACTCCCTGTCCCTGATCGTCCATGGTAGGATTTAAGCATGGACTTTGTCTTGGGCCTACCTAGAACCCAGAAGAAGCATGATTCAATCTTCGTGGTAGTGGATAGGTTTTCCAAAATGGCCCATTTCATCCCCTGTTCCAAAACCTCTGATGCCTCCCATGTGGCCCGCCTATTCTTCGATGAGGTAGTTCGCCTCCATGGCCTACCCAAGACTATCATTTCTGATAGGGATGTTAAGTTCACCAGCTATTTCTGGAAGACCCTCTGGCACCTAATGGGGACCCTTCTCAAATTTTCCACAGCCTATCACCCTCAAACAGATGGTCAGACTGAGGTCGTCAATCGGAGTCTCGGGAATCTCCTTCGGTATCTTGTCGAGGATCGCCCAGGGAATTGGGATCTTATTCTACCCCAGGCAGAGTTTGCATACAACAACTCAGTGAATAGGTCTATAGGGATGAGCCCTTTTGAAGCCGTGCATGGGTACAAACCTAGAAAACCTACATATCTCATTCCTTTGCCTACACATGCTAGAGTGTCTATTAGTGCTGAGTCTTTTTCCCAACACATGAAAGAATTGCATGAAGAAATCCGCAAACACATCAACAAAAGCAATGAGGGATATAAGAAATCGGCCGATTCCCACCGATGCCACTATTCCCTGGGAATGTCTCCAAACTGAGGTCGCGTGGATCAGGTCCCTTCCAGGTTCTGAGGCGGATCGGCACGAATGCTTACGTGTTGGACCTCCCTGAGGAGTACGGAGTAAGTCCCACATTCAATGTGGCTGACTTGGTGCCATACAGGGGTCCCACGGTGACACCTAGTGAGGACATCGAGCTTGTTCCACCCCTTGAGAGAGCCACCACCCATGAGAAAGTCCCACCAACCCAGAGGGGCCAACGTGAGCATGTAGAGCGAATATTGGATGAACAGGTCACTATCACCCGGAGCAGAGCATACGAGCGATACTTGGTCAGGTGGAAGGGCCGGCCCCCTTCGGATGATTCATGGGTGAGCAAGGAGGATCTTCAGTAGTTAGACCCCGACCTCCTGGAGCATTATCACAGCCGAGTGGACCCTTTCTCGACAGAGTCGAGCTCTTCACAGCCCAGGGGAGTTGATGGGGACATCACCCATGATTCCCTCTGGCTCGACACCTCTCTCCCTCCCGGAGACGGGTAGGATACGGCTTCACGGCTGGACGGGTTCACTACGTCACTTGGGCTTGCTATGTGGGTCATCTTGATGTATTTTCTACTTTTATTTGAGTCATTTTGATGTAATTTACCTTTATTTTGAGTCAAGTCCCTAGGTTATCATGTTATTTACCTAAGTTTGTGTCTTCATGTTGGGCTAGAGTGTCTTATGGGCCCAATTAGGTGGGCCTGGCCCAGGGGCGCCCTCTCCCTTCCCCATCTCTTTGCTTATTTGCTTTTTGCACTTATCAGAGGGACATTTTGTAAATGTTGGGATCCCTATAAATAGGACCCCAACCCCACTTGAGATGGTTAATGAATATTTGAGTACAATTTTATCCACAAGAATTGCCTCTCTCTCTCTCTCTCTCCCTCTCTAGCTCTCTCTCTCTCTCTACTTCTCTCTCTCTACTCTCTCTCTCACTAAAAGGGGCGAACCCATCTCTCTCTCTCCAAATTTCACACCATCCTCTCTCTCCTCTCCTTGCCACCTCATCTGCCACATCAGCCTCCCACCCTTTCATCTTCCCAACACCCTTAACTCCCCTTCATTCCCCCCCACTTCCCAAGCAACCCTTCCCATTCCCCATACACCCTTTCACCTTCCCAAGGGAGACTCCCTTCTCCTAGGCAACCCTTCCCATCCCCAAAGCAACCCCTTCCTATTTTCTAGACCTCCATTAACACCACCATTAACCCTCCACCCAAATCAAAGGAACATCCACCCCTCTCCCCCAACCCATTTGCGCCCCCACCTCCTCCAAGGTCTCTTGCACACCCATCCCTCTCCCCTGCTAGCTCCACCCCTAACTTCCTCCCTCACCTCCCCTTGCCACCTCCCAACCATTCCCCACCACCAAAGCAACCATTTCCCCTACCCTTCCACCAAAGAAACTCCCCCTTCAACCCTTTTCTCTTCAAATCTGTGTACAGCTGAAGCTCTGCAGATCAACATCCTGTTGCAGTGCCGCCAGCAACCACATCCCGGAGCTCCTGGGGTCGTGGCCTACATCGACGGAAAGCTCTCCCAGTCAGTTTCGCAACGGCGGTGGTCTCATCCCCTTCCGAGCTCCGTGCTGCCCAGGAGGTCCGATCTTCCCCGACTGCGCAGAGCTGCCCCTGCAGAGTACCTGAACCAGAATAGGAGCTGTACCACGACGAACCACAGAAGAATCAGGCCAAGAGTTCTTCTGAAAAGTTCTTCCTCGTCCAGTCTATTTTCAGAATCAAGAAGCAGAACTTCGATCGGCATCCGTGAGCCAACGTTATCATTTTTCTCCCTCGGCTACATGGATCTGCTTCCCACAGTCTGCATCGACCTGTCACCACCATTCAGAGTCCCCCAGTCTTCTCCAGCATCATTCGGCTTTCCCGTTAGTTTTGTTGCGAAGAGGACTTGTCCACGGTTCCAGCAACTCTGGCGGTTCATGATTCAGAGTCCGAAAGCTGTCGGGGCGCTCTCTGCAACCTGCTGTTGGAGATCTGAAGCTGCCAGTCCCAGATTCTGTCACTCTGTTCGAGCCTCCACCAAGACCAGCCTCGGCATCAGAAGAATTCAACAAAATTCCGAGGCATTCTCGCTCCAGTTAAAAAGAGTTCCCCGCTGGTCTCGTCATCAGAAAAATTCCAGACTGAGATCTACAGCCTCAACACTGACTGTCTGTCACCTATCACATGAGCAGGCAGACTCGGTATCGGTTCCTTCTCTTGGGTTTCAGTGACTCTCCCCTCCCCACCTGGCTGGCTTAACGCCCCTCCCTGTGCGGAGGTAGTGTTTGATTTGTAATACTGAAATCCCCACCCCAAGTCCAACCTCCTGTGTGAGGCGTAGTGATTGTAACTAATAAACAGGATCAAGCTTCATCGGCACAGTGTGCGGGGAACCCACTCTTCCCCGCTCGCCCTCGTCTCCGAACGGAGTTGGTTTCTTCAAACCAACCAGGGTAAGCTCTAAACTTTGCTCCATCATTAGTACTTGTTCAGCTAATATCCGTGGTATTGCTCCGTTGAGCAAGAGCGTGAGCGCCCGACCCCGTGTGATCCACTTACGAGCGGTCACCGTGGGCTGCATGAGAGAGGGACCTAGTGCCCCAATTGGCACCCGGCCAGCCCCTTAAGTGTGGGCCTCGTACCTTTGGGAGGGCAACCCAAGCCCCGCTGGCACTCTACCAGCAAGGGCCTTGATCCATCATCTCCACTTGGCATCACCAAGTCACCCAGGCTCGTGTGTGTGCGACGGTGAATCGGCCCCAATCTAGTACTTTATTGCTTTGTGATTGTGCTTGCGGAATAGGTCCAAGGGTCCGTGTCCCATTGCTGCATCCACCCTATTCGTGTCACATCAGTCCTTCCTTGTGAGGACTTATTACTGTGGTAACTGCCTCACAATTTCTTTTGACCAGGTTCACCTCTGACAAGTTAATCATTATGCTTACTCACCTGTTGGAGATCATGTGCCTTGTTTGCTATTACTTACCCCTGCCCTTGAGTACATCTACTTCATTTACATCATCAGCTTCACTCTCCACACTGTTGGAATCTTCCATCTTGTTTCTGTAACCCTGACGAATGACTCATGTAACCGGTTCTAGTTCTGTGGGCCTTCCACCTGCATTATTCTGTCCGCACTAATGTAAGGTGCCACAACCAATCTTGCTTGAGAATTCTTATGGTGGTGGTTACATGAGTTAATTCCTGTAGATACATCTTGTGCGAGCATCTTTGTTTTCCCTCTTGTTCTCACAGAGAGCTCTGGTTATTATATGTTTTAAGGGGAGAGTAGCTCTACATGCATGTTGATAAAGGGGGGAGAATTGTATTCTTGCCAAAAGGGGGAACTTTATTACAATAGGCATTGCTTCATTCTCTGAATGCTGAATTTATGGGGGAGACTAGTCTATGTATTCATGCTCTTGTTGCTTATCTTTTCTCTCACAAACCATCTCCTTTTTGATTATGTCAAAGGGGGAGAATAGTTTGACGAGTCAGTGTGACTCATCAGTGCGACTCATTTTGTCATTGTGTTGCCATCATCAAAAAGGGGGAAATTGTTGTGTCCCTTGTGCTCTAATGATGGGGTGATGTTTTGATGATAGCAACATAATGAGTCACCACATTGTTTTGATGAGAGTAACATAATGAGTCACCACATAAGAATGCATGAGTGATCAAGTGCTTGTTCTGCATATGCTCTCGGTGCACGTTTTCATCCCGCATAGGTCATGCTTGTTCTGCATATTCTCTCGGTGCACGTTTTCATCCCGCATAGGTAAGTGCATAATCTTGCTACTACATGCATACATATACTCAGTGCAACCCGTGTCTTGTTGCATGATGTGTATTACCTTGTGATATACAAGGTCAGTATAGAGTTTTGATTAGACTGCATGTCTTCCTGGTGCATACTCTCATCCTAAACAAGCTTAGTCTGTGCATATGTTTGCTGCATGAACCTTAAGTCAGTGCAGGGTTAATTATCTAGGTCTGTGCATATCATAATTGTGATTCATGGTGGCCATTAGTCGGTGCATGTTCTTCCTTTCGCTCATGCCAAGTCAGTGCAAGTCTGCATTTAACTTAGTGTCTTATTTGTGTTTAAGGCATACATACTCGGTGCATACTTTGTTTAAGCCAAACCATACTCGGTGCATGTTTTTGGGCTACGCTGCGAACATACATAGTCGGTGCAGGTTTTACATAAGCATGCATACTCGGTGCATGTTTTCTTGCATGAACAAAGTCAGTGCATGTTTTCTGTCACATGCAAAGAGAACAGTCGGTGCACATTTGGCCTGTGTGAAATCAAACTCAGTGCAACTTGCATATCATGCAATCTCATAGTCGGTGCAAGTTTACCTTGTACTAACTAGGTCTATCCAACTTTAGTTACTGCGAGAATATAAGTGTCACGCCCCGAGAGCGGAAGATACCCGGAGACGCGTAACGAGTTTATATCAATCATGTCAATCAGAGTATTAGTGTATTCGACTCCAAAATCAGAGATGCGCAAAAGTAAAGATAACCCAATCCTTTATTCCTCCATAAGAATATGTCTATTACAAACCTTTGAAGTACTAACTAAAATAAAGGAAAAATACAAGGTTGACTCAAGAAAATATGAAAAAGACTAGATAACACGGGAGAAGCTCTATCTCTTTCACTCTTGATTTTCCCCATCCGTTTGAGTTCCCTCATCGTCGGACTTACCTGAAAAGTAGGGAAACACTGAGTGAGCGAACGCTCAGTAGGAAATTATATCTCAAGAACTAGCAATGGGTTTAAGTAATTACATCTTTCATGAATGCACTATAGCTATGCATGCTCGCATAAAACGACAAGATAGAGAGAGTGTATAACAATAAGATAGCGACGAGAACTAGTCATGAACTTTCAAGAACTTATATCAAAAGATATCAAGATATTCAAGCAAGTGTATTCATCATGTCATGTTGGAATTTGGCTATCACGTTTCAAGCACGCAAGTATGAAATTACCCTTTTTCGGGCCACGCAAGTCATGTAATATCAAGTCATGTACAAGTACAAGATTTGTGGAATGTTCAATCAAGCTAGTCATGCACTTCGGTATAATGCCAATACCGTGATCAATCAACTCCCATGGGAACAAGTACTTTCGGGTGCTCCTCCCAGGACCAGATCGGGCCCTATATGCGCAGGCATTAATCATGTATTTTAACATCCACTTTTGTGTATAGCCAATATGGAATTTCAAGAATAAAGCTTGTAGACATGTAGGATAAACTTGGATAGAGTAGAGTCCAAAAATATGACACTTGACATAGAATGGCGATAATAACGGTACAATCACGATTATCGATAAAACTAGGTGGAATTGGTTCTCTAACTTGGGTACCATGACAAGTAAATGCCCACAAGTAGATGGTCACTCCTTTAATATAGAATTGAGGTCCACAAGAACATCATAACAAAGTTGTTATAGAATTGGGGTCTACAATAACATCACATTGATGGCATGCTTTCCCCGTTCATTAAGAAAATTCTCATATCATACTCATAGCATAATATGAGGGCCGGTATACCATGTTTCTATAGAGTGACATGGCAAAAATAGGGTGATAGGTTTTTATGGTACAACCCGCTCAGTCGACCTTGAGGGAATCCAAGGCTCGAGGAGTCTTATGGAGGTCTCTATAACTAACTCGCTAGTCCAAAGGAACGGAATGTCCAATGGAGAGCTTGTATGTCACCGAGAATTGAGGGTAACGTTAAAACATCATGAAATGTGGGACTATATTCATGGAGTGGAAATATAGTGCCAATATATATATACATAAGTATGAAACCCTCGGATAACAGAAACAGTAAAAAAAATAGTTTTACAGGAAAATAACGACTTTAGTTAAGTCATTAATCACGTAATTAACGCCTTACATAAGGGCGTTTCTTGAGCTTTTGACGACTCATGAAGTAGTCGTCCAAACTATATTTCAATTTTTACAGAATTTCAATATTTCAGAATTTTAACCAAAACGCACCCTGGACAGGGGCGTTACCTCTCAATTAGCGCCCTGGTCTGGGGCGTCAGTTTAGTAGGAGACGACCTAGACAAGGTCGTGAATTCAAGAATTTACCAATTTTCAGATAATAAAATTTCAGAAAAAAGGGTACATGATCATGACAGGAAAAATAGCAGTATTTCACACGTATACTCATGCAATATATTAGATTCATGGTTACATAGATATTAAATTTTAAACGTGGGTATTTATTAATTACATGCAATTGACGACTTCTGGGCAGGGCGTCAAAATAATAATTAGCACCCTAGTGTGGGTCGCTTCTTTAAATTAGCGCCCTTGTCAAGGGCGTTTCTTTTTAAATTACATAGAAAACATCTGAAACCACAATAAAACTATATGCATGCACGACCGATGATATTATTAAGATCTTAAGCTAGTTTGGGCTACGATCTTGAGAAAACCTACCTGATGGGTAATCTGGATGAAGTTATGTGAAGGTTTTGATAAGAACCGATGCTCTGTTCTAAACCGGCCTCCAGAAGATGATGTTTGATGAAGAACCCCTCGTTCTTCAGCACGTCAGGAAACGCAAGGCAGGCAACCTATAGCAAAAGATGATGAAGAACATCAGTATCCTTCATAACCATGACTGAAGGCAGGGGAAAGAACATTACCTGTTCTTTACGGTCGACAGCAGCAGCAAAACGAAAGTTAGATCGCCAAAGTAGCGATCTGGGTGAATTAGGAGGGTATTTATAGGGTTTTTAGGGTCGTAATAGAGTTAGTGTTGTATTGGAAGTAATATTTCCATGATAAAGTCCTTACTATTTTTCATCTTCGATGTAGTTATCCAGAACTTGCTCTGGATAGACTCCTGGGTCGAACGAAACTCGAACTGAATTCACGCCTTAGGCTAGGTCGTGTGTTTTAATTGACGACGTTGTCCTAGTCGTTTCTTATTAAAAACGCGCCCAAGGTGAGGGCGTTTCCTTTCCTTTCCTTAATTTTATTTCCCGTCGTTTGAAATTTGACGCCCTAGGGTGTAGGCGTCCTTTTTAAATTAACGCCTTAGACAGAGGCGTTTCCTTTTGAATTAGCGCCTTGATAAAAGGCGTTATTTTCCTCTTGATTAATGATTTACTCATTTAGGCTCTTTGTCATCTATTTACTTATCTTTTATTTTAATTTGATTTATTTAAAAATCTTATTTGTATCAGGGTTGCTACACCCTCCACCACTTAAAAGAATTTGGTCCCCAAATTCAATAGTACATATATATTTTGGAGAGTGTAGAGTATATACCTCTTAGAATAATTCTGGGAATCGTCTCCTCATGGATTCCTCGGTCTCCCATGTAGCTTCATGTTCGGAGTTCTTATTCCATTGTACCTTAAGCATGAGAATAACCTTATTCCTTAGGGTACGTACTTCACGATCTAGTATCTTCATAGGCTTCTGCTCATATGTGAGATCTTTCTGGATCACTAAGTCTCCATGATCAATAATATGTGATGGGTCGTGTACATATTTCTTCAACATAGATATGTGGAACACATTATGTACTTCGGACAATTGAGGAGGCGATGCGATGCGATAAGCAACCTCGCCAACTCTTTCCAATATCTCGAAGGGTCCGATGAATTTTGGTGTAAGCTTGCCCTTGACACCAAATCTCTGTATGCCACGTCCAGGCGATATCCTGAGAAATACATGATCTTCAACTTGGAATTCAAGATCTCTCCTTCTTGTATCGGCATAAGCCTTTTGCCTAGACTGAGCAACTTGCAGTCTTTCTCTAATCAATTGTATCTTCTCAGTGGTATCCCTTACCATGTCTGGTCCTAATAGTTGTTTTTCTCCAACTTCGTCCCAGCATAAGGGTGATCAGCAACTCCTTCCGTATAAGGCTTCGAAAGGTGCCATTTGTATACTTGCCTTGTAGCTATTATTGTATGAAAATTCAACCAGAGGCAAGTGATCATGCCAGCTTCCACAAAAATCAATGATGCATGCCCTAAGCATATCTTCAATGACTTGATTAGTTCTCTCGGTCTGACCATCCGTTTGAGGATGAAAAGTTGTACTAAAGTTAAGCCTTGTTCCCAACGAATGTTGTAGTCCCTTCCAAAAATGAGAAGTAAAACGGGGATCTCTGTCAGACACGATTGAGATAGGAATACCGTGTAATCTGACTATGTCCTTGATGTATAAGCTTCATCTATGATCTTCTTCTTTAACTCGGGACAATCCGATATACAAGTTCTATTTTGGAATAACAACCTTCTATCTGATGCTAATTGGAAATCAGACTGTCCTTCTAGTTTGCCCTTGATTTCCACTAATATTGGGTCATCATCCTAAAGTGCTTGTATTTCAGTTAATAGGTCTGGATGAATGCTTATATGAGACAATGTGACACATTTGAAGTTCGTGTCCACGCTTATATTGAGCTTAGAGAATTGCTCCAGCAACTTCCATTCTTGAATCATACAATTGGCTAACAGTGCTCTCGACTTTTGACTAAGGGCATCTGCTACATGATTACCCTTTCCGGGATGATATTGTATATTGAAGTCGAAGTCCTTGAGATATTCTAGCCAACACCTTTGCCTCATATTTAGTTCCTTTTGAGAGAAAAGATACTTGAGACTCTTGTGATCGGAGTATACAGTAAACTATACTCCATATAGATAATGCCTCCAGATCTTTAGTGCAAATACTACCGCGGCTAATTCTAAGTCATGGATGGGGTAGTTCTCTTCATGCTTCTTTAATTGACGAGAAGAGTAAGCTATAACCTTTCCTTGTTGCATTAGAACACATCCGAGGCCAATGCGAGAAGCATCAGTGTATACCTCGAATTTCTCTCCTTCCATTGGTAAAGCTAAGACAGGAGCTGTAGTAAGATGATCCTTGAGAGTTTGGAAGCTTCTTTCACATTCCTCACTCCATTCGTAACAGATCTCCTTGCGAGTTTACCTCGTAAGTGGTACGGCGATCTTAGAGAAATATTTGATGAATCGCCTGTAATAGCCAGCAAGACCTAAGAAACTTCGGATCTCGCTAGCATTGGTCGGTCTTTCCCAATTTATTATAGCTTCAACTTTTGATGGATCTACTGATAAGCCATCCTTTGATATAACATGTCCGAGAAAAGTCACTTCCTCAAGCCAGAATTCACACTTGCTGAGTTTTGCATATAATTGATTTGCCCTCAATATTTGTAATGCAATCCTTAAATGCTCCTCATGCTCTTCCTTGGTCTCGGAATAAATCAATATATCATCAATAAAGACCACCACGAATTGATCCAAATAAGGCCTGAATATACTATTCATTAACTGCATAAAGGCAGCAGGGGCATTCGTTAGTCCGAAAGGCATAACAACAAATTCATAATGGCCGTACCTGCTTCTGAATGCAGTCTTATGAATGTCCTCATCCTTGATTCTTAACTGATGATATCCCGACCTAAGATCAATTTTTGAAAAGTACTTGGATCCTGAAATTTGATCAAACAACTCATCGATTCTCGGCAGTGGATACTTGTTCTTGATAGTGAGATGATTCAACTGTCGATAGTCGATGCATAACCTCATGGATCCATCTTTCTTCTTTACAAATAATACAGGCGCTCCCCATGGGGAAGTACTTGGTCTTATGAATCCTTTCTTAATGAGTTCCATCAATTGCTCCTTTAACTCCTTGAGTTCAGCAGGTGACATTCTATACGGTGCCTTAGAAACTGGACCCGCACCAGGAACTAAATCGATGGTGAAGGCCACTTCTCTTTGTGGGGGTAATCCAGGCAAATCTTCCAGAAATACATCCGGAAATTCTTGTACCACCAGAATGTCTTCTATCTTAGTTTCCTTAGCCTCCTTAATCGTGACGAATGTAAGGAAAGATACACATCCTTTCCTGATGAGCTTGCTAGCTCGGAGAGCCGAAATAAGAGGGGTTTTGTTTCGCCTCTTGGGGCTAGTAAAGATCAGTTCTGGAAATTCCTCGAAAGTAACCTTGCTATTACGGCAATCGACCGTTGCCTGATATTTAGATAACCAATCCGCTCCTAGTATGACATCATAGTCCTTTAGATCTAAACATATAAGATCAATAGGGAGATTCTTACCATGAACCAATACTTCACAGTTCTGGTAATGGTGTGTAATATCAGTCTCGTTTCCTAGAGGAGTAGACAAGACTAATTTTATCCATTCCGGTTCTAGGGGTAACGGATCAGCGAACTTCTTGGAAATAATTGAATGTAAAGCACCAGTATCAATTAAGACATATGTAGACTTGGAACAAACTTTCAATGTACCTTCTACTAGTCCGCCGTCTTCTTCTTGTTCGGTCTCCTTAATTGCGTGAAGACGAGCATTCTTGGTTACTGGGCGCTTCCCGTCCCCGGCTTGATCATTAAGTAATGGGCAATCGGGAATTCGATGATCGCGACTCCCACAGCGGAGACATGCTCCTAGTTTCCTCCAGCATTCTTCTGCTCTATGGCCCGCCTTGTCACAATGCTTGCACACTATATTTGATGGGGTAGTGGTGATGGAGAAGGGCTTGGTCTTCTTAAACTTCTGATCTTGTGAGGAAGTACCTCCATTGCTAGGCCTCTTCTTGAAGTTGGGTTTAAAGGAACCCGAACTTGTAACTTGTTCTTTCTTATCCTTCCCACGGATTCTATCTAATAGTTCGTGGCGTCTTCTAATAGAAGAGCTCGGCGCACAATTTTCGAGTAGACCTGGATATCCATTGGCGCCAGCTGTGTGATATATTGGGGCCTGAGCCCATTTAGGAACCTCCTAGCTTTCATCTTCTCGGTGCTAACTAAGTGCTTAACATACCGAGATAATCTAGAAAATTGGGCCTCGTACTCGGCCACTGTCAAGGACCGTTGCTTGAGTGCAGTAAATTCTGTAGCTTTCTTTTCCTATACTCGGTCCGAAAAATATTTAGCGTTGAAATGTTCAACGAATTCTTCCCAAGTAACTTGGTCTTGATTTAAAGTAGCTTCTATTGATTCTCACCAGCATCGGGCATCCCTTTCCAACTGAAAGGTAGCTAATAAGACTTTATCTTGATCCGTGCACTGCATAACACGGAATATACATTCCGTCTCCCTGATCCAGTGCTCTGCGTCGTCCGGATCAGTAGAACTCGTGAATTTAGGCGGGTTCATGTTTTTAAAGACTTGATGGAGACTTCCTACTCGTTGTGCTCCTCCTTGTGCTACCTGTTACAGCACCTGAGTCATGCCTTGAAGTGTACGCTGCATGTTGCGCCACTGAGCACGTTCGGCAGCCATCGTCCTACAATTACAATAACTAGATTAATACGTGATTTCATTTAGAAGCTAGCATTTTTATGTTAACTTTAACCCTTGGTTCTACCCAATCTCACTGGTTAAAGGTTTGAACCTATCCTTGGACTTGGGTTTTCCTAGGAATTGAATACCCTAGGCTCTGATACCACAAAAACTGTCACGCCCCGAGAGCGGAAGATACCTGGAGACGCGTGACGAGTTTATATCAATCATGTCAATCAGAGTATTAGTGTATTCGACACCAAAATCAGAGATGCGCAAAAGTAAAGATAACACATTCCTTTATTCCTCCATAAGAATATGTCTATTACAAACCTTTGAAGTACTAACTAAAATAAAGGAAAAATACAAGATTGACTCAAGAAAATATGAAAAAGACTAGATAACACGGGAGAAGCTCTATCTCTTTCACTCTTGATTTTTCCCCATCCGTTTGAGTTCCCTCATCGTCGGACTTACCTGAAAAGTAGGGAAACACTGAGTGAGCGAACGCTCAGTAGGAAATTATATCTCAAGAACTAGCAATGGGTTTAAGTAATTACATCTTTCATGAATGCACTATAGCTATGCATGCTCGCATAAAACGACAAGATAGAGAGAGTGTATAACAATAAGATAGCGACGAGAACTAGTCATGAACTTTCAAGAACTTATATCAAAAGATATCAAGATATTCAAGCAAGTGTATTCATCATGTCATGTTGGAATTTGGCTATCACGTTTCAAGCACGCAAGTATGAAATTACCCTTTTTCGGGCCACGCAAGTCATGTAATATCAAGTCATGTACAAGTACAAGATTTGTGGAATGTTCAATCAAGCTAGTCATGCACTTCGGTATAATGCCAATACCGTGATCAATCAACTCCCATGGGAACAAGTACTTTCGGGTGCTCCTCCCAGGACCAGATCGGGCCCTATATACGCAGGCATTAATCATGTATTTTAACATCCACTTTTGTGTATAGCCAATATGGAATTTCAAGAATAAAACTTGTAGACATGTAGGCTAAACTTGGATAGAGTAGAGTCCAAAAATATGACACTTGACATAGAATGGCGATAATAACGGTATAATCACGATTATCGATAAAACTAGGTGGAATTGGTTCCCTAACTTGGGTACCATGACAAGTAAATGCCCACAAGTAGATGGTCACTCCTTTAATATAGAATTGAGGTCCACAAGAACATCATAACAAAGTTGTTATAGAATTGGGGTCTACAATAACATCACATTGATGGCATGCTTTCCCCGTTCATTAAGAAAATTCTCATATCATACTCATAGCATAATATGAGGGCCGGTATACCATGTTTCTATAGAGTGACATGGCAAAAATAGGGTGATAGGTTTTTATGGTACAACCCGCTCAGTCGGACTTGAGGGAATCCAAGGCTCGAGGAGTCTTATGGAGGTCTCTATGACTAACTCGCTAGTCCAAAGGAACGGAATGTCCAATGGAGAGCTTGTATGTCACCGAGAATTGAGGGTAACGTTGAAACATCATGAAACGTTGGACTATATTCACGGAGTGGAAATATAGTGCCAATATATATATACATAAGTATGAAACCCTCGGATAACAGAAACAGTAAAAAAAATAGTTTTACAGGAAAATAACGACTTTAGTTAAGTCATTAATCACGTAATTAACGCCTTACATAAGGGCGTTTCTTGAGCTTTTGACGACTCGTGAAGCAGTCGTCCAAACTATATTTCAATTTTTACAGAATTTCAATATTTCAGAATTTTAACCAAAACACGCCCTGGACAGGGGCGTTACCTCTCAATTAGCGCCCTGGTCTGGGGCGTCAGTTTAGTAGGAGACGACCTAGACAAGGTCGTGAATTCAAGAATTTACCAATTTTCAGATAATAAAATTTCAAAAAAAAGGGTACATGATCATGACAGGAAAAATAGCAGTATTTCACACGTATACTCATGCAATATATTAGATTCATGGTTACATAGATATTAAATTTTAAACGTGGGTATTTATTAATTACATGCAATTGACGACTTCTGGGCAGGGCGTCAAAATAATAATTAGCACCCTAGTGTGGGTCGCTTCTTTAAATTAGCGCCCTTGTCAAGGGCGTTTCTTTTTAAATTACATAGAAAACATCTGAAACCACAATAAAACTATATGCATGCACGACCGATGATATTATTAAGATCTTAAGCTAGTTTGGGCTACGATCTTGAGAAAACCTACCTGATGGGTAATCTGGATGAAGTTATGTGAGGGTTTTGATAAGAACCGATGCTCTGTTCTAAACCGGCCTCCAGAAGATGATGTTTGATGAAGAACCCCTCGTTCTTCAGCACGTCAGGAAACGCAAGGCAGGCAACCTATAGCAAAAGATGATGAAGAACATCAGTATCCTTCATAACCATGACTGAAGGCAGGGGAAAGAACATTACCTGTTCTTTACGGTCGACAGCAGCAGCAAAACGAAAGTTAGATCGCCAAAGTAGCGATCTGGGTGAATTAGGAGGGTATTTATAGGGTTTTTAGGGTCGTAATGGAGTTAGTGTTGTATTGGAAGTAATATTTCCATGATAAAGTCCTTACTATTTTTCATCTTCGATGTAGTTATCCAGAACTTGCTCTGGATAGACTCCTGGGTCGAACGAAACTCGAACTGAATTCACGCCTTAGGCTAGGTCGTGTGTTTTAATTGACGACGTTGTCCTAGTCATTTCTTATTAAAAACGCGCCCAAGGTGAGGGCGTTTCCTTTCCTTTCCTTAATTTTATTTCTCGTCGTTTGAAATTTGACGCCCTAGGGTGTAGGCGTCCTTTTTAAATTAACGCCTTAGACAGAGGCGTTTCCTTTTGAATTAGCGCCTTGATAAAAGGCGTTATTTTCCTCTTGATTAATGATTTACTCATTTAGGCTCTTTGTCATCTATTTACTTATCTTTTATTTTAATTTTATTTATTTAAAAATCTTATTTGTATCAGGGTTGCTACAATAAGTCTGTGCATACTTTGCATATATTCCACATCAAGTCGGTGCAACTTTTGTACCATGCACACAAAGTCCGTACATTCTTCGATGGCGTGTCTGTGCGTCTTTTTGTACCGTGCATACCCAAAGTTCGTGCACATCTTACATATGCAAAATGATGTCAGTGCATGATTGTATAAAGTCTGTGCAAGATAGGTTTTGGCATTTTACGTCCGTGAAGTGTCTGCACTTTGCACACACCAAGTCATGAGTGCATTCATTGCTTATGCACACACGTAGTCTATGCATCTCTTAGCTGTGCACTTACATCAAGTCCGTGCATGATTCATCAAAGTCAGTGCATTGCTCTGTTTGGACATTCATTCTCGGTGTAGATTCCTGCTTATCAAATACAATGTCTGTGCTATCATGTGTTTGACTGCATTAAGGTCAATGCTAGTTGTGCTGCATGCATACTAGAGTCGATGCCTATTTGTCCCTGCTAGCCAGCCTAAGTTTATACTTGTTTCTGTTCAAGTATATGCATGCTTAGCCTAATGCATCCCAGGTCCATACATGGTGCTATGGTAAGGTCTGTGCATCTTTTATACTTAACTAAAAGTCACCTATGCAACAGGTCAACAGCTCATGTTCCTTAAGAAGGGCACGTGATCCAATGATGATCCTCATTCATAGTTGCTGCCACGTGGATCCTTATTCATCCAGATTCTGAAAAGTGGAAAGGGTCTCCTGAAGCTTCCAGGCGGGAGTGTTATCTCCACATGCCTAGGGCGTGAGCGCGCATCTTCAGTCTGAGGAAGTATATAAGACACCCTTCTGCAAGTCAATCAGAGATGACACTCCCGGGGAAAGATCAAGAAGAATTATCGGAGAGTAGAAGAAGAGAGGGTTCAAGAGAGAAAAAGAGAGAGAGAGTAGCAGAGAAGAAAAGAAACGAAGAAGAAGAAGAAAGAAAAAGAGAGAGAGAGAGAGAGAGAGAGAGAGAGAGAGAGATCGAAGAGAAGAAGAAGTTCACTGAAGATTTACTCTACTGGACCGTGGATCAAATCTAGGCCAGTTAGCTCCTTGAGAGCCATATCTGCACTTCATTGTTTACAACTTTCAGTCATTGTTGCTTCTTGTCGTCTGTTTTCATTTTACTTTTCTTTCAAGCTGTTTGTCAGCAGAGCAAGCTCTGATGCTCAGCGGGCAGAGAAGGATTCCTCTGGACGGGTTAAGCTGTAAGCCCCAACGGTTGCAGAGGTGTGGTATTCTCTGGTCGGCTAAGCTGTAACGCCCAGCGGGTCAAGTTGTGAGTCAGCAGTTGGCGAAGCTGTAATGCCCAACTGTTCAAGATGTTCGTCAGCAGATGTAGGTAAGCTGTGAGGCCCAGCCGTTAAGCTATGTATCAGCGGAAGCCACACTCTAGTTGGAGTGCGGGTTGCAGACTGAACCACCTTGAAATTGCCCTGTGCACTGTGGTTTGATTGTCTCATCTGCTCTCGCTAGATGTATGTTTAGGCCGATTAATTTGTTCTTCCAATCTAGCGAGTGTTCCATTTGCATACCGCACGTTTGATATAGGTCTCGTGTGAGTTTCGTGAAGTCTGTTCTTATTATCAGTCTATTCTGCAGAGTTTTGAAATTTTGTTTGTCTGTCATCTTCTCGTCCTTCGTAGAGAGCATCCAGTTCGTGCTAATTACCTACCCATATTGCTTCCGCGTCTTTGCCTTTCCACAAGTTTTAACTTGGCGTAATTAGTAATTTTAATTGATTGAAATTTTTATAAGTGGGATTCATTCACCCCCCTTTGAATCCGGGCCTAGGTCACCTATCACCCCTCTCTTGCCACAGAGGAAGATGAAGGAGAAGATGAGAGTGTAAGAGTTGGAGACCAGCTGGACAGGAGCCAGCCGGTAGAACCGAAGCAACTCTGCAACAAAAGGATGGAGGGGCAGTCGAAAGCCGCACTTCCAAGCCAGGAGGAAAGAACAAAAGAGGCCAGAACGATTGACCAGACTGGATTCATGAGGCTCAGGCGCGAGGAACTTGAATCGCCATGGAAGCCCATATCGGTTCTTCATCCGCTTCACGTCATCCTCCTCCAGCTCACTGCGGAGAGGCTCCGACGGTACCATGAAAACCCTTGGGGCCTGATCTCTCTGCCGCCCCTCAGCCTCCTGATGACGGTCTGCCATAAAGCAGAGAGAAGAACTAGAAGAACGAAAAGGAAAGCTCTGAATCAGAAGACTCTAGAAGAGAAGGAAATTGACGGATCGCCACCGCGGTAACCCTTTCCAACTCCGCAATGGCCACGGCGATTCTCTGTTCCTCCAAGTTACTCTCACGGCACAAGAGCCCCCCTCAAAAATAAATTCAAAGAGAGGCAAAACCCTAAACCCCAGAGATAAAGGGGCGCAAAAATGCGCAATGCTTAAACTGGAGGTGGCACGGCGATCCGATCTCCCGAGGAGGGGCCTTCTCTTATCATCATGACGGGTGTATTTTCAAGGCAAGATATATCATGTGGCCCCTACCAGAGAGAAATCTCTACCCAACCAGAGCCATAAAAAGTCCAGCCTAAATGCTACTCGTCCGAGCCTAAATTTTGGCTCGAGTGTAGGAGGGGGACAAGTGGAGAGGGGAAATCTCATCGCCAGTACGGAGAGGCCAAAAGAGGTCCAACTAGATCGAACGAGGCCCAACTCCTCAAAGTGGTAGCCCCCGGGCCCACTTAGCATAAGCCTAAAAACTCACTCGGAACAAGCGCTTCCTAGGCGACCTTCGAGTTAGGAAGTCCGAGCATCAGTGCGATCGGGAAAGCTCCCCCGGAGCCCCCTATTCCCTGTTCCGACCATGCACTCATCGCTCGGAAGACCACTCCTGGGCAAGTGCCTATCGCTCGGGCTCATTGATGGAAGCTTATTAGTACGGCCGTTGCGAGTCTCTTAATGGCAGGAAGCTCAAGGGGATAAGGGAGATCAAGAGTCTGCGTGCTATAAGGAGTCCGCATGAAAGACGTAACCCCCCCTGAGACTCCTCTGCTTATAGGGATCAGTCGCACAACGGGCCACTATTTAAACTGGAAAGCCCTACTATAAGAGGTAAGCAAGGCAAGAGCTAAAAACCCTGAGCAGGAACCACTTCACCTTTTGGTGGAGAGGGATCTCGCGCTCCCATCTTCCTCCTAGCTCTTCCCTTCGCATCCGAGCTCTACTACTTTGCTGACTTAAGCATCGGAGGGTCTTCCCAGGGATATATCCTTGGGAACCTCTGACTGGTTTCCCTTCTCCCAGTTCACACTTCAAGTGTACGTGGTCATCCTCATCCTCGCTCAAGAGCAGTGCGAGATCACCCCTCTTCATATATATATATATATATATATATATATATATATATATATATATATATATATATATATATATATATATATATATATATATATATATATATGTGTGTGTGTGTGTGTGTGTGTGTGTGTGTGTGTGTGTGTGTGTGTGTGTGTGTGTGTGTGTGTGTGTGTGTGTGTGTGTGTGTAAAATCAAAAAATCAACATGAAATAAATTTACTCATATAACTTTGACATTCTTGCACAATCACAATAATTTCTACAACATCCATACATAGACACTCGAGTCGAATATAATCACCAAATTGAACAAGAAGCATAATCGCACAAGATGCACCAAATTTTAACATGGAAAACCCCCCACGACATAGAGGGAAAAAATCTGCCAGGCAAATCGACAGCAATCCACTATATCAAAATAGCGACATAAGTTTTCTCTCTTAAGAATTGCCCAAATCTTTAGGAATACAAACGAGAGGTGGAGAGATATGAGATTACATCGTATAGGATAAATTTCTAAATCTGAAGTGGATAGAAGATAACACATTCTCAAGAATGCATGAAAACTAGGGGAGTCAAACCCGTATCGACCTCTTATTCTTCTTCCTCTTTCTCCCTTCCTATTCTTTTCCTCTTCTTTCTCTCTCTTTTGCGCTGCAAACTCACCACCAGACACTCCTTGCTACTATAAAATCCTCTTACTGTTGTCGTTCTTAGGTTTCTCATGGAAAAAAGGGTTTTTTGTATAAAAATTATTGTTAGAGGTGAATTTGTAAAAAAATTATTTTTAGAAATATATTAACAGACATATCACTATGTAAATATGAATTGTGCAAAAATACCTTATTTATTTGTTGGCATATCACTTCTTTTTACCACAAACTTACGAAACAATGACACTTTAATAATATTTATGCACTATTTGAATTAACTATATTTATGCTAATATATTTTAAAGAATAATTTTTTTACAAATTTATCTCTAACAGTAATTTTCATAAAAAAACTCAAAAAAAGTCACCACACTTTCTCTCGTGTTGTGTGTGGGGTATAGGTTTCGGACGGGCATGTTGCACCACCTACTTCGGCTTGCCTGTTAAACTGTTCCAAGGCCGAAAACCAAGGCCCGCCATTAATGGGTTGGACCAGCGCAACACATACTATCTAATCTAAAGACCAAATTATCTGTACAAGATATATATATGTATGTATATATATTAGATCATCACCTTTAAATTAGAAGCAATAGAATCACATATAGACCAAGTTATCAAAATCGATTTCCAGGTAAATTATGTCTAGACTGGCTCCCAACCACCAATATGTGCTAACTAATAGAATGACATAGTACATAATAGCTAATAGAATAACATAAATAGAACTAGCCTCTTATATCAAATTACAGCCACAGCCTTGGGCATACTTGTAAGGTCCCAACCCCAAATAATGGTAAGGAAGTGGAATTGAAGGAGAGGTGAACATAGATTAACCTGAATCAGAATATGGTAGGGGAAGAGGTACACATCGGGATGGAGCGTTAGGATGGTTCATACAATACTTAAACGTGCTTGGAGTTGAACATACTGATGGGATCTAGCAACGGTGCGAGTAGCATTCAGAGGGGGGGTCAATGAATCCCTAAAAAAATTTGACCGAATAAAAATTAATTAACCCAAACGCAAGGGCCTGATTGAGTCAGATCATAGACTCGAATAACTGATGTACACCAATGAACTTTGAAAGTTAAACTAAACTACTCGAGCCTAGTCATGCATCTATCGATTCACATAAGACAAGCATACCACACAGAACACAAGGAGTTTTTTAGATGGTCCAGTCTGCTACCTGCAGACCTACGTCCATCCCTCACTCAAATCAGAGTGAGGCTTCCCGCTGCCTTACAGCTTGAAAACGCTGCGCAATACAGCTTGCGTCCGCTGAGCCTCACAGCTTGCTTACAAACAGCTGAGCAACACAGCTTGCTATCCAGAGGATTCCTCCTCTGACCGCTGAGGATTACAGCTTGACCTCTACTTCCACACAGCTTGATCAGAAGATTAAGATAAAGAACAAAATGAAACGGTGAAAACAGCTACAGAAAGCTGACAGTAAAAACCGATGAAATAGCTCACGCAGGAGCGAACTGGACTGGATTTGATCCAAGTACTAGTGGACAGACTATCAGAGAGTCTCTTCTCATGAACTCACTCTTTCTCTATCTCTTTTTCTTCTCCCACAAGCTCTCTATTTCTTTTTCCTTCTCTTCTATTCTCTCTTCTTTCGATATCTATTCTGCCTTCGATCTGCAACTTCTTATATCCTCTTATTGGGCGTGTGTAGGAAGAACTCCCGCCCATATGCTTCCAGAAGGCTCTCAGCCACGTGTCACCATCTGAGCATTGTACCCTTCCACGTGACATTCTTTTGGAGGACGATCCACCTTGGATCACGTGCCCCTCCTCGGAGAGATAACTCTGTCAGAAATACAAGACGTTAGTCAAACACTTAGCACAGTTTGCACAGACGTAATGAGAGAGTAAACATAACATGCACTGAGTAGAAATATATAATTCAACCATTGTACTTACTTAGTACAAGGTGATCAATGGATTGCACCGACATGATTCCACGAGGCACAGGAGGAAAACTATGCACCGAGTCAAAAGGTATAAACACATGCACTGACATATGAAGTGTCTAGAACAGCGGATGCACCGACTCTAAACAATGTGTAGGATAGTAGATGCACCGGGTTGGATTTGCGGTCCAAGCAAGAGTTGCACCGAGATGATGGAGAAGAATACACGGACAAAGAAAGATGCAAGACAAAGCTTGCACCGAGTCAAGAAATCCGGTCCAAGTCAGACCTTGCACCGAGATGACGATATCCTATCTAAGTGAAACCTTGCACGGAGATGGAAATATCCTATCTAAGTGAAACCTTGCACCGAAATGGAAATATCCTATCTAAGTGAGAAACTTGCACTGAGATGGAGGACAAGAATGCGTTGACACTAAATGCGCATGCTGCATTGAAATACACTGACCTGTTTATGTATGAGACAAGTAATGCACCGAGGAAGGAATGGGACGACAGTGTTTTTGTGTGAACAGAAAACTTGCACCGAGACAAGTACTTATACGTGAAATGCAGAACTAAGCCAGACTAGCACCGAGCTAGATCTCTCACAGGACAACACATACACTGACTATGATTTCTTTTATGAAATAACATGCACCAGGTGAACCAAACATAATAGATATAATTGAAAGATTTAAACACTTTAATCTAAACATGATTCATAGATTATCATTATCGAAACTAGGCTTCCAACAGTCTCCCCCTTTTTGATTATGACAACTATGAGTCATGTATGATTAAGCCATAAAAACATTCAATACTCAACATTCAAAAAAAACTGTGTGCAAACCAACAAAATGTAAATATTCAACATGTAAGAATAAGAGAATGCTTCTGTGTATATTAATAAAACAAATATTAGTGTTTGAATGTACATCTCTTTTCACAAGAAGAAAGGTATTAGAAGCAGCACAACTTCCCCCTTGACAGCACATCATTCCTCTTGCCAATGAAACTTTGCCAATTCACTCAGCAGAAAAGGTGAGGTCTTCTTCATACTTGTTCTTCTTCATATGTTCTTCTTCATACATGAGGTCTTCTTCTCCCCCTTTGTCATTATCAAAAAAATGGGGAAATGGTAGAAACTAGTGACCTCGGTAGCTCCCCCTGTCTCTTGGAGAATATGTTGAACTTGAGCCAGAGAAGGGAGGTCTATTCAACAAAGAGGTATGAAGATCTCTAATGGAGTCTGTCAATCTATCAAGTTCCTGATGCACAGTGTTCCCCAGCCCTTCCACTAGAGAGGTGGTTGGCTCTCGTTTGTTGAAAGCTTGTTTAACTGTCTCTGACAATGTCTACAAATTAGACTGGATAACTTCAAACTTTGTGATGATTTCTGGCTGACTGGTCGCTATCTTGTTTACTGTGCCCTTTAACAGTTCAAGCTCAATTTTCAGATCAAAGGTATGGATAAGAATTTTACCCATATTGTTGAATATGGAGATTTAGGTATCTTGAATTTTGCTGACCATGTCACCCACTCGAGTGCTGATACCCATAAAAGATTCTAAAATCTCTCATACTGCTTCATCAATTTTTCGTTTAGCAGTCAAAAACTCTGTTCCTTGAACTTTCACCGTCTTTTCCAGATGTTTTAGTCGGCCCTCTACTCTGTCCATTTGAAAGGTATGGAACAAGAACTGTCTGTTCATCAAGTCATTTTGATTGAGAACAATCTCTGTCAGGTTGGACAATATCTGTGCAAAATTGGGTTCAGCATTTGCTCCATGTGTACTAGAAGTGGAATCACTAGAATCTGGTAACTCAGTGAAGTACTCATGATGCTGTTCAGGGGGTGGAGAAGGTGGTATGCCAAGACTAATTAGTTCTCCAAAGTGTGGACCATACTCAGGAGCCTGAGAGAAGGACATTCTTGGATATAATCTGTGGTGAGGGGCAGGTCCCATGACATAGTCTTGGGTTTCTTCTTCAGCTGCCCCTGGAGCTGAAGCAATTGGTTGCTCATGTGGAGCTTCTTCAGCAGGTGTTGGAGCTCCTTATTGTTCATTTTCTTGTTCATTGACCACAGTTTTGGCAATTTCTTCATAAATCACTTCAGCAGCTTCTCTCATAACTTCGTCGACCAATTTAGTCATTTCCTCTTCATCTAGAATGATTTCCTCTTCTCTGTCACTAGGTAGTTCTTCTATTGGAGTCTCTTCCTGCGCCAGCTCTGCTTGAGCAGTGACTAGTCTTTCCTGTGACTTCTGTCCAAAAGCATCAAATATTTCATGGATGTTGTGATCTAATTCCTGAATGATGTCTTCATCCTGAACTCTCTGTTCAACTGTATCATGAATTTGAGATGCCTCAGGTGCTGTAGCTGCAGTTGGGTCCAGTTGAAGTTCCTGTTGATCAGAACCTTCAGTTGCTTGAATTTGAGCTGGAGGTTGATCCTCCTTCTGACGAACAGGTTCCAAGGGTGACTGAACAGACTGACATTCACTTTGAATTAACTCAAGAGTGTGAGTTTCTTGTGTGGGCTGATCAGACACTGACTCATCCTGAGTTTCTGTATCTTTTTCCACTGGAGTATCCTTTTTAGAAGGGGTACTCGTTCGTTTGGTTCCTTTCCTTCTCATGAAGGTATTAATGAAACCCATGTTGTAGATGTTTGTCTTGGGGATTGATGACACAACTTCACCATCTAGGGAGATATTTTCCTCTTTAAAGATTGTAGTTAAAGGAGCAGCAAAAGGAAAATATCTTCTTGACTCCTTAGAGGTTCCTATGACCTGAATCATTACATGCGACAAACATACTCTAATTTTCTTCAGTAAACAGTAGAGAATAAACTGTTGAGAATCTGTCAGTCTACCGCTTCCTCCTACTTGTGGAATAATCATGGAGGTGAGAATGTGATGGAGTAGTCTCTTGGGTGCAGAAAATTTGTTGGTGTTATAACAACCGAGCTTAGTCTGTTGCTTGTCATGAATGTTTCTAGGCAGGTCAGTGATGAGGGCAAACGTATCATGTAGGTTAAATGTAAACCCTCCTTCGACCTCTCCATCTACAGGGACTCTTAGATTCCTGTGTAGGGATTGCCTAGATAGCTCTATCACTTTGCCTTTGACCAGAGAGGAAACTGTGAATTTAGCATCATCGTACCTCAAGTTGCTGTAGAATTCTGCTACCAGATTAGGGCAATACACCCTATGCATGCTTAAGAACTATTTCCATTGTTGGAACTCAAACAGCTCAAGCACCTCAGGGAACTCGGAAGCCATCTCTTGATCAGTAAAGTCAATATACCGAGGGGGTATAATCTTCCTGGCTTCCAATACTAGTAGAGATTTCTCTGTAGGCCTTGTAGACGTATCTTCCTTCCTCGTGGTAGAAGCTGCTTTCTTCTGCCTTTTCGTCCCTTGAGGTTGTACTGCAGCCACCGTGGACATAGCATCTTCTGGCTGCGGCTGCTCCATTGCTTTCCTCTTCCCTTTGCTCACGGCTGACGAAGTAGACATGGCGGCAGCAAGGATGGAGGAGAGACGAGATGTGGAGACAGAGAGTGTGCACTAGGAGGAGAGAAAGGTTGGAGAAGCGAAGGGTTTCTGGTTGTGCACGCGCGAAGGACCCATGGAGCGGGAGGACACTTCAACTTCGTAAGAAAGGGTAAGATGGTAAAGTAGATAGGGTTTCGTATATAGAGGAATACTACCAACTTTACCAATCTTCAGTAGATAATACCCAAAATACCCTTAACTTAAAATAAGGTGCCTTTCTTCGTAGAGAAGTAATTTATGGAATATGAGATTATATCTCACAGGTTAGCTCTTCACAAGATATCTTAAATGAATTGAAGTCAATGAAAAAATAAAATAGCTTAATCAAGGAAACAACTCAGACAGAGGAGTCATTAATCTTACTAGTCCCTTTCATTAGCCGAAATCTGAATGAAAAACCCAGTTTTATATTTTACTTAAGTCTGTAGAAATTAACTGAGAGAACTATTGGGTCAACCACATATATATTTCATTACTCCTCTCCTTTTTTTTATTTATAAAAAAAACTTTTATTGAGTATTCCAGTATAGCTGCACCTTTTTACACAAGGAGACATGTCGATCAAACACCGGAATCCCTGGTTACTCAGTGCAGTTATCTTTCATACTTCATATGTTGAATAGAGTTAGCATTGATTATCATGACATAACCTCTGAATTTCTTTGAAACAGATGGTCAGTTTCTCAAATGTCATGCCATTGCTCTACCAAATTTTCTTTCATTATTTTATATCATGGCGTATTCCCAATTCTTTTGTCAGAAAAATCTCTTTAACAAGACGTAAAAATCATATAAACCTTAGGTTTCCAACATATTGACTTATTACTAAAGATATTCAGATATCATACCTTCTACAGAGAAGTTTCCAATTTGGACTGTTTCAAAATCATTGAGAAATCACTCATTGTAATTTGTGATAATAATTCGGATAAGATTTAATGTTCATACACTGTAAATTACATCTCAATTTAGATCAGCAAGATATTTTTGGTTTAGAGTGATCTGAGCATTTATTTATTGAAGAGGGTAAAAGTGACATCATTTATATATACTACTCCCCCTTACTAGTATAACCAGAAATATTTAGAAGATAGAGAATGATAGGAGAGATAGACCAATGACAAGGTGAGGAGGATGAATGCCATATGTGAGCAAGGTACGAGCATTTCCAAAAGTCACAACTTAAATGGCTAACAGCCCACCAGCACATCTCTCAGTAAATTAATCATCATTCATTCTTCAGACAAACTTCTCATGCAAACTTAAGCTCACACCAATGACAGAGCCCGCAACAGAATTTTCAAATTCATTAGACACCACAAGATGACTCCCATTAGAGCAAAGCACAGCCTCTCAAGATTTTAAACATCCACAAGGTAGCATCTAGCTTACTGAACCAGAACGAGTAACACTCCACTAGAAGAGATATCAGCTCACAACAGACCAGATACATTGAGCTAAGCAGCAGAAGAGATACCAAATCTCATGTTCTCTTTTTCAGAAGGGTATACCTCTAATGACCAGCTGCCTTAGATAGACTAAACTCCCCCTTTGAGTGAGCAGAGATTTCCATCAAACATTAAAAAAATATCACAGAAATGCTACTCTAAATGATGACATTGTGTTAAACTGCATGCAAGATTCCTAATCATTCAACATGATCAATTTCAGAATGAGATTCATTATCTAGCATTCATCACAAGTTTGCATCCTCCTAACTGCATGAATTAATTACATGACATTGATCACAGTAGAAGGATAGAGACCATGCAGGCAGTTGTAACTTAAAAAGAAACAGATGTAAACTAGAGAAGAAATTAAATTCAACTAACCTTTGTGTGCCTTGGTTTTATTTTCCGTTTATTTTCCTTCTTCAAGACACACATGCAAAGTAAGATCAACCTGCAAATTTGGGGACCCAAAGACTATTGGGTCTTATTAGTTGAGTGACACCTCTAGCAGGTGCACTCCAAGGTTTCCAAGTTTTTCTATTATCAAATTCCAAATCATGGCATTTATTCATAATATGACCCATTCTCCCATAATAATAACAGTGAATAGCAGAATTCAGATGTTTCTTGACAGAATAAACATTGAATCTTTGTGGGTGGGCTTTCGTTAAGATGGTTCTGCCATGGAGATTGTTACCTCTTTTTGCATGCCAACATTCAAATTTACCACATTCAAATTCATGGTGGCCAATTCTTCCATAAGTAACATTTTTACTACCAAAAATATTTTTATTTACAGGAGAGTTTTCAAATTTTGAATTGACTCTCTTTCTTTGAGCATGTCAGCAATGGGCTCCAATATGGCCCGACTTCCCACATTGGTAATAGTGAATTTTCTTCTTCTGAACTGCATGGTGAGTATTTTGAGTTTTTCCATCATGAAATTTCTTGGAGGCCAGCTCATCTAGCTCCATTGTTCTACACTCATGCATTTTATGACCAGCTTTTCCACAGTAATGACATGAAAAGGTTTTTGTGTTTGCATGTCACTGAATGGGGAAGGTTTCTCTAACATGCACTTGTTCAGGACAATTTTTAGAGACAAGATAAACTTTAACAGCATCAGATGAAAGTTTGATTTTATGTTTGCTTTCACTCTTTTTCTGTTTTCCTCCATTTTTTGAATTTTTACTTTGTTCTTCACTTCTCTTCGCTGTGAACTGAAATACAGATGAAGTGGAAGATTTTTCTTGTTCTGAACTTTTAACAAAAATAGTTTTCAATTTATTTCCACTAACCTTATTCATTACTAGACTGTAACCCAGTCCCTCTTTTTGAAAATTTACATTAGCTCCAAGCAACTTATTCAAATTGTCTTTTCCCTTAACAAATTTTGACATGGAATTCTTTAAATATTCAATTTCAGTTTGCAAGGAGACAATATAGTCTTCACAGGAAATGACTTGATTATGCAAACCATCATTTAGACTTTTTAGAGTCTCATTCTCCTGCATTAGCTTCAAATCTATATTCACTTCTTTTTCTTCCAAGACTGATTTTCCTCTTTCAAAAGCTAACCATTTTTCAGAGAGAACAATATTCAGAACCATCAGCTTTTTATTTTGATCTTTTAGATAACCATTTTCTTCAATCAATTTATCTTGGCATTCATCAATTTCCTTTTTCTGTTCAAGCAATGAATCATTTTCTTCTTACAGGGATCTAATTAGATTCTTCTGCATATTGTCATCCGAATCAATATCTTCAATTAGTTCCCTTAAGAAAGCACATTCATTATATGAATTTTCATCTTTAGTAAGTTTGTTTCTTAAGCCTTCATTTTCAGATTTCAAATTTTCTTTTTCAGCTTTTAAGCGAGCAACTTCATGGATCATTGCTTTTCTCAACTTGTTCTTTTCTGACTTGACTCTATCATATTTATTCAGTAAATGCTCATTCATGGAGAGTAAGTCATTATAACTAAAATTTGTAGCTTCAGAATTTACCTGGGAGGATGAGTCCTCGGACTGATCTCTGACCATCAGACACATTTCTTCACCTCCAACAGATGTTCCCAACACTCTATCGATTATAGCCACTGCACTCCTGCATTCATTGACATGTGGAACATAGTTAGAGTCTATTGCCCTTTTGGTTAGATCTAGGGCCTTTTTATTTTCTTCAGATTTCAGTCTGTCAGAAGATTTCCATTGGGATTTGTCCTCTGGAACTTCATATGGACTGTGATCTATGAGTACCCATAAGTCAGAATTTAAATGTATCACATAGTCTCTAAAACGACCGTACCAACCATAGAAATCCGAACCAGTGTATACAGGAATTTCAGCCATAAGAACAAGACAAAACAGATAGAGCAAATCAAATCGCACCGAAACCAAATCAAGGAACGAATCTGCAGGTTGTTAGACCTTTAGTGCAGAAACCCGCTCTGATACCAATTGATGGGATCTAGCAACGGTGCGAGTAGGATTCAGAGGGGGGGTGAATGAATCCCTAAAAAAAGTTGACCGAATAAAAATCAATTAACCCAAACGTAAGGGCCTGATTGAGTCAGATCATAGACTCGAATAACTGATGTGCACCAATGAACTTTGAAAGCCAAACTAAACTACTCGAGCCTAGTCATGCATCTATCGATTCACACAAGACAAGCATACCACACAGAACACAAGGAGTTTTTTAGATGGTTTAGTCTGCTGCCTGCATACCTACGTCCATCCCTCACTCAAATCAGAGTGAGGCTTCCTGTTGCCTTACAGTTTGAAAATGCTATGCAATACAGCTTGCGTCCGCTGAGCCTCACAGCTTGCTTACAAATAGCTGAGCAACACAGCTTGCTATCAAGAGGATTCCTCCTCTGACAGCTGAGGATTACAACTTGACCTCTGCTGCCACACAACTTGATCAGAAGATTAAGATAAAGAACAAATGAAATGGTGAAAACAAATATAGAAAGATGACAGTGAAAACCGATGAAATAGCTCACGTAAAAGCGAACTGGACTGGATTTGATCCAAGTACTAGTAGACAGACTATCTGAGAGTCTCTTCTCACGAACTCACTCTTTCTCTATATCTTTTTCTTCTCCCACAAGCTCTATATTTCTTTTTCCTTCTCTTCTGTTCTCTCTTCTTTCGATATCTATTCTGCCTTCGATCTGCAACTTCTTATATCCTCTTATTGGGCGTGTGGAGGAAGAACTCCCACCCATATACTTCCGGAAGGCTCTCAGCCACGTGTCACCATCTGAGCATTGTACCCTTCCACGTGGCATTCTTTTGGAGGACGATCTGCCTTCGATCACATGCCCCTCCTCGGAGAGATAACTCTGTCAAAAATACAAGGCGTTAGTCAAACACTTAGCACAGTTTGCACAGACGTAATGAGAGAGTAAACATAACATGCACTGAGTAGAAATATGCAATTCAACCATTGTACTGACTTAGTACAAGGTGATCAATGGATTGGACCGACATGATTCCACGAGGCACAGGAGAAAAACTATGCACCGAGTCAAAAGGTCTAAACACATGCACTGACATATGAAGTGTCTAGAACAGTGGATGCACCAACTCTAAACAATGTGTAGGACAGTAGATGCACCGGGTTGGATTTGCGGTCCAAGCAAGAGTTGCACCGAGATGATGGAGAAGAATACACGGACAAAGAAAGATGCAAGACAAAGCTTGCACCGAGTCAAGAAATCCGTTCCAAGTCAGAACTTGCACCGAGATGGCGATATCCTATCTAAGTGAAGCCTTGCACCGAGATGGAAATATCCTATCTAAGTGAAACCTTACACCGAGATGGAAATATCCTATCTAAGTGAGAAACTTGCACCGAGATGGAGGACAAGAATGCACTGACACTAAATGCGCATGCTGCATTGAAATACACTGATCCGTTTATGTATGAGACAAGTAATGCACCGAGGAAGGAACGGGACGACAGTGTTTGTGTGTGAACAGAAAACTTGCACCGAGACAAGTACTTATACGTGAAATGCAGAACTAAGCCAGACTAGCACCGAGCTAGATCTCTAGCAGGACAACACATGCACTGACTATGATTTCTTTTATGAAATAACATGCACCAGGTGAACCAAACATAATAGATATAATTGAAAGATTTAAACACTTTAATCTAAACATGATTCATAGATTGTCATTATCAAAACTAGGGTTCCAACACATACCGTTGCCAATACTTAAACATGCAGCTTTGACGATCCTTTTCGGCGCATGTGCTAGTACTTGACGGTGGCACCGGTAGTAGTCAGTGGTAGCGGCTCTCCATCGGGGAATGGCAATTGTGATGCCCGATTAAAACAAGCCCATTGGAACTCACTTTAGGCAGCCCAATTAGAAAGTATATGTTATCTCGGACTTTTAGACATCAGTCCATTTATTATGGCCATAAACTTTGATTGAGAAGTCCAAGTTGGATGAGAATTGAACGGTGGAAAGATATTAAGTTGTTAGCTACAATTTTATGTTGTTCACTTCTACTGACTTGCTTATTTGGTAGGTCAAAACTTCAAAAGATTGAGGATCGGTCTATTTTAACAAACTTCTCTCTCTCTCTCTCTCTCTCTCTCTCTCTCTCTCTCTCTCTCTCTCTCTCTCTCTCTCTCTCTCTCTCTCTCTCTATATATATATATATATATATATATATATATATATATAATACTTTGGGCATCTAATTCGGTGCATAAAGTCAGGTCAACCTACAACAAAGTTTTTCATTAACCTAAAAAATGTTGCACGATGATTTTTGCAGTGACAAAGATGCTCTATGATAGGGTGGTACGACTACATGCAGGCGAATTAAATGTGCGAGCGCACTTGATAAGAAATACACAAAAATAAAATATTTTACAAGAACGAAATATTTTATCGTGTGAATGAAATATTTGTTATAAAATTAAAATATTTTGTTAGATTTTATTCTTATAATAAAATGTTTTATTTTTATAATGTTTTATTCTTATAACAAATATTTTATTTCTATAAAAATATTTATTTTTTAATAAAATATTTTATTAATTTATTTTTATAGTTAAAAAAATATTTCATTCCTAAGACAAATATTTCATCTTGATACAGAATGTTTCATTCTGTAAAATATTTTATTGATTTATTTATGTAGTCAAAAAATATTTCATTCTTGTGACAAATGTTTCATTCTTAAAACAGAATGTTTTATTACTGTAATAAAATATATTATTTTTATAAAATATTTATTTATTTATTTATGTAGTTAAAAAATAGTTTCTTTATGTGACAAATATTTCATTCGTATAAAAATATTTCATTCCTAAAAAATATTTTTATTTCTATATGTTCCTGTCAAATACGTTCACACATTTAATGCGCTTGCACGCAGTCATACCATATTATCACAGTGTCCTTTTCATTGTAAAAGTTATACTGTTACATTTTTTTGGACTACGAACAATTTTGTTACATGATATATCTTTGTGCACCGAATTTAATGCACAAAATATTACTCTCTTAAAATACCGAGTATCTGCCATTCTAGTTTGAATTCAAGTGGGAAGTTTGGTAACGTGAAAAACATCATATGTAGTCCTTACAACGCATGCATGATTAGGTTTACGAGCAGGACTTTGGGAGACTGGTTCGTAGTGGCTAACCTTGTGCAACTTTTCTCTCTGGAGGCTTCTAGTCCATTGGGGATCGGAGCTTAATTTTAGCATGGATCTCTTCCTCACCAGCATGGGAAAACAGGGATGACGTGGTGGAACATGCCATGGAGTTACTTCACGCATAGGGTTATGTTTAACTAAGATGTAAGCATATGATGTTCTAGACCATGGCAAATTTGTGTAATTGGGTTAATGTGAAGTTTCAAATTTATTTCATAATTTTAAAGATTCGGTATCTTAAAGTTGAAGAAAGAATGAAAATTTCATGAAAATGCTCAGTGCACAACCGAGGGTTATTACATAACCATATATGTGTATTAAATTTTATTTTTTTTATTTTTTAAAAATATTTCCGAGGTAAGATCTAAGTCACTCTAATTTATGGTACAAGTGACAATTTCGTCAGACGGTGTAAAAACTTTAAAAGAATTCAGATCAAATAAATTATGTTAGATTTAATTTTTTTAATCGTCGAATAAAAGTTGACTTGTATCATAAATTAAGATGACTTAAACTCCATGTAATAAAAATTTTAAAAAAATAAAAAAATTAAACTTAATACACAAATCAAACCAAGTCTCAAAAGTTGCAGGAAGACTAATTGGCTATCAAAAGTTGGAGCCCAATTGCCCATAGCCAGTTAGAAACCCACTCTTGTGACAGTTTTCCTTGGTGCCTTATTTTATGGATTGACTTTGATGATCATGTTTTCTCTACTATTCTGGTTATCTCATCCTTAAAACTTCTATAATAACCATGGCATTATCTTAAATAAGTATCATAAGTTTAATGTTATAATTTACTTATTTATTATTAATTTTGTATTGGTCTCTTGTTTTAGGAGCATACATTTTTTTAGTAAAATGTCCAAAATCAGGTTCTTGGTCATATAATCTATATGTATACTTTGAGGCAAATTCAAATAGATCACTATTATGTGTTCTCAAGTGATTTAATTCTTATACGTTGAAATGGTCATTTTAGCACCTTATGTAAAAATGATAAGTTTAATGTTATAATTTACTTATTTATTATTAATTTTGTATTGGTCTCTTGTTTTAGGAGCATACAGTTTTTTTGTAAAATGTCCAAAATCAGGTTCTTGGTCATATAATCTATATGTATACTTTGAGGCAAATTCAAATAGATCACTATTATGTGTTCTCAAGTGATTTAATTCTTATACGTTGAAATGGTCATTTTAGCACCTTATGTAAAAATTGGGTTATTTAGTTTTGAACAATTATAATTAATTCTGAAAAGTGTAGAATAGTATATCCATGTATATGAAACATTATGTACTGTTTTAAAAAAAATCAAATGTATCAATTATAAGCATAATAAATTGGTTTGTAATTTTGATTTGATGAGTAAAGGATATGATATCATTTCAATTGTCGTCTTTACGTTAAAAAAACGATTTAACTTCGTATGTCAAACACTTGGTGGACGTAAGATTATTGTTTGAACATGTCAAGGGATGTCAACGGACAATATATATAATAATACACAAAGTCAATCTTCAGGGATGTTTATTGATCCAATGTCAGCAAAGACACTCTCTTATGTCCAAGGACAACAGATGAAAATTTTAGAGTGACAGAGTTTAACACCCCAATTTTAGAGATCATGATAGTGTACAGGGTTGGCATTAATTAGAGATTTGTTAGTTGATTCATTTAGGACCACTTTGATAACAGGTTAGGATAAATTATCTGAGGTGAGTCTGGGTGAGTTATTCCTTTGGTTTTTTCTTGAGTTTGATAACTTAATCTTACTCTGGGAATAACTCATTCTATGTGAAATGGTAGAATGAGTTATTCTTAGAATAAGGGCCTTAACCTTAACCGACCCCAGGTAACTTAACCCTGCTACAAAACTCGGTTAAGGGCGAGTAGGCGGAATAACTCATCCTATTCACCCCTTATTCTGTTATCAAAGTCACCCTAGTGAATTTCAATTTGAAGAGGCGTAATCTCGTGCTGATCCTAAGTCGTGGGATCCTGGGGGAAATCCTTGATCACGGCCACCACGCGTATATAATCTGCAAGATGGGAAACAGATCAGGGGTGCCCAGGGATGAAACCCCGGGGAAAACCCTCCGATGCTTAAGTCAGCGAATATGATAGAGCACTAGTGCGGGGGGAGGTGGTAGGAGAAGAAGAGGGCACGAGATTGATCTCTACCAAGAGATGTGGTGGTTCTCACTCAGGATCTTTGCTTACCTCTTCGGAGGGTCTCCCTGGGATTTATATAGCGATCCGTTTAATGTAAGATCCCTGGGAGTTGAGGAGATTCAGGGGGGTTACATCCTCTTCGTGGGCTCTTTAATGGCATGAGGACTCTTGCTCTTCCTTATCCCTTGGGGTTCCCTTTTCCTGAAGGACGTGTAACGGATGCTTGGATAAGCTTTCAACAGTCGGTCCGAGCCTGGGACGCTTGCTCGGAGTTTCCTCTCGAGCGGTGGGTGCGTAGCTCGGATAGGTCGACGCTGGGTCCCCACAGGGGCCTTCTCGACCGATCTGTCGCTCGGACTTCTGGACCCGAGGATCGCCTAGGAAGTGCTGCTCCGAGTGAGTTTTGGGCTTAAAGTAAGTGGGCCCCAAAATGGGGCTGTCACTTTGAGGAGCTGGGCCTAGTTTGGTCAAATTGGACCTAGTTGGGCCATGCTCTTGGGCGGTAGATTTTTTCCCTCTCCACTTGTCCCCCTCCTAATCCCGAGCCATGATTGGGCTCGGATGAGTAGCACTTGTGGGGACAGTGTTGGTGGCTCGATTTGGGCGGGGAATTATCTCCGGCAGGGGCCATTTAATGCGACTGTCCTTGGAATATGCCCGTGATGATGACTCTTTTGAGTTGATGCGAGGAGTCCCCTTTTAGAGTTCGGAGCGTCGCGCCGCCTCCCGCCAAGCCTCTGGGGGTATAAATATTGCACGTGCTTGCATTCTACGCCTCCTTCATTTAGGGTTTTCTCGATCTCTCCATCGCACTTGTATTCCGGAAGGGCTCATGCTCCGCGAGGGTGATCAGGAGGAGCAATGACTTGCGGAGGCCGTTGCGGAGTTTGCAAAGATCACGGTGGTGGCGATTCGTCAGCTTCCACCTCCTCCTGAATCGTCTGATTCGACGCTCTCCTCCTCCTCTTCCTGTTCCTCTCGTCCTTCCATGGCGGAGCAACACGCCGCAACCGAGGTGCAAGAAGCCGAACAAGGCACGTGGAGTTTGGTGCCGCAGCCTGAGCACCCTATGCGCAGCGAGTTGGGTGGGGCTGAAGTGAAGAGGATGGAGAGACGCTATGGGCTGACATGGCAATACTATTTCTCTCCGTCTAAGCCTCACGAGTCTAGTCTGGACACTCGTTCGGGCCTTTTCTGCACTTTCCTCTTTTCTTGAAAGTGTGGGTTTCGCCTGCCTCTCCACCCCTTTATCGTGCAGTTGCTTCAGTTTTACCGACTGACTCCTGTCCAGTTGGTTTCCAAAACGTATACTTTTATTTTTTCCTTCATCTTTTTCTGTCACTCGGGCGGGCTTTGCATTTCGTTAGAGCTTTTCAATTCCTTCTTTGAGTTGAAGGAACAAACCCATGTGGGCAAGGGCTTCTTCTATTTTTAGGTGAAGAGGGGAAGGCGCTACGTGTCCCTCTCTGCTAGAGATTCTTCTCACAAGGGGTGGAAGACCCAATTTTTATGGGTGGGCTCATCCAAAGGAGGTGTCCCCTGGGACTTCCCGATAGAGCCCAATTTCCATTTGTCTCTCCCTCCGAAGCAAGCGGCGGTTTCTCCGGAGCTAGAGGAGGAGATTAGGATTCTCCAGGAGAATCGCCAGTCGACCGTCGAGTTGATGATTGCGGCCAACATTGAGGATTATCCCTCCCGTGCAGTGCCATCTCAAGGTAAGAACCCTAAGGTCCTGCATTGCTACTTCCGGGTCGGGCAGGTATGCCTCCTTCTAACGATTTGACTTCTGTTGTTCAGATTCGAGGCAGACGGATGACGAGGGGGAACAGCCGTTGGAGCAGGACATCGTCGACCTGGAGGAGCCGCCCGCTCCGAGTGAACCCCGAGCCTTTGGGGGCCCTTCCTGTGCCTGAGATAGAGGCAAGCAGATTGCCCGCGGTGATACCCCGAGTGTCGTGGGGCCAAACGCAAGGACCCTGAGGAGCGGCTACTGCTGTCTTCAATGAAGGCCTTGACCGCTGAGAAGAAGCAGTTAGAGAAGGCGGGGGTTGCCCACCTATTTGAGAAGCATGCTCGCCCGGTTGAGGAGCCCTTAGCCGAGGAAATCTACCATCCGGATCTTCCGTCCATCGAGTCAGAGACGGTTACCGCCGTCAGGAAAATCGTTGCCGAGCCTGCCAGACCGCAGGCAGAGGCGGTAGGTTCCAAAGTCCCGACCGAGGCTGATGGGGCGCAGGGCGAGGCAATGACCCAGCCCAAGCCGAGCATTGTCATCCCGAACACGGGGACGCTGGGGGGGGATGCTCCAGTCCTGGTTCCAGAAAAGAACTCTTCCTCTTTCGGTCGGTGCCTCTGCGGTTTGGGCTTCTCTGTATCAAAGGTGCCAATCTTTGGTGCCCTCATTGGTTCGGGAGGAGTTTAGACGTGGTCCCCCCTCCCTACTCTTCGAGAAGGTCATGGATGGCAGCTTGATCGTGGCCTAGCTGGGGGCCGAGATAGTCGACTTCTTTGCACGGCTGGATAGTGAGGAGAGGTCTCTCTCTCGGGTCCGCGCTGAGTCTGATTGGAGGATCGGTCAGTTGACCTCTGAGCTCGAAGTCCTTCAGCGAGAGGCAGCCTCGCTTCGAGCTCAGACTCAATCGAGCCAAGAGGAGGCTCGGACAATGGCCGAGCAGTTAGTCTAGGCTCGCTATATGGCAGACCTGAAGGGCGAACTCCTGGAAGAGGAGCGTCAATCTCAGGTCATGCGCTACAAGCATTGGAAGGCCAAGCGGGAGGAGCTCAATAGCCAGGCTCGAGGGGCCAAGCGAATGCGGAGGGAGGCCGAGGTCATGCGGACTGAGGCCGAGGCGAAGCTATCCGAGGCCGGGCTGAAGTTGTTCGAAGCCGAGCAGAGGGTGGTCGAGCTTGAGAAGGAAATGGAGCAAGCTGGGGCGGAGGGGATCGAACGATATAGAAGCTCAAAGGGCTATCACGCAGCTCTCCAGAAGGTCATCTTCTCGTATTACGATCTAGGCTACCATCGGGAACTGCGGAAGCGATTCGCCCAAGGCTTCCATCGGGCGGTCATCGAGGCCCAGCAGCAGGTGCTCGACGAGCTCATTTTTGCTTCCGGGCAGCGCTATGACTCGGACGAGGATACTATAGATTCTCCCTCTCCGACGTCAAGCGAAGGAGGGAGTAAGGATGCCTCCGTTTCAATAGATGGATCACCAACTCCGGTTGCCTCGGGAGGGCACACGATCAAGGCAGTTCTCACACGAGTGGGGTCAGTGCCTGGACCGGTCGTCACCGAGGATACCGAGGGAAGATCTCCTGGCGCTGAGGATCTTTCATCCACCGAACCTCAATAAAGGCCAAGGGCCTCTCGGAGTCCCCCCATCTCCATAGATTAGGAGGGAAACGAGCTCGATGTGCTAGCTCTTTTTTTCTTTTTCTTTTTTTGAATGTTGCTATGTAAGATTTTTCCTTTCTATATATATAATGACAGTAGTATTCAGAACTGGATTGATTGTTTCTAACCGCATTTGGCGCGATTTGACCATCGTATCTACAGTTGCTAGTAAAAGTAGAGATTTTATATGTTCTGCAGGCATCTTCGCGTCGCGTGCTGATTGGCCAGCTGATATGGTAATAGCGTTTCCGCCTTTCCATGCTTTGAATGACTTGTCATTTCGTGTGTCCCTATGGGAGGGCCATTGAGGGAAACAAAGTAACTGCCCCTAGGGAAGAGTTCCTGCCTTTCGCATTTTTTCGAGGGGAGAGTCAATTAAGGCGAGGGGTCCCCATTTTGGCCTATAAAAGGCCCCGAAGGGCGTCTCCACCTCTCTTCACCGCTTGAGGCTTCCCTTACAGTTTTTCTTCTTTCTCCCTTTTCGCGAAGCGTTCATCTTGTGTGCTGGGGGATTATCAGCGAAACATGGAGGGCGATTCGTAAGACGATGACCCCGGCTCTTCATGCTACTCCAGCATAGGAGAAGGAAAGAGGACGGGGCGAAAAGCGTAGGAGAAAGAAGGAGGCCTGGCGACGGGCTCGCTTCCAACTTCTGGACCCGCCGCCTGATGGCGTACGAGAAGGAAGGGGGCCTGGTCGCGGGCTCTCTCCTGCTCTCTGGGTCGCCGCCCCATTTGAGGAGGACTGATGACACAACATCGTTGTTCCTCCTTTCTTTTCATCCCTGTCGCCCCTCTCACCTCTTCGAGGGGGTGCTCGGTCTCTCCCCCTCTTCTGCTCTTCAACCAACTTCTTCACTCTTTGGAGGATGCCCTTTTTCTTTATCCTTGCTCGCACCACTTGAATGTGCTTGCTTTCTGATCGGCCTCTGGCCTTGTTCCCTTCCAAAGAGTTGGCAGAGGAGGCCTTCACTTGTTTTCCAGATATCCGGGCATTCCTTCCTTTTCTTTCTCTCTTCCTCTAATACCTTTTCTCCGAGCTTCCCGAGCAAACAGGGTCAGCCCTCCCGTTATCCAAGCCAGTTTCTACACTGGGTAGAGTCAATGGCTCGGCCTAGGGTGATGGGGACATCACCCAGAGTTCCCTCTGGCTCGACACCTCTCTCCCTTCTGGAGACAGATAGACTGCGACTGCATGACTTGATGGGTCCTCGGCGACACGGGAGTTTGTTACTATGGACATCTTGATGTATTTTCTCCTTTTCTTGAGTCATTTTCATGTACTTATCTTTATTTTGAGTCATGGTCCTAGGTCATCACGTTATTTATCTAAGTCTGCTAGGCTGAGAGGTCATTTGGGCCCAATTAGATGGGCCTGGCCCATGGGCGACCTCTTCCTTCCCCAACCCCCTTGCTTATTTGCTTTTAGCAGTTTACCCAAGGACTTTTTGTAAATGTTGGGATCCCTATATATAGGACCCCAACTCCACTTGAGTTAGCTAATGAATATTTGAAAATTCAGCATAATTGCACCCTCCCTCTCTCTCTAGCTCCTTCATTCTCTCTCTCCTTCTCCAAGGTTCGAACCCCCCTCTCTCTCTTCCCCCTTCTCTCTCTATCCCTTGGGCGAACCAGCCCTTTCACCTCCCCCTTCCCCTGCCACCTCAGCTGCCACCTCACCCTCCAACACTTCACCTCCCCTAGGCCACTTAACTCTCATCAATTCCCTCCACTTCCCAAGCAAACCCTTCCCATTCCCCATACACCTTCCCCACCTCCAACACACCCCTCCCTCTTCCCCAAGCAACCTTCCCACTCCCCCACACCCCCATTCATATCCCTAGGGCGGATTAACCCCCCCCATACCCTGCTGGTTGCGCACCCACCACCATAGCCCACCCCCATTCCCTTGGCCGACCCCCACCACCCCTTGGATAGCTTCGGCCCCCCCACTCCCCTCCACCCTCCAACACCCCATTCCACCTACTCCGCCCCTCTCCTCACCCCCACCACCCCTTTCCCCCATCTGCAAACACCCCCATTTCCCTCCATTACCAAAACTTCAACCCCCCTTAACCTAATCCCACCTCCATCCCCTTCCCTAGATCACATCTGCAGGTGACAGAAAAAGGTCCATCTTGCAGAAGCTCCCCCGCGATCATACGGCAACATCAGAGAGCGTATCTTACCATTCTGGAAAGGTCGTCCAGCCCACTACGCAGGCGAGGAAGAATCGTCCCAATCCGAGCTAAGGACTGCCCAGGGGAGTCATTCTCCTCCGACTGCTCCAGGATCCATGTGCAGAGTACCTGAGTCCGACCAGAAGCAGAACCACGATCTACAGCGAAGGATCCAGACTGAAGTTCCTTCTTCAAAGATCTTCCTCCCCCTGTTCCCGACCAGAAGCAAGAAGCAGAAGTACATTCGGCATCCGGGAGCTCCAGTTCTGATTTTTCTCCTGCAGTCACGCGGGACTGCCCTCACCAGTCTTCTGCGACCAACAGTCACTCTTCAGCATCCCCCAGGATATCCCGACCTCCGGCAGCCTCCCTGCCAGTTTTGCTGCAATGAGGGCCCGACCACGGTCCCAGAACTTCTAACGGTTTGAGATTCGGAGCTCGGGAGCCCAAGGTACAACCTCTGCATCCTACTGCCTCAGATCTGAAGTCACCAGCGCCAGATTCCTTCTTCCTGTTCGAGCTTCCCCCACGACTAGCGACAACGTCAGAAGAATTTGATAAAAATCAGAGTTGTCCCAGCCCCTATTACGAAGAAATCCCCTCTGGTTTCGTCGCCGGAAAAATTCCTGAGGACGAGCTACGATTGCAACAGCGGCATCCTGTCCCTTCTCACAGCAAGTGGGCAGATCCACGTCGGCTTCCGTTCCGTCATCCTCGGCGAGTTTTCCCCTCCCGCCTGGCCGGCTTAGCGCCCCTCCCTGCGTGGAGGTAGTGTTTGATGTAAGTTTGATTTCCCCCACCCCTAATCCAACCCTCCTGCGTGAGGAGTAGTTCATGTACTAAACAGCTCAAGCGACATCGACGCAGTGTGCGGGATCCACACTTCCCCGCTCGCCCACGTCTCCGAACGGGGTTGGTTTCTTCAAACCAGCCAGGTGAACTCTAAACTTTGCTCCATTATTCTTAGTACTTGTTTGTTTAATATCCGTAGATATAGCCCCGTTGTGCATGCGAGCGAGTGCCCGATCCCGGCTCCACCTTCATAGTGTGGTCACCGTGGTGAAAGTAAGTGAGTGGGACCTAGTGCCCCAATTGGCACCCGCCAGCCCCATAAGCGTGGGCTACGTATCCTCAGGAGGGCAACCCTAGCTCTGCTGGCACTCTACCAGCAAGGGTCTTGATCCATCACCTCTCCCTAGCATCCTTTAGTCACCCCGGGCTCTCGTGTGTGCGACGGCATTTTGGCCCCGATTTATCAACTTACTTGTTATGTGATTGTGAATGCGGAATAGGTCCTAAGAATACTTTTGGCTTGCTGCATACCCCGTAGTGGTGTCACATCAAATTGGTATCAGAGCAAGTTTTAGACTTGTCTCTACAAGCCTAGGTCCAAGGGCAACTGTATTTCTAGCCCGTTTTGTCATCCTTGTGCATGACCACCCGTAGGGGTACCTTATATCAGGTTGATCCTTCTAATTCCAATCCACCAATGGATCCCAATGCTCATGGTAATCAAAACAACCCAAGGGAAGCTCCCCAAACTCCCATGGATCGAATTGAGGCTGCCATTCAAATCCTCACGGAGCAAATGAATGGAATTTCCACCAGATTAGAAAGACTAGAAGAAGCTAGGGCCCCACCTAGGAACCATGCCCAAAGAGTTCCTGCTCCGCGGGTTGAATATGAGAGGGAAGACCTAGATGATGAGTGGAATCGTGAGCAAGAGAGAGCCCCACATCCTCGATACTATGAGAGGCGACCACGTGAGGATCATGATGAATTCCTATTAAGAATGATCAAAGTGGAAGCTCCTAATTTTGATGGGTCTCACAACCCTAGCATCTATAAAGAATGGGAGCATGGCATGGACCAATACTTTGAGTGGTACCCCATGTCCGAGGAGAGAAAGGTTAGGTTGGCCAAGATGCACCTCCTTAAACTAGCCAAAACCTATTGGCTAAAGGTAGAAAACCAAAGAAGGATCAGGCGTGAGGAACCCATCAACACTTGGCTAGACATGAAAGATCAACTTAGGAACAAATATCTTCCTATCTCCTATAGCCAACTTCTACTTGATGAATGGCAAAGCCTTAACCAAGAGGGAAAGACCGTGGAAGAGTATATTGAAAAATTTGATTCATATCTCCTAAGGTGTGGTGTGGTTGAAGATCCAGCCGTCACGTTATCCCGGTTTAGGAATGGTCTCCTTCCCCACATCAAACGGGAGCTTTTTATGAGGGAAGTGCATAGCTTGGAAATTGGCTATCAAATAGCCCGGGATGTAGAGAGATTTGCTAGGAATCCTAGGTTTGCCCCCCCCAAGGGCCCGGGACCCCGTCCCAACCTACCTCCTCTGCTAAGAACACCTCCTCCTCCCAATGGGGGAACCCCCACTCGGCCCTACCACCAACCAACCACTCCCACCCCCACAAAGACCACTCCACTCAACCCCCCTTCTCAAAGGGAAGACAACTCCAAAGGGAAGACCCCAATGAGCAATACGGTCAAGTGTTTTCGATGCCATGGCTATGGCCACATAGCCACCCAATGTCCCTCCAAGGGGATGTCAAGCCTAGTTATTGAGAGTGAACCTTCTACTACCCAGGAAACACATGAGAGTACTATTGAGGAATACGAGGTTGCTTTAGGATGGGAAGAGGAATACAATGAGCAATTCTTTGAGGAAGGGATAGAAGAGGACCCACACTCCAGCCACCTAGGGGTGATAAGATGCACCCTCACCCAACCACAAGAGGATGACTGGCGGAGGACTTCCATTTTTCACACATTTGTCAAGATCGGGGATCATGTTAGGAAGGTTATCCTAGACAACGGGAGTTGTATCAACGCCGTGTCTCCGGACACCGTCAAACTCCTAGGGCTTACCCCTACACCCCACCCCAAACCCTATCATGTGTCCTGGATAAACAACCACTCCCTACCCGTCGACACATGTTGTCTTATCCCCATCACCTTCTCATCCTACCAAGGGCAAATATGGTGTGATATCATACCGATGGCTGTAGGAAGCATCCTATTGGGTAGACCTTGGATTTATGATGTCAATGCTACCATCCATGGGAAAACAAACACATGCACCTTTGACCACGAGGGGAAGAGTATCCGCCTCAACCCCTCCCCTCCCCAAAAAGACCCACCCACCAAGGGAATCCTTCCAACACAACCAAAACCCAGGGCCTCGTCCACACCAACCCAACCAAAAACCCAAAACCCCACCCCTGAAAATCCCACCGGGCCAGTCAAAGGCCTCCACCTCATCACTAGGAAAGAGCTCGAGGAAGAAATAACCCGAGGGACACCCTTTTGTGCTATTGTCATATGTCTAGGAGAGGCAACCCCCTCCAATCCTCACCCCGTGGAAATCCACCCTCTCCTGGAAGAATTTAAGGACGTATTCCCCGAGGAGCTCCCCGACCAACTGCCACCCATGAGGGATGTCCAACATGCCATTGATCTTGTCCCCGGGGCCACCCTCCCAAACCTTCCCCACTACCGTCTCAACCCCACTGAGCATGCTGAACTCAGAAGGCAAGTGGAGGAACTCATAAGAAAAGGCTTCCTCCGTCTTAGCAAGAGTCCTTGTGCTGTCCCAGCCCTCCTCACACCTAAGAAAGATGGGACATGACGGATGTGTGTCGACAGTAGGGCCATCAACAAGATCACGGTCAAGTATAGGTTTCCCATACCTAGGCTTGACGACATGCTGGACATGCTAGCCGGGACCACCATTTTCTCCAAAATAGATCTCAAAAGTGGCTACCATCAGGTTAGGGTAAGGCTAGGAGATGAATGGAAAACAGCCTTTAAAACCAAGGATGGGCTCTATGAATGGCTGGTGATGCCTTTTGGGCTCTCTAATGCCCCAAGCACCTTTATGCGCCTTATGACCGAGGTCCTTAGGCCCTACATTGGAGTCTTCCTGGTAGTCTACTTTGATGACATCCTCATCTACAGCCAGTCCAAAGAAGCCCATCTCAGTCACCTTAGGCAAGTCTGCACCACTCTTAGGAAGGAGAGCCTCTTTGCCAATTTTGGAAAATGTCAATTCATGACAAAGTCCATTACCTTCCTTGGGTATGTTGTCTCCACCGAAGGAGTATCCATGGACCCTGAAAAGGTCCAAGCCATCCTCGATTGGCCGGAACCCCGCACTCTCCATGAAGTCCGGAGCTTTCATGGGCTAGCCACCTTTTACCGAAGGTTCATCCGTGGGTTTAGCACAGTCACAGCCCCTATCACCGACTGCCTCAAAAAGGGGACCTTTGTGTGGACCAAGTCCGCAACTAGAGCCTTCCAAGAACTCAAGGAAAGGATGACCCGAGCCCCTGTACTATGCCTCCCTGACTTCTCCAAAGTCTTTGAGGTGACTTGTGATGCCTCCGGGGTAGGAATTGGCGGGATCCTTAGCCAGGAAGGACATCCAGTGGCCTATTTTAGTGAGAAGTTGTGTGATGCCAGGATGAGATACTCCACCTACGACAAGGAATTTTATGCCGTGGTTCAATCCCTCCGGCACTGGAGACACTATCTCTTGCCGAAAGAATTTGTCATATTCTCTGACCATGAGGCCCTGAAATACCTCAATTCCCAGCAGAAACTGAATGCTCGGCATGCCCGATGGGTTGAATACATCCAGGCCTATACATTTGTAATCAAATATAAGGCCGGAAGTGAAAACCGTGCTGCCGATGCCCTCAGTAGGAGAATTTCCTTGCTAGCTACCATTAGGGTGGAAGTCATAGGATTTGAAAGACTCAAGGAAGAGTATTCTGATTGCCCGGACTTTGGTCCAATCCATACCACTCTGTCCACCCTCTCACCTAGGGAACATCAAGGATTCATCTTAGAGGACGGGTTCATTTTCAAAGGCCATAGACTTTGCATACCTAGAACCTCTCTACGGGACTTCCTGATCTGGGAGTTACATGCAGGAGGCCTTGCTGGGCATTTTGGGGTGCATAAGACCATTGCTTTGGTTGAGGGTCAGTTCTACTGGCCAAGTCTCAAAAGGGACGTAGCCAAAATTGTAGGACAGTGCCGGATATGTGCCTCAGCCAAACAAACAAGGCAGAACACTGGCCTCTACACACCACTCCCTGTCCCTGACCGTCCTTGGCAAGACTTAAGCATGGACTTCGTCTTAGGCCTACCTAGAACTCAAAAAAGGCATGATTCAATCTTTGTAGTAGTGGATAGGTTTTCCAAGATGGCCCATTTCATCCCCTGCTCCAAAACCTCTGACGCCTCTCATGTGGCCCGCCTATTCTTCGATGAGGTAGTTCGCCTCCATGGCCTACCCAAGACCATCATTTCTGATAGGGATGTCAAATTCACCAGCTATTTTTGGAAAACTCTCTGGCACCTAATGGGGACCCTTCTCAAATTTTCCACGGCCTATCACCCTCAAACTGACGGCCAGACCGAAGTCATTAATAGGAGCCTTGGGAATCTACTCCGGTGTCTTGTTGAGGATCGCCCCGGGAATTGGGATCTCATATTACCCCAGGCAGAGTTTGCATACAACAATTCAGTGAATAGGTCGATAGGGATGAGCCCATTTGAAGCTGTGCATGGGTACAAACCTAGAAAGCCTACAGATCTCATTCCTTTGCCACCACATGCTAGAGTGTCTATTAGTGCTGAGTCGTTTGCCCAACACATGAAAGAATTGCATGAAGAAATCCGCAAACACATTAACAAAAGCAATGAGGTGTATAAAAAGTCGGCCGATTCCCACCGTCGCCACCAGGAGTTTCACGTAGGTGATTATGTGATGGTAAGAACTGAGAGGCTTTCCCCTGGGAATGTCTCCAAACTGAGGTCGCGTGGATCAGGCCCCTTCCAGGTTTTAAAGAGGATTGGCACAAACGCTTACGTGTTGAACCTCCCCGAGGAGTACGCGGTAAGTCCCACATTCAATGTGGCTGACTTGGTGCCATATAGGGGACCCACGGTGACACCCAGTGAGGAAATTGAGCATGTTCCACCTTCTGAGAGAGCCACCACTCATGAGAGAGTTCCACCAATCCAGAGAGGCCAACGGGAGCAAATAGAGCGGATATTGGATGAACAAGTCACTATCACCCGGAGCAAAGCATACGAGCGATACTTGGTCAGGTGGAAGGGCCGGCCCCCTTCAGATGATTCATGGGTGAGTAGGGAGGATCTTCAACAGCTGGACCCCGACCTCCTGGAGCATTACCGCAGCCGAGAGGACCCTTTCTCGACAGAGTCGAGCTCTCCACAGCCCGGGGGAGTTGATGGGGACATCACCCAGAGTTCCCTCTGGCTCGACACCTCTCTCCCTTCTGGAGACAGATAGACTGCGACTGCATGACTTGATGGGTCCTCGGCGACACGGGAGTTTGTTACTATGGACATCTTGATGTATTTTCTCCTTTTCTTGAGTCATTTTCATGTACTTATCTTTATTTTGAGTCATGGTCCTAGGTCATCACGTTATTTATCTAAGTCTGCTAGGCTGAGAGGTCATTTGGGCCCAATTAGATGGGCCTGGCCCATGGGCGACCTCTTCCTTCCCCAACCCCCTTGCTTATTTACTTTTAGCAGTTTACCCAAGGACTTTTTGTAAATGTTGGGATCCCTATATATAGGACCCCAACTCCACTTGAGTTAGCTAATGAATATTTGAAAATTCAGCATAATTGCACCCTCCCTCTCTCTCTAGCTCCTTCATTCTCTCTCTCCTTCTCCAAGGTTCGAACCCCCCTCTCTCTCTTCCCCCTTCTCTCTCTATCCCTTGGGCGAACCAGCCCTTTCACCTCCCCCTTCCCCTGCCACCTCAGCTGCCACCTCACCCTCCAACCCTTCACCTCCCCTAGGCCACTTAACTCTCATCAATTCCCTCCACTTCCCAAGCAAACCCTTCCCATTCCCCATACACCTTCCCCACCTCCAACACACCCCTCCCTCTTCCCCAAGCAACCTTCCCACTCCCCCACACCCCCATTCATATCCCTAGGGCGGATTAACCCCCCCCATACCCTACTTGTTGCGCACCCACCACCATAGCCCACCCCCATTCCCTTGGCCGACCCCCACCACCCCTTGGATAGCTTCGGCCCCCCCACTCCCCTCCACCCTCCAACACCCCATTCCACCTACTCCGCCCCTCTCCTCACCCCCACCACCCCTTTCCCCCATCTACAAACACCCCCATTTCCCTCCATTACCAAAACTTCAACCCCCCTTAACCTAATCCCACCTCCATCCCCTTCCCTAGATCACATCTGCAGGTGACAGAAAAAGGTCCATCTTGCAGAAGCTCCCCCGCGATCATACGGCAACATCAGAGGGCGTATCTTACCATTCTGGAAAGGTCGTCCAGCCCACTACGCAGGCGAGGAAGAATCGTCCCAATCCGAGCTCAGGACTGCCCAGGGGAGCCATTCTCCTCCGACTGCTCCAGGATCCATCTGCAGAGTACCAGAGTCCGACCAGAAGCAGAACCACGATCTACAGCGAAGGATCCAGACTGAAGTTCCTTCTTCAAAGATCTTCCTCCCCATGTTCCCGACCAGAAGCAAGAAGCAGAAGTACATTCGGCATCCGGGAGCTCCAGTTCTGATTTTTCTCCTGCAGTCACGCGGGACTGCCCTCACCAGTCTTCTGCGACCAACAGTCACTCTTCGGCGTCCCCCAGGACATCCCGACCTCCGACAGCCTCCCCGCCAGTTTTTATGCAATGAGGGCTCGACCACGGTCCCAGAACTTCTAACGGTTTGAGATTCGGAGCTCGGGAGCCCAAGGTACAACCTCTGCATCCTACTGCCTCAGATCTGAAGTCGCCAGCGCCAGATTCCTTCATCCTGTTCGAGCTTCCCCCACGACTAGCGACGATGTCAGAAGAATTTGATAAAAATCAGAGTTGTCCCAGCCCCTATTACGAAGAAATCCCCTCTGGTTTCGTTCCGGAAAAATTCTTGAGGACGAGATACGACTGCAACAGAGGCATCCTGTCCCTTCTCACAGCAAGTGGGCAGATCCACGTCGGCTTCCGTTCCGTCATCCTCGGCGAGTTTTCCCCTCCCGCCTGGCCGGCTTAGCGCCCCTCCCTGCGTGGAGGTAGTGTTTGATGTAAGTTTGATTTCCCCCACCCCTAATCCAACCCTCCTGCGTGAGGAGTAGTTCATGTACTAAACAGCTCAAGCGACATCGACGCAGTGTGCGGGATCCACACTTCCCCGCTCGCCCACGTCTCCGAACGGGGTTGGTTTCTTCAAACCAGCCAGGTGAACTCTAAACTTTGCTCCATTATTCTTAGTACTTGTTTGTTTAATATCCGTAGATATAGCCCCGTTGTGCATGCGAGCGAGTGCCCGATCCCGGCTCCACCTTCATAGTGTGGTCACCGTGGTGAAAGTAAGTGAGTGGGACCTAGTGCCCCAATTGGCACCGGCCAGCCCCATAAGCGTGGGCTACGTATCCTCGGGAGGGCAACCCTAGCTCTGCTGGCACTCTACCAGCAAGGGTCTTGATCCATCACCTCTCCCTAGCATCCTTTAGTCACCCCGGGCTCTCGTGTGTGCGACGGCGTTTTGGCCCCGATTTATCAACTTACTTGTTATGTGATTGTGAATGCGGAATAGGTCCTAAGAATACTTTTGGCTTGCTGCATACCCCGTAGCGGTGTCACATCATAGGGGTGCTAGCCGTGTCTGCGCCGAGTAATCAGCTCGTGTTATAGGACCAGTGGATGTAGTATCTTTATTTTTGATATGTATTGTATTGGCTGTGGCCTATCTGATGTATGACAAAATATTAATGAAAGAGAAATTATTGCCATATGTTGCTTACATGTTTGAGAAAAGCTCAAAAAAAGAACATTCGTACTGTTGTAGTGTTCCATGTTCGAGTGATAGGCATTCCTTCCATGGTAGATAGTTGATACGCCCCCTTCTCGAGCATCTCGACCACTCTGTAGGGGCCTTCCCAATTAGGGGATAGCTTTCCCACCGCCTCTAGTGGTCGAGAGGCTTCGACTTTTCTAAGAATGAAGTCTCCTGTGTGGAAGTGTATGTCTTAGACTTTGGCGTTGTAATATCGAGTGATACGCCGATGATATTTCATGGCTCGGATGCTCGCGATCTCTCGTATCTCGCTTGCCATATCGAGGTTTTCTAGCAGCTTTTGCTCATTCACCTCGGGCGAGAAGTTGATGACTCGGAGAGATGGGCTGTCGACTTCCAAAGGAATCACGGCGTCTGTGCCGTACACCAACTGGAAAGGAGTCTCACCGGTGGCAGTTCTCGGAGTAGTTCGATGCGACCATAGTACGCTTGGTAATTCCTCGAGCCAACTACCTTTGGCCTTACCGAGCCTGGCCTTAATGCCTTTTAATATAGTTTTGTTGGCATTTTCGACCAGTCCGTTAACCTGGGGGTGGGCTACTGAAGTGAAGTGGTTACGAATGTGTAGGTCAGCACATCTGTTCCTAAAGTAATGAGAATCAAATTGCTGACCATTATTCCTCACAATCACTCGGGGGATACCAAAACGACAGATGATCGACTTACAAACGAAGCTCCATACGATTGACTAGGTAATCCTAGCGGTGGCTTCAGCTTCAATCCACTTGGTAAAATAATCAATGGCGACGATGATGAACTTCTTCTGGGACTGGGCCGTAGAAAATGGTCCCAGGATGTCGATCCCCCATCGAGTAAAAGGGTACAGTTCGGTGAGGGTGACGAGCTCTGAAGCAAGCTGATGGACCAGATGATCAATGCGCTGGCATCGATCGCAGCTTTGAACATAGGTAAAGCAGTCACGCTGGAGAGTGGGCCACCATTAGCCTTGCTACAGCAAGATCCTGGCGAGGGATCTTCCTCCTTGATGCGCGCCGCAGACACCTTCGTGGACCTCTTGAATTGCTCGGCGGGCCTCATCGGTGTCGAGGCACTTGAGGAGGGGACCGAAAAAAGACCTTCGGTAGAAGGCTTTGTCAGGGATGATGAAGTGCCGAGCTTGATACTTCAGTCTCCGAGCTTCTTGGGGGTCGGGGGGCTCCTGAGAATCCCGGAGCCAAGATATATATGGGGTCCGCCAGTCGCTTGGTGATGCCTGATCAATGGTCATGAGCTCCGCTTCTATGCTCGGTCGCTCTAGCTCTTCGAGAAAAATCGATCGAGTACCTTCTGAGCCAATAGAGGAGGCCAGTCGAGAGAGGGCGTCCGCCTGAGACTTTTCCTCTCGAGTTATCTGGATGACCTGAAAACTCTCGAATACTGGGGCTATTCCTCTTACCCGCTGAAGGTATTTGATCATCAGTGTTTCCCGAGCTTCGTAGTCACCGTTGATCTGGCTGGCGACCAATTGGGAGTCAGTATGAATCTTGACTCGTTCGGCCCCCAGTCGCCGTGCCATCCTGGCTCCCAAGATGAGAGCCTCATACTCAAAGACGTTGTTGGAAGCCAGAAAGTTGAACTTCAAGGCGTATTGAAATTATACTCCTTCCGGGGATCTGAGAAGGATGCCGGCGCTGCTGCCAGCCAAGTTGGAGGATCCATCGACGAAAAGATCCCAAGTGGGCCCAGGTGTCAGTGGATGGGCTTCCTTGGTCGGGACAATGCTCTCTACGATGAAGTCTGTGAGTGCCTGTCCTTTAATGGCCGAGCGGGGGTGATATGATATATTGTAAGCCCCGAGCATTATGGCCCACTTGACGAGGCGACCCAAAGCTTCAGGATGAGCAAGGATCCTCTTCAGGGGTTTGTTGGTCAATACGACGATGGAGTGTCCTTGGAAATAGGGCCGGAGGTGCTTGGCCGAGGTTACCAACGCTAGCACGAGTTGCTCGGTTGCGGGGTACCATCTTTTGGCTTCGTTGAGCACTATGCTAGTGTAGTATACCTGTCTCTGCACTACTACGTCATCTCAAACTAGGACTGAGCTCACTGTGGAAGGAGTCGACGAGAGGTAAAGGTGCAGCGTTTCGCCCGAGACCAGTTTCGGTAACACCGGGGGCGAGGCCAAAAAGTCCTTTAGCTCTGCAAAAGTCTTCTGACATTCCTCATCCCAGGTGAACGTAGTGGATACCAATTTGGGCCCTCTCAACAATTTGAAGAAAGGCAGGTATCGTTCGGCCGCTCGGGACAAGAAACGGTTGAGCGCAGCAATTCGTCCAGTCAAGCGTTGGACATCTTTGACGCAAACGGGCAGCTGCATGTTCAGGATGGCCTGAACCTTATCGGGGTTGGTCTCGATCCCGCGTTGAGTTACTAGGAAACCCAGGAATTTTTTGGATCGAACCCCAAAAGCGCATTTAGTTGGGTTGAGCTTTATGTTGTACCTTAGAAGGGTGCCGAAGGTTTCAGCTAGGTCGGCGAAGTGGTCCTCGGCCTTAGGTGATTTGACGAGCATGTCATCGATATAAGCTTTGACGTTCCGACCGATTTGTCCTTCAAAAATGTGGTTGATCAGCGTCTGGTACGTTGCTCCGGCGTTCTTCAGCCCGAACGGCATTCGGGTGTAGCAGTATACGTCAAAATCGGTGATAAAGACTATCTTCTCGATGTCTTCAGGATCTATTCAAATCTGATGGTAGCCGGAGTAGGCGTCTAGAAAACTGAGCAATTCATTTTTGGAGGTCGAGTCGACTAGCTGGTCGATGCTCAGCAGTAGGTAATAGTCTTTCGGAGTGACTTTATTGAGGTCGGTGAAGTCCACGCACATGCGCCATTTGCCCAAAGCTTTTGGTACTAAGACGACATTAGCGAGCCACGTCGGGTAAAGGACCGGGCGAAATAGGCCGATTTTCTTTCCTTTAATAATCTACTCTTTGATGATCGTCTATTTCTCTGGGGCATGCTTCCTTCTGCGTTGCTGGACGGGTTTCACTGATGGGTCAAGGTTGAGCTTGTGCACCACCATCTCCCCAGGGATCCCGGGAAGATGATCATCAGACCATGCAAAGACTTGGATATATTCTGAAAGAAAATCTTTATATTGTTCTCGTACATCAAGTGGTAAATCAGCTCCGATCTTAACTCTTAGGGCCAGGTCGTCTTTGAGGAAGACCATCAGCAATTCGCCACCGGGCTCGGATGTTGTTGGTTCATCCTCGGTTCTCCCGACCCCTTTCTTTTTTCCCTCTAGCCTTATGGCTTTGACCGAGATTATATAGCACCTTCTAGCTATTGCCTGGTTACCTCGGACTTCCCCAATGTCGTATTTGGTGGGAAACATGATTTTTTGGTGATAGGTAGAGGGCACTGCCTTTGTTCGGCTCAGGATACCTCGACTGAAGATGGCATTATAGGCCGACATCCCCTTAATCACTATGAAGTCAACCATAACCGTGAAGGTCTTGGGAGGGGTACCAATGGTGATCGATAGGCTTAGGGCTCCCTCAGGATAGGTTGCCTGGCCATTGAACCCACAGAGGGGGGTTCGAATTGGGCAGAGCTTGGATGGGTTTTCACCCATCTTAAGGAAACATTCATACGAGAGTACATCAGGGGGCGCTACCATTGTCAACCAATATCATATCTATGTTACAATAGTTTATAGTAGCCGATACTACAAGAGCGTCGTCGTGCGTGGTAGATAACCCTTCCAGGTGTTGGTCAGAGAATACCAGGGCCTGCTGCTCGCTCGCCGACGGGGCTTTGGGGGGCTCGGAGGCCCTGCTCGCCCGTTCAACGTGATGCTTCCCTCCTTGGCTACTGTCTCCTCCTAATGCCGTGCTTCCAGAAATAGCATTGATATGGACTCCGCGGGGGTGGTTGTCAATTTCTTCTGGGATGCCACGATCCTCCTTCTGGCGCTTGGACACGTATTGAGATAAGTGCCCTTGGCGGATGAGACGCTCGATCTCGTCCTTGAGCTGGTGACAATCTCCAGTATGGTGCCCGTGGTCGTTGTGAAACTGACAATGCTTGTGGCGGCTGCGGTGCTTGGCCTTCATAGGCTCGGGTTGGCGGAGGAGGCCCGAGCCTTTGATATCTTCGTATATCTCATAGACGGGGGTGGATAGAGGAGTGTACCACTTGTATTTCCGAGGGGGCTCCCTGTGGTCTCCGTCTCGATTCCACCTTTTCCCCTAGCCCGAGCCTTGCTCGGATGGTCGCTTCTTATCCCATTCTCGACCCGAGCCCGTTGTGCCATGGCAAGTGCTGAGGACTTCCTCGCACTCTGCGTGACGCAGAGCTAGGGTCACCATATCGGCGAGAGAGGTGGGGGGATAGAGGACTAGTTCTCGCTGGAGATTCTCATCGCGGGTGCCTCCAGTTAATGCGGTAATGGCTGAGGTGACATCCAGGCGAGGGATACGCAGGGCTTCCAATTTAAATTGGTTGATATAAGCCCGAAGATTTTCCCACTATGCCTGCTTTAGCGCCAACAGCCCCACTACTGACCTTGAAGGGCCATTATCGGTGAAGCTTTCCTTAAATACTCGCCTGAACTACCTGAAGTCATGAATGCTGTCGGGGGCGAGTGCTCGGAACCAGGCCTGAGCGCCCTGGACCAAGGTGGTCATGAACGCTCGGCTCTTGATAGCGTCGGAGGCCCCGCGCAGGGTCATCAAGGTGTCAAAGCTGTCGTAATGGTTGGTCGGGTCTCCCTGGCCGTCATATGACTTGAAGGTTGGCAGTGAGAGTCTAGGGGAGATCTCGGCCTTCAAGATTTGGTCGGAGAACGGGGATTGCTCCTCGTCCTCCCTGGTAGAAGTCTTTTGTAAGGCACGAAGGGCGTGCTCTTGTTCCGCGAAACGTCGCTCGAAGTCTCGCAGTCGGAGGGATAACTCCGGTTGCCGCTGGGTCAAGGGGCTATGAGGCGTCCTTGCTGGCTGCCTCGTAGTCCGTCGGGGGCTTCAGTCTTTAAGAGCTGCTTGTGCATCCTGGGTCTTTCTCTCCTCGGGGTGGAGGAGGCTTCTTGCTCTGGAAGAGGGGCGTGCGAAGGTCCTCCCGACCTGTTGTGTATAAGCCGTCGTCCCCGGAGGGTGAAGCGATCTTCGGCCATTTGCTAGGAAGCTTCTATACAGTGGGGGCTTTCCTGGGGAAGTCGTCACTTCTCCTCCCTAGCCGTCTGGATCCTCATTAATTCTATGAGGATATCCAGTTTGCGTTGAGGGTTTGGAGAGCGTCAGAACTCCCGTTGGGAGGTTGCTCCCCCGTGGCAAGTGGAGGCAGCTCGTCGGCTTGGTTGTTGCCATTAGAGGGGAGGTTTTCCGTGGGATGGGAAGGCACGAGTTCTCCTTCCTCCATCACCACGGTATTTCCTTTGCCACCGGTGATCCTCCTACCGAAATTTCTTCGCACCATGATAGCTCTTCGCTCGTTTCCCACAGATGGCGCCATATGAAGAGGTGTAATCTCGTGTTGATCCTAAGTCGTGGGATCCTGGGGAGAATCCATGATCACGGCCACCACGCGTATATAATCTGCAAGATGGGAAACATATCAGGGGTGCCCAGGGATGAAACCCCGGGGAAAACCCTCCAATGCTTAAGTCAGCGATTATGATAGAGCAGTGGTGCGGGGGGAGGTAATACGAGAAGAAGAGGGCGTGAGATTGATCTCCACCAAGAGATGTAGTGGTTCTCACTCGGGATCATTGCTTACCTCTTCGGAGGGTCTCCCTGGATTTATATAGCGATCCGTTTAATGTACGAGCCCTGGGAGTCGAGGGGATTTAAGGGGGTTACGTCCTCTTCGTGGGCTCTTTAATGGCATGAGGACTTTTGCTCTCCCTTATCCCTTGGGGTTCCCTACTCCTGAAGGACGTGTAACGGATGCTTGGATAAGCTTTCAACAGTCGGTCCGAGCCTGGGGCACTTGCTCGGAGTTTCCTCTTGAGCAGTGGGTGCGTAGCTCGGATAGGTCGCGCTGGGTCCCCGTAGGGGCCTTCTCGACCGATCTATTGCTCAGACTTCCGGACCCGAGGATCGCCTAGGAAGTGCTGCTCCGAGTGAGTTTTGGGCTTGAAGTAAGTGGGCCCCAAAATGGGGCTGTCACTTTGGAGAGCTGGGCCTAGTTTGGTCAAATTGAACCTAGTTGGGCCGTGCTCTTGGGCAGTAGATTTTCCCCCTCTCAACAGTCTATTAGGAGAAATTCGTGACTTTAGGAGGAAAGTCTGTTACTTATAGCATAACTCAGTATATGAATGTCTCAAAAAAGTAAAATTAGACTCATTGGAGAGATAACCCGATTATCTACAACTTTTATTTTAAGCAATTTTTGAGATTATATCATATAATAGGTTAAAAATGTTAAATAACAAAGTATAGTGTAAGGTAGAAGGGCAAAAAGATAGATGATGGAAGGGCAACAAGGGGGAAGGCGAATCATCTAACAAGGCAGAAGGGAAGGTGAAATAGAGGAGATAGATAGGTTATATCTTGACGATATATTGAGGAGATAGGTGATATATTGACTATATATTGAAGAATAATATAATAGGAAATATAATTGATAAAAAGATAGACGATAATTAATTGTCGGAAGATGATTAAGAATTTATGTGAAATTATGAAATTATCTTTTATTAAGATTAATTACTTATAGAAATGTCAGAGCGGGTCGAGGTTAGACTCGTTGAAAGATAATCTAATTATCTTTAAATCTCGTGTTAAGTACTTTTATTAATTATGTTATTTACTAGGCAAAAAATGAGAAAAATAAAATTAGATAGCGAGTAAAATTATAATTTCGTTACTCAATATAGTAAAAAGTTATATTGCATGCGTTAATAAGTGGCTAGCATGGAAGAGTTGATTTTCTCTCACTAGATTAGATAACCTTTGACTTAGCTGATCATCGGCCTCATCCTAGCTACTCCTCCTATTGTAACCTTCACCCTAGTCACCCAATGGCCATAGCCCAATTACCTCTCAGCATTTGACCTTTGGTGTATCCGCGTATGTAGCGGCCTCAACCCAGTTATCATTCTTTACCTCCTGACCTTTCATGCAGCCAATCTGTAACGCCAGAGAATTTTTTAAGAATTCTTTAGGATTAAAATATAATTACTAAGCAATTTAAAAAGGCTTAATGGGCTATTAATAAGAAATTAAAGATTTATTTAATCCATTTAAAAGTCATATATCAACTAAAGGGCTAAGCCCAACTCAAATAGGCCCAAAGACCCAATTCTAAGACTTTTAGACCCAAGTCCATTAATAGAAACGTAAATTTGGTAATTTATAGATTTAAAATGGGATATATACATCAATTATGGGATAAATGGGGGATAATACGAAAATCTAAAAATTTCAAATTTTATGGAGCCTGGAAGTCTATCGCGCGACCGCCAGATCCATCCTAGCGGTCCTCCCATGACCGCTAAGCCCTCCTGATTCCGTGAATGGGAGAAAATGTGAAAAGCTCGGAACTTTGACGACCATATCACTTTAAATCGAAGCTACCTGGCGTGGAATACTATCTAGAACTCTCTGGGGATTAACTCTACTCCAATTTAGGACTCTAGGATCGATCTAATCCCTTAAACTCTAGGTGAACCCTATAAATTGATCCTAACTTCGACTCATGTGAACCCTAATGTTGGCTCGCGTATTTCGATGGTAAGGAGACATCTCCTCATGTTAATTCTTTAGAAATTTATGTTCATCTTAGTTTTATCTAACACACCTCCAATTTTCGTGCTAGAAGCCTCAGTCGTTGGAGAGTTAGAGCCTCTGCAAGTCGCTGGATCGCAATAGACTGCACAGGAATTAGTGCGATGGCCCAGTGAAAATCAAGAAAATAGAAGTCCAAATCGAGGTATTTAGCAATTGGTCTTTTAGAACTTCCTGTTCCCCTTCGTATCTTCTATCTACCCTCTATTTTTAATGGATTTAGGTCAAGAGGATCGTGAGATAGAGAGACGGAAAGTTACTGATTTGGCACAGGACGTGCAAGAACTAGGGTCTACTTCCAGTCAAAAATCAAAAGTCAAGGGAATGAATCAAAGGTAGGTTATCTCATAAAAAGGTTAGAATAACATGTCAGGAGTAAAAGCCCTTTTATTTCATGGAATTTCATGCTTTTCACATGGAGTATTTAATGTTTTACTATCACTGCGTACCTAGGCTATTTCTGCATGCATAATTCCTACTCCTAATAAAGAAAATGATAATTTTAGTTTAATTCATGACAACCCATGCATCTCCATATTTTAATATGGTTTTATCAGGCCATATTTACATGTTGGCATGTTTTACCATACATCTATCTGCCCTAGATTAGCATGTATTTTCGTTTTATTGCTGTTTACAGTCGACAGGAAGGAAACAGTCTTCCTAAGATTGCCTGAGTCCCTTAGCGGTCCTACGATAGACCGCTAGAGCCCATAAAATGGTCCTTCCAAGACCGTTTAGTTTTCTGAGTTCTGTATTAATTGTTAACCCAAAACATAATGCAGAACAACCATATTTATCATATGATAAGCCTAGCTAATTAGGTCTTACCCCTACTTTAAGTATTGTATTCATAAACTTGGTTACATTAATTATTCATCCTAGTAGATTTCATGCTCTTTATGCACTTTGGACTTATTTTAAACTTATGTTAATTTCATGTCAAAACCATATACTCTTGTATTTATCTTAAATTTGAAATGGTTCATGGACTTGTCTAGTTTTTATTTGATCGTTATTTTACCACGACCTTATCTTATGTAGAGTCTTTTCTTAAGTACATGGCACGTATTATGATATGATGTCATTAGATACACATTGCACTTAAGCACACAATCTTGGACTTATGATCCTCTCCGTTGGATATTCCTTCCATCGGACTAGGTGGTCTTGTTTCAAGGCCTCCATAAGACTTCGCGAGTCTGGGATTCCCATTAGGATGCCGAGCTGGTTGCACCCTCAAAACCCAAATTGTCTAGAAAGCACTTTACCAATGTTTTATGTGTTCTGGACCTTAGTGGCCCTCTAGAGACCGCCAGAGGTACCTAGCGGTCATCTACCAGACCCCCAAGGGTGCCTAGCGGCCCTGCCTAGACCGCATAGTTCCAGTTCATTCGTTTCATCGACTCTATTGTTAAACGGTCCAGTCATGACAGCATAGATCCACACACGGTCCATTAAACAACCGCTATTTGTAGAAACGGCCCGATATGACCATTTTATGTCTAAGTATTGATTAACCCAAGGTTTGACCCAAGGCTTGATTTTCCTATGATCCTAGATGGTCTATGATTATCTAGAACCTCATACTTTATTTTCCAAAGCTACCTAATGAATTATGAAATTAAAGAATATGCTGTTATGCTGTCGATTTTTCTTCATGGCATAACCTTGTTTTAAATCAATCTTTGAACTCTTATGTTCTTAATTGAACCATTCTTACCTTGATATTTGCTATCATTAAACTATAGTTTGAACTTGTGCGTTGTTGGCCATATTTATATTTCTCGTGGAAGTAGCTTGATTTATAACTTGAAGATGCAAGAGCGGGCACGGACAGTGTCCAAGGGCTCCACTCTAGTCCCCTCGGCAGATAGCCGAAAACATACTATAAACCATGGGGTATGATGAACACTGGCATCACATTATGTCAGGAGTACTTTTTTTATAAACGAGTGAAGATCCCCGAGGCAATATTGTAAAATTACATGCGTGCGAGTACATTCTAGTTACATGACTTTATAGTGCATAGCTTTTATGGTTATGAAAAGTACATTCTTGTTCATGAAAGGCCAAATTACAATCATGTTATATTCTTGCTTGATCATATTTCCAGTCTACAAGAATTCTCATATCTCACCTTGATTATATCTTGTTATTTGCGTTACTTTGGTTCTATTCACGTGTTTCATCATATTTCCATGACATATCTTACACTCTAGAGATAAAATGTTAATTACTTAAACATTACCTTCATGTTGATACGAAGATACCTACTGCGCATGTGTGCTCATTCCCTACTTTTCTAATCTTTTCAGGAAATTCTAGCGGGTCGGATTCAGACTATTCAAGTGATGGATCCGAGAGTAATTAAAGAAGGAGTGAAGCCTTAGATTGTCATTAGTTGATAGTCAAGAGTCGCTATGTAATTTTTCATTTTTATTGAGTCTAGTTAGTTAAAGAGTCAAGAGTCAACCTTATGTACTTTTGATTATTATTTAAATAAAGCAAAGATTTTGTCCAAATATTGTACATTCATTTCTTATGTGTGAATGTGTTAACGCTCTGATTATATTGCTCGCTTGAGACGTACTAACCGGCTGTTCACGTTCCTGATTGTTTCCGCTACATAATCTCGGGGCGTGACAGTTAAAGTGGTATCAGAGCGTAGGTCTCAGGACTTACTTATTCCTAGGAAAATGTCATAGGCTAAGTCCAAGGTTTAAGGACCCATACCTATGAAACAAGGAAAGAAATTTCTAACCCATGAGAGAAATTGGGTAGAGCCGAGATGAGATAGTTAACTAGAACTTATCTCTAAGTTAACTCCCTTTAATTCCGTAGGAATTAACAAATCATTCCTTTTTCTCAGGTACCTTATTCTTACAATGGCTCATCGTGTCGATTGGGGTGGAATGCAACAAACTATTGCGGGTCTCACCTAGGCCTTGCAAAATATGGCCCAAGCCGGCGCGAGGGCTGGTGCTGGCGATTTGCACCGTAATTTTCGGAGTCTAAACCCTCCACGATTTTCTGGTTTTTCCAACCCAGACGAAGCTGAAAAATGGATAGATGAAATGAACCGTATATTCGAGGTCATGCAATGTGCCGATCAAGAAAAGGTTCGTCTCGCCACGTTCCAACTCAACAAGGATGCATGTACTTGGTGGAAGTCTATTCCAGCACCGCCTCAAAACGCACCACATACTTGGGAGGGATTTCTCACACTCTTCTGAGTAAAATACTTCTCCGAACATGTTAAGGAGAGGAAGGCGATAGAGTTTGCTTCTTTACGTCAAGGCATGATGACTGTGGCAGAGTATGAATTACAATTCTCTCGCCTAGCACCCTATGCTCAACATTTAGTGAGTACAGATCTTCTAAAAGCAAATCGTTTCATGGACGGACTGCGGCCTATCTTTATCCAGCAACTTGGCCCACAAAATATTCGGACCTATGCCGAGATGGTCCAACGGGCACACTTGTATGAACGGACCTTGGAGAAGGTCGATAAACTCAAAGGCAAAAGAGAGGAGCCTAGCCGAAAGTCTGATCGGTGAGGAAGAAGGGAGGAAAAATTCAGCATCACTTACAACTATCGGGATAACAAGAAGAGATCCCGGAATGGAAACAGCAAGGATGATCGCAGGAACAAGAAGGCTAAGGAAGATGATACGCAAGTCATGGTGGCTTGCACGTTCTGCGAGAAATTTGGCCATGCGGCCGAAGAATGCTGGAAGCGTCTTGGCACTTGCTTAAGATGTGGTAGCCGAGAGCACCGCATGCCGGATTGCCCCCTCATGAAGGATCAATCTTCTAGCGGTAGACGCAAGCGACATGCTCGTCTTAACGCTGTTCTGGATGATGATGAAGCGCCCAAGGATGATGGGCTAATAGAAGGTACCATTCAAATCTATTCCCATCCTGCATTCATGTTATTTGATACTGGTGCTTCTCATTCCTTTATATCTACTGCTTTTACAAAAACCTTGCCAGTTTCATCAGTTCCTCTACCTTCAGAACTAGCTATCACTACACCCTTAGGTCCCAGAACTAAACTTACAACCCACTACCTCGATAGTGAGGTAATGGTAGAAGGTCATAATCTTCCTGCAAACCTCGTATGCCTTGACATGGAAGGCTACAATGCTATCCTAGGTGTATATTGGCTTATAGACCATGACGCCTATATAAATTGTCGCAATAGGATAATCTCTTTTCGGAAACCAGGTCTCCCATGATTTTCTTTCCTTGATATCAAGTACAGGAAGCATCCTACCATTATTTCATCTCTTCACGCTTGCAAACTCATTTCGCAAGGATGTGAAGCTTTTCTTACCTCCGTAACCATTACCGAGTCCAAGGAAATCATCTTAGAGGATTCCCATTATGAATGAGTTTCTCGATGTGTTCCCATCAGATTTATCTGGTTTACCACCCGAAAGAGAAGTAAACTTCTCCATTGAACTCGTTCCTAGAGCAGCACCTGTTTCAATAGCTCCTTATAGGATGTCCCCTACAGAACTCAAAGAATTGAAGAAATAACTTCGAGAGTTATTAGACAAGGGCTTCATTCGACCTAGCACATCCCCTTGGGGTGCGCCAGTTTTATTTGTCAAGAAGAAGGATAGATCTCTCAGACTATGTATCGACTACCGACGACTAAATCAACTCACTATTAAGAACAAATATCCATTGCCGCGTATCGATGAGCTCTTTGATCAAATTTTAGGAGCATAGTATTTTTCTAAGATAGACCTCTGGTCGGGTTATCATCAGCTCAAGATCAAAGATGAAGACATATACATGACTATTTTCCGGAGCAGATATGGGCACTATGAATTTGTGGTAATGTCGTTCGGGTTAACTAATGCCCCAACAACATTTATGCAGTTTATGAATAATGTCTTCAGGTCGTATCTCGACCGATCTGTGGTCATCTTCATTGATGATATTCTTATATACTCCAAGACTAAGGAGGAACACGAAGAGCACTTGAGAATAGCTTTATAAACCCTAAGAGAGCATCAACTCTACGTAAAGCTTAGCAAGTATGAGTTTTGGCTAAAGAAGATCTCTTTCCTTGGCCATATTATTTCAAAGGAAGGAATCGCTGTCGATCCTTCTAAGGTAGAAGCTGTTAAGAATTACAGCCGCTCGACGACCGTATCCGAAGTTAGAAGTTTTCTAGGTCTAGCGTGTTATTATAGGCAATTTATTAAGGATTTCTCTAAAATCACCGTCCCTTTGACTAGACTTACAAGGAAGGAGAACCCTTTTATATAGTCAAAGGATTGTAAAGAAAGTTTCCTAACTCTTAAAGATCATCTCACTACAGCCCCTATATTGGCACTACCCGTTGAGGGCAGTGGCTTTGAAGTCTATACTGATACATCTGGCATTGGCCTAGGATGCGTTCTTATGCAAAATAGTAAGGTGATTTGCTACTCATCAAGATAGTTAAAGCGTCATGAAGAAAACTATCCCGTGCATGATCTGGAACTAGCTGCAGTTATATTCGCCTTGAAAATCTGGCGACATTACCTCTATGGGGAGAAGTTCACTATATTTTCAGATCACAAAAGTCTGAAAGATCTCTTCACCCAAAAGGAATTGAACATGAGGCAATGCAGATGGTTAGAGTATCTCAAAGACTTTGACTTTACTATCTAATATCATCTAGGCAAAGCTAATGGTGTAGCTGACACTCTTAGCAGAAGACCAATGGCAACTCTAGCATGCCTCAGGAAAGGTACGACTTATCTTATCGAAGATTTTGCTCGTTTAAATCTCGATGTTGAGAAAGAAGAGGAAGGATGTATGATTGCTAGTATAAGGTCCCAACCTACATTGATTGAAGACCTAGTCAAATTACAAGAAAATAACCCCACATTGATGGAGATCAAGGCTAATATTGATCAAAGGTCAGAATTCTCCATTTCTATTGATGGTAGATTATTGTTCAAAGATCAAATCTGTGTGCCGGATCATGCCGACACTAAGAAATTGATCATGGAAGAAGCTCATAAATCAAGGTATGCTATTCACCCTGGTGCTACCAAGATGTACCAAGACTTAAAAAGAAATTTATTGTGGCCCAATTTGAAAAGAGAAGTAGCGGACTTTGTGTCCCGCTGTCTCACTTATCAACAAGTAAAGGCAGAACATTTAAAACTCGCCGGGAAACTACATCCCTTGGATATTCCCGAGTGGAAATGGAAAAGTATAGGGATGAATTTCATCATGGGTTTACCTAATACAAGAGATGGACACGATGGTATATGGGTGATTATATACCGTTTGACTAAATCTGCACATTTTATACCAATCAAAAGTCGATGGTCTGTGGATGTATTGGTAGCACTATACCTGAAAGAAATTATCAAATTACATGGTGTCCCTGTCACCATTACATCTGACCGAGACCCTCGGTTCACATCACAATTCTGGAAGGGTCTACAACATTCGTTAAGGACCTGACTCAACTTTAGCACTACGTTCCATCCACAAACTGATGGTCAGACTGATAGAACCAATCAAGTAGTAGAAGATATGCTCAGGGCTTGTGCTATTGATTTTGGAGGGAGTTGGCACGACCACATGTCTTTAGTGGAATTCACTTACAACAATAGCTACCAAGCTAGTATACAAATGACACCGTTCGAGGCACTATATGGAAGAAGCTGTCACTCACCTATATGTTGGAATGAAGTAGGAGAAAGGTAATTTCTCGGCCCCGACATCATCAGGGATACTACCGAGAAGATGAAGCTTATTTGAGAGAGACTTCAGATGGCCCCAGACAAGCAAAAATCATATGATGATAACAGAAGGTGCGACCTGAAATTCCAAGCAGGAGACCATATATTCCTTAAGATTTCTCCGGGTCAGGGTATTCAAAGATTCAACATCAAAGGTAAGCTCACTCCGAGATTCACTGGCCCCTTTGAACTTCTCGAAAGAGTTGGTGAGGTTGCATATCGAATAGCTTTGCCCCCTCAATTAGCTGGAGTCCATGATGTGTTTCACGTCTCAATGCTCAAAAGGTACGTCCTCGATCCATTCCATGTCATAACTTATGACAATCTAGAGATTAAAAAGGATTTGACGTATGAGCAAAAGCCAATCAAAATAATTGAATGAGAAGTACGTCAACTTTGGAATAAGACTATTCCCATTGTCACTCCCCGACGCGGAATATCGGGACGTACAGTTAGAAACTAGCTAGAAGGAAAGAGAGAGAACTAATCTAAATATTTACACAAGTGCTAAGAAAAGGAAATAACTTAATGATCATTAAACAAACCATAACTGATACAATAACCTCAAACCAACTTAATACAACTGAGACAACAACCACTTAACAACAATAACATAACTGAAACTAAATACTCTCCAAAGCACAACTAATAGGAGGATAAGACTGCCAAAACACTAGAACTGATACACTCAAGACATCACTCCTGCCCTTCCCCATCGGTTTGCACATCGTCACCAAAATAGCCTGGAAAGGGGGGAAACAACAACTATGAGCTAACGCTCAGTAGGAAATAACAGGCAAGTTTACGTGATTAACAAGTTAATTACATTTTCATATGTCATGCTAATAAAAGAAATAAATGACGATAACGATATAATGAAACGACGTAGTAAAAAGATCTTGCAAGGTCAAGAAATATATGATGTCAAGAATAACAAGATAACAAGTACAAGGATTAACAACAGGAGATAGTAATAAAGAATTGGCCAACAAGTAAGTATTTTAAACATTAATTCAAGGACGATCAAGTAACAAGTAACAAGAGATTTTATGTCATAGACGTTACACAAGTCATGCACTCGGTGCAATGCCTCACCATGTCATTATAACATCCCATGGGCTCAATAATTTTTCGGGCGCTCTCCCAGGACCAGACCGGGCCCCTATGATGCGTTGGCATTGATTTATTGGATCCAAGATCCCACGATTGTCTAGACATTCAGTCACATTTAATGGCCAATTTAATCGGGGGAATTACTGCCAGAAGTTCAAGATTTAAAGGACTAACCTTGTCCTTAGATTCAAGAGCACATAAACATGATGAAACTCATCTCCGAGAGATGTGCGGTCATACAGAAGCTGCGCAAGGTATGTACGGCTAACACAGGGCCGTGCATGTAGAAACTGGGCTGAAACTCAGCCAGCGAGGTCAAGAAAGAACGGCTGACAGTGGGCCGCTCTAAGGTATGAACGGTGCATTATGGGCCGCTCATGTCCAGAAGACATTAAGACCCATGATAAGATATACGGACCATACTGGGCCGTATTACAGATATGCGGTCATTATCGGGCCGTCGAAGAGGATATGCGGTCAACTACTAGCCGCGCATGCCTCTCGTCATTCGATACTATCCAAGCCTTAAACCAGCGGTTTAAACACATAAAACGATGTTTTTGGTAGTTCATTAGGTTCATAACAGGGATATAACAAGGTTCCAAGGTGATGGTAAAACCGCCGGATAGAGTTTTCGGGGGTAAAACCAAGACTAGCACACTAATCGGCTAACGACTTATTAAAAGTCAGTAAGTTGGTCACGTTGTTTACTGTAGTACAGCATCTAACCAGCAAGCTAATAATCACATTAATCTTAATTCCATGTCAAATTATCAAGGATTAAGTTTTACATTAAGTCAATTTGCCAAAAAGAATGATTCAAGTTGATAAGGAGAATGGACAAGCTCGCGTAGGATGAACAACATGCAATTAACAGAAATTTAGTTACATAATTAACCACTAATCATGTGAGTTTCTAATTTATTAATTACCATTAGGATACTAATATGAAACATTTAGAATCATAACTAAGTCATTTACTGCATGGATAAACGGTTCGGAATGAACCTTATAACCTCTGGACTAAACAGGGCTGAACGGGGGTCAAAGGGCAAGCTAGGGAGTTGGACTAAAACGCTAATAACTAATGGAAACGGACTCCAAATAAGGGGCTTTTGGTACTGTTGGAAAGATAATGAAAAACTCTACCTAACAGTAAGATCAATTTCATAATATCTTTCTGAAATCACGATTTATCAAAGCAAGAACACGGGAAACCCTAATTTTGACATGCAGTTACTAAATCGTAAAATTCTCTCAATATATACAACGAAATTTAAGGCTTCTTATATCAAAAGAAAGCTACTTCGATGCTGATTCCATCCATGTATGATATGCTATATGGGGATCAAGATATGCAACTCAAAATTAGCCCGAAATCATGCTTTGACTCATAAGAACACTGCATAAATCAAGCCTAGACATGCTCTTACTTCGATCCAAAATTCTCTAGACATGCTCAATGAAATTTGGGGCTTTCTACGCCAAATGAAAGCTAACATGATGATGCTTACATCCATGTATATTAATTATAGTTGAGTTGTTAGATCCTACCTCAATCGAAGAGAGAACTTAAAGCCCTAGAATGAAGAATGAACTTGACAGCACCTTAGAAAAACCGTAATATCTCCTTGGATACCTAATGAAACTTAGGGCTTTTATAACCACTGGAAAGAGCTCGTTGAGAGAAACAATTTGATGTATTCATGTGCAGGTTTTGGTTAAGGAAACCTACCTCAATCGATGGAACAAAGAGGAGAGGAAGGAGGACGACGGTTGACGACCCACCTCCACTAAATGACCAAGAACTTCCTGGATCGAACTCCAATGCGAACACCACAGCCACCAAATGAAAATAGACTCGAAGAGCTTTATTTTGATAGCTCATAGAGCTTCTGGAGACTTCGAAACTGGGAGCAATCGACCACGCAAGGTGGTGTTGGAAAACGGCGCCGCCAAGGTTGACTAAGCCAAAACTCGGCCGCCACCATGTGCTAGGGTTAAGTTTGGGTTCGATTGATAGAGGGCTATTGATCTTTAGATCTTGGCCTTTCATTTTCCACCGATTTGAGCTCATTTGGTTGAGTATTAAGCTCTAATTTGATGTTTTAAGATGAGGTTAGATAAAGGTTAACTAAGTGTGCACTTTTAGGCTTAATCCACTATTTAGACCTAATTGCGGATTTTTGCTGGGTCGATCACAAAAGATAAAATTGCTAACTACATCATCCTTAACCTGATTAGTATTTTTCCAGATTTTTATAAGGTACTCAAATTTTCACTATTCTATTTTCTAAGGAATTAAATATTAAAAATCTGAAATTCAAGCATTAATTCACTAAAAATTCAATTTTAAGTTAATAAAAGCTTAATAAATACATTGGGCTCAATAAAAATTATCGGGGTATTACATCCTCCCCTACTTAAGGAATTTGGTCCTCCAAATTCACTACACTAAATACGGAAGATAGGGAAAGAGATCGCTCACCTACAATAAGTCGGGATACCGCTTCCCCATAGTATCTTCGGACTCCCAAGTAGCTTCTTCGGTCCCACGCCGACTCCACTGAATCTTGACCATTGGTATAGAATGATTTCGGAGTTGCTGTTGTTTCCAGTCCAGAATCTTGATAGGTCTTTCTTCATAGGTCAAATCTTCCTTCAATTCAAAATCCACATGATGAATGATGTGAGTGGGGTCATACACATATTTCCATAACATAGACACATGGAAAACATTGTGTACGCCAGACAACTGCGGCGGTAAAGCCAGTCTGTAAGCAACTTCTCCCACTCTATCTAGGATCTCGAATGGACCAATATATCTCGGACTGAGCTTGCTATGAATGCCAAATCTTCGAATCCCTCTTGTAGGAGAGACTTTCAGGAATACATGCTCGCCAACTTGAAATTCTAATGCTCTTCTCCTTGTGTCGGCATAACTCTTCTGTCTTAATTGGGCTACTTGTAACCAGTCTCGGATAACACGGATGTTCTGTGACGATTCTGAAATAAGATCTGGTCCAAGCCATTGCTTCTCACCTATCTCATCCCAACACAACGGGGAACGACAACTTCTTCCATACAATGCTTCAAAAGGAGCCATCTGGATACTGGATTGATAACAGTTGTTGTAGGCGAATTCAATCAAAGCCAAATGATCACTCCAACTGCCTCCGAAATCAATCATGCATGCTCTAAGCATATCTTCCACTATCTGATTGGTTCTTTCAATCTGTCCATCGGTCTGTGGATGAAAAGCAGTACTGAAATTCCGGCGAGTATCAAGAGACTCTTGCAGTCCCTTCCAGAAATGTGAAGTAAATCTGGGGTCTCGATCAGACACAATGCTGACTGGTATGCCATGGAGCCTTACCACTTCCTTCAAATACAAAGCAGCCAATACATCAACTGTCCACTTGGACTTAATGGGTAAGAAATGAGCTGACTTTGTCAATCGGTCGACAATCACCCATATTGCATCAAATCCACCACGAGTCCTAGGTAGACCCATAATGAAATCCATGCCAATGCTTTCCCACTTCCATTGGGGTATGTCAAGTGGTTTCAACTTTCCTGCCGGTCTGAAATGTTCAGCCTTAACTTACTGACAAACCAAGCATCTACTCACGAAGTCTGCAACTTCCCTTTTCATGTTCGGCCACCAAAAATATCTCTTCAAATCCTTGAACATTTTAGTGCCTCCAGGATGAATGGTATATCGGGATCTATGTGCTTCCTCCAGAATCTTGTTCTTTATTCCAGCTTCATCAGGTACACAAGTTCTACCCTGGAATAACAATCTTCCATCGTCAGCCATCAAGAAGTCAGGTCTGCTGCTCAAGCTTCCCTTGATCTCTACCAACTCGGGATCATTATCTTGCAAGGACTTGATTTCCATCAACAATTCGGGCTTAAGTTGAATTTGTGCAATCATAACCCGATCATTATCGACATTCAGATCCAGGCTAGCCAATTGTTCCAGTAGCTTCCACTCTTGTAACATGAGACTAGACAATCTAGCCACAGGCTTCCTGCTTAATGCATCTGCCACAACATTGCCTTTGCCAGGATGATACTCAATCGAGAAGTCAAAGTCTTTCAAGTACTCCAACCATCTTCGCTGCCTCATGTTGAGTTCCGTCTGAGAAAATAAATATTTCAGACTCTTATGATCTGAAAACACTGTGAATGTTTCTCCATACAAGTAGTGCCTCCATATCTTCAATGCGAACACGACTGCTGCTAGTTCCAAATCGTGAACAGGATAATTCTCTTCATGCTTCCTCAACTGCCTAGAAGAATAGGCAATCACCTTCCCATGCTGCATGAGTACACAGCCTAAACCAATACCTGAAGCATCAGTGTATACCACAAAACCTCCTTCACCAGAAGGTAAAGCCAATACAGGTACAGTAGTCAAACATTCCTTCAAAGTCTGAAAGCTTCGCTGACAATCATCTGACCAATCAAACTTGTTCTCCTTACGGGTTAATCTTGTAAGAGGTACCGCAATCTTGGAGAAATCTTGAATGAATCTGCGATAATAGCCTGCCAGGCCTAAGAAGCTTCTGATTTCAGTCACACTAGTAGGCTGCTCCCAATTCTTCACTGCCTCTACCTTCGAAGGATCAACAGAAATACCGTCTTTGGTGATGATATGTCCGAGAAAGGACACCTCTTGCAACCATAATTCACACTTACTGAACTTGACATAAAGCTGATGATCTCTCAAGAGTTGCAATGCCATCCTCAGATGCTCAGCATGCTCTTCCTCATTCTTGGAATAAATTAGGATGTCGTCAATGAATACCACGACCCATTGATCAAGATAGGGCCGAAATACATTGTTTATCAACTGCATGAAAGCTGCCGGTGCATTCGTTAGACCAAAAGACATAACGACAAATTCAAAATGACCATACCTGCTGCGGAAAGCTATTTTATAGATATCCTCTTCCTTAATCCGCAACTGATGATATCCAAATCGAAGATCGATCTTAGAAAAATACTGAGTTCCCGCTATCTGGTCAAATAGTTCATCAATCCTCGGCAATGGATATTTATTCTTGACAGTCTGCTGGTTCAATTACCGATAATCGATGCACAACCTCATCGAACCATCTTTCTTCCTGACGAATAATATAGGGGCTCCCCAAGGAGAAGTACTAGGGCGAATGAAACCCTTCTCGAGCAATTCCATCAACTGCTGCTTTAACTCCCTCAGTTCCACAGGAGACATATGATAAGGAGCCTTAGAAATAGGAGATGTGCCATGAAAGAGATCAATAGAAAAGATAACTTCCCGCTCAGGCGGAAGTCCGGGTAGTTCCTCTGGAAAGACATCAGGAAAATCTCGGACAACAGAAATATCCTTAATCTTAATCTGCTGCTCAGGGGTTGCACAGACAAAGGCCAGAAAAGCCTCACATCCTCGTCTCATCAGCTTATCAGCTCGAAGAGCCGAGATAAGTGATACGGATTTATGGTGCTTAACTCTCACAAAAGAAAGTCTCGGGTGCCTAGTAAAAGACACGGAGCTAGAACTGCAGTGAACATTAGCCTCATATCGAGCCAACCAATCTGCTCCTAGGATTACATCATAATCCTTCATGTCCATGCAGACTAAATCAGCTGGTAAATTATGTTCACCAATCATAACCGTACTAGAAGGATAGAAGTACTGTATTGCCGATCTAGATCCAATAGGGGTTGATATTTCTAACGGAGAATTCATCAAAACAGGTTCCACAGCTAAAGACTTAGCAAATCTCCGAGAAATAAATGAATGTGTGGCACCAGTATCAAAAAGAACAACTGCTGGCTTGTCGAGTATAATAAGAGTACCTTCGACGAGTCCACCATCCTCGGCTGTTCCGACTTCATCTGCATGCAAAGCTTGGAGCTTGCCTTGCGATTTCTTGAAGACTTGAGGTTTCACCGGGGTAGCTTGCTCCGATATCAAAGGACAGTCTGGAATACGGTGTTCCTTGCTTCCACATCGCAGACAGGTGCCTAGCTTGCGCCAGCATTCCTCCATCTTGTGACCAGGACGATCACAAAACTTGCACACGCCCTTGAATGGAACAATAGGGCCAGGCTTCTTGTCTTCATGCCTCGGCATCTTGCCCTTCCACGATCCAGATCCACTCCACGAACCAGGTCCACTAATGGGCCTCTTCTTGCCATACCCGGGTTTGATATTCCCGGAATCCGTAGGTAGTTCCTTCTTGGTGCCTTTTCCACGGATTCTCTCCGTCATCTCTAGAGTATCTTCTAGAACTTGAGCTTTCCTCACCATCTCAGAATAAGTTGAGATCTCCATCGATGTCAATTGATTGATATAATGCAGCTTCAGCCCATTAAGAAAGCGCTTAGCCTTCATCTTCTCGGTAGATATCAAGTGGGTAGCATATCAAGATAGCCGAGAAAATTGCGCTTCATATTCTACCACGGACAGACCTCGCTGTTTCAGGGCCGCGAACTCCGCCACTTTCTTCTCTTGCACTCTATCAGAAAAATACTTGCTGTTAAAGAATTCCTCGAACTCTTCCCATGTAACTTGCTGATCACCAAGGGTAGCCTTCACGGAATCCCACCATGTTCTTGCATCTCGTTCCAGTTGAAAAGTTGAGAGAAGGACACGTTCTTGATTGCTGCATTGCATCACTTCGAATATCCTTCCCATCTCATCTAGCCAGTGCTCGGCTTCATCAAGGTCAGTCGAGCCTCCAAATCTCGACGGATTCATTCCTCGAAAGTTCCGATATAGATCGCTGGTGCCATGGTGTGCAGCTCCTGCTTGAGCCACTTGCTGTAAAGCCTGCGTAAGTCCTTGAACCGTACGTTGCAAGTTCCTCCATTCCGCACGGTCTGCTGCCATTGCAATGGCCTACACGAGGAATAGATTACTAAGGTTCAATAAGATAGATAATAACACGATTAAGATACGAACTTAACCCAAGTTTCTACCCAATCTCACCAGGTCGGGTTCTTAGACTAAACAAGGTTAGGGGTCCTATGAGAACACTTAGCACCCTAGAACTTAGAAAACCTAGAACTTAAAGAACCTAGGAATGTGAAACCTAGGGCTCTGATACCAACTAAACTATCACGCCCCGACGCGGAATATCGGGACATACAGTTAGAAACTAGCTAGAAGGAAAGAGAGAGAACTAATCTAAATATTTACACAAGTGCTAAGAAAAGGAAATAACTTAATGATCATAAAACAAACCATAACTGATACAATAACCTCGAACCAAATTAATACAACTGAGACAACAACCACTTAACAACAATAACATAACTGAAACTAAATACTCTCCAAAGCACAACTAATAGGAGGATAAGACTGCCAAAACACTAGAACTGATACACTCAAGACATCACTCCTGCCCTTCCCCATCGGTTTGAACATCGTCACCTGAATAGCCTGGAAAGGGGGAAAACAACAACTATGAGCTGACACTCAGTAGGAAATAACAAGCAAGTTTACGTGATTAACAAGTTAATTACATTTTCATATGCCATGCTAATAAAAGAAATAAATGACGATAACGATATAATGAAACGACGTAGTAAAAAGATCTTGCAAGGTCAAGAAATATATGATGTCAAGAATTAACAAGATAATAAGTACAAGGATTAACAACAGGAGATAATAATAAAGAATTGGCCAACAAGCAAGTATTTTAAACATTAATTCAAGCACGATCAAGTAACAAGTAACAAGAGATTTTATGTCATAGACGTTACACAAGTCATGCACTCGGTGCAATGCCTCACCATGTCATTATAACATCCCATGGGCTCAATAATTTTTTGGGCGCTCTCCCCAGGACCAGACCGGGCCCCTATGATGCGTTGGCATTGATTTATTGGATCCAAGATCCCACGATTGTCTAGACATTCAGTCACGTTTAATGGCCAATTTAATCGGGGGAATTACTGCCAGAAGTTCAAGATTTAAAGGACTAACCTTGTCCTTGGATTCAAGAGCACATAAACACGATGAAACTCATCTCCGAGAGATGTGCGGTCATACAGAAGCCGCGCAAGGTATGTACGGCTAACACAGGGCCGTGCATACAGAAACTGGGCTGAAACTCAGCCAGCGAGGTCAAGAAAGAACGGCTGACAGTGGGCCGTTCTAAGGTATGAACGGTGCATTATGGGCCGCTCATGTCCAGAAGACATTAAGACCCATGATAAGATATACGGACCATACTGGGCCGTATTACAGATATGCGGTCATTATCGGGCCGTCGAAGAGGATATGCGGTCAACTACTAGCCGCGCATGCCTCTCGTCGTCCGATACGATCCAATCCTTAAACCAACGGTTTAAACACATAAAATGATATTTTTGGTAGTTCATTAGGTTCATAACAGGGATATAACAAGGTTCCAAGGTGATGGTAAAACTGCCGGATAGAGTTTCCGGGGGTAAAACCAAGACTAGCACACTAATCGGCTAATGACTTATTAAAAGTCGGTAAGTTGGTCACGCTGTTTACTGTAGTACAGCAGCTAACCAGCAAGCTAATAATCACATTAATCTTAATTCCATGTCAAATTATCAAGGATTAAGTTTTACATTAAGTCAATTTGCCAAAAAGAATGATTCAAGTTGATAAGGAGAATGGACAAGCTCGCGTAGGATGAACAACATGCAATTAACAGAAATTTAGTTACATAATTAACCACTAATCATGTGAGTTTTTAATTTATTAATTACCATTAGGATACTAATATGAAGCATTTAGAATCATAACTAAGTCACTTACTGTATGGATAAATGGTTCGGAATGAACCTTATAACCTCTGGACTAAACAGGGCTGAACGGGGGTCAAAGGGCAAGCCAGGGAGTTGGACTAAAATGCTAATAACTAATGGAAACGGACTCCAAATAAGGGGCTTTTGATACTGTTGGAAAGATAATGAAAACATCCACCTAACAGTAAGATCAATTTCATAATATCTTTCTGAAATCACGATTTATCAAAGCAAGAACACGGGAAACTCTAATTTTGACATGCAGTTACTAAATCGTAAAATTCTCTCAATATATACAACGAAATTTGGGGCTTCTTATATCAAAAGAAAGATACTTCGATGCTGATTCCATCCATGTATGATATGCTATATGGGGATCAAGATATGTAACTCAAAATCACCCAAAATTATGCTTTGACTCATAAGAACACTGCATAAATCAAGCCTAGACATGCTCTTACTTCGATCCAAAATTCTCTAGACATGCTCAATGAAATTTGGGGCTTTCTACGCCAAATGAAAGCTAACATGATGATGCTTACATCCATGTATATTAATTAGAGTTGAGCTGTTAGATCCTACCTAAATCGAAGAGAGAACTTAAAGCCCTAGAATGAAGAATGAACTTGACAGCACCTTAGAAAAACCGCGATATCACCTTGGATACCTAATAAAATTTAGGGCTTTTATAACCACTGGAAAGAGCTCGTTGATAGGAACAATTTGATGTATTCATGTGCAGGTTTTGGTTAAGGAAACCTACCTCAATCGATGGAACAAAGAGGAGAGGAAGGAGGACGACGGCTGCCGACCCACCTCCACTAAACAACCAAGAACTTTCTGGATCGAACTCCAATGCGAACACCACAGCCACCAAATGAAAATAGACTCGAAGAGCTTTATTTTGATAGCTCATAGAGCTTCTGGAGACTTCGGAGATGGGAGAAATCGACCACGCAAAGTGGTGTTGGAAAATGGCACCGCCAAGGTTGACCAAGCCAAAACTCGGCCGCCACCATGTGCTAGGGTTAGGTTTGGGTTCGATTGATAGAGGGCTATTGATCCTTAGATCGTGGCCTTTCATTTGCCATTGATTTAAGCTCATTTGGTTGAGTATTAAGCTCTAATTTGATGTTTTAAGATGAGGTTAGGTAAAGGTTAACTAAGTGTGCACTTTTAGGCTTAATCCACTATTTAGACCTAATTGCGGATTTTTGCTGGGTCGATCACAGAAGACAAAGTTCCTAACTACATCGTCCTTAACCTGATTAGCATTTTTCCAGATTTTTATAAGGTAGTCGAATTTTCACTATTCTATTTTCTAAGGAATTAAATATTAAAAATCTGAAATTCAAGCATTAATTCACTAAAAATTCAATTTTAAGTTAATAAAAGCTTAATAAATACATTGGGCTCAATAAAAATTATCGGGATATTACACCCATGGTCAAATCCAATGGAGCAAATCTTGGCCACACGAAGCGACATGGGAAATCGAAGAGGCCATGCGTAAAAGAATTTCGGAGATATTTGAATGTAAGTACACTCTCCTTAGCAAATCTTATTACGATGAATTTGGAGACCAAATTCTTTTTAGGTGGGGGAGGGTGTAACGCCCGAGAATTTTCTAGGAATTTTCTGAGATTAAAATATAATTACTAAACATTTAAAAAGGCTTAATGTGCTATTAAAAAGAAATTAAGGATTTATTTAATCCATTTAAAAGCCCTATATCAACTAAAGGGCTAAGCCCAACTCAAATAGGCCCAAAGACCCAATTCCAAGACTTTTAGACCCAAGCCCATTAATAGAAACATACATTTGATAATTTACAGATTTAAAATGGGATATATACATCAATTAGGGGATAAATGAGGGATAATACGAAAATCTAAAAGTTTTAGATTTTATGAAGCCAGGCGGTCTATTGCCCGACCTCCAGATCCATCCTAGTAGTCCTCCCATGACCGCTAAGCCCTCCCGATTCCGTGAATGGGAGAAAACATGAAAAGCTTGAAACTTTGACGACCATATCACTTTAGATCGAAGCTACCTGGCATAGAATACTCTCTAGAACTCTCTAGGGATTAACTCTACTCCAATTTAGGACTCTAGGATCGATCTAATCCCTTAAACCCTAGGTGAACCCTATAAATAGACTCTAACTTCCACTCATACAAACCCTAATATTGGCTCACGTATTTCGAAGGTAAGGAGACATCTCCTAAGGTTAAATCTTTAGAACTTTATGTTCATCTTAGTTTTATCTAAGACACCTCCAATTTTCGTGCTAGAAGCTTCAGCCGTTGGAGAGTTAGAGCCTCTGCAAGTCGCTGGATCGCAACAGACTGCACAGGAACTAGTGCGATGGCCCAGTGAAAATCAGGAAAATAGAAGTCCAAATCGAGGTATTTAGCAATTGGTCCTTTAGAACTTCCTATTCCCCTTCGTATCTTCTATCTCCCCTCTAATTTTCATAGATTTAGGTCAAGAGGATCGTGAGATAGAGGGATGGGAAGTTACTGATTTGGCACAGGACGTGCAAGAACTAGGGTCTACTTCCAGTCAAAAATCCAAAGTCTAGGGAATGAATCAAAGGTAGGTTATCTCATAAAAAGGCTAGAATAGCATGTCAGGAGTAAAAGCCCTTTTATTTCATGGAATTTCATGCTTTCCACATGGAGTATTTAATGTTTTACTATCATTGCGCATCAAGACTATGTCTGCATGCATAGTTCATACCCTTAATAACGAAAATGATAATTCTAGTTTAATTCATGACAACCCATGCATCTCCATGTTTTAATATGCTTTCATCCGATCATATTTATCTGTTGGCATGTTTTACCATACATCTATCTGCCCTAGATTAGCATGTATTTTGATTTTATTGTTGTTTACAGTAGACTGGAAGGAAATGGTCTTCTGAAGACTGCCTGAGTCCCTTAGCGGTCCTACGATAGACCGCTAGAGCCCATAAAATGGTCCTCCCAAGATCGTTTAGTTCTATGAGTTCTGTATTAATTGTTAAATCGAAAGATAATGCAAAACAACTCTATTTATCATATGATAAGCCTAGCTAATTAGGTCTTACCCCTGCTTTAAGTACTGTATTCATAAACTTGGTTACATGAATTGTTCGTCCTAGTAGATTTCATGTTCTTTATGCACTTTGGACTTATTTTAAACTTACGTTAATTTCATGTCAAAACCATATACTCTTGTATTTATCTTAAATTTCATATGGTTCATGGACTTCTCTAGTTTTGATTTGATCGTTGTTTTACCACGATCCTTTCTTATGCAGAGTCTTTTCTTAAGTACACGGCACGTATTCTGGTACAATGTCATTAGATACACATTGCACTTAAGTACATAATCTTGGACTTGTGATCCTCTCCGTTGGATATTCCTTCCACTGGACTAGACGATCTTGTTTCAAGACCTCCATAAGACTCAGCGAGCTTGGAATTCTCACTAGGATGCTGAGCTAGTTGTACCCTCAAAACCCAAATTGTCTAGAAAGGACTTTATCGGTGTTTTATGTCTTCTGGACCTTAGCGGACCTCTGGAGACCGCCAGAGGTACCTAGCGGCCATCTACCTGACCGCCAAGGACGCCTAGCGACCCTGCCTAGATCGCATGGTTCCAGTTCATTCGTTTCATCGACTTTGTTGTTAAACGGTCCAGTCATGACCGCATAGATCCACATACGGTCCAGTAAACGACTGCTATTTTTCGAAACGGCCCGATATGACCGTTTTATGTCTAAGTATTGATTAACCCAAGGTTTGACCCAAGGGTTGATTTTTCTATGATCCTAGATGGTCTATGATTATCTAGAACATCATACTTTATTTTCCAAAGCTACCTAATGAATTATGAAATTAAAGAATATGTCATTATGCTGCTGATTTTTCTTCATGGCATAACCTTGTTTTCAATCAACCTTTGAGCTCTTATGTTCTTAATTGAACCATTCTTACCTTGATATTTTCTATCATAAAACTATAGTTTGAACTTGTACATTATTGGCCATATTTATATTTCTCGTGGAAGTAGCTTGATTTATAACTTGAAGATGCAAGAGCGGGCACGGACAGTGTCCAAGGGCTCCACTCTAGTCCCCTCGACAGATAGCCGGAAACATACTATAAACTATGGGGTATGATGAACACTGGCGTCGTATTACGTCAGGAGTACTTTTTTTATATATGAGTGAAGATCCACGAGGCAATCTTGTGAAATTACATGCTTGCTAGTACATTCTCGTTACATGACTTTCTAGTGCATAGCCTGTATGGTTATGAAAAGTACATTCCTATTCATGGACGGCTAAATTACAATCATGTTATATTCCTGCTTGATCATATTTCTAGTCTACAAGAATTCTCATATCTCACCTTGATCATATCTTGTTATTTGCATTACTTTGGTTCTATTCACGTGTTTTATAGTATTTCCATGACTTATCTTACACTCTAGAGTTAAAATATTAATTACTTAAACATTACCTAAATGTTGATACAAAGATACCTACTAGGCATGTGTGCTCATTCCCTACTTTTTCAATCTTTTTCTAGAAATTCTAGCGGGTCGGATTCAGACTATTCAAGTGATGGATCCGAGTGTGATTAAAGAAGGAGCGAAATCTTAGATTGTCATTAGTTGATAGTCAAGAGTCACTATGTAATTTTTCTTTTTTATTGAGTCTAGTTAGTTAAAGAGTCAAGAGTCAACCTTATGTACTTTTGATTATTATTTAAATAAAGTAAAGATTTTGTCCAAATATTGTACATTCATTTCTTATGTGTGAATGTGTTAGCGCTCTGATTATATTGCTCGCTTGAGGGGTACTAGTCGACTGTTCACGTTCCCGATTGTTTCTCCTGCATAATCTCAGGGCGTGACACAATCATAGGTGTTAGCCTTGGTCATCACTCTCTATATGTAATTGTAGGTGCAGTCGACCAACGGCCATAGCCTTGGTCACTTGGTCACATGACCTCGACATATCCTCAACAGTAGCCTATTAAACGGCCATAGCCTCGACGTCAACGTAATTTCACTTTTTGTCTCGACCAACCAATTGCCTTAGCCACATGCGGCACTCCACACTCTTGGTCGAATGACAACCACAGCTCTAAAAACTCTCAGAGTTATAACCTTAGACCTGGTCAATCTTTGGCCTTAGCCTCGATTATCTCTCAACATTATAGAGACACTGCGATTATGACTCACTAACGAATCGTTCCTATCGTATGCTCGCTCGTACACCTTGCGCCTAGTGTTGGGGGACAAGTGACCTTGGTTTTTCTTGCTGCTTTCCTAATTTAAGTCCAAATATTGTTGGGTAATGGGTGCCAGATCCCCGCGGGGCCAAATCCTACGCAACCTTCCTTCCGTTGCCGCTTCGGATCTCACTCTTGATCTCACTTGCCTTCGTAACCACTTTAAACTCTCTCCATTTCTATAACTATGGCTGAGTCCACCTTGAATCTGCCTCTTATTCTACCCACAATCCTGACTACAGTGAAACACCTAGAGACACACACCTTTAGCCTTTGAGATCTATAAATGGTAAAACACATAGACGTCATAAGATACACAAACATTGCTCCCTCTACTCTCTTGAGTTCCTTCTTCTGCAATGGTCAGTCTCTTCAGTCTCGTCGACAGAGTTGCTTCGCGTCAACATCATTTCACCAAGAGAGATCTAGCATCAACATGTCAGATCTACATTTGGCTCCTCTACCAAAAGTTATGCTAGCGATAGCAATTGTTCAATTTCCCTTCTATAAATTCTAAATTCTAATTGTTACGCAGCACCATCAAAAGACATGAAATGAGAAAACTTTCCTCAAAGGAGAACCACCGAATGAGCCAAGGTTGTAGGTGTCAATTTGACCTAGAAATGATTGGACGCACACCCTAATAGTTAAAATTGTGCCTTGCCCTTCACGTAGTGCTTTTGATATAGTGATAGCTGTAAAGAAGAAAGAGCCACTCATACATGCATACGTAGCCCAAAATCTACTTTGTTTCCATCCGTCATGTCACGTCCTGAGTGCGGAAGATACTCGGATATGTGACGCGTCTATATAGATCGTGTCATTAGAGTGATAGAATTTTTGACATACATAATTACGGAGTATGCAAAAGACTAATAAAATCAAATAATCCCAATAGTCCAAGTGATGATTATTTGATTAACTAAAGGAATTAAAGATAGTCCATGATAATTCCAAATTTAGAATCCAGCACTAGGCTACATGCCTTACCACGGTTTAGACAACTAAACTGACATATTGGAAATACAAGGTAGGACTCAAGTGAATTCAAAAGACGCGACTAGCTAATGATAGGCGAGTGGCGTTCTAGCACTCTTCACTCGATCTTAATCCCATTCTTGTCGCTATCCGAATCACCTGAAAATGTTAGGAAGCAACTGGATGAGCGAATCACTCAGTAGGAATTACATCTCAAATACGAGCAATCTTTAAGTGATTTACAGTTTGTATGTATTATCAGTATGGCTATGCATGATGTACGTGTAAGAAAATCAGGTATACAGGTAAATCTATGCATGATGAATAATAAGAGATCAAGAACTGTATAAAGAGAGTATCACAAGATTTCAAGTAATTGGCAAGTAAAATTTCAAGAACTTATAGCTGTAGATGCCACTTTTGGGCAAGCAGGAACTCATGTACAAGTATGCACTCAGGTGCAAGAATGAACTCATGTACAAGTATATCTCAGGTATGAGCAAGTAAAATTCAATTCAAGCAAGTAATATCAAGTATGTGTCAATAGAATTGGCTATTTCAATGAAGCAAGTAATCTGCCCTTTCTCGGGCCACAAATCAAGTATTGATCGTTCCGGGTCACGCAAGTCAAGTCAAGCAAGTAAAGAGAGTAAGTGTGGAGTGTCTCAAGTCAAGCAAGTACTCCGGTGCAATGTCAAACACCGTGGTCAATAAACTCCCATGGGCACAAGTACCTTCGGGTGCTCCTCTCAGGACCAGACCGGGCCCTCTGCGCACAGCATTTCATGTATTACTTTTGACATCCACTCTCATTTATAGCCAATATGGAATTTCAAGAAATTAAGAAACATAGTATTACTGACAAAGATTAACTAGTCATTTGGTTATGGAGGACTCTAGAGGTGGCCCCTATAGGCTCAAGAGGCGGCTCCCGTCATGTAGCACTTTGCGCCGTACGATCTCAAGAGGTGGCTCCCACGACGTAGCACTTTACCCCGCATGGCACTTAGCTCCAACACTCTCAAATGGTAGTTTAATAGGTTCAAGGTTTAACCATGTAGGATATACACAAGTAGATTTTCATTGAATGGAATTCAAGAATGTGTTTGTACGAATCACGAGACAGATCAAGATCAGAGGCTGTAATAACAGAATTGGCGCCTGGGATACAACCCCTGTTTCAGGGAATTGGCGCCTGGGGGAGGACCCCCTATTCAGGCAATTGACGCCTGGAGGAGGACCCCCTTTTTAATGAATTGGCGCCTGGGGTATGGCTTGTCTTTCAAAATTTTCATTTTTTCAAAATTTATATATATAGGGTGGAATTGGCGCTTGTCTAGAGAGTCTTCAATTAATTGAAGACTTGCTGGCCGCCGCTAATTGATGAATTGGCGCCCTGGCTTGGGGCGCCAATTTCATTAGGAGATTTTCACTCAGTGCGTACGTTCTGTGACTCAAAGCACTGTTCATTCTGAAAAAGTTTCTCGAAAATAGGAAGTAAAGACATGAACAAGTAGTTTAAATTCTCGGGAGTTTAGAAACATGTTCATGTATAATTATTGGGTTTTCATTTTACAGATATGAATTTTCTAATGCTGTGTTGTTAATTTCTCCAAAAATGTAATTGGCGCCCTTTCGAGTAGTCTTCATTTAATTGAAGACCCTTCGGGGTGTCACTAAATGATGTACAGGTTCAACTAATTGACGACACTGCGTAGGGTCACCAATTGAGTTATTTTTCAAGTGAGTTATGCTTCGTATCAGAATGGTACATTCTGTGATACAAGCTACTATTTATTTTTCTAAAGTTTCTCCGAATCATGAATCAAGGACATGGATAGGTAGAGGAAATTATCAGGATCACAGAAGTATATTCAGGCAAAATTTTCATGGTTCAGTTTAATAGTTATGGATTTTTGAATGCGTTGATTTACTAATTACTGGAAATTCTAGAAATGGAATTGATGACATTGCACATGGTCTTCAATTAATTGACGACCATGCAAGTAGTCTTCAATTGTGTAATTGGCGTCCTGGTCAGGGGCGCCATTTACATGTGGTTGGTTCACTATTTATCAGTATAAAAGTGTTCTGAATCAGGAAGTAAGGGTACGGGCAGGTAGAGAAAAATGTCAGGATCACAGAAACATATTCACGCAGAATTGTCATGGTTTAGTTCAATAGTTATGGATTTTTGAATGCGTTGAATTAATAATTACTAAAAATTGTGGAAATGGAAATGACGACACTGTGAAGTGTCTTCATTTAATTGGCGCCCTGGCTGGGGGCGCCCCTTAGAGAATTGGTGCCCTGGTCAGGGGCGCTATTCACCAGAGGGTTGGGCTTTCTGGGATTTTAAAACTAAGGTAGCAGAGGTTATATACAAAGGCTAAAACATGATTATTAAGACTGTAAAACTAGTGTAATAAGATATGTTCAAAGCTCATGAAATCATGATAACATATTTTGTTTAAAACTCATAAAATCATGGTAATAGATGGTGTATAAAACCATATATGATAGGTGTAACAGGATATTAAAATATGTGTAACATGGTGTATACATGGTCATTTCTTGATCACGGTAAAGTCATGTAATATAGCATGGATAATGAGTTAATCTAACTCTAAGCATGCATAAGTTAACCTATTTAGCTACTAGTTAGGCAAGGACTTGAGAACACCTACCTTTTTGGCGTGATTACGAGGTACAGATGACATAATAGAAATCAAGGATGAAGCCACACGTTCTCTGCCGCCGTAAAGCTCCAGCAGCAGGACGTAGACTTCACGTTTTTCAAGGGAATGAAGGGAAATATTCCCTTCTACAAGCAGCACTGAATGATGGCAGTAGCCTCGGATAGTGCTACGGAGGGAATTACTTATAGGGAATCGCAAAGCATTAGTTTATTGCCTTGCGGGTCCAGCTGAGTAGACATGGTGCTTTGCCAGCTAAAAGGGGTTGTTCGTGCCTCAACCTTCTAGAAACACAGATTAAATGACGCCCTTGTAAGGGGTCGTCTATTAATCTAGGTGGTACTATTCATGTGAATGGCACCCTTACAAGAGGGCGTTAACTGTTAGACAAAACTGTCACTTTCACGTGTTGGCCTTCATGGTATATATATATATATATATATATATATATATATATATATATATATATATATATTAATACTATAATGACATGGGGCCCCAAGGGAAATGGCGCCTCCTTATATGGTCTTCAATTTGTTAAATGGCGACGTGGTAAGGGGCGCCAATTCTATTGGTTGGAAAAGTGGAAACCCACTCACGTACTACCCATGTGCCATATGTTAAAGTTGTCTTGTACATTTATATAATAACCCTCTCATGGTTTGGTTCTTTATACAAAGTCTCTCATTATAAGATTCTTTAGAAGAAGTTCCTTACGTACTATGCATAAACTGGTGGGTTGTACATTTATATACTAGTCCCCATAAGGCTTAGTTCTTTACATAAAACTTTCATGATTCTTTATGGCATAAAGTAAGGTTGGCTTGTATATTTATATTATAGTCCTCATGAGGTTGGGTTCTTTATGTAAGGCCTTTAGGTAGGATTCTTTAGAAAGAAGTTTGATTTCTCTATGGCTGTATTGGGGTGCTACACCCTCCCCCACTTAAAAGAATTTGGTCCCAAAGTTCAACTGTATTATGCGGAAATAGGAAGGGTGCGAAGTACTTACAACTAGAACAACTCCGGAAATCTTCTTTTCATAGACTCTTCAGTTTTCCATGTAGCTTCTGGTTCTAAGCATCGATTCCATTGGATTTTCACCATAGGGATCGTCTTCTTCTTGAGAACTCGAACTTCTCGGTCGAGGATCTTCATTGGCTTATGCTCGTAGGTAAGGTCCTTCTGTATCACTAAGTCATTGTGGTCAATGACATGAAAAGGATCGTGCATGTATTTCTTCAGCATAGAAACATGAAATACTTTGTGCACTTCTGATAGTTGCAGAGGTAGGGCGATGCAATAAGCCACCTCGCCTACTCTTTCCAGCACTTCGAATGGACCAATAAACCTTGGTGTTAATTTTCCCTTAACACCGAATCTTCTAATGCCTCGGCGGCAGATACCTTGAGAAAAATATGATCTCCGACTTGAAATTCTAGATCCCACCTTCTGTTATCAGCATAAGATTTCTGCCTGGATTGTGCTATCTTTAGCCTTTCTCTAATGATGTGTATCTTCTCGGTAGAATCTCTTACCATATCTGGGCCTAGAATTTATTTTTCACCAATTTCATCCCAGCATATTGGATATCGGTAACTCCTGCCATACAGTGCCTCAAAAGGTGCCATTTGTATACTGGCTTGATAGCTATTGTTATATGCAAATTCGGCTAGTGGTAAGTGGTCATGCCAGCTTCCGCCGAAGTCTATAATGCATGCTCTCAACATATCTTCCACAACTTGATTTGTCCTTTCGGTCTGTCCATCTGTCTGGGGATGAAAAGCAGTGCTGTAGTTGAGTTTCGTCCTCAGAGAGTGTTGTAGACTTTTCCAGAAATGAGAGGTAAAGCGTGGGTCTCGATCGGATACAGTCGACACGGGAACTCCATGCAATCTAACCATCTCCTTAATATACATGGCAGCAAGTACATCGATTGACCATCAGCTCTTGATGGGTAAGAAATGAGCCGATTTGGTTAGGCGATCGATGATTACCCAAATTCCATCATGTCCGCTCCTACCCTTGGGCAGACCCATGATAAAGTCCATGCCAATATCTTCCCACTTCCACTTGGGAATATCTAGCGAATGTAGCTTTCCGGAGGATTTTTGATGTTCCGGGTTCACTTGTTGGCATGTGAGGCAACGAGATACGAAGTCTGCTACCTCCCTTTTCCTGTTAGGCCACCAGAAAGTTCTTTTCAAATCTTGGTACATCTTAGTGGCTCCGGGGTGGATCGTGTTGGTGTGCCTCTTAGGCACAAGCATGTGCTATGTTGCTTTGATGATAGCAATGCTATTTGGTTTTGATGATAGCAAGACAGTAAGTGCATTTGAGTACATTTGATATTGTATTTTGATGATAGCAATGTTATTGTGTTTTGATGATAGCATGCTGATTTGTTTTGATGATTGCAACACAGTCAGTGCAGTATGATATTGTGTTTTGAATATGGCTGCTGATATGATTGCATAAGACTGTGTCTGATATACAGCATTGTATTCATGAGTTTGCATGCGTATTGTATGATGCGTTGACGCATGGGATCATTGCGTCAACTCACTGGTCTGTCACAGAGTCCAGCGTCTCAGTAAGCGTCTCATGCATTTGACTAAGTCTGTACAGCCATTTACATAGTGAAGTCTACACATTCGTTTGCATTGCATGAAGTTCATATAGTGGGTAAAGTCTGTACACTGTCCATGTTTCATACATCGTCAACTCAGTGTTTCATGTAGCGTCAACTCTACAAATGTGTACATTGCTTGGCAAAGTCTGTACACTGCATTCGCCTTCAAAAGTCTACACATCAGACTACATTATGCATGGTTAAGTTTAAGTCTATACAGAGTCTGCATCTTTGGAAAGTCTGTACAACGTGAAGTCTAAACGTTGTCACTGCAGCTCGCTTGTGCAAGTCTGTACATCGGAGTCAGTCCACCAAGTCTATACACTGGACCTTGTTTGATCAAGTCTGTACAGAGCTTCTGTGCTCAAGCCTATACAGCCTTTCACTTGGAAAGTCTATACATCGTGAAGTCTTCATACTGGCCCTTGAATGATGTCTATACTTTGTGCATCTCTTCGTTGAAGTCTGTACAGCCTTCGCTGAGCTCCTGAAGTCTACACATTGGCTTCGCTCCATAAAGCCTATACATTGACCACTGCTCTCCAAAGTCTGCACAATGGTCTTCAAACCTGAAGTCTGGACACTGGTTCAAATCCTTCTAAGTCTGTACATTGGCTTCGTATCTGCAAGTCTATACACTGGACCTTGTTTTACCAAGTCCTAGTTTGTACACTCGCTGCACTGTTCAAGTCCATACACTGGCAGCTCTGCTTAAGTATATACATTCGTCTGAACTAAGTTCATTTTCCTCTTACTGTCTGCAGATGATTCAGGCCATCAAGACTTGGCACGTGATCCAAGGGGCTGATATGCTGACACGTGGAAACAACAGTTACAAAGGAAGAGCCAATGGGTTACTGGATTACTCTGGTGCGTCAACGCACTCATCAAGCAGCGTCGACGCAACAGTTAAGAAGGCTAGGCTGGTTGTTCACTAGAACGTATCCATGCGTCAACGCTATGGGCTAGCAGCGTCCACGCAGCACGTCTATTTGCCGAAGAACGTGATCACTGGATTACTGATGTGTCAACGCAGCAGTGGAGCAGCGTCGACGCAACAGTTAAGAAAGGCTAGGCTGGTTGCTCACTGGAACGCATCAATGCGTCAACGCCACAAGTTGGAAGCGTCGACGCAGCGGCTTAAGAGACGAAAATGTAAAAATGTACATGTTGGTGCGTCAACGCCACCAACTGGCAGCGTCGATGCATCAGTTCAAGAAAGGGGCGACTTATCTCTAGCTGTCTTCAATGCGTAAACGCTATCCACGGCAGGGTCGACGTAGTGGGACAAATTCAAATGCGTACTAATGAAGGGCACGTGATCCGAGGTGCCTGGCTCGTGAACCAGGATGCTGCCATGTGGTCCGAATTTTTAGGGTAGGAAATGTGGAAGCCACACGCGCCAATGTGCCTGCTACTGCTGCTTATAAAAGGAAGCCTTCATCCTCTGTAGAAGGCTGATCGAAGAAGAAGCCTGAAGAGCAGAAAGCCCTTCGATCCAGAAAAAGAGAAAAAGGAGAAAAAGAGAAGAAAAAGCAGAGTGGAGAGAAGCTGTCGATCCAGCAAAAAAAGGAGAAAGAAAAGAGAAGAGAATAGAAGAGCAGAGAGTGAGAGATTAGAAGAAGCAAAAGAGAAAGATGCTGTGAAGAATTTGTGCAATCGAGAGAGGAGGAGAGTAGCTGCCTGAAGATTAGTCTTCACTGGCCGTGGATCAAATCCAGGCCAGTCAGCTCTTTAAGAGCCACATTGTGCTTTACGTTTGCAGCTTTCCGAAGCTGTTATCTTGTCTTTTGTTTTCTAGTTTACATTTTCTTTCAAATTGTTAGCCAACGGTTTGCAGAGGAGGACTCCTCTGGACAGCAAGCTGTGTTGCTCAGCGGGCAGTGGAGGTTTCCACTGGACGGGTAAGCTGTAATCCCCAGCGGTTGCAGTGGTGGATTCCACTGGACGGCAAGCTGTGAGGCCCAGCGGTTGTAGGCTAAGCTGTATTGCCCAGCGGACGCAAGCTGTGTTGCACAGCAGTAATCCACACTCGGGTTGAGTGTGGGGTGGATGTAGGTCTACTGGACCGAACCACTTAAAAATCCCTTGTGCATTGTGGTTTGTTTTGTTCTATTGTGCTTCCGCTAGATGAATGTATAGGGGCGCTCCATGTGTTTGGCTTTTGGTTGAGAAGAAGAGTTAATTAGTCTTCTTAGAATGTTTTAATTTGTCAAGAGAGCGATATTCTAGTTGAGCAATTCTTTGTCTAAATCAGCCTAGTTAGCATTCTAGTGATCTCACTGTGTGCTTGTTTTGCTATGCAACTGATTATTAGCTTTTAAGCTTGTCTAGTTTACGAACTAGTAATTCTAGTGAGCATCATATTTTAATTGGGCGAAAGATTTTTAAAGGGCTATATTCATTCACCCCCCCCCCTCTGAATACTGCACCGAACCCAACAATTGGTGTCAGAGCTGGTCTCTGATCTATCAGATCTAACAATCTGCAGAGGATCCTGCTAGTGTTTAGTGCATTTTAGAGTGGGTCTTTTGAAATCGTGTGTTGCTTCATTGAGTTGTGCTTTGCCTTGCTCATCTGTTTTTGGTGTTATTTGAGTTGATTCATTGTGCTTAATTAGTGTTCTTCCTAGAACTCTTATTCTGTCTAAAGCATGAAACTCACTGCTGGTCCTCCGAAGTTTGAAGGTTCGGGTTTCTACAATTGGTTTAATCAGTTCAGAGAATATGTGATGCAAACTAATCCAGATCTGTGGATAGTCATTGCACACAGTTCCTATGAAGTTCCAAAGGATGAATCCTTATGGAAAACTTCAGACAGACAAAAATTCTATGATAATCAGAAGGCCCTGGAGCTAACTCAAAGGGCTATAAACACTGACAAGTTTCCATGTGTAGTCAATTGCTGCAGTGCCTCCGAAGTGGTCGAAATGATAGCAAGCAGCAGAACCCATGATAAAGTGAATTGTCTCATGGCAACAGAAGAAGACGAAGATTATGAGGAGGACACTTCATCACAGGTAAACTCTGATACTAATAATTTTTCTCTGGAAAATATGATTGAATTGAATGAGCATTTATTAAATAAATATGATAGACTGAAATCTGAAAAGAGAAAAATAAGAAAAGAAATGTTGCATGAGGTTAGAAGTCTGAGAGCTGAAAATGAAAACTTGAAATCTGACATGAATAAAGAAAAAGATGAGTTGAACAAGTTGAAATCTGATAATGAAGATCTTAGAAACAAACTCATCAGTAAAGATAATTCTTGTAAAGCATGTGCCATTCTTGAAGACATGATTAATGATTTTGATTCTGATGACATTATTCAAAAAGAACAAATCAAATCTCTAAAAGAAGAAAATGTCTACTTGAAGGATCAAAATAAAAGGCTAATGGTTCTTAATACTGTCTTCTCTGAGAAATGGTTGTCAATTGAAAAAGGAAAATCTATTGTGAAGGAAAATGAGAACAACATTGAAATAAAGGTTCAACAAGAAAATGAAACTCTGAAGAACCTGAATGATGCTTTGCAACAGCAGCTAATTGCATGTGAATCTGAGCTATCCAAGTATGAAGTGAGTATTGCTTCATTGAATTCTGAAATTGAAAATCTGAAAAACACTCTGTCTAAATTTGTCAAAGGTAAAAACAGTTTGAATAAACTGCTTGGCTCCAATGTGAAAAGTTCAGAATGTGCTAGTACCTTAAAATGTATTTCATCTAAGAAATCTCAGAACAATAAGCACAGGGCTGAACAAAAGAAAAAGGAAAATTACTGTGAAAAATCTTCTCATAAAATTCAATTTAAAAAGGAAAAGAATGTGCAGTGTTTCTATTGTAATAAGATAGGTCATATGATGCATGAGTGTAAGATGTTTGAATTAGATGACCTAGCTGCTACTACTGCACAGAAAATTCCTGCTAGAAATCATGTTTTTCAAAGAAGGAAAATAGAGTGTTTTCATTGTGGCAAGATGGGCCACATTGCAGCTCATTGCTGGCATGCCTAGGGAAAGAAAGTCAATTTAAAACCTGTAAATTTCCCTGCAAATGAAACTGCTTCTGGTAAAAGAACCCCAGCATGCTTCGAATGTGGAAAGCATGGCCATACAGTCGAGGACTGCTGGCATGCTCAGGGAAATAGATTGAACTCTAAATCTGTAAAATTCCCTGCTCTCTATGATTCTTGTTTTGAATGTGAAAAACCTGACCACAAAGTTTCTGACTGCTGGATGGCAGGTTATGGAAAACAATATGTTCATGCCAACAATAGAAAATTTCATGTTAATGCATAAAGACTTCATGCTAATACTTGTGTGCATAACAAGAAAACAAAGCATGTTAATTCTTGTTATTATTGTGGGCTATTTGGACATTCTATGGTTGATTGTTTTCTGATGGAATATGATGATAATTCTGCTAAGAAACTGTTCAGTACACCTGATAGGGGCAGTACAGGACCCAAGACTGCTTGGGTCCCTGCAAGATCATATTGATTGACATGTTGCAGGTGTGCCTTGGTGAGAGAAATAAAAGGGGTAATTTAGCCAAGGCACTCAAAAAGGAAGCCCCATGGTTCTACATCTCAGGTTAGTTCTGAACTTTGGTTTGAATTCATTTCTGCATATATGATGCTCTTCTCCCTTGCCATTTACTGCATATGTTCATAAGATGCTAGATGCACTACACAACCATGTTCATAGTCAATACATGTGTCTATGTTTGCATATATCATTTGCATGACTATCATTTGCTCATTGTTGTAGTCTGCATGTCGTGTAATGCATATCATCATATGTTGAAAAATCTGAAAAGGATAAAAAATGTTCAGGACTTGGGTGCATAAACTTGAAATGATTGCATATCATCATTATCAGGCTTTGATTTTCTGAACTCTCCTCATACATGATTTGCATACAGATGATTGTCTGAAATTGCATATGCATACACGTTGATTTGTTGGTGCTAAATGGTATCACATCACATGATATCAAAATTTGCATTCGGATATGATTCATTCAGACAAGGGCAGCTTGTATGCTGTCGCTTGGTCATCATTATCAGATTTATTGCATAGTCTGCATGTAGAACAGCCTAGTGCATAGCATAATCTTTGCATCATGATGTCAGGGGGAGCTGAGAGTTTTTCTGTTCAATTCATTGAATCCTTGCTACTTCTCTCTGTCCCCATCTAGTTCTTTCATATCTTTTGACATCAGATGCTCCAGGAACTCAATGCCCATTGCTATCATTTCCCTAACCTTCACTGAACAACAGTTCTGTTTCTGGTTTAAGTACATTGAGTTGTGATTATTTCAATTGTTCTTTTATAAGAATCACTCTCACAAATTGAAAAGAACTAAAGGTTTAACCTTTATAAATTGAAGAGTCAAATGTCTGCCTTCAGAATCTGAGATAAAAGAAAATTTTTATAGCTCTTAATCTTTGTCTCATGGTAAGATTAGAAAAAGTTTTTGTAATGCCTAAATGTGTTGAACTGGATATGTCTAGAACAGGCTAATAAAAGTGTGTACTGGTGTTTTAAACAATCACTCTAAAAGTGATAAGGGCAGTAGTAAATAAGATCATTAATGTTAAGAACTGAACACAGTGACAGAGCAATGGCTGATTGCACTGAGAAACTATGAACTCCTCCAAAAAGACAGGAGAATTCACATGTCATGAGGTGCTTCAGAATATCTCTGTTCATAGGGTCAAATCTATAGGGGGAGTCCTCACCAAGTAACTGAGGGTACTGGCCTCTAATCAAGGTGTACCCTTAATGTCAAAAGTGAAGACTATCCTTTGTGGGTTTTGATCTGAAATAGGTCTAGTAGTTTATGCCTAGTAACTGGGGGTATCTGCCTCTGATCAAGGTGTACACCTAATGTCAACAGCATAAATGCCACTGATCTATTTACTTAGTTCAGGTTCTGAAAAATTCAAAAGTGAAAATCAAACTGCTGTAACCTTTCGAAAAATCAAAAGTCAATGAGTGAAAATTATTTTTATCAATACATGTTCAAGTTGCCTCTCTTGAATTTTCTTGTTTAATCACAAAAGGGTATTATTTCTGACTTATCTATTAATACCATGTGCCCTAGATTCATTGCTATAAATGGAGTCTATAAACTCTTTTTCCAGGGGTCAGGTGTTTTACTCTAGATTTATCACTGTTAAACCTGAATTTTTGAAAATTATATGTTGCTGATTCTTATACTTTAACAGTTGTTTATAATCATGCTTCCTTTCTGAACCTATGATTCAGCTGTTGTCATGTGACCCTCCTACCTTCTCTTCCTTGTTTATCTGTTCATATTCCTTCTCAAAGGGGGAGCTATTATTTAGGGGGAGAAATAATTCAAGGGAGTCTTACATTCAGGGGGAGAATGTTTTAGAGGAATTTGCATGCATAATGCACTGTGCACTCTTATTTTTACTGTTTTTCTCTTTTTGATCATGTCAAAGGGGGAGAAAATATTGTGTGTGACTCACTGTCACATTGTGTTGCCATCATCAAAAAGGGGGAGAATGTTGTGCCTCTTAGGCACAAGCATGTGCTATGTTGCTTTGATAATAGCAATGCTATTTGGTTTTGATGATAGCAAGACAGTGAGTGCATTTGAGTACATTTGATATTGTATTTTGATGATAGTAATGTTATTGTGTTTTGATGATAGCATGCTGATTTGTTTTGATGATTGCAACACAGTCAGTGCATTATGATATTGTGTTTTGAATATGGCTGCTGATATGATTGCATAAGACTGTGTCTGATATACAGCATTGTATTCATGAGTTTGCATGCGTATTGTATGATGCGTTGACGCATGGGATCATTGCGTCAACTCACTGGTCTGTCACAGAGTCCAGCGTCTCAGTAAGCGTCTCATGCATTTGACTAAGTCTGTACAGCCATTTACATAGTGAAGTCTACACATTCGTTTGCATTGCATGAAGTCCATACAGTGGGTAAAGTCTGTACACTGTCCATGTTTCATACAGTGTCAACTCAGTGTTTCATGTAGCGTCAACTCTACAAGTGTGTACATTGCTTGGCAAAGTCTGTACACTACATTCGCCTTCAAAAGTCTACACATCAGACTACATTATGCATGGTTGAGTTGAAGTCTATACAGAGTCTGCATCTTTGGAAAGTCTGTACAGCGTGAAGTCTAAACGTTGTCACTGCAGCTCGCTTGTGCAAGTCTGTACATTGGAGTCAGTCCACCAAGTCTATACACTGGACCTTGTTTGATCAAGTCTGTACAGAGCTTCTGTGCTCAAGCCTATACAGCCTTTCACTTGGAAAGTCTATACATCGTGAAGTCTTCATACTGGCCCTTGAATGATGTCTGTACTTTGTGCATCTCTTCGTTGAAGTCTGTACAGCCTTCGCTGAGCTCCTGAAGTCTACACATTGGCTTCGCTCCATAAAGCCTATACATTGGCCACTACTCTCCAAAGTCTGCACAATGGTCTTCAAACCTGAAGTCTGGACACTGGTTCAAATCCTTCTAAGTCTGTACATTGGCTTCGTATCTGCAAGTCTATACACTGGACCTTGTTTTACCAAGTCCTAGTTTGTACACTCGCTGCACTGTTCAAGTCCATACACTGGCAGCTCTGCTTAAGTATATACATTCATCTGAACTAAGTTCATTTTCCTCTTACTGTCTGTAGATGATTCAGGCCATCAAGACTTGGCACGTGATCCAAGGGGCTGATATGCTGACACGTGGAAACAACAGTTACAAAGGAAGAGCCAATGGGTTACTGGATTACTCTGGTGCGTCAATGCACTCATCAAGCAGCGTCGACGCAACAGTTAAGAAGGCTAGGCTGGTTGTTCACTAGAACGTATCCATGCATCAACGCTATGGGCTAGCAGCGTCCACGCAGCACGTCTATTTGCCGAAGAACGTGATCACTGGATTACTGATGCGTCAACGCAGCAGTGGAGCAGCGTCGACGCAACAGTTAAGAAAGGCTAGGCTGGTTGCTCACTGGAACACATCAATGCGTCAACGCCACAAGTTGGAAGCATCGACGCAGCGGCTTAAGAGACGCCAATGTACAAATGTACATGTTGGTGCGTCAACGCCACCAACTGGCAGCGTCGACGCAGCAGTTCAAGAAAGGGGCGACTTATCTCTAGCTGTCTTTAACGCGTCAACGCTATCCACGGCAGGGTCGACGTAGTGGGATAAATTCAAATGCGTACTAATGAAGGGCACGTGATTCGAGGTGCCTGGCTCGTGAACCAGGATGCTGCCACGTGGTCCGAATTTTTAGGGCAGGAAATGTGGAAGCCACATGCGCCAGTGTGCCTGTTGCTGCTGCTTATAAAAGGAAGCCTTCATCCTCTGTAGAAGGCTGATCGAAGAAGAAGCCTGAAGAGCAGAAAGCCCTTCGATCCAGAAAAAGAGAAAAAGGAGAAAAAGAGAAGAAAAAGCAGGGTGGAGAGAAGCTGTCGATCCAGCAAAAAAAAGGAGAAAGAGAAGAGAAGAGCAGAGAAGAGCAGAGTGAGAGATTAGAAGAAGCAGAAGAGAAAGATGCTGTGAAGAATTAGTGAAATCGAGAGAGGAGGAGAGTAGCTGCCTGAAGATTAGTCTTCACTGGCCGTGGATCAAATCCAGGCCAGTCAGCTCTTTAAGAGCCACATTGTGCTTTACGTTTACAGCTTTCCGATGCTGTTATCTTATCTTTTGTTTTCTAGTTTATATTTTCTTTCAAGCTGTTAGCCAGTGGTTTGCAGAGGAGGACTCCTCTGGACAGCAAGCTGTGTTGCTCAGCGGGCAGTGGAGGTTTCCACTGGACGGGTAAGCTGTAATCCCCAGCGGTTGCAGTGGTGGATTCCACTGGACGGCAAGCTGTGAGGCCCAGCGGTTGTAGGCTAAGCTGTATTACCCAGCGGACGCAAGCTGTGTTGCGCAGCAGTAATCCACACTCGGGTTGAGTATGGGGTGGATGTAGGTATGCTGGACCGAACCACCTAAAAATCTCTTGTGCATTGTGGTTTGTTTTGTTCTATTGTGCTTCCGCTAGATGAATGTATAGGGGCGCTCCATGTGTTTGACTTTTGGTTGAGAAGAAGAGTTAATTAGTCTTCTTAGAATGTTTTAATTTGTCAAGAGAGTGATATTCTAGTTGAGCAATTCTTTGTCTAAATCAGCCTAGTTAGCATTCTAGTGATCTCACTGTGTACTTGTTTTGCTCTGCAACTGATTATTAGCTTTTAAGCTTGTCTAGTTTGCGAACTAGTAATTCTAGTGAGCATCATATTTTAATTGGGCGTAAGATTTTTAAAGGGCTATATTCATTCACCCCCCCCCTCTGAATACTGCATCGAACCTAACACGTGTACCTCGATCGATGAGCTTCTTCAAGAATCTTCTTCTTTAATTCGGGACAGTCGGGCACACATGTCCATTCATGAAACAGTAATCTACCATTAGGTGCCAACTTGAAATCAAGTCTCTCGTCTAGCTCTCCTTTTATCTCCACTAGTGCGGGATCTTCTTCTTGCAGCTTCTTGATTTCAGGCATCAAGTTTGGATGTAGACTCATGTAGGATAGAATAATACACCTATTCTTCTCATCTGTGCTGATATCAAGCTCAGAGAATTTCTCCAGCAACTTCCATTCTTGTATCATACAGTTGGCCAAAATTGCTCTTGGCTTCCGACTAAGGGCATCAGCTACGGAATTACCCTTACCGGGATGGTATTATATAATGAAGTCGAAATCCTTGAGATATTCGAGCCAACGCCTTTTACGCATGTTCAGCTCCTTTTGGGAGAATAAATACATGAGGCTTTTATGATCGGAGTATACAGTGAATTATTCTCCGTAGAGATAGTGCCTCCGGATCTTCAAGGTAAACACCACCGCGGCTAGTTCTAAGTCATGCACCGGGTAGTTCTCTTCATGTTTCTTGAGCTGTCGGGAAGAGTATGTAATGACTCTTCCGTTTTGCATCAGTACACATATGAGGCCAATACCAGAATCATCGGTATATACCTTGTATTTCTCCCCTTCAATTGGTAATGATAAAACTGGAGCAGTGGTCAAGAGATCTTTCAAGGCTTGGAAACTCTTTTCACAGTCTTTACACTCATAAGGTACTTCCTTGCGGGTTAACCTGGTAAGAGGAACATCGATCTTAGAGAAGTCCTTGATAAAACGCCGGTAGTAACCAGCTAGACCCAAGAAGCTTCGAATCTTTGTTGCATTTGTGGGTCGTTCCCAGTTCTTTAGGGCTTCGACCTTTGATGGGTCAATAGTAATTCCATTCTTCGAAATGATATGGCCTAAGAAGGATACTTCCTCGATCCAGAACTCGCACTTGCTGAATTTGGCATATAGTTTATTTTCCCTCAATATCTGCAGCGCCTTCTTGAAATGTTCTTCATGATCTTCCTCAGACTTTGAGTAAATCAAAATATCATCGATAAAGACCATAATAAATTGGTCTAAGTAAGGCCTGAATATGATGTTTATTAACTGCATAAAAGCTGTAGGGGCATTCGTTAGTCCGAAAGGCATAACAGTAAATTCGTAATGCCCATACTTGCTTCGGAATGCAGTTTTATGAATGTCTTCCTCTTTGATCTTCAATTGGTGGTAACCAGAACGAAGATCAATCTTGGAGAAATATGTATCCCCAGATAGTTGATCGAATAGCTCATCAATTCTCGGCAGCGGGTACTTGTTCTTGATTGTAAGGTGTGTCGATAATCAATGCATAATCTCATCGATCCGTCCTTCTTTTTGACGAATAGCACGGGTGCTCCCCATGGGGAAGTACTTGGCCTGATGAAACCCTTTTTCAATAACTCCATTAGCTGCTCTTTTAGCTCTTTCAGCTCAGCAGGGGACATTCTGTAAGGTACCTTGGAAACATGACCAGCACCAGGGACAAGGTCGATTGTGAACGACACTTCACTTTCCGGGGGTAAGCCGGGCAATTCTTCTGGAAACACGTCGGGAAAATCTCGAATTACACGGATGTCTTCAAGTTTAATCTCCTCAACTTTCGTGGCAGTCACGAATGATATGAAAGCCATGCATCCTTTATTCATATGTTTACTAGCTCGGAGTGCTGATATAAGAAGTGATTTACTCCGAGGGCTAGTGTAAACCAGCTTTAAGAAATCTCCGAAAGTTATCTTGCCATGCCAGTAATCTACAGTTGCTTGGTATGTGGATAACCATTCGGCACCTAGTATGACCTCATAACCCTTCATATCTAGGCATATCAGGTCAGCAGGTAAATTACTTCCCTTAATCATCACTTCACAATTTGGATAGTGATAAGTGATATCAGACTCATTCCCAAGAGGTGTAGATATGACCAAATCTAGCAGTTCATGTTTCTTAGATAATGAAGCAGCAAATTTCTTGGAACGAATGAATGAGTTGCTCCGGTATCAAATAAAACTTGAGCAGTTTTAGAACAAATAATGAGAGTACCTTCCACAATTCCACCTTCTGTGGGCTCCGTCTCTCGGAGAGCTTGCAGACGGCCTTGTTTCTTTACCGGACGCTTCTCGTCTTTGGTGTCTTGCTCCTTCATCAGTGGGCAGTCTGGGATTCGATGCTCTCGGCTCCCACATCGAAGACAAGCTTCTAACTTTCTCCAGCATTCCTCGGTCTTATGACCAGCTTTATCACAATACTTACAAATCTCCTTAGAGGGTGTGGCGGTGGAGAATGGCTTGTCATTCTTCTGGAATTTCTTCGCCTTGGAGGGCTCCCCTCCCATGAAGAACCTTTTCTTGTTGAATGATTGTTTGAATTTTCCCGGGCTTGTGATGGGTTCCTTTTTGTCCCTTTCTCGAATCCTTTCAGATAATTCGGTGGCGTCTTCTAGCAATTGAGCACGCCGAATCATCTCCGAGTAGACTTGGATGTCCATCGGTGCAAGTTGTGTAATATAGTGGGGCCGAAGCCCGTTGAGGAACCTTCTAGTCTTCATCTTTTCCGTACACACCAAGTGGGGTGCATACTTTGACAATCTTGAAAATTGGGCCTCATACTCGGCCACTTTCAAGCCCCGTTGTTTTAGAACGGTGAACTCCACGGCCTTCTTCTCCTGGATATGGTCAAAGAAGTACTTGTTGTTGAAATGCTCCGTGAATTCATCCCATGCGACATGGTCTTCTGGCAGTGTTGCTTCTATGGATTCCCACCAACATCGAGCGTCCCGCTCTAGTTGGAATACGGCCAGTAAAACCTTCTCCTCGTCCGTGTATTTCATCACATGGAAGATTCATTCCATCTCCTTTAACCGATTCTTGGCATCCTCAGAGTCAAACGAACCCGTGAACCTCGGTGGGTTCATGTTACAAAAATTCCTATGGAGATCACCAGCTCCACGGTTGGCACCGCCTTGCGCCACTTGCTGTAGTGCCTGCGTAAGGCCTTGTACGGTGCGCTGCCTCTCGCGCCATTGTGCTCTTTCAGCAGCCATGATCCTACAAAATGGTTTAAGCATAATAAAGATCATGTTTTATTACAAGGTCAAAAAGTCATTATAGATCTTAACCCATGGCTCTAGCCGTCTCACCGGGTAAGATATATCTATCCATGGACTCGAGTTTACCTATCCTTGGACTCAGGTTTTTACCTAGGAAACTAAGATCCTAGGCTCTGATACCACAAAGACTGTCACGTCCCGAGCGCAAAAGATAATCGGATGCGTGACGCGTCTATATAGATCGTGTCATTAGAGCGATAGAATTTTTGACATACATAATTACGGAGTGCGCAAAAGACTAATAAAATCTAACAATCCCAATAGTCCAAGTGATGATTATTTGATTAACCAAAGGAATTAAAGATAGTCCATGATAATTCCAAATTTAGAATCCAACACTAGGCTACATGCCTTAACACGGTTTAGACAACTAAACTGACATATTGGAAATATAAGGTAGGACTCAAGTGAATTCAAAAGATGCGACTAGCTAATGATAGGCGAGTGACGTTCTAGCACTCTTCACTCGGTCTCAATCACATTCTTGTTGCTATCCGAATCACTTGAAAATGTTAGGAAGCAACTGGATGAGCGAATCGCTCAGTAGGAATTACATCTCAAATTCGAGCAATCTTTAAGTGATTTACAATTTGCATGTATTATCAGTATGGCTATGCATGATGTACATGTAAGAAAATCAGGTATACATGTAAATCTATGCATGATGAACAATAAGAGATCAAGAACTGTATAAAGAGAGTATCGTAAGATTTCAAGTAAATGACAAGCAGTATTTCAAGAACTTATAGCTGTAGATGCCGCTTTTGGGCAAGCAGGAACTCATGTACAAGTATGCACTCAGGTGCAAGAATGAACTCATGTACAAGTATATCTCAGGTATGAGCAAGTAAAATTCAATTCAAGCAAGTAATATCAAGTATGTGTCAATAGAATTGGCTATTTCAATGAAGCAAGTAATCTGCCCTTTCTCGGGCCACAAATCAAGTATTGATCGTTCCGGGTCACGCAAGTCAAGTCAAGCAAGTAAAGAGAGTAAGTGTGGAGTGTCTCAAGTCAAGCAAGTACTCCGGTGCAATGTCAAACACCGTGGTCAATAAACTCCCATGGGCACAAGTACCTTCGGGTGCTCCTCTCAGGACCAGACCGGGCCCTCTGCGCACAGCATTTCATGTATTACTTTTGACATCCACTCTCATTTATAGCCAATATGAAATTTCAAGAAATTAAGAAACGTAGTATTACTGACGAAGATTAACTAGTCATTTGGTTATGGAGGACTCTAGAGGTGGCCCCTACAGGCTCAAGAGGTGGCTCCCGTCGTGTAGCACTTTACACCGTATGGCCTCAAGAGGTGGCTCCCACAACGTAGCACTTTGCCCCGCATGGCACTTAGCTCTAACACTCCCAAATGGTAGTTTAAGAGGTTCAAGGTTTAACCATGTAGGATAGACACAAGTAGATTTTCATGGAATGGAATTCAAGAATGTGTTTATACGAATCACGAAACAGATCAAGATCAGAGGCTGTAATCACTGAATTGGCGCCTGGGTACAGCCCCTATTTCAGGGAATTGGCGCCTAGGTGATGACCCCCTATTCAGGCAATTGGTGCCTGGGGGAGGACCCCCTTTTTAATGAATTGGCGCCTGGGGTATGGCCTGCCTTTGAAAATTTGCATTTTTTTGAAATTTATATATATAGGGTGGAATTGGTGCCTGTCCAGAGAGTCTTCAATTAATTGAAGACTTGCTGGCCGCCGCTAATTGATGAATTGACGCCCTAGCTTGGGGCGCCAATTTCATTGGGTGATTTGCACCCAGTGCGTACGTTCTGTGACTCAAAGCACTGCTCATTCCGAAAAAGTTTCTCGAAAATAGGAAGTAAAGACATGATTAGGTAGTGTAAATTCTCGGGAGTTCAGAAACATGTTCATGTATAATTATTAGGTGTTGGTTTTACAGATATGAATTTTATAATGCTGTGTGTTTAATTTCTCCAAAAATTTAATTGGCGCCCTTTCGAGTAGTCTTCATTTAATTGAAGACTCTTCGGGGTGTCACTAATTGATGTACATGTTCAACTAATTGACGACACTGCGTAGGGTCACCAATTGAGTTATTTTTCAAGTGGGTTATGCTTCGTATCAGAATGGTACATTCTGTTATACAAGTTACTATTCATTTTTCTAAAGTTTCTCCGAATCATGAATCAATGACATGGATAGGTAGAGGAAATTATCAGGATCACAGAAGTAAATTCAGGCAAAATTTTCATGGTTCAGTTTAATAGTTATGAATTTTTGAATGCGTTGATTTACTAATTACTGGAAATTCCAGAAATAGAATTGACGACATTGCACATGGTCTTCAATTAATTGGCGACCATGCAAGTAGTCTTCAATTGTGTAATTGGCGCCCTGGTCAGGGGCGCCATTTACATGTGGTTGGTTCACTATTCATCAGTATAAAAGTGTTCTGAATTAGGAAGTACGGGTACGGGCAAGTAGAGAAAAATGTTATGATCACAGAAACATATTCACGCAAAATTTTCATGATTTAGTTTAATAGTTATGGATTTTTGAATGCATTGAATTAATAATTACTGAAAATTATGGATATGGAAATGACGACACTGTGAAGTGTCTTCATTTAATTGGCACCCTGGCTGGGGGCGCCCCTTAGGGAATTGGCGCCCTGGTTAGGGGTGCTATTCACCAGAGGGTTGGGCTTTCCGGGATTTTAAAACTTAGGTAGCAAAGGTTATATACTAAGGCTAAAACACGATTATTAAGACTGTAAAACTAGTGTAATAAGATATGTTCAAAACTCATGAAATCATGATAACAAATTTTGTTTAAAACTCATAAAATCATGGTAACAGATGGTGTATAAAATCATATATGATAGGTGTAACAAGATATTAAAATATGTGTAACATGGTGTATACATGGTCATTTCTTGATCACGGTAAAGCCAGGTAATATAGCATGGATAATGAGTTAATCTAACTCTAAGCATACGTAAGTTAACCTATTTAGCTACTAGTTAGGCAAAGACTTGAGAACACCTACCTTTTTGGCGTGATTGCGAGGTACAGATGACAGAATAGAAATCAAGGATGAAGCCACACATTCTCCGTCGCCGTAAAGCTCCAGCAGCAGGACGTAGACTTCACGTTTTCCAAGAGAACGAAGGGAAATATTCCCTTCCGCAAGCAGCACTGAATGATGACAGTAGCCCCAGACAGTGCTACGGAGGGAATTACTTATAGGGAATTGCAAAGCATTGGTTTATTACCTTGCGGGTCCGGCTGAGTAGACATGGTGCTTTGCCAGCTAAAAGGGGTTGTTCGTGCCTCAACTTTCTAGAAAGACAGATTAAATGACGCCCTTGTAAGGGGTCGTCTATTAATCTAGGTGGTACTATTCATGTGAATGGCACCCTTATAAGATGGCGTTAACTGTTTGACAAAACTGTCACTTTCACGTGTTGGCCTTCATGGTGTATATATATATATATATATTAATACTATAATAGCATGGGGCCCCAAGGGAAATGGCGCCTCTGATGAGGGCATCACCCACGATTCCCTCTGGCTCGGGACCTCCCTCCCCCTCGATGAGGTCCAGACTTGAGCTCCATGGCATCTAGTTCACTGCAGTACTCTGGTGGATCACCTTTTGTGCACTTATTGTCTTTATCTTGAGTCATTTTAATGTAATTTGCCTTTTATTTAAGTCCAGTATCTAGGTTATGTGTTTATTTCCCTATGTCTTGTGGTCATCATGTAGGTTCGGGCCCAAACACTTGGGCTTGGCCCACTTGCCCCCCCCCCTTCTTCCCTAGTCATGTGTCATTAGTCTATTTTGCAGGGACTTTTTGTAAATTGGGGATTCCCTATAAATAGGGCCCCAAACCCTCCATTTCAAAGTAATGAAGCATTGAGTAAAATTTGAGCCACTAGCATTGTCTTCCCTCTCTCTCTCTAGCTCTTTCTCTCTCTCTCTCTCTCTCTCTCTCTACAGGGGGGCGAACCCTCTCTCTCCTCTTCTCCCTCTCTCTCCCTTGGGCGAACCTGCCCCTTCACCTTCCCCCCCCCCCTTGCCACCTCATCAGCCACCTCACTCCCCCACCCTTTCACCTCCCTAAGAACCATAACTCCCATTAACACCTCCATATTCCCAAGCAGCCCTTCCCATTCCCCATACACCCTTTCAACCTCCAAGGCACCCTTCCCTCTCCCCCAAACATCCTTTCCACTCCCCCACACACCCATTTACATCCCTAAGGGAAATTGAATCCCATTCCCCCCCCCACTAGCTGCGACCCCATCAAGCCCATCCCCTCCCCATTACCTTGGCCGACCCCCACCACCAACACCCTCCTAGCTGCGCCCCTTTCACCCCACCTCCCTCTTAGACCTCCTAATCCCCTGCTCCACCCCACTCACCATCTCTGAAACATTCCTCCTCCATCAACCATCACCACCTCCACCACCACCATTGCTAACCCTCCACTTACATCAACCTAGTTCCACCACCATTCTCTTCACATTGATCAGCCTGCAGGTGACAGAAGAAAGGGTCATCTTGCAGAAGCAACCACGGAGTTATACGGAAATATCTGAAGGCGTACCATACATTGCTGGAAAGGTCACCCCATCAGCTTTGCAGGCGAGGTGATCCCGTCCCATTCGCGGCCCGGGGTTGTCCGGGAGGGCCGATCTCCCCTGACTGCGCAGAGCTGCCCCTGCAGAGTATCTGAACCAGAATAGAAGCTGCACCACGGCGAACCACGGAGGAATCCGGCCACGAGCTCTTCTACAAAGTTCTCCCTCGTCTAGTCTACTTTCAGAAACAAGAAGCGGAACTTCGTTCGGCGTCCGTGGGTCAAAGTTACCATTTTTCTCCCTTGGCTACGCGGGTCTGCTTCCCACAATCTGCATCGACCTGCCTCCACTATTCAGAGTCCCACAGTCCTCTCCAACATCACACGGCTTCCCCGTCAGCTTTTCTGCGAAGGGGACTCGTCCACGGTTCCAACAACTCCAGCGGTTTGTGATTCGGAGTGCGGGAGCCAGTGGGACCATCTCTGCAACCTGCTGTCAGAAACCTGTAGCTGCCTCGCCCAGATTCTGTCACTCTGTTCGGACCTCCACCCGGACCAGCATCGGCATCAGAAGAATTCCACAAAATTCAAAGGCATTCTAGTTCCAGATACGAAGAGCTCCCCGCTAGTCTCGTCATCAGAAAAATTCCTGATTGGGACCTACGGCCTCAACACCGACTGTCAGTCATCCATTGCAGAGAGTAGGCAGATCCGGCATCGGCTTCCTCCCTCGTGTTTTCAGCAAATCTCCCCTCCCCGCCTGGCCGGCTTACCGCCCCTCCCTGCGTGGAGGTAGTGTTTGTGTGTAAATCAATCATCCACATCCCAAGTCCACCCTCCTGCGAGAGGTGTAGTGAGTGTAATTATCTAAACAGGGTTCAAGCTTCACCGGCGCAGTGTGCGGGGAACCCACACTTCCCCGCTCGCCCATCGTCTCCGACCGGGGTTGGTTTCTTCAAACCAACTAGGTGAGCTTCTGCCCTTGCTCCCCTAATATCTGTCTATTTAATATCCGCCAAGGTAGTCTGCTGACTAGTAAGAGAGTGCCCGTTCCCGGAGCCACCATCTTGAGTGGTCATCGTGGATAATCATGAGTGAGTGACCTAGTGCCCCCAAGGCACCCGGCCGCCCTTGATTGTGGGCATCATACCTTCGAGAGGGTGAACCTCAGTTGTGCTGGCCCTCTACCAGCAAGGGTCTTTCTCCACCACCTCAACTCGACATCATCGAGTCACCACGGGTAACGGGTGCGCACGGTGAGACGGTGTCTTCCAAGTTTGCTCGAATCTTGTGATTGTGTTTGCGAATTAAGTCCAAGGGACCTTAGCCACTTGCTGCATCATTGTGTTACATCAATTGGTATCAGAGCAAGTTTTAGACTTGTCTCTACGAGTCTAGGTCCTAGGGTCTTTGCATTTCCTTCATCCGTGTGTCGGTCTCCTCCTCTTTGTGCATGTCCACTCGTAGTGGTACCTTGTACCGGGCCGACCCCTCTACCTCGGTTCCCCCTATGAATCACAATTCCCAAGGTGTCCAAGACATCCCTAGGGAGGCTCCCCAAGCTCCGATGGACAGAATTGAGGCTGCCCACCAAACCCTCACGGAGCAGTTAAATGGTTTTTCCGTCCATCTGGAGAGACTCGAGGAAGCTAGGGCCCCCCCTAGGAACCATGCCCAAAGAGCTCCTCCTCCACGAGTTGAACTTGATAGGGAGGACTTAGAGAATGACTTCTACCATGAGAATGAGAGGCCCCGCCCACCTAGACATTTTGAGAGGCAACCACGGGGGGACCCGGATGATTATCTCTTGAGGATGATTAAGGTTGAGGCTCCTAACTTTGATGGGTCCCATAACCCACATGTCTACCTAGAATGGAAAAGTTCCATGGACCAATACTTTGATTGGTACCCTATGACGGAAGATAGGAGAGTTAGGCTTGCAAAAATGCACCTTACCAAACTTGCCAAGACCTACTGGTTGAGTGTGGAAAGTAGGAGGAGGATTAGGCGGGAAGAACCAATTCATACCTGGGAAGACATGAAAGCCCAACTTAGGTTCAAATACCTCCCCAACTCCTACACCCAAACTCTCTTAGATGAATGGCAATGTCTCACCCAAGAGGGAAAAATCGTGGTAGAATACATTGAAGTGTTTGACTCCTACCTTTTAAAGTGTGGAGTACACGAAGAATTGGCCGTCACTCTATCACGATTTAGGAATGGTCTCCACCCACACATCAAGAGAGAGCTAATTATGAGGGATGTGGATTCCCTTGAAATGGCTTATCAAATAGCCCGTGATACGGAGAGATTTTCTAGGAATCCTAAGTTTGCCTCTCCCCGCCCAACTGAACCCAAAAATATGGGTCTCCGACCCAACCTTCCACCCCTATTGAAGACCCCTATCCCCAGTGGAGGAACCCCTACTCGGCCTTACCAACAACCAACCAATTCCACTCCTACAAGGGCCACTCCACCCAACCCTCCTCCCCGAAGAGAGGAACCCCCCAAAAGAACAACCCCAGGGAGTAGCACGGTGAAATGCTTTCAGTGTCATGGTTACGGCCACATCGCCTCCCAATGTCCTTCCAAAGGATTGTCCAGCCTTATCATTGAGGGAGGGCCTACCCCGCTCCAAGGGGAGCATGAGAGTCCGGTTGAGGAGTATGAGGCTGCCTTAGGTTGGGAAGAGGAGTATGAACAACTCTATGAAGAAGGATTGGACCACGACCCTCCTCCTACCAACTCCCACCTAGGTGTCATTAGGTGCACCCTCACACAACCACAAGAGGAAGATTGGCGTATGACATCCATTTTTTTCACCTACATCAAGATGGGGGGCTATGTCAGGAAAGTCATCCTAGACAATGGGAGTTGTGTCAACGCCGTGTCACCTGACACTGTCAAGCTTCTTGGGCTTACTATCACACCCCACCCCAAACCATACCGAGTCTCTTGGATAAACAACCACTCCCTCCCGGTCAACACTTGTTGCCTTGTACCCATCACCTTCTCATCATATCAAGGCCAAGTATGGTGTGACATTATACCTATGGAAGTAGGAAGCATCCTACTAGGGAGGCCGTGGATCTATGATGTCAATGCAACCATACTAGGAAAGCCAAACACTTGCACCTTCGAACATGAGGGAAAAACCATCCGCCTCAACCCATCTCCACCCCGGAAGGAACCACCCTCCAAAGGGATTCTCCCTAAACCATCTCAAAGCCCCGGGGTCTCATCCCCACCAACCCAATCAACTAACCAAGAGTCCACCCCAGAAACACCAACAGGGCTAGTCAAGGGCCTACATCTCATCACAAGAAAAGAACTTGAGGAAGAGGTAGCTCAAGGAACACCCTTATGTGCGGTAATCATCTGCTTAGGAGAGGCCACTACCTCCAACCCACATCCTGTGGAAATACACCCTCTCCTAGAAGAATTTAAGGATGTCTTCCCTGATGAGCTCCCTGACCAACTTCCACCTATGAGGGATGTTCAACATGCTATTGATCTCGTCCCAGGAGCCACCCTCCCAAACCTTCCCCACTATCGCCTTAACCCCACAGAACATGCTGAATTGAGGAGGCAAGTGGAGGAACTCATTAGAAAAGGCTTTCTCCGTCTTAGCAAAAGTCCGTGCGCTGTCCCGGCCCTTCTCACACCCAAGAAGGATGGGACATGGCGAATGTGTGTCGATAGCAGGGCCATCAACAAGATTACCGTCAAATATAGGTTCCCCATACCTAGGCTTGACGATATGCTCGACATGCTAGCCGGAGCCACCATTTTTTCTAAAATAGATCTTAAGAGTGGCTACCATCAGGTTAGGATAAGGCCAGGAGATGAATGAAAAACGGCCTTTAAAACCAATGATGGACTCTATGAATGGCTTGTGATGCCTTTTGGGCTATCAAATGCCCCAAGCACCTTCATGCGCCTTATGACAGAGGTCCTTAGACCCTACATTGGAGTCTTCCTAGTGGTCTATTTTGACGATATCCTTATCTACAGCCAGTCCAAGGAAGCCCACCTCAACAACCTTAGGCAAATCTGCACTACCCTTAGGAAAGAGAGTCTCTTTGCCAACTTGGGAAAATGTCATTTCATGAGCGAATCCATCACTTTCCTTGGGTATGTGGTCTCCACCAAGGGAGTATCCATGGACCCCGAAAAGGTCCAAGCTATCCTTGACTGGCCAGAGCCCCGCACTCTCCATGAGGTCCGGAGTTTCCATGGGTTGGCCACTTTCTATCGGAGATTTATCCGTGGGTTCAGCATGGTCACAGCCCCCATCACAGATTGCCTTAAAAAGGGGACGTTTGTGTGGGCCAAGTCTGCTTCTAGGGCCTTCCAAGAGCTCAAAGAAAGGATGACCCAAGCTCCGGTATTATGCCTCCCCGACTTTTCCAAAGTCTTTGAGGTGACTTGTGATGCCTCCGGGGTAGGGATTGGTGGGATCCTCAGCCAAGAGGGACATCCAGTGGCCTACTTTAGTGAAAAATTGTGTGATGCTAGGATGAAGTACTCCACCTATGACAAAGAATTCTATGCGGTGGTTCAATCCCTCCGGCATTGGAGACATTATCTCCTGCCTAAAGAATTTGTCATCTTCTCTGACCACGAGGCCCTAAAATATCTCAACTCCCAACAGAAACTGAACTCCCGTCATGCTCGCTGGGTCGAATACATCCAATCCTACACATTCATGATTAAGCATAAGGCCGGGAGTGAGAATCGTGCCGCAGATGCACTCAGCAGGAGGGTCTCGTTGTTGGCTACCATACAGGTAGAAGTCATAGGATTTGAGAGAATCAAGGATGAGTACCGTGATTGTCCGGACTTTGGGCAGATTCATACCACCCTGACCACCCAATCACCTAGGGAATACCAAGGATTCATCCTAGAGGATGGGTTCCTCTTCAAAGGTCATAAGCTGTGTGTACCTAGAACCACTCTGCGGGATTTCTTAATCCAGGAGTTGCATGCTGGAGGCTTGGCCGGCCATTTTGGGGTACATAAAACCATTGCCTTGGTTGAGGGTCAGTTCTACTGGCCGAGCCTCAAGAGAGATGTGGCTAAAATTGTGGGTCAGTGTCGCATATGCGCAACAGCAAAACAAGTGAAACAGAACACGGGCCTATACACCCCACTCCCTGTCCCTGATCGTCCATGGCAGGATTTGAGCATGGACTTTGTCTTAGGCCTACCCAGAACCCAAAGAAAACATGATTCAATCTTCGTTGTAGTGGACAGGTTTTCCAAAATGGCTCATTTTATCCCTTGTTCAAAAACTTCGGATGCCTCCCACGTGGCCCGCCTATTCTTCGATGAAGTGGTTCACCTCCATGGTCTGCCCAAGACCATCATTTCTGACCGGGATGTTAAGTTCACCAGCTACTTCTGGAAAACCCTCTGGCACCTAATGGGGACCCTTCTCAAATTTTTCACGGCCTATCACCCCCAAACGGATGGGCAAACCGAGGTCGTCAATCGGAGCCTCGGGAATCTCCTTCGGTGCCTTGTGGCGGATCACCCAGGGAATTGGGATCTCATTCTGCCTCACGCTGAATTTGCATACAACAATTCAACAAATAGGTCTATAGGCATGAGTCCCTTCGAAGCTGTGCATGGATACAAACCCAGAAAACCTTCAGACCTCATTCCCCTACCCCCACATGCTAGGGTGTCTATCACTGCTGAGTCTTTTGCACAACACCTTAGAGAGTTGCATGAAGACATTCGCAAACACATCAACAAGAGCAACGAGATTTATAAGAAGTCAGCCGATTCCCACCGCCGCCACCAGGAATTCCAAGTTGGTGATTTTGTGATGGTGAGAACTGAGAGGCTATTCCCTGGGAATGTCTCAAAGTTGAAGTCACGTGGAGCCGGCCCCTTTCAGGTGTTGAGGCGCCTTAGCACAAATGCTTATGTGTTGGACCTCCCCGAAGAGTACGGAGTAAGCCCCACTTTCAATGTGGCTGACCTGGTGCCCTACAAGGGTCCCACGGTGACACCCAGTGAGGAGATCCAGCCTATCCCACCCCTTGAGAGAGCCCCCACACCAACGAGAACTCCATCTGGCCAGAGAAACCAGCGTGATCAAGTGGAGCGGATATTAGATGAACAGATCACCAACACACAGAGTAAGGTGTATGAGCGATATCTGGTTAGGTGGAAGGGACGGCCACCTTCGGATGATGCCTGGGTGAGTCGGGAGGACCTCCAGCGGCTGGACCCCGACCTCTTGGAGCAGTATCACAGCAGGGAGGGCCTCTACTCGACAGAGTCGAGCTCTTCGCGGCCCGGGGGAAATGATGAGGGCATCACCCACGATTCCCTCTGGCTCGGGACCTCCCTCCCCCTCGACGAGGTCCAGACTTGAGCTCCATGGCATCCAGTTCACTGCAGTACTCTGGTGGATCACCTTTTGTGCACTTATTGTCTTTATCTTGAGTCATTTTGATGTAATTTGCCTTTTATTTAAGTCCAGTATCTAGGTTATGTCTTTATTTCCCTATGTCTTGTGGTCATCATGTAGGTTCGGGCCCAAACACTTGGGCTTGGCCCACTTGCCCCCCCCCTTCTTCCCTAGTCATGTGTCATTAGTCTATTTTGCAGGGACTTTTTGTAAATTGGGGATTCCCTATAAATAGGGCCCCAAACCCTCCATTTCAAGGTAATGAAGCATTGAGTAAAATTTGAGCCACTAGCATTGTCTTCCCTCTCTCTCTCTAGCTCTTTCTCTCTCTCTCTCTCTCTCTCTCTCTCTACAGGGGGGCGAACCCTCTCTCTCTCCCTTGGGCGAACCTGCCCCTTCACCTCCCCCCCCCTTGCCACCTCATCAGCCACCTCACTCCCCCACCCTTTCACCTCCCCAAGAACCATAACTCCCATTAACACCTCCATATTCCCAAGCAGCCCTTCCCATTCCCCATACACCCTTTCAACCTCCAAGGCACCCTTCCCTCTCCCCCAAACATCCTTTCCACTCCCCCACACACCCATTTACATCCCTAAGGGAAATTGAATCCCATCCCCCCCCCACTAGCTGCGACCCCATCAAGCCCATCCCCTCCCCATTACCTTGGCCGATCCCCACCACCAACACCCTCCTAGGTGCGCCCCTTTCACCCCACCTCCCTCTTAGACCTCCTAATCCCCTGCTCCACCCCACTCACCATCTCTGAAACATTCCTCCCCCATCAACCATCACCACCTCCACCACCACCATTGCTAACCCTCCACTTACATCAACCTAGTTCCACCACCATTCTCTTCACATTGATCAGCCTGCAGGTTACAGAAGAAAGGGTCATCTTGCAGAAGCAACCACGGAGTCATACAGCAATATCTGAAGGCGTACCATACATTGCTGGAAAGGTCGCCCCATCAGCTTTGCAGGCGAGGTGATCCCGTCCCATTCGCAGCCCGGGGTTGTCCGGGAGGGCCGATCCCCCCCGACTGCGCAGAGCTGCCCCTGCAGAGTATTTGAACCAGAATAGAAGCTGCACCACGGCGAACCACGGAGGAATCCGGCCACGAGCTCTTCTACAAAGTTCTCCCTCGTCTAGTCTACTTTCAGAAACAAGAAGCGGAACTTCGTTCGGCATCTGTGGGTCAAAGTTACCATTTTTCTCCCTTGGCTACGCGGGTCTGCTTCCCACAATCTGCATCGACCTGCCTCCACTATTCAGAGTCCCCCAGTCCTCTCCAACATCACACGGCTTCCCCGTCAGCTTTGCTGCGAAGGGGACTCGTCCACGGTTCCAACAACTCCAGCGGTTCGTGATTCGGAGTCCGGGAGCCAGTGGGACCATCTCTGCAACCTGCTGTCAGAAACCTGAAGCTGCCTCGCCCAGATTCTGTCACTCTGTTCGGACCTCCACCCGGACCAGCATCGGCATCAGAAGAATTCCACAAAATTCAAAGGCATTCTAGTTCCAGATACGAAGAGCTCCCCGCTAGTCTCGTCATCAGCAAAATTCCTGATTGGGACCTTCGGCCTCAACACCGACTGTCAGTCATCCATTGCAGAGAGCAGGCAGATCCGGCATCGGCTTCCCCCCTCGTGTTTTCAGCAAATCTCCCCTCCCCGCCTGGCCGGCTTACCGCCCCTCCCTGCGTGGAGGTAGTGTTTGTGTGTAAATCAATCATCCCCATCCCAAGTCCACCCTCCTGCGAGAGGTGTAGTGAGTGTAATTATCTAAACAGGGTTCAAGCTTCACCGGCGCAGTGTGCGGGGAACCCACACTTCCCCGCTCGCCCATCGTCTCCGACCGGGGTTGGTTTATTCAAACCAACCAGGTGAGCTTCTGCCCTTGCTCCCCTAATATCTGTCTATTTAATATCCGCCAAGCTAGTTCGCTGACTAGTAAGAGAGTGCCCGTTCCCGGAGCCACCATCTTGAGTGGTCATCGTGGATAATCGTGAGTGAGTGACCTAGTGCCCCCAAGGCACCCGGCCGCCCATGATTGTGGGCATCATACCTTCGGGAGGGTGAACCTCAGTTGTGCTGGCCCTCTACCAGCAAGGGTCTTTCTCCACCACCTCAACTCGACATCATCGAGTCACCACGGGTAACGGGTGCGCACGGTGAGACGGTGTCTTCCAAGTTTGCTCGAATCTTGTGATTGTGTTTGCGAATTAAGTCCAAGGGACCTTAGCCACTTGCTGCATCATTGTGTTACATCAGCCTCCTTATATGGTCTTCAATTTGTTAAATGGCGCCGTGGTAAGGGGCGCCAATTCTATTGGTTGGAAAAGTGGAAACCCACTCACGTACTACGTACTACCCATGTGCCATATGTTAAAGTTGTCTTGTACATTAATATAATAACCCTCTCATGGTTTGGTTCTTTATACAAAGTCTCTCGTTATAAGATTCTTTAGGAAGAAATTCCTTACGCACTATGCATAAAGTGGTGGGTTGTACATTTATATACTAGTCCCCATAAGGCTTGGTTCTTTACATAAAATCTTCATGATTCTTTATGGCATAAAGTAAGGTTGGCTTGTATATTTATATTATAGTCCTCATGAGGTTGAGTTCTTTATGTAAGGCCTTTAAGTAGGATTCTTTAGAAAGAAGTTTGATTTCTCTATGCCTGTATTGGGGGTGCTACACGTCACGTCCAAAATGGATAGAATAAAGCAAGTTCCAATCTCACAGAAGCAACAGCCTTGCACCGGAGGCCGTAGTCCGTGCCTTCTTTCCATCGAGGTTCTATGTTATCCCAATCTTATTTAATATCATGGTTTGTTAACTATGTCCGACTTAGATTTATTATATTATTATATTTGAGAAAATTCAATATATGATTCATACCAAATCGTCCGAGTCACTAAAAATTATTTAAATAATAATATATTATTTAAAAATAATTTATTTTTAAAAAAATTTAAAAATATTGTAATCTTATAATAATATAATAACAATCATACATCTTCTATTTTAGAGATGAATAACATTGATTAAACTCTATTATCAAATTTATGTATTTATTTATTGTCTAATAATGATATGATGTTTAAAAATTAGTTAACATAAGAAATAAAATAAATAATGAATACATAATTTAGATGGATGAAATAGTAATTTTACAACTTAAATGTAGGATAAACAATTTAAATATTACAAAAAATAATTTTGTAAAGAAATAACAAGAGATTTAAATATGTGACTCGATCTAATCGGGCGAGTCGATTGTGACTTGAGCGTATTATGGAAAACCAAATCTGGTACATACTAGTGAGTCAGTGAACCCTGTCGTGGGACTCTAGCTAGCCTGCATAGTTCTGGGGTTGAAGGGCTTAACCTTTTAGCCGATGGGGTCGGTCGACTTAGTCCGTCTGAACATGCGAGGATTTTTCACTTAATTAATCTATCATTCTTTGCCACGTGGAGAGAGTTGGCCAAATCACTTTGATTCCATCATTAATTTAATATTTTGGTTGCTGGGTCAATCCTGTGAGATAACCATGGAAGTTTTATTATGGTGGTTAGTAAAGGTGAAAAATTGTTAAAATAAGAAAAGAGATATAATTAGAATGCATGTCCTTATGGCAGAGAAAATGATCAATGCATTTATGTGATAAATGAATGCTCTTTTTCTTTATTTTGATCGGGAAGATGTTTCATTCGCTGCGAGAAGGAAAAGCTTGAATTTGAAATATCATACATCTTTTTTTTTTTATGGATGCAACCTTAATTTTGAATTTCCATGTACCTTCGTTATGTGATTTGATCTGTACATACTCTCATATGTCAAAACAATATTTTGTATACTACACTTTGACTTTGTGAAATTGGTAACTTTTTGAAATATTTGAGGAGAGAAGTTGGTGCATACTCATTGTGGCATTTATTTGTGTTGTATTGATGATCAATGAGATGTATCTGCTAGATATAAATTATATAAAAAAAATATTTAAGGAGACCACAAATGGATGGTTGCTCATAAGTCTGCATTACGACGAATTAAAACGCGAAAGCATAGATCCGCCATCTATAAATAATGTCCTCAAGAAGAATATATATACAGAGAAAGCCGGAATTTCTACAAATGAGATACAAATATTTTTTTCACCGTAACGGTGAAGAATGAAAGGTAGGTTGAATCTTCCACCTTCTAGAACGAAATAGAGGGCAGAAATTCCACCTTATGTAAGTGGTACGTATATATAACACTTTTCTACGAATGTATGCTTACTCCTACATTTGAACTATTGTCGTTGGAAATTTCTGACTTCCAAAGTCAAATTCTATCTTCTAATTGTCACAGAGGATGAAACACAGATAAGAAAAATTCCCCTCCCCGGCTTTTGAAAATCTTGAATATATATATATATATATATATATGCCGGCCGGATTTCTAGACTTTGGACCAGTTCCCCTTTTCTTCCGGCGCCGCTCCGGCCGGCGCTGAATTATATATATATATATATATATATATATATATATATATATTAGTAGTTTAGACCTTGTCTCTGCTTCTACTGCACATACTGATTGCATCAACTGAAGAAGAAATCGTAAGTACGAGCTGATCATTTGGTAGCCAAGCCTGCCTTCGCTTCGCATCTTCAGTAAACTAATTAATTAATCGTTTCATATTTTACTGACCTACGATAGCCAATTAAGACTTCAAGTATTAATTAAGGTCCCTTCAGAGAAATATGGCTAATAAACCTAACCCAGGCCGATGCCTCCAAAGTAGTGATGAAGGTCACCGTCATCATTCGTGTCACCTGCATGGCCTCCTTCTGGCAGAACGAATCTCACCCTCCGACTATGACGTCCGGGCCGTTGATCAGTAGTACCGTCTGGCTTCTTCAGGCACGATTTCGGCTGCAGCGGCGGTGTCCCGCACACGTTGGACGTGTTGTTGATCCTCCCGCAACAACCAGTTGCATGTCCGGCGTCGCGTATGGAAGAATCCCCATCCCCCAGGAGGCTCAGCTGTCGGGCCCAGTTGTTCATCGCAGTCGATGTGGGCATAGCGCTGCAGGTGGCCTCCCCTACGCCGCCACAGCCGCCGAAAGCTGTGGCGTGGTGGGGGGCTGACCTTTGGGACGAGGTTTCCTGTGGGTCGATAGTGAAGAAGGGCCTGTCAGACCAATAGAAACGGCAGCAGTTCTCGGCGGCCGCCCAGGGCGAAGGCTGTGGCTGCTGCTGATGAGCTAAGTAGTACTGGTGGCCCCCTGATACGTGTCGACGCTGTTGCTGCTGGTGCAGAAGCGCAATGGACGGCCTGGAAGGAGAGGTGCAGGAGGAGGGTGCAGGGCCGGGTGATCGGGTGGGGGGAGTACCGTCCAGGCGGCAGAGCAGGTGGCGGATGGTGCGGTTGGGAACGATGTAAAAGACGTGGCCGGGCCTCAGAAGGGAGTCGGGGCTGACGACGATCCACGGGAACCTGAAGACGTCGGGGCGGGTGACGCAGTGCCGGGGGTTCTTCTCCATGATCCGGGCGGCCGGCACCGTGTTCCTGCGCACCTCCACGAAACCCCCCGGGTGCACCAGCTTCAGTACACCCTTCTCCCTTCTTACGCCTCCCATACCCGTTCAAAATTAGTTCAAACCCTGCGCTCTCTCTCTCTCTCTCTCTCTCTCTCTCTCTCTCTCGGGCGGGTGATGATGCCGGAGGGGGGGGGCGACGCGGGGGAGGATGGAAGCAGGAAGGGATCTTAATTAATTATTTCCATGGAGGGTGACGGAAACTTGTTGTTGAGATCGCTGATTCATGGATAAGTTCATGAACCATACATATGGATATATAGACGAGGCTGATGGGTTGCCGGGTTTCTTAGGGATTATCGATTCAGAGGCACAGAGAAGGGGAATCTGTTGGCTGTCATTCTGTCTCGAGCGAATTAAGTTCACCGGGGGATATGCTAAAATATGTTATCTTCCTCGAACGTAACCATATGCGTGACCGATGAGAACAGCAGCAGGTCTGCTGGGACAGACAGTATCCACACGATAGTGACTTTCATTTCCAACGTACCATTCACATCTTGCCACATATTTGTACATCGCTGCCTCGTTTGTATCCTCTTCAGCTAAGCCAAAGTTCTACTACATAGTTCGACTGTTCGATTGGAGTATTATGTTCGTACCTGGGAATTGGAATTGGTGGGGACAAAAAATTTAATTTAATTTTCCAATGGATTTAAAGTTTGCAGTTAATTAATTCCTCCGGTTACGATTGTTAGAAAAACGTTTGAGAGTAGTAGATAAATTAAATAGACCTCACCCATTTTACCGCTGCATGCACAGGACGTTGTTTTGGGAAATAAAGTGACTAATTAATGAATATCTATCATATATATCTAAGATAGATTGGCAAAAAATACATATTGCAAAATGCTACTACATATACTAATTATCTGGAACGATGGAAGTAAAGCAGAGCATGTGTAAGTCTGACTTCGCTAACAATGGCGCAATAGACTTGTCGAATTACCATGGCGGGTATGACATACACATGTTAAAATCTAGTTCCTCTTAATCAACGTTCTTAGTGTTCCGTATGTTACAACACTTGCATTAATATTCTTAGGGATTGAGTTACATCATCCGTTGGGATGGGAGTACGAAGTCTGAGAAATAGAGGGAGAACCAAGATACAGAGGCTTGAGAAAGGGTTGCAAAGAGATTGTCCGTTATGCAGGTAACCCCTAGGCCAAGCCCTGCCTGTGGGTGCTTTCACCTCTAGATGGTACTTCAAGTGTTGCTCTGCTGAGGCTTTGAGGCCCCGTCTCCGTGCTTTGTAGCCTTCTTCAATGACTTCCTGGATGTTTATCCTCGATCCGCCCTCAATGCCTATGACTACAGGGCCCGAAGAATTGGGAATTGAGCTTCTACCCCTAGGTATCGTTCCTCCTGCCAAGGCCTACATGGGACCTGAGTCCATGAAGGAGCCAGGCTTGAAGATGCTAATGGGTATGGTCCTAGCATGGGCTCACGTTGGCAAGGGAAGAGTTATCCTTCGAAGGATGGGAAAAGAACCTCTGTCTCTTCTTGTTCAGAGGGCCCCTCCTGTTTAGCCGATCTTTACAGGATCCGGACCTAAGCGTTGGCGTCTTCTGGCCACACTCACAGAGGTAGATAGTGGCCCACTGATCATCAACACCCCTAGTGTAGTGCAAGGTGGTGCAACCCTATCACTCGGACATCCTCAGGGAAACTCGACTAGGATGTCAGAGGACTTATTGTGATAGGGCTATAGACGCCTAATTCTAGACATCCCGCAGACCTTGATTTAGTTATCATAAAAGTGACGCTATCCTTTATATGCTTTAACCCCTTGAGTTTTGAAGTCCAGCCCAATAACCTAATTGGGCCCAAACCTTTAAAAATGGGCTAAGTCCATAAGCTAGGCAACCAGATCGATGGCCGCCCTGTTGAACATATCCGAGTGATTTTGATGATAACAAAACCCAGGACATTTATCTCCCATGTATCTTGTTTTCAAGAGAAGCTTCATGCTTTAAACCATCAAATTTCACCCCATGTCAAATGTGTGTTAATGAATCCTTCCATGTGTTTATTCGAGTATAAATCAACTTGTACTTAACTATAACACAAGCCCATTTCAATCATCGAACAAATGGATAGCTTCAAGTGAGCTAACACTTGACTTTTGCAGGATTGGAGATTGGCGGTCGACCTGTGGACCCTTGGCGGTTGACCTAAAATAACAGAACTAAAATCTGGGAATCTGTGAACCTGGTGGTCGACCGCCAGGAGCTAGCGGTCGACCGATTTTTCCAGCAGCCAAATGGCTACAGGACGGCTAATGGCGGTTGACCGCTGGGATCTGTAGGTCGACCGCCAGCCTCGAGCTACCAACAAATGTTGACTTTTTTGTCACTTCGAGAAATGGCTATCCTCTTGGTATTGTTTAATCTCTAAGCAACCAAACTTTCCAGAATTGTGGATCTGGTCTAGGGGAGTCCTTGGACCATTCAAGAACCTATAAAACTTATACAAGAGGGTTTGGAAAACCCTAATGCTAAGAGTGGATCAAGGAGGCTACCAAAGGTGAGAAGGAGGAAGCTTGCACTGTAGACGTGAACAGTGCTCCGAGAAGAATTTCTTCATCCTTCTTCCTCCTTTCTAGAGTGAAGATCAAGCTATATCTGAAGAAGATCAAGCCTGGATCAAGTCGACCTCAAGCTGCATCCAAAGAATCCTTCATCAACTAAGGGGGCGCTTTAATCAATCTCTTGTTCTTGTGTTCTTTCAATTTCACATCCTTCTCAGCTTCAAGTGTGTTTTGATTGTAATCTTGAATCTTCTGTGTGTGTGTGAGGATCTTCATAGATCCGTGTGTGTGTGTGTGTGTGCAGTCAAGGTTGATTGCTTTTGTGTGTGTGTGGTTGATCTTGTAACACTCTACAAGATAGTGTGTGGTTCCTCACTGTCGGTGAGGGGTGGACGTAGGTTGCCATTGTGGCATCCGAACCACCTTAAATTTGCTGTCTCCTCGTGGTTTGCGCCTTATCTTCTTTCCCCTTTCTGTGATTACTTGTGGATCTAGTCTTTCTGCCTCTTTTAGATCTTGTGTGTTAATCACCTTCTCTTAAATCCTTCGGTATATCAAAAGTTGGATTCGGACCGACAAGGTCATTCTTGCCGAAAAGATAACAATTTGCGTGAGTAAATCTACGGATCTATTAACTCTGCCGAGTACCAAGGGTTTATGCAGTGGTTGTTTTTGAGAGATATAGTATGTTTTGCTTGCGGCCCTCTTGTGTCCTCTCGAAATCGTTATCTTGGTTTTATTTTACAAAAATTTGTTATCACCCAATTCACCCCCCCTCTTGGGTGTCATTTAACCTCGGGACTTCAATTGGTATCAGAGCTAAGGCTCTTCTCCTTCAGATCTAACGATCTAGAGTAAGATCCGGTTAAATGGCAAACAAGGGTATGATGCCCGAGGGCCACTCCATCAACCATCCTCCCTACTTTGACGGTTCAAACTACTCGTACTGGAAAAATAGAATGCATGTCTTTCTAAGAGCTCAAGAGTACGAAGTTTGGAGAGTTGTGGACAAGGGTCCTCATAAACTAGGGGATGATGAAGATAAATGGACACCTGAGGAAATCAAGAAATGCACCGCTAATTATAATGCCATGAATATCATGCAATGTGCTATACACCCTAATGAATTCTCTCGTGTCTCTACATGCAGCTCGGCCAAGGAAATGTGGGACAAGCTGCGACTCATATATGAGGGAACTTCACAAGTCAAGGAGACCAAGGCAAATCTCCTAGTCACTGACTATGAGCTTTTTAAGATGAAACCTGAAGAAACCATCTCCGAAATGTTTGCAAGGCTAACAGAGATCACGAATGGTCTCAAGAGTCTCGGGAAAGAGTACTCAAATTCTGACCTTGTAAGGAAAGTGTTAAGGTCCCTATCGTCAGCTTAGCACACAAAGACCACGGTAATTGAAGACTCAAAGAACCTGTCTACTCTCACCTTGGATGAACTCATAGGGTCACTCATGACCTATGAGATAAATATTAAGAGGACAGTTGATGAAGACATCAAAAAGAAGAAGGTCATTGGACTGAAAGCTCATCACTCCGATGATGAATTTCAAGAAAGTGAATCAAGTGACGGAAGCAATGAAGCGGAAGAATTGGCAATGATAACTCACCAAATGAGAAGATTTCTAAGGAAGAAGAGAAACTTTCAGGGAAACTTTAGGGAAGGGCCAAGAAAGCCCACACAAACCAAAGGCGAGTCAAGCAAGCCAAGTAGCATCATATGCTACGAATGCAAGAAGCCCGGGCACATGAGAGGTGAATGTCCGGATCTGAAAAAGAAATTCAAGAAGGATAATTTCAAGAAACCCAAAGCCATGGTCGCCACATGGAGCGACGATGAAGATGAACCATCTGATGAAGAGATTCAAGAACTTGTGGAAAGCTTGTGCCTCATGGCACATGAGGATGAATCTACGGAGGTAAACTCTAACCCTGATTTCATTTCTAATGAACAATGGGAATCTGAATATGAAAAATTGTACACAAAATACAAGAAGATCATATCTGAAAACAAAATTCTCAAATAGAAATTTGATGACTTATCACATGAAGATATCTTTGTCAAATTTGAAAAACTGGAACAGGAATGGTTTGAGGCCACAGAAGAAAGAGAAAGCTTATTACAAATAATTTCAGACTGTAATAAAGCCAAAGAAGAACTATCTTGCAAAGTAATTGAAGTGGAGAAAGCATGTGAGAAAATGAAAATTGAAGAACAAATTCTGAAATTCATAAACTCAGAACTTGAAAAGAAAACTGTGAGCTTGGAAAAAGAAGTGGATGATCTTCAGTCCACGTTATCTAAGTTTGTTAAGGGCAAGAACAACCTAAATAATTTTTTGGGAGTGAAAGTCAATTTTCAAAGAGAAGGCCTCGGATACACTCCCCAAAACAAAAAACCTTTTGAGCATAAGATCACCACATCCCTTGTCCATGAGAAAAGTCAAAACCATGCGTCATCTTCCAAGCCTGAACTCAAGCATTTTCAACCCAAATCACGACAGTTTCAAGGAAACTTTGCACCTGTCAATTGCTATCATTGTGGTAGATTTGGGCATGCTATTGTAAGTTGTTGGTTCAAACAAAACCCACCAATAAATTGTGCTTTCTGGACCAAGAGGAGATATACCATGAACTGGACTAACTCCAACGGACCCAAACTAGCTTGGGTACCAACAACAATTGCATGAGAATTTTTCTTCTTGCAGATATGTCTTGAAGCCAGGGGGAGCAAATGGTATCTAGATAGCGGTTGCTCAAGGCATATGACAGGGGACAAGAAGGTGTTCTCCAAGCTGCAAGAAAAGGAAGGAGGCTTAGTTGCTTTTGGCGGGAAGGACAAAGGTAAAATAATCGGAGTTGGAGACATATGTAAGAATTCTGAGACTCTGATTGAAAATGTCCTTCTAGTGAAAGGTTTGAATCATAATTTGTTGAGCATAAGTCAATTATGTGATAAGGGTTTTAAGATTGTTTTTGATGTGACTCACTGTTTTGTCATGTGCAAAAATTCAAATGAAATCAAATTCATTGGTAAGAGGAGCAACAATGTGTACACCATTGATCTTGATGATGTTTCAGTTGATAATGTGTGTTTGGTTGCTAACAACCATGAGAATGCATGGCTATGGCACCGCAGACTAGGTCATGCTAGTTTTGGAGTGATCTCTAAGTTGTCTAGACATGACTTGGTGATAGGTCTGCCCAAATTAAAATTTGAAAGTGATAATATCTGTGAAGCTTGCACGAAAGGTAAGCAAACACGAATCTCATTCAAAAACAAAAATATTGTTTCATCCGCTAGACCATTGGAACTCGTTGGGTTTTCAGAAACAAGCTAAATGATGCGGGATTGATTGTGAGGAATAAGGCTCGGCTTGTGGCCAAGTTGTACAGTCAGGAGATGGGAATTGATTTTGATGAGTCCTTTGCACCGGTTGCTAGACTTGAAGCAGTCCGAATCTTACTGTCCTACGCGTGCTCTTTGAACTTTAAACTATTTCAAATGGATGTTAAATCTACATTTCTTAACGGCTATATCAAGGAGGATGTCTTTGTAGAGTAGCCGCCAGGCTTTGAAGATTCCAAACATCCACGACACGTGTACAAGCTCCAAAAGGCCTTGTACGGACTAAAACAAGCACCAAGGGCATGGTATGAACGGCTTACTTCTTTTTTGGCTGACAATGGGTTCAAGAGAGGTAAGGTTGATCAAACACTTTTCACAAGAAAATCAGGTAAGGACATTTTAGTGGTTCAAGTGTATGTGGATGACATTATTTTTGGAGCTTCTGATAATACCTTATGCGAGGAATTTGCAAAGATTATGCAAGGAGAATTCGAGATGAGCTTAATGGGGGAGCTGAATTTCTTTCTTGGATTGCAGGTGAAACAAACTTCAGAAGGAATTTTCATCAATCAAGCCAAGTATACTATGGAATTGCTGAAGAAATATGGGATGGCGGAAGCAAAACCCATATCAACTCCCATGGCCACCACCACAAAGCTGGATAAGGATGAAAATGGTAAAACAGTAGATTCTACACTTTTTCGAGGTATGATCGGATCACTACTATACCTTACAGCGTGCCGCCCTGACATTCAATTCAGTGTATGTCTCTGTGCCCGTTTCCAGTCATGCCCTAAAGAATCTCACTTATCAGCTATTAAACGGATTTTCAGATATCTAATTGGCACAATTAACTTTGGTTTGTGGTTTCCCATCGGTAGTTCTTTTGAGTTAATTGCTTATACCGATGCGGATTACGCCGGATGCATTGTATATCGTAAAAGTACAAGTGGGTACTGTCAATTTCTTGGCGGGTGCCTTGTTTCATGAGCCTCTAAGAAACAACATTCAGTAGCTCTCTCAACGGCCGAGGCTGAATATGTAGCCACCGGAAGTTGTGGAGCCCAAGTACTTTGGATCAAAAATCAATTGCTTGATTTGAATGTTGAAGTGGATTGTGTGCCCATCTTATGTGATAATACGAGTGTAATTAGTCAATCTAAAAACCCTGTTCAACACTCTAGAACCAAACACATTGACATTCGGCATCATTTTCTGAGAGATCATGTACGTAAAGGGGTTTTTGAGTTCAAGTTCATTGACACACTTAATCAACTGGCTGACATCTTCACAAAACCTCTAAATCAGGATCAATTCAATAAGATTAGGAGAGAACTTGGCATGTGCAAGGGTGAGGGCATACGTACTTAGGTCTGCACTAGGTTATTTCTTCTTCGTTGGGTAGATTATGTGAGATGCATGCATTGTGTGTGGTTCATTTCTATTGTGTATGACTATACCTAGCATGTGTGCCTGTACTTATATTTATATACACTTCTTCCTTGACATTTTCCTAAAACTGAATATTCCTTGATAAATAAATGTGGACTAGTGATCTAGTGCTCTTAGCAGTCTCCATTCAAGGGTTTCCATAGTCGACTCCTGCTTGATATCTTTCGTGGCTTAGCAATAGAAAAGAAAAAGATTTAGAAACAAATAAAAAAAAGAGAAAAGGAAAAGGAAGAAAAAGAAAAAAAAAGGGGATCTTTGAAAATGGGGTCCACAGGGTCATGGAGCCCACTTCCATCTCTTGTGGCCGCTGGCTACACACCTTTTCTCTCGGGGTGAATAATGGGGTTTCCATGCCCCAGAGGTCGACCGCTGGCTTCGTGCCGGTCGACCGCCAGCGGCGAATCGGCCCGGTTCAACCGCGTCTGAACCCTATTTTAAGGGGGTTTTCTCCCCCCTTTTTTCATTCTATCACTCTCCCTTCTCTCTCCCTTACTCCACCTCCACTCTAGCACATCTCTCTCCCACCTTTCAAGCCCTAAAAACCCCACACCTTTTCTACCCGAGCACGATCCGGTCGATTGGTTTCCATTTCGGACCGCCTCCTTGCCGGCGTTCGTGCACTCGTGCCAACATTCCTTGAGTTCCAGAGCGTGGAGACGGTGTTCTTAGTTCTTCCCGGTGTCTCCCTCTCCATCCCAAGGTAGAGGTTTTACCTCTCAAGAGGATACTCTCTTCAGCGAGTTTCTTAGTCTAAAATGGCACCTAGAAGGAGTGCTCGGCGTCTTCTCCAAGGGGAACCTAGTGCTCAGAGGCATGAAGCTCCGGCCGCACCTCCACCACAAGCTCCCGCACGCAGGTTACCTCCAAGGTCTATCATCGACCCTCGTCTTGTCGATTTTCAAGAGATGAATGAAATCCTGCCCGACATTTATACAATTTTTTCAATGCAACTGGGGTGGATTGACTTTGTCACTAGATACAACCGGTTCTATCCCTATCTAGTACAATAGTTCTATGCATGGTAATTTGGCTAACAGAGATGGAAGATTATACACCATGGTTAAGGGCATCGAGATCCGAATTAATTCAGAATTATTCAATCATGCCCTGGGTATCTCTTCACATGGTGCAGACATGAATTTTGGGCATGGTGAGGTTGAGGCAAGTTTCATTGCCATGACGAGCTGTGATTTTGTGCATGGTGTGAGTGACCTCATTGAGCTCAATGCCAACCACTTTCCCGCACTGCAACGGGTTCTGCATCATATGTTTACTACACTTATTTATCCCAAGAGTGGCAGCCGAGATGAAGTGACGGAAGTGCACCATTTTCTGTTCTATCATGTTATGAATGGTGACTTAATTAATATGGGATGGCTCATGACTTCACTGATAAGTCGATGCCGGACACATTTACGGCAGTCCCTGCCTTATGCTTCTCAACTCACTGGAGTGTTCACTTCTATTGGGGTCCCATTGGTGGATGAGCAGTTTGTTCTGGTCTGCCATGATGACATTTATAATGAGCATAAGATTTTCTCAGATATGGGATATTACCGTGCAGCAGATGGTACAATTCGTCGTGCTGTCCCAGTCTATGGGGAAGAGAATGTCAGTGAAGAAGAACAAGAACCGGACCCACAGCAAGATAACCAAAATGCACCTACACTAGTCCAGCCTGACGATGTGCCTCCTCCAGTGGATCTCCCTCCTCCACCGCAGTACTTTCATGGGGAGTCTTCCACTCCAGGTGCTGGGCATTCCACTTGGGGGGACTATGAGACTCTTGACAGGCATCTTTTAGGCATGGAAACTCAGCTTGACTCCTCCCTTGGGCGTTTGGATACTTTTATGGATACCATGACTGGATGAATGGACACCTTCACTCATGCTCTGGATGATATCTCTATCCACATGGCCACTCTCTTTGCCAGCCATGAAGATAACCGTGAGGCCTTTCGCACCACCAACCATACCCTTCTTTCCATCCGTAACCAGCTCCGTCATTATGATGATCTTCTCCACGACATTGAGGATCGTCTTCCTCCTCCTCCTCCTCTTGCTCCTGCTGGTTCCCCCCATGGTGATGGTCCACCGGATGGTGTTCATGGCGAGGAAGCTGAGGATCACCCTGCTGTGTAGCTGTTCTTGGGTCTCTAGTGTTACTTTTGTCCACTTTTTGTATCCCATGCCTCTCCTTTTTGCTGATGTCAAAGGGGAAGAAGTAGGCTATTAGGCTCATATATATATGCTATGTGTGTGTGTGTGCCTACTTGCATGCATGTTTGTCGTTTGCATTTTAGGTTGAGCACGTTGTATTGCATTTGGTTATTTGGTTATATTGCATTAGTGGTTTGCATTTAGTGGTTGCATTCCCTCTTTCACCTTTTGCATTCCGTGTACCCTGTATGGATCTAATGAGAATGAATGGAAGAATGCACTCCTTGAGTTCACAAGATTGGCTCTCTCCTATCTCACTTCCTGTCAATATGGCAAATAAGTATTGAATGGCTGGTATGGATTTGTTGACGTGCTTGTGTTGGAAGTGAAATGTTGCGTTGATATGGACGTGTTGAATGCCTTCACATCATGAGTTCAAATGTTTCAACTTGATGGATTTCAACTGAATTTCAAATGTGATTGTCGACGCTTCTAAAACTCTTTCAAAGGCACTTTGGTGAAAATGTAAATCTAATGCCTATTTTTTGTCATCATCAAAAAGGGGGAGATTGTTGAACATATCCGAGTGATTTTGATGATAACAAAACCCAGGACATTTCTCTCCCATGTATCTTGTTTTCAAGAGAAGCTTCATGCTTTAAACCATCAAATTTTACCCCATGTCAAATGTGTGTTAATGAATCCTTCCATGTGTTTATTCGAGTATAAACCAACTTGTACTTAACTATAACACAAGCCCATTTCAATCATCGAACAAATGGATAGCTTCAAGTGAGCTAACACTTGACTTTTGCAGGATTGGAGATTGGCGGTCGACCTGTGGACCCTTGGCGGTTGACCTAAAATAACAGAACTGAAATCTGGGAATCTGTGAACCTGGCGGTCGACCGCCAGGAGCTAGCGGTTGACCGATTTTCCCAGCAGCCAAATGGCTATAGGACGGCCAATGGCGGTTGACCGCTGGGATCTGTAGGTCGACCGCCAGCCTCGAGCTACCAACAAATGTTGACTTTTTTGTCACTTCGAGAAATGGCTCTCCTCTTGGTATTGTTTAATCCCTAAGCAACCAAACTTTCCAGAAATTGTGGATCTGGTCTGGGGGAGTCCTTGGACCATTCAAGAACCTATAAAACTTATACAAGAGGGTTTGGAAAACCCTAATGCTAAGAGTGGATCAAGGAGGCTACCAAAGGTGAGAAGGAGGAAGCTTGCACTGTAGACGTGAACAGTGTTCCGAGAAGAATTTCTTCATCCTTCTTCCTCCTTTCTAGAGTGAAGATCAAGCTATATCTGAAGAAGATCAAGACTGGATCAAGTCAACCTCAAGCTGCATCCAAAGAATCCTTCATCAACTAAGGGGGAGCTTTAATCAATCTCTTGTTCTTGTGTTCTTTCAATTTCACATCCTTCTCAGCTTCAAGTGTGTTTTGATTGTAATCTTGAATCTTCTGTGTGTGTGTGAGGATCTTCACAGATCCGTGTGTGTGTGTGTGTGCAGTCAAGGTTGATTGCTTTTGTGTGTTTGTGGTTGATCTTGTAACACTCTACAAGATAGTGTGTGGTTCCTCACTGTCGGTGAGGGGTGGACGTAGGTTGCCATTGTGGCATCCGAACCACCTTAAATTTACTATCTCCTCGTGGTTTGTGCCTTATCTTCTTTCCCCTTTCTGTGATTACTTGTGGATCTAGTCTTTCTTCTTCTTTTAGATCTTGTGTGTTAATCATCTTCTCTTAAATCCTTCGGTATATCAAAAGCTGGATTCAGACCGACAAGGTCATTCTTGCCGAAAAGATAACAATTTACGTGAGTAAATCTACGGATCTATTAACTCCGCCGAGTACCAAGGGTTTATGCAGTGGTTGTTTTTGAGAGATATAGTATGTTTTGCTTGCGGCCCTCTTGTGTCCTCTCGAAATCGTTATCTTGGTTTTATTTTACAAAAATTTGTTATCACCCAATTCACCCCCCCTCTTGGGTGTCATTTAACCTCGGGACTTCACGCCCATTAGACCCCAGGCGGCCAGGTCGTTGGCCACCCAATCCAAAAGGAGGCCAGGTTGCTGGCCGCCTAGAGCTGAAGAAGGGTAGATTTTTGGCTGCCTTTCTTATGAAAATGGCCAGGTATCTAGCCACCTTTTGGTCGCACCTGTCACCATTCGTCACCACCCATCGTCGAATGAATTCCTCGAGAGCTCTTCCTCTTTCCCTCCTATCCTAGTTGTGAGTCGAGGGTCGAGGGAGATCGAGCTTCATCCGCAAAAGAAGTGTTGCATATCACTAATGGAGTTAGCAATCTCTTCAAAGGACGGCCAAGTCGCTGGCCGCCTACCAACTCTAAGCGGCCATATATCTGGCTACTTTCTATGGTTGACAGGCAGTCCTCTACTCACACCATTCTTTTCATTTTTATTACATTGCTAGTTTGTTTCCGTGTATTTGCATCCGTTCATATTGCATTGCACACGTGATAGAGCACCATAGATCTCTAATTAAGAGGCTTTCAATCTCAAAACAAAGGGATGGAGGGTGGTCAAAAGTCTCGGCCACACCCCCTTCCTAAGCCCCCTCCAAGTAAACACAACCCCTAATTTTGATTTTCCATTTGTATTTTAAACTCACACTACACCCATCCAGTTCTAATGGGCGATCTCCACATTTTTTCATGATTATTTTTGTAGGATTTTGGTGTAAGAAAACTCACAGGGCTCTTCGTTCTTAGTCGACTGAGAATAGAGAATTTGGAACTCTTTTTTTAATAGAAAAACCTAACCTAGGGTTCGATGGGAGAGTGCACCCCTTACCAGAGGTAAGGAGAAAGCCACTCCACCATTGGACCACTAGGAGGCGGATTTATTCCACTGAGAAAGAATAATGAATTACATCAATCTGAGTCTAGGCAAGCCTAGAGAGTCCAGCCGAGCAGCCCCTTTTATAATGGAAGGTAGCTCACTATAAGAATAGAAAAAATTACATTTGTTGATGCAAGCTAAAGAAGCAAGTAAATCAACTACAGTGTTGGCTTCTCTAAATATATGAGAGATCAAGTCATGCTGAGAGAGAATACTCCAGATCACCCTGACGTAGCTGAGTATAGCCCATGGGCAGTGAATTTCTTTATTGATGATCCTGACTAGGGTGAGGGAATCACATTCAATGAGGGCTGGAGAAATATCCACAGTCTTGAAATACTTAATACCATCCAGGAGGGCTCGGGCTTCAGCTATTAAGCTGTTTGAATGGCCATAAAAATGAGAAAAGGCAAGTAGAACTTTTCCTCTGGAATCCCTGATTATACCACCTCCTCCTGTGTCCTTAGAAATCTTGCAAGCACCATCAGTGTTAAGTTTAAGAAATGGCCAAGGGGGGCAAATCCATTTCACTATCTTCATTTGATCACTGCATGAAGTTTGGTGTGCGATTCCCATTTGGTCCAAGATTCTCCGGTAGCTGGATTTTGGTTCCTTGAGTGAGGCAGTCGAACATGCTCTCTTGATCTGGAACAAAGTTTGATGGATGCAACTGTTTTTGGAGAATGCTTTATCCTCATACTTGGCAATGTTCCTAGCTTTCCAAATTTCCCACATACCAAATCCAATGGAGGCAAGGGAGAAAACTGCAAAGGCCGTACCTGGCTGAACATTGCAGATGGAATTCAGAATGAGTTCCTTAGGATTTCGCCCTTGAAGTTGTAACCCTGCTGCTTTGAGTGCAGTCCAAACATACCAAATCCAAGGGAGAATTTGGAACTCCACTGCCTCCCTCCATAAAGGCGACTTCGCAAACTAAGCCTTTTGTGGGACTCAGGTAAAATCTCTGATGATCACTCTTCACATTGTTTACATAGTGTTGGGACATAATTTGGAGAAGCGTCGCGGGCGGGGAGGCTCGGTTCGCAATCTGTGTCTCATGAAATCAGAACTCTTTCCCGATCAATTCTGATGTCCACAACCCCTCTATTAATCACAATGGGGCCGTTGAATATCACTGTGAGTTCATTAGAACCGAAATCCAAGAATTGTTATCCTTCCATTCTATTTTTTATTTTATTTTCTGCTGTTTGTGTAGCTTCTATTCTACTTTGGAAATTGAACAAAAGGTCACCAAACTCCTGGTGACCCAGGGTGGAAGGAGGCCAGATACTTGGCCACCCAGTTTTCTTTCAGACGGCCAGTAACCTAGCTGCCCATATTGTAAACGGCCACTTCGATGGTTGCCTTGTGTAGTTCCTATTGTTTTGTATTTTGTTGCTATTTTGTGTGAATTTTGGTTGTCCTTGGTTCTGACAGTGCGGGTCAAGTTCAGATTGGGTCCAGGAAGAGCTGACATCACACTTTTTAGGAAACCCTCCCGTTATTTTGGACTCTTCACCTTGGGATTCCCATCGGATGTAACTAGTCCATTTCAATCGGGAACTTCCATAGGTCTCCGCGAATCGTGGTTCTCACACGGTCACTAGACAGGTTGTACCTTGCAGCCCTGCTAGAAATCCCAAGGGGTTTTAAGTGAGTGAAGTCTTTAGGCTATCCCGGAGCTAAGCTTTGATTCCCCTAGAAAATTCCTCTCTTACCTAGGAGGAATTATCTAAAAATATTCTAAACATGGGAGAAATCTAATCTAAAACATTTGGGATGTTGCTTTGACAAATTGTCTGCTGCTACAAACCATAATTCATCCATAATTGGCATTTAAGCTCACTTGAACTCTAAAACTAGTTAGGGTGATTTGAAATGAAACACTTTTATGATAATCCATGCTATGAATAGGATTCATTTGGTTATTTCAATGTGAATATGCGTGATAACCCTATGTTTGAGATGGAAGAAAGTAGACCTCATGCTTTCATTGGTATGTTACAAGTTTCATGAATTGATGAAGATGAGAAGGTGCATGTTAACACCCTATCCTCCCATAGTGGAGAAGAGCAGGTTAATTTCAAACCCCCATCATTTACACCTAATGATGACCAAGAGCTGATTAATGTCTTGTCTAGGTATTTCCCTGATGAATTAATCACTTTAGGATCCTAAGGGAAGATTCCCTCCAATCCTCAATTCGCTCCTCAAAGGTTTCAAACTCCATTGCAAGGGTCATCTAGCAAAACCCTCCATCATGTACCCCCGGTCAATCCAACTACCTCTTAAATTAACAAGGGGTAGCTGAATCTTAGCCAGCTCATGTCCCTTACACAGTCATTGCACCCCCTAGGAGTGCGGATTTCATGTCCAAGCAAAAAATTGAAAGCTATGTCTGGTAAATAGTTGCCGAGAACTTGCCTTCTACTCAGCCTTACGCTTTAACTTACTATTGCAAACTTATTGTAGCACCCCGAGAAATAATTAAATAACATAAAGGGTAATAACTGGAAAATAGTTATTTTAATTGAAAATCACTTTAAATGAAATTTAACTAATTTATAATAATCTAGAAAATTCATAATCATGTAGAGGACTAAAAGTTTAGAAGAATTATCTTCTTGGTCAAACCCTAAATAAAATTTTAACCAAGCCGAATTGACGGAATTAGGGCTAAAATCGAGCTAATTTAGATCGAACCTTAGATCGTCAAATTCCAGCCCGAATCCCGAACATTTGAGCCCAAACTAGGCCCATTCGATCGGCCTAGATGTATAGCACGTTTCCCCTCTAGTAGCTCGTCGAAACCCTAACCCTAGTAGGCGAATTTCGAAGAATTGGCGGCGCGACCCGGTCAATCCGCGATTCCCGCGCACGTCGAGTCGTGGGACTCTATCCGGCCCTCTAGTTCGCTCCCAGTTCGAATTACCCCTATAAATCGAACCCTATACCAACCTAGAAACTCTATTTACTGCAGCGGCCGGCGTGGATCGCGTTCGAGGGAGGTTTTCCAACGTGTTCTTGGAGGTTCTTTTTATCGTGACCGACGATTGACGTCCCCTTCGCTCTTCGATTAAGGTAGGTTCTAGTAGACCCAACCTCAAGTAAAATATACCATTGGATTCGTCTTTGAGTCCTCTTTCTTTTGATAGTAAAAGCCCCAAATCTAATTCAATATAGCCTTCATATTACCAGTTTTAGTCAGAGCATGTCATATTAGGGCACCAATCTTGTACCTTCTCCTTATCTCGATTGAATGCTCGGTTAAGCAGGTTGAAAACATTAATTGAGCATGCTATATTGTGCATTTTCTTGTTATCTTTCTAGTGATAGCTTTTTGCCCAATTTTCATGCACCATACCGAGCCAATTTCTTGCTACAGCCGAAGTCTATCGGAGTTCGCTGGAGGTCGGATAGGGCATCACGTATGCGATCGTAACAGGGACCGCTTATGACCCTGGCGGTCTCGCGACTGACCATTTTTCCCCTTTCATATGTATTTGAATCCATATACCTTAGCGACCCCTCGATAGACCGCATGGCCTAGGGTAGCGGCATGTTCCAGGACCATTTCCTACCCCAGCGGCCTTGCCACGACCATTTTATATGCTGTTCTAGTTACATTTATTCCTTGTGTTAGATATCATGATTAGGGTAGCAACCCACTAAGTAATTGGAGCATATAGAATAATTAACTGTGATTATGACCATCAATATCTTTCCTTTCATCTAAATTGCATCCCCTTGTCTATTCCTTTGAATTGATAAATAAATTGTTAAATTTATAAATTATTGGTCATTGATTAATTGTTAGGTTTGTTTGACAGTCGCTTCACTCCAGTGATGCTGACTGACCGCTATACATTCATTTTCTGATGGTTAATTAGCCTAAATTCTTGTAATAGTTGGGACTCTCCGCCGGATATTCCTTCCGTCGGACTAGGACCTCTATTATGAGACCTCTGTAAGCCCCCGCGAGCCTGGGATTCTCACTAGGACGCCGGGCGAGTTGTATCCACAAAACCTGAACCTTTCCACTCGTTCGGATCGCTTGTTTTTGCCCGAGCCAGAGTCGAGATTGTCCTGTCTATTGCGGCCCTTCTGAGACCGTTTCTGTCAGTGTGCGGTCCAGTCATGACTGCCAGACTGTTTGAACGGCCCTCCTGTGACCGCATTTAATTGGTTGTGCGTCGACCTTAGTCCTCTGGACTCAGTAGTATATGCGGTCATTTGTAGACCGTTTACCTCTTCAAGCGGCCCAACCAGGACCGTCTAGTCCTGATTGCGGCCCATATTGGACCGTTTACTACTCTTCCACTCTGGGCTTGGATCTTTGACCCAACTAACCTTTTTGCGGTCCAGCCTAGACTGTTTTCTCATCTAGGCGGCCTGATCATGACCGCATCTAGCCAGAACTTGTTTTCATGTGTTTCGTGCTTGTTTTGTACTCATAAATCTTTTGACTTCTCAGTAAATCATTGAAATACCACTTGATCTTAGTTGGTAAGTTATATAGCTTAACCTTGGAATTCTGGCCGATTCCAAATGAATGTCTAAGATGGTTACTTAGGATCTTGGATCCACCAAATCAATGCCAACGCATCATAATGGCCTGGTCTGGTCCTGGGAAGAGCGCCTGAAAAGTACTAGTGCCCCGGGGAGTTGTAATGACATGGTGAGGTATTGCACCGAGTGCATGACTAGCGTGATATCTATGGCATTCGTTCATTTCGATATTCTTGGAATTCCTACATGGAATTAATTCTACTTGACTTGCTTGTTTATTTGCTTGATCGGCCAAGTACATGGAAATGATATATCTCATTTCTAATTTATTCTCATTCCATTCCTGCTTATGTTAGTTGTTTATCGCCATTTATTTTATTCACATGACATTAATATAAATTGTTAATTACTTAAACCCTGCATGCTATTACCTACTGAGAGTTCGCTCACCCGGTTTTTTCCCCATTTCAGGTAGCTCCGATGAGGATACGCAAACAGCCGGGGATGGGCAGGAGTGAAGACCAGAGTGGACCTGATAGTCATGAACTGAGAGTTGTCTTAGTAGTTTTGTTGAGTTTTGTTAAGTCCTTGTTTAGTCCAGTCACTGAGTGACTACTTAGAGTTGAAGTTTTTCTTGACTTTCGTCTCTTTGAGTCATAAGATTGGATACCTTGGTATTGTTGGAATTGTTGGACAAGTTATTTTGATGGTTGATTGAAATTGGTAATTTTGGAGCTATTTGTTCCCTTGCAATTATATTCTTTTAAATTTTGCTATTTGCTCTGTTCTATCATGAATGTATAACTGCTACGTTCTGATATTCCACGTCAGGGCGTGACAGTTTTGTGGTATCAGAGCCTAGGTTTTCTAAAGTCCCTTGGTGTCATAGAACCCGTGACTTTGGTAAAGTCTCATGATCCAACCCGGTGAGATTGGGTAGAAACTTGGGTTGAGTTAATTAATAAACTCTTAAAGATGTCTGCTAGGCTGTTCTAATTAATCTTTTGACGTGTAGGAATCTGTTTCAATGGCAGCTGAGCGTGCACAGTGGAGGGATATGCAACGCACGGTTCAGGGCTTGACTCAAGCTCTTCAGCAAGTGGCGCAAGGTGGAGAGGCTCACCATGGAGCAGGTGATCTTCACAGAAATTTTCGTGGGTGGAATCCCCCACGTTTTTGTGGTTCGGCAGACCCCGATGAAGCCGAGAATTGGCTGAAGGAGATGGAGCGAATCTTTAGAGTGATGCAATGCGGTGACTAGAACCAAGTCCTTTTGGTGACTTCCAGTTAGAACGCGATGCTCGTGCATGGTGGGAAGCAGTTGAAGCTACGCGTGGTAATAGGCGTACGTCGTGGGATGAATTTAAGGAGCACTTCAACAGCAAATATTTCTCGGATCGAGTACAAGAGAATATGGTGGCAGAGTTCACTTCGCTGAAACAGAGAAACCTATCCATTGCGGAATATGAAGCTCAGTTTGCCAAACTTTCCCATTATGCTACACACTTGGTATCCACTGAGAAGATGAAGGCCAAGTGATTTCTGAACGGATTGAAGCTCCATTACATTAACCAGTTGGCACCTTTAGAGATTCAGACTTATGCAGAGATGGTGAGAAAGGCTCAAGTTCTCGAAGATACCATAGAGATGACTGAGAGGATCCGAGGAAAGAACCCTAAGAAAGAGCAAACCACTAGTTCTAGGAGTTTCAAACCCAGCAATGGCAAGAAGAGGTCCACTGGCGGGTCTAGTTCATGGAAAGATAAGAAGCCGAGAAGTGATGATAAGAAGTCAGGTCCAGTTGCATCATCGATCTAAGGCCCTTTGTAAGTATTGTGATCGTCCGGGTCACAAGATGGAGGAGTGCTAGCGCAAGCTAGGCGCCTGTTTGCGTTGTGGGAGCAGGGACCACCGTATCCCTGAGTGTCCTCTTCTATCAGATCCAGCTACACCGAACAAGTCGCAAGTCAGCCAGAAGCGGCAGGGCAAGCTCCAAGCCCTACAAGAGACCGAGACAGAAGCCACCGAGGAGGGTGGATTGGTTGAAGGTACACTTATTATTTTTGACAAGCCATCATTTCTTCTCTTTGATACCGGTGCAACACATTCTTTTATTCCTAAAATTTTTGCTAAGTCCGTATCCCTGAAACCGGTATTGATGAATTCTCAACTGGAAATATCAACCCCTATTGGTTCGGGTTCTGCAATTAAGTATTATTACCCCTCTAGTAAGGTCGTGATTGGTGATCAGATTATGCCAGTTGATTTAGTCTGTATGAAGATGAAGGATTATGATGTAATCCTAGGAGCATATTGGTTAGCTAGATATGAGGCTAGTGTTCATTGTAAATCTGGCACCGTGTCTTTTTCTGGACACCCCGAGCTTTCTTTTATCGGGGTTAGGCATTCTAAGTCTGTGCCACTTATATTAGCACTTCGGGCTGAGAAGTTGTTGAGGAAAGGATGTCCGACATTTTTGGCATTGGTTTCTTTGGCCAACAAGAAGGAGTTGGAGGTAAAGGACATTTCGATTGTCCGGGATTATCCAGATGTGTTTCCTGAAGATCTGCCAGGACTTCCGCCAGAGAGGGAGGTAGTCTTTTCTATTGATTTAATTCCTGGCGCGACTCCAATTTCTAAATCACTGTATCATATGTCTCCTGCGGAGTTAAGAGAATTGAAAGAGCAATTAATGGAGTTGCTAGAGAAGGGGTTTATTCATCCGAGTACATCCCCGTGGGGAGCCCCAGTGTTATTTGTAAGAAAGAAGGATGGCTCTCTGAGGCTGTGTATTGATTACCACCAGCTTAACCAGTTTACTATCAAGAATAAGTACCCGTTGCCGAGAATAGATGAATTGTTTGATCAGATAGCAGAAGCTCAGTATTTTTCCAAGATTGATCTGCGATCGGGGTATCATCAGTTGCGGATCAAGGATGAAGATATTTTTAAAAGGGCATTCCGTAGCAAGTACGGGCATTTTGAGTTTGTTGTAATGCCTTTTGGTCTAACGAATGCTCCTGCAGCTTTTATGCAACTAATGAACAATGTTTGCCGGCCCTACTTAGATCAGTGGGTCGTGGTTTTCATTGATGATATTTTGATATACTCCAAGAGTAAGGAGGAGCATGCAGAACACTTGAAGATGGCATTGCAGATATTGAAGGACCAACAGTTGTATATCAAGTTTAGTAAGTGTGAATTCTGGTTGCAAGAAGTTTCTTTTCTGGGGCACATTATTTCTAAAGAAGAAATCTCTATAGATCCCTCTAAAGTTGAGGCAGTGAGAAATTGGGATAGACCTGCGAATGTGACTGAAGTGAGAAGCTTTCTAGGGCTAGCAGGTTACTATCGAAGATTTATTAAGGATTTCTCCAGGATTGCGATACCTCTGACTAGATTGACCCGTAAGGAGAACCGATTTGAGTGGTCCGAAGACTGTGAACGAAGTTTCCATACCTTGAAGGAATGTTTGACCACTGCATCTATTTTGGCCTTGCCTTCAGGAGAAGGACGGTTTGAAGCTTACACCGATGCCTCGGGTATTGGCCTGGGTTGTGTGCTGATGCAGCAGGGAAAAGTGATAGCCTATTCTTCTAGACAACTGAGGAAGCATGAAGAGAATTATTGTAATATCCCGGACCCTTCGAATCCTTCTTCTTGGGTCCCGGATTTATTTTCTCGGAGAATTTATTCTTATTATGCCCGGAATTATTTTTCGGACATCTTTCGAGTTCGGATCCGTGCGTTTCGGATCAATTTTGGAGGTCCCGGAATGTGTTCCGCAGTTTCTGCGTGTTTTTCTCTGACAAACCTACAAAACCCCGTAGCGGGCGAACCGAGTCGTTCACCTACTCCGGGATGGTACCAGTGCGACCGGCGTGTTCCGAGGATCGCGGCGGTATATTTTTATATTTTTCCATATTTTTTGGAAATTAAGAATTTTCTATAAATGCCCCTATTTCCTTTTTCTTTTTCCCTTTCTTCTTCTTTCTTCCTCCTTGTTCTTCTTCCTCCTTCCTTCTCTCCCGTGAGTGCACATGACCGTGACTGGCCCCCTCTCCCGTGGATGCAACGGCGTGCTCACCTCCGGCTGCAGACAGCAGTGGGCGACAGCATGGCGGCAAGGGTGACGGCGTGGCGATCCCGGCGGCATTCGGTGCTCTATGAGATCGTGGGAGCTCGTGAAGGTTCAAGCGGATTTTTGAAGATCGGCAGCAATCCGCCGCGTTTCGGGTGATTCCGAGGTAGGGTGACAATCCTTAGCTCGGCATTTATCTTCCCCGTGATTTCTAGGCCGAGGCGAGGTCGAGAGAGGGCTATTTTGAGCCCGGAAGGGAAAACCATGTTTTGGGGCTTGAGTGGCCGATCTTGTGTTTTAATCTGCCATTTTGTGATTTGTGGGCATCAAAAGATGCATTGGGGGCTTGGGAACAAGTTTCCCTTTTGTTTCCCCTTCACCCGGGGGTGAATGGGGCGTGGAATGGCAATTTTGGGGTTTTCCTGCCGTTCTCGATTTTCTGGAACTCTGGCGGTCCTTCCAGTGACCACCACTTCCTTTTGGCGGTCCCCATACGACCGTTTTTGGTGTCCCGTATGTGGATTGGGCCTGGCGGTCACACGATGAACCGCTAGAGCCCAGGTGGCGGCCTATCAGCCGACCGCTAGCTGAGTTGGCCGGCGTGGCCTTCGAGGCGTTTTGACCATTGGAGGTTTTGGGGTCTGGCGGCCGACGATACGACCGCTTCATGCCCATTGGCGGCCCTATATAGGACCGTTTTCGTCTCCGCAACCCTGAGGGTGGCGGTCTACAATGAGACCGCTACATCCTTGTGGCGGCTTAAAGCTGAACCACTAGCCCTTGTGGCGGCCCAAAGGTGGACCGCCAGCGGTTTATGTCCAACCGGAGTTATGTTTTGCCGATTCGAGTCACGGGTGAATGGACCTCGATCCACGTGCTATCCCGTGGTCTGACTGATGTTGGGCATCATGTGGGGGGCACGTGTAAGGGTGTTGTGGGACCCCGGGAGGTGCTGTTCTCGGCTTGTGTCACTGTCAGTCGGTGTCCGTACGAGGAGCAGTCCTTATACTTTGTCTGGTTTATACGTTATTTTCCGTTGACTAGAGAGTCTACTCTTTCAGTGACCCTCCACTAGTCGTAGGCTTCGACACGCGAGTGGTCCCACCAGGGAGTGGTGGCGAGGTTACCAGAGAGTGACGATTTTAGACTGGTTTCCGTCGGGCTCCACGTCTACCATCCAGAGTCCGACTGAGGGGAAAACCAGTCAGAGGGCCAGACCAGAGACGCATGGTCTGTGTGTGCACACGTGGTTGGGGGCAGTTAGACCCGCGCTGACGAGCACGACCCCAGCTAGTCACTTTTTCTGTGGTTACTTGTACGGTGTCTCAGTTCCCGCTGGGCCGGAGGGAGACACCTGAGGAGCGATCTAAGCCGTCAGTGGATGCATCCTGCCTTGCTTCTAGTGGTTGGTACTCCTGTCTTTGTTTGGTAGTGACTCTTGAGGTTTTGGCGAGGTGTCTCGATTTTCATGCTGTGCATTCGGTACTAGATGTAGCAAAGCTTTCCCATTTATTTATTCATGTAGCTTCCGTTCTACGTCTTCCTAGTGGTAGCTTGTAGCTACTTTTCACACGGTTTCTCAGTTTGCGAGATGGGGACCGGATGATCCCTACTGAGCCTTTTGTTCTGAGGCTCATTCCCTGCATATTTTCACTGTGTCTCGGGTGAGACGAGGCTTCAGGGGAGCGCTTTCGAGGCTCCACATGGTTCTGGTGCCCAGGGTCAGTTGCCAGTTGCCAGGCGGGGTATGCCCCGTGTAGTTGTACCTTCTTTTTCTACGATGTACTAGTTGTGTACTACTGTTATATTTTAGACTGCTGTTATTTTGTGGACCATGTAATTTGATTAATGTTAATCTTTAATTTCCTGCTTATTGATATAAAATGTGTAGTTATGTAATTATTTCAAATTCTTATGTATTTCCACACCATCCCTTTTAACCCTTCCGAGTCTTCGGGCTCGTGGGTGGCGGTTCGGGATTCGAGTTATCGGGCCTCTCCCGGTATTCAGATCTCGGGTCGTTATAGCTGGTATCAGAGTAGTGGTTGTGGATATATATAAGAATTATAAATAATTACAGTGGCCCACTAGTCCACAATGATAATGTACAGTCGGCACTAGCTTAGGGCATCGTGTGTTTTATTGATTTCACCATTTTCATTTCTTCTGTCTTTTTGCAGTAGGCGAGTATGGTGCCGAGGCGGAGGACTCGCTCTCAGTGGGGACAGTCGACAGAAGAGCAGGAAGAGCAGAGCAGAGTGCCACCAATTACCACCCAGGCAGGGGATGCAGCGAGAGTTCTGGGGGCAGAGGATTTCTTTGGGGGCATGTTTTAGTTCATGTCTCAGCAGTTTGGCGGTGATGCTGGTGAGGGCTCATCGTCCATGGGTGGACCGAGTCGTGCAGTGCGGGACTTTTTGCAGTTCCATCCACCCTACTATGATGGCCAGCCATATCTCGATGTGGCCAGGAGATGGCTTGATGAGATGGAGAGAGTGTTCATTTCCATGCGCTGTGCTGAGGAGGACATCGTGATGTTGGCATGTAACCAGTTGCAGGGTACGGCTCGAGATTGGTGGTCTTCAGAGTGGAAAACGTCCTTTTAGTCTCGTTCACTTCAGAAGATTGGGTGGCAGGACTTTGTGAGGGTCTTCGAGCGTACCTACTGCCCATCCTATGTTGGTACGCAGAAGATGCATTAGTTTTTGGAGCTGGTTCAGGGTGACATGTCAGTGTTGCAGTACATGGCTCGGTTTGTTGAGTTAGGCCGTTATGCACCCCATATCATGGAGCATGAGGGGCTGAACATCGAGCAGTTTGTTCAGGGTTTGAGGCAGGACCTGAGGCACCTCTTGATGACGAACGCTACTACTGATTTGGAGACAGCATCTCGTGTGGCGGCATCTTTGGAGCAGAATATGCAGAAGGTCCGAGGACAGGGAGGCCAGGGGCAGTCCCAGTCAGGCCACAGTCAGCAGGCGGCTACCCAGCAGTAGAGTACTTTCCAGCACACTATGGGTAGCTTGGGAGCATCGACTCCAGCGATGTCTACGGTAGGATCTGCATCTTTTCGCTCCAAGGTCAAGAAGTTTCTTAAGAAGAATTTCCATAAGAAGCGCAAGGATTAGAGGCAAGCATCTTCGGGTAGTGTGTAGCAACCGATTCCCTATCAGCGTCTGGGATCAGTTGGTGGATAGCGGGGGCCGTGCCCCCGATGTGGCGAGTCACATCCAGACAGGCAGTGCACGGCGCCAGTGATTTGTTTCAAGTGTGACCAGCCAGGGCACATGGCGCGCGACTGTCCCCAGAGGCCGCAGCAGTAGTAGTACCCCCAGTAGCAGAGACCACCGTAGCAGCAGCAACAGCTGGGGCAGTATCTGCCACTACCCAGATTAGCGAGTGTGGGGGGCATGCAGATGTCCCGTGGCCAAATTACACACATGACCAGGGCAGAGGCAGAGGCGTCACAGCTCGTGGAAGGTACCGTTATGATTTTGGGTTGTGCGGCTCGGGTTTTGTTTGATTCTGGCGCGTCACATTCATTTATTTCGGAGGATTTCGCGCTGAGTATCGAGGAGCCGGTGACCCAGTTGTCTTGTGATTTGGCAGTGGAGTTACCTTCTGGTGATTTTATGGTCACTCCGTATTGTTTTGAGGAGGTTCCTATGTGGGTGGAAGGGCGGAGTTTGCTGACCAGACTTTATGCGTTGCCACTTCAGGACTTTGATGTGATTTTGGGCATGGATTGGCTCGAGGCACATCATGCTTTGGTGAATTGTGGCTCGAAGAAGGTTTATTTCTGGCAGCTTTGTGGACCTACCTTCTATTTCCAAGGTATCAGGTCTTCCTCTTCTCGCTTTCTTATTTTGGCTATTAGGGCTCGTCGTTTGCTTGATGCCGGTTGTCAGGGTTTCCTCGCTTCTGTGGTCGCGATAGATCGGCCGGAACCGGATGTGGAGGACCTTCCGGTGGCGTGCGAGTTTCCTGATATTTTTCTTGAGGATTTGCCAGTATTACCTCCGCAGCGGGAGATTGATTTTATTATCGAGATTGTGCCTGGTACGGGGCCTCTGTCGAAGGCTCCTTATCGCATGGCTCCCGCTGAGTTGAGGGCGCAGTTGTAGGAGTTGCTCGCGAAGAGGTACATTCATCCTAGTTTTTTTCCTTGGGGTGTGCCAATGTTGTTTGTGAAGAAGAAGGATGGTAGTATGAGGTTGTGCATTGACTATCGGTAGCTGAACGAGGTAACCGTTAAGAACATGTATCCGCTGTCGTTGATCGATGATTTGTTTGACCAGCTTCAGTCTGCTCGAGTGTTCTCTCAGATTGATTTACGGTCCAGTTATTACCAGTTGCGGATTCGAGAGTCTGACATGGAGAAGACTGCGTTCAGCTCGAGATATGGGCATTATGAGTTTCTGGTGATGCCGTTTGGGCTCACCAATGCCCCCACAGCATTAATGGATTTGATGCAGAGGGTGTTCCGTCCTTACCTGGACCAGTTCGTGGTTGTGTTCGTGGACGACATCCTTGTTTATTCGCAGTCTGCGGAGCAGCATGCTTATCATTTGAGGGTTGTGTTGCAGGCTTTGCGAGATCACCAGTTGTATGCTAAGCTCAACAATTGTGAGTTTTGGCTTCATGAGGTGCACTTTTTGGGACACGTGATTTCTGGTGATGGTATTTTTATGGATCCAGCCAAGATCGAGGCAGTGATGCAGTGGCCTAGTCCGAGGTCCGTGACGGAGATTCGGAGTTTCTTGGGGCTTGTAGGCTATTACAGGAGATTCATTCAGGATTTTGCTCGTATTGCAGCCCCGATGACCAGGCTTACGCAGAAGGATGTGCCATTTGTCTAGACTGGTGAGTGTGAGCAGAGCTTTATGGAGATGAAGAGGTTGCTCACATCAGCACCGGTGTTGGTGTTACCTTCTAGATCGAGAGATTTTGTGGTGTGTACAGATGCTTCCGGGATCAGGTTGGGTGCTGTGCTGATGCAGCACGGTAGAGTGATGGCTTATGTGTCTCGGCAGTTGAAGCCACATGAGGAGAACTACCCTACCCATAACCTTGAGTTGGCGGTTATGATCTTTACGTTAAAGATTTGGAGGCATTTTCTGTACGGCGAGAAGTTTGAGGTGTTCACAGACCATCAGAGTTTGTGGTATGTGTTCACTCAGAAGGACCTCAACCTCAGGCAGAGGCAATGGATGGAGTATATGAAGGATTATGACTTCACCCTGTCTTATCAGTCAGGCAGGATGAATGTTGTTGCCGATGCCTTGAGCAGGAAGGTTGTGGTCAGTGCTATGATGGTGAGGAAGTGGAGGCTCTGGGAACAGGTGTCAACCGTGACATTTAGGCTTAAGGTTCCTCAAGGGCCCGGGTCAGCTGTTCCTGCGAGCTTGACTGTCATGCCTGCAATTCATCATCAGGTGACAGACGCTCAACGTGTAGGCCCTGAGTTGCCCCAAATTTTGGCTTTGGCTGATGTGGATTTTGGGGAGGACGGAGCTGTGAGATTCCGTGGTAGGCTATACGTCCCGGTCGAAGAGCAGGTGAGGCGTGCGGTGTTACTAGAGGCTCACGGGAGTCGGTACACTGTGCACCCGGGTGCGACGAAGATGTATCGAAACTTGAAGAGGCAATTTTGGTAGCCTGGCATGAAGAGAGATGTTGCCGAGTATGTGGCCTGATGCCTGACCTGTCAGCAACGACTATGAGGTATGCTTCAGCCCTTTGAGGTTCCCGCGTGGAAATGGGACCACGTGACCACGGATTTTGTGGTGGGATTGCCAAGGACCCCGAGCGGGCAGGATAGTATTTGGTTGTTGGTGGATAGGCTGACAAAGGTGGCTTGGTTGTTATCGATCAAACTCAGCTGGAGTGTACCCAAGTTGGCTCATCTTTATGTGGAGTGGATTGTACCTTTGCATGGGATTCCCATTTCCATTGTGTCAGATCGAGATCCGCGTTTCACTTCTAGATTCTGGAGGAGTTTCCAGCGAGCTCTTGGCACGGAGTTAGCATTTAGCTCAGCATATCATCCTCAGTCAGATGGTCAGTTAGAGAGGACCATTCAGATGTTAGAGGATATGTTGAGATCTTGTTGCCTGAAATGGCAAGGGAGTTGGATTCACCATCTACCATTGGTGGAGTTTACCTAAAACAACGGCTATCATTCGAGCATTGGGATGGCTCCCTATGAGGCGTTGTACGGGCGACAGTGTCAGACTCCACTCGATTGGTCTGAGGTTGGTGAGCGTATTGTGACGGGACCGGAGCTGGTGCAGCAGTGCATTGATGTTGTGCATCTGGTCCATCAGAACATGTTGGCGGTGCAGAGTCGGCATAAGATCTATGCCGATCGGAGAAGGCATCCACTCAGTTTCGCGATCGGTGACCGAGTATTTTTGAGGGTTTCTCCCATGAAGGGAGTGATGCGATTTGGACAGCGTGAGAAGTTGAGTCCCCACTATGTTGGTCCTTTTCCCATCGTGGAGCGCATTGGCAAGGTTTCTTATCGGTTGCCGCTACCTCCTGAGTTTGCAGCGGTGCATGATATGTTCCATGTCTAGATATTGAGGAAGTATATGTCCGATGATTCTCATGTGTTAGAGGATTCTGTTTGGCCCGAGGTGACTCCCGATCTGTCTCTATCGGAGTTCCCCATCCGTATTGAGGATCGGCGAGATCAGCACCTACGGAACAAGATTATTCCCTTGGTTAAGGTGGTGTGGCAGCGGCACTCTGGTGGCGAAGCTTCTTGGGAGTGTGAGGATGAGATGCGTCAGTAGTTCCCTTATCTGTTCGAGTAAGTCTCCTTTTCTTTCCCCCGTGCTTTATTTTAAATTTTGAGGATGAAATTTGTTTAATAGGGGAGGGCCATAATATCCCGGACCCTTCGGATCCTTCTTCTTGGGTCCCGGATTTATTTTCTCGGAGAATTTATTCTCATTATGCCCAAAATTATTTTTCGACATCTTTCAGGTCCGGATCCGTGCGTTTCGGATCAGTTTCAGAGGTCCTAGAATGTGTTCCGCGATTTTTGCGTATTTTTCTCCGGTAAACCTACGGAACCCCGTAGCGGGCGAACCGAGTCGTTCACCTACTCCGGGATGGTACCGGTGCGACCGGTGTGTTCCGAGGATCGCGGCGGTATAGTTTTATATTTTTCCATATTTTTTGGAAATTTTGAATTTTCTATAAATGCCCCTATTTTCTTTTTCTTTTTCCCTTTCTTCTTCTTTCTTCCTCCTTGTTCTTCTTCCTCCTTCCTTCTCTCCCGTGAGCGCACATGACCGTGACTGGCCCCCTCTCCCATGGATGCGACGGCGTGCTCCCCTCCGGCTGCAGACGGCGGTGGGCGACAGCATGGCGGCAAGGGTGACGACGTGGCGATCTCGGCGGCGTTCGGTGCTCTGTGAGATCGTGGGAGCTCGTGAAGGTTCAAGCGGGTTTTTGAAGATCGGCGACAATCCGCCGCGTTTCGGGCGATTCCGAGGTAGGGGGACGATCCTTAGCTCGGCATTTCTCTTCCCCGTGATTTCTAGGCCGAGGCGAGGTCGAGAGAGGGCTATTTTGAGCCCGGAAGGGAAAACCATGTTTTGGGGCTTGAGTGGCCGATCTTGTGTTTTAATCCGCCATTTTATGATTTGTGGGCATCAAAAGATGCATTGGGGGCTTGGGAACAAGTTTCCCTTTTGTTTTCCCTTCACTCGGGGGTGAATGGGGCGTGGAATGGCAATTTTGGGGTTTTCCTGCCGTTCTCGATTTTCTGGAACTCTGGCGGTCCTTCCAGTGACCACCACTTCCTTTTGGCGGTCCCCATACGACCGTTTTTGGTGTCCCGTATGTGGATTGGGCCTGGCGGTCACACGATGAACCGCCAGAGCCCAGGTGGCGGCCTATCAGCCGACCGCTAGCCGAGTTGGCCGGCGTGGCCTTCGAGGTGTTTTGACCATTGGAAGTTTTGGGGTCTGGCGGCCGAAGATACGACCGCTTCATGCCCATTGGCGGCCCTATATAGGACCGTTTTCGTCTCCGCAACCCTGAGGGTGGTGGTCTACAATGAGACCGCTACATCCTTGTGGCGGCTTAAAGCTGAACCGCTAGCCCTTGTGGCGGCCCAAAGGTGGAACGCCAGTGGTTTATGTCCAACCGAAGTTATGTTTTGCCGATTCGAGTCCCGGGTGAGTGGACCTCGATCCGCATGCTACCCCGTGGTCTGACTGATGCTGGGCATCATGTGGGGGCCACATGTAAGGGTGCCGTGGGACCCCGGGAGGTGGTGTTCTCGGCTTGTGTCACCGTGAGTCGGTGTCCGTACGAGGAGCAATCCTTATACTTTGTCCGATTTAGACCTTGTTTTCCGTTGACTAGAGAGTCTACTCTTTCAGTGACCCTCCACTAGTCATAACCTTCCGACACGCGAGTGGTCCCACCAGGGAGTGGTGGCGAGGCTACCCCAGAGAGACGGTTTTAGACTGGTTTCCGTCGAGCCCCACGTCTACCAGCCAGAGTCGGGCTGAGGGGAAAACCAGTTAGAGGGCCAGACCAGAGACGCACGATCTATGTGTGCAAACGTGGTTGGGATCAGTTGGACCCGCGCTGACGAGCGCGACCCCAGCTAGTCACTTATTCTATGGTTACTTGTATGGTGTCTCAGTTCCCGCTGGGCCGGAGGGAGACACCCGAGGCGCGGTCTAAGCCGTTAGTGGACGCATCCGGCCTTGCTTCTAGTGGTTGGTACTCCTATCTTTGTGTGGTAGCGACTCTTGAGGTTTTGGCGAGGTGTCTCAGTTTTCATGCCGTGAGTTCGGTACTAGACATAGCAAAGCTTTCCCGTTTATTTATTCATGTAGCTTCCATTCTATGTCTTGCTAGTAGTAGCTTGTAGCTGCTTTCCACGCAGTTTCTTGATTTGCGAGGTGGGGACCGGATGATCCCTACTGAGCCTTTTGTTCTGAGGCTCATTCCCTGCATGTTTTCACCGTGTCCCAGGTGAGACGAGGCTTCAGGGGAGCGCTTCCGAGGCTCCACGTGGTGCAGGTGCCCAGGGTTAGTTGCCAGTTGCCAGGCCGAGGTATGCCCCGTGTAGTTGTTCCTTCTTTTTTCGACGTTGTACTAGTTGTGGACTACCGTTATATTTTAGACTGTTGTTATTTTGTGGACCATGTAATTTGATTAATGTTAATCTTTAATTTCCTGCTTATTGATATAAAATGTGTAGTTCTGCAATTATTTCAAATTCTTGTGTATTTCCACACCATCCCTTTTAACCCTTCCGAGTCTTCGGGCTCATGGGTGGCGGTTCAGGATTCGGGTTATCGGGCCTCTCTCGGTATTCGGATCTCGGATTGTTACAATTATCCTGTCCATGATTTGGAGCTCGCGGCCATGGTGTTTGCCTTGAAAATTTGGAGGCACTACCTATACGGTGAGACTTTTATTGTATTTTCTGATCACAAGAGCTTGAAGTATCTGTTTTCTCAGAAGGAGCTTAATATGAGGCAGAGAAGGTGGCTCGAGTATTTGAAGGATTTTGACTTCTCTATAGAGTATCACCCTGGGAAAGGTAATGTAGTGGCTGATGCTTTGAGTCGCAAGTCGATAGCAAAGTTGTCTAATCTCATGTTGCAAGAATGGAGAATGCTGGAGCAGTTGGCTAGTCTAGACCTTAATGTCTGTAAAGATCGGGTCATGATTGCTCAGATTCAGATTCACCTCGAGCTATTGATGGAAATTAAAACCCTGCAAAATAATGATCCAGCATTGGTAGAGATCAAGGGAAGGCTAAGCAACAAACCAGATTTTGTGTTAACCGATGATGACAGATTGTTATTCAAGGGAAGTACATGTATCCCTGATATAGCCGAGATAAAGAGCAAGATCCTTGAAGAAGCCCACAGGTCCAAGTATACTATCCATCCTGGAGCCACAAAGATGTACCGAGATTTAAAGAGAACCTTTTGGTGGCCAAATATGAAACGGGAAGTGGCAGAGTTTGTAAGTAGATGCCTAGAATGCCAACAAGTGAAGGCCGAGCATTTTAGACCTGTCGGGGAATTAAAACCCCTCGATATACCACAATGGAAGTGGGAGAGCATCGGCATAGATTTTATAATGGGCTTACCAAGAACCCATGGAAGCTTCAATGCAATATGGGTAATTATGGATCGATTGACTAAATCTGCGCATTTCTTGTCCATTAAGTCAAAATGGACAGTGGATGTTTTGGCTGCCTTGTACATAAAGGAAGCGGTGAGACTCCATGGAGTTCCTGTGAACATTATGTCAGACAGGGATCCCATATTTACTTCACATTTTTGGAAAGGATTACAAGAATCATTGGGAACCCGGTTAAACTTTAGTATTGCATTTCATCCTCATACGGATGGCCAGACTGAAAGAACAAATCAGATAGTTGAGGATATGCTAAGAGCTTACATGATTGATTTTGGGGGTAGTTGGCATGAGCATTTGGCTTTAATAGAATTTGGCTACAATAATAGTTATCAGTCTAGTATCCATATGGAACCATTCGAAGCTCTTTATGGAAGGAGTTGCCGATCACCTTTGTGCTGGGATGAGGTAGGCAAGAAACAATGGCTAGGACCAGATCTCATTTCAGAATCATCTAAGAACTTCCAGATTATCCGAGATCATCCACAAGTTGCACAATCAAGACAGAAAAGTTATGCAGATAACAGAAGGAGAGATTTGGAATTTCTAGCAGGAGTGCATGTATTTCTAAAAGTTTCGCCTATGAGAAGAGTTCGAAGGTTTGGCATTCATGGCAAGCTAAGTCCTAGATATATTGGCCCGTTAGAGATTCTGGAGAGAGTTGGAGAAGTTGCCTACAGGTTGGCTTTGCCACCCCAGTTACCTGGTGCACATAATGTTTTTCATATATCTATGCTGCGGAAGTATGTTTATGACCCCTCGCACATCATTCAACATGGGGATGTAGAGCTGAAAGAAGATTTGACTTATGAAGAGAAACCCAACAAGATTTTATACAGAAAACTACAGCAACTCAGGAATTGGTATATACCAATGGTTAAGGTTCAGTGGAGCCGACGTGGGATCGAGGAAGCTACTTGGGAGTCCGAAGAGACTATCTGGAAACAACATCCAGAATTATTTTAAGGTCAGTAACCTTGGTTTTTCCCATTTAGTCAGTGCAGTGAATTTGGAGGACCAAATTCCTTAAAGTGGGGGAGGGTGTAGCACCCTGAGAAATAATTAAATAACATAAAGGGTAATAACTGGAAAATAGTTATTTTAATTGAAAATCCCTTTTAAATGAAATTTCAACTAATTTATAAAAATCTAGAAAATTCATAATCACATAGAGGACTAAAAGTTTAGAAGAATTATCTTCTTGGTCAAACCCTAAATAAAATTTTAACCAAGCCGAATTGACGAAATTAGGACTAAAATCGAGCTAAGTTAGATCGAACCTTAGATCGCCAAATTCGAGCCCGAATCTCGACCATTTGAGCCCAAACCAGGCCCATTAGATCGGCCTAGATGTATAGCACGTTTCCCCTCTAGTAGCTCGTCGAAACCCTAACTATAGTAGGCGAATTTCGGAGAATTAGTGGCGCGACTCGGTCAATCCACGATTCCCACGCACGTCGAGTTATGGGACTCTATCCGGCCCTCTTGTTCGCTCCCAGTTCGAATTACCCTTATAAATCGAACCCTAGACCAACCTAGAAACTCTATTTGCTGCGGCGGCCGGCGAGGATCGCGTTCGAGGGAGGTTTTCCGGCGTGTTCTTGGAGGTTCTTTTTATCACGACTGGCGATCGACGTCCCCTTCACTCTTCGATTAAGGTAGATTCTAGTAGACCCAACCTCAAGTAAAATATACCATTGGATTTGTCTTCGAGTCCTCTTTCTTTTGATAGTAAAATCCCCAAATCTTATTCAGTATAGCCTTCATATTGCCAGTTTTAGTCGGAGCATGTCGTATTAGGGCACCGATCTTGTAGCCTCTCCATATCTCGATTGAATGCTAGGTTAAGCAGGTTGAAAACTTTAATTGAGCATGCTATATTGTGTGTTTTCTTGTTATCTTTCTAGTGATAGCTTTTTTGCCAATTTTCATGCATCATACTGAGCCAATTTCTTGCTACAACCGAAGTCTGTCGGAGTTCGCCGGAGGTCGAATAGGGCGTCACGTATGCGGTCGTAATGGGGACCGCTTATGACCCTGGCAGTCTCCCGACTGACCGTTTTTCCCCTTTCATATGTATTTGAATCCATAGACCTTAGCGGCCCCTCGATAGACTGCATGGCCAGGGGTAGCGGCCTGTTCCAGGACCGTTTCCTACCCCAGCGGCCATGCCACGACCGTTTTATGTGCTGTTCTAGTTACATTTATTCCTTGTGTTAGATATCATGATTAGGGTAGCAACCCACTAAGTAATTGGAGCATATAGAATAATTAACTGTGATTATGACTGTCAATATCTATCCTTTCATCTAAATTGCATCCCCTTGTCTATTCCTTTGAATTGATAAACAAATTGTTAAATTCATAAATTATTGGTCATTGATTAATTGTTAGGTTTGTTTGACAGTCGCTTCACTCCGGCGATGCTGACTGACCGCTATACATTCATTTTTCAATGGTTAATTAGCCTAAATTCTTGTAATAGTTGGGACTCTCCGCCGGATATTCCTTCCGTCGGACTAGGACCTCTATTATGAGACCTCCGTAAGACCCCGCGAGCCTGGAATTCTCACTAGGACGTCGGGCGGGTTGTACTCATAAAACCAAAACCTTTCCACTCGTTCAAATCGCTTGTTTTTGCCCGAGCCAGAGTCGAGATTGTCCTGTCTATTGCGGCCCTTCTGAGACCGTTTCTGTCAGTGTGCGGTCAGTCATGACCGCCAAACTGTTTGAATGGCCCTCCTGTGACCGCATTTAACTGGCTGTGCGTCGACCGTAGTCCTCTGGACTCAGTAGTATATGCGGCTGTTAGTAGACCATTTACCTCTTCAAGCAGCACAACCAGGACCGTCTAGTCCTGATTGCGGCCCATATTGGACCGGTTTCTACTCTTCCACTCGGGGCTTGGATCTTTGACCCAGCTAGCCTATTTACGGTCCAGCCTAGACCGTTTTCTCATCTAGGCGGCCTGATCATGACCGCATCTAGCCAGAACTTGTTTTCATGTGTTTCGTGCTTGTTTTATACTCATAAATCTCTCGACTTCTCAGTCAATCATTGAAATACCACTTGATCTTAGTTGGTAAGTTACATAGCTTAACCTTGGAATTCTGGCCGATTCCAAATGAATATCTAAGATGGTTACTTAGGATCTTGGATCCACCAAATCAATGCCAACGCATCATAAGGGCCCAATTTGGTCCTGGGAAGAGCGCCCAAAAAGTACCAGTGCCCCGGGGAGTTGTAATGACATGGCGAGGTATTGCACCGAGTGCATGACTAGCGTGATATCTATGACATTCGTTCATTTCGATATTCTTGGAATTCCTACATGTAATTAATTCTACTCGACTTGCTTGTTTATTTGCTTGATTGGCCAAGTACATGGAAATGATATATCTCAGTTCTATTTTATTCTCATTCCATTCCTGCTTATGTTAGTTGTTTATCATCATTTATTTTATTCACATGACATTAATTTAAATTGTTAATTACTTAAACCCTGCCTGCTATTACCTACTGAGCGTTCGCTCACCTAGTTTTTCCCCCAATTCAGGTAGATCCGATGAGGAAACGCAAACAGCCGGGGATGGGCAGGAGTGAAGACCAGAGTGGACCTGATAGTCGTGAACTAAGAGTAGTCTTAGTAGTTTTGTTGAGTTTTGTTAAGTCCTTGTTTAGTCCAGTCACTGAGTGACTACTTAGAGTTGAAATTTTTCTTGAATTTCGTCTCTTTGAGTCGTAAGATTGGATACCTTGGTATTGTTGGACAAGTTATTTTGATGGTTGATTTAAATTGGTAATTTTGGAGCTATTTGTTCCCTTGCAATTATATTCTTTTAAATTTTGCTATTCGCTCTATTCTATCATGAATGTATAACTGCTGTGTTCCGATATTCCGCGTCGGGACGTGACACTTATGAGTGCTTACTTTCCTCCAGGTTTTAAAGCCCCTAAATATTAGAAGTATGATGGCAGTACTGACCCACGTCATCACCTGTCCGACTTCTTTATGGACTCCCATCAATTTCTTTATGATTAGGTCCTCCCGGTTCATTTGTTTCAAAACTCTCTCGAGGGCAAGGCCCTTAGATGGTTTTCATCACTCCCTACTCTTGACCTCATCAATTTGGAGATCATCTCCAATCGTTTCATCACTCTGTTCAGCCACATGTCTAGCCTTGCTTCCACTCTCTTTGATCTAGTAATGGAAAAAATGAAGCCCGATGAGGACTTCATCCAATTCTCCAACAGATGGAGAATTATGGCTTCTAGGGCCGAAATCACCATCCACGAATCCCAAGCCATTACCATGATAGTTAACAATGCAACTCCGTAACTTCGAGCCATTCTCATGTTAAGTGAGCTCCACATCTTTCCTTGGCTATACAATAGAGCTCGCATTATCCAAGCCCAAATTTGGGATTCCACCATTTCGCTTTTCTTTGATAGCTGTGCTAGAGGCCAAAAGGTTCTTTCCGTCCCAACCACGACGAGCATGTCAATGCCTTCGGCCGGCCTCTTAAACCAACCAACTGCCAAGTTCCTCAACCAAATCCAAGATCAACCAATCAATAATCCTCTAGCGGTCAAAAGCCATATTCAGGCATTCCTCCTCCCGAAAACTATACAAGGGCTGGACCCAAGAGGTCATCTTATCCTCCTCTACCCGAATCTTTAGGCGATATCTTCTTCACCTTGATGGCTTCTAAAGACATCTAACTCCCGCCACAAAAGAAAAGGGTCCATCTGCATGCCAATACTTCCAAGTACTACCCTTACCATCGTGCCTTGGGGTACAAGATTCATAATTTTTCGACCTTCAGGGATTGGGTCTATGACATGAATGATGAGGGGATAATTTATTGGGCAGATGTGAAGGTCGCCATTGCAAACCTCAAGAAGCCTAACCGAGATTTGGGCATTATTTAAAACCCTCTGCCCATTCACCAAGGAAATCAAGATCCCTCTTATTCTAAGCAATAAGAAAGAGTCAACACTATCATATGTCTGGAACCTCACGTTGTCAGAAGACGACAACTTTGGGGGATAGAAGGATTGCAAGATTGGTCTGAATGCTCAGAGGATGTGTCTCATGAACCCAAAACTGATGTAAATGTCTTTGCTGAAGGGGATCACCCCTTGACTCTAATCAAACCTCTATGGTCTAGCTCAGACGATGTGTCTCATGAACCTGGAGCTATTGTACATGTCCTTACTGAAGGGGATCGCCCCTTAACTCTAATCAAACCTCCATGGCCTAAGCTTGTCCAACGTAGCTCAAGCACTCATGGTCAAGAACTATTCTCCCTTTCCTCTATCTTTGGGGCGCCTTCCTTGCAGCTTATCTGTCCAAAGCCCCAGGAGCCAAATCCACCAAGAGAGGCTACACTCAATGTCACATTAAGAAACTGCAATATTTCTCCCTTTTAAAGGCAGTCCCAACTCGAAGAAGGGACCAACTCTCAAGCTACTCCTACGGAGTATGGTATCCTCCAACATGTAGACATGACCCTTGCTAAAATCTCCATCCTAGAGCTAATTAGGTCCCCATCCCACCAAACCACTCTCCTTCAGTTCCTCCAAAAAATCATTGTTAATGAAGATCTCCCTACTAGAGGTGTCTGTGATGCCATTCTATCCATAATTCAAAGCCTATCCATCTCGTTCTCCGAGAAGGATTTGGCTGCCCCGGAGAGCAAGTCGATCCCACTATGCTTAACTATCACACTCAAAGGATTAAGGTAGATTCTACCTTGATTGACACTAGAGCCTCCATTAATGTCTGTCCTATGAAAACTCTCAAAAAGGTGGGATTAGGTGAGGAGAACTTAGAAGAGGTTTGTACGACAATGTCTGCATATGACAACTCCAAGTGGAGTGCTAAGGGAAAGGTCACCCTATAGCTAGGGGTAGGTCCTGTAGTCATGCCATCAGATTTCTTTGTCCTTGATTTGGATCCCACTTACAAGGCCATCTTAGGACGGCCTTTGATAGAACAAATCTTGGGTATCTCCCTTCCACAGGCCATCAATATTTTAAATTCTCCTACAATGGGAGAATCATCAAAGTCAAGAGCATCCCTATAGTGGAAGCTCTAAATTCCATCACTTCTGAATAGATTTCTTTCATGACCATCCCAGACAAGGGGAAGAAGCCCATCCTTTCCATGATGGAGGTTATTGGACCATCCTTATTAAACCAATCAAGCCACACCATTTCTTCTAGGCCAACAATTGACCTCGAGATTCCACGAGAGAAATGTTAGGAGCTAATGGTCAAAATGGGCTTTACCATCGGTAAGGGATTAAGACTAGATGAGCAAGGACCAACCCAGAGAGATAGACTCAAGATAGTTAGAGAGCGATCAGGATCCAACTCAACACCCCTCAAGGGGGGATTGCTTGAACACTTTGTGAAAGGTCCTATCTAGCCAAGAACCAAAACCACTTTTGATGAAAAGGGTCAAAAAAGAAGGATGTTAAGGAGAAAGAAAACCTAAGGACAACTCAACCCAAAAAAGACTTCGAGTTAATTCCTCTATTCCACCAAGCTGAACCAACTGTCCACACTCTATCAGTGGGAGTGTTCTTAGCTTGAGATAGGTCGACACCTATCATTTTCATTCCATTTCTATTTCATCCAAAATTTCCACCATTACTTACTTACCTGGTCATGGTTCAACCTACTCACTCAATCTTAGCATTCTCCCATGACCTCCAAAAAAAGGTCAATATTAAAAGGTGGGTGTCACCCCCGATGCGGAAAATCATAACACAACAGTTATATCAATCATGTCAATCAAAGCATGCACATAGGGAAACAACCATCCATAGAGACAACACATTGAGGCCAAAAATTAAACTTTATTAATAATTCAGAAAGGAATAAAGTTTACAATCAACTCCATGACTCAACATCTTCTATTAACTCAAACACTTTCATCACAACGACAAGAAACAACCTCTCATAACAACTTCTCTCACACATTTAACAAAAGAAAAAGACAAGGCAATGACAAGACTTATAGGGTAGACTTGGTCGCTCCATTTACTCTCGCCCTTCTCCATCAGAGTATTGTTCTTCATCTGGACAACTTGAAACATTGACAATGACACAGGGTGAGTGAAATGTTAGTAGGATTTATATCTCTATATCAGACATCTTTAAGTAATTACCATGTTTGACAAATAAATGCACTAAATGAGGAAAAACATAATAAACCATGCGTAACAGATATTAGAGTCAAGAACAAGAAGGTATCAGAGGCAAGTAGTTGGATTCATGAATAAGTTAAAGTGACAAGAACAATAATGTTGGGAATAAACTTTCAATATCAAGAACATGTAACAAGTACTTATCAATTGATTGGCTATACCACGTAATAATTACCACCAGCGATAACATGTACAAGCCAAGTAATTCATGAACAACTAGAATGTCGTAGATCAATCTAGCACGCATGTACTTTGGTGTAATGCCATACCAAGTCATTTAACTCTCATGGGCACAAGTACTTTCGGGTGTTCCCCCCAAGACAAGATCGGGCCCTTATTGGTGCGAAGCCTTGGGGTTATGGATCATAGATCCTATGTAATTATCTAGGCATCCACATTAAATTTTAATTGTCAAAGAATTCCAAGGTAAAGCTTATGTAAACAAGGCATAGATTCTAATGAGATATTTCATATTTTCCAAGGAATTCAAAGAATAACTAAGTTGCTAGGAGCTAGTCAAGGATCATGAAAAGTAGAGAAAATAATGGTATTCCAGCATTATCGCGTTAAAAACATGACAAAACCTTGTTCAAATCATCAAACTCGGGCTAACCAAACGTTGATAAAATGTGGTCAGTCATGGGGTTATGTTCAAAAAGTTAGAAAGAATGAGGTCTCCCTCACGAGTGCGACTTATCATGAAACTGGGTAGAATGCGGTAGGGGTACAAGCCGTGATAAGAAGAACATGGTCTGGGCCTCTGTCGCGTTTATAGGAAAATTCATCAGGACGCGGTCTCTGGGTCTGCCGCATTCCTAAAACAGAAGCTAAATGCGGTCTCTGGTCATGCCGTGTTCAATTGGACTGAACATAACCCAAACATAACCCTGTTCCATAGTTCAACAGTAGGACGTGATTCCAAAGATATTCAAGATTTTTAGGGTACAACTTGCTCGGCGTCCACATGGGAATTCATCTCTCACAGAGTTTTATGGAGGTCTTAATGAAGAAGTTCCATTCCGACGGAAGGAATATCCAGCGGAGAGTTCTAACTTTACCAAGAACTGGCTTTGCGAGAACCAAAAACCAATGGAGCAATAGATACATGCCACCGGAGTGACATGATCTTTGAATGAAAGCAACAATATAATAGTAACTATTCTTCAAATCGTCGATTAAGAACATTAAAGTCAATCATGGTCGCGATCAAAATGGAAGGCTATGGGAGACATCTTCAATCAAACCACATGATTTAATAGCTACTTTTATCATGCTAGAAGTGGAAATAAGGACATATAGAGAGATCATAAGGGGTTTATCATGCAATTTAGAAGATATTAACCTCAATAATAAACCCTACAAATTTTCATTTCAGTTAACATGGAATAACATAAAACATGCAAGTTTCAATAGATTATAACACTGAAAAAGCTCTAGAAATTCTCAAGGGTCGAGCCAGGTCGTAGTCTCTAGGTTGGCCTTGATCCGCCTTGAACATGGTTGCCTTGATGACTGCATTCTATTGAACGCATCGTATTGCATGATCATAATCTGAAGGCATTGTCTACGTTGGCCGCGTTCTCAAACCGAACATGTAGAATGCCCAGATTTTGGAAAACCTTGATATTAAACCCAAAAATTGAACGAATAGGGAAGATTTCTGAGGGGGAAACATGCATAAATCGAAGATAAACATGCTTATGATCCTTTAAATGAAGTTAATTAGATCTAGGCCTGAGAGAACACCTATCTTGGATCGAATTAAGGAAGGGAGAAAGAAGAACGTCACGAAGAACACCTCAAAGATCCTCACTTTCTTCCTCGAAATAAGCCCCTAAACCCTCGAGCCGCCATTCTCCAGTGCGATTATGGTCAACAAGAAGGCGATGGAAACCTATTTATAGATCTAGACCACCCAAAGAGTCCTAATTCGCCCTAGGAATCACAAGGATAGAAATCTGCCCAATTTTTTGTCGTTATCTAAAATTAGCGCCGCCGCCTATTTTTTTGCCCCAATTAGGGTTAGGGATAATCCATAAATGACCTCCCTTAGTGGGTTAGGGTTGTGGCTAGGGTTTTGAACCATTAGTTCCTTATTTAAGCCTAATTAGCCCATTCAAAATTGGGCTTTTGGGTAACTCTGATTTTAGCCATTTTATTCACATTTTAGTCCAATTAGGTTCGTCTCTTAGCCCATAGTTTTTTTAAAATTTCACTTCGGATTCTTTTTTAAAAATTTTATATTTTAAATTTTTATTCCATCATTTAAATTAAGAAAATTTATTTATGTTACTCATTTATTCATTATTTTACTGTCGGGTTGTTATATCCCTCACTTAAAAAGAATTTGATCCTCTAAATTTACATCATGCACTTATAGAATCTAGATGGGGAGTACAATTATTGACCTAAGAATAAATTCAGATACTTCTTCTTGATTGCATCTTCTAACACTCATGTAGCTTCCTCGAGTCCACGTCTGCTCCATTAGACCTTTACCATCGGCATGGCCCTATTTCTTAATTGATGCAGCTTTCGATCCAATACCTTCACTACAAGAAAAGGTGGATTTTCCGATGAACCTCATCCGTTGGAATTTCCATCGGAACTCTAATTGTCGACGGATTTCTGACGTATTTCCGATGGATGAGGTCTGTCGGTTAATCATTGTCGGTAATGCCAACGGTTAAATATTTCGTCGAAAATTCGTCAAAAATTTTCGACAGATAAAGAGTTGACGAAAATTCCGTCGGTAATGTTTGGAGCGTTATGTTTCCGACAGATTTTATATTCGTCTGTAATTCCGTCAGACATGTTGCCGACGGAATGTTCTTTCATCAGAAATTCCATCGGAACTATTTTCCGACGGAATTCCTGTTTCGTCAGACATTTCGTCAGACATTCTGTCAAAAATTGTAAGGTTAAAATAAATAAAAATATATATGTTTTTCGACGAAATTCCTGTTTCGTCAGTTATTCCGTCAGAATATCCGTGGGAAAAGATTTTTCATTTTTTTAAAAAAAATACTTAAATTTTATATAAAAACATGTTTAAATAAAAATTATAAAGGAAATCCATCACAAGCAAAACAAAAGATATGCAAGAAATGAAACACAATAACATTTATCAATTTTATAATAATAAAAAAATCAACAAATATCCTCCGCATCCTCCATATCCTCATCCTCTCCATCTTGCTCGTCTCCTCTATCTCCACTCACTGGAGGATCATATATTAAAAAAATAATAACATTAAATACGCATTCATAAAAAAATTATGGAGCAGATAATTTAAATATTTTCTTTGATTGTATAAATTCAAATCAGATATAAAACACTTCTGAGCGTCGTGCTCAAACTGGGTATCCAATTTAGATTTCGTTAGCTCTCACAAGTCACTTTTACCTCCCAAGTCATGTTGGAACGATCGGCACGCTGATCAGACCAATATTTAGATTTTGGACCTTCGAACCCAACTTCTTTAATTTTAAACAAAGTGCATTTGAAGAATGCACTTCTGAGCGCCGGGCTCAAACAAGGTATCCGATTTAGATTCCGTCAGCTCTCACAAGTCACTTTTACCTTCAAGTCGTGTAAGAATGATCAGCATGCTGATCAGAGTGACATTTTAGATTTTGGGCCCCCGAACCCAACTTCTTTAATTTTAAACTAAGTACATTTGAAGAATGCACTTCTGAGCGTCGAGCTCAAACCGGATATCCGAAATGGATTCCGTCAGCTCTCACAAGTCATTTTTACCTCCAAGGTGGTGTTGGAATAATCGGCACGTCGATCAGAGTGATATTTTAGATTTTGGACCCCCGAACCCAACTTCTTTAATTTTAAACTATGTGCATTTGAATAATGCACTTCTGAGCGCCGAGCTCCAATCGGGTATCCGATTTTGATTCCGTCAGCTCTTTCAAGTCACTCTCATCACCCAGGTCGCGTTGGAATGATCGGCACGCTGATCACATTTTGGTCCCCTGAACCCCTAGTTATGTGAATTGTTTTAAACTAAGTTAGCTTTGAAAACTAACTTAGTTTTGATTTGACTAATTTGAGCGCCGGGCTCAAACCGGATATCCGATTTGGATTCCGTCAGTAATAACAAGTCACTTTCACCTCCCAAGTCATGTTGGAAAGATCGGCACACCGATCAAAGTGATATTTTAGATTTTGGACCCTCGAACCAAACTTCTTTAATTTTAAACTAAGTGCATTTGAAGAATGCATTTCTGAGTGCCGGGCTCAAACCGGATATCCGATTTGGATTCCGTTAGCTCTCACAAGTCACTTTTACCTCTCAGGTCGTGTTGGAACAATCAGTACGCCGATCGGAGTGATATTTTTGATTTTGGACCCCCGAACCCAACTTCTTTAATTTTAAACTAAGTGCATTTGAAGAATGCACTTCTGACCGTCGGGCACAAACCGGATATCTGATTTGGATTCCGTCAGCTCTCCCGAGTCACTCTCATCACCCAGGTCGCGTCGGAATGATCGACACGCCGATCAGGCCAGTATTTTATATTTTGGACCCCCGAACCCCTAGTTATGTGAATTGTTTTAAACTAAGTTAGCTTTGAAAACTAACTTAGTTTTGATTTGAGTAATTTGAGCGTCGGGCTCAAACTAGGTACCCAATTTAGATTCCGTCAGCTCTCACAAGTCACTTTTACCTCCCAAGTCGTGTTGAAAAGATCAGCATGTCGATCAAAGTTATTTTTTAGATTTTAGACTCTCGAACCCAACTTCTTTAATTTTAAACTAAGTGCATTTGAAGAATGCACTTCGGAGCGCCGGGCTCAAACAGGGTATCCGATTTGGATTCCGTCAGCTCTCTCAAGTCACTCTCATCACCCAGGTCACGTTGGAATGATCAGCACCCTGACCAGGCTAGTATTTTATATTTTGGACCCCCGAACCCCTAGTTATGTGAATTATTTTAAACTAAGTTAGCTTTAAAAACTAATTTAGTTTTGATTTGAGTAATTTGAGCGTCGGGCTGAAACCGGATATCCGATTTGGATTCCGTCAACTCTCACAAGTCACTTTTACCTCCCAAGTCGTGTTGGAAAGATCGGCATGCCGATCAGAGTAGTATTTTAGATTTTGGACCCCCAAACCCAACTTCTTTAATTTTAAATTAAGTGCATTTGAAGAATGCGTCGGGCTCAAACCGAGTATCCGATTTGAATTCCGTCAGCTCTCACAAGTCGCTTTTACCTCCCAGGTCATGTTGGAACAATCAGCACGCCGATCAAAGTGATATTTTAGATTTTGAACCCCCAAACCCAACTTCTTTAATTTTAAACTATGTGCATTTGAAGAATGCACTTCTGAGCACCGGGCTCAAACCGGGATTCCGATTTGAATTTCGTTAGCTCTCCCAAGTCACTCTCATCACTCAGGTCACGTTGGAATGATCGACACGTCGATCAGACCATTATTTTATAGTTTGGACTCCCGAAACCCTAGTTATGTGAATTATTTTAAACTAAGTTAGCTTTGAAAACTAACATAGTTTCGAATTGAGTAATTTAAGCGCCGAAACCAAATCGGGTATCCGATTTGGATTCCGTCAGCTCTCCCAAGTCACTCTCATCACCTAGGTCGCATTGGAATGATCGGCACACTGATGAGGCTAGTATTTTACATTTTGCACCCCCGAAACCCTAGTTATGTGAATTATTTTAAACTAAGTTATCTTTGAAAACTAACTTAGTTCCGAATTGAGTAATTTGAGCACTGAATCCAAACCTGATTTATTCCTATATCAAATATGGTCTTGTTACTTTCAATCTAAATTCATGTATATTCTTTGATTTTAGAATTGAGTAATTCTGCCAAAATAAAAAATATAATAAACACTCACCTGAGGGGGCTGTGCCGTGGTCGTGGATCCTTGAGGGAGAATTCCCTTCTGGGAGAGGAGGCCATCGAGTGACTGCAAGATATCTTCCTTGTGGCTCGACATCTATGTCCTCATCTATTGCTGCAACTGCCGCTGCATATCAGACATCTCTGCTCGGACGATGTCTCTAACGTCGTTGGAAGAAGTACTGGTGTTGGGTGGGGGCGTGCTAAAGGCACTACTACTGGTCGGCATAGCGCCTGAACTCGCACACGATGATATCACCCGGCCAGTCTCTAGGCTCTGCCCAAAGCCATATAGCTGGCCTTTCCTCTGTACGCCAGCTGTTGCCACCCACACCGTCAGATCTAACTCCGGTTGTTGTGCGTCTCCCTCCCTGTACTTCTCTGTCAACTGTCTACTATATATTTCCTACAAATTGAATACAAAAACTTGTAAATTTCATATGAATGAATCATATTTAAATGAAAAGAAAAACTTAAAGAAAAATTTGCCCAGAGATATAACCTTACGTCTACTAAGCGGGCTCTCTCACTGACAAACTGATTCGTCCCCTTCTTTTTGTGTGTTCTGTTGAACACCTCTCAGAATGACGGAGCTCGATTGAGCTCCACGTCATGTTTTACAATTCATAGTAAAAAAATGTTATATATATGAATAAAATCAAAGAGGATAATTTGAAAGATTACTTGCCAATTTTTGTTTATGAGTCGCGAAAGAAACAGACCAACTCGTATGCACATTTGCGTCTAGTTGTGATGCCCTGTTTGCTACAGCTTTTTGGACTTTTCTATCCATTTGGGCTCAGCCCATTTGTCACATATAGCTTCCCAATGGTCCTTTCTCATCCAAGGAGGGCGGTGCTACTTCCACAGCAGTCGATCTTGACTCCCACCAGCATTTTTTTGAGCCCTTACTCGGGCCTCATGCAAATTCTTTTGGTAATTTGTCTGGATACTAGCCTCCCAGAGAGAACGAGCTCTCACCGCGTCCTGTCCACTCGTGAACTAATAAGTCCACTGTAAATAAATTAAGTTATATGGGTTAGTACGTATACTGTTCTGAATTGAGTTTGGGAAATACGTGAATTAAATGATTAAATTACTTACTGTGAACATGTCGAACAATAAATCCTGGACGCCCATCGGAAATTGCTTGAAAGATACTGCTGGCCCGAGAACATGTGCCATTACTAGTTTCATAGAATGACGGATAGCCTCAGCAGGTTCTAATTTATCACTGCAAGTCCCAATGTTAAAATAGTTGGCATTAGACAGTTGAACGATAAATAATGAATGTAATTCATAACCATATAAATTTACCCAAAGATCCAACACGGGAGACGTCCATCATGGGCCCCACCTCCCTCGCCCTCGTGAGTAGTGCCGAGGGACTGTAGCGGCTGAGTAGAGGAGCCGACAGGGGCACTACGGCCTGTAAGAATTAAATCACATAAGCATAACATTTAATCAATGAATATTTGGCTATAAATTGAAAGAGACATACCTGTAGCGGGAGGTGGTGGGGGTGTGCCCTGCATAGCTTGTGGGAGAGCACTGGGACCTGTAAGAATTCAATGTCATAAGCAAATGGAATATAATCGAAGAATATGTTGCTAGAAATTAAAATATACGTACCTGAAGCGGGAGGTAGTGGGGGTGTGCCCTGCACAGCCGGTGGAAGGACACTGAGACCTGCAAGAATTAAATGTCATAAGCAAATGGAATATCATCAAAGAATATTTTGCTAAAGATTAAAATATGCATACCTGAAGCGGGAGGTGGTGGGTCTTGGACGGTATGAGAAGATCTAGAGGGGGGGGTGAATAGATCCTATACCAATTTTTTGACTTCTACAAACAAGCTATAGAAGATAGCACAGCAGTTACCACATACGAGGACAAACGGCAGATTAACGGAGCTAAAAGATAAGAGAAACTCTTAGACACAACAAGCCACCTGTGAAGAGGGGATAGAAGATATGAAGAGCAAACCACAACACAATACTTTTTAAGGTGGTTCGGCTACACCCTGGCACACCTACGTCCACCCCTCACCAACACGGTGAGACTTCCACTCTTTGGCCAAAAGAAACACACACACACACGCTGAAGATCAGCTGATCACGGGGACTAGCCCCAACACACACACACACACACACACACACACACACACACACACACACACACACACACACACACACACACACACACACACACACACACACACACACACACACACACACACACACGAGGACAAGTCCTCAAAGTACACGGGGCAAAGATCCTACAAGAAGGAAACAAAATAGATCAAGAAACCAGACACACACACGCTGCAACTGCAACTACATGGTGACAGCACACACACACACACGAGGACAAGTCCTCAAAGTACACAGGGCAAAGATCCTACAAGAAGGAAACAAAATAGATCAAGAAACCAGACACACACACGCTGCAACTGCAACTACATGGTGACAGCACTCCATACACAAAGTGATTTGTTGTTGAAAAACAAAGACAAACAAGAAACCAAAAAACAAGAAGTTGCAACTGCAGCAGTCCCGAGCAAAGAAGCACTATGAGCGGCGGTGCTGAAACAATAAAGCAAGGGAACTAGGGCTGGCTGGATGGCTGTGGATCATTCTCCTGTCCTTCACCTTTCTCTCTGATGGAAGTCTGAGCAGGTGCTCCTTTCTCTTCTCTTTTTTTCTCTTTCCCATGTTCTACTCTTCCTGTAGGCCAACTTAGAACTCCAGTAACGACTTCATGCAAGGGAAGGGCATCCAATATATAGACCTAGAAAGGTAGAAGTTTTTCCCTCCATTTTTCTTGCAATCCGAGTAGCAGAGATAAACAAAAGGTTGTTTGACCAAAGAAGCCTGCAGAACCTTAATTTCTATTAGCAGAGAGGACGTCCTTTTTCCAGAGATATTTTTCCTTCAGTCATAGTCTTTGCTGGCTGGTGCAGGAGACAGAACTGGCAGTGAGAGAGGCTTTTCCAAGGTGTTTGTATTGACAGATATCTGGAGTAAAGTGTTCCTCTAGACACTTATGATGACAGGGACGTTTGGGTGAACCTAGGAGTCTCTTCCATCCCTTAAAAACCAAGTTTTCAGAGGTTTACGTTGGACCTTTTTGCCCTATGTACGGTTTTTATCACGCCCCGAGATTATGCAACGCAGACTAATTGGGAATGTGAACAGCCGGCTAGTACGTCGCAAGCGAGCATATATAATCAGAGCGCTAACACATTCACACATAAAAGGGAATGCACAAGATGATATACTCCAAACTTCACTTTATTGAACAATATTCAAAGTACATTGATACTTGACTCTTTTCACTATACTCAAATAAATGGAAAAGTACATTGACTCGACTGAGACTCATGACTCTACTAGGTCTTCTCTCGATCTTTAATCACTCTCAGACCCGTCACTTGAGTAGTCCGAATCTCCACTAGAATTTCCTGAAAAGATGGAAAAAGTAGGGAATGAGCTCACTTGTCTAGTAGGTAGCTTCGTATCAATATGAAGGTAGTATTTAAGTAATTAACATTTTAGCTCTAGGAAAGAAGATAGAAGAAATGCAATGAAACACTCGAATAAAATCAAAGTAACACTAGTAACACGATGTAGATCATAGAGATATAAAGGTTTATGTAGAATGAGAGCAAGATTGAGAACGAGTATAACATGAATGTAACTTGGCCTTTCATGAACGAGAATGTATTTTTTATAACCATAAAGGCTATGCACTAGAAAGTCATGTAACAAGAATGTACTAGCAAGCATGTAAATTTCATAAGATTGCCTCGTGGTTTTCACCCATTAAAAAAAAAAAGTACGCCCAGCGCAATACGACGCCAGTAAGCATCATACCCCATGGTTTATAGTACGTTTCCTGCTATCTGATGAGGGGGTTACCATCGAGCCCTTGGACACTGTCCGTGCCCGCTCTTATATCTTCAAGTTATAAATCAAGTTACTTTCATGAGAGAATATAATTATGTTTAGTAATGTAACAAGTCCAAACAATAGTTTTATAATCACAATATCAAGGTAAGAATACACCAATTAAGAATCATGAGAGTTCAAAAGATGAATTAAGAACAATGTCATGCCATGGAAGAATTCGGCAGCATAACGACACAACTATTAAATTTCATAATTCATTAGATAACTTTTTGAACAAGGTGTTGGGTTCTAGATAATCAACAGACCATCTAGGAACATAGGAAAATCAATCCTTAGGTCAAACCTTGGGTTAAACACAGTTCAAGTATAAGACGGTCAAGTCTAGACCATTTTCTTGAAATAGTGTGTTGGGTCCCAAGGGGTGCAACCGGATCTAGAAGGGGGGGTGAATAGATCCTACCAAAATTTTTGGCCTAAATAAAAACTTAGCTACATAAAACAGAACCCACTGCTTATAATACAAATGGACTACTTTAGGCACAATGCACAGCGGAACAAAAGTGAATAGCTCAATTGGAAACGGCAAAGCACAATGCACTGACAGCTGAGGTCGACACCACTATACAGTGAGGTCGACACTCCTTCAGAGCAAGTTCAGAGCCAAGGGAGAACTGCTGCACTAGTCTGCAGAGATCTCACGAGATTCCAACCAGATGAATGAACAAGCTACCTGCATGAGTGAAGTCAGTGCAATAGAGTGTGTTGGAAAAGCAACTACAAATGCGTAAGTTAGTGATGATAAAATAGTCCAAGAACAAACCCTTTATGCTGCCCGTCCTGTGAATGGGGGAAAGAAGAAATGGATCAATCACATAAGGCACGCCCCATTGCACAAGGAATTTTTAAGGTGGTTCAGTCTGCAAACTCGCAGACCTACGTCCACCCCTCACCAAATCCGGTGAGACTTTCTCCACATGAGGATGAAGTCCTCAACCCACACACGAGGATGAAATCCTCCACACACACACACACACACGGGAATGAGATCCACCATACACACAAACACACATGGGGATGAGATCCACCACACACACACACACACACGTATGCACGCAAACACAAGGATGAGATCCACAACACACACACACACACACACAAAATAAAACAACAAGCTGCAACCACACTTTCGCTCTCTCACAGGAGAACCAGACACCCACGATTTAAAGATTGCAAATACAGAAGTAAAAATAGAAAGATCAACACAATGAGAAGGGAATGGTGGCTTCAGATCGAAGTCTTGACGCTCTATCAAACTCAGGCTGGCTGCAAGGAGGGGCTACACTCCTTTCAGCTTCTTCCTCCTTTCTCACCACTGGTTGAACTAGAACCAGGACTGGGTTGCTCTCCACACTCTTTCATTTTCTTTCTCACAGGTTTCTATTGAAGGCACAGGGAGGACGTGGGCTTTTTCTCTTAAGGCAGCAGCTGCAGCAACTTCTCCAATAGAAGCTTAAGTTCTATTTATAGGAGCCAGGCAGAAGGATTTCCCTCCAAAAAAAAATTGCTATCAGACCAATTCAAATTCAAGTATTTTCTTTGACCTCTGACATGCTTTCAGCAGAGCTTGACTTGGTCCACTGGTCATAAGAGAACATCAGAGAAATCTATTTTCCCTCCAAAAATTCTTTCTTGGCTGGAGTAGAATATTTTGTAGAAGGTTGACTGTGAGCTGGTCCTCAGGTTGAGAACTGATGTGTCTGCAACACCCTTAGACTTCATGGGCTGGCCTGGCAGAGAAGGACGTCCCTTGTGACATCTTGAGACAGAGGGAATGGCTTTGTCCAGTGTATGGAGAAATGCAAACCACCTGCCCAGTCCTTTCCTAGGACAGAAGGGACTTTCATAGATTTGTTGCCTGACATGGTCATCTTTAAAAAGATGTTCTGAGGTGTCATAAGGAGATGGCAGACCTCTGACCTGGGAAGCTCTTCCAGACCTTAAAAGAGGTGTTTTTGGAGGTTTGCGCCAGCTATTAATGCTCTCATTACGGTTGCTAAAAAGATATATTCGTCAGAATACTTTAGAGTTTCTTCTTCAGTGAGGTCGACTTGCTGAGAGGATGAGGTCGACACTGCTTCCCTATAGAAGTGAGGTTGACACTGCTTGCGCTGGCCGCTTCCCAGAGTGCTAGTTACGATCGGGAGGTCGACACTTCCTAAAGGTGAGGTCGACATGGTGTGGCACAGCAGAGCATTAGCAATAAGGAGTTGACACTCGGAGTCGACTCTTTTGACTTGGAAGCTTGAAGGTGTCAACACGCCTGATGACGAGGTCGAGGCAGCCATGAGAATCAGCCGATGGATTGCTTGCTATGAGGGTCTGAGGTCGACACTCTAAGAGGCTGAGGTCGACACTACCAACACTGAATGTCTGTCTGGCAGTTTCCTGGAAGTGATGAGGTCGATGCAGCATGATGATGAGGTCAGGGCAATTCATCTAAGAGGTCAGAGTAGCTCTTCTGGTGCGGTCGACTTGTCCTTTAAGAAGTTGTACTTCTTTTCTGAATTCTGCTCAATTTGATTTCCCTTTATTTTGCCAACCTATTCTTGGTTTCTGTTCAACCCATCAATTTAATTACATGCCTTGATTTCTGTGTAGCTAGGTGCCTTGATTTCTGTGTAGCTAGTTGCCTTGATTTCTGTGCCTTTACATCTTGAGTTTCTTTTTTTACCTTGGAAGACTTTTTGTTCCTTTGAAAGAACACTTGCCAAGTCAAGGCTCCTTACTGTAATCCCAATTTAGCTTTTAAGGCTAAGACATGTTGTTCTAAGGCTAAGGCATGTTGCCTTGGCCAATGCTGCTTCTGATCTGTCATTGCTTATAGTTGCTTCCCAAGCCAACTTGGCTGAGTGTTTATACAAGAGAGTTATTTCATGATGAGCATAGTATGGAGATATGAACAACATATCATGCATACTGAAGCATATTTGAATCAATTCAATAGACTTGCAATGAATCAAAGTCAGACATCATCAAAACAACACATATCCAACATTCTCCCCCTTTTTGATGATGATAACTATGCGACAATATGAGTCACCTTAACAGTAGAATCATGAAACAGATGATCACACAACAAACCTTCTCTCTCCTTTGAATAGATGCTGACTCAACAGTTTCTCTCCTCCTTTGCCATCAACAAAGAGGATGACATGAAGATAGAGAGACATCTCCCCCTTTGAAGTAGATACTAAAATAAGGTTGTGAAACAACTCCCTCTATGGAAATAATCAAGACAAGCACAGTCAAGCCAATGAAAGAATAGAGGATGATCAAATATAGCAGTGAAGCCAATGAACCAATCGAGTTGCAGCCATGAGAGTTAGGTCCCTTTGCAATGTTAGGTCCCTAAATTGAGTGAGCAATTGTTGGGTCCTTCTTGAATGCAAGTAAAGCTGGGATTATGCAGAGAGAAGGGCATGTAGACACGCAGTTGATACCACTTGTTGATGACTGATGCCAAGTGTTTAGAGAGCAGGTGATACCAATGGTTAATGAGCAAGTGCATAATAGAGCCACAAAAATAGAATGGAAAGCACTCATTTGTCAACAAGGTAGTTGCAGGAATTTCCAGAGATGGTTCATTCCATTGAAATGTGATGCCACTAGACATAGAGCGGGAAATTTCAATCTGAGGCATTGTTCAAAAACAAAGTTGTAAATTTGTCAGAATCTCCAATTGCAAAATATCAATGATGAGGCCCTTTTCTTGAGATTGGTTTAATTCTAATGAATTCTGAGTTTTTCAAGGTAAGTTGAGAAAAAAAAATTTGCATTCAAAATTAATAAAGCAAACCAATGTTACATATAAGGTACCACATTCGCCTCCTCTCATCCTACTCATTCACCTTCCATCAGCCCTTTGGAAGAAACTACAGCTAGTATTGAGATTAAACACCTTGTGAAATTTTTGATTTAATCCATGGAGCGCTGCCAACTTCGAATTTCTCTTTTGATGCTTATTGATATTGTTTTTCAATTTTTCAAGAGCATTAAGATGGAGCATGCACCTTTTGACGTGAGGATGCATGTTGATTAGATGTCAACATCCCCAGTTACTCAGTGTCACTCACCATTATGCTTCATTTTGAACAAAGGTAGCAAGGCACTTCATGACACTATCCGCTTCACTTCATTGATGAGGGGAGTTGGTTTCTCAGTGAATCCATTTGCCATTGCTCTGCCTAAGACCAATGCATCTTTAGTGCAGACCTTTTTGCATGAGGACACATGTTTATCAGATGCCAGTATCCCCAGTTACTCAGTATGACTGAAGTTCATTACATTTTTGAGTACCCCTTATGGAATTGTTCAGATTTTCATGATGATTAAGAACAATACTGAAATGAAGTTTCTCACCCAAGGATGCTCTTGAACTAAAATAAACTTTTAGAATTAAGAAGGCATAGCAGGATATTACATGAAAAACTGGTTTTAGTCCATTAAGATTGAATACAGTCACTTTCATGCAAGTTCAGTTCAAAACTCATGAACCCATTAATCTTAAACCAACAATTTTATTTCATGGGCAATCATAGAACTTTATAAGAGAAGATTCCTCTTGAAGATTTACTCTAATAAATGAACTCAACGACAGATAGAAAATCCTCCAAGGAGTTTAAGGCATTCAAGGAATTTCGAAAACAGGCAGCCAAGCATGAAGATGCAGATGACAGATTTTTAGGAATATCAAAGAGATTCAGATTTCAATATTTCAGCTCCAAGGAAGAATCACAGCAACATGATGCAAAGAGCTGGTTTAAATAGAGAATGTAGTTGGGAGGAGAGTGAGAAAGGATAGTGAATTCTCCCCCTAAGGATATGCAGTGAGCTCAGACTAGAATGAGTAAAGAGGGCCAGCAGGTGTATCGAAGTGTCGACGCAAGCACCTCATGGTGTCGAGACACTGAGCTCAGACAGAGAGCAATTTGCAAAAAGGGTCAGCCATGGTGTCGACCTGAGCTGTTCTAAGGTCGACCAGATCGGCAGCACTAGATATTCCAGCAGATTTATCAAACTAAATAAGCTCCCTCTATGAAGATGCAGTCAATACATATAACAACAAAAAAAATGCAAGGATACGGACTGGATTTTAATGTTAACTCCCTCTAAACTTGTGCATGGGTTGACAATGGAGTATGCAACCTATGACTTGCATGAACATTTGACCCATGGTACTAGGCAGAGGTAGGTCCTCACGCATAGTGAATGCTTTCAGTTGGACTTAATCCAACTTTCCACAAATCACCATTCTATATACCCCATGGGTCACAGTAATGAGAATGCAACACATTCTATTATGCAGAACAGATTTTTCAAATTTCCTTTGTGTGATAAGCATGAGAGTGCAGGATAGCTAGTCATGAGGTGTTGGGTCCCTGTTGACAGATAAAATATGAACAAAGATAAAGATGAAATCAGAACCGGTAAATGAAGATTATGAAAACCTCTGCAAAGTCGTAATGGAAGAAGAACCTTCTCCATGGGCTATATATATACCTAGCTGAAGTCTTCTCGGGCTAAAGCTGATATCCGATTTTGTCATCATGCGGGTGACAATGCTGATGAAATGATGTCCTGTTCTGTCATCGTTCAGGTGACGATGCTAATGAAATCCCAGTCCACTGACTGATGAAAGTCTCCATAATCCCACTAAGACCCGGGTCCACCAACAAAAGGCCTGCTGCGGTTCTAGTATATTTAGGGAGACAGCAAGTCCATGTGAAGACTTAAAAAAGGCCCTAAATGGGCCTATGAAATGGGCTCACGAAGGTGGCGCCGGGATACTCTACGGATGTCTAGCGCACCGGGAGCACTCGACAGATGCGCGCCGTGAAGATGAAAAGTCATGCCGACTCCCATCTGCCGAGAGGTGAGGAGGGGCTGGGTCTATATAAACCCACTCACTCGAAGGAAAAAAGGAGGACGACAGAAAAGAGGCCGGCAACCTCATCCAGAAAAAAAGAGACCAACAGAGAGAGAGCCTCCTCCGCTGAGAAAAGAGAGAAGAGGCCGGAAACCTCATCCAGAAAGAAAGAGGGAACAGAGAAGAGGCCGGCAACCTCATCCAGAGAGAAAAGAAAGAAGAGATCAACCCGAAGAAAAAGGGAGAAGAAGCTCCAGGTGGACAAGCAGCTGGGGAGGGAGAGGAGTCAATGCTCCGCCCTCCCCCATGTTTCTTTTCTTTTCTCTTCATGTATTCTTACGAGTTTTATCTCGATTCATCGTATGTAACCGGGATATCCCGACCTCTGTTTCATCTCCCTTTCCCTCACTCCCTTCTTGTGATTGGTGTGAGTCTTGGAATGATGTAATGAAATGAAATGCTACGATGGCCCATCTGGGTGCTGGGTGATTGAAATATCTACTATCTGTCTCCCCCTCTATACCTGATGTTCTTCAAAACATTTATCTACTTAGCTGCTCTAGATTTCTGATTTATGCTTCACACCTCCGGGTCCGTTCTCTCATGAAAGATAAAGACGGAGCCCCAATCCTCGTTCAATGGGTCATTGGGCTCTGTCCCCTCCTTCCCTCCCTTTGATGATGGGCTTTCTCGCATGTCATGGATTTCTGCCGAGCTCCCAGCTTGTTCAGGGTCAGAGACATCAATCTCTTGATCATCTGAACAGCAGGTGATAAAAACCCCATATATCTCCCGAGGGTTTAATGATGAATGATCCTGTCCTTCGACTGATGCTACCCTCCCTTAAACATCCGGCCTCTATACTGATAAACCCTTTAATCCTCCCCATCTGTGCTAGAAAATCCTGCCTGAAACCTCTTCCGAAACTAGAAGAACCAGGAACAGAGACCCGGAACCTTCCCGGCGCCAAGAACAGTAACCCCTGAAGAAACCTTCCCGGCGCGGCTGTTTGCGTGCCGGGAACTCCCTGTGCCAGCTTCCCGGTGCCTAGAATAGTGCCTCATGAAGAAACTTTCCCGGCGCGGTTGTTTTCGCGCCGGGAACTACCCATTGTGCCGTAAGCCCCTTTAGGCTACGAATGCTCCATCCCTTGAACCCCAGATGAAAACCTCCTACCACCAGTCAAAAAACCATACAGATACCCCTATAATCCACCCAATGTAACCCTGTATTCTGTCGAGGGACATCCCGGTCATCATATGCACCTCAAGGATGAAAATCAATGGGGATAACCACCCCCCCTACATGGCCCCCGGGGCTCGATCTATTTTTATAACCTGACGAACCAAGGAAGCCCTGCCACTGCACAGGTTTCAATGGTCTCAAAAGGGATATTAAGATAGTGCTGTAAGCACGTACATGGGTCAGGGGTCCAGTACCCTTCTACTTTTTGGCTTTCACCCCGGCACTCCGTGGGTGATTGTCTATCATTCCCTGGCAAATTCTAAGTCCAGGGGAGGTGCTGCCAAAATTCTCCCAGGATGATGAAAGACGACATTAAGCTGTCCCCGGGACTTTGCACGACACTGGTGACAGGGATTCTCCAGACTATGATTCCCCCCAATTCCTCTTCGATTCCGGCCTTTCTTTGGAACTTAAACCTAATCCAATCCCATTATGATGAATCGATCCACTCTTATCCTAAAGGAAACCCTTTATCTTGGCCTGAATCATCAAAAAACCCAAAAACATAGGGCTCCGAAAACCATTCAAAACCATCTCGGCGCCGTCTCTTGCACATCCCGGTGCCACGAACAGTAGAATAGGTAAATAGTTCTCGGCGTAAGCCTTCTTGCGCCGAGAACCTCATCTGTTGGGCGCGCCGATAACCCCATCTCTTGGGCACGCCGGGAACCCCATTTCTCTTGGTCGCGCCGAGAACCCCTTTCCACCTTGCTTTTGCGCCGGGAACCCCATCCGCTTGAGCTTGCGTCGAGAACCTATCCTGCCATCCAATTGAGCCTCTGATAGCTTGATCAGACCTACTCATGGATACCCATGAGTCACCAGACCGGTCCCGGGGATAAATCTAAAGGGGGACAGACTCCCTTATGTTCCACCGTCCCGTATCGGATTCATGAATAACCCCTTTAGCTCGGGAGGTCTCTGCCACTGCATGAGTTCCACTAGCTTCCTTAAGGGAAAATCGAACGTTGCCCCCATGGCAGACATATGCAGTTCGGGAGGTCCGGCCTCTCTTTCTCTCGGCTTTCATCCCGACACTCCGTGGGTGATAGCCTATTTCCCCCTGGGCATGATCCAGATAAAGGGGAGATGCTGCCGAAATATCGATTGATGCTTTAACCCCGACAAGCCCCGGGAAACGTGTATCATACGCCTCCCGTTTGGCTCAATTCTTCGGGGGATACAAATACTTCGAGGCCCTTGGCCGATGAGAAACGTGAAAGGGGACATGTCTCCGATGATCGTCCAGGCCCCGCCCCGCCACTGCGTGGACGGTGTCCTATCTCTGCCCGGTACGACCCACACAAAGGGGTCATGCTGATTTAATAATTTGTCATTCATTCAATTACCTTCTCGGAATAACAAGAACTTCAATGTTATGCACTGTCATTTTCAATCGCCCCAAGTGGCCTCCTATTTTGGCGTTTAATCAAGGATTGTCCTTCTTAGGAAGGGCGTAATTAACATCATAGCCTTTATGGTATGACGGACTTCCGGTCCCGACTCGGACTTCACAATCGACTGACCAAGTCAAGTCGAGCGCATAATAAAAATTGTCACTCTAGTGACTGGCACGCCTAATAAATCTAACCAATGAAACATTCCATGACGGAAAAGAATCCGCGTCCACAAGTCTGGCACGCCCGGTGGGACCAAGTCTCCCTTCATCTCTACGCCAAAATAGGAGGCCCGGTGGGCCCCCCCTCAAATTTCTGATTCTGTGTGCTTTCTCCATTTTCAGGAAGCTAGAATGACGGCTGGAATCATGTCTGTGTTCTTTGACCAGCAAGCGATCGAGGCACATGTTCGAGAAGGCTACCTGGCGATACCTCTTTCATTCGGATCGATGCCACCTGCTGTCGGAATGCCCAACTGCCTGGGCCTCATTTTCACTGATCTGCTCGAGATCGACAACCAGGAGCCAAAAGCTATTGTCGAGACGTCGCCGCAAGCTACCGGTCCCAAGAAGAGCCCGGTGATGAAGAATACTCCTGGGGTCGTGTCCTGCTTTGTCCATCACGAAGCAAGGAGGAGCGTACCCTCTGCTGCTACTGGAAAAGGAAGAAGATCCGACCGGAGAGTCCGATGCACTGCTGCGGGTCGTCGGATATCCAATTCGGGAAAGACAATGCTGATTGGAGATATCCGGGAGAACCTTAATGGTTGCCCAAGGGAGGTCAAGCCGGATGTGATCGTCCCAATGGTACCTACCACCAATAGGTTCCGAGTACTGGCTACTAGGAGGGCCGACATGGAACATGGAGATAGAAGGCCACTGGCACCAAAGCCGCTCGAATTCAGGCAAATCTGGCGGCCGAAGAAAATCCAGAGCTGGGCCCCAGCTCAAGATGAAGAAAAAATTGCTGATGTTGCTATTGCCCGCTTCAGAGCAGGGAGCAGAAGAGGAGAAAGAAAAGATGAAAGAGAGGCTGTTGCTGTTCACCCCAGGGCTCGGGGTAGGAGAGATGAGAAAGAGAATGAAGGAAGGAATATGACTGCTACTCGCCCCAGGATGAGGGGCAGAAGATATGAGAAAAAAGAAGACCTCATGGTCACCCACCCCATGGCCGGGGGCAAAAGATGGGAAAGGAAGAACTATGCTGTTGCTACCAACCGCCGCCAGTATGGGAGCAGAAGGTTCAGGGAGGAAGAAAAAATGAGAATAAGTGAACCAGTCGCTGTTACCATTTCAAGAAGATCGAGAGCCTATGCCAGACAGGCTAACATATTCAAATATTCCAAAGCCGAGCATCTGACTGCTCAGGTGGTGAGACTGGCTTCTCAGCAGAAAGGCCAGGAAAGACTGATGCCCCGACCGGAGTGGCGAAGGCACAGTCAAGAAGAAATGAAGCAGGTGGCTCAAGACTATCTTCATTACCTGGGGAATTCCTCCCTCGGGCAGCGAAGACTATCTCGTGCCTTGGGCACCATGGATGAAGAAAAAGAAGAAACCTTTCAAGAACCAATGCTCGGATTTTCCTCCTCTGATTCCAACGACTATGAAGAGGGCCACAGAGCCAGATATGAGGAAGGGGACCTGCACAGGGAAGAAGCTGAAGAAAGAATATCGGTCTTCGACCGGCTTAAATATCCCAACCAGGTGAAAAGGAAAGTCTACAGGCAGAGGGAGAAGATGCAGATCTTCGCCTGCAATATGGCCGGACTTGTCAAAAGGCGGGACATGTTACCGACTCCGCCAGATGAACTGCTCAGACTGGCAACCAGACTAGGCCCCGTCACAAGGAGAAGTCAGGCGGCCAAAGAGAAAATAAAGACTGATGATGAAGCCCGCAAGATCACCACCATGACAGTGAATGTGGTGACAGCAGAAGAAGACAATCCCTTCGTCGATGACGTTGAAGGGACATCAGAAGAGATACAGATCCCGTCAACCCTGGATCCCATGATCCAGATGATGTTTAGAAGATATCAACAAGAGATCAGTGCTCTCAAAAGACAGCTGAATGAGAGGCAGGAAGCTACACCGGTCTCCAAGCAAGCCGAGCCTGTGGGGCAGACTTCCAGCTCAACAGAAATGGCTATCCCAGCTAATCCTCTCCCGACCGATAAGGGCAAAGTACTGAGCCAACCTGTTCTACAGCAAACAGTAGCTCAGCCCTCTGTGTCTCAGACACAGCCCACCGTGCCCACCTTGCGCGCAACGGTGATGACAACTCCTTACAGTCAGCAACAAGCTCACTTCTTCCAGGAGAACATAGATTCAGCCGTAGCCCACAAGCTGATGATTGAAAAGATTGTGGAGATGAAGCTGTCTGAAAAGACTGGTGATGATGCTGGTACCTACGATGTGTACAAGGTACCGTATCCTCCCCAGTATGCTGCTAAGAAACTACCGCCAGGCGTCAATAAGCCGCCAAAGTTTGAAAATTTTAATGGCCAGGGCTCCCCCAGGGAGCACATAGCTTACTATACCACAATTATGGGCTACTTAGCAGCTGATGATGCTTATCTGCTTAAGTTCTTTGGCTCATCCCTCACTGGGTTAGCCTTTGAATGGTATTCAAGCCTGCCGGCTGGATCAGTGGCCGATTGGCCTGATATGCAAAGGAAGTTCCGCGATAGATTTCATGTCATGGAAAGAGAAATTACAATAGCAGAGCTATATGCAACCAGGCAAAGGCAAGATGAAACAGCACTAGACTACATCAAAAGGTGGAGGAACTTAGCTATGAGATGCAGAAGACCTCCTCATCAAGAAGATGCAGTGCAAATATGTAAGCAGAGCCTCAGGAGAGAGGTACTAGAAAAGATGATCGGTGCAGATGTCAGAACATTTGACCGGCTAAACAATATAGTGGCAGAAGTTGAGACGTTCCTGTCCAATCGTCCGACTGCCAATGCTCCCACTATGCCGAAAGGTAAATCTAATAATCGACGACCATCGCACTCTGAGGCTAACACCGTCGATTTCAGAACCTTCGAACAACAGAAAGGGAAAAAGGGGGCAGATGAAGTTCCCCCGCCAGTAGACACAGCAGAAAGAAAAGATAAGGTCTCTTTGAGAAACAAAATGAGAAAGGCATACTCTTTCCCGAAAGATAAGGCAGCCGTGCTATTCAACTGGGCATACAAGTTCAACAAAGTAACATTGCCTGAGCCAAAGAGACCCGAGGACGCGGCAAAGAAAGGTGATCCACTGTTCTGTCCATATCACCGTGCGCTGGGGCACGCAATTGAAGATTGCTACGTCTTCAAAGATATTATGGAAGGCATGGTCAAAAAGGGCAAGCTACAGCTGGGAGATTACCAGGTAGAGCCACCTCGTCCACATGAGCCTCCGGCCTTAAAAATGGCCGCCAATATGATTTCAGTCTACCAGCAGCTACCTAAGGAAGCCGTCGAAGAATGCACCAGGCATACCTATGAAGCTTGCTTCCTCACCCCACTGAAGGATCAAGAAGGGTGGCACATGAAGCCAATAAAGAATAGAAAGAAAACTCTCGCAGCTAATACCAGTGGAGCAGTTATTCGCGGTGTCACACCAAGGCCCGAACCACCTCCAGTAAAGCCAGTATGGCACACAGCTGAGACATGGCCAGTCATCCGGATCCTCACTCATAACCAGAGAAGACAAGTCCCCCTACCTGCACATAAGGAAGTAAGTCCTGCAGCCAGGCGTTTACAGCAGTATATTAATGGGCTCGATGAATATGAATAGAAAAAGCCCGGGCACCTGCTGGTGAAAGACTGTATACTATGGGAACAGCTCGAAGAATTGAAAATTAAAGAGCAACCGGGGGCAGAACAGGGAGAAGATGAGGCTGAGCCTTTCTGGGGGCAAGAGCCAAAGAAGCCAAATTCCCAAAAGAAGAAGAGACGGTCCAAATGCAAAAAGGAAAAGGGAGTCATGGCAGTACAATGTAACACCCTGTTGGTACTCTTTACCTTGCTCGGGGAGAATGATGAGGTTGGAACATCAAATGCCCCGCTAGAAGCCAACCATGCCGAGGCCTCAACCTCAGCACATGCAACACGCTCCGGAAGGAGGTGGGGGCGCCCACCGCCAGCCAATCATAACATTATGTTCAGAGGGGAACAACCCTACCAGATTCCTGAACCAGAGGTGCGGGGTGTTCAGATTCCTCCCCCTGCTAGCTTGTACTAGGAAGAGAAGAAAGGAGGTCAGGCTCCAACATTTCTGGAATTTTTGTCCAGTCTGGAAGATGAGCAGTCAACGCAGGATAGGCCAAATAAAGGCAAGAGACCTCAGCAGTCAGCATCTGTAGCCTACAAGCAAAATGAGAAAGAGGAGGATAGCCCTCCAACAACACCAGGGGCCATTGTCACAGAAAAATCCCCCCAAGAAGTCGGTCAAGAGAATGAAACCAGCACTGGGCAACAGAGGCCACAGGCACCACATGAACCTCCAAAACCCCGATGGGCGGAAGAAATGAGACTGTCTAATGTCCGGGTGGGCAGTCGGATCATGAAAATGCTAAAGAAGCTCCCTACCAGATTCTCCATCTGGGAGATTCTCTCTCTGAGTGAAGAAGCTCGCCAAGCGATTGTTGATGCCTTGCAGTCGCCGGCACAGTATGAAGCACTCTTGACAGAAGTGAATTCTGGGCCGTCAGTCACATTCACAGAGGATGATATGCTGATTCCGAATTCCGGCCATAACAGACCGCTGTATATGAGGGGCTCTGATGTTACACAATGATGGGGATGCAGCAAGACACTATGCTTCCTCGGACTTAATTCGCAAAACACAACTCAAGATTCGAGATTTCTTTGAAATTGGACCGAACCACTGTGCACACCCGCAACCCGTGGTGACTCGGTGATGCCGTGTCGAGGTGGTGGAACAAGACCCTTGCTGGTAGAGGGCCAGCACAACTAAGGTTCACCCTCCCGAAGGTATGATGCCCACAATCAAGGGCGGCTGGGTGCCTTGGGGGCACTAGGTCACTCACTCACTATTATCCACGATGACCACTCAAGATGGTGGATCCGGGAACGGGCACTCTCTTACTAGCCAGCGGACTAGCTTGACGGATATTAAACAAACAGATACTAGGGGAGCAAGGGCAGAGGCTCACCTGGTTGGTTTGAAGAAACCAACCTCGTTCGGAGACGATGGGCGAGCGGGGAAGTGTGAGATCCCCGCACACTGCGCCGATGAAGCTTGAATCCTGTTTAATACAAGCACTACACCTCACACAGGAGGGTGGACTTGGGGTGGGGATGTTGATTTACACGCAAACACTACCTCCACGCAGGGAGGGGCGGTAAGCCGGCCAGGCGGGGAGGGGAGATTCGCCGAAATTGCGAAAGGAGAAGCCGATGTCGAATCTGCCTGCTTCCTGTGGTGGATGACTGACAGTCACTGTTGAGGTCGTAACTCCCGGTCTGGAATTTTTCCGATGATGAGACCAGCGAGGAACTCTTCGTAACTTGGGCTGGGATGTCTCAGAATTATGTTGAATTCTTCTGATGTCGTTGCTGGCCGTGGTGGAGGTTCGAACAGCGTGACAGAATCTGGGACTGGCAGCTTCTGATCTCACACAGCAGGTTTCAGAGAGTGTCCCGATCGCTTCTGGACTCCGAATCATGAACCACCAGAGTTTCTGGAACCACGGACGAGCCCTCTTCGTAGCAAAACTGACAGGGAAGCCGTCTGATGTCGGAGAGGACTGGGGGACTCAGAATAGTGGAGGCAGGTCGTTGCAGACTGTGGGAGGCAGACCCGCGCAGCCGAGGGAGAAAAATGGTAACTTCGTCCCACGGACGTGGAACGAAGCTCCGCTTCTTGATTCTGAACGCCGACTGGACAAGGGAGAACTTTGTGGAAGAGCTCGAGGCCGAATTCTTCCGTGGTCCATCGTGGTACAGGCTCTAACCTGGTTCAGGTACTCTGCAGGGGTGACTCTGCGCTGTCGGGGGAGATCGGGCCTCCCGGACAACCCCGGACTCAGAATGGGGCGGGATCACCTCGCCTGCGAAGCTGATTGGACGACCTTTCCAGCAATGTATGATATGACTTCAGATGTTGCCGTATGACTCCGTGGTTGCTTCTGCAAGTCAACCCTTTCTGCTACACTCGAACTACGAGCTGTAATTTGAACAAGATGGGGGGGGGAAAGGGGGGTTTATGGGAGCGGAAGTGAGGTGGATGGGTATGGGGATGACCCTTGGCTGTGATGGGGTCTGGGAGGGGGTGTTCCAAGAAGTGGGAGTGGGAGAATGAGGCCTGGAAGGAGGTGTTTGCAGTGGCTGAGAGGGGAGTTGCGAAATTGGGCTTAGAGGGAAAGGGGGAAGGTGAGGGGGCACAAGTGGGTGGGGGGGGGAATGGTTTCCCTCCTTTGGATTTGGAATGGGTTTAATGGAAAGGGATTAATGGTATCCTAAAGAATGGGAAGGGTTGCCTTGGGGAGGGGAAGAGGTGTTTGGGAGAATGGATTCCCCCTTGGGAAGGTGAAAGGGTGAATGGGGAAGGGGAAAGGTGTCTAGGAGAATGGTATTCCACCTAGGAGGTTGGGGGGGAGTAAATGGGAGGTATAGGGAAGGGAGAGGGGTTTAATGAGGAGTGAATGAGGAGGAGAGAGAGAGAATTTCAAAATTTTGGGGGGAAGAGAGAGAAATGTTAGACAGGAGGACGGTGAGCTAGAAGGGGAGGGGATGAATAGATCACCGTTTTAAAAATATTTGTCCGAGCCGAGGAAATCTTAAAAGATGAGATGGGCTAGGAAGACTGACAATATGTAAAATAATCCGAAACCTTAACCAAGATAAGGCAGGTCACGAGCGCAGAACATATGTCACTCATAATTTCATCAGCACATATGCACAAGCACTAAGCGAGCAGTCATACCAAGCTTTCGATCATCAACAATCACACTTACTTCATAAAGCTAGACAGAAGCATAAAGGAAATAGATGCGCGCAACCACACCACGGAGAACAAGAGGTTTAGATGGTTCAGTCTGCAACCTGCAGACTTACGTCCATCCCTCACTCAAGGCAGAGTGAGGCTTCCCTTTCACAAGAAAGAACCGCAGACTCAGTCTGCCAACAACACGCTGATCCACAGCTTGGGGATCGAAATCCCTACAGACGCTGAACTCACAGCTTGCACCCAGGTCTCACACCACAAGACCTGACCCGGAGATAACTCTCCCTTCCTCTTAGACAAGAGGGAACCCAGCAGTGACTCACCCTCACTGCAATTCAGAGACGCTGTCTCTCTTCCTCCTCAGCCGGAGGGAAGAACCCAAGTAGCCTTCTCACTACCTGAACACAAAACCCCGGAGAACTCCTCCCTTCCTCTGATCTAAATCAGAGGGATGCCACACAGCGACCCAGAGGATTCACCTCTCTTCCTCTACACCTAGAGGGAACGAAAACAGAGTATCGGAATTTGAGAACGAACAAACGAAGACATAAAGAAATATTGAAAGACAATCGAACGGAGAAACAATGTAGCTTCTTAAAGAAGCATAGACAAAACGTAGCAGAAAACCATCCTCTCCTTCATCACTCTCTCTCTTCCAGGTACGCTCAACGAATGGATCAGGATGGCTTCTCCTCTCCTTCCTCTCGCTCTGGCCTCACCCTTTTTCTTGTGGCTTTGGCGGCTTTTCAGGGGCAGAAACCTTCCTCTATATATCCAGACTCACGAGAGACTGAGGGTGTGGGAGACACGCGCGAAGAAGATGCTTCCAGATGATCCGAGCCACGTGTTAGACGATTATTCCCTCAAATCACGTGCTCACATGATTGGAATAAAGTTCCAATTTGTCTTTAAGTCCCTGTAAGGTTTCAGAGAACATTCAGTCTATCTCAGAATATTCAAGTCATACATTTGTTCACACAGATTGCACGGGACTTATCAAAGGACTGAAGAACGCGTCAACGCACTAAAGCCAAGGCGTTAACGCAATGGATATAATGGAGAACAGGTCCCTTGACAAAACACACTAATGCGTCAACGCATTAGTGACAGCGTCGACGCGTCTGCTTGGTTGTTGATCATAAGACCTTGGGTCATAAGCTCAAGGCGTCGACGCTTCAATCATGCAGCGTCGCCTCAGCTCCTTAGGCGAGACGCTCAAGGCGTCGACACTTCCATCGTACAGCGTCGCCTCAGCTCCTTAGGCGAGACGCTCAACCCCTTGGTAACAAGCCAATGCGTCAACGCATCAGGTGACAGCGTCGACACAGTGAACATGACAGCAAGCGAAAGACGCACAATTGCGTCTACGCAGCCAGCCAAGTGCGTCAACGCACTGAAGGCACGGAACCCATATATAAATGAAGACAAACAGATACGAGCTAATGAGTGAACATGTTGGAGAAGCATTTAATCAGAAGATGTGCATGCAAGTAATTTGATTCATGGTGTTAGTCATCATCAAAACTACAGAGATTCAACAAGAAAGTGGCGCCCTAGAGAGAGAGAGAGAGTAAGAGAGAGAGAGAGAAGAAGAGAGAGAGAGAGCTAGAGAGAAAGAGAGAGGTGCACTAATGCTTGGCAAATTCTATCAATACTTCATTAGCTTCAACTTGTGGGATTGGGGCCCTATTTATAGGAATCCCACAATTCTACATAAGTCCTCACCTTTTGGACTAATGACAAAAGACCAAGGGGTGGTAGGGGGAGCCCATGGGCCAAGCCCATTGAAGTGGGCCCATTAACCCACTAGGCCACCTAATGACACTTAGACTTAGATAAATGACTCACTAACTTAGGTACATGACTCAATAAAAGGGAAAATTACATGATTAAGACTCAAAAAGAAGTGAAAATTATATAGCTAGACTCAGAAAATCGAGATGAACATAATGGCGAGCATCGGGACCCATGGAGAAATGGGAAGTGGTAAGCGATGTCCCCATCAGGCTCCCTGAACTGTCAGCCACTGAGCAGGATACTGATAGATCCCGGGGCTGCTGTGAACATTCTCCCATACCACATTTACCAAAAATATTACTTTGACCTGTAGCTTACCAAGGTCAGAGACATGAAAATTGCGGGATTCAACCAGAAATGTGAGACGCCCCTTGGGGTGGCTGATTTCAACCTCACATTGGGGGACCTCACTACCGTGGTGCGATTCTATGTAATCGACTCCAACACCACATATAAGGCCCTGCTGGGGAGACCATGGCTGCATGAATATCAGATAGTGCCGTCCACGCTGCATCAGTGTATTAAATACTGCCACGAAGGAAAAGAAGAAAGGGTGTTTGCAGATCTGCATCCCTTCGAAGTATTCGAGTGTCACATGCTCGATGCATCCTACTACACGGAGGTGTCGCAAAAGGGTGAAGAGAAAGAGGCTGTGGTCAGCCAGAAGAAGTCGGTGACGAAGGCAATAAATTGGTCTCCACCGCCACCAAGGGGCTATATTAAGAAACATGAAGTATCTCACATTTCTTATGTTGGTGACTTTGCTCGGATCACCCCTCCTAGCATCCACCCAGATGATACTGACGAAGAAATGAAAGAAAAGTACATACAGGTGGGGGTTCCGCAGGGTTTAGTCAAGCCCATTGCCAGCATAGAATACCAGACGGTGCTACCATTAAAGACTGTGGAGGTCCCTCACTTCTGCGAGCCTCCTATCATATTCTACACCGGGGAGCCAGTCGAAGATGATGATCAAGACTGCATGGTCCCTGAAGAATCTGCAAACCGGATGGTGCCGATCACGGGCTTGGACTATACTACCCAACGGGTTTTGCAAATGTTCTCTAAGATGCAGATGCCATCATTACAACCTGTTGCCCAAAAGAAGGCGTTCCAGGAGCTATGGGATCCGCCCCGAGATAATAAAGAACTGAGGAAGATCACTCAACACCCGGGATTAGGTTATACCCTTCAAGAATACTATGAAGCCGAGGTGGACGTCATCTCTGTCTCCTACCAGCATGAAGACCCTCCCGAGGTGGGATATGACAAGTACCCCTCGGAAGATGAAGAAATCATTTATCAATCCGTAATGAACAATGAAGCCCCAGACAGTCAGCCAGAGATGGGGACATCTGATGAAACAAAGAAAGGTTGGTGCTGGGAAGACCTACCTTGCAAAGAGGATCTGTTCCATGCTGAAGAAAAGTTTGATACGGGAACCCCAGATGAAGACCAAATAGCCATCGAGCTAAGAGAATGCCTGGAGTTTGAGCGTGTTCTAGAAGAAGTCTGAGCCCTACAGAATGATGATCTCTCAGGGGGGCCTGCACCAGAAGAACCTCTAGGGGTGGAGGAGTCCACCTTTGGGTTTCCTGCTGAACCGGTCACATCCTCGGGGCAGACCGAACAGAATCCAACAGTATCAGCCTTATATGATGAGCCAACATCCGCCGATGACCAGTATGACGGAACCAAAAATCATGAGATCGAAGAGGATTATATCCCAGGAGGCTTTATTGACTTGCAAGAAGCCCTGCCCGGAGTCGAAGATGGTGGCCAGGCCACCGTTGATGAGCTCGTGGAAATAAATCTAGGGACGGCAGATGAGCCCAGGCCGACATTCCTCAGTGCACTGCTAGAGCCAGCTGCCAGGGAACAGTATATACAGTTCTTGAAAGAATTCCGAGACTGCTTTGCATGGACATATGATGAAATGCTGGGACTGAGTTCTGATGTGGCACAGCACCGGTTAGCAATAAACCCAGAGGCTAACCCTGTAAAGCAACCACCCAGGAGAATGCGCCCTGAGTTGATAAATCAAGTTAATAAAGAGGTCGACAAGCTGATTGATGTAGGCTTTGTTGAAGAAAATCAGTATACTACATGGCTAGCCAATATAGTGCCCGTAAAGAAGAAAAATGGGCAGATCAGAATATGTGTCAATTTCTGGGACCTTAATAAGGCTTGCCCGAAAGATGATTTCCCAGTGCCAATCACTGAAGTGATGATTGATGCGACTACTGGTCATGAAGCCCTGCCATTCATGGATGGGTCATCCGGATACAACCAAATCTGGATTACTGAAGAAGATAGAGTGCACACTGCATTCCGCACTCCGAAGGGGATATTCCACTACAAAAGGATGCCGTTTGACCTCAAGAATGCCGGTGCTACCTACCAAAGAGCTATGACAAAGATCTTTGATGATTTGCTCTTCAAGAAAGTAGAGTGCTACATTGATGATATGGTAGTGAAAACCACCAGAAGAGAAGACCATTTGCAGGACCTGAGGATAGTATTCCAGAGGCTGCGCAAATATGAACTCAAGATGAATCCTATGAAATGCACCTTTGGCGTGTCCAGCGGGAAGTTCCTCGAGTTTATTGTCCGGCATAGGGGCATTGAAAATGACCCATCCAAGATTAAGGCTATCCAGGAGCTCCCTCCACCAAGGAGTCTGCCCGAGCTAAGATCTCTGCAAGGGCGTTTGGCCTATATCTGACGATTTATATCGAATCTGTCGGGAAGATGCCACCCCTTTCACAAGCTCATGATGAAAGATGTACCGTTCCTCTGGGACGATGGATGTCAGGAAGCCTTTGAGAAGCTGAAAGAATATCTCAAGACCCGTCCAGTGCTGGGGGCACCAGTTAAGGGCAGGCCCTTGATACTGTATATCACAGCCACACACTGTTCCCTGGGGGCAATGCTGGCACAGATAAATGAAGAAGGCAAAGAGCAAGCCTTGTACTACTTGAGTAGGAGGCTGATTAGAACTGAAGAGAGCTACAGCTACATAGAAAAGACATGCTTGGCACTAGTCTTTGCCGTTAAGAAACTCCGACACTATATGTTGTCACATGAAGTCAGATTGATATCTGCAGCAGATCCGCTCAAATACATATTGACTCAGCCAGTACTGAAGGGACGGTTGGGCAAATGGGCAGTGATCCTGATGGAATTCGATATTACCTCTACACCCCCAAAGGGCGATAAAAGGACAGGCCGTGGCTGATTTATTCGCAGAGCATCCTGTGCCGGAAAATGACATGCTAGGGACTGAGTTACCCGATGATGAGATACTCGAAGCTTGCCAGGCTCGGCCAGTTAGGTGGCAGCTATTCTTTGATGGAGCATCTAGAACAGAGATAGACTCCGATGGAAAGACCAGAATACGGGCCGGGGCCGGTATTGTACTGAAGTCGCCAGAAGGGGAGGTCGTGCATACTTCCTGTTCTATAAACAAGCCCTGCACCAATAATGAAGCTGAGTACGAAGCTCTGATAATCGGTCTGCATATCAGCCTCAACATGGGTATCCAGATGCTTCAGGTATTCGGGGATTCGATGTTGATAATAAAACAAATCCAAGGGGAGTTCGAAGTGCGGAAGCCAGAATTGAATCCCTACCACCAGAAAGCTGTGCGCCTTATCGTGAAATTCTATCATTTTGAGCTCAAGCATGTGGGCCGTAGGCACAATGCCCAAGCTGATGCACTGGCAAAGCTGGCCAGTTCACTAGCAGTCCCACCAAATGAGACACTGAACATTATTGTTATGAACCGGCGACAAGTCCCCAGCATGCTAGAAGGGTACCCCGAAGAAGGTGAAGTTGCTACTGTCAGCACGGTACAGGCGTCTGATTGGAGACAACACTTGTTGCAGTGGTTTCTGCACCAACAGCTGCCGTAGAAAAGAGAAGAAAAGATGAAACTTCTGAGAATCAAAGATTCTTATGAGTTCAGCAATGAAACTTTGTTCCGAATAATGGCAGATGCACGCAAGAAGATTCTACTCCGCTGCCTGTCCACTGAGGAAGCTTGGCAAGCAATGAAAGAAATACATGCCGGAACAGCAGGTGCCCACCAGGCTGGTCCCAAGATGAAGATAGAAATTAAGAAGCTGGGCTATTATTGGCCCACCATGTTTGAAGACTGCTGTAAATTCGCAAAGTCATGCCAGAAATGTCAGGAGCATGCAACCGTGCCTAGAAGGCCTCCTACGACTCTGCACCCTACAGTTCCCAGTTGGCCATTTGCACAATGGGGAACTGATGTAGTCGGGCCACTGCCGACTTCCTCGGCCGGACATAAGTACATATTGGCCATAACCAATTACTTCTCCCGATGGGCGGAGGCTGTAGCATTAAGAGAAGTGACTGGTGAGCTAGTCGCCAGATTCATCAAGCAGAATATTATCTTCCGGTTCGGGATCCCCAGCCGAATAATATCTGATAATGGAAGCCATTTCAGAAATCAGAAAGTCTATCGGCTTGCTGAGAAGTATAAAATCGAGTGGAGAAGTTCCACTCCTTAAAATCCACAGGCAAACGGGTTGGCGGAAGCTTTTAACAAGACTTTGTGCACCTTGCTGGCCAAGGTCGTCAGTTCCAACAAAAAGGACTAGGAAGAAAAAATGTATGAAGCTCTATGGGCGTACCGCACCGTCTTCAAGACACCTACAGGATGCTCACCATACTCACTGGTATACGGCTCAGAGGCAGTGGTTCCGCTAAAGCTGGAAGTCCCGTCACTCAGAGTGGCAGTCCAATATGGCCTGGCCCGTGGCGAACAGACCAACGCAGAAAGAAGATTAGAGGAATTGGCTGAATTGGAAGGGAAGCGCCTCCAAGCTCAGAAGAATATCCAAATGTATCAGGCCCGCATGGCTAATGCATTTAACAAACTCGTAAGAGGACGAGAATTCAAGAAAGGTGACCTCGTCATGGTCAAGAAGAAAGAAGTCATGGCATCCAACCCAAAAGGGAAGCTGAATGCTAATTGGGAAGGTCCTTATGTGATACAGAGGGTCTACGAAGGAGGAGCCTACGTGGTTGTCAACCATCGAGGGGAAATTCAATTCTCACCGCTCAACGGAAGGCTTCTAAAGCTGTATCATACAGCACAACTGACATTCCCCGAGTAATCGGGCAAACTACCCTCTTTCTTGGTCTAGTGGCACTCCGCCCTAGCCGAGCTACCCTTTTCTTGGTCTAGTGGCACTCCGTCCTAGCCGAGCTACCCTTTTCTTGGTCTAGCGGCACTCCGCCCTAGCCTAGCTATCCTTTTTTTGGTCTAGTGGCACTCCACCCTGGCCGAACTACCCTTTTTCTTGGTCTAGCGGCACTCCGCCCTAGCCAAGCTACCCCTTTCTTGGTTTAGTGGCATTCCGCCCTAACCAAGCTACCCTCTCCTCGGTCTAGTGGCGTTCCGCCCTGATCGAGCTACCTCTCCTTGGTTTAGTGGCATTCCGCCCTAACCAAGCTACCCTTACCTTAGTTTAGTGGCATTCCGCCCTAACCAAGCTACCCTTACCTCGGTTTAGTGGCACTCCGCCCTAGCCGAGCTACCCTTTTCTTGGTCTAGTGGCACTCCGCCCTAGCCGAGCTACCATTTTCTTGGTCTAGTGGCACTCCGCCCTAGCCGAGCTACCCTTTTCTTGGTCTAGTGGCACTCCGCCCTAGCCGAGCTACCCTTCTCTTGGTCTAGTGGCACTCCGCCCTAGCCGAGCTATCCCTTTCTTGGTCTAGTGGCACTCCGCCCTAGCCGAGCTATCCCTTTCTTGGTCTAGCGGAACTGCGCCCTAGCCGAGCTACCCCTACCTCGGTCTAGTGGCACTCCGCCCTAGCCGAGCTACCCTTTTCTTGGTCTAGTGGCACTCCGCCCGAGTCGAGCTACCCTTTTCTTGGTCTAGTGGCACTCCGCCCTAGCCGAGCTACCCGAGCTACCCCTTTCTTGGTCTAGTGGCACTCCGCCCTAGCCGAGCTACCCTTTTCTTGGTCTAGTGGCACTCCGCCCTAGCCGATGATGCGGGACGGAACTGACAAATGGACTAAACCTATGATGAAGACCAAGTGCGGCCAGCACTCACACGTGACAAGGCAAGCCGAGAGATCGACCTCCGTACTATTCCTCCGAAGAGAGGCGTCTCTCAACAAGAAACCCAAGTCCACGGTCGTCCCTATGAGGGAAACGAGTGGATCAAAGCGGCAAAGGGAGCCGACGCGCAACTATGGGAGTCTAGTCCGAGCTCGGTGCTCGACTAGGGCCACGGAATGGTGCTCTCAACTCGCAAAACCCACGGTGAATTGAATATGTAGCTAGGATCCTACACTCGCACGCGGCATAATCGAGAGCATACTAGCAAAGCAAATGCTAAGGGAAGGAACGTCGCACGTACCTCCACGCCTAGGCGTGGGGAAGGAACCCCGGCCGAGACCGACAACCCCGATACACACAATGAAAGAATAATTACAAGCCAACAAATGCCCACTCCACGCAGGGAGGTAACGGGCTACAGCAACTCTGTTCGGGGCGACCGGTACACGGGCTGACGGGCAGCACTCGGTGAAGGGGATGGCCGCGAGGAGGGTGTCGACGGTGATCTGCCAGTTCGCAGCAGCGCGTGACTCGGCGGTAACGGCTCCCACGACCTGGTCCGGTGTCCGATGGAGGCACCGTTAGCGAGGGCGCATAGCTGGGTCACGGGAGGAAGCCTCGGCCAAAGGGGGCACGCAGATTCCGCCCGTGGAAGCCGTGGCCGCACCTGCAAGTCGCGACGGGATTTCTGCTCGCAGAACAGCACACTCGAGCGGGGAAATTGAGAACTCGCAGTTATGGAAGGCGAATGGGGCGCCGCTTGAAGGAGGACGTCGGGGACGCAGAGCAGCAGGTCCCGGTCGAACGGCTTGGCCAGATACGTCCGGGGTTGGCCGGGAGAACGTCTGCAAGTCGTCGTTGTCCCCGGCGCCGGACTGTGCAGATGGATCTGCGCGGCTCCACGAGGATCAACGCCACGCTCGGCACTGACGTCGGAACGAAGCGAGGTCGGCGGCGTTGGAAAGAGGAGGACGAGAGGTACCAACCCTGAAGAAATCAGGTCCAAACTCGGAGTTTGTCGCTCGGGAGAACTTCTGCAAGATGGCAGGCAGGATCTGGCTCGCAGTGGGAAGGGGTCCTGCGCGATCTCACGAGAAAAATCGATGCCGGCGATGTGGACCTCGGATCGAGGCGAAACCAAAGCCCACGCGTCGGGGACTCGCAGGGGTACCTCCAGAAAAAAGGGGACGAGCAGATTCGTCCGGATCTGGGCGGAGGCGCTGCTGCAAGTCGGGGTAGAACTCAGGCGAACAGCTACGTGCACTTGTGACAGGGGATAAAGAAGGGGGAAGCCTCGGCGTCGCACCGAGGGATGGGGAGTCGCACCCCGAGGTGATCCCGTCGCAGGATCAGAGAGAGAGAGGAGGAGGGGGCGCAGCCACCAAAGTTCTTGATCAGCAAAATTTCTTCATTCATTCTTTGAAAAGAAAATACAAAGTCTTTTATATGGGATGGGGAAATGCTAGGTCTAAACCCTAGCCAAGGGGGAAAGGAGATGGGGGGGGCGGCCACAACCGGGGAAGGCATTCAAATCTCCTAGATTCTAGGAGTGAAAGGTGGGGGGGTGCGGCCAAAAGAGGGAGAGGGCAAGGGGGAAAGGGCGGCTGCCACTCCCACCAAGAGGGGGAGGGAATGGTCCGCCCCCAACCCTAACCCTAGGTGGGGCGCGCCTCCCAAGGTGGGCCTAGGGGGGGGGAAGAGTGGACAACCCAAGTGGGCTAGAGGAGTGAACCAAGAAGTGGCCCAATAACCCCCCTAGCCTCTAGCAAGCCTACAAAACACAAATAAAGCCTAATTGGCCTAAAAAAAAGGTCCATGACTAAAGAAAATTGTCCACACACGGACTAAACCAAGGCCCAACATGGCCCAAAGCATAAAATAAGTGATGATAGCTCCGCTAATCTGTCAACTGGTCGCCGAGCCAAAGGGATGCCGGCGAGATCCGTGTACTCCGTCGTAAAGTGTGACGCGTGTCCTCACCAGCCGAGCTATCCCTTTCTTGGTCTAGTGGCACTCCGCCCTAGCCGAGCTACTTTTTCTTGGTCTAGTGGCACTCCGCCCTAGCTGAGTTACCCTTTTTCTTGGTCTAGTGGCACTCCACCCTAGCCGAGCTACCCCTTTCTTGGTCTAGTGGCACTCCGCCCTAGCTGAGCTACCCTCTTTCTTGGTCTAGTGGCACTCCGCCCTAGCCGAGCTACCCTTTTTCTTGGTCTAGCGGCACTCCGCCCTAGCCGAGCTACCCCTTTCTTGGTCTAGCGGCACTCCGCCCCGGCCGAACTACCCTTATCTTGATCTAGTGGCATTCCGACCCGTCACCCTCTAAAAAAAAAGAGAATAAAAGAAAGTAAAAATGGGGTTAAAAATAGAGATACCCCGCCAGACTTGCTCCTATATTAGGAACAAGTGCAAAAATGGCCCAAAACCCAGCTGTGGTGAAAACCCGAAAGGGCACTGCAGGCAAAATCGGGTACCCCGCCACGTGAAAACCTGAAAGGGCGCGTGAGCAAAAGCAAGAGGGGGCTGGCTCCGGCGAAAACCCTAAAGGGCGCTTAAGCCAGTAACGTGGTAATTTAAAGTTTCCTTTTTCACCCTTCCTGATAAAACTCTGAGAAGGACGATCATCATAAAGTCCCACCGGAAATCATGTCCAACAATTTCTTGTCCCTTGTCATCATCGACAAGATCGGCCGGTCTGTTTCTTTAACCTGGACTCTTCGTCCCTGTTAAGCTAGTCTACAATCCTGGCAGCAGCTTCATGCCTGGGCCGCCATCCACCGCATGTCCCACTGATGATGAAACCCCGTTGATCGTAAGGCATATTGCCTTGATCAATGCTAAAAAGCCCACCTCGGAATAGACCTTCCGTCTGTTCTAATAAAACATTTCCACTTATTTTTGTCTAAGATCCGCCACGATGAATCCCATCCAGTCTAGATCTTACATCTATTGTGATAAAACCTACCGTACGTCCCGCCGTGATGAAACCTGCTGTTGATCGATTGGCGCACTGCCCGATCAACGATGAAATCTGTCCGGTTTAGACCTTATGTCTATCCCGATGAAACATATGAAATCCTTGCATTGATATGAACCCAATACCGATGATGAAATCCGCTATTGGTCGATTGGCACACTGCCCGATCAATGATGAAACCTATCCAGTTTAGACCCTACGTCTATCCTGATGAAGCCCATGAAATCCTTGCTTCGATACAGACCCAATATCGATGATAAGAGTAGCTACTAATGGAGCGGTACGCCGCCTGACCAATGCTAAAACCCGCCCGGAGTAGACTTTCCGTCTGCTCTAATAAAGATGCTACCCACATTCTCAAAGTCAATCTGGACCTTTTGTCTGGATGGATGATGAAATCATATTCCCTTGCGTTGATGGTAATCCCCACATCAACGATGCAGCCAGGCTCCCGGCAAATGGCTTCGCACCTAAGCCGCAAAGCACACTCAAGTCGACCCAGGCTTTCTGCTTAGGTGGACGATGGAACCATATGCCCCTTGCATTGGTGTTGGCACCCACATCAATGATGATACATACACAAGCTGAGCACATGGATTACAAGGCCAAAGTCAAAAAAAAAAAGAGATAAAATGGGGGCTAAAAATAGAGATGCCCCGCCAGACTTGTTCAGGCACTCTGAGCAAGGGCAAAAATGGCCAAAATCCAGCTGTGGTGAAAACCCGAAAGGGCACTGCAGGCAAAATCGGATACCCCGCCACGTGAAAACCTGAAAGGGCACGTGGGCAAAAGCAAGAGGGGGCTGGCTCCGGTGAAAACCCGAAAGGGCACTTGGGTCGGTAATGTGGTGATTCAAAAGTTCCATACCAACCGGCACGCTGCCTTCACCTCCCCTTCACTTATGAAGCCTTCCGTCGGTCAGCTGGCTCCACACCCCACCGATGATAAAACCTTTCCAGGGCAGACCTTACGTTTACCCTGATGAAATCTACATACCCTCTTGCAAATGTCCCATCGATAATGAAACCCATCACCATTCTGATAAAGCCTGGCCAGCTCAAACCTTACGTCTGTCCTGATGAAACTTATGAAATCTTTGCGTCGATATAAACCCAATATCGATGATGAAACCAGCTATTGATCGACCGGCGCATCGCCCGATCAATGATAAAACCCTATCCAGTTTAGACCTTACGTCTATTCTGATGAAACTTATGAAATCCTTGCGTCGATATAAACCCAATATCGATGATGAAACCAGCCATTGATCGACCGGCACATCGCCCGATCAATGATGAAACCCTACTGAGTCTAGACCTTACGTCTATTCTGATGAAACCTATGAAACTTTTTTGTGTCGATATAAACCCAGTATCGATGATGAAACCAACTGTTGATCGACCGGCACCTCGCCCGATCAATGATGAAACCCTGCCAGTTTAGACCTTTCGTCTATTCTGATGAAACTTATAACACTTTCTTTGCATCGATATAAACCCAGTATCGATGATGAAACCAACTGTTGATCGACCGACACCTCGCCCGATCAATGATGAAACCCTGCCAGTTTAGACCTTTCGTCTATTCTGATGAAACTTATAACACTTTCTTTGCATCGATATAAGCCCAATATCGATGATGAAACCAGTTGTTGATCGACCGGCACCTTGCCCGATCAATGATGAAACCCTGCCGGGATAGACCTTACATCTATTCTGATGAAACTACGCACCATTCTATGTCCCACCCACGATGAACTTACCCGGTTTAGACCTTACGTCTATTCTGATGAAGCTTAAACTCCTTTGCATCGACATAAACCCAATGTCGACGATGAAACCATGTACCGGTCGGTCGGCACATCGCCACGGCCGGCTTTGAGGAACGGACCTCTCGTCTATTCCAGATGCTCCTCTAGAACCCCTCTCATCTACGCTCCCGCATGATGCTATGGCCTAAAAGCATGTCTTCCGTTAACCAACAAGTCCAGCAAAGGTAGTCCCACCGGATACCGACACGCGGTGGAGCGAGTCCCCCATTCTCTCCCTGAGAGGATGGACGCTCTCCTGCTGAACACGGGTCATCCGCGTAAAGACTGCTGGGACTGCCACTCTTCCACATGAAGGAAATAACAGCACGTGAAGTCAGATGTTCAGCCAATCGGGGCTCAAAATCGACAGATACAAGATGTCCAGCCAATCGGGGCTTAAAATCGATAGATGCAAGATGTACAGCTGATCGGGGCTTCAAGCCGACAGATACAAGATGTCCAGCCAATCGGGGCTTAAAATCGATAGATGCAAGATGTACAGCCGATCGGGGCTTCAAGCCGACAGATACAAGATGTTCAGCCAATCGGGGCCTAAAACCGATAGATGCAAGATGTACAGCTGATCGGGGCTTCAAGTCGACAGATACAAGATGTTCAGCCAATCGGGGCTTAAAATCGATAGATGCAAGATGTACAGCCGATCGGGGCTTCAAGCCGACAGATACAAGATGTTCAGCCAATCGGGGCTTCAAGCCTACAGATGTCCAAATATGCCGTCAATCAGGGCTCAAAATCGACAGATGTCAGAAGTGCCAGTTGATCAGGGCTCAAGCCGATAGATGTTCAGCTGATCGAGGCTCAAGCCAAGAAGATCGTGCCAGGATGAAATCCCAGTATGGGGATACTGCCAAGCTATAACTGAAAGAATGAGTCAATAGCATTGAGCTAAAGATGCACTTGCGGACACCGTGCCGCTTGTTCTGCGCTTACGCCGTCTGCAGGTGGGGGGCATTTGTTGACAGATAAAATATGAACAAAGATAAAGATGAAATCAGAACCGGTAAATGAAGATTATGAAAACCTCTGCAAAGTCGTAACGGAAGAAGAACCTTCTCCATGGGCTATATATATACCTAGCTGAAGTCTTCTCAGGCTAAAGCTGATATCCGGTTTTGTCATCATGCGGGTGACAATGCTGATGAAATGATGTCTTGTTCTGTCATCGTTCAGGTGACGATGCTGATGAAATCCCAGTCCACTGACTGATGAAAGTCTCCATAATCCCACTAGGACCCGGGTCCACCAACAAAAGGCCTGCTGCGGTTCTAGTATATTCAGGGAGAAGCAAGTCCATGTGAAGCCTTAAAAAAGGCCCTAAATGGGCCTATGAAATGGGCTCACGAAGGTGGCGCCGGGATACTCTACGGATGTCTAGCGCGCCGGGAGCACTCGACAGATGCGCGCCGTGAAGATGAAAAGTCACGCTGACTCCCATCTGCCGAGAGGTGAGGAGGGGCTGGGTCTATATAAACCCACTCACTCGAAGGAAAAAAGGAGGACGACAGAAAAGAGGCTGGCAACCTCATCCAGAAAAAAAGAGACCAACAGAGAGAGAGCCTCCTCCGCTGAGAAAAGAGAGAAGAGGCCGGCAACCTCATCCAGAAAGAAAGAGGGAACAGAGAAGAGGCCGGCAACCTCATCCAGAGAGAAAAGAAAGAAGAGATCAACCCGAAGAAAAAGGGAGAAGAAGCTCCAGGTGGGCAGGCAGCTGGGGAGGGAGAGGAGTCAATGCTCCGCCCTCCCCCATGTTTCTTTTCTTTTCTCTTCGTGTAATATTACGAGTTTTATCTCGATTCATCGTATGTAACCGGGATATCCCGACCTCTGTTTCATCTCCCTTTCCCTCACTCCCTTCTTGTGATTGGTGTGAGTCTTGGAATGATGTAATGAAACGAAATGCTACGATGGCCCATCTGGGTGCTGGGTGATTGAAATATCTACTATCTGTCTCCCCCTCTGTACCTGCTGTTCTTCAAAACATTTATCTACTTAGCTGCTCCGGATTTCTGATTTATGCTTCACACCTCCGGGTCCGTTCTCTCATGAAAGATAAAGACGGAGCCCCAATCCTCGTTCAATGGGTCATTGGGCTCTGTCCCCTCCTTCCCTCCCTTTGATGATGGGCTTTCTCGCATGTCATGGATTTCTGCCGAGCTCCCAGCTTGTTTAGGGTCAGAGACATCAATCTCTTGATCATCTGAACAGTAGGTGATAAAAACCCCATATATCTCCCGAGGGTTTAATGATGAATGATCATGTCCTTCGACTGATGCTACCCTCCCTTAAACATCCAGCCTCTATACTGATAAACCCTTTAATCCTCCCCATCTGTGCTAGAAAATCCTGCCTGAAACCTCTTCCGAAACCAGAAGAACCAGGAATAGAGACCCGGAACCTTCCCGGCGCCAAGAACAGTAACCCCTGAAGAAACCTTCCTGGCGCGGCTGTTTGCGCACCGGGAACTCCCTGTGCCAGCTTCCCGGCGCCTAGAACAGTGCCTCATGAAGAAACTTTCCCGGCGCGGTTGTTTTCACGCCGGGAACTACCCCTTGTGCCGTAAGCCCCTTTAGGCTACGAATGCTCCATCCCTTGAATCCCAGATGAAAACCTCCTGCCACCAGTCAAGAAACCATACAGATACCCCTATAATCCACCCAATGTAACCCTGTATTCTGTCGAGGGACATCCCGGTCATCATATGCACCTCAAGGATGAAAATCAATGGGGATAACCACCCCCCCTACATGGCCCCCGGGGCTCGATCTATTTTTATAACCTGACGAACCAAGGAAGCCCTGCCACTGCACAGGTTTCAATGGTCTCAAAAGGGATATTAAGATAGTGCTGCAAGCACGTACATGGGTCAGGGGTCCAGTACCCTTCTACTTTTTGGCTTTCACCCCGGCACTCCGTGGGTGATTGTCTATCATTCCCTGGCAAATTCTAAGTCCAGGGGAGGTGCTGCCAAAATTCTCCCAGGATGATGAAAGACGACATTAAGCTGTCCCCGGGACTTTGCACGACACTGGTGACAGGGATTCTCCAGACTATGATTCCCCCCAATTCCTCTTCGATTCCGGCCTTCCTTTGGAACTCAAACCTAATCCAATCCCATTATGATGAATCGATCCACTCTTATCCTAAAGGAAACCCTTTGTCTTGGCCTGAATCATCAAAAAACCCAAAAAAACAGGGCTCCGGAAACCATTCAAAACCATCTCGGCGCCGTCTCTTGCACATCCTGGCGCCACGAATAGTAGAATAGGTAAATAGTTCTCGGCGCAAGCCTTCTTGCACCGAGAACCTCATCTCTTGGGCGCGCCGAGAACCCCATCTCTTGGGCGCGCCAGGAACCCCATTTCTCTTGGTCACGCCGGGAACCCCTTTCCACCTTGCTTTTGCGCCGGGAACCCCATCCGCTTGAGCTTGCGCCGAGAACCTATCCTGCCATCCAATTGAGCCTCCGATAGCTTGATCAGACCTACTCAGGGATACCCATGAGTCACCAGACCGGTCTCGGGGATAAATCTAAAGGGGGACAGACTCCCTTATGTTCCACCGTCCCGTATCGGATTCATGAATAACCCCTTTAGCTCGGGAGGTCTCTGCCACTGCATGAGTTCCACCAGCTTCCTTAAGGGAAAATCGAACGTTGCCCCCATGGCAGACATATGCAGTTCGGGAGGTCCGGCCTATCTTTCTCTCGGCTTTCATCCCGGCACTCCGTGGGTGATAGCCTATTTCCCCCTGGGCATGATCCAGATAAAGGGGAGATGCTGCCGAAATATCGATTGATGCTTTAGCCCCGACAAGCCCCGGGAAACGTGTATCATAGGCCTCCCGTTTGGCTCAATTCTTCGGGGGATACAAATACTTCGAGGCCCTTGGCCGGATGAGAAACGTGAAAGGGGACATGTCTCCGATGATCGTCCAGGCCCCGCCCCGCCACTGCGTGGACGGTGTCCTATCTCTGCCCGGTACGACCCACACAAAGGGGTCATGTTGATTTAATAATTTGTCGTTCATTCAATTACCTTCTCGGAATAACAAGAACTTCAATGTTATGCACTATCATTTTCAATCGCCCCAAGTGACCTCCTATTTTGGCGTTTAATCAAGGGTTGTCCTTCTTAGGAAGGACGTAATTAACGTCATAGCCTTTATGGTATGACGGACTTCCGGTCCCGACTCGGACTTCACAATCGACTGACCAAGTCAAGTCGAGCGCATAATAAAAATTGTCACTCTAGTGACTGGCACGCCTAATAAATCTAACCAATGAAACATTCCATGACGGAAAAGAATCCGCGTCCACAGTCCCTTAATCATGAAATGCATGAAAGTGTAGGGAACCACAAGATGATTCTTAATGTACACAACATATGCAGGCTAGTCTGAAGTGCAGACTCTCAAGTTCTCCCTTAGTCCAATGAGAATGGAAGTTATGATTCTCAAGCAACAAGTCATATGACCACAAGAGTGATGTGTTGGGTTGAATGCAGCCATGACAATCATCATCAAAATAGCGGTTAGCAAATGATGGACAAAAAATAGATATGGCTGCCAAACAGGTAGTAGCACATGCTTGCAAGCGGCTCATCATTGCATCAAGTTTCTCATCATAACAGAGTCATCATGATCAATCAAGGAGGAGTTTTGAACATATCATAATTTATTGAAGGCAAGATAGACATTTACTGTAATGACTACAAAGAAAACCTAACATGCAAAGTTATCATAATTGAAAGGCTTTATTCACAAACCTGTGCCTTGGGCTTTTATTTCCTGCCAACCTTTTGTTCATCTCCAAGGCAACCTACACCCAAAGTTCTTATTTGGAGTTTTTAGGTACCCAAGTTTTTTGGGGTTCTTGAGGGTCAGCAACACTACAAGAAAAAGCGGATTTTGCGACGGCCATATTCCGTCGCAATTCCGTCGCAAAATCCGTCGCTAATAGATTTTGCGACGGATTTATGACGGAATTGCGACGGAATAAGGCCGTCTAAAAAAATTAGTCATAAATAACCGACGGATTTGATTCCGTCCTAAATTTCAGACGGAATAAAAATCCGTCGCAAATTTCGTCGGTACTTCGGACAGAATGCTCCGTCTTACAATCCGTCTGAATTTTGCGACGGGATAATTCCGTCTAAATATCCATCTCAAATTTTCTGACGCAAATTAATATTCGTCGTTATATCCGTCGCAAATTCTAGAGGGATCCGTCTCAAAAGCCGTCTGATATTTGCGACGGAAAAATTCCGTCTAAATATCCGTCTGTACTTTCGCACTTAGTCGTCTGAAATCCATCTTGCATTTCAGACAGATTTAATTCCGTCCTTATATCTGTTGTAAATTTCAGACAGATCCGACTCAAAATCAGTCCGAAATATTTTTTCTCTTTTTTTAAAAACAAAGAATTTATATTAAAAACCTGTTTACAAAATCACCGGAAACAAAAAATACACACGAACAAAAATAAAAAATTTGTTTAATTAAAATTACATCAAATATCACAATAAACTCATCAGCGTTACATAGAAAAATATACAACAAAATCAACAAATATTCTCCAGATCGTCCATATCTTCATCCCCCCCGCCCTGCTCATCTCCTGTGCTGCCGCTCGCAGAAGAATCGTCCTAAATTAAAAAAAACATACATAGATAAAAAAATTAGTATAAAGATAAATTAAATATTTTATTAGATTACATGAATTTAAATCAAACATAATATCAAATCGATGACTGTAAAAATATCCAATTGTAGACCCCCGTGAGCTCTGACAAGTCACGTCTACCTCCCAGGTCGTGTTGGAACGATCGGAATGCCGATCAGATTAGTATTTCACATTCTGGACCCCGAGACCCGGCTGCTTTAATTTTAAACCAAGTGCATTTACAAAATGCACTTTTGAGCGTCGGGCTCAAACCGGATGTCCGATTTAGAATCCGTCAGCTCTGACAAGTCACGTCTACCTCCCAGGTCGTGTTGGAATGATCGGAATGCCGATCGGATCAGTATTTCACATTCTAGACCCCCGGACCCGACTGCTTTAATTTTAAACCAAGTGCATTTACAAAATGCACTTTTGAGCGTCGAGCTCAAACCGGATGTCCGATTTGGAATCCGTCAGCTCTCACAAGTCACGTCTACCTCCCAGGTCGTGTTGGAACGATCAGAATGCCGATCGGATCAGTATTTCACATGCTGGACCGCCGAACCCCTACTTTTTTGAATTATTCTAAACTAAGTTAGTTTTGAAAACTAACTTAGTTTTAAATTGAGTTATTTTAGCGTCGGGCTCAAACCGGATTTCTGATTTGAAATCCGTCAGCTCTGATAAGTCACGTCTACCTCCCAAGTCGTGTTGGAACGATCGGAATGCCGATCGGATCAGTATTTCACATTCTGGACCCCCTGAGCCGACTGCTTTAATTTTAAACCAAGTGCATTTACAAAATGCACTTTTGAGCGTCGGGCTCAAATCGGATGTCCGATTTTGAATCCGTCAGCTCTCACAAGTCACGTCTACCTCCCAAGTCGTGTTGGAATGATCGGAATACCGATCGGATCAGTATTTCACATTCTGGACCCCCGACCCCCTACTTTTTTGAATTATTCTAAACTAAGTTAGTTTTGAAAACTAACTTAGTTTTAAATTGAGTTATTTTAGCGTCGGGCTCAAACCGGATGTCCGATTTGGAATCCGTCAGCTCTGAGAAGTCACGTCCACCTCCTAGGTTGTGTTGGAATGATCGGAATGTTGATCGGATCAGTATTTCACATTCTGAACCCCTGGACCCGACTGCTTTAATTTTAAACCAAGTGCATTTACAAAATGCACTTTTGGCGTCAGGCTCAAACCGGATGTCCGATTTGGAATCAGTCAGCTCTCACAAGTCATGTCTACCTTCCAGGTCGTGTTGGAACGATCGGAATGCCGATCGGATCAGTATTTCACATTCTGGACCCCCGGACCTAACTGCTTTAATTTTAAACCAAGTGCATTTACAAAATGCACTTTTGAGCGTCGGGCTCAAACCGGATGTCCGATTTGGAATTCGTCAGCTCTGACAAGTCACGTCTACCTCCCAGGTCGTGTTGAATGCATGTAATGCATTTTGTATATGAAGAAGTATGCACATTGGGAATGAATGTACAGACATGCTATCGACGAGTGACCAGACTTATAGTGCAATGTGTAAATGATGTACAGACTTTTTGTGCGTGATGCTTAAGCCTGAATGCATCATGTATAGACTTGCTACGACATCAAGGCAGTCATGTGCAGACTTAGTGTATGTTCGAGACCAATGTCCAGACTTTCTGGAGTGATGATGCATGAACTTAACCACTCGTACCAGCAATGGAGTGTATAGACTTTGATTGCATGGTAAAGAGTGTATAGACTTTGATTACATAGTAAAGAGTGTATAGACTTGATATCATGCGACGATGTATAGACTTGCTCAGTTGTCAAAGCAGCCGTGCAGACTAAGTGTATGCATGGACCAAACGAGTGCACTTACTTTGGCTAACACATACAAACATGCATCAATTAGAGATACGCACGAGATGGTCAATGCACTGACTATGTGACGTGCAACTAAAAATGATGCACCAATGCAAGTTGTGCACGAACTTGAATGAACCTGATGCAGAGAATAGATAATGCGCCATATGGCTGCGTCAACGCAATGCCCATACTGTGCTAACGTATATAGTATATATGCTGAAGTATGAAGAACGATGAAGCATGCAGAACATTTACTAATTCTTATCTTACATGATTCATTAGTGGTTGCTATCATCAAAACTATATAACTTCATCAATGCACAGGGGGCACAACAATCTCCCCCTTTTTGATGATGGCAACATAATGAATAAATGCCATGAGATCGGTTCATGCGAGCACAGAATGAATAGATGCCATGAGATCGGTTCATGTGAGCACAGACTTATGCACTTAGATGCACTTAGACGTATGCACTAAATGAGATTCCTATCCCATCTCCCGTCTCCCCCTTGCACATTCTCCCCCTTTGCCATCAACAAATAAGAAGCAACGTTCTTTATGGCAGTTTAGAATGTGAGCACATTATGACACAATCCTTAAAATATATGAACCGAGTAATGGCTTTGATGCGGGACGAGACCACGGACATGACAAGCTCGCGGTTGTCCCTTAACGAGGGAAGCGTCGGACGTGCGCGGTTGAGAAATCGGTAATGAGCTAGGGTGATCGGCTCTCTCGTGTGCCCGGATCGGGTCACGGGATGATCTTGCACTCTCTCGCAGCAGCGGTGAATGATAATATAGCGAGCTAACGGACCTAAAGTATGCTCTCTAGCAGCGGCATAAACAAGTATATATGAAAATAAGTAAATGCCGAGTGTAGGGAGCGAGAACGATACCTCCACGTGCTCGGCGTGGGGAAGACGGACCCGGCCGAAAACTCGTACTCCTGGGAAACTTAGCACACAATAATTACAGCAATGGGAACATGCCCACTCCACGCAGGGAGGTAAAGGGCTATACAAATGGGCCCGGGAGGACCGAATTCGGGTTGACGGGCAGCTTCGTGTGTTGATTCGGCTACACGCGTGTTCACGACCGTGGGGCCCACGTGCTATCCGGAGGGGCCGTGTGGGACCCGGTGGTACCGCTGTAGTGGAGACACTTGGAGAAGCACTCCCTGGGCTGGCGGCACGCTGGTTCGCCGGCCGGAGGCCGGGCGGCTCCGTTCGGCACCGGTCGGAAAAACCGATCGAAAATCTGCCGGTTCTGTATTTCAGCGCGTGCTCCAGCGAGAACGGACGCTGCGATCAGCACCGGTGTCGGAATGCAACGAGATCAGAGCCGTTGGAAAGCTGCTTCGAAGTACTACAATCTAGTGGCCTTCAGAAAAATTCACCAGATTTGTACTTTGTGTTGGCGAATTTTATATGTTACTATTGTACAGTAACCGAAGACTCAGATCTTCAGAAAACGTTCCTGTTGATTGCCTTTGACCGTGAAGTAGATGTCCGAATTTGAAGATGTGTTCTTCCGAAAGATTATAGGAAATCGAACAAGGAAACCAGGACTATTTTGGGATCTGGATTTGGAGGTGGTGGTGATTTGTTCTGATTTTGGAAGTGGAGGGTGGTCGGATCTAGGATCTGACTAAAAACACTGTATCAGAGGAAGAACATGAATTTCTAAAAATAGATAGAAGGCTGATAAAAAATTAAGAAAATTTTTGGAGGTAGAGGGTGATGGACAGAACTCCCAGTAAAATTGGGAGGGTTTGGACAAATCAAAAAGATGGTCGGAGGGGGAGAACTCATAGGTTCTATCACTGTAGACAGAAACCTGGCAGATCTGGGATGACAGGTTGGACGAAAATGTAAAAATACTAAACGGTGGATTTTCAGCGTGAAAATTTAGGTGGCACTTGGGATGCAAGGGTAGAACACACCATAAAAATTGAAGCTTGAGATCGTCACGTGGAGGAGAGAAGATATTCGGACAAGAAGCCTCTGTCCAGGATGGACAGAACACCGAAGGCGGCTCCGCGGCGGCGTGATGGCGTCACGGACGGCGGCGGCGGCACAGATGATCACCGGAGATAGAGGGGAGGGGATAGAAGATAGAAATCACTCTAGAACTGAAGGTTGGAGGAGAGAAACTAGAGGGAGAGAGGAGGGGCTCAAGAACACTCTTGATTTTCCAACAATTTTCTCTTCATTTCTTCATTAATCTCTAATGACACTATACATAGGCTTATATAGAAAATGGCAAGGGGTGGGAGGCTGGGAATTTCATGGGAAATAAGTCATTTTCTTCCCCCATGTGGTCAAAACTCAAAAAAAAATAAATTACATATGAATGGAGCACTCCTTTGACTAAGTAGGTAAGGTAGGTGGCCAACCTTTGAAATTTTAACCCCTTTGTCTCCCATGTGGTCAATTAGCATTCAAACCTTCTAGATGGCCACCTAGGATGGTTGACCAGCCCCACATGGATGAGGTGGACCAATGGGGAAGGGGAGGGGGCCCCCTAACTGGACCTACTACACATTTGCACAAAAACCCACACAATCCTAGGGAATGACACATTGGCTTACAAAGCCTTACAACTGTACATATACTTTCCCAAGGATATAAAAGTAAATAAAAGGACTCAAATGTAAAAATAAAAGTTAATGCTCAGCGTCGATTCCCATCAGGCTTTCTTGATGTCAATTAGGTTTAACAGTGATAGAAGGTGAGGAGAGAGAACTGGCTTTTTGAGATAGAATCATATGCTGCAGTTATAGCAATGAACTTAAGTCACATGACCATAATAGTTTAGTTCGATACAAGACCCTAGTTACTTCAGAGAAAGTGAAAGACAAGGAAAGACACCTGAACATGTATTGAGATTAAACAATTGACCCTTAAATGATATTTGTTTTCTAAGGGTTACAGCAATTTCATTCACCTGCTTCTAAATCTGGAACTTATTGAATAGACAAGTATTATTTATGCCGTTGACATTAGGTGTATACCTTAATCAGAGGCCAATACTCCCAGTTACTAAGCATAAACTACTATATCTATTTCTGATCAAGGCTACAGGAATAATTTGCACCTTTGACGTTAAGGGTATACCTTGATCAGAGGCCAATACCCCTAGTTACTCAGTGAAATCTCCCTGGTAGATTCGACCAATTGAACAGAGATAACCTGAGTCACTTCATGACTTAAGGTACTCTCCATTTCTTTGATGGAGACCTCAGTTTCTCAGTGAAACTCAGTCATTACTCTGCCACTTTGTTCACTTCTCTTTCTTTGATGATCTTCAATTTAGTTGCCCTTGTGATTTTTGGAGAGACTTGTTTAAGAACAATACAAGATTCTTGGTTTTCAAACCTTAACCAACACTAACTCTATCATGTTCGGGTACTGTGAGGACTTGTTCTATCATAATCATGAGATTGAAGTTAAGAGCTATAAATGCTTTCTATCATCTTATTTTCAGAAGACAGTCTTTTAAACATCACAGTCTATTAAAGTTAAACCATAATTTCAATCAGTAAGCACATGTGATTCTTATAACAGAAGGGTTGTAATAATTTCAGCTCACGATAATGAACCAATCACTAGACTGTTATCCATTATGTGAAGGGGTTGAACTTAGTTCTAATAATGCAAACCTCCCCCTGACTACAATATGCATTTCAAAACAATGCAATGATTCGACCTATCATGCAGTTAATACATTGGGTGCATTGACTATGTGTAGAGCATGCTTCAACATGAAGTCTATACAATGCAATTAATTGACTACATGCGCAACCATCTGTCGACTATATGCCCTACTATGCATCGACTATAGGGATAATGTGTCCAAGATGTGCAACAACTGATGTACTCAGTCCACAGGAGGTTATTCCATCATCAACCAAATTTATTCACAAGATCAAGAACATTCAAACCAATTATTTCAAGTACTCTAAAAGATATTTCAAGAGAAAAATTAGTCATTTTCCTGCTAAAATTTACAGAGCCCTAGTTCTCTTCTTAAATATCTAAATCTTTCATTTCCAAGAGGTTTTGTAAAAATATCAGCAACTTATTTTTCAGTTTCAACAAAGACTAATTCAATTTCACTCTTGCTCACAGCATCTCTAAGAAAATGATGTTTGATATCAATGTGCTTAGTCCTAGAGTGGTGAACAGGATTTTTAGTAAGGCAGATAGCACTAGTGTTATCACAAAGAATAGGAATACATCCCAGGTTTATCTGATAATCTGAGAGCTGATGTTTGATCCATAGTACCAGGACAGCACAATTCCTTGCAGCAACATATTCTACCTCTGCAGTGGAGAGTGCTACAGTGTGTTACTTTTTAGAGGCCCAAGATACTAGGCAACCACCTAGGAATTGGCAATATCCACTAGTGCTCTTCCTATCTATCCGACACCCAGCATAGTCTGCAACAGTGTAAGATATAAGCTCAAACTCACACCTGGCAGGGTACCAAAGACCAAGTTCTTGGGTGCCTGATAGATATCTAAAGAACCTTTTCACTGCACTAAAATGAGACTCCTTAGGACTAGCCTGAAATCTAGCACATAAACATACTGCAAATTGTATACCAGGCCTTGATGCAGCGAGGTACAAGAGGGATCCGATCATACCTCTATACAGCTTTTGATCCACTGGGTTACCTTTTGTATCTTGATCAAGATTTGTGGTGGTACCCATTGGAGCTGCAATGTCCTTGAGGTCTTCGAGCTTGTATTTTTTCAGGAGGTCCCTAATGTATTTGGTTTGGGTGATAAAGGTTCCATCTTTTGTTTGAGTCACCTGCAATCCAAGGAAGAGTTTCAGCTCACCCATTGAGCTCATTTCAAACTCTTGTGTCATTAAGCCAGAAAATTCCTTACACATCTTTCGGTTAGTTGAACCAAAAATATTATCATCCACATAAATCTAAACAATAAGTATGTCAGGGTGACTTACCTTTATAAACAAAGTTTGGTCAATCTCACCTCTTGAGAACTTCTTGTCGGTAAGGAATTTGCTGAGCCTGTCATACCAAGCTCTAGGAGCTTGCTTCAAACCATAGAGAGCTTTATTCAACTTATATACATGGGAAGGGAAGTCTGAACATTCAAAGCCAGGAGGTTGATGAAAAAAGACATCCTCCTTAATTTTCCCATTGAGAAAAGTAGATTTTACATCTATCTGCTGGAGATTTATTCCAAGAGAGCATGCATAAGCTAACAGAATTCTAATGGCTTCTAACCTGGCTACAGAGGCAAAAGACTCTTCAAAATCAATTCTGAATTCTTGGTTATACCCCTGAGCAACAAGTCTGGCCTTATTTTTGACAACATTACCTAGCTCATCAGTTTTATTTCTAAAGACCCACTTCATCCCAATGACATTTCCATCAATAGGAGGTGGGACTAGATGCCACACCTTGTTCCTGTCAAACTGATTAAGCTCCTCATGCATGGCATTGATCCAATGCACATCCTTTAGGGCAATGCCAATGGACTTGGGTTCTACATGCGAAACCAATGCATATGCATTTAATTCATTTTGAGCTCTAAGAAAACCTCTAGTCCTAGGAGGTTCATGCAAATCACCAATGATGTTCTCAATAGGATGATCTCTTAAGAATCTGACATTGGTAATTTGGTTACCTTGATCTTCATTTACCTCCCCCTGAACAGTAGGCTCCTCTGCATTATTTTCTTCTGGCTCTTCTTCTTGATCTGATTGGTCTGCAGATTGTCTTTCATTCAATATTTCTCCATCATCTTCTTTCTTGTACAGACCATTTTCACATTTAGTTAGGGATTCATCAAATACAATATGTGGAGATTCCTCAACAGTTTTAGAGTTAAGATTGTACACTCTATATGCTCTAGTGTATTCAGAATACCCAAGAAAAATTCCTGGATCACTTTTAGGTTCAAATTTATCAAGATCTCTTTTATCATTAACATGAATGAAGTATTTACAGCCAAAGACCTTGAAATAAGCAATTGAAGGCTTCTTACCTTTCAGAATCTCATAAGGAGTTTTCTGAGTGAAAGGCCTTACCATGGCTCTGTTGATTATGTGGCATGTAGTATTAACTGCCTCTGCCCAAAATTTTCTTGGTAAGCCACCTTCAACAAGCAGTGTACGTGCCATCTCCACAATCGTCCGGTTCCTCCTTTCTACTATTCCATTCTGCTCAGGCGTCCTAGGTGAGGAGAACCGATGATTAATCCCATTGACCCTGCAAAATTCATCAAATTGAGAATTCTCAAACTCACCTCCATGATCAGATAAGATATTTTCAATCAAATTTTCATTTTTCTATTTTATTTTCAAATAGAACTCCTGAAATTCCATGAATGCATCATTTTTATGTTTAAGGAAAAAGACCCAAGTATACCTGGAGAAGTCATCAACTAGAACATATCCATATCTTCTTCCTGACAAGCTAGCTGAACGCGTGGGTCCAAATAAGTCCATGTGTATTAGTTCATAAGGTTTAAAGGACATGTTTTCAGTTCTTGATTTAAATGACTTCCTAGTTTGCTTGGATTGTGTACACGCACTGCACACCTTAATTTTCTTCTTGAAAGAAACGTCAGGGAGTCCTCTAACCATGCTATGTTTATGCAATTTATGCAAAACCGTATAGCTGGCATGGCCTAATCTACGATGCCACAGGAATGCTAAGTCAACTTTATTTGCAGTTAGGCAAAGATTAGAATGAGCTAAATCATCTAAATCTACCAAGTAGATGTTATTTACCCTTTTTCTTGAAAATTTAACTATATCCGAATCAGGTTCAAAGATTTTGCAATGTTGAGAGTCAAATACTACCTTGTGTCCTTTGTCACATAGCTGGCTGATACTGAGTAAGTTGTATGCAAGACCATCAACCAGCAGTACCTCTTCAATGCAACAGGTAGTACACTTACCTACTTTACCTAATCCGATGATTCTACCCTTTGTATTTCCTCCAAAGGTGACAAGGCCTCCATTCTTCTCAGTCAGCATGCAAAATTTGGTCTTGTCTCCTGTCATATGCCTGGAGCAGCCACTATCAAGATACCACATATTGCTTCTGACTGCCAGGCATACTTGCAATCACAATCAGGTAGAGAATTTTGGAACCCAAAACTGTTTGGGCTCCGAAGCAGAAACAGAATAATTGAAACAAGACATCAATTGTTTAGGAATCCACATCTATCTAAACATGGTTGGCTTAGTGGAATTCATGACATTCTGTTTATTATCCTTCTTTCTCTTAGCACCAACTGATTGAACCTTCTTCCTCTGGTGCTTTGGTTTATATTGGGTTCTGGCTCCATCCTTATTAGCAGCAAAAATGTTTTTGTGCCAGTGCCCAGGCCAATAGGTCCTCAGATAATTGTGGCCAATTGTAGTCTTAGACTGACCCCATCTAGCAGATTGAGGTCTATGGCAATGAGTGAGAAAAGGTTGATATCTAGACCTCCCTTGGACCTGATTCCATCCAGAGCTATAGAATGGTTGGACCTGTTTGTGAGGATAGGTGTGATAGGTCTGAACCTTGGGCTGGTAAGTATAGCTTTTCTGGTCCCATGCAGCATTAAGTCTCCCTTGCACTGGTGACCCACTAGACTTCTGTACAGGTTTATGTTGGGTCTTCTTCTGGATAGGTGATGATGGTGGGGACTTGGTGGCTTTGCCCTGGGGTTTAAACTTGCTTGGAGGCTGACCCTGAACCTGAGACTATCATTTGGGTGAAGGGCAAGATCTGCTGGACTCACCAACCTTCTGTTTACCCTTGTCCTTGGCACTAGACATTTTCGAACTGACAGTTTTTGAAACAGAATTTTCACTTTACATTTTTATAAGAGGTCCCTTCTTTTTCTCTGTCACAAATGATATGGTTTTCATGGCAAGGCTTTTAGTGGCAGTTGAGTTGAATCCAAGACCTTCTTTTCTAAAGTTCACCTTTGACCCTAACAAAGCATCGAGATTGTCTGTGCCTTGGGTCATATTTTCTATTATTTTTCTTTTGTCAGCATTTCCTTTTTCTAAATTTTCAACAGTTTTCTTTAATTCAGAATTTACACACAAGACAACTTCATATTTCTCATTTGAAATTTTTAATTCATTTTCAAACAATTGAACTCTCAGCTTAAAATCATCATTAGCATTCTTTAACAGTTCATTCTCCTTTCTAGTATCTGTTAAAGAATGCTTCAGATCATCAAATTCAGCACAAAAAAATTTTAAATTGTCATTTTCTGATTGCAGACAAGCTATTTTGTCAGACATGGTTTTATCATTCAAAATGGAGTTTACTTTCTTCTTCAAATGCCTGTTCTCCTTTCTAATGTCATCTACTTTATCTAGCAAGTCTTCATAAGCATCCTCCCAATCAGAAATTCTATAGTGCTCAAAGGGAGAGGATACCTCATCGGAGTCTTCTTCCTCCTTTTCATCATTCCTGGCCATCAGGAAGATGGGCTTTTCTTCGTCTTCACTTTCTGATGTACTTCTCAAATTGCCCTCATCCTCGTCGCTCCATGTACTCACCATTGCTTTTCCTCTGGGAGCTCTTTTCTTGGACTTTTCTTTCAGCATCTGGAGCTCTGGACAATCTGCCTTCATATGCCCAGCCTTCCTGCAATGATAACAAACATTAGTGTCAGGTTTCTTAGCTGGGTTGGACCTATACCTGTTGTGTCGCCGGCCACTGAATTGTCTTCGGCCGAAATTTCTGCCTTCTTTCCTCAAAAATCGCCTGAACTCTCTTGTCAACATAGCAAGTTGATCTCTATCAATTTCTGACCTAGATAGGCTGCTCTGCTCGCTTGATGATCCACTGTGGCTGGATCTGCTTGTTTTGCTGGAACTAGCCTTCAGCGCAATTGGTTTATTCTTGTTCTCGAGCTCATCAATCTTGGGAAGGTTCATCTCATATGCCATTAGAGAACCTATTAGCTCGTCAACTTTCATCGTCTGAAGATCTCTTGACTCCTCGATCACTGTTGCCTTTGTGTGCCAAACAGGAGTCAGAGACCGCAAGATCTTCCTTACAATCTCGTAGTCTGAATAGCTCTTTCCCAAATTCCTCAGACCATTAGTTATGATAGTCAAACGAGCATACATCTCAGTCACAGTCTCACCGAGTTTCATCCGGAATGCTTCATATTCTGAGACCAACATGTTCGCCTTGGTCTCTCTCACCTGTGATGTCCCTTCGTAGATAACCTCCAGTGTATCCCACATTTCCTTGGCGGTTCTGCACGATGACACTCTAGAGAATTCAGTAGGATGAAGTGTGCATTGGATAGCATTGATGGCACTCCAGTTCAAAGTAGATTTTCTGATTTCCTCTCTCGTCCAAACCTCTTCATTCTCGTGCAGTTCGAATGGTCCCTTGCTCACTACTCGCCAGATCTCGTAGTCTTTCGCTCTCAGAAAGACCTACATTCTGTTCTTCCAGTAGGCGTAGTTAGAGCCATCGAAGTACGGAGGCTTGGAGATTGAATGTCCTTCTGCTGTCATTCCCTTACCGTTCATGGTCGTTCCTCTTTAGGATGTTAGTCCCTGAAAAAGAGTTACGCTCTGATACCAAGTGATGGGGGACTATGAACGATCTAGAGGGGGGTGAATAGATCAGTCACCCAATCTAAACCAGACTGCAGCAATCTCAAGTGCGGAAATAAAACAAGCTGCTACAGGACGATAGAGAAGTAAGAGAGAGCAGTCACAGAAATCCAACTATAGCAGATCTGAATCAAACGGACCTAAGCATGCATCTATAGCGTATAATGGAAGTGATCATGATGAACAGCAATTCGCAAGTCAAACACACAGGAGATTGGAAGTTTTTAAGGTGGTTTGATCTCAAACCTGAGATCTACGTCCACCCCACACTCCAACCTGGAATGTGGCTTCAATCGCTGATTCACAGCTTCAACTACTGGGCCTCACAGCTTGCCTACAACCACTGAGCGTTACAGCTTGCTACCGCTGGGCAATACAGCTTGGCCGTCCAGAGGATACCACACCTCTGCTACTGCTGGGGCTTACAGCTTAACCTGTCTAGAGGAATCCTCCTCTGCCCTCTAAGCAATACAGCTTAGCTCTGCTGACTAACAGCTCGAAAATAAGGTTTCAGAAAATGAAATGGAAACAGATGAAAAAAAAAAACAAGAAGACTCAATTGGAATGTAGCTCACAATGAGCAATCTCAGTTCTGGTATCTGAACCAAGAAACTGATGGACAATCTTTCAGAGAAATTCTCTCAGACTCCTCTCACTAAATTCTCTTTCTCTCTTCTCTCTGGATCGTTTCTTTTCTTCTCTGTTGCACTCTCTCTTTTTCTTCTGTTCTCAATAGCACACACAGATCTTCTGATCACGATCGCTCTTCTCCAGATGGAGAAGTCTTCTATTTATAGCATCAGAGAGGTGGGCGTGTGTCCTCCACAATTCCCACCCAGAGCGCCTTGACCACGTGGCAGTATTTCAGCTCACTGCGTTACACGTGTCACGATCCTGGCTTCTTGGATCACGTGCCCTTCTTATGTTCCTCGACCAGCAGATATCCTGCAAGGATTAGAGCATATAGTTGGTTCGAGATTTGATCTAAGCCTGTATAGACTTGATGCATAAAATGCAGTGTGCATATAAGAGAGTATGTACAACGAGAATGAATGCACGAACACATCATCCACGAGTGTACAGACTTTGAATGCATGTAATGCATTTTGTATATGAAGAAGTATGCACATTGGGAATGAATGTACAGACATGCTATCGACGAGTGACCAGACTTATAGTGCAATGTGTAAACGATGTACAGACTTTCTGTGCATGACGCTTAAGCCTGAATGCATCATGTATAGACTTGCTACGACATCAAGGTAGTAGTGTGCAGACTTAGTGTATGTGTGAGACCAATGTATAGACTTTCTGGAGTGATGATGCATGAACTTAACCACTCGTACCAGTAATGGAGTGTATAGACTTTGATTGCATGGTAAAGAGTGTATAGACTTTGATTGCATGGTAAAGAGTGTATAGACTTGATGTCATGCGACGATGTATAGACTTGCTCAGTTGTCAACGCAGCCGTGCAGACTAAGTGTATGCATGGACCAAATGAGTGCACTTACTTTGGCTAACACATGCAAACATGCATCAATTAGAGATACGCACGAGATGGTCAATGCACCGACTATGTGGCGTGCAACTAAAAATGATGCACCAATGCAAGCTGTGCACGAAATTGAATGAACCTGATGCAGAGAACAGACAATGCGCCATATGGCTGCATCAATGCAATGCTCATACTGTGCTAACGCACACAGTATATATGCTGAAGTATGAAGAATGATGAAGCATGCAGAATATTTACTAATTCTTATCTTACATGATTCATTAGTGGTTGCTATCATCAAAACTATATAACTTCATCAATGCACAGGGGGCACAACATATTTCACATTCTGGACCCTCGAACCCCTCCTTTTTTGAATTATTCTAAACTAAGTTAGTTTTGAAAACTAACTTAGTTTTAAATTGAGGTATTTTAGCGTCTGGCTCAAACCGGATGTCCGATTTGGAATCCATCAGCTCTGACAAGTCACATCTACCTCCCAGGTCGTGTTGGAACGATCGGAATGTCGATCGGATCAGTATTTCACATTCTGGACCCCCGGACCCGACTGCTTTAATTTTAAACCAAGTGCATTTACAAAATGCACTTTTTAGCGTCGAGTTCAAACCGGATGTCCGATTTAGAATCCGTCAGCTCTCACAAGTCACGTCTACCTCCCAGGTCGTGTTGAAACGATCGGAATGCCGATCGGATCAGTATTTCACATTCTGGACCCTCGGACCCGACTACTTTAATTTTAAACCAAGTGCATTTACAAAATACACTTTTGAGTGTTGAGCTCAAACCGGATGTCTGATTTGGAATCCGTCAGCTCTCACAAGTCACGTCTACCTCCCAGGTCGTGTTGGAACGATAGGAATGCCGATCGGATCAGTATTTCACATTCTGGACCCCCGGACCCGATTGTTTTAATTTTAAACCAAGTGCATTTACAAAATGCACTTTTGAGCATCGGGCTCAAACAGGATGTCCGATTTGGAATCCGTCAGCTCTCACAAGTCACGTCTACCTCCCAGGTCGTGTTGGAACGATCGAAATTACCCAGGTCGTCTTTAATTTTAAATAATTCTGCTAAATTGAGCTCATGGAAAAGACTCATGGAAAAGAATCACCTGTGCCGCTTGTGTCGTGGTGGTGGATGCATGAGGGAGAATTCCCGCTTGGGAGAGCAGGCCAATGAGTGCCTGCAACATGGTTGCCTGCTGGGTAGACATCTCCTCTCGGAACTGTCGCTGCATCTGCAGCTGTAAATCAGAAATCTGGCTAGACATCTCCGATCGGACGATGTCTTTGACGTCGCTGGCAGAAGTACTGGGGGCAGGATGAGGTATACTGAAGGCAGAAGTACTGGTTTGGGCAGAGTTCGAACTCGCACACGATGATATCACCGCGCTAGAGTCCATGCTCTCCCCAAAACCATATATCCGGCCCTTCTTCGGTACACCAGTTGCGGCCACCCATTCTGCCGGATCCAACTCTGGCTGCTGCCCCTCTCCCTCCCCGTACTTCTCTGTCACAGCTCTGCTATATGTTTCCTACAAATAAAATAAAATAATTAGTCAATTTCATATGAATCAATCTGATTTAAATTAACTGTAGAAGTTGCACACGTAGATAAACTTACCGCTACTGAATGAGCTCTCGCACTCACAAATTGACCTGTCACCTTCTTTTTGTGTGCTCTGTCGAACACCTCGAGGAACGTCGAAGCTCGATTAAGCTCCACAGCATGTTATATAATTCATAGTCAAAAATTGTCATATATATTAATAAAATGTAAGAAGATAAATTGAAACATTACTTACCATTTTATTTTTATGAGTCGTGAAAGAGACGGACCCACATGTATGCAAATTTACCTCCGGTTGTGACGCCCTATTTGATTTGACTTTTTGAGACTTTTCTATCCACTTGGGGTCGGCAAATTTGTCACATAGTATGTCCCAATCCTCTTTCCTCATCCATAGAGGATGGTGCTCCTTCCACAGTTGTCGGTCTTCACTCCCACCAGTATTTTTTTTAGCCTTCCTATGAGCCGCATATACTCTCTTTCGATAATTTATCTTCACAATAGACTCCCAAGCAGAACGACATCATGCCGCATCATGTCCACCCGTGAATCGATAAGTCCGCTGTAAATAAATTAAGCTTCACAATTAATATACTGTTGTGAATTGAGTTTGGAAAAGACTTGAATTAAATGACATAGTTACTTACTAAGAACATGTCGAACAATGGACGCCCATCGGAAATTCTTTGAAAGACAAATGTGGCCCGGGCACATGTGCCATTACTACGCTAATAGCATGATGGACAGCATTGGAAGGTTCTAATTTTTTCCTGCAATTGTAAATGTCAAAGTATTCATATTAGAAACTTACCGCTAATAATTAATGAATGTAAAATAACCTTATAAATATACCCGGAGATCCAGCAGGGGCGACGTCCATCATGGACAGTGCCTCCCTCGTGATGACTGCTGGCATCGTCAACTGGCTGCTGAGTGGTGGGGGGGCCCTGTAGAAGTCAGAGGTGGTGGGAGGGCTGTAAGTATTAATTTTCATAAGTAAATGTAACATGTTACTGAAAATTAAAATTGATATACCTATAGCGGGAGGTGGTGGGGGTGGCGTCTGTACAGGTTGTGGGAGGGCTCTAGGACCTGTAAGAATTAATTCACATTAGATAAATGAATATTTTGCTAGAAATTCAAAGAAATATATCAGTGGGAAAGCATTAATTTTCATAAGTAAATGCAACATATTACTGAAAATTAAAATAGATATACCTGTAGCGGGAGGTGGTGGGAGGGCACTAGGACCTGTAAGAATTAATTCACATTAGATAAATGAATATTTTGCTAGAAATTCAAAGAAATACATAGGTGGGAAAGTATTAATTTTCATAAGTAAATGTAACATGTTACTGAAAATTAAAATAGATATACCTGTAGCGGGAGGTGGTGGGGGTGGCGTCTGTACAGGTGGTGGGAGGGCTCTAGGACCTGTAAGAATTAATTCACATTAGATAAATGAATATTTTGCTCGAAATTCAAAGAAATATATCAGTGGGAAAACATTAATTTTCATAAGTAAATGCAACATATTACTGAAAATTAAAATAGATATACCTATAGCGGGAGGTGGTGGGAGGGCACTAGGACCTGTAAGAATTAATTCACATTAGATAAATGAATATTTTGCTAGAAATTTAAAGAAATACATAGGTGGGAAATCATTAATTTTCATAAGTAAATGTAACATGTTACTGAAAATTAAAATAGATATACCTGTAGCGGGAGGTGGTGGGAGGGCGCTAGGACCTGTAAGAATTAATTCACATTAGATAAATGAATATTTTGCTAGAAATTCAAAGAAATACATTGGTGGGAAAGTATTAATTTTCATAAGTAAATGCAACATGTTACTGAAAATTAAAATAGAAATACCTGTAGCGGGAGGTGGTGGGAGGGCACTAGGACCTGTAAGAATTAATTCACATTAGATAAATGAATATTTTGCTAGAAATTCAAAGAAATACATAGGTGGGAAAGCATTAATTTTCATAAGTAAATGCAACATGTTACTGAAAATTAAAATATATATACCTGTAGCGGGAGGTGGTGGGAGGGCACTAGCGGGAAGTGGTGGTGGCGTCTGTACAAGTGGTGGTGAGCCGACACTTGGACCTATAAAAAAATTCTTTTAAGTTAGTAAATAATTAAAATATTCATATAGCTAACTTATTGATCAAATATACATGTGTCTGAAGAAGATGCTAACGAGGAGGGAGTAGCGCCCCTCTCACTGCCTTGTCTCCTCCCACTCCTAGTATGACCTCCTCGCACCATTTCCTTATTAATAACAAAACAATTAATACATATTAATCCACAATTATATAAGGTTAGACAAATGTTATTCAAAATTATGCTTAAAAAGTAAGAATCAGCTTACTAAATTATCAAAACATGCCTCCCTCATGTTGATATATCTAGCTCATCATCATCATCTTCGTCATCCATTGTAGTCTCATCAGATTCGAACTATTCCTCTTCATCTGACTCCTCCTCCCCTCTAACATGAACATTTAACTCCGTCGGATCGATTTCTTCCAATTCATCTTCCTTACGTAATGACAGTGGCTCATCAGATTCATCCAGATTAACATGTGTGGAGCCGATAAGGCCAACTTCATCTGATTGAAAATATTCGGCGCTGCCAAGCCCTGAGACATTTTCACTCATATTTAACTCATAAGTGGGAAAATATTTTGCTTTAACCCTACAAACTGCCCACCAATCTTTATTCTTGGACGATGGATACCTTGAATAATACATTTGGTGGGCTTGTGTTGCTAAAATGAATGGTTCATAGGTATTAAGTTTGTACCTATGTTTGACATCGACAATCCCAGTAGACGTGTCATGTCGAACTGAATTAGGATCAAACCAATGACACTTAAATAGGTATACATGACTGTCTCGTCCCAAATACTAAAGTTCTATGACTTCCTCAAGAATACCATAGTAGTCTAATTCCACTTCATTGTATACACTTCCCTTAACAGATACGCCGCTGTTCATCGTAGACTTACTTCTTCCATAATCCCTCGTATGAAATCTGTATCCATTCACAATATATCCTGGATAGGCACGTGCAACGTTGGAGGGGCCATAACTTATCTCTTGTACTCTCTGATCACTAATGAGACCTTGTTCAACCTATATGTAAAGTAGAGTAGTTAAATATTTTTGAACAATTACGTCAATATTAGTAAATGCAAACATATATATTGAACGATCGACACTAACTTGATATCTCAACCATTTGGCAAAAAACTTCTCGCATTCTTTTTCAATCTCTACGTCCTGGATATTTGGACATTTTGTGCTAATTCTAAATCAAATTGTCTGCAATATAAATGCACTACTACTTTAAATGAACTACAGAAGAAGGATGAACAAGTTATGGCATTGTTGGAAATGTGAGTTAAGAACTTACTCAACATAATGTTCAATCTCATTACAATTCAGAAGAATATATATCTCAGCAGCGTACAACTCTCTATCTTCGAGCGTGCGGGTCGAGCAACGTCCGAAAGCACGTCCAGGATGCTTAAATATAGAGAGCCGATCTGACAAATCATCAACTCCCCCATCATCATTACGTGGAGGTCGAGTATGACGAGTTTGAATATCTGGCTCAAAGTACATGGAACAGAAGTTCAAAATTTCTTCAATAACATATGCCTCAGCAATCGAACCTTCCACCTTTGCCTTGTTGCGAACTTTCATTTTCAATTCATGCATGCACCTACAACAACAATTCAGATGGCAATGACATGTAGCGACCATGGACAACATGTATGTCTTCATGAAAACTCTCACATACCTCTCAAATGGATACATCCATCGAAATTGTACTGGCCCTCCGACAATAGCCTCGTATGGCAGATGGACGACCAGGTGCTCCATCGAATCAAAGAATGCCGGAGGAAATATCTTCTCTAACTTGCAAATAGTTTTGACCACATTTTCTTCAAGAGTTTGTACGTCCCGAAGTCTGAGTTCTGATGCACATAAAATCTTGAAAAATTGACTCAGCTCGGTCAGTGCTCCCCATATAGGCTTCGTCAACAAATCACGAAATGCAATGGGTACTAGCCTCTCCATGAACACATGACAATCGTGACTTTTCAGACCATATATTTTTCCATCATTAACATTCACACAACGGGCTATGTTGGATGCATATCCATCTGGAAATCTCAATTGTTTCAACCACTGACACACTTCCTTGATCTGTGTATCATTAAGCACGTAAGTTGCTTTTGGCTGCACAACCCTTCCATTTATGTTTTGTAGTTCCAGTTCTGGACGTTTACAAAGCATCTTTAAGTCCATGCGAGCTTTGGCGTTGTCCTTTGTTTTACCTTTAACATTCATGACCGTGTTGAACACATTATCAAAAAAATTCTTCTCGATATGCATGACATCTAGATTGTGTCGTACAAGAAGAGTTGACCAATAAGGCAATTCTCAAAAAATGCTTTTCTTGTTCCAGTTGTGATCCTTTCCAAAACTATTCAGTTGTCGTGTGCTACCAGACAATTGTACTACATCTGGTAAATTTTACACCCGTGTCGCCATATGTCGACCCGACACCCGTTGCAAGTCTGCTTTATCTACTTCAACAGTATTTTTTTTAAACGAGTCTTTTTGCCTTCGAAGAGGATGGTCACTTGGTAGCAACCGCCGATGGCAATCAAACCAGCATGCTTTTCCACCATGTTTCAATAAAAATGATTTGGTATCTTCCATACAGTAGGGACATACTAACCTCCCATGTGTGCTCCAACCAGATAGCATTCCATATGCAGGGAAGTCACTTATTGTCCACATCAGTGCAGTCTTCATAATAAAATTTTACTTCCTACGTGCATCATAAGTAGCAACTCCATCAGTCCATAAAAAATTGAGCTCATCAATCAACGGCCTGAGATATGTCCAAATTTATTCCGGGACTTTTTGGACCAGGAATTACTAAAGACAAAAATAGATTTTCTCGCTTCATGCACATGTCTGGCGGAAGGTTGTACGGTGTCATGAACACTGGCCAACAAGAATAAGATGCCACTGAACCACCAAATAGATTAAAACCATCTGTGCATAAACCCAACCTAACATTACGTGCCTCCTTTGAGAAAGCAAGATGAGTACGATTGAAGTGGGTCCACGCTTCACCATCGGCAGGATGACTTATTATATCATCGACACGGCGTACTCTTTTACTGTGCCATGTCATATGTAGAGCTGTCTTTGAGGACATATACAGCCGCTGCAGCCTAGGCACAAGAGGGAAGTATCGCAATGCCTTGTAAGGTACATCTTTTCGCTTTGAATTGACACCTCCCTTAGGTTTGAATATGTCATGGCCGCAAATAAAACATGATATCTTATCTGCATCATCTTTGTAATATAACATACAATGATTCAGACATGCATCTATTTTTACATATCCAAGTCCTAGCTCATTGACCATCTTTTTTGCACGATAATAAGTTTCTGGCAACTTCTCGTCTCGAGGCAACATACTCTTGATCAAGAGGAGGAGATGGTCAAAACAAGTCTCACTGATGTGAAATTCAGATTTTAAGTTCAACAACTGTGACACTGCAGACAACCGAGTGTGCTTTTCACAACCATCCCATAACGGCTCATCAGCATCACTAAGTAGTTGATAAAATATTCCGGCTCTCTTATTCGACACTTCTTCCATATATGCATGTTCGCCATTAACATTAAAACTAGGACCAGCTGCATCCACAACCATATCCACGTAAGAACTTCTGGTTGCAATATTGTCAGGCTCAAACCTCCAGAATTCCTCACCATGACACGTCCAATTCGTATAACCATCTGCAAACCCTTTCTTGTACAAATGATGTTGCACATCCCATGGTGAACGCCACCTCAAGTTTCTACAACTTGAACAAGGGCAACGAATGTGACCGTCGCGGTCTATTGATGCGTTTGGATTCCCCAATGCAAACTGAATGAAACTCTCAACTCCATGCTTAAAATCATCTGACACCACCCGGTCAACTATTCTACGATACATCCATGAACGATCTGTTAACATTTCGCCTGCACCCAATAAATGTTAATACACAAGTAACTTTTAAATCATTACTCTTGAAAATAAACCCGACCCATTCCTCACATCGTTGGTCGCAGACCATTTGTAGTTGGATGAGGACTATTATTTAGATTATCACTTTTTAACCCATCCATGAAGGTTTGATCGCACAATCACTTACTATATGTGTTGCACAATTTACTGAAAATTTCGGCAGCATCTCCCCACACTTCTCCGATATACCAAAAATATTTATTGATTTTAAAGTTTTCTTAAACACTTATAAGTAAGTGGTTAAGAAAACACTCAAAATCAATAAAGGTATATCGAAGAAGAGTGAGGAGATGCAACCGACATTTTCAGCAAACCATACAAACATATATAGTAAATGACTGCCTAAGTGCGATCAAACATTCACAGACTGTCCAAACGGGACAATTCAAGACTTTGAGGTAGATATATACATTCTCATAAAAAAAATGAGAACATACACATCAATCTCAAAGTCTTGAACGGGAAGGTTCATTGACACGGGTTTAACACGCTCTCCTGAGGTGCGTGTAATGTTAGGTCGCACCCACGCACCTCAGCTCACATGGAATACCCCATATGTTTATATAACATAAAATTAAATAACATCGCACTTATCATTCTGCATACATCCGTCTAAATAATATCTAATTTAAAATAATATTCAAATGAAGAACATCAAAGCTAAACAATCCACATTTTTGAGTCAGATCAACATCAAATTTTTGTTAAAATCAGATTTAAAAACACATTTATATGCAATTAAAATCCACAAAGTTTGAAATCACAAGCATAATTTTTGGAGTATTTACCTATTACTATAAGTCGACTGTTGCTGTGGACGCACTAAATTTTAAAAAATAATTTTATTCATCTATTTATCTGGTTGATTCGTTTGTTTAGTGCGAGGGCAGCCTAGAGGGTCCCTTTTTTTTGAGGTGAATGATCTCATTTAAATGAGTTCGGGTCTGCCGACCTAGGGAAGGGGCAGCCTAGAGGGTCCCGTGACCTGGAGATGTGCCGCTATGATTCCCTCTTTTTTTCTTCTTTCTCTCTTTCTCTTCTCTCTTTCTTTTTCGTTTTACACAAAGCAGAGAGGGGAGGTCAATGGGAGAGGCTAATTGCACAACCCGGAGGTGAGACCTCCGGGTCTTCTTCTTCCCCATTTTGTTGATGTCCCCTTTTGTTCCTGTTCAGGTTGCACAGCACAGAACCCTGAGGTGGGACCTTCAAGGCTTCTCCTTCCCCTTTTCTTTTATTTTTCTCTTTTGTTCTGCTCTCTTTTCTTTTTCTATTAAATTAAAACGCGCTTATCATTCTACAAACATCAAATTAAATAATATCTAATTTAAAAAAATATTCAAATGAAGAACATCAAAGCTAAACAATCTACATTTTTGAGTCAGATCAACATCAAATTTCATAAGTAAATCAGGTTTAAAAACACATTTATATGCAATTAAAATCCATAAGGTTTGAAATCACAAGCAAGATTTTTAGAGTATTTATCTATTGCTATAAGTCAACTATTGCTATAGAGGAACTAAAATTTTAAAATTAATCTTAGTTATCATTTATCTGGTTGATTAGTTTGTTTAGTGCGAGGGCAGCCCATGGGGTCCCTTTTTTTGAGGTAAATGATTGTGCATCCACATGCATAGGGTAAACCCAATGCCGTAAGGCTCCCATCGTTGTAGGGTCTATGGAGCGTCAGTTCGTTGGTATGCAGACTTATCCACAACATTTTGCAAAAGGGTTGTGGATTTTGAGCACCAGCATGTATGGTTTTCATTGTTTGCATGAATCAGCAGGCTGACTTAATTTACTTATTGCTCGCTATAAACTTTATTATAAATGTGTTATGAAACGAATAACAAGTGTAACCTTTGCTACTTGGGAAGTGCTTCATCTTTGTCACACATCTTCATTGTTAAAATACCATTCCTTCCTAGAGCAACAATCTCTTAATGAGTATCGTCCGGTGAGCCTATGCAACTTTGTTTATTAGATTAACCTTTGCCTTATATGTGAGCGCATGGCTCCTTTGCTGCCTGTCATTATATCCCAAGAGCAAGGAGCTTTTGTCAAAGGACATTTCATTCTGGATAACATATCTCTTTCCAGACAATTGGTCAGGGACATTTATAGGAAGGTCCATGGTCATAATGTCATTTTCAAGTTAGACATGGCAAAAGCGTATGATAGGATGGAATGGGATTTCACTCTATCAGTGCTGAAGAGGTTTGGTTTCAGTTCAAGATTTATCTCATATGTGGGAATGCTGCTCTCCAATTCATGGTTCTCGGTGAACTTTAATGGCTTGAGTTCTGGTTTTTTCAAGTCCACTCGGGGAATCAGGCAAGGCGATCACATTGCACCATACCTTTTTATAATGGCGTCAGAAGTGCTGAGCAGAGGTTTGCGGGAGCTATTTACATCAGGCAGAATTAAGGCGTACAGTGGCCCCCGGAGGTGTAATCAGGTGTTGCATCTGCTATATGCAGATGATACACTTATTTTTATGAATGCAGCAGCCCCTAACATCAAAACCCTTCTCCAATTTTTAGATAAATACAAAAAATATTCCATGCAAAAAATAAATGCTGGGAAGAGCACTTTTCTATTGTCGTCTAAGGCTGCGGCAAGGATGGCTCAGAGCATTCAGGAAACTACAGGTTTCAAGTAGCACTCTGAGCAATGTAGGGGGTACAGGCTCCCACATTCCAAAGGGTGTCAGTTAGAGAGGGGCTCACTAATGAACAACATACAGTACAGGGCACTTTGAACATCAACTGGGGTCTGATAAAGATGGATTTGGGGATCGAGGATCATACGCCTTTATCCTTATGATATGGGAAATTTGGAAAGCTAGGTCCAAGGCTAGGTTTGAAGGGAAGCTACCTACGATTGAGAAACTTCATCAGAATATCTGTGCCAATATTCAGTAGGCCTTGGATAGTATAGTTTTCCACAAACCAATTTCAGCTGAGCAAGCTAATATCCTTCATCAGTATAATCTCAGGCCTAGAGTAATGATCAAATCTCCATTGGTTATTACAAGGTCACTAGCAAAGGATAACTATAAGTTGCATGTAGATGGTGCTTCAACTGGTAGCCCTGGTCTTTGTGGAGGCAGAGGGTGTATCAGGGACACTCATGGCAATTTCCTAATTGGTTTTGCTTTTTTTTATGGGATGGGAATAGCCTCATAGCTGAAACAATGATGGTCTTCATTTAGCTGCCCGATACGATTTTCCCTTGTCAGCAATCTATTCAGATTTTGCACTGTTGGTGCAGGCTATTCACACTAGAAGGACACCAGCGGGGAGACTACAATGTGGTGGAGGAGAATTCAAGCAACGTTGGGCAATGCATCAGTGAGTCATGTGCGTAGAGAGGGTAACACAGTGGCTGATTCTTTAGCCACTCATGCAAAAACCTCAGCCCAAAATAGAATTTTTCTTTGTTTAGTGGATTTGCCACCGATGACGAAAGGTGATGTGGTCTTAGATAAGACCGGCCTGCCTAGCCTTAGATTCTCTCATTAGCTAATAGTTTGCAGGTTTTGATTTATCAATTGTAGTACAGGGGTATGCCCCGATGATACTGTAAGCAAGATTCTTTCACAATGAAATAAAAAAGAGCTCTTTCTGGAAAAAAAAATAGGTGTGGGAGTCACAGTTCACTGATCCTCCCACCGAGCTCCCCCATGAACTCCCACTCCCACTAAACTCCCCCCCCCCCAACGACCCCCCCACCATCGGAACCCCCCCACCCTCCCGGAGCCCCCCCTCCTGCAGGCCCCTCCCCCTCCCAGACCACCCCCCTGAACCCCCCTTCCCACTGAACTTCCCCCCCCCAACGACCTCCCCCTCCCCCCCCCACCACCAGAACCCCCCCACCCTCCCAGAGCCCCCCCTCCTGTAGGCCCCTCCCCCTCCCAGACCGCCCCCTCCCACCGAGCTCCCCCCTCCCTGAACCCCCCTCCCACCGACCTCCCCCCCTGAACCCCCCCTCCCACTGAACTCCCACCAATGACATCCCCCTTCCCCCCCAACCACCGGAACCCCCCCACCCTCCCGGAGCCCCCCCTCCTGCTGGCCCCTCCCCCTCCCACAGAGCCCCCCCTCCCACCGAGCTCCCCCCTGATCTCCCCCCCAATGACCTCCCCCTTCCCCCCTGAACCCCCCCTCCCACTGAACTCCCCCCCCAGATGACTTCCCCCTCCCCCCCACCACTGGAACCCCCCCACCCTCCCGAAGTCCCCCCTCCTGCAGGCCCCTCCCCCTCCCAGACCGCCCCCCCTCTTGGATTTTTTTCACCATAAAAAAATAAGACATCCTAACAATAAATCTAAATAAGATTACATAAATTAAAATAAAATGAAACAACATATAAAGAAGAAATTAAATTTTTACTTACTATTTATTTGTAAAAAAATCTCTGAATCTTTCGTTCCCTTCCTCTCGACCGATTATCCTGCAATGAATATAAATATATAAAAATATAATAAATAAAATAATTAATCCACGGCAGCCCCTCCCCCTCCACCGGCAGCCCCTCCACCCACTGCACCCCCTCCCCCTCCACCGCACCCCCTCCCCCTCCTGCTGACCCCCCTCACCCAGCGACCCCCTCCCCCTCCACCGCACCCCCCTCCCCCTCCTGCGACCCCCCTCCACCGCCTACGACCCCCTCCCCCTCCACCGCACCCCCTCCCCCTCCTACGACCCCCCCTCCTGCGACCCCCCTCCCCCTCCTGCGACCCCCCTCCCCCTCCTGCCACCCACTCCATCGGCAGGCCTACCCCTCCTGCTGACCCCCCTCCCCCAGCGCAGCCCCTCCCCTTCCACCGCACCCCCCTCCCCCTCCACCGGCAGGCCTCCCCCTCCTGCTGACCCCCCTCCCCCAGCGCAGCCCCTCCCCCTCCACCGTACCCCCCTCCCCCTCCTGCGACACCCTCCACCGCACCCCTTCCCCCTCCTGCGACCCCCTCCACCGCACCCTCCTCCCCCTCCTGCGACCCCCTCCACCGCACCCCTTCCCCCTCATGCGACCCCCTCCCCCTCCTGTGACCCTCTCCCCCTCCACCGCACCCTCTCCCCCTCCACCGGACCCCTCCCCCCTCCTGCGACCCTCTCCCCCTCCATCGCACCCTCTCCCCCTCCACCGCACCCCCTCCCCCTCCTTCGACCCCCCTCCCCCTCCTGCGACCACCCCCCTCCACCGCACCCTCTCCCCCTCCACCGCACCCCCTCCCCCTCCTGCGACCCCCCTCCCCTCCTGCGACCACCCACCTCCACCACACCCCCTCCCCCTCCACTGGCCCCCCTCTACCGAACCTGTGTGCTGCGAGAGTGAGAGAGGGCGGGAGACGGCGGCCGGCGGCGGTGACGACACCGCCATGGGGAGCAGCGGACGGCTGCGCGTGGCGGCGGGAGAGGGAGAGGGAGGGAGGGGCTTACCGGTGGGGGGAGATGAGGCCGGCGGCGACGGCGTAGCTCCGGCGGCGACGGCGCACCTCCGACGGTGACGGTGGCAACGGTGTGAGAGTGAGAGGGAGTGAGAGGGAGAGGGAGAGCAGGGGGGAGTGAGAGTGAGAGGGAGAGCGGGGGGGAATGGGGGGGCATCAATAGTGGAGGGGGATGAATTTTTGCGATGGTATTTCGGACGGAAACAATTTTCATCTCAACTTTCAGACAGAAAATAATTCATCTGAATATCCGTCTCTAATTTCAGACGTCTTAATTTTCTTCTGAAAATCCATCACTAATTCAGACAGATATTCAAACGAATAATTTTCTATCTTAAATACTGAGACGAAATAGGTCCGTCTGAATTTACAGACATATTTGCGACAGATTAATATCCGTCGCAAGGTTCTGTCGCTAAAGCCGCATTCTCTTGTAGTGCAATATGTTTAGCATGCAAATTTCTTTTCCCTTCTGCAGTCAGTTCATCACTTCTAATCCAATGACAATTATCAAGGATGTGACCATACTCACCGCAATAATAGTAGCACACATGATAGTTCCCATTTCTCTTGTGTGCATGGGCATTGAGCTTTCGGGAATGAGCATGGAGGTTCCCCTTATTGGCATGAGAGTTGGTTCTTCCTTACAGATGCCAACAGTCCTTGACTGTGTGGCCAAACCTTCCGCATTGGAAGTAGCAAGGAGGAATTTTTCTTCTGGTAGTCATGGAATGTGTCGACCTATCCTGAGGGGTGTGTCGGCTATCTCTTAGCTTCTAAACAGGTGTGTGATAAACATGCTTCTTCCCAGCGTAGACTTCTCCCTGGCCAGTGCTTCCTACATTGTTTCTCATGTTCTTTCCTGCTTTTAATTCATCATTCTTCAAGGCATGACAGTTATGCATTATATGCCCAATTTTACCACAATAATGATAGGAAATTCTCTTGGTGTGCGCATGTGAATGTCGAGGAGATTTGTGTACAGGATGCACAGTGGTAGCAGAAAAATTCTGGGGCTTGTTATGCAAATTATTACTCTTTTTCAATTTCTCAGTTTGGTTCTGATTTTTCTGAGTAGTAGGTTGCTTCTGACCTTTATGGGCAGTGAACTGAAACAAGGATGCGTTTGAGCTACTGGTTGATTCAGAACTACACACAAAGGATGTGTAGAGTTTATTTTCAAAACTCTTCTTATTCACTGGGTTGTAGCCTAGTCCCTTTCTTTGGAGGTTCACCTTACCTCCCAGAAGTTTATCTAAGTTATCCTTTCCACTTACAAATTTAGCTAGGGAGTTGTTTAATTCAGAAATTTCAGACTCAAGGTTTGAAATGTGAAGCTCATAGCTAGCTATCTCTTCTTCATGAAAAGCAGCTTTCTCATTCAACATTTTATTGACAATTTTAAAACTTTCCATCTCACTTTCCAATTTTTCTAGTTTTTCTGAGTCTGCTTTATCCAGGACATATTTTCCTTTTTCAAGAGAGAGCAAATTATCAGACATAGCCGTGTTCAGTTCAATGAGCTTCATGTTTTGTTCTTCCAGATTTTCAATTTCCTCAACATATTTTTCAACATTAGCTGTTGAACTTAATTTCTCTTCGAGTTCCTCCTCAACTTGTTCAAGTTCTAATTTCTTTTTCAGCAAGTCTTTATTTTCTTCTCTTAAGGAAGTAATTAGGTTTTTCTGCCATTCAAGATCTGAGTGGAGATCTTCATTCAATTCCTTCACAAGAGAACACTCAATACAACCAGAATTATCAGAACATGTGCTTTCACCCTTTTTTTTAGTTTTCTGTTTTGAGTTTCAGATTTTTCAAGATTTTCTTGAAGTTCAACATTTACAACCTAAGTTCAGATTTTTCAAGATTTTCTTAAAATTCTATATATATATATATATATACACACGAATGCCAAAACCATATATCAACTACGTTCCTTTCAAAATCTGTAACTCAACTACTTTCTAACACTCTACAGTTATAGTAAAATAGCTCAAATTCTGAAGGTTTCATGAACATGCATTATGATGGTTTCAGGTTCCTGTATAACAGAAAACAAGTTTATTTCTAGGTACACATGTATAAAAAATAACTCATAACTACAAGTACATATTTTCTGTGAGCATGAAATTTTTATAGTGAGTTACCAACTTGGTCTTCTATCATTTTCTAGTTTTTCATATTTTTCTGAATTAAATTGGCCTCTCAAATTTGACTTTTTCCGAGTTGCTGGAAACTGGGACAGAACATTGGATGTGTCGACCTATGCAAGGCATGCATCGACCTATGCAGGGCATGCATCGACCCAGTCAGGTTCTAGAAGTTGATGCATCGACCTATGCAATGGATGCATCGACCTATCCACTGGATGCATAGACCTATGTAGGGCATGTATCGACCCAGTCAGGTTCTGGAAGTTAATGCATCGACCTATGCAATGGGGGCATCGACCTATGCAAGGCATGCATCAACCTATGCAGGGTATGCATCGATCCAGTCAGGCTCTGGAAGTTGATGCATCGACCTATGCAATGGATGCATCGACCTATGTAGGGTATGCATCGAGCCAGTCAGGTTCTGGAAGTTGATGCATCGACCTATGCACTGGATGCGTCGACCTATGCAAGACATGCATCGACCTGTACAAGGCATGCATTGACCCAGTCAAGTTCTGGAAGTTGATGCATCGACCTATGCAATGGGTGCATCGACCTATGCATCGACCTATGCACTGGGTGCATCGACCCAGTCAGTGCAGAAAATGCCATTTTCGTTTAAAACCCGACCGATCATCATGCAAAACACGTAAATAGATGGAAAACCCAGAATTTTCATAAAAGTCTCATTTCTTATGCTTTTCAAATTCTTTTAACCCAAAACACCTAAGCAATCTAAACCATATAAAGAACGATTCGCTTTTGGGACTTACATGGATGTGTTCACATATAGCATGGTATACTAGTTAAACATAATGGAACTTGGAACAAAACTAGATTCATGACCATACATGTTCTTCTTTTAATCTAACACCTCTGAAAGTAGTTTAGAACATGCAAAAATGATATTTTGAGTTTTAGGAACTTACCTTAACGAAGAAAAATGACAGATCAAAAGGACACGTTTCTCGATGTTGTCTCTTCGATCCAGCAGTCCTTCGAAAGACACCCTCACACAGTCTCCCCTTCTAACCTCTCTTGCTAACAACCGGACATCAAGAGTGCTCACACCCTTCACTCTCAGAACAGAGGAAAAAATAAAACACCAATGCCTCCTACGACTTGCAGAGAAAATGAAGTAAAATGAGTGCCAACTCCCTTCCAATCTGACCCTTTAAAGGGTCATACGGTTGTTATCAGGGGTTTTAAATCTCAACCCTTAATTCAAATTAACCTAAATCTAATGGCAAGGGAAACTTTAAAACGATCAATCCCACGTAAGGATCATGTTATCGATAAAATGAATTTCACACACAGTAACATTTTCACTATTCATTAGCCACTTTAAAATTTTATATCTCACAATATAAAAAGAATTTGAAAAATCTAATTGTCACCCATTAAATACCTTGATTTACTCTATCATAAAAAATATAAAATAAATAAAAACTCATGAAATAAAAATTCACCCCAAAATGAATAGTAACCTCATCGAAATGAATAGTGGGACATTTAAAATCCACTATTTCTTTCCCATTTCTCTGGCTGTACCTATATACATTTAAGTGAGCTTCATTTAAAACTCACTATTTCTCATCCGTTCTCCTATTATACCTATATTCATTTATGTGAGCTTCATTTAAAACTCACTACCTACTCGTACATATATTATCTGTTATGCACATAGGTAATACGTAAGTTTTCGTAGGAAAAAGGGTCCAACCCAACAACTATTCATTAGCCACTTTAAAAATTGATATCACATAATATAAAAAGATTTTGAAAAATCTAATTATTACTCATTAATCACTTCGATTTACTCTATCATAGAAAAATATAAAATAAATTTTTAGACGTAAAAATGAAATTGAGTGAATAGTAAAAAAAGCATAAATGAATAGCAATTGTTACGAGTCACAAGCTATTCTGAACTTTATGAATTGTGTATATGTCTTTATATGCTCCTCTTTTCATTTGAATAGGTATAATGTAGAAAATGTTTTAATCAAAAATTGACTTAAGTTATAAAATCTTATTTGCTCAAAATTTTAAAATTTATAATTATCGAAAATCTTTTATTTAATGCATTATCCATTTTATTTATTTAGTTGCAATTTAACATTTCATGCACTAAACAAATATTTTATCAATTTAAACAATAGAAATGCTTTATTAATTTTGAAAAATTTCTCGGACACTACACCCTCTCCCCCTTAAAAGAAACTTCGTCCTCGAAGTTTGAGGTAAGACACATACCGAACAGATGGGGATATTTCTTCTTCATCTCATCTTCAAGCTCCCACGATGCATCCTCTTGAGAGAAATTCCTCCACAGAACCTTCACCAATGGGATAGCCTTCGATCTGAGAATCTACTCCTTACGATCCAAAATCCTAACTGGTTGCTCCTTGTATGCAAGGTCCGGCTGGAATTCCAAGTGTTCATAACTGATGATGTGTGCAGGATCATGGACATATTTACGGAGCATAGATACGTGGAACACCGGATGGATTGCTATCATAGATGGGGGTAGTGTCAATCGATACGCCACGTCTCCCACTCGATCCAAAATCTCGAAAGGTCCGATAAATCTCAGATGCAACTTTCCTTGCTTGCCAAACCTAGCCACTCCCTTGGTAAGTGATACCTCGAGGAATACATGCTCGCCAACCTTGAAAGCCAAGTCTTTCCTTCTGTTGTCCGCATAACTTTTCTGTTGATCTTGCGCTGCTTTCAGTCTTTGCTGGATCAGCTGAATTTTCTTGGACGTTTCTTGCACTACTTCAGGCCCGATCAACTATCTATCACCAACCTCTTCCCAACATAGAGGAGATCTGCACGGTCTTCCATACAAAGCTTCAAATGGAGTCATGCCTACACTTGCGTGAAAGCTATTATTATAGGCAAACTCCACTAAAGGTAAATGTCGCTCCCAAACTCCCCTCCAGTCAAGTACACAAGCCCTCAACATATCTTCCAATGTCCAAATCGTTTTCCCAGATTGGCCATCTGTCTGGGGATGATATGTCGAGCTAAGCTTTAATTGAGACCTAAAGGCATTCTGTAATTCTTTCCAGAGTCTCGATGTGAAGCGCAGATCTCGGTCTGAAATGATGGACTTCGGAACTCCATGCAATCTAACAATGTTTTCAACATATAAACGTACCAGGCTTTCCACGGATTGCTTATTCTTTATGGCCAGAAAATGTGCAGTTTTTGAGAACCGATCAATAATCACCCAAATGGAATCATTGCCCCTGAAGGACCTGGGCAAACCTGTGACAAAATTCATGGTGATATCTTCCCATTTCCATTGAGGTATCTCAATCCTTTGCATTAAGCCAGCCGGTCTTTGATTTTCAACCTTCACTTGTTGACAAATCAAATATTTGGCTACAAACACAAACACATCCTTCTTCATACCCTACCACCAAAAGATTCGCTTCAAGTCTTGATACATCTTGCTACTACCAGGATGAATGGAGAACCTTGACCTGTGGGCTTCTTCCAAAACTTTATTGTTCAATTCTACCACATCTGGCACACAGATCCAATGCTGAAATCTAACAACACCCTCCTCGTCACGAGCAATACCTGCCTTACCAAACATTCCCTGCAACTGAGGATCATCTCGCTGAGCTTCCACTATTCGATCCATAACTGCTGACCTGAGGGATAACTGAGCAACAAAAGCTTGGCAAAGTTGTGATTCGATCAGTGTTATGGAATGAACAACATCTTCAATCATCTTCCAAGCTTGATGCATTGGTGATCTCTTCTGGTTGAGAGCATCGGCTACCACATTTGACTTCCCGGAGTGATATAGTAGCTCAAAATCATAATGCTTTAAGAATTCTACCAACCTCCTCTGCCGCAAGTTCAACTCTTTCTGAGAGAATAGATACTTGAGACTCTTGTGGTCCGTGAAGACTTCAAATTTGACACCATAGAGATAGTGTCTCCAAATCTTCAGTGCATGAACAACAGCTCCCAGTTCTAGGTCATGTGTAGGGTAGTTCTTCTCATGCTCCTTCAATTGCCTGGAAGCATACACCACAACCCTACCACCTTGCATTAAGACACAACCAACTCCGATCCTTGAAGCAGCGGTGTAGAGAGTGAACGTGTCGATGCTATTGGGCAGGACCAAAAGTGGAGGGGATGTCAAATAATTCTTCAACTCTTGGGAACTTCGTTCACAGTCCTCAGACCAAATGAACTTCACTCCTTTCCTTGTTAATCTCATTAAAGGTGCAGCAATTGAAGCAAAACACTTAATGAATTTCCGATAATATCCAGCCAACCCTAGGAAACTCTGAATTTCAGTGGGAGTCTTTGGAGCCTCCCATTCCAGTACAGCTTGAACTTTTGATGGATCGACAGCTATGCCATTGCCAGATATTACATGGCCGAGAAATTGAACCTCCTCAAGCTAAAAGTCACACTTTCTAAACTTTGCATACAACTTGCGCGTCCGAAGAGTCTCCAAAACAATCTTCAAGTGTTCCCTGTAAGACGCTTCATCTAGGGAATAAATTAGCACGTCATCAATAAATACAACCACGAAGCTATCCAAATATGGCTTAAACACTCGGTTCATTAGGTCCATAAATGCTGCGGGGGCATTCGTTAGACCAAAGGGTAAAACCAAGAATTCATAGTGCCCATATCTGGTTCGGAAAGCTGTCTTCGAAGTATCTTCCTCTTTGATTCGAAGCTGATGATATCCTGAGCGCAAATCAATCTTCGAAAATATCGTGGCACCTTGCAATTGATCAAAGAGATCATCAATGCGAGGCAGAGGATAGCAGTTCTTCACCGTTACCTAGTTGAGCTTCCGATAATCAATACAGAGTCGAAGTGATCCATCCTTCTTCTTCACGAACAGAACTGGGGCTCCCCAAGGTGAGACACTTGGTCGAATGAAGCCTTTGTCCAATAGCTCTTGCAACTGCTTCCTCAACTCAGCCATCTCTGCTAGTGCCATTCGGTAAGGTGCTTTGGAAATTGGTGCTGTACCGAGTAGAAGATCAATAGGGAATTCGATCTCCCAGACAGGCGGCAACCCTGGAAACTCTTCCGAAAAAATATCGGAGAAATCTTGAACCACTTCAATTCTTCCTAATGATGGTGCTTCCTTGACCTCAGCTGTGGTCACTACACAGGCTAGGAATGCACTACAGCCCTTGCATAATGATCTGGCTGCCTTCATGGCCAAGACCACAAACTTTCCTGACCCAAACTTGGGTAAAGGGTGGAAGAAATCGTTCTCACCAGGAATGTGAAAAATAACCTGCTTCTTTCGGTAATAAATGAGAGCATAATGCCTCTCCAGCCAATCAAGACCAAGAATAGCATCATAGTCCTTCATCTTCAAAAGATAGAAGTGACTCGACAATTCTCGTCCTTCAATATTCACAGGTATGGAAGGATAACTCTTTGTAGTGGACAATGCTCCGGCTGGTGTGTGCACTAGAAGGGGCACATCTAAGGCCTTTGCTACCAAACCCAACTCATCATGCAATATTCTTGAAAACCGGTCAGATACGAACGAATGAGTAGCACCAGTGTCAAACAGGACTCTAGCATAGAAGCCGGATATCAAAAGTGTACCTTCAGTCACATGGTCTGCTTGCTCTGCATCCTCTTTAGCCAAAGCAAACACTCGTGTTGGCGCTCGGGACTTCCCGGCTGGTTTCACTATTGCTGGCACTACGGCTACTATCATCAGGGCTTTAGTGGGCGTAGACGACTGTGCCTGAATGTACAATCTTTAATCTTGTGATCAGGGCTTCCACATCTCAGACACCTGGTAGTCACCATCCAACACTCTTTACCGCCATGCCATTTCCCGCAATGTTTGCATTCTGCTTTGTCTCCAGATGATCCTCCCGATCTACCAGTTTGAGGTGCAGACTTCGTTGGCGCAAAATCTAACGATCAAGAGAAAGACGCCTTCTTCTAACTGTCTTGTCGCTGGAAGGACGACGATGGCCTATTCGCCAATGCATTCTTCTCTTCTTGATATTGCTCCATTTCACTTTCTTGTCGACATGATGCACTAAGAGTTTCATCCATCGTACGGTGATTGAATGCCACCAATCTAGTCCTCAGGGACGGTCGAAGGCCCATCACAAATTTCTTCACCTTCCTTCATTCATCCGTCACAATATGAGGTGCATATCTCGCCAGCTCGGTGAATCGTGTCTCATACTCAAGCACGGTCATGGACCATTGAGTTTAAGGAACTCCTACTCCATTTTGTCTTGGACATGTTCGGGAATATAGTTCGCCTTGAATAGACGAACAAATTCTTCTCATGTTGCTTCCACCAATCCATCCTCAAATTGGTTCTGCAGAATAGATGACCACCACACATCAGCATGTTCCTGAAATCATATGATCCAAATTGAGTGAGCACCACGCTAACCAACCACTTCGCACAAAATATAAAAACAATTCTGTTACCTCCAGCATAAATGTTGCCAAATTGACCTTCTCATTCTCATCACATCGAATGGTTCGGAACACCTTCTCCATTGCATGCAACCAATGCTCCGCAAATAAGGGTTGGCTCTCCCCCTTAAACGATGGTGAGTTCATCCTTCGGAACCGTTCCGCAATCGACGGCCCTACCATAACCCTTGGAACTACTTCCGGAGGCGGTGGGGCATGAACCACGAATACCATAGGTTACTCACGAGGCGCGCTCAATTAAAACTACACACTTCAACCAATCCAAATCATACCTAGGCTTGAGCCTGACTTGAGCTTGCAACGCTGCATGTGCATCAGCCTGGGTTTGCATCACACGCACTAACCCTTGCATGAAAGCACCATAATAAACCAATGGCGGCGGCGGCACCGGCAATCCCTGTTGACCTTCTCCCACATCTCCCCTCGGCTCCTCTTCACGAGCAGGGCCTGCGGCACAGCGACCATGGGATGCCATAAACTTATAAAATAATGGATTAATAAGCTTGAGCTCCTAATTATTACTGATTTATATTTCTTCATATGTAATTTTTTGGCTCATATAACTTATGAAACTATCTAGATCTTGGGATATGAATCTAGTTGATGGTTTACTTCCAGAACCTATGCACTGGATGCATCGACCTATGCAATGGGTGCATCGACCTAGTCAGTGCAGAAAATGCCATTTTCATTTAAAACCCGGCCAATCATCATGCAAAACACGTAAATAGATGGAAAACCCAGAGTTTTCATAAAAGCCTTATTTCTTATGCTTTTCGAATTCTTTTTAACCCAAAACACCTAAGCAATCTAAACCATATAAAGAACGATTCGGTTTTGGGACATGCATGGATGTGTTGACATATAGCATGGTATACTAGTTAAACATAATGGAACTTGGAACAAAACTAGATTCATGACCATACATGTTCTTCTTTTAATCTAACACCTCTGAAAGTAGTTTAGAACATGCAAAAAGGATATTTTGAGTTTTAGGAACTTGTCTTAACGAAGAAAAATGATAGATCAAAAGAACACGCTTCTCGATGTAGTCTCTTCGGTCCAGGAGTCCTTCGAAAGACACCATCACACAGCGTCCCCTTCTTGTTGGAACCCTTGTTTTGATAATGACTTTCTATGAATCATGTTTAGATTAAGGTGTTTAAATCCTTCAATTCTATCTGTTATGATTGGTTCACTTGGTGCATGTTATTTCATAGAAGGAATCATAGTCAGTGCATGTGTTGTCATGCTAGAGATCTAGCTCAATACTAGTCTAGCCTAGTTTTGCATTTCACACGTAAGTGCTTGCCTCGGTGCAAGTTTCTGTTCACAAACACACACTCTCGTTCCGTTTCTCCCTCGGTGCATCACTTGTCTCATACATCAAAAGGGGTCAGTGCATATCTTGCCTTTGCATCTCACCGCTCGGGGTCGGTGCAATTTTTAAGTCCGTGCAATTCTTGACCAGCACGCACTGTTTGGCCTCGTTATTTAGTGTCAGTGCATTCTTCTTCGCCATCTCGGTGCAAGTTCTTACTTGGACAGGATTTCTTGACTCGGTGCAAGTTCTTTCTTGCATCTTTCTTTGTCCGTACATTTTTTCTTCATCATCTCGGTGCAAGCTTTCACTTGGACAGGATGTCTACATCTCGGTGCAACTCTTGCTTGGACCGCAAATCCAACTCGGTGCATTTACTATCCTAGACATTTTTAGAGTCGGTGCATCCTCTGTTCTAAACACCTTATAAGTCAGTGCAATGGTTGACTTACATACTTCTACTCAGTGCATGCTATGATTACTCTCTCATTACGTCGGTGCAAACTGTGCTAAGTGTTTGACTAAATGCCATGTGTTTTTCTGACAGAGTTTCTCTCCGAGGAGGGACACGTGATCCAAGGTAGATCGTCCTCTATAAGAATGCCACGTGGAAGGCTACAAGCTTAGATGGTGACACGTGGCTGATAGCCTTCTGGAAGCTTTTGGGCGGGAATGTCCCCTCCACACGCCCAATGTGTGACCACGTGAGTCCGAGACTGAAGTTATATATAAACCCTTTCTCTGAAGAGATTGACGAATACGAAGAATAGAGAAGAAAAAGAGAGGTCATGAAAAGTGGATTGAATCAGATAAAGAGAGAGCTTTGAGAAGGTTTTCAGAGAGAGAGAGCAGCAGAAGAAGAGAGTCTTAGAGAAAAGAGAAGAGGAGAGTTGAGCAAGAATATCAGAGAGTTTGAAGAGTGATCTGAAGAGAGAAAGCAGAGTATTGTGAGCTAAGAGAAAAGAAGAGAATAGAGAAGTTGTTGTTCGTGAAGCAAAGGAAGAAGAAGAAGAAGAGGGATTCCTGTTAGGATTCCCTATAGTGGTGCTGGATCAGATCCAACCCACGCTGCTCCTAGAGAGCTACATTTTATTGTGCTTTCCTTTTCTAGCTTTCAGTTGCTAGTTCATCTAAGTTTCTTTTATTTTCTTGAATCCTTGAAAGAAGTTATGTACCAGCATATGGCAAGCTGTGTCACCTAGTGGATGGCAAGCTGTGTCACCCAGCGGATGGCAAGCTGTGAAGCCCAGCTGATGTAGGCAAGCTGTGAAGCCCAGCGGTTCAAGCTGTGTGACAGCGGGAAGCCACACTCTGGTTAGAGTGTAGGGTGGACGTAGATCTCGGGTCTGAGATCGAACCACCTAAAAAATCTTCTGTCCATCATTGTTTGATTGCCTCGTCTGATCCGCTAGATATATGCTTAGGCTCGACCTATTTTTCTCATCTAGTGGGTATCTGGTTTGCACACTAAGCATTTGATCCAGGTCTCGAGAGAGAGAGACTATTTGATTAGGATTACTTGAGCACCGATCGTATACATTTGATCTCTCTAGTTGAAGTTCAGTGTGTGCTCTCAGCCCTACAATTGTTTTCTTTAATTCCACATATCTGTTTGATCTAAGTTTTTAAATTGTGCTAAGATTTTAAGGAGGGATTCATTCACCCCCCCCTCTGAATCCGGGCCTAGCACCCTATCAATTGGTATCAGAGCAGTTGTCTGCACAAAGGGTCCCACGACCTATAGATCAGTTTCTGGATTTTGGCTTCTGTGCATTTTTGGGTTGAACAGTGTCTCTTATCTTTGCCTTCGATTTGTCCTGCATTTAGTTCTATGATTTAATCTGAGGATGTCTTCGTCTGTTGATCTCCCGAAATATGAGGGTCTGGGTTTTTATAACTGGCTCAACCAGTTCAAGGAACAAGTGATACAGATTAATCCAGATCTGTGGATAATCATTGTACACAGCCCTTATGAAGTTCCAAAGGATAGATCCTTATGGAAAGTTTCAGACAGACTGAAATCCTCTGAGAATCAGAGAGCCCTAGACCTAATAAAAGGGCCGATAAATACTGATAAATTCTCTTGCATTGACAATTGCTGCAGTGCCTCTGAAGTGCTCGACACGTTAGCATCCACCAGGAGCCGGGACGAAGTGAAATGCCTTATGGCTTCAGATGAAGATCTGGTTCAAGTTGAAGAAACTTCGTCGTAGGTAAACTCTGACATTGTCAATCTTTCATTTGAAGATTTGGTAGACTTAAATGAACATTTGTTGATCAAGTATGATAGAGTTAAATCTGAGAAAAGGAAATTAAGGAGAGAGCTGGACATATTAAAATCTGAGAACAAGAACCTGAAAAACAATTCAACTGAATATGAGGGTTCGTGTAATGAATGTGCATTCTTGAAGGAATTGATTAAAGACTTAGATTCTGATGACAATATGCAGAAAAGTTTAATCACTTCCTTGAAAGAAGAAAATGACTCTTTGCTGGCTTAGAAGAAAGAAAATGATAAATTTCAAGATAAGTTGATTGAAGAAAACATGCATCTTAAGGATCAAAATAAAAAGCTAATGGTTCTTAATACTGTTCTCTCTGAAAAATGATTATCATTTGAAAAAGGAAAGTCTGTTGTGAAGGAAAATGAGAACAATAATGAAATGAAGGATCAACAAGAAAATGAAAATCTGAAGAACCTGAATGATGCCTTGCAACAGCAGCTGATTGTGTGTGAATCTGAGCTAAACAAATACGAGGCTAACTTTGTGACCCTTAACTCTGAAATTGAAGACTTAAAGAACTCCTTGGCAAAATTTGTAAAAGGAAAGTCAAATCTGAATAAGTTGCTAGGAGTCAATGTGAATTTCCAGAGAGGGACTGGGCTACAGTCCAGTTGTGAAAAAGGGTGAAGGGACTCAAATGAAATATGTTTTTGTTAAGAGCTCAGAACAAGATAAAACTTCCACTTCATCTGTTTTCCAATTCACTGCTCAGAGAACTGAAAATAAGGTTAAAAATTTGAAAAATAAAAGAAATCAGAAAAATACTGGAAGTAAAATAAAAACCAAACTCTCACCCGTTGCTGTTAAAGCTTCTTCTGAATGTGTTAGAACTCATGATCTTGTGCATGGTACAAGGCATTTCCCCATCCAGTCACATGCACACACCAAGAACACTTCATGTCATTATTGTGGCATATTGGGTCATAATATGCATGAGTGTAGAATAATGGCTCAAGATGAATTGAGTGCTAAGATTTTTCATGAAAAACCCCATGCACTCGGTAGGAAAAAGAAAATACATTGCTTCTAGTGTGGGAAGCTGGGCCATGTTGCAGCTCACTGCTGGCATGGCTGGGGAGAAAAAAGGAAGTCAAAACCTGAGAATTTTCCTGAGAACAAAACTATCATTAATAGAAAAACTTATGCATGTTTTGAATGTGGTAAATTTGGCCATCGAGCCCTTGAATGCTGGCATGCAAAAAGAGGTAACAATTTCCATGGCAGAACTATCTTAACGAAAGTCCACCCACAAAGATTCAATGTTTGTCCTGTCAAGAAAAATCTGAACTCTGCTATTCACTGTTATTATTGTGGGAGAATAGGTCATATCATGAATAAATGCCATGATTTGAAATTTGATAATAGAAAAACTTGGAAACCTTGGAGTGCACCTGCTAGAGGTATCACTCAACTAATAAGACCCAAGAGTCTTTGGGTCCCCAAATTCGCAAATTGATCTTATTTTGCAGTTGTGCCTTGATGAAGGAAAATAAAGGGATAACAAAACCAAGGCACACAAAGGTTAGTTGAATTTAATTTTTTCTCTAGTTTACATCTATTTCTTTTCAGTTATAACTGCCTGCATGATCTCTATCCTTTTACTGTGATCAATGTCATGTCATTAATTCATGCTGTTAGGAGGGTGCAATCTTGTTATGAATACTAGATAGTGAGTCTCATTCTAAAATTGATCATGCTGAATGATTAGGAATCTTGCATGCAGTTTAACACAATGTCATCATTTAGAGTAGCATTTCTGTGAATTTTTTTTTTAAAAAAATAATAATGTTTGATGGAAATCTCTGCTCACTCAAGGGGGAGTTTAGATTATCTAAGGTAGCTGGTCTTTAGAGGTATACTCCTTTGAAAAAGAAAACATGAGATTAGGTATCTCCTCTGCTGCCGAGCTCAAAGTGTTTGGTCTGCTTGAGCAGATAACTCCTCTTGTGGAGTGTCACTGGTTTTGATTCAGTAAGCTAGATGCTACCTTGTGGATGTTTAAAATCTTGAGAGGCTGTGCTTTGCTACAGTGGGAATCATCTTGAGATGTCTGATGGATTTGAAGATACTGTTGCGGGTTTCTATCATTGGTGTAAGCTTGAGTTTGCTTGAGAAGGTTTTCTGAAGGCTGGACGATAATTAACTTACTGAGAGAAGTGCTGGTGTGTTAATGGCCGTTTAAGTTGTGGCCTTTGGAAATGCTCTTTCCTTGCTCACGTATGGCATTCATCCTCCTCACCTTGTCCTTGGTCATTCTCTCCTATCATTCTCTGCCTTCTATAAATGTTCCTCGTTGTTCTAGTCAGGGGGAGTAGTACATATAAATACTCTCACCTTTACCCTCTTCAATAATTAACTGCCCAGATCACTCTGAACTAAAAACATCTTGCTGATCTAAATTGAGATGTGATTTACAGTGTATGAACATTAAATCTTATCCGAATAGTTCTCACAAATAACAGTGAATGATTTCTCAATGATTTTGAAACAGTCCAAATTGGAAACTTCTCTGAAGAAGGTCTGATATCTGAAAATCTTTAGTAATATGCCAACCTATTGGAAACCTAAGGTTTATATGATTCTTACATCTTGTTAAAGAGATTTTTCTGATAAAAGAACTGGGAATACGCCATTATATAAAATAATGAAAGAAAATTTGGCAGAGCAATGGCTTGACATTTGAGAAACTAACCATCTGTTTCAAAGAAATTCAGAGGTTATGTCATGATAATTAATACTAACTCTATTCAACATATGAAGTATGAAAGTTAATTGCACTGAGTAACCAGTGATTTCGGTGTTTGATCGACATATCTCCTTGTGTAAAAAGGTGTAGCTATACTGGAATACTCAATAAAAGTTTTTTTTAAAAAAAGGGGGGGAGAGGAGTAATGAAATATATTGTGGTTGACCCAATAATTCTCTCAGTTAATTTCTACAGGCTTAAGAAAAATATAAAACTGGGTTCTTTAATCAGATTTTGGCTAATGAAAAAGACCGGTAAGATTAATGATTTCTTCTGTTTGAGTTGTTTCCTTGGTTAAGCTGTTTTATTTTCATTGACTTCAATTCATAGAGATATCTTGTAAAGAATTACCCTATGAGATATAATCTCAGCGTCCTCCCGCTCCGTGGCTCCTTCGCGCGTGCACAACCTGCAACCCTTCGTTACTCCAACCTTTCTCTCCTCCCAGTGCACCCTCTCTGTCTCCACATTTCGTCTCTCCTCCATCCCTACTGCCGCCATGTCTACTTTGTCATCCGTGAGCAAAGGGAAGAGGATGGCAGTGGAGTAGCCGCTGCCAGAAGATGCTATGTCCACGGTGGCCCCAGGACAACCTCAAGGGATGAAAAGACAGAAGAAAGCAAACCTGGCGTAGGAAGAGGCTCCAATAGAAGAACAACCTAGTGATAGAGAAAAGGAAGCTATCCCAGATGAAGGGGAAATGGCTAAATTGGTCGATGAGGTTATGAAAGAAGCTGCTGAAGTGATTTATGAAGAAATTTCCGAATCTGTGGTCAATGAACAGGAAGTTAAACAACGAGGAGCTCAAGGATCTGCTGAAGAAGCTCCACATGAGCAACCAATTGCTCCAGCTCCAGGGGCAGCTGAAGAAGTATTACAAGACTATGTCATGGGACCTGCCCCTCACAATAGAATGTATCCAAGAATGTCTTTCTCTCAGGCTCCTGAATACGGTCCACACTTTAGAGAATTAATTGGTCTTGGCATACCACCTCCTCCACCCCCTGAACAGCATCATGAGTACTTCACTGAGTTGCCAGATTCTAGTGCTTCCACTTCTACTTCTCATGGAACAAATGCTGAACATAATCTTGCACAGATGTTATCCAACCTGACAGAGATTATTCTCAATCAAAATGACTTCATGAACAAACAGTTCTTATGCCATGCTCTTCAATTGGACAGAATAGAGGGCCGACTGAAACATCTGGAAAAGACTGTGAAAGTTCAAGGGATAGAGTTTTTAACTGCTAAACGAAAAACTGATGAAGCAGTACGAGAGCTTTTAGAATCTCTTATGGGTATCAGCACTCGAGTGGGTGACATGGTCAGCAAAATTCAAGATACCCAAATCTCCATATTCAGCAATATGGGTAAAATTCTTAGCCATACGTTTGATCTGAAAATTGAGCTTGAACTGTTAAAGGGCACAGTAAACAAGATAGCGACTAGTCAGCCAGAAATCATCACAAAGTTTGAAGTTGTTCAGTCTAATTTGTAGACATTGTCAGAGACGGTTAAACAAGCTTTCAACAAACGAGAGTCAGTCACCTCTCTAGTGGAAAGGCTGGGGAACACTGTGCATCAGAAACTTGATAAATTGGCAGACTCCATTAGTGATCTTCATACCTCTTTGTTGAACAAACTTCCCATCTTTGGCTCGAGTTCAGCATATCCTCTAAGAGACAGGGGGTGCTACCGAGGTCACTAGTTTCTACCATTTTCCTCTTTTTTTTTGATAATGACAAAGGGGAAGAAGAAGACCTCATGTTAGAAGAAGACCTCATGTATTCTGCTGGGTAGCTGCTGGGTATATGCTGCAAAGAAGACCTCACTTTTGCTGCTGAATTAAAATGCAAAGATATTGGCAAGGGGGAAGATGTGCTCCTTCTAATACCCTTCTTTTTGTGAAAAGAGATGTACATTCAAACACTAATGTTTGCTTTCTTAATACACACAGAAGCATTTTCTTATTCTTACATGTTGCATAGCTACATTTTGTTCGGTTGCACATTTGTTGTGTCCAATGCAATTTTTCTATCTTGTCTGCGTGTGAATAAATTTTGAGCATGCTCCAACAGACTATGAACACAATTGTTTGAATGCGGAGTATGAATATTTTTATGGTCTAATCATACATGACTCATAGTTGTCATAATCAAAAAGGGGGAGACTGTTGGAACCCTTGTTTTGATAATGACTTTCTATGAATCATGTTTAGATTAAGGTGTTTAAATCCTTCAATTCTATCTGTTATGATTGGTTCACTTGGTGCATGTTATTTCATAGAAGGAATCATAGTCAGTGCATGTGATGTCCTGCTAGAGATCTAGCTCGGTGCTAGTCTAGCCTAGTTTTGCATTTCACGCGTAAGTGCTTGCCTCGGTGCAAGTTTCTGTTCATGAACACACAGTCTCGTTCTGTTTCTCCCTCGGTGCATCACTTGTCTCATACATAAAAAGGGGTCAGTGCATATCTTGCCTTTGCATCTCACCGCTCGGGGTCGGTGCAATTTTTAAGTCCGTGCAATTCTTGACCAACACGCACTGTTTGGCCTCGTTATTTAGTGTCAGTGCATTCTTCTTCGCCATCTCGGTGCAAGTTCTTACTTGAACGGGATTTCTTGACTCAGTGCAAGTTCTGTCTTGCATCTTTCTTTGTCCGTGCATTTTTTCTTCGTCATCTCGGTGCAAGCTTTCACTTGGACATGATGTCTACATCTCGGTGTAGCTCTTGCTTGGACCGCAAATCCAACTCGGTGCATTTACTGTCCTAGACATTTTTAGAGTCGGTGCATCTTCTATTCTAGACACCTTATAAGTTAGTGCAATGGTTGACTTACATACTTCTACTCAGTGCATGCTATGATTACTCTCTCATTACGTCGGTGCAAACTGTGCTAAGTGTTTGACTAAATGCCATGTGTTTTTCTGACAGAGTTCCTCTCCGAGGAGGGACACGTGATCCAAGGCAGATCGTCTTCTATAAGAATGCCACGTGAGAAGGCTACAAGCTTAGATGATGACACGTGGTTGAGAGCCTTCTGGAAGCTTTTGGGTGGGAATGTCCCCTCCACACGCCCAATGTGTGACCACGTGAGTCCGAGACTGAAGTTATATATAAACCCTTTCTCTGAAGAGATTGACAAATACGAAGAACAGAGAAGAAAAAGAGAGGTCATGAAAAGTGGATTGAATCAGATAAAGAGAGAGCTTTGAGAAGGTTTTGAGAGAGAGAGAGCAGAAGAAGAAGAGAGTCTTAAAGAAAAGAGAAGATAAGAGTTGAGCAAGAATATCAGAGAGTTTGAAGAGTGATCTGAAGAGAGAAAGCAGAGTATCGTGAGCTAAGAGAAAAGAAGAGAAGTTGCTGTTCGTGAAGCAAAGGAAGAAGAAGAAGAAGAGGGATTCCTGTCAGGATTCCCTACAGCTTGTTCGTGGTGCTGGATCAGATCCAACCCACGCTGCTCCTAGAGAGCTACATTTTATTGTGCTTTCCTTTTCTAGCTTTCAGTTGCTAGTTCATCTAAGTTTCTTTTATTTTCATGAATCCTTGAAAGAAGCTGTGTACCAGTAGATGGCAAGCTGTGTCGCCCAGGGGATGGCAAGCTGTGAAGCCCAGCTGATGTAGGCAAGCTGTGAAGCCCAGCGGTTCAAGCTGTGTGACATCGGGAAGCCACACTCTGGTTAGAGTGTGGGGTGGACGTAGATCTCGGGTCTGAGATCGAACCACCTAAAAAATCTTCTATCCATCGTGGTTTGATTGCCTCGTCTAATCCGCTAGATGTATGCTTAGGCTCGACCTATTTTTCTCATCTAGTGGTTATCTGGTTTGCACACTGAGCATTTGATCCAGGTCTCGAGAGAGAGAGCCTATTTGATTAGGATTACTTGAGCACCAATCGTATACATTTGATCTCTCTAGTTGAAGTTCAGTGTGTGCTCTCGGCCCTATAGTTATTTACTTTAATTCCGCATATATGTTTGATCTATGTTTTTAAATTGTGCTAAGATTTTAAGGAGGGATTCATTCACCCCCCCCTCTGAATCCGGGCCTAGCACCTTATCACTTCTAACCTCTCTTGCTAACAACGGGACAGCAAGAATGCTCACACCCTTCACTCTCAGAATAGAGAAAAAAATAAAACACCAATGCCTCCTACGACTTGTAGAGAAAATGAAGGAAAATGAGTGCCAACTCATTTCCAATCTGACCCTTTAAAGGGTCATACGGTTGTTATCAGCGATTTTAAATCTCAGCCCTTAATTCAAATTAACGTAAATCTAATGGCAAGGGAAACTCGAAAACGATCAATCCCACGTAAGGATCCTGCTGTCGATAAAACGAATTTCACACAAAGTAACGTTTTTCATTATTCATTAGCCACTTTAAAATTTTATATCACACAATATAAAAAGAATTTGAAATATGTAATTGTTACCCATTAATCACCTCGATTTACTCTATCATAGAAAAATATAAAATAAATAAAAACTCATGAAATGAAAATTGACCCCAAAATGAATAGTAACCTCATCAAAATGAATAGTGGGACATTTAAAACCCATTATTTCTTAACCATTTCTCCGGCTGTACCTATATACATTTAAGTGAGCTTCATTTAGAACTCACTATCTCTCATCCGTTCTCCTATTATACCTATAATTATTTATGTGAGCTTCATTTAAAACCCACTACCCACTCGTACATATATTATCTGTTATGCACATATGTAATACGTGAGTTTTCTTAGGAAAAGGGGTCAAACTCAACAACTATTCATTAGCCACTTTAAAAATTGATATCTCATAATATAAAAAGAATTTAAAAAATCTAATTGTTACCTATTAATCACCTCGATTTACTCTATCATAGAAAAATATAAAATAAATTTTTAGACGTAAAAATGAAATTGAGTGAATAGAAAAAAAAGCATAAATGAATAGTAATTGCTATGAGTCACAAGCTATCCTGAACTTTATGAATTGTGTATATGTCTTTATGTGCTCTTCTCTTTTGATTTGAATAGGTTTAACACAGAAAGCGTTTTAATCAAAAATTGACTTAAGTTATAAAATCTTATTTGCTCATATTTTTAAAATTTATAATTATCAAAAATCTTTTATTTAATGTATTGTCCATTTTATTTATTTAGTTGCAATTTAACATTTCATGCACTAAACAAATATTTTATCAATTTAAACAATAGAAATGCTTTATTAATTTTGAAAAATTTCCCAAACACTACACTTCCGGTCTCTCACAGGAGCACCAGACACCCACGGTTTAAAGATTGCAAATATAGAAGTAAAAATAGAAAGATCAACATAATGAGAAGGCAACGGTAGCTTCAGATTGAAGTATTGAAGCTCTATCAAACTCTGGCTGGCTGCAAGGAGGGGTTGCACTCCATTCAACTTCTTCTTCCTTTCTCACCACTGGTTGAACTCGAACTAGGACGAGGCTGCTCACCACCCTCTTTCCTTTTCTTTCTTACAGGTTTCTATTGAAGGCACAGGGAGGACGTGGGCTTCTTCTCTTAAGACAGCAGCTTCTCCAATAGAAGCTTCAAGTCTATTTATAGGAGCCAGGCAGAAGGATTTCCCTCCAAAAAAAATTTGCTATCAGACCAATACAAATTAAAGTATTTTCTTTGACCTCTGACCTGCTTTCAGCAGAGCTTGACTTGGTCCACCGGTCATAAGAGAGCATTAGAGAAATCTATTTTCCCTCCAAAAATTCTTTCTTGGCTGGAGTAGAATATTCTGTAGAAGGTTGACTATGAACTAGTCCTCAGGTTGAGAACTGATGTGTCTGCAACATCCTTAGACTTCATGGGCTGGCCTGGCAGGGAAGGACGTCCCTTGTGACATCTTGAGACAAAGGGAATGGCTTTGTCCAGTGTATGGAGAAATGCAAACCACCTGCCCAGTCCTTTCCTAAGACATGAGGGACTTTCATAGATTTGTTCCCTAACATGGTCCTCTTTAAAAAGATGTTCTGAGGTGTCATAAGGAGATGGCAGACCTCTGACCTGGGAACCTCTTCCAGACCTCAAACGAGGTGTTTTTGGAGGTTTGCACCTGCTATTAATGCTCTCAGTACGGTTGCTGAAAAGATAGATTCGTCAAAATACTTTAAAGTTTCTTCTTCAGTGAGGTCGACCTGTTGAGAGGATAAGGTCGACACTGCTTCACAAAATCTGGTTTATAACGGCTTCTAGAATGATTCTGAGGTCGACCTCCTATAGAAGTGAGGTCGACATTGCTTGCGATGGCCGCTTCCCAGAGTGCTGGTTGCGATCGTGAGGTCGACACTTCCTGAAGGTGAGGTCGACACGGAGTGGCACAGTAGAGCTTTCGGAACAAGGAGTCGACACTCGAAGTCGACTCTTTTGACTTGGAAGCTTGAAGGTGTCGACACGCCTGATGACGAGGTTGAGGCTGCCATGAGGATCAGACGATGGACTGTTTGTTGTGAGGGTCTGAGGTCGACACTCTGAGAGGCTGAGGTCGACACTACCAACACCGACTGTCTGTCTGGCAGTTTGCTTGAAGTGATGAGGTCGATGCAGCATGCTGATGAGGTCGGGGCAATTCATCTAAGAGGTCAGAGCAGCTCTTTTGGTGAGGTCGACTTGCATGCCCTTTAAGAAGTTGTACTTCTTATCTGAATTCTGCTCAATTTGATTTCCCTTTCTTTTGTCAACCTATTCTTGGTTTCTGTGTAACCCATCAATTTAATTACATGCCTTGATATCTATGCAGCCAATTGCCTCGATTTATGTGCCTTTGCATCTTGAGTTTCTTTTTTTACATTGGAAGACTTTTTGTTTTTGTTTTTAAAGTAAGATGCCAGAAAGGAGTTGGTAGGAGAGCGCTCATCCCCTCAGGGAGGGAATGAGTTGATCGCTCCACCACCAAACCCCTAATGGCTAGATTTTATTAACCATAAGGAAAGTTACAGAATCCATCGGGGCATACCCCTGTTAAACATAGACAGCAAACAAACTGAAGCCTAATGCAAATGAAGAAAAAATAGACCAAGACGGTCAGTGACAAGATCCCCAAAGCATCTCGGTGGGAGGCTAATAGTAGAAGATACATAGATATTCTCTTGTGTGTTACACGCATGGGATGCAAGGGCATCGGCTAGCTGGTTAGCCTCACGATACACATGAGAGATGGCGAATCCAGATGTTTGAAGAAACTCATAGATCTCACACAACCACGGCAAGCATCTCCAAGATGGAGATTTCCCGGTCAAGATGGAGTGAGCCAGAACTGCAGAGTCCGTTCGAAGACCAACAATAGAAATCCCATATTCAGCAATCATCCGGACCCCATCACAGAGTGCTCGGGTTTCAGCAACCAAGCTATTGCCAAAGCCGTTAAAGTGAGAAAAAGTTAGGAAAAGATTGCCTTTACTATCTCTGAAACATCCACCACCTCCACAAAAACCTGGATTTCTTTTACTCGCTCCATCAACATTGAGTACCATTCCCTAAACCGGGGGAATCCATCTAACCATCTTAGCTTTCTTAGTGGAGCTTCTGAAACTGAAGCCAAGGCTTGTCATGTCTCGGAGCTGCTGTGTGGTTGGGGTGTGGTAGAATAATTTTTCCTGGAGAGCAGCATTGACAGTCGATTGAATGCTATGGATGATATCAGAGGCAGGGGTCTGTCAGCCTTCAAAGCGCTTCTTACATATAGCCTTCCAGAGTTCCCAAACGATGAGCATAGATGAGTACATCTCCAGGAAGCCTGTAGGTGTATGAAGCTGACAATTAGAACAGATGTCCCACAGACGGGTGGTGACTTGCCTCTGGAGACCAATACTAGGGTCTAGCATGGGTGAAATCCAATTTCATAGTGCCACTGCCAGATCACTGTCAATGAAAAGATGATTAAGGTCTTCAATATGAGGATGCCTACAGCAATTGCATTGAGAAGCCAAAGCAATACCGCACTCGGCAATGCGGGAGTCGACAGGAACCGCCCGGTGGAGGACCCTCCAAGCAAAAATTGACACCCTTCTCAAAAAACATCCATGCCAGAGATGAAGTAACGGAGGTCGTCTAATACTCTTCGGGCGAACCAAGTTGTAGGCACTCTTAGAAGAGAAATCACCAGAAGAAGTTAGGGACCGGACACATAAATCTTCATGGTTGGAGAGACTAATACCATCCAGGTGGAGATAGTCTGGCAACATAGACCGTAAGGGATGACCCATATTAATCAAAACCTCACGAACAGTAGAGGGTGGTCCCTGGTAAGGTTGGCATAAAATATTCCATAATGGTTCATTCCCAGCCCAAATATCATCCAGTAGGTTAATCTGATTACCATCGCCTAGAACCCAACGAGAATTAGTACCAACGATGTCACTAGCAGCCTGAAATAGCCTTTTGGAAACACCATGCGGGATAGTGTAGAAAGATAGCTCCCCTTTGCAAATCTTTAAACGTTGCCTGGCATACCTAGCCCAAAGAGAGGATCCTTGAGAAATATTCCAGACTAGTTTCACTGCCAGGGAAAGCTGAACGTGCCATAAACATCGAACACCCAAACCACCCTTAATAAGAGGGTGCTTGATGATGTGCCAAGGAACCCAGTGCCTGCGTTGGTGGCCCTCCGCATCGCCCCAGAAGAAGGCAGCACACAGTCGATCAATATAAGAGATAGTTGATTTGGGCATAGAAACTACTGCAGCAAGATAAATAGGAATGGAGCTAAGCATAGAATTAGTCAGAACCACCCTACCGGCCTGTGATAAAAATCTGGACTTCCATGAATCAATGCGAGCATGCACTTTGTCAACAAGGTGATTGTAATCAATTACAAGGTTTCTTCCTTGTCTAAGAGGCATCCCCAGATAGGTAATAGCCCCTTGTTGATGATGGAATCCAGTAATGTCAGCAATGTGTGATATCACCCTAGGAGAAACATTGGAAGACATTACGAAACTGCTTTTAGCAGAGTTAAGACCTGAAGATTGCTTATACGTCTGAATAAACTGTAAAAATTTCCGGATGTTAACCGCATGGCCATTGAGAAAAATGAGAGTATCATCGGCAAAAAGCAAATGTGAGATGACCATGCAGCCTCTGGGGCTTGAAAAAGGCTTCAGGAGTCCTTGGATACGCAGGCGCGTAAGCCCCCGACTGAGGACTTCTTGCATTATAATAAATAACGCAGGAGCAAGTAGATCCCCCTGACGAATGCCATGAGAAGATTTAAAATAACCAGCCGGTGAACCATTGAAGAGAACAGAGAACCAGCAGTTTGAAATAAGCATAGAGACATATGAGATGAAATGATTGCAAAAACCAAATCGCTGCAACACAGCCAGGAGGAAATCCCATTCCACCCTATCATATGCCTTCATCATGTCAAGCTTAAACACGACATTACGGCCACGCACCTTTCTACCAAGATCTACAATCAGCTGCCTGGCGAGAGAAATATTGTCAAGGATGCAACGACCTTTAACAAACGCACCTTGCTCCTCAGAGATAATAAGAGGGAGGATGGAGACTAGCCGATCACAGAAGATACGAGAAATGATCTTATAGCTGATGTTGCAAAGGCTAATAAGTCTGAACTCACCAAAAGTTGTTGGATTTTGCACTTTCAGAATCAAAGTAATGAAGGTAGAAGTGATCCCTTTTGGGAGAGAGTGCCCCTGAAAGAAACCCCGCACTACCTCCACAACATCATCAGCGATGGTTTCCCAACAGGAGGTGTAAAACCAGCCAGTGAATCCATCAGGACCGGGGGCGTTGTCGCCACTCATACTCCACACTATCGCTTTGATTTCAGAGGCTGATGGAATGGAGATAAGCTCTTCATTTTGCAAGTCAGATCTGAGAGATGGGATCACTTGAAGGAGAGAGTCGTTCAAGCAGTGTGGTTCAAAGAACACTTGCAAAGTCAAGGCTCCTTACTGTAATCCCAATTTAGCTTCTAAGGCTAAGAATTGTTGTTCTAAGGCTGAGGCATGTTGCCTTGGCTAATGCTGCTTCTGATCTGTCGTTGCTTACAGTTGCTTCCCAAGCCAACTTGGCTGAGTGTTTATACAAGAGAGTTATTTCATTATGAGCATAGTATGGAGATATGAACAACATATGATGCATACTAAAGCATAGTTGAATCAATTCAATAGACTTGCAATGAATCAAACTCAGACATCATCAAAACAACATATATCCAACATAGCGGTGTCTGCCTGGCCGCAACTTGAAGGTGGCGGTCCTGGGATGGCCGCAACTTAGACAGAGTCGACGCATGAAGAAATAAGAGTCGACGCAGTGAAACCTCTGGGAGATAGCCGTCATGGGAAGGCTGCTACTTGATAGTTGCGGTCTCCTTAATGGCCGCTACTAGCCAGGACTCAGAAAAAACACCGATCATGTGAGTGCTTTCTAGACAATTGGGCTTTGAGGGTACAACTAGCTCGACGTCTTAGTAGGAATCCCGGGCTCGCAGAGACTTACGGAGGCCTTGAAACAAGATCACGTAGTCCGGTGGAAGGAATATCCAATGGAGAGGATCACAAGTCCAAGAGAGTATTCCTATAAATGCAAAGTAACTAATGACATCGTACCAGGATACATGCCATGTACTTAAGAAAGACGTGGAGATGAGAGTGAAATTGTGATAAAACCGCGATCATATATCATCAATGAAACAAGTCTCATAAGCAATGAACTTTACCTTTAATACAAGAGTATATGGTTTTGGCATGAAATTAGCATAAGTTTAAAATAAGTATTTAGAACATGTAAGACATGCAATCTACTACGGATGATGCACAATATAACCAATATTACTAATATGAAGTCAAAATTAGGAATAAATCCTATTTACCTAGGTTTATCATATAGTTAATAGGGTCAATCTGCAATCTGTTTAGAGTTAACAGGAAGCAGAGAACAGAAAGAAAATAGCGGTCAGGTGAGGACCGCATACAGGTGTTAGCGGTCTATCGAATGGCTGCTATCTAATGATGGCGGTCTTACAGAGACCATTTCTTGTCTGTTGTAAATAGAAACTAAAACCAAAGTATAGGCTTGATCTTAGAGCAATAATCGCCTGGAAAACATGCTAATCAGGTAGGTAAGACATGATAGATCAAATATACATCATGGAGATGCATGGGTTACATGGATTAAACCAAAATTATCATCTTTTCTATTAAGGATAGAAATCATGCATGCAGGAATAACCTAGATGCGCAGTGATAGTAAAACATGAAATACTCCATGTATAAAGCATGAAATCACAGAGAAACAGGGGGCTTTTGCTCCTAACTTGATGTTTAAGCCTTTTCATGAGATAACCTACCTTTGTTACATGCTTTAGACTTTGAATTTTGGACTGGGGGAACGACCTAGTTTCTGCACGTCATGTGCCAAACCAGCAACTTATCATCCCTCGTTCTCCTTAACCTCTTGACCTAAATCCATAAAATTTGGAGGGTAGGTAGAAGATATAAAGGTTAACAAATTATTCTAAAGGATGAACTTCTAAATATCTCGATTAGGGCTTCCAATCTCTAGATCTTCCTTGGACCGGCACACTGGTTCCTTAGCGCCTTGCAAAGGAACAACAACTTCGGGGGCTCCTAACTCTCTGGACGATTGACCTCCTAGCATGAAATTTGGAGAGAAGTTAAATAAAACTAAGGTAAATAAAAAGTTCTAAAGAACCAACCTAAAATATCAACTCCTTACCATCGAACAACGCGAGCCAAAAGTAAGGTTCGCACAGGTCGAATCGGAGCTCTATTTATAGAGTTTACTAGGGTTTGAGAGATTTGATCGATCTAGAAGTCCTAATTAGGGGTAGGATCGATCTCCAAGAGTCCTATATATGTTTACATGTCTACACACTTCGATCCATGGGGATTAGGATGCCCAAGATCCAAACTTTCCATGTTTCTTCCACTCACGGATTCGGAAGGAAGTAGCGGTCATGTCTGGGCCTCTTTCATGAGGTGGCGGTCTTGTGATAGACCGCCATTTGGCATTTATTCCAAAATTTTTAGATTTTCTTAATATCCCCTATTTATCTCATTAATTGGCCTATTTATCCTATTTTAAATCTGTAAATTACCCAAATTATGTTTCTAGTAATGGGCTTGGCTCAAAAGGCCATAGAATTGGGTCTTTGGGCCTATTTGAATTGGGCTTAGTCCTTTGGTTATTATAGGGCCTTTAAATTGATTTAATTAACCCTTAAAGCACTTTTGTAGCCCATTAAGCCTTTTTAAATGCTTAATAATCATATTTAATCCCATAAAATTCCTAGAAAATTTCCGGGCGTTACACCCTACTCCACTTAAAAAGAATTTGGTCCTCAAATTCAATGCTTGGGGTCTTTAAGGAGAGTGTACTTACATTCAAATATCTACGGAAATCTTTTGCGCATAGCTTCTTGCATTTCCCATGTCGCCTAGTGTGGCCAAGATTTGTTCCATTAGACTTTGACCATGAGAATAGTTTTATTCCGAAGTTGACGTACTTCTCACTCAATTATTTTGATTGGCTTTTGCTCGTAAGTGAAATCCTTTTGAACCTCCAAGTTGTCATAGCTTATAACATGGAATGGATCAGGGACATACCTTTTGAGCATTGCGACATGAAATACATCGTTGACTCCAGCTAGTTGAGGAGGCAAGGCAATCTGATATGTGGCCTCGCTAACCCTTTCAAGAATTTCAAAGGGGCCGATGAATCTCGGAGTGAGCTTGCCTTTGATGCGGAACCTTCGAATACCTTGACCCGAAGAAACCTTGAGGAATACATGGTCTCCTTCTTAGAATTCTAGGTCACGCCTTTGATTACCAACATAAGACTTTTGTCTATCTTGAGCCATATTGAGTCTCTCTCGAATGATCTTGACCTTCTTGGTAGTATCTCTTATTATTTCTGGGCCTAGAAGTTATCTTTCTCCAACTTCACTCCAGCAGATAGGTGAGCGGCAGCTTCTCCCATATAGTGCCTCGAATGGTGCCATTTGAATGCTACCTTGGTAGCTATTATTGTAGGTAAATTCCACTAGAGGTAGATGGTCGTGCCAACTCCCACCGAAATCGATGACACATGCCCTCAGCATATCTTCCACCACCTGATTTGTCCTTTCAGTTTGACCATCAGTTTGAGGATGGAAAGTAGTGCTAAAATTGAGTTGGGTCCCTAATGAATGTTGTAGACCCTTCCAGAATTGAGATGTGAATCGAGGGTCTCGATCTGAAATAATGGTGACCGGGACACCATGTATTTTGACAATCTCCTTCATGTATAAAGCTGCTAGAATATCCATAGACCATCGACTTTTGATTGGTAGAAAATATGCAGATTTAGTCAATCGGTCTTTGATCACCCAAATACCATCATGTCCACCTCTTGTCTTAGGTAGACCCATGATGAAATCCATTCCTATACTTTCTCACTTCCACTCGGGAATTTCTAAGGGATGTAACTTACCAGCGGGCTTTTGGTGTTCCACCTTAACTTGTTGGCAAGTGAGGTAGCATGATACAAAGTCTGATATTTCTCTCTTCATGTTGGGCCACTAAAAGTTCCTTTTTAGGTCTTGGTTAGGTCTTGGTACATCTTGGTAGCGCCAGGGTAAATAGCATGTTTTATATTATGAGCTTCTTCCATGATCAGCTTCTTAGTGTCGGCATGATCCGGCACACAGATTCGATCTTTGAATAATAACCTTCCATCAGTTGAGATAGAGAACTTTGGCCTTTGATCAATATTAGCCTTGATCTCCATTAATGTGGGGTCATTTTCTTGTAATTTGACTAGATCTTCAATCAGTGTAGGTTTTGACTGGATATTAGCAATAATACCCTTTTCTTATTCTGCATCCACATCTAGATTCAAATGAGTAAAACCCCCTATAAGATAAGTCATACCTTTCTTGAGGCTTACTAGAGTTTCCATTGGTCTTCTACTAAGAGCATCAGCTACAGCATTTGCTTTCCCTAGATGATACTGAATTGAGAAGTCGAAGTCCTTAAGGTACTCCTGCCATCTTCTTTGTCTCATGTTAAGTTCCTTTTGGGTAAACAGATATTTCAAACTTTTGTGGTCCGAAAATATAGTAAACTTCTCCCCATAAAGGTAATGTTGCCAGATATTTAAGATGAATAAAACAACAGAAAATTCCAGATCATGGACGAGGTAGTTTTCTTCATGACACTTCAATTGCCTTGAAGCATAAAAAATCACCTTACCATGTTGCACAAGGACACACCCGAGGCCAATGCCAGATGCATCCGTATAGACTTCAAATTGATGCGGGACGAGATGCAACTCCACACAACAAGAGATACTAGCCCACAGATGTCCCTAAGCGAGGAAAATGGGTGGATCGACACAGTTGAGAAACCGGCAATGAGTCAGGGTGGTCAACACTCCTTCGTGCCCCGATCGGGTCACGGGACGGGTCACGCTCTCTCTCTCTCACAGCAATGGTAAAAATAATTCGAGCTAGATATCCCATCACTCAAGTAGTGGCAAATAACACGTGTACGAAATGAGCAATGCGACAAATAGAGGAGCGGAAATGTACCTCCACATTCCGGGCGTGGGGAAGACGATCCCGGCCAAGACCCTTACTCTTGGTACACTAAATAATCAATAATTACAGCAATGAATTTTACTGCACACTCCACGCAGGGAGGTAAAGGGCTACAATAGCGACCCGGGAGTATCAAACTCGGGGACGTTGTTGCTTGCTGGCCCAAACCTGTTCTGCAGTTTCAAAACTGCGCGACCCGGTGAGAATAAATGCTGCGATCAGATCCGATGTCGGATCGACGCGAAATCAACGCCGTTGCGAAGCCCTCACGCAGGGAGGTAAAGGGCTACACGTGGGACCTGGGAGTACCAATCTCGGGTTGATGGTCAGCAAGTCGAAAGGGCTTTTGGGCCGGAGGCGGGCTTCTGGTCTGACTCGGCACTGTTCCGACTCGCTGGACAGCAAGCAAACTCGGCACATGGGACGGAGGCTTCCAGTCGACTTGTGGTCGAGGTGATTGGCTGGGACGCCGGTGGAAGGCTCCTCTTCGATCCCTGAAGTCGGTGGCAGTTGAATCGTAGCCGGCGTAATTTTGGACAAATTAACCGGTGGCTGCCTCTGCTGGTTTGTTCACGGAACAAATTTGCGCGCCTCCACGAAAATGACCACCACGCCCAGATCCGGTGTCGGATCGGGACGAGATTGGCACCGCTGGAAAGTAGACTCAAAGATCTACAACATACATGAATTTTAGATCCATCCAATTATCCGGATCAATGAAAAACTATGTGCTCCTTAAACTTTTGTAGCTCAGAATCCACATCAAACAGGACAGAATGAGACACTATAAGAAAAATGAGAAATTTCGACGTCCATTTACCGTCGCAAATTCGTCGGAGATACGTCGCAATATGAATTTTTGACATATTTTTGACGTAATAACGATGGAATATGGACGTCGAAACTATTTCGTCGCACATTTTTGACGTAATGAGATAGCGTCGCAAATAAGTCTGAAATTATCGACAAAAATATGTCGTCGAAATTATCGTGGCTATTTATGTCGGTATTTAAAAATACAGAAATTAATTAATCATTACGATGGAACATAATTTAGTTGAAAATAGGTCTAAAGTTTTCGACGGATGCCCGACAGATATATTCTCTGGTCACAAACATATGGGTTAAATTAGTTCCGAAGAATGTTAATTTGGTGGCAAATACGTCCTTAATTTTCGACAAATTTTTATTGGATAAATAGTACGTTGAAAACCTGTGGGTCATATTAGGTACGACGAACTACTATTGTGTCAAAAATAAGTCGTTAATGCCCGATGAATTTGGGACAGATAATTAATACGTCGGAACTAGTTTGAATGAAATTACTTCCAACGAAACTATTTCTGATCGACGCCATGATGTACCTCCTCAAATCAAGACGCAATGAATTTGGCATATTTCATCGGTGGGTTTGTTTTCCCACTATTGTAGTGAATCACATCAACTTCATCCCAGAGGTCGACTCTGAAAAATCAAACATGCTGTTGGAGTGCGCCTTCGAGAATGTTGAATTAATCGAACTGCAGAAGAACAAATATTTATTCTTCGTGTTATACTCATTAAATCACTAGCATCTACTTGCTGTTGACACGGAGAATCACTGCTTTGTCTCATACAATTCCATGAGAGGCATGGCCATCTATGAGGCCACTACAAGAAAATGGGTACTTTTTCTTATCCGTGTACCTGTATTAAAGATATCTTTAATGTGTCTTTTAGTTATTCCTTAATAATGTCAAATATTTCATTTGCAGGCTGCAGTTGTACGGGGGTTTATGAACAACTATGGGACTGCATTCAAGGGAGTTGAGAATTGGGAACTTGTATTCGACAACGAATGTCCCCAACAGGAGGATCGAAGCCTCAACTGTGCCATTTATGTACTGAAATATGTTGATGAATTGTCAAAGAAGATGGAGACATCATGGACATTTAATGAGGCTGATTGTAATATATATAGAGCCCGGATTGGGGCCCAACTCCTTAACTTTGGAAATAGGAGATCTTAAACAATTTCACGTCTCAAACCTCAGAATGTGACATACCTGTTGTAGCAACCCTGATAAATTTAAAAGGAATAAATAAATCAAAATAGATTAAAAGATTTAATAAATAAACGAAAGAGCTTGGAATAAAAATAATTAAAACCCTGATGGAAATAACGCCTCAGATAAAGGCGCTACTTTACAAGAAAATGCCCTTACCTAAGGCGTGTTTTAAGAAAGGACGCCCACACGTCAAGGCATCATATTTCAAACGACCAAAATAAATAAAAAGGGCAAGATAGCGTAACGTCCCTTGCATGGACGCGTTTCAACAAGAAACGACGCTTGACAAGGCGTCAATTTAAATTCGACGCCCTGACCTAGGTCGCTAATTCAGTTTGAGTTTCGTTCGACCCAGGAGTCTATCCAGGGTAAGATGATAACTATGAGGAAGAGTTCGAATGTAGTAATAACTCTAATATGGAAGTATTACTTCCAATCAAACACTAACTCTATTAGGATTCTAGAAATCCTATAAATAACCTACTGCTTGAACCGAGAACGCTATTTGGCGTTCGGACTCTTCTAAGGTACGTAAAGAACAACATGTTCTTTTCTTTACTCTGTCTATCGAATTTGTGAAGAATACTGAAGATTCTTCATCTATTTTCTGATTACAGGTTGAAAGCTTCTGTCATCTGAAGAACGGGTAAGTTCTTCTCCTTCCTTCTTTACCTTATGTTAGTTCTTACGAAGAGTAATACCTTCGTTTTATTCTGCCTCTACAGGTTGCCTGTAGAAGTGAAACCGATCGATTGAAGAATTGAGGGTTCTTCATCCACGTACATCATCTGCAACTTCTCCTTCATCTTCTTCTTCCGGTGATCGCTCTGCTACAGACAGAGCATCGTCTCTTCACCAGATCTTTCACGTTAATCATCAAAAAGGTAGGATTTTCTCATGGAACGTAGCCCAAACTACCATATAACTATAGATAATTATCATCGGTAGTTCATGCATATAGTTTTCATGCGTTCTGGTTATTTTCTACAGAATTTTTGAAAGAAACGACCCTAACAAGGGCGTTAATTTAAAAGACACGACCATGCCCAGGTCGTCAAGTCCAGATTTGACGCCCTGCACACGGACGTTAATTCCTGTTAATTAATAAATAGCATGTTTAAAAATTAATTATCAATGCAAACATGATTCTAAATTAATGCATGGTCAATTTCTTGTAATCCTGCTATTTTTCTGGTCCTGACTATATACCATGTTCCTGAAATATTCATTACCTCGAAATTTGTAAAATTGTGAATTCACGACCTTGACCAGGTCGTCTCTTGTTTAACTAACGCCCTAGACTAGGGCGCCTTTTTCCTGGTAACGCCCCTACCCAAGGCGCGTTTTCAACGAAATTACATATTTTAATATCCTGTAAAATAGCAATATTGGAAAGGATGACCTCTTTATATGTCGTCAAATTTAATATAAACGCCCCTGATTAAGGCGTTAATTTTACGAAAAATGACTTTACCAGAGTCGCTACTTTCTGCATTACTGATTTTTCCCGATTGTTGTTATCCGAGGGTTTCACTATATGAGTATATATATATATATGTAGGCACTATTACTCCACTCCGTGAGTATAGTCCCACGTTTCATGATGTTTTATCGATCACCCTCAACTCTCATTGACATACAAGCTCCCCATTGGACATTCCGTTCCTTTGGACTAGCGAGTTAGTCATAGAGACCTCCGTAAGACTCCTCGTACCTTGGATTCCCTCAAGGTCGACTGAGCTGGTTGTACCCTAAAAACCCATTACACTATTGAATGCCATGTCACTCTAAAGAAACATGGTATATCGGCCCTTATGATATGCAAAGAGTATATCATGAGAATTCTTAATGGGATGATGATATCATGCCATTTGTTGATGTTCTTGTGGACCTCAATTCTATATAAAGAATGTCCATACTTGTTTGTCCTAGTACCCGAGTTAAGGGAACCTAATTCCACCTAGTTTCATCGTTCATCGTGATTGTACCGTTGTTATCGTCTATCTATGTCCAATGTCGTATTTTTGGACTCCATTCTCTCAAAGTTATCCTACGTGTCTACAAGCTTAAATTGTTGAAATTCCATATTGGCCATATATATATATACAAGAGTGGATGTCAAATATACATGATAAATGCCTGCGCATATAGGGCCCGATCTGGTCCTGGGAGGAGCACCCGAAAGTACTTGTGCCCATGGGAGTTGAATGATAAGGTATCTGGCATTATACCGAGTGCATGACTAGCTTGATTGGACATTCTACAAAAATCTTGTACTTGACTCGTACTTGACTTGACATGAATTGCGTGACCCGAGAAAGGGTAATTACTTGCTTGCTTGATACATGATAGCCAAAGTTCTTGACATGACTTGCTAAAAAGTACTTGCTTGAATATCTTGTCATCTTTTTCTTGAAAACTCATGACTAGTTCATCTTGCTGTCTTGCTTGATAAATTCTCTATCTTGTCGTTTTATGCGAGCATGCATAGCTATAGTGCATTCATGAAAGATGTAACTACTTAAACCCTTGCTAGTTCCTGAGATATAATTTCCTACTGAGCGTTCGCTCACTCCGTGTTTGTCCCTTACTTTTCAGGTAATTCTGACGACGAGGGAAGTCAATCGGATGGGAATGGTCAAGAGTGAAAGAGCTAGAGCTTTTCCAAGTGTCATCTAATCTTTTTCCTATTTTCTTGAGTCAACTATGTACTTTTCCTTTTTAATTGAATAGAGTATTGGATTTGTAATAGTCTATCCATTATGAAATAAAGGATTGGGTTATCTTTCTATTTTGCGCATCTCTGTTTTGGTGTCGAATACACTACTACTCTGATTGACATGATTGATATAAACTCGTCGCGCATATCCGAGTATCTTCCGCGCTCGGGGCGTGACAATTTTTGTGGTATCAGAGCCTAGGGTATTCAATTCCTAGGAAAACCCAAGTCCAAGGATATGTTCAAACCTTTAACCAGTGAGATTGGGTAGAACCAAGGGTTAAAGTTAGCATAGTATATGAGTCTTTAAATACAATCACATATTAACCTAGTTATTGTAATTGTAGGATAATGGCTGCCGAACGTGCTCAATGGCGCAACATGCAGCGTACCCTTCAAGGCATGACTCAAGTGCTGCAACAAGTAGCACAAGGAGGTGGACAACGAGCCGGAAGTCTCCACCAGACTTTCAAGAACATGAACCCACCCAAGTTCACGGGTTCTACTGATCCAGATGACGCTGAACACTGGATTAGGGAGATAGAACGTATATTCTGTGTTATGCAATGCACGGATCAGGATAAAGTTTTATTAGCTACTTTTCAGTTAGAAAGGGATGCTAGATGCTGGTGGGAATCAATAGAGGCTACTATAAATCAAGATCAGGTATCGTGGGAAGAATTCGTTGAACACTTCAACGTGAAATATTTCTCGGACCGAGTTCAGGAAAAGAAGGCTGCAGAATTTGCTGCATTAAAGCAACGATCTTTATCAGTGGCCGAGTATGAGGCCCAATTCTCTAGATTGTCTCGATACGCTAAGCATCTAGTTAGCACCGAGAAAATGAAAGCTAGGAGATTTCTTAATGGGCTCAGGCCCCAAGCTATTACTCAACTGGCGCCGATGGACATTCAAGTCTACTCAGAGATAGTACGCCGAGCTCAACTATTAGAAGATGCCACGGAATTGTCTGATAGGATTCGTGGTAAGGATAAGAAGGAACAAGTTACAGGTTCGGGTTCCTTTAAACCCAACTTCAAGAAAAGGCCTAGCAATGGAGGAGCATCCTCACAAGACCAAAAGTTCAAGAAGACCAAGCCCTTCTCTATCACCACTACCTCTCCAAATACAGTGTGCAAACATTGTGATAAAGCGGGTCATAGAGCAGAGGAATGCTGGAGGAAACTAGGAGCATGTCTCCGTTGTGGGAGTCGTGAGCATCGGATTCCCGATTGCCCATTACTTAACAATCAAGCCATTGACGGAAAGCGCCCAGTAACCAAGAATGCTCGTCTTCATGCAATCAAGGAGACCGAGCAAGTAGAAGGAGGCGGCTTAGTGGAAGGTACATTGAAAGTTTGTTCCAGGAATGCATATGTCTTAATTGATACTGGTGCATCGCATTCTATTGTTTCTAAAAAGTTTGCTGACCCATTACCCCTAGAACCGGAATGGATAAAGTTAGTTTTGTCTACTCCTCTAGATGATGAGACTGATATTACACATCATTACCAAAACTGCGAGGTATTGATTCATGGTCAAAATCTCCCTATTGATCTCATATGTTTAGATCTAAAAGAGTATGATGTTATACTAGGGGCTGATTGGTTATCCAAGTATCAGGCAACGGTTGATTGCCGCAATAGTAAGGTTACATTCAAGGAATTTCCAGAACTAATATTTACTAGCCCCAAGAGTCGGAGCAAATCCTCTCTTATTTCAGCTCTCCGAGCTAGCAAGCTCATCAGGAAAGGATATACATCTTTCCTTGCCTTTGTCACAGTTAAAGAAGCTAAGGAAGCTAAGCTAGAAGACATTCCAGTAATACAAGAATTTTCAGACGTATTTCCGGAAGATTTGCCGGGATTACCCCCGCAAAGAGAAGTGGCCTTCACCATCGACTTAGTCCCTGGTGCTGGTCCGATTTCAAAGGCACCTTATAGGATGTCACCTGCTGAACTCAAGGAATTAAAGGAGCAATTGATGGAACTCATTAAGAAAGGATTCATTAGACCAAGTACTTCCCCGTGGGGAGCGCCTGTATTATTTGTAAAGAAGAAAGACGGATCCATGAGGTTATGCGTCGACTATCGACAATTGAATCATCTCACTATCAAGAACAAGTATCCACTGCCGAGAATCAATGAATTGTTTGATCAAATTTCAGGATCCATGTACTTTTCCAAAATTGATCTTAGGTCTGGATATCACCAACTAAGAATCAAGGACGAGGATATTCATAAAACCGCATTCAGAAGCAGGTATGGCCATTATGAATTTGTTGTTATGCCTTTCGGACTAACGAATGCCCCTGCTACCTTTATGCAGTTAATGAATAGTATATTCAGGCCTTATTTGGATCAATTTGTAGTGGTCTTTATTGATGATATATTGATTTATTCCAAGACCAAGGAAGAGCATGAGGAACATTTGAGGATTGCATTACAAATATTGAGGACAAATCAATTATATGCAAAACTTAGCAAGTGTGAATTCTGGCTTGAAGAAGTGACTTTTCTCGGACATGTTATATCAAAGGATGACTTGTCTGTAGACCCATCAAAGGTTGAAGCTGTATGGAACTGGGAAAGACCGACCAATGCTAGCGAGATCCGAAGTTTCTTAGGTCTTGCCGGCTATTACAGGCGATTCATCAAGGATTTCTCTAAAATCGCCGTGCCACTTACAAGGTTAACTCACAAGGAGATCCGTTATGAATGGGATGAGGAATGTGAGAGAAGCTTCCAAACTCTCAAGGATCATCTTACTACAGCTCCTATCTTAGCATTGCCAATTGAAGGAGAAAAGTTCGAGGTATACACTGATGCTTCTGGCATTGGCCTCGGGTGTGTTCTAATGCAACAAGGGAAGGTTATAGCCTACTCTTCTCGTCAATTAAAGAAGCATGAAGAGAACTACCCCGTCCGTGACTTAGAATTAGCCGCGGTAGTATTTGCACTAAAAATATGGAGACATTATCTTTATGGAGTACAATTTACTGTATACTCCGATCACAAGAGTCTCAAATATCTTTTCTCACAGAAGGAACTAAATATCGAATTTGCATACAATAATAGCTACCAAGCTAGTATACAAATGGCACCTTTCGAAGCTTTATACGGAAGGAGTTGCCGATCACCCTTGTGCTGGAATGAAGTTGGAGAGAAACAACTGTTAGGTCCAGACATGGTAAGGGATACAACTGAGAAGATACGAGTAATCAGGGAAAGATTGCAAGTAGCTCAGACAAGGCAAAAGGCTTATGCCGACACAAGAAGAAGGGATCTCGAATTCCAAATTGGAGATCATGTATTTCTCAAGATATCGCCTGGACGTGGAATACGAAGATTTGGTGTTAAAGGCAAGCTTACACCAAGATTTATCGGACCTTTTGAGATACTAGAAAGAGTTGGCGAGGTTGCTTATCGCATCGCATTGCCCCCTCAACTGTCCGAAGTACATGATGTGTTCCACATATCTATGTTGAAGAAGTATGTACATGACCCATCACATATTATTGAATATGGAGACCTAGTGATCCAGAAAGATTTCACGTATGAGCAGAAGCCTATGAAGATCTTAGATCGAGAAGTACGAACCCTAAGGAATAAGGTTATTCCCATGCCAAAAGTACAATGGAATAAGAATTCAGAACATGAAGCTACATGGGAGACCGAGGAATCTATGAGGAAACAATTTCCAGATTTATTTTAGAAGGTACGTACTCTACACTCTCCAAATGCAAATATATGATATGGAATTTGGGGACCAAATTGTTTTTAAGTGGGGGAGGGTGTAGCAACCCTGATAAATTTAAAAAGAATAAATAAATCAAAATAGATTAAAAGATTTAATAAATAAACGAAAGAGCTTGGAATAAAAATAATTAAAACCCTGATGGAAATAACGCCTCAGATAAAGGCGCTACTTTACAAGAAAACGCCCTTACCTAAGGCGTGTTTTAAGAAAGGATGCCCACACGTCAAGGCATCAAATTTCAAACGACCAAAATAAATAAAAAGGGCAAGATAGCGTAACGTCCCTTGCATGGACGCGTTTCAACAAGAAACGACGCTTGACAAGGCGTCAATTTAAATTCGACGCCCTGACCTAGGTCGCTAATTCAGTTTGAGTTTCGTTCGACCCAGGAGTCTATCCAGGGTACGATGATAACTATGAGAAAGAGTTCGAATGTAGTAATAACTCTAATATGGAAGTATTACTTCCAATCAAACACTAACTCTATTAGGATTCTAGAAATCCTATAAATAACCTACTGCTTGAACCGAGAACGCTATTTGGCGTTCGGACTCTTCTAAGGTACGTAAAGAACAACATGTTCTTTTCTTTACTCTGTCTATCGAATTTGTGAAGAATACTGAAGATTCTTCATCTATTTTCTGATTACAGGTTGAAAGCTTCTGTCATCTGAAGAACGGGTAAGTTCTTCTCCTTCCTTCTTTACCTTATGTTAGTTCTTACGAAGAGTAATACCTTCGTTTTATTCTGCCTCTACAGGTTGCCTGTAGAAGTGAAACCGATCGATTGAAGAATTGAGGGTTCTTCATCCACGTACATCATCTGCAACTTCTCCTTCATCTTCTTCTTCCGGTGATCGCTCTGCTACAGACAGAGCATCGTCTCTTCACCAGATCTTTCACATTAATCATCAAAAAGGTAGGATTTTCTCATGGAACGTAGCCCAAACTACCATATAACTATAGATAATTATCATCGGTAGTTCATGCATATATTTTTCATGCGTTCTGGTTATTTTCTACATAATTTTTGAAAGAAACGACCCTAACAAGGGCGTTAATTTAAAAGACACGACCATGCCCAGGTCGTCAAGTCCAGATTTGACGCCCTGCACACGGACGTTAATTCCTGTTAATTAATAAATAGCATGTTTAAAAATTAATTATCAATGCAAACATGATTCTAAATTAATGCATGGTCAATTTCTTGTAATCCTGCTATTTTTCTGGTCCTGACTATATACCATGTTCCTGAAATATTCATTACCTCAAAATTTGTAAAATTGTGAATTCATGACCTTGACCAGGTCGTCTCTTGTTTAACTAACGCCCCAGACTAGGGCGCCTTTTTCCTGGTAACGCCCCTACCCAAGGCGCGTTTTCAACGAAATTACAGATTTTAATATCCTGTAAAATAGCAATATTCGAAAGGACGACCTCTTTATATGTCGTCAAATTTAATATAAACGCCCCTGATTAAGGCGTTAATTTTACGAAAAATGACTTTACCAGAGTCGCTACTTTCTGCATTACTGATTTTTCCCGATTGCTGTTATCCGAGGGTTTCACTATATGAGTATATATATATATATGTAGGCACTATTACTCCACTCCGTGAGTATAGTCCCACGTTTCATGATGTTTTATCGATCACCCTCAACTCTCATTGACATACAAGCTCCCCATTGGACATTCCGTTCCTTTGGACTAGCGAGTTAGTCATAGAGACCTCCGTAAGACTCCTCGTACCTTGGATTCCCTCAAGGTCGACTGAGCTGGTTGTACCCTAAAAACTCATTACACTATTGAATGCCATGTCACCCTAAAGAAACATGGTATACCGGCCCTTATGATATGCAAAGAGTATATCATGAGAATTCTTAATGGGATGATGATATCATGCCATTTGTTGATGTTCTTGTGGACCTCAATTCTATATAAAGAATGTCCATACTTGTTTGTCCTGGTACCCGAGTTAAGGGAACCTAATTCCACCTAGTTTCATCGTTCATCGTGATTGTACCGTTGTTATCGCCTATCTATGTCCAATGTCGTATTTTTGGACTCCATTCTCTCAAAGTTATCCTACGTGTCTACAAGCTTAAATTGTTGAAATTCCATATTGGCTATATATATATATACAAGAGTGGATGTCAAATATACATGATAAATGTCTGCGCATATAGGGCCCGATCTGGTCCTGGGAGGAGCACCCGAAAGTACTTGTGCCCATGGGAGTTGAATGATAAGGTATCTGGCATTATACCGAGTGCATGACTAGCTTGACTGGATATTCCACAAAAATCTTGTACTTGACTCGTACTTGACTTGACATGAATTGCATGACCCGAGAAAGGGTAATTACTTGCTTGCTTGATACATGATAGCCAAAGTTCTTGACATAACTTGCTAAAAAGTACTTGCTTGAATATCTTGTCATCTTTTTCTTGAAAACTCATGACTAGTTCATCTTGCTGTCTTGCTTGATAAATTCTCTATCTTGTCGTTTTATACGAGCATGCATAGCTATAGTGCATTCATGAAAGATGTAACTACTTAAACCCTTGCTAGTTCCTGAGATATAATTTCCTACTGAGCGTTCGCTCACTCCGTGTTTGTCCGTTACTTTTCAGGTAATTCCGACGATGAGGGAAGTCAATCGGATGGGAATGGTCAAGAGTGAAAGAGCTAGAGCTTTTCCAAGTGTCATCTAGTCTTTTTCCTATTTTCTTGAGTCAACTATGTACTTTTCCTTTTTAATTGAATAGAGTATTAGATTTATAATAGTCTATCCATTATGAAATAAAGGATTGGGTTATCTTTCTATTTTGCGCATCTCTATTTTGGTGTCGAATACACTACTACTCTGATTGACATGATTGATATAAACTCGTCGCGCATATCCGAGTATCTTCCGCGCTCGGGGCGTGACACCTGTGTTGATTTATATTTCTTTTTTCATACATTTTGATCTTTAAAGTTTCATAGGTTTTAATGCCGTTAATGTGTGCTTGATAATGTGTATTTATGAATTTCAATGAGTTTTCTGAAGATAGATTCAAGTTTGGTTAAGGAACTGGGCTGAAGTGTGAAAAGATGAGGGCTTTACCTGCACAAGTGTCGACTAGAGTGGAAGAAAGACATGCACCGACTGTGAGCGACGTCACGCGGTTCGGGGAAGAGTGCGGGGAAGAGGAAGCGGAGCGCGCGCGGGCTCCTTTTTTTTTGTTTGTTTGCTTGTTTTGCTGCAACACAGAGATGATAGAGAAGAGAGAAGGGGCCACCACGGGAGATTGCTCCGGCGGGGCGAGCGGGACAAGTATAATATAGCAAGATATGGGGTTCAAACGGCCATAGCGGGAAGTGACTCGCCGCGACCTCGGGGGGACGGGAATGGTGCAAAAATTAAATAACAAGAATTGAAACGGCCATTGGGGAAGTGACTCGTCGCGGCCTCGAGAATATGAGCAGATAATAAGATGACAGAATATGAAGAGAATACAAAGTGCGGGAATTTAAACGGCCATTGGGGAAGTGACTCGCCGCGGCCTCGATGATAGGAGCAGAATATAACAGAATATAAAGAGAATATAAGAACGAAAATTTAAACGGCCATTGGGGAAGTGACTCGCCGCGGCCTCGATGATATAAGCAGAATATAACAAAACATAAAGAGATTATAGGAATAGAAATTTAAACGGCCATTGGGGAAGTGACTCGCCGCGGCCTCGATGATATAAGCAGAATATAACAAAATATAAAGAGAATATAGGAAACAGAAATTTAAACGGCCATTGGGGAAGTGACTCGCCGCGGCCTCGATGACAAGATGTGATCGCCAGGGGCCGAAAGACCCCAAAATAAGAAAGTGATCGCACCTACCTCAAGAGCGGGAGATGGCGGGTTGCTTCTTCCTCTCCTTCCGGCCGGCCGACGGAGAGGGCTTTCCTCGGGTACCCTTGCAAAACAACGACAAATAAATGACAAGTGGATTAGAAAGATGGAGGTGTAGTATTCAAATCCTTGCGATAAAAATAACGAAATGATGGCAAGACACACACCTGGTTGGTGTTATCTTTTAAACCCCTTTCGGACTCGAGTAGGAGGAAAACGAGATGATGGATGCAAGAAGTATAAGAGAAGAAGCACCCTTGTGAAGGGGGATAGAGGATGCAATATGATGAATGTAAAGAACTATGGAGAAAAAGGGGAAGAAAAGGCTTATTGGATGAGCCGAGGGTGAAATCCGGCGGAGCTCCGGCAGCGTGGGGACGACGTGGAAGCGCGGTGGATGAAGACGACCTTCCTCTTGCGAGCGTGGGCACCCGAGAAGCCGGCAGAACCTCCACCTACAAAAGACCCGACGGGTTAGAAAATGACTCCGTAGCCTCTGGGCTCCGGCAGCCTATCGGATCACTGCTTAGCTCCCCCAGAACTGAGGGGGTGGGGCTCTATTTATAGAGCTCCGGAGGGTGGAGGCGTCCAGGACCCTGGACACCTCCATCAGGGCCAAAGGAATATTTTATTCTATTTTTATATATTTTTTTGGAATACTTTTGTAGGGGCGTCCAGGGTCCCGGACGCCTCAAGTAGGTCCACCGAAAGCCGACGACGGCCGCACGCGGTTTGGCACAACGCGTGGTTTTGTGAGCGGCGCCTCGTGATTCAGAAATGGGCGCGTCCAGTTGACTGGACGTCTCTATAATTTGGATTTTTTCACACACGACAAACCGTCGATCGGTGGCCGGCACCCGTGAGGGAGTTGATGGAGGCGTCCAGGGGACTGGACGCCTCAAAATTATATTATTTTATTATTTTTCTTTTGTCTTTTATACCAGGCTTGGCATTATATATTTTTTATATGTTTTTATGGAGGCGTCCAGGGGCCTGGACGCCTCCATTAATATATATATATTTTTATTATTTTTTTGTGTTTTTATGCCAACTGGCATCTTATAAATATTTTTTATTATTATTGTTCATGGAGGCGTCCAGGGGCCTGGACGCCTCCATGAATATATATATTTTTTTATTTTGTTTAGGGCCCTGAAAAAATAATAAAAGAAATTAAAAAGATGGGGGCGTCCTGGGGCCTGGACGCCCCCATTAAAATCGACCCGGGTCCTCGGATCAGGCGTCGGCGGCTGCCCGATAGACCCCCTTCTTGATTCCGGAACCTCCTGATGCGTCCGACTGGTGTTGATGTCGTCCGAATGCCGTGACGAGACGATTCCGGATGCCGAAAAAGGCAGAAGAAGACCCAAGAAAAGGAAGCACTCGAGCGATTCAAAATGCGTAAGCCGTTGCGGGGCGTTGTATAGTAATATGAGACTTTCTCAAGAGACGTCAGGAATGGCGTGTCTACAGCTGCCCCGCCTTGGCGTCTGCTTTGCAAGGGAGCGACACGTAGTGGAATGGTATTGAAGTGGAGTGAAATGTAGTGGGAGCGGACTGATAAGTGGATGCCAAGGTGTGATGAGACACGCTTGTGACGTAACTGTTTGGAATCTTTCCTGGAGTTTCAATGAGGCGACCTTGCAGAAGGTCTTTCAAATATTGATGGTTGCTTGGACGGAGATCAAATAAGGGAGGGTGAGATGTGCGCTCAGGCACGAAACAAAAGGAGACCAACTTCTCGGTGTGGAAGTACCTGGGTCATAAACCTGAGGTTTCACCTTTGGGGAGCGGTTACCAGCCAATGTGGAAGTGCTGCGGCCAAGGTGGGTCAAAAAAGGTAAAGGAATATCTGAGGGTCTGTCCAAACAAGGGTCTCCTTTGGAAGAGCAGCGTAGGGCTGTCTCAAGGAAACTCAGTATTTCATTCGGAGTGGAATATCTCATATTTGTGGGAATTGGGGCACAACGGCTTTCACAATCGAATCACTTGAATGATCTTCCGCAATAAATCAAAGTCTTATATGAATGCATGCTGGGTTCAAAGAAAAATTTAAAACAAACAAAAATAGAAAATAGCCAAGGATAATATTGTCAACTTGTGAAGAATGGGTCAGGATACCGACCCGATGAGCTGATACTGGGCTGGGGCCCGTTTATCCGCGTACCAACTCACTGAATGGAACCGTCGTCCCCATTCTATCACAAGTTGACGGCCTATCCGTACAACCCAAATTCCTCTGGGATCATCATCATTTTTTTTGAAGGGGAATTCAGATCCCAGATTCGTTCGAGCCGCAAGGTCCTTGACATGTTCTAGTAGCGTAAGTATCATATACTACGATGCATGACAAGGTGGGACCAATCAATGAAAGGTGGGACAGGAGATAGGACAAAGACGTCCGTTAGTAAAACCTGCACAGGCCAGCAAAGGTTAGCAATAAAGTAGCAGAATGATAGCAGAAACGCACCACAGTTCAAAGGAGATCCAGACAAAATCCTGATAGCGACCGCTGATGTGACATGTTCTGTCCTGTAGCGATCTTCCCTTCCTATAAGAACTCCCCTTAGGCTAGTTCATTCAAATGCACCAAGGTGGGTTTTGGAAGCTCAGGAGAGGAAGGAGAGGAGAATCTAGAGATTTCAGGATGGAAGGAGAGTCTTCCCGCGCTATGAAGAGGAGCAGGCCTAGCAGCGAGATCAGGCGACTCTCCGACCTCGAGGGTCATCTGAGTAGGACGATCTTGTCGCATATGGTAAGCTGATTCATTTCAAATTTCTCCACGTGAGCCTTCTTCTTACTTACTTCCTTTCTTCTTCTTTCCTCTTCTAGCCATATCCACTCTTCCCAGGCCCGAGGAAGTTTTCCAAGCTGCCGTGGCTTTCAAAGCTGACTTCCAATATCTCCATTGGCATGAGGGCCATACTCTCGAAATGGCATCTGCAGGGGCTCCTTATTCACGCCAAGCATTACGAGAAGATTCGTATGGACTGGGCGGCTATGGGCGCACTAGTGGAGATCTGGCATCCCCAGACCCACACTTTTATCTTCCCGACCTTTGAGGTGACCATCCTCCTCGAGGAGGTGGAACTTCTGCTCGGATTGAAGAAATTCAAGAGTGACGGGAAGGTGAAGGCTATGCGGATGCTGACACGGGGGACTTCTGAAAGTGTCCTCGGAAGCTTCATGCCGCCCGACGCAGCCCGAAAGGTCCGTACTCAAAAGGGGATCAATCTCCAAAAGCTTGCGGAGTGGGTCATGGACGCCCTGAGAGGGTCACCAGACGATGACTATTTGGAGGGAATCATGAAGGGGTTCACCATTTGTCTGGCGGGTGCTCTCTTGTTCCCTTATACCGACAACGTGGTGGAGGAAGACCAACTGGGTGCTATCTGCGGGATCTGGCGTGGAAAGAGGGTGGGACCTGCCGTCCTTGCCTATCTTTACAGCGGTCTCACTGCCTCGAGTATGGGTAAGCCTCCATTTGGTTGTGCACTTGTCTTGAATTGCTGGCTGGATTTGCATTTCAAATTCGACCACCGCGAGGGAATGCCAACCGCTTCGAAGCTCTTCCAACAAAGCCCTCTTCATCACATAGCCGACGTGTTAGGCTTCGGTGGTACTGTAGCGAATCGCGTTCCGTGGCTGAAGAAACGTGAAGACTGGCGGTCTCACTTCCGTACCGTGACACAAGGCTTCTTCACTTGCGCACCGGCATGTTTGCTTTCGCTCGATCTCCTCATGAGGCCTTCTCCCGAAGTTGATCTTCAACTGATCGGCGCGACCGAGTTTGTTCTTTACAATGCGCATCGGTGATGCCTGCAGATTGGCATCCCACGCCATTCGTTCCCGCCACCGACTGGCATCGTTCCTTTGAAGAAGAGGGAGTTGGGCACTGAAGCGGACGCGAAGGAAGCGAAGGCCATTAAAGCACCCTGGAAGACAAGTGTTGCGGGAAAGGCGTTAGCGCACGTGGTGGAAGAATGCGAGCCGTGGAGGGCTTATGTAACCGAACTGGGGAAGTTAAGGCCTAAGGTGCCTAAACCCCTGATGTAGTTCACTCTGCTTTTCTGATGGAATAAAATTTGGCATTTGGATGTTTTGGACCCCCGTCCCCTTAATTATTATCTTTTTTATGGTTTTTCTTTTTCTTTATGTTTTTTTTTATTTTGTTTGGATTATATACATATTCTTGTCTTTTTTTACTTTTATTATATATAAATATTTTTTTTAAAAAATTTTTATTATGGGGGCGTCCAGGGGCCTGGACGCCCCTAATTTTTATTTTATTTTTATTTGATTTTTTGTTTTGGGGGCGTCCAGGGTCCTGGACGCCCCAACTTTTATTTTTTTTATTTTGTTTGATTTTTTGTTTTGGGGGCGTCCAGAGGCCTGGACGCCCCTAATTTTTATTTTATTTTTATTTTATTTTTTGTTTTGGGGGCGTCCAGGGTCCTGGACGCCCCAACTTTTATTTTTTTATTTTGTTTGATTTTTTGTTTTGGGGGCGTCCAGACGCCTGGACGCCCCAAAATTTTTTGAATTTTGAAATAAATAAAAATTATGGGGGCGTCCAGGCTCCTGGACGCCCCAAAGAAGCTAATTCCTATTTATAAGGGCTGCCCCCCCCCCCCTTTTGCTCATTTACTGTTCAATCTGACGACCCAGTCACCCTAGACGACCTATTCTTAGTCCCCATGGAGCGAGGAGGATCGAGCCAGGGTCCAGGGAAGCGAAAACGACTGGCTCGTCGTGCGAGGAGGTTGAGGGATGATGCCGAGGAGGCTGCAGCAGAGGAGATTGCTACAGAGGAGGGGATGGAGGTGCCTCTCCTGGCCGCGGAGGCTGCTGCGGATGCTGGTGACGCGGGAGAGGACGATCACGACCCGGTAAGTACTTCGGAAACCTCACTCTGTGGTTCAATAGGCTAAAACGGGCGTGCGAGAGGCTGTGAGAGAAAAGGCCGGGTAGTGAGAGAAGGAGGCGTCCAGGGGTCTGGACGCCTCCACTTTTTCTTTTTCTTTTAATTTATTTACTTATTTACGTAAATAATAAAATAAAATTAAAAAATAAGGAGGCGTCCTAATCCCTGGACGCCTCCATAAAAATATATATATTATTAATAAATTTTGTTTTGGGTTTTTGGGTTTTTTTTTAAAAGGAAAAATGGAAATTGGAAGGAGGCGTCCAGGGAGTTGGACGCCTCCACAAGAAAATATAAATATTTAAAAAAAGCAAAAATAAAATAAAAAGAATAAGTAGTATATATACAGTGTTATTGTTTATTACTGTTCATGATGCTGATGTGTTCTTTGTTGGTTTTGTGGTTTGCAGGGCGTGATGAAGGGCCGGATCAGCTGGTCCTTGGTGGTGGCAGCATACCTTGGGCTGCCGGATTTCCAGAGGGCGCGTGTAGACGCCATGGGCTTTGGAGCTTTCCTTAGGATCGAGCCCTTCGGGCTCGACCTTCCTCTTATCCAGGCATTGAGGGAGCGGTGGCACGCACCGAGCCGGGCGTTTCTGATGCCCTGGGGGCACATGGTGCCGACACTTGAGGACGTGGCTCGGATCACCGGGCTACGAGTTGACGGAGAGGCAGTCAGCGGGGTCACCTACCCCGACTACCGAGAGAGCGCCCTGGACCTGCTGTGGTTGGAGACGAGTGTGACTGATAGAGACAGCAGGGTAGTGGGTCGAGTGGAGATCATGGAGGCGCTCGGATTCGTCGACCCGCGCCAGCGGGTTAGCGAGACCGGAGCGGAGTTCTTGGCTCGACTAGAGGGGGATGCTCGTGCAGCTTTCACCCAGGATCCGAGCGAGAGGGAGCTGGTGAATCTAGACCTTCGGAGGTTCCTTTTCTTCTTCCTGGGCCGCCTTCTGCTGGGGACGAAAGGGGATGGCATCCACTGCCGTTTCCTCGGGATCTTGGCGGATCTGGACAGAGTGGGACACTACGCGTGGGGAGCGGCTCTGATTGCCCATTTGATTGCTGATCTCTCCCAGGCTTCGGAGAAGGAGACGACAGTCAGTGGCTTCGTACCTTTCCTCCAGGTAAACATTTTATTTATGCATTCCCACAGTTAAATATGCAATTATTGTACTAATGATGTATGATGGATGCAGGTGTGGAGCTATTACTATTTCCCGATGGGGAGGGCTAGGCATGGGAACAGGAGGGCCGTGCCTCTGGCGCGACAGTGGAGGCCGGTCGTGGTTGCAGCACCCCACGGCTACCAGCTGGCGTCACTTCGTCGGGAGCTGAGCGAGTATCCCGAGGCCATGGTATGATGCGTATGATTTTTTTTTGTGTTTATGCGTGAGACTGAATGGCAACTAACATGATGTATGTATGGTGATGCAGGTGGTGTGGAGACCCTACCTGGGCATGGGCGACGCTGGCCAGCCCTGGGTTGTAGCGGGTCTTCCTCGTTTCAGGCGGGACGTGTGGGTCCATTGCCTGAACGAGATTGAGCCGCTGCGGCTTAGACTGGTCATGAGGACGTTGGGGCTGGCCCAGGAGTGGGTTGACGTAGATGCGCCGGCCCGCATTGGGCGGAAGACCAAGGGGAAGGCGAAGATCGTGGACTGGCGTACGCGCTTCCCAGCACAGTACCAGGACTGGCAGCAGGGCGGGGTCCCAGTGGTGTCCCACGTACAGGACAGTACAGACTACATGAGACGGTACCGAGCTACGTATGGGGACCGCCTCTCCTTGGGTGGTATGGCAGGGGTAAGTGAAATGAAACTGCTCCACCTTTCTATATGTATATGCATGGGATACTAACTTATGTGTAATGCAGGATGCTCGTGATAACATGATCGTCGACCTGCGGGCCCAGCTGGCGGACGCCAGGCGACAGTTGGTGGCCATCCGACAGGAGTTGGAGATCCTGGTGAGTCTATGCAATGCATTTTTTTTTGTGACCTGGATTTTTGATGCTTAGCCTTTGACTGACGTTTACCCCGTGTTTCAGCGGGCCCACCAGACAGCGGCAGCCGGGATGGCTGGTGGAGCGGGTTCCAGTTCGCGGGGCCCTCCTCCGGAGGTTTCTGCCCTCCAGGAGAAGCTGGCGCACGCGGTGGCTCGGGCTGAGGAGGCCGAGCGTGACTGCGAGGCTCGAGTGAGTGTTTGCTTGGCCCCAACCCTTTTCTAGCTACTTTCCTTCTATCACTGTTCTCTTACGGTGCATGCGTGCTTTGACAGGTGGCCGAGATTCGGGAGGCCCTGGCCCGTGCTGTTCGTGCTGAGCAGGAGCGTGATGCCTGGGTGGCAGAGCGTGACGCCCGGATTGCGGAGCTAGAGGAGGAGCGTCGACGGGAGGCTGAGGAGCTCCCTCGTGACGTGCTGGATCTGCGGATCGCCCTCGAGCTGTCGAGGAGGGAGGCGGTGAGAGAGAGAGAGGAGAGGGAGAGGGATAGGGAGACCATGGAGAGAGAGAGGGAGTGGGATAGGGAGACCCTAGAGAGAGAGAGGGAGAGGGATAGGGAGACCATGGAGAAAGAAAGGGAGTATAGGATGGCAGAGCGATATCGGGATTGGGACGAGAGGAGAGCTCTGGTGGCCCAGGTGTCGGAGCTCCGGCTGAGTCTTGGCACGGCGGAGGGGAGACTCCGGGAGAGTGAGGAGCGGTATCGGAGGGCGAAGGAGCGCGGGGAGCGACTTCGTCAGTCCGGTTCCTTTTCAGTGGGCAGCTTTCTAGTTTCTTCGGCCGAGCAGCGTCGCCGTACCTTGGAGGCTGGCATGGTGCCACCTGGAGAGGCGAGCACGGCTTCTCAGGGTTCACAGAGGTCGCGGAGGCCCCCTAGGGATCCCCATCAGAGGAGGGAGGAAGGAGATGACCAGGAGGGTGACGGTGAGAGTTAGAGAGTTGCTTGTACGTCACCCTTTTCACTGTATGATGTACTTTCGGCTATTATATGAAATGGAAATGGCTTTTTTGTGTTGTGTGTACCTTTCTCTCTCTCACACTCTCTTCTTTGCACTGAGTTGTCCTTTGAGGCATGCTTCGCGAGACCTTGCCCTGAACAGCGGGGAACTACGCTTTGCACGGGGGGATTTTATTCCCTTTTCCCCCTTTTGGGCGCGTCCAGGCCCGAGGACGCGTCTTAATCCTTGATTTCAAATTTAAAGTGACGGGTGGTCCTTCTTCTCCCGTGCCTTACCCGCAAACGAGCCCGCCTTCTGCCGAAACTCGCTTGCCCCCCTTTCCGTCTTCCTCTTCTTTTGATCGATGGAGTTCGGTGGGCCCGACCATGGTGAAGGTGGAGAGGGACGAGGAACTCCTCACCCAAGGAGGGACGCGCCCGAGCACGGAACGGCGTCCATGGAGGAGGAAGGGCCGCTCCGGGCCCCCGAGGGACCCGAGGGGCCCGATGGCGTGGGAGGAGGTGAACACGGTCCGGTAGGTCCTCCGATCTCTTCCTCTTTTAATTCATTTTAGGTTTTGAAGCGAGCCGCGCGAGGAGGAAAGGGTTCGGCGAGTGTTGCACTCAAATGATGGACGCGTCCTAGACAGGGGACGCGTTCCTTTTGACTGATGTGGGACCCTTTTCTTGGTACAGGACATGGCAAGGACCCTGGGCCTGGCTGATGAGTGGGCGAGTGCGGACGAGCCGAGCCGCGTCAGGAGGGAGAGTCGCGACAAGGCTAGGCTCGAGGAGTGGCCCGTACGTCTCCTTGGACAGCAAGGGGGTATACTGGTGCAGGACAGTGCCGACTTCCTGCGGCGGCAGAGAGAGAGCTACGCGGGGCTTCCCCAAGTTGGGGACACGCGTGGCATCGGCGGCTCGCGCGCCCAACTGTCAGAGACTAGGCGGCAGCTGGCCGTTGCTCAACATGAGTTGTCGCTCCTGGTAAGTTATGTGCCGCACTTTTAACTTCAGATTTTGGAGTTTCACTGACGGCCGTTGTTTATTTCGTTCCAGCGTGCCCAGCAGACAGCGACGGTGGGAGTGGCTGGCGGATCTTCCAGCTCCTCGGCCCCTTTTCTCGAGATTGCCTCCCTCCGGGAGCAACTTGCCGGTGCGGTGGCCCGCGCGACCCGGGCGGAAGAGGAGCGTGACGCCTGGGTGGCGACTGTAGCGGAGCTGCGACATCGTGGTGAGGAGAGACCTTCTCCAGACATCCTGGAGTTAAGGGTTCTTCTGCAGATGATGAGGAGAGAGGCAGAGAGAGAGAAAGCCGAGAGAAGGTCCGAGCGACAGCGGGATCTGACCGAGAGGAGGGCCTTGGAGGCCCAAGTGAGGGAGCTCTAGCTGGGCCTTCAGGCCGTCGTGCAGAGGCTAGGAGGGATGGAGACGCGCTACGAGAGAGCGCGAGAGTTCGGGGAGCGACTTCGCCAGTCCGGTCGCTTTGCCGCCAGTGGCTTCTTCGCCACGCCAGGGGAGGAGTAGCGAGTCACTGCTGCGGAGCAGGCGCCCAGAGGCGAGGCAGGTGCTACTGCACGGGGATCCCGGAGGCTTCTGAGGGACCCTCACCTCGGGGGAGAGGAGGAGAGTGCCCGGAGAGATGAGTGATGGTGAGGATTGGCGGGCCAGTGGGCCCGCCACCTCTCTATGATTGTAGTGCTTATGACAGCTTATGTAGAATTATGAATGGAGTGATTTGATTTTCTGCTGTTTATTTGTTCTCTTGTGCGTTCCTTCTTCCCTACACTTCTTCTCCTTTGCACTGTTCCCATGTGATGGGTCTGTCGAGACTCTGCTCCAAGCGGAGAATCGCGTCTTGTTGTGACCATTTTTCACGGGAATCTGCCGTCGAAGTCAATACTGACGGCCCTAGTTCCTTTTCCCGGATGTTGTGCCAAATTTTGCGGGCGTCCTCCAAAACACGATAGGGTATCCCTAGACAACATAGGGGCTATTCGTCCTATTCTTCGTCCAGTCAATCACCCTGTGCGAGCGGTGAAGCGACACATGGGGCCGCTTGGCCGGTGTCTCATTGCGAGGGCTATCATCGACAGGTGATGGAAGCAATCTTGGCCCGCACTCCTTCCATTTCTATAAATTCTTGTCCCTTTTATCCTCCCAGGTATATCGAGAGCTAACTCGAGGAGCACAAGTTCTTACGGGAGGGGAGGAGTTCAAAATTCTGAGAGTTGGATGGAGGGCGAATCTTCCCATTCCTCGAAGAGAAGCAGGTCCAGTGGTAGTAGTTCCAGGAGGCTTTCAGACCTTGAAGGGCACTTCAGCGAAAGGGCCCAATCACAACTCGTAAGCCAAGTTTTCTTACCCTTTTCTCATTTTTTCTTCCTTTCTTCTGACCAAACCTCACCCCCATTCCTTGTATGTGTAGGTTGTGATGAAATCACAAATCTCATGGGAGTTGGTAGTAGCAGCGTACAGGGGCCTCCCAGATTTTCAGAAGGCGAGGCTAGACGTGATGGGATTTGGTACCTTCCTTCGGATCGAGCCGATCCAGCTTGACCTAGTCCTGATCCAAGCCTTGTGTGAGAGATGGGACCCAGTGAGCCGAGCATTCCTGATGCCCTGGGGGCACATGGTGCCCAGCTTGGAAGATGTGGTCCGAATTACGAGTCTCAAGGTGGATGGCGAGGCAGTGACCGGAGTCACTTGCGCGGACTACCGAGAAGGTGCCCAGAAGTTACTGGGTTTGGACCTAGATGGTCGGAAAAACAGGTCGGTAGCTAGGGCGTCCCTCATGGATGCATTAGGGCTCACCGACACTCGTCGGCGGGATGACGAATCCTCAGAAGAGTTCATGGAAAGGATGGAAATAGGATGCCATGCCGTGTATTGCACAGATTTCGGCAACTGGGAAAGATGTAACATAGATTTGAGGAGATTTCTCCTCTTCCTTTTGGGGAGATTGGTACTGAGCTCGAAAGGGGACGGCATCCAATGTTGCTTCCTGGAGCTGCTGTCAGACCTTGAAAGAGTAGGGTACTATGCCTGGGGAGCTGCCATGCTGGTGCACTTGTTTGCAGGCCTATTCCAAGAAACGGATCGTGAGATGACTGTGAGTGGTTTCGCACCATTCATCCAGGTATTTTTGGTTTTGCTTGTTTTGTATTTTTTTTGTTGTTTTCGCAAGGTGCTGATGACCTGCGCCGAGCAGCTATGGAGCTATTATTACCTCCCCATGGGGAGAGCTCGACATTGGCGACCCGTGATGGTGCCGCTAGCCAGGCGGTGGGAGCCCATCATGAGTGCGGCACCCCTAACCTACCAACTGATGGTGTTAAGACGGGAGCTACAGGAGTTGCCTGCAGCGATGGTAAACTGGAGACCCTACTCAGACATGGTCGATGCCAACCAGCCGTGGGTTCTAGCAAGTCGTGCCCGGTTCGGACGGGAACTATGGATGCACTGCCTGAATGAAATCGAGCCGCTTCGGCTACGATTAGTTATGAGGACTTTAGGACTGGCTCAAGAATGGGTGGATTCAGCTGCGCCACCTTGTGTCGGGAGAAAGACGCGAGGACCGGCGACCTGCATTGA